>CM065908.1:8765000-10015000 GCA_033439115.1 Firmiana major | reverse complement strand
ACTATGCATTTATACCCAATGCATTAATCACTCATTTTATCCTTTTTGGGTAACCCTCTCTATCCATTCCATAACACCATCTTAAACTCATATCCACAACACTGTTATTACCTTAATATATCTCATTCATCATCTAATCCTCTACATTTCATTTTCTCACACTAACCCATTTCTAGGTTATAATTATTCCAATGCATTTTAGATAGTTTCTAACAATACTAAGTACCCCAATCAACCCCAAACATCAATAGCTTAACAATGTACTTAAGTTGGTGCTTTAGAAACTCACCTCTTTGGATTTCCTCTTTGCTCCAAATAGAAATGCCCATTGTTCCTTAAATCCAACAAATGGGGAAAATGCCTTCAAGCTAAGTTGTTCTTCTTTTTTATGTGAACAACTTTGTGTCTAATAGTCTTCTCTCAAATCTTCTTGAAAAGTGGTCGAATTTAGAGGGTAAAATCTGGGTTGTTGGGTTGAAAATGGAAGGAAATGGTTTTGTCTCCAAATCTACAGATCCAACTGCTCCTATTTATAGATTTAGCTTGATGAGATCGATCTGTCAAGACATGAGATCGATCTAGTCCCCTTAAAATCCCTCTTTTCATGATAATTTGAAGGCATGAGATCGATCTGTCGAAACTTTTAGATCGATCTGTCTCATACAGTAGCTTAAGGAGATTAATCTGGTCTTAGGGGAGATCGATCTGCTCCAACCCGAGAGCTAAGGAAATGAATTTATTCCATTAAGGATTGATCTGTATTTTACAGAATGTTTAGGAGATCGATCTGGCTCCATTAGAGATCGATCTGCCCTATTCCATCGCTCAAATAAGAGCATTTTTTGCTCTTCCAGATCGATCTCTCTTCCTATGAGATCGATCTGACCTTCATATTTTCCAGATTTTCTACAGTTTTTCTGCAGCAACTCATACCCAAACATCTTTAACTTGCTTTCATGGTCATTTTCTCATCCAATCACCTTTGAGACTTGAAAATGGCATCCATTAATACTTCATACACATTAAAACTTGTGTAGAATCTTTGTATAACCAAAGGTACATGATATAAACTAAATGGAAGTGCACAACTTATGCAATCTTCCTTCTATTTTACCACACTACTCATATTCCATTCCACTCATATTCTTCACATGTTTAAGTCCATTTCTTCATATTAATAGACAATATAACTTGTACGTACAATCACAACTCTTATTACAAGTGTGTACATTAACTTATGAACTTCCATCACATATACTTCACATTACAAGTATATCACCATACTTATGATTTCATTTACATATGTATACAAGGTTTAACCTATATGGGGTCTCACGTGAAGCATCGAGCACGACTTTGTCCTATCACTTTAAATTGAGGGGTCACATGCAAGCATAATCAGAGCAAGATTACTAAGCAGTACTCTTTAGCTCTAGCATGATTCCCAAAATCTAGTGCGAGCTCTCGAGTGGAACACACAGCATCACCCGAGGCATCGAGCACAGTTTTGCTTTTCTTGAAAATCCTTTTAAAAAGTTATATGAGCAAGGCTGGTAAATCTACCATCGCCACTTCAGCTCTAGCACAAGTTCACACAGAAAAGAAATAGATGGCTTCATTCACTGAGTATGAGTTAGAGGGAAGTCTCTCATCAATCACTCGTTAAAAGCTTTTCTTGCAATTTACTAAATCGGGAGCCAATCTATTATTACTCTTTCTTAAAACACTTGTAAAAACCTCTTTTCACAACAAGGCATAGAAGTCATGCAATTCATGCATATAATCTTCTTCTCATACGTAGTTTCCACCTAGATATATCAATATCAATTTACTTTATCGTATTCATCCGTATACAGCAGATAAGAAAACATACGTATAGCTATCTCTAATAGCTCACATAAATCTCTTACCTCGAATCACGCTTAAATCATTTCCTTAATTTCTAACGCTTGTGATCCGGTCTTATCGGCTCTGACTTTATCTCCAAGAGCTGCAACCATATACTACTCACATTAGAATTATTTCAATATACTCTATTCTCATTTACATAGCTTTCAAATCGATACATTGACCCGTTACATCAATAAACTCTAATATGTTTCATTTTTACTTGTATGAAGTTTAATTCAATGAATTGGGCCATTTTACACCAATTTGGCCTCATTTTGTCTTATCAAACTTTACTCCCTCTTAAGTCCATTTCGACTATTCTATTCATTTTTTGAGAATTCGTTAGACTCCTCGAGTCTATTGATTCATATTGAACCGACATCAAGCTCACAATGCCTCTAGTTCATCATTTCCCTTCTCTATGGAATTTCATCAAACACTTAATATGCCCATTATCAATCCTCATCTAATCCAACTTATGGATTTCACAATGTCATCTTAGAATCATCTATACATACTTATTATGTAAGACCCTTAAATTCACAAGTATATACATCTAAATTCTATATGAAGCATAAGTGATGTAAAGTCCATAAATTCAATGTATACACTTGTAACATGAGTTGTGATGTACGTACAGTTTCATTATGTATAAATAGGTAGAAATGGACTTTTGTATGTGATGAATGTGGATAGAATGGAAAATGAGTAGTGTAGTAAAATGGAATGAAGTTTTGTATGAGTTGCATAACTCTTTATACTTTCATTTGGTTTGGTATTGTATACCTTTGGCTATACAATGAATACACACAAGTTTTAATGTGTATGAAGTATGAATGGATGTCATTTTCAAGCCTTAAGGGTGGTTGGATAAGAAAATGACTATGGCAGTAAAATTTATGAAATTAGGTGTGAGTTACTATAGAAAACTGCAGCAAAATCTAAAAAATAAGAATGAGAGATAGATCTCATTGAAGGAAAGATCGATCTGGAAGAGCCAAAAATGCTCTTATTTGAGCGATGGAACAGGTCAGATCGATCTCCAATTGGGCCAGACCAATTTGTTAACCATTCTATGCTGAAGGAATCGATCCCAAAAGGGCCAGATCGATCCCCAAATTGCTACTAACTTGGAGAAGATCGATCTCACCCTTGGAGTAGATCGATCTCCTTAAGCTACTGACTTGGAACATATTGATCTCATGCTTAGGAGTAGATCGATCTCATTAGGTTTGAAAGGTCAGTTTCGAGAGGAAAAAGTGCAGGGCAGATCGATCTCATTGGAGAGCAGATCGATCTCATACGATAATTCTATAAATATTAGACTTTTGCATTTCAGTTCTCACGGGAGAAACTATTCCATTTAAGGGAAAAAGTGTAACCTAACATTTCTAATCTAGAAAACTTCAGTTTGTGATCAGTTTTGAGTGAGATTTAGTTGAGCAAAGTTGTTCTTGGCAAAGAGGAGAACAACATACTTGGAAACAATAGATTAAAATCAAGGATCTCAAGAGCAAAGAGGATTTGTACCAATTTGGTGAAAGAGAAAAGATATCTCAACTAGGTAAGATTTAATGCACCAAGTTAATATATGTTAAACTAGGTGTATTGATGAGTTTATTGGTATATATATGAATTATTGGAAACAAAAGAATCATGAAAAATGAGCATAACCTAGTTTTGGCATGAAAATGAGAAAATGATGAGGAAATGGTGTTAACATGAAATTGATGATGGATTATGCATGTAGGGAAGATTATAAAGTCATCTGATGAAATGCATATAGTGAAAATAAGGAGAAATAAATATAACTATAAGGAAAATGTGGTGTAATGCCATATTGGGAGAAAATCATGAAAATGGTGTGCTAAGTTGAGATTTGACAAATGAAATGAGTATATTACGATGTACTAACGTGAATAACTATAATAGCTTCGGAGAATCACATTGGAAGCTGATCGGACTGCAAGAGTGAGCAGAATCGAGGAAGAGAGGTCACTTGACGTGATTCGAGGTAAGGAAATTTTTTGAGTAGCTAGAGATGGCTCCACGTATTTTGAATAGCATTTTGATACTATATGCTATATGAACTCCTATGAATAGGCATGATGTTATGATAGAAACCAAAGAGGATAAGTGCATTTTATCCAAAACTAGGGTGAAATTACCTTAGAAGCATGTTGTAACCAAAATTCATGAGTTGCATGATAGAATGGCAATTGTTTCATTTATATAAGAAAACATGCACATTTGAGTGCTTATTTGATTTGAATAATCATCTATCTAATTTTGTGTGAAAACCGTAAGTGTTAGAGATTACTCGCACTATATTTTGAGATATGCATCACATAATACTTGAGTGTTTACTCGTATTAGATTTTAAATGCAATTTATGCATGTTAGAGTACTAGGAGCATTGCTCTACTCAAATTATGACTAATGCATTATAGAGTATTGGGAACTATGCTCATACTCATGTTTTTATATAACCTAGTGTTGGGAGCATTGCTCACACTAGAGATTGTGATATTGTGATAAGGTCGTGTTGGGAGTTTTACTCGCACATACCAATTTTGAAAAGAGCATGAAACAGCTGTGTTGGGAGCCTATGATGACTGTGTGTCGCACTGATATATATATGCTCACACGCGTATTATTTTGAGATATGGCAAAGGGCTATCGAAATAACCCATAGGTGTGAGGACTAAGACTCATGGTGAGCATCCTAACTATGAGGTAGACCCATAGTATGTGGACTAAGACTCATTGCGAGCATCCCGACTATGAGGCATATCTAAGGTGTGAGGACTAAAACTCATGGCGAGCATCCTACCTTGAGATAGGGTCCATGGAGTACTGTGTACCGTGTATGTCACATAGAGTACGTTGTACCGTGAGTACACAATGAGAATAAATTGTGAGCTGACGGCTAGGATTTGACCCACCTTCCATTACAGTAATTGTAAGACCCCGTACACCGAGTACTGTGTAACCTGGGATCACGAAAAATGAGTTATGATCATACACTCAGAACATGTAGTCGTCTATCTCCTTTCGTGCTAATTGAATTTCTTGAATGAATTACCACATGGTTTTGTGATATAAACATGTGAGTTTGTGAATTGTGAAAAGGGTAACCCAAGGGATGGGTGAGGCCAGATTTTCATGTTTTAAAACATGATGAATGCCATATGACTTTGATTTAAATGCATGGCATGATAAATGTGATTTGCATGAAAATACATGAGAAATATAATATTTATGCATATAATGCTGAGGTTGTTAAACCAGCATATTTCCAGTTTTATAACTGATGTTTTGTATCCATATATATATTGCATAATGATTTGAGAGCAGATTCATGTTATAGATACAGATACAGTAAGGAAACAATTTCAAGGCATAAGCATTGTATTTTGTAGATAGTGCGGTTATCTACTTGCTTGCCTAATTTCCTTACTGAGCTGTGAGCTCACCCCCTTATTATTTCCCCTTTTTCAGAGCATCCATAGTAGGTGGACACGACTGACGACTGACATTCCCTGATATCCGGTGCAGATCCATTTTGTAAGAGTTATACACACTTGATATTTTGTACTGAACAATGTATAAGCACAGTTATGTAATAAACATACGGTCGGGATGTATATGTACAAATAATTATATTATTGTATAAAGGAATATTAAATTCTATACATGTTATAAATGAGTGTGAATGGGTGACTAATATCGAATCACAACCCAACATTTGATGTGAGAGATGGCAGAAGAAGAGGTGAGTGAAATGCGAAAAATTTGTGATGAATAAGGTAGGTTACGTGTGGGGGAAGGGCGTGACAGAAATGGTACCAGAGCAGTGTTGGTCTGATGTGATTCGATATTAGTAATTAGGAAAATATACATCCTCATAGTACTGTGTTTTGTTCAGTTACAATTGTGTATACGAGATGGATATCAGACTTATTAATGATTATAAATACAGGGATTTAGCCATCATGGTTAATACTCGTTGTGGTAGAGGGGCTAGAGATAGGGCTCGAGGCCGTAGAGGTAGGCCAGAGACCCGAGATGAGACTATCGGTCAGACTTAGGTACCAGAGAGTACCGAAGCACGTTTTGAGAGACTAGAACGTCACCTAGAGACCATAGTGGAGATACTAGCACAAACGATGCCAAGAGGAGAGGGACAGGATGCAGAGACTGTGCCTAGAGAGGTAGTTTGTTCCAGATACGGCTCAGCAGAGGCTACAAGCTGAATTCTTGGGATTGAGTCAGGGAAGTCATTCAGTGGATGAGTATGAGACCAAATTTTTATCCCTAGGGAGATATGATCCTGACACCATGAGTAGCGAGACTAGAAAGGTCCGTAGGTTTATCGATGGACTAATTCCATTCGACATCTCTACATACGATGAGGTAGTGCGCAGGGCGTAACTCTGTGAACAAGATTATGAAAGGAATCTCTCAGAGTTTAGAACAGTCGGGAAAGGTAGACATAGAGACAAAAAGAGACCAGTGAGTGACAGTACTCGAGGTTTTAGATATCGAGGAGGGAAGAGACTCTTCGGTAAGAAACCAATGATCGAGGAGGTACAGGAAAAGATTGTGAGATTTCCTGCATACCTGGCTATAGCTCCATCTAGAGGAGTTATGATTGGAGGACAGAGGCCTACCACTAAGCAGTGTAATCGATGTGGTAGATTCCATGGAGGTAGACCTTGTCCTGTTGCTAGTGGTTTGTGTTACAGATATGGGAAGCCAAGCCATATGGCTAGAATGTGCCAAGAGGTGATGGATATTGCCCCACAGAAGGGTAAGGAGCCTGAGAGAGCTCCAGCTAATGTGTCTACCCCGAGAAGGAGAGTGACTGCGGAAGAGAAAGGGAAGTAAGTCATGGGATAAGGGCGAGTACATTCCTTGGACCAGGGAATAGCCGATACTTCTTCGAATATGATTAGAGGTAACATCCTAATATATGATTTAAAAGCACATGTATTGATTGATCTTGGTGTCACGCATTCATCTGTATCGCCTTCATTTGCATGTAAGATAGAAAAGCATGTAGAGCGTATACCTTTGAATAGGATGATATTAATTAGTACACCCTTGGATAATAGTCAGCTAGTAGTGTATGTGTTAAAGGATTGTAAGCTGAAAGTAGGGGAAAAGGACATGACAGCCAATCTAATACTGTTAAGCATGAGTGATTTTGATGTAATCTTAGGAATGGATTGGTTATCATCAAACCATGCTGTTTTAGAT
Organism: Firmiana major; assembly: GCA_033439115.1. Taxonomy (NCBI): domain Eukaryota; kingdom Viridiplantae; phylum Streptophyta; class Magnoliopsida; order Malvales; family Malvaceae; genus Firmiana; species Firmiana major. Next base: position 10,007,848 of record CM065908.1, on the reverse strand, counting down.
TGTTATGCTAAGACAGTTATGTTTCCTAACCCTGAAAAATATGTTGTAAAGCTTGATGAAAAGAAATAAAAGTAGTAGTTGTGATTTGTGATTGATTATGTTCTATGCTGACTGAGAAATGAATATGTTGAAGGTTTTATTGCATGCGTGGTTGAAACAGATAAGGTACGTCCGGAGTTGGCAGATATTCCTATGGTTAGTGAGTTCCCAGATGTCTTTCCGGATGAATTGTCAGGGTTGCCACCAAACAGAGAGATGGAGTTCTGTATAGACTTAGTACCTGGTACTGAACATATATCGAAACCACCGTATCGCATGGCCTTAATTGAGCTGGAAAAACTCAAAAGACAACTACAGGAGCTGTTGGATAGGGGTTTCATTAGACCGAGTATTTCACCTTGGGGAGCACCGGTGTTGTTTGTAAGGAAGAATGATGGAAGCCTCCGATTGTGTATAGATTACCGATTGTTGAATAAGGCAACCATCAAGAATAGATATCCTCTTCCACATATTGATGACTTGTTGGATCAGCTCCGGGGAGTGCAGGTCTTTTCTAAGTTTGATTTAAGCTCTGGGTATCATCAGCTGAGAATTAAGAGTGAAGATGTACCCAAGACAGCATTTAGGACCCGATATGGCCATTATGAACTTTTTGTCATACCATTCGGATTGACGAATGCTCCGGCAGCTTTCATATCTTTAATGAATGATGTGTTCAAGCCATATTTGGATCAATTTGTTATAGTATTCATAGATGACATCTTAATATATTTTAAATCCGAGGAAGAGCACGAGAAGCACCTCAGAATTGTATTGTATACTCTACGAGAGCAAAAACTGTATGCTAAACTCAATAAGTGTGATTTCTGATTATAACAGATCTCGTTTTTGGGAAACGTTATGTCAAAGGATGGTGTATCAGTGGATCCATCCAAGATTGAGGCTGTAGTTCAATGGGAACGGTCGAGGACAATCACTGAGATCAGGAGTTTCTTGGGTTTAGTAGGATATTATCGGAGATTCGTAGAAAGATTCTCGAAGTTAGCTGATCCATTGACATGTCTCACTTGGAAGGGTGTACCTTTTGTATGGGATGAAGATTGTGAGAAGAGTTTTCAGGAGTTGAAGAGTCGATTAACTACTGCTCCGATTCTTACTATCCCTACCAGCTCAGGAGGATTCCCAATGTATACCGATGCATTGCATCAGGGACTGACCTGTGTATTAATGTAGGATGGGAAGGTAGTTACTTATGGATCCAGACAGCTGAAGGATCATGAGAAGAACTATCTGACCCATGATTTGGAGTTAGCAGCAGTAGTGTTTGCATTGAAGGTATGGCATCACTACTTGTATGGAGAGAAATTTTAGATATTTACCGACCACAAGAGCCTTAAGTATTTGTTCTCACAGAAAGAATTGAATATGAGACAAAGAAGATGGCTAGAGCTTCTAAAAGACTATGATTGTGAGATACTTTATCATTCAGGTAAGGCTAATGTTGTAGCTAATGCATTGAGTAGGAAGGGCCTAGGGATGATATCATATATGATGGTCAGGGAACATGAGTTGCTAGAGCAGTTTGCTAGCCTTAGTTTGGGAGTCGTGCCTTCTAACATGAATACGGACTATGTGATTGCTAGTCTACGCTTGAAGCCAGGTCTGTTGGACAGGATCAGATAAGCTCAGCAAACTGATCTGTATTACATTGATGTGAGTAGTCAGATACAGAAGAGCACAGTAACTGATTTTGAGATAAGTTTAGATGGAATTCTAAGGTTTAGAGGTAGAGTGTGTGTTCCTGAGGACCCAGAGCTCAGGAGACTTGTTTTAACGAAAACTCATTCTTCTAGATATACGCTACATCTAGGGAGTAACAAGATGTATCAGAATCTCCAAAAGGTGCACTAGTGGTCAGGTATGAAGAGAGATGTAGCAAAATTTGTGGTGAGATGTCTCGTATGTCAGCAAATAAAGGTAGAGCATCAGAAACCTACAGGGTTATTGCAGCCTCTACCTATACCAACATGGAAATGGGAGCATATCACCATAAATTTCGTGATGGGTTTACCAAAGACCCGGAGGAATCACGATGTGATATGGGTGATTGTTGATAGACTGACGAAGTCAGCCCACTTTCTAACTATGAGAGCTACCAATACTCTGAGTTCTTTGGCAGAGTTGTATGTACGCGAGGCAGTGAGGTTACATGGTATTCCAGTGAGCATTATTTCGGATAGGGATTCCAGCTTCACTTCCCACTTTTGGGAACATTTTCAGGAGGCCATGGGGACCCAATTAATTTTAAGCACCGTTTATCATCCTCAGACAGATGGTCAGTCAGAGAGGACCATACAGACTCTGGAGGATATGTTGAGAGCATGTGTGCTGGATTTTAGAGGCTCCTGGGATGATCATTTAGCACTAGCCGAATTCGCCTACAACAACAGTTATCATGCGAGTATCGGGATGGCACCGTATGAGGCTTTGTATGGTCGTAGATGTCGTTCCCCTATTGGTTAGGAAGAAGTGGGTGACAGAAAGATTTTTGCTCCTGATTTGGTTACACAAGCCTCTGAGGATGTCCGGTTGATTGTTGAGAGATTGAGGACAGCTCAGAGTAGACAAAAAAGCTATGCTGACAAGAGACGGAGACCCCTTGAATTCGCAGTTGGTGAGTCAGTATTCCTAAAGGTTTCTCCATCCAAGGGTATAGCGAGATTTGGGAAGAGAGGTAAGTTGAGTCCTCGCTACATTAGACCCTTTGAGATACTAGACAAAATGGGAGATAATGCTTACAGATTGGCTTTACCGCTGGATTTATCGGGAGTACACAATGTCTTCCACATTTCGATGTTGAGGAAGTATCATCCAGATCCAAATCATGTGATTCGGTATGAGCCATTAGAGCTCAAAGATGATTTGACATATATAGAGAAATCGATACGGATACTGGATAGAAAGGAGAAGGTCTTGAGGAATAAGACTATCAGGTTAATGAAGATTCTCTAGCAGCATCATACTTCGGAGGAAGCTACTTGGGACCTAGAGAGTCTGATGCGCGAGAGATATCCTCATTTGTTTAGAGAGTAACTTGGTTCTAATTTGGAAGACCAAATTCTTTTAAAGAGGAGAGGATTGTAAGACCCTTAAATTCATAAGTATATACATGTATATGCTATATGAAGCATAAGTGATGTAAAGTCCATAAATTCAATGTATACACTTGTAACATGAGTTGTGATGTACGTACAAGTTTCGTTATGTATGAATAGGCAGAAATGGAATTTTGTATGTGATGAATGTGGATAGAATGGAAAATGAGTAGTGTGGTAAAATGGAATAAAGGTTTACATGAGTTGCATAACTCTTTATACTTCCATTTGGTTTGGTATTGTATACCTTTGGCTATACAATGAATACACATAAGTTTTAATATGTATGAAGTATGAATGGATGTCATTTTCAAGCTTTAAAGGTGGTTGGATGAGAAAATGACTATGGCAACAAAATTTATGAAATTTGGTGTGAGTTACTACAGAAAATTGCAGCAAAATCTGGAAAATAAGAATGAGAGATTGATCTCATTGAAGGAAAGATCGATCTGGAAAAGCAAAAAATGCTCTTATTTGAGCGATGGAACAAGTCAAATCGATTTTCAATGGGGCCAGATTGATCTGTTAAGCATTCTGTATTGAAGGAATCAATCCCAAAAGGGTCAAATCGATCCCCAAATTACTACTGACTTAGAGAAGATCGATCTCACCCTTGGAGCAGATCGATCTCCTTAAGCTACTGACTTGGAACAGATTGATCTCATGCTTGGGAGTAGATCGATCTCATTAGGTTTGAAAGGTCGATTTCGAGAGGAAAAGGTGCAGGGCAGCTCCATCTCATTGGAGAGCAGATCGATCTCATAGAGACAATTCTATAAATATTGGACTTCTGCATTTCAGTTTTCATAGGAGAAACTATTCCATTCAAGAGAAAAAGTGTAACCTAAATTTCTAGGCTAGAAAACTTCAGTTTGTGATCAGTTTTGAGTGAGATTTAGTTGAGCAAAGTTGTTCTTGGCAAAGAGGAGAACAACATAATTGGAAACAAGAGATTGAAATCAAGGATCTCAAGAGCAAGGAGGATTTGTACCAATTTGGTGAAAGAGGAAAGAAATCTCAACTAGGTAAGATTTAATGCACCAAGTTAATATATGTTAAACTAGGTGTATTCATGAGTTTATTGGTATATGTATGAATTGTTGGAAACAAAAGAATCATGAAAAATGAGCATGACCTAGTTTTGGCATGAAAATGAGAAAATGATGAGGAGATGGTGTTAACATGAAATTGATGATGGATTATGCATGTAGGGAAGATTATAAAGTAATCTTATGAAATGCATATAGTGGAAATAAGGAGAAATAAATCTAACTATAAGGAAAATGTGGTGTAATGCCATATTGGGAGAAAATCATGAAAATGATTGCTAAGTTGAGATTTGACAAATGAAATGAGTATATTACGATGTACTAACGCGAATAACTATAACAGCTTCAGAGAATCACATTGGAAGCTGATCGGACTGTAAGAGTGAGCAGAACCAAGGAAGAGAGGTCACTTGACGTGATCCGAGGTAAGAAAATTTCGTGAGTAGCTAGAGATGGCTCCACATATTTTGAATAGCATTTTGATACTATATGCTACATGAACTCCTATGAATAGGCATGATGTTGTGATAGAAACCAAAGAGGATAAGTGTATTTTATCCAAAACTAGGGTGAAATTACCTTAGAAGCATGTTGTGACCAAAATTCATGAGTTGCATGATAGAATGGCAATTGTTTTCATTTATATGAGAAAACATGCACATTTGAGTGCTTATTTGATTTGAATAGCCATCTATCTGATTTTGTGTGAAAACAGTAAGTGCTAGAGATTACTCGCACTATATTTTGAGATATACATCACATAGTACTTGAATGTTTACTCGTACTAGATTTTAAATGCGATTTATGCATGTTAGAATACTGGGAGCATTGCTCGTACTCAGATTGTGATTGATGCATTATAGAGTATTGGGAGCTATGCTCATACTCATGTTTTTATATAACCTAGTGTTGGGAGCATTACTTACACTAGAGATTGTGATATTGTGACATGGTCGTGTTGAGAGTTTTACTCGCACGTGCCAGTTTTGGAAAGAGCATGAAACAGCTGTGTTGGGAGCCTGTGCTGACTGTATGTCGCACTGATATATATATATGCTCACGCATGCATTATTTTGAGATATGGCAAAGGGCTATCGAAATAATCCATAGGTGTGAGGACTAAGACTCATGACGAGCAGCCTAACTATGAGGTAGACTCGTAGTATGTGGACTAAGACTCATGGTGAGCATCCCGACTATGAGGCATATCTAAGGTGTGAGGACTAAGACTCATGGCGAGCATCCTACCTTGAGATAGGGTCCATGGAGTACTATGTACCGTGTATATCACATGGAGTACTATGTACCGTGTATGTCACATGGAGTACGTTGTACCGTAAGTACACGATGAGAATAAATTGTGAGCTGACGGCTAGGATTTGACCCACCTCCTGTTACAAAAATTGTGAGACCCCACACGTCGTGTACTGTGTAGCCTGGGATCACGAAAAATGAGTTATGATCATACACTCGAAACATGTAGTCGCATATCTCCTTTCGTGCTAAGTGAATTTCTTGAATGAATTATCACATGGTTTTGTGATATAAACATGTGAGTTTTTGAATTGTGAAAAGGGTAACCCGAGGGATGGGTGAGGCCTAGATTTTCATGTTTTAAAACATGATGAATGCCATATGACTTTGATTTAAATGCATGGCATGATAAATGTGATTTGCATGAAATTACATGAGAAATGCAATATTTATGCATATAATGCTGAGGTTGTTAAACCAGCATATTTCCAGTTTTATAACTGATGTTTTTTTATCCATATATATATATTGCATAATGATTTGAGAGCAGATGCATGCTATAGATACAGATAGGGTAAGGAAACAATTTTAAGGCATAAGCATTGTATTTTATAAATAGTGCGGCTATCTACTTGTTTGCCTGATTTCCTTACTGAGCTGTGAGCTCACCCCCTTATTATTTCTCCTTTTTCAGAGCATCCACAGTAGGTGGACACGGCTGAGGACTGACATTCCCTGATATCTGCTGCAGATCCATTTTGTAAGAGGTATACACACTTGATATTTTGTACTGAACAATGTATAAGCATAGTTATGTAATAAACATACGGTCGGGATGTATATGTACAAATAATTGTATTATTGTATAAAGGAATATTAAATTCTATACATGTTATGAATGAGTGTGAATGGGTGACTAATATCGAATCACAGCCCAACGTTTGATGTAAGAGATGACAGAAGAAGAGGTGAGTGAAATGCGAAAAATTTGTGGTGAATAAGGTAGGTCGCGTGTGGGGGAAGGGCGTGACATAATAACATTCCTACATGCTTAAATCATCATTAACTCTATGCCAGTATAACTTTCTCTCACTAAGTTATTTCTAGGTCATGGTTGTTTTAGCATGTTCATCACATTTCAACCAACAATACATACACCAAATCATTCATCAAATTGTCTAGATTAACATACTAGAAGATGGTATATTGAAATCTTACCTAGCTTGACCTTTTCCCTCTTTTTGCCAACTTGGGGGAAATCCTTTTTTCTCCTTCAATCTAATGTTTGAGCTTCCAATATTTGACTATGTTGTTCTCTTCCTCACCAGGAACAACTTTGGTCAAAGGAACTTCTCTCGAAACTGATTGTAGAGTGGTCATTTTTAGAGTTAGAAAGCTAGGTTATGTTAAAAATGGAGGAAGAATGGGTTGCTCTTGTGAAATGTAGATTCTGCTGCCCAGTTTATATAGAAAATGCCTTATGAGATCGATTTCCAAAGGGAGGAGATCGATCTGCCCTTGCTTAAATTCCTTCAGAATTTGAAATTTTGCAGGCAAGGGAGTGATCTGTTGAATGCATGAGATTGATCTGCTCATTGGTATAGGATCAATCTATTTCAGGCAGAAAGCTTTGGAGATCGATCTGGCCTATCTAGAGACCAATGGAGATAGATCTACCTATGCGAGGAGATCGATCTGGTCCAACTTGAGACAACATAGGATCGATCTGCTTGAATGATGGATCGATCTCCCTCTTGTAGAATGCTTGGCATTGTGTTTTCTAGACTATAAGATCGATCTCTCCTTACATGAGATTGATCTGCCCTGCTTCCTGCAGCATTCTAGCTGTAATTTTCCCAGATTTTCTAAGTTAAACTTCCATTCCAATTGATTCTACACTCATTTTGCAATTCATTCACACTTAGAACTTACAAACATCTATTTCTTGTAATTCATATGTAATGTAACTTGTCTGTACATTCATTAATCATAAACATTATATAGAAATTTACGGGTCTTACACATGATCTCCGTAAGGTGTATTGGTGGATTGGAATGAAGAGAGATGTGGTAGACTTTGTGGCTAGATGTTTAGTCTGCCAACAGATTAAGGTTGAACACCAAAAGCCAGCAAGATTGCTTAAGTCACTATCGGTGCCTACTATGAAATGGGAGCATATTACTATAGATTTTATTATGGGATTACCGAAAACCCAGAGGAGACATGACGCAGTTTGGTTGATTGTGGACAGACTAACTCAAAGTGCCCATTTCCTTGCCATCAAGAGCACAGATTCACTGGATGAGCTAGCAGACTTATATGTCAGAGAAGTGGTACGATTGCATGGGGCTCCCATGAGCATTACTTTTGATAGAGATTTCCAGTTCACTTCTAAGTTTTTGACCCGTTTTCAGGAAGCCATGGGATCTCGGTTGAATTTGAGCACTGCCTATCATCCTCAGACCGACGGTCAGTCAAAGCGGACTATTCAAACCTTAGAGGATATGCTGAGGGCATGTACATTGGACTTTAGGGTTCATGGGACGATCATTTACCTCTTGCAGAGTTTGCTTATAATAACAGTTACCATGCTAGGATTGGGATGACTCCTTACGAAGCTCTGTATGGCAGGAGATATAGGTCCATTATTGCTTGGGAAGAAGTGGGTGATAGGAAAATACTTGCTCCCGAATTGGTTGAACAAGTAGCTAAAGTTGTTCAGCTAATCTGTGATAGACTGAGGACTACACAGAGTAAACAGAAGAGTTATGTTGATGTGCAAAGACGTCCTCTAGAATTTTTAGTTGGAGACTCTATATTTGTGAAAGTGTCTTCGATGAAAGGTGTCAGGCGTTTCAGGAAGAAAGGGAAGTTAAGTCCTCGCTTCATTGGTCTATTTGGAATATTCAAGAAAGTGGGAGATGTTGCCTACAAACTTGCTTTACCTCCACAGCTGTCTAGGGTACATGATGTCTTTCTTGTTTCTATGTTGAGGAAATATCATCCGAACCCTTCTCATGTGATAGAGTATGAACCGTTGGATATACAAGAAGAGATGAGTTATGTTGAACAACCGGTCCGGATTCTTGACAGAAAAGAAAAGGTACTTCAATCCAAGGCTATCCCATTGCTAAAGGTTCTTTGGCAACACCACTCGATAGAAGAAGCTATGTGAGAGCTAAAGAGCCATATGAGAGATAAGTACCCTCAATTATTCAATGGACCAGCCTGAATTTGGAGGACCAAATTCCTAAAAGGTGGGGAGAAACGTGAAACCCAAACTTTTTTCATTTTGCTTTTTATTTGGAAACTAAGAAGTGATTAAAATACTCGAAATAATTTTGTACAGTCCTCAGAGCTCGGGGCATAAAAATCAAGGTAAGGTTTTAAGTTCAAGAGTTTCTTAAGAATTGCATATATAAGTAAGTTTTGATGTTTAGAAATGAAAAAGTTAGTAAAACTCGAGTTTACACTAAACCGAGAAACTGAGCCTACTAAGAGAAATAAATTCGGAATAAATTCTAGAAATTCACAAAAATTATCTTAAGGCCATAGGAAATTAGTATAACATGAAATTGACTTGGAAAATGAAAATCAAGTGGAAGTATGGAGGTCTTGATGGTCAAATTAATTTTTAAAGTAAACAAAAAACCTTAAGCAATTTTGATTGTTAATGATCAAATCGCGCAAAATGGGTTCAATCGTGGAACTTCTTGTAAGACCCGATTTTATGGTAAGAGCAAAAAGGGAATTAATAGAAATTTTCTAGTGCATTTAAAAAAATGCAAAAAGGATTTAAATGATATTCCCGAACACGTGCAAGGGCATAAGGTCAAAAGATCGAAATTCGGTATTAATCGGGACAAGAAAATTTAATTAAAAATATGGGATTGAGAAATCTTGATCAATAACGAGGAAATAATTAAATTCCGGGTTAAATTGATCAAGATATGAATTTATTGGAATAAACTGAAATTTTCATATCGAAAAATAATCCCGAAATAATCGAAAAATATACCAGAAATGTAAAATCAGACTGAGAAATTCATTTACCGATTAAATGAATAAAATAGAATTTTTTTAGATATTTTTGGGAATTTTAATATTATTTTATTGAATAACATAATAATAAAATTTAATTATAAAAAAATAAATAAAGTTAAAAAAAACGCAAAATCTGAAATTTTGCGAAACAGAAATGAAAGAAACGAAGCAGCCGAAACCGAGGGAACCAAATCCCTCCGTCGGACGACCACCGGCGGGGCTGAGGGGCCGACGAACGCAGCCCAGTATCGGGCGAACCTCCAGCAGCCAAGACGCGCCGTGGATCACGCCAAAAAACGCCGAAAATGAAGGAGGAACCCGCGGAAGAGAAGTCTCGATCGGCAGCCATCGGCGCCGATTCGAGCAACACCAAGGGCCAATTTTGGAAGCCCAAGCCGTGGCGCGCCGATTGGTGTCGAAATCACACTAGGAATCGGTCGGACGGCGCCGACACGACAAATGATGTCGAACCGGACTGAACCACTGAACCGAACTGAGCTGAACCGGCAGTCTGAACCGGGTTGAACCGGACCGGACCGGTTCAGCCAAAAAGAGAAGGAAAAAAGGAAGAAAAAGAGGAAAAATTGGGGAAAATTTCAGTGATGCAATCGAGCTACGGGTAAGTCGGTAAGCAGTCGAATTGACCGATTTAATTTTTGATATATTTAATTTGATAAATAATCGACTGAAAGTTTACCCGAAAATATATTTAATTGTGTAGCTCGACAATTGGCATCCACCGAGAGCTCGAGACAACCTCGATTTACGTACGATCATGGAATCACGGGTAAGTTACCCTTATTTACGACAATTTACATCGTTATGCGTGATTGATATTTATCGCATAAATTACGGATTTAAATTCCGCATGAAATGAATTAAATTCTAGAAAATTGGATAAATTGTCGTAAATACTAAATTGAGATATCTGAGAATTTAGAACGAGACTAAATAAATTACTGATGGGCCCAATGAGCCCAATAGGCCTCGATAATGTGAATAGTAAGTGGAAAAACGGGCTTAAGGCCGATTAAGGCCCATTAAGGTGCAATCGGGCCCAATATGGGTAAACGGGCCCAATGATTTAAATTAAGCCCAAAAAATTGTGAAATACAATTAAATTGTATTGTATTTGACCTGATGAATGTGTATCCGCAATTTCGGAGATTTGATTTGGATTGAGAGCAAATCGGACTGCGTGACGAGTCATAAGTGGAAAGGTCAGACTGTACAGAAAAATGAGGTAAGGGAATTATGTGAGTAGCTAGAGGTAGCTACGCGTATTTTAATAGCTTTTCTGTACACTGAATATGTATGTATACATTGATATTGTATAATGATCCTAAAAATGGTTTGAATGATTTTAAGGATCGAAATAGGTGAAAAGACTATTTTACCCTTATTGAGGGAAGTTCACCTAAGGATGGTAAAAGCATGACATGCATGAAATGCATGATTTAAGGAATTTTATGATTAAGGAATTTTATTGATTTTAATCAAAGCAAAGCGATAGATTGGCCAGTAATTGCATGAATTTCACATGATAACACTACGTACGTGTTATATGTATTTAAATGAAAATTTCTTTGGAAAATGGGCCAACTATCAAGTTTATATGGAAACAGATAGTGCTGACACGTAGTTCGCACTATATCTACGTTTGTGAATGTGCATAAATGTGCTTGAGCGGTTGCTCGCACCGACTTGTGTGACATCATATGTATGAAATGTGCTAGAGCATGGTGCTCGTACTGATTTTTATTATTGTGAAATGAGAGCTGCTGGAGCCTAGCTCGCACTCTGTTTTGACATGTTTTGATTTGTTTTGACGTGGTATGCATAAAATGGTGCTGGAGCGATTGCTCGCACTAGTTTTAATGATTTGATATGCATGAGAGATGCTGGAGCTTAGCTCGCATCCTGTTTTGATTTAATTATGCATGAAGCCGTGCTGGAGTGTAACTCGCATGAGATTTGATTTAATTATGCATAAAGTCATGTTGAAGTGTAACTCGCACGAGATTTGATTTATTTGAGCATTCATTTGTGCTGGAGCGTTGCTCGCACAAAGTTTTATATGGTTTTCATAATTCATTTGAATGTCGTACTGGAGTTTTTCTCGTACGAGGTTTTCATTGAGTTTTTATACATATCCGTACTAGAGCATTGCTCATACATGGATTTTACTTGAATTTATAATCAGTTTAAGTCGTACTAGAGCGCTGCTTGTACGCAGATTTCATTGATTTCTATGACACCGTGCTAGAGCTTCGCTCACACGAGGTTTTCTGATATTATGAATATGCATGGAGCCGTGCTTGAGCTTTGCTCGCACAGGGAATTGTATTACATGCATATAGCCGTGTTGGAGCCTCCTGTACACTGTGTGTCACAGTGAGATGATATGCTCACACGTGCGTTCTGAGACAGAGATGATATGGGTGGATAAGACCTATTACAGGTACCCCTGATTGAGCTTGGGTTCACGGAGTACGTTGTACCGTGTATGTCACGCGGAGTACGCTGTACCGTGGGGATTGTTGGAGTGGAGTGGCATTAGCCACGAGGTAGCAAGCCTTGCCCTCGCAATCTTGGTGTTATGCTGTTCTGGCGGGTAGGACGACCCACCTCCCGTTTCAGGTGTGATACCCCGCACACTAGGTACCGTGTTGCCAGGGATCACTAGGATATGGCCATAGTCCTCGATGTTACTGATAATTACTTGATTGTCTCACATGATATAACTTGTGGTCTGTTAGACCAAGGTAGACTTGAAAGAGGGGTCAGGCCCCCGATTTGACGATTTTATGATTAAATGATTTTATGATTTGTGACCCTGAAATAAGGGTGGTTTTATAACCGAAGTTTTATAATGAATTTTAAATGAATTGTTTTATTGGATGATTGACTCGAAAGGGTTAGTTTTACTGCAGTTTTAATGAATTGATTTAAATGCAGTAGCATGATGATGTTTTCCATACTTTCATTTGAAATCCATGATTTGTCTTACATGACATGAAAGACTGCATGAGATTGATTAAATTCATGCTTATTATGATTTAATAATGTCACATAAAATGCTTTGGTGCATAAGTAGTATGATTTATATATGCACGAACAATTTTATAAACTAAGTCATTGACGTTTGCATGACTTTGTGCTTGATGATTTTAATGAAAAGAAATGGATTTAAGGGCATGGCATTATGAGCATGTAGATAGTGGAGCTATCTACTTACTTGCATAATTGCCTTACTGAGCGTGTGGTTTGCTCACCCCCCTTATTTTCCCATCCTTTCAGAGTACTCGTAATAGTTATTGAGCGGCTGAGGACTTGCATGCTTGGTATCCGCTGCTTCCCATCGAGAGACAGGTATACACATTTGTATAGTTTTGTATCTAAATATGTAATGCACAGTACTGTAAACGGATATGATGTCGGGGATGTAGAGTTATAAATACCATTGGGTATTATTTATTTAAAGTCAAAGAACAGTAAACTCTGATATATGAATGTGAATATGGAAATGGAATGGCAAATAGGTGAGAGGTGACTAACACCGAATCATAGCCCAACTGTGTTGTAGGATGGTCACGATGAGAGAAAGGTAAGAATTAAATAATAAATGAAAAAGTGAAAAATTTACTTTGATTTTTAGGTAATTTGGGTTGTGACAGTTTTTAGTATCAGAGCTGAGTTGGCCTGATATGAGTCGGTGTTAGTGGTTAAGAAAGTTTACATCCCCATGTACTGTGCATTGTTTAGATACAATTATGTATATCGAGATGGAAGTGCAGCCAAGAATTTGGTTTTTAAATGCAAGAATAGACTCATTAAACTGATAGCCGCTATGGTTGAGAGGCGATTACACGAGCTCAAGGCCGTTGAGGTAGGCCCGAGAGTTGTACTGAGTCGTCACATGATACTCGAGATGAGATTGACGTGGAGGCTGATGTTGAGCATGCCCCACAGAGTCCGATAGAGAGATCGGATAGAGTCTAACAGAGAGATCAGACAGTATTGAGATATGCTTCGCGAGGTTGGAGCGGAGTGTGGAGAATATTTTACGAGCTAATTGCTCAGAGTATGTATGGTATTTGAGGGTGAGTTGGCGCATTAATGGAAGTCCGCTCAACCCATCTTAAGAGTTAGACGTCCAGAATGGACATAGAAAATAATTCTATATGTATTCCGATGACAGAATATCCCGAACACTACTTAAAGGAAATTATTGATAAAATTATTTACTCTGACCCAGAGGAACATGTTGATTAACGAGTATGGTACTCAGTTTATATTCCTGGGCAGATATGACTCCGACACTATGAACAGTAAGAGTCGAAAAGTTTAAAAGTTCATGGAAGGGCTCAGATAGTCAATTAGAGTCCGATTAGCCCATTAGATATCACTACCTATGCCAAGGCAGTGCGCAGATTACTGTTGTGTGAATAAGATCATGAGTTACACGCCTCTGAGATTGGGAAAGGTAGTGAGGGTCGAAATAAAGACAAAAAGAGAATAGAGAATGACAGAGATGTCAGAACGGGAAAAATGTAATTTGGTAAAAGATTAGAGCTGATGAGTCACGGGGTAAGTTGATTGATAAGCCCCAGTGTATCCAATTTCAATACTTTTGAGGGGTATTGTGATTTGAGAACCCCGACCTACTCCATAGCAGTTGAGCAGTGTAACAGTGTGAGCAGTGAAGGATGTGTGGTAGATACCACGAAAATAAGATGTTGGACGAAGGCGAGTGTATGCCTTGGACCAGGACACTATTGATGTTTTATAGGATGTGGTGGAAGATACCACACTGGTTAAGAATAATGAAATAATTATTTTAAATAGATCCTGGTGCCACGCATTTATTTATACCACCTTCAGTTGCTTATAAGCAAATGAAAGATGTGAAGCCTATACCATGAGACAAGAAGATGATGATGGTTAGCTGAATTTCACTAACTGAATATGGGTATAGAGATTGTAAGTTTGACAAATAATGAAAGAGTTTGTTATAAGTGATATATTAAAGGAGATATATTGGAATAAGAGACGTATGCAAGGTAAGGATATCATTGATATGCAAAGTAATTTGGATTAAGCAATATGTAGTGTATATGGATTGCGACCAAGATAAGGGGTAGATATATCTACACCCAGTCGATGTGGTCAAATTTGAGGGTTAATAAAGGTATTTTAAAATAATTCCCCGCTTGAAGATTTGACAGCGTCTGGAAGCGCACATATAACCTATAAATTGAAATCGACAATTGTGATATATATGCATTTAAAATTTGGGTACCTTTACTGGTACGATAAAGAGATACAAAATTTGATTAACCATGAAGTTTTAAAAATTTAAAATTTTATAAAAATCGTCAATATAAGAAAAAGGAAACGATGCGAATTAGTATCCTGAACGGAAGTGATTTCGAAATGACTTTATATGTTTATGCGTACATAAGTCAAGATATGAATGATTGAAGTATTTTGTGGAACTCAACTACGATGAGGTATTTAAACCTTACCTGGACCAATTGGTTGTCATCTTTAGTGATGATATTATGATGTATTCGAAGTCCAGGGAAGAGCATGTGTAGCAACAGGAAACTGTCTTACAGACAAGGTGTTAAAAGTTTCTCAAAATTGGCTGCTCAGTTGACACATCTCATTCGGGAAAAGATTTCATACAAGTGGTATGATAAGTATGTAAATGGCTTCGGTGAGTTTTGGTATATTGAAGTAATGAACTGACCACCGTAAGTATTCTTACCATAACCAACAGCTCAAGACGTTTCAGTGTGTATGAATACCTCCAAATAAGGATTGGGCTGTGTATTGATGTAAAATGGGAAGATAGTCGTTTATGGATCCAAATAGTTCATGGAACGTGAGAGAAACTATCTGACCCATGATTTAGAGTTGGCAGCCGTAGCGTTTACACATAAGGTATGGCGCCACCACTTAAATGGTAAGAAATTTCGAGTATGCACTGATCGTAAAAGCCTCAAGTATTTTTTTTCACAGAAAGAGTAGAATATGAGATAACCAAAAGGGTTATAGCTTCTAAGGATTATGATTGTGAACATTGTACCACCCAGGAAAGGCTAATGTAATGCCTAATGCCTTGAGCAGAAAGAGCCTCGGGATGGTATCACATATGATGGTCAGGGAGCGTGAGCTGCTAGAGCAGTTGTGGGCCTCAGTAGTGATGTGATCCTTTCTGATGATGACGGTGATTTTATGACAGCTAGCCTGAGGTTAGAACCAAATTTGAGTGACTGGATTTGCCAGGCTTAGCGTGATGATCGGCATGATGTCGATAGTGTGGGTCAGATTCAGAAGGGTATAGTGACAGAGTTCACAGTGAGTGATGATGACTTACAGAGGTTCAGAGAAAGTATAAGTGCTCCCCAGGACCACAGTTGATGATATAGTGTTATTGTCAGAACCTCACTCTTCGGGATATATAGTGCATCCGAGAAATAATAAATATATTTGAATCTCTGAAAAAGGTATTGGTGGTCAGGTATGAAAAGTGATATTGTAGAGATTGTGGAAGAAGTGTCTCCTATGTCAGCGGATTAAGGTAGAGTAATAGATGTATGCAGAGTCATTGTAGCCTCTACCTATAGTGACATGAAAATGGGAACAAGTCACCATGAATTTCATGATGGGTTACAGAGGATCCGAATGAATCACGAGGCTATCTGGATGATAGTCGATAGATTGATTTAGTTTGCCCACCTTCTGGCTATGGAAATCCCCAGATACTCTAAGTATGTAGGCGGATTTATGTGTATGGAAGATTGTGAAATAATATGTAGCGTTCCAGGGAGCATGATACCAGATAGGGATTCCTGCTTCACTTCCCACTTCTGGGAATATTGTTTTTGAAAGCTATGGGATCCTGATTGTGTGTTAGCATAGCCTCCATCCTCAGACAGATGGTCAGTCAGAGAGGACTGTACAAGTTCTAGAGGATGTGATGAGAGCGTGTGCCATTGATTTTATGAGCTCCTGGGATGATCAGTTGCTACTAATTAAATTTCTCCAATGATGACAGTTGTCACTTGAGTATCGGGATAACATGTTATATGAGGCATTGTATGGCCGTAGGGAGTTGTTCCCCGATTTGGATAAGAAAAAGTGGGTGACAGATAAAGAATTGTTCTCGAATTGGTAAGACAAACCTCTGAGGATGTTCAGTTTAATTGTGAGAGATTAAGAACACCTCAGAGCAGATAGAAAAGCTATGCTGACAAGGGACAGAAAATTATTGGAATTCACCGAGGGTGAATCAGTATTGTTGATAGTTACTTGTCCTAAGAGCATAAGGTCGTAACGAGATTCGGATAGAGAGAGATTGGACAAGTGGAAGGTAAGACCTGTAGGTTTCCGTTACCACTTGAATTAACAGGCATCCACAATGTGTCCTATCTTATGATGTTTTGAAAATACTATCCGGATCTAGCATATGTGATCGGATATGAGCTCCAACAGCTTAGCTCAATGAAAGTATAAAGTATGATTGGAAAATCGATTCGGGTATTAGACGGAAGGAGAAAGTGTTAAGGTTTAAGATGATCTCCCTAATTAAGTATGATGGAAATATTACACTCCGGAGAAAGTCACTTGAGGATGACAGTATATGATACGATATATGTACCCGGAGTTATTTATGGACTTACTTGACTTGGTTCTAATTTGAAGGACCAAATTTCTTAAGTGGGGGAGATTGTAAGACCCGATTTTATGATAAGAGCAAAAGGGAATTAATAGAAATTTTCTAGTGCATTTAAAAAAATGCAAAAATGATTTAAATGATATTCCCGAACACGTGCAAGGGCATAACGATCAAAAGATCAAAATTTGATATTAATCGGGACAAGAAAATTTAATTAAAAATATGGGATTGAGAAATCTTGATCAATAACGAGGAAATAATTAAATTCCGAGTTAAATTTATCAAGATATGAATTTATTGGAATAAACTGAAATTTTTGTATCGAAAAATAATCCCGAAAATAATCGAAAAATATACCATAAATGTAAAATCAAACTGAGAAATTTATTTACGGATTAAATGAATAAAATAGAATTTTTTTAGATATTTTTGGGAATTTTATTATTATTTTATTGAATAACATAATAATAAAATTTAATTATAAATAAATAAATAAAGTTTAAAAAAAACGCAAAATCTGAAATTTTGCGAAACAGAAACGAAAGAAACGAAGCAGCCGAAACCGAGGGAACAAAATCCCTCCGTCGGACGACCACCGGCGGGGCTGAGGGGCCGACAAGGGCCGGCGAACGCAGCCCAGTATCGGGCGAACCTCCAGCAGCCAAGACGCGCCCTGGATCACGCCGAAAAATGCCAAAAACGGAGGAGGAACCCGCGGAAGAGAAGTCTCGATCGGCGGCCATCAGCGCCGATTCGAGCAACACCAAGGGTCGATTTTGGAAGCCCAGGCCGTGGCGCGCCGATTGGTGTCGAAATCACACCGGGAATCGACCGAACGGCGCCGGCACGACCAAATGATGCTGAACCGAACCGAGCTAAACCGAGCTGAACCGGCGGTCTGAACCGGGTTGAACCGGACCGGACCGATTCAGCCAAAAAGAGAAGGAAAAAAGGAAGAAAAAGGGAAAACGAAAAAGAGGAAAAATTTAGGAAAATTTCAGTGATGCAATCGAGCTTCGGGTAAGTCGGTAAGCAGTCGAATTGACCGATTTAATTTTCAAAATATTTAATTTGATAAATAATCAACTGAAAGTTTACCCGAAAATATATTTAATTGTGTAGCTCGACAATTGGCATCCACTGAGAGCTCGAGACAACCTCGATTTACGTATGATCATGGAATCGCGGGTAAGTTACCCTTATTTACGACAATTTACATCGTTATGCGTGATTGATATTTATCACATAAATTACGGATTTAAATTCCGCATGAAATGAATTAAATTCTGGAAAATTGGATAAATTGTCGTAAATACTAAATTGAGATCTGAGAATTTAGAACGAGGCTAAATAAATTACTGCTTGGCCCAATGAGCCCAATAGGCCTCGATAATGTGAATAGTAAGTGGGAAAACAGGCTTAAGGCCGATTAAGGTCCATTAAGGTGCAATCGGGCCCAATATGGGTAAACGGGCCCAATGATTTAAATTAAGCCCAGAAAATTGTGAAATACAATTCAATTGTATTGTATTTGACCTGATGAATGTGTATCCGCAGTTCCGGAGATTTGATTTGGATTGAGAGCAAATCGGACTGCGCGATGAGTCATCAGTGGAAAGGTCAGACTGTACAGAAAAATGAGGTAAGGGAATTATGTGAGTAGCTAGAGGTAGCTACGCGTATTTTAATAGCTTTTCTGTACACTGAATATGTATGTATACATTGATATTGTATAATGATCCTAAAAATGGTTTGAATGATTTTAAGGATCGAAATAGGTGAAAAGACTATTTTACCCCTATTGAGGGAAGTTCACCTAAGGATGGTGAAAGCATGACATGCATGAAATGCATGATTTAAGGAATTTTATGATTAAGAAATTTTATTGGTTTTAATCAAAGCAAAGCAATAGATTGGCTAGTAATTGCATGAATTTCACATGATAACACTACGTAAGTGTTATTTGTATTTAAATGAAAATTTCTTTGAAAAATGGGCCAAATGGAAATAGATAATGTTGACACGTAGTTCGCACTATATCTACGTTTGTGAATGTGCATAAATGTGCTTAAGCGGTTGCTCGCACCGACTTGTGTGACATCATATGCATGAAATGTGCTAGAGCATGGTGCTCGCACTGATTTTTATTATTGTGAAATGAGAGCTTCTGGAGCCTAGCTCGCACTCTGTTTTGACATGTTTTGATTTGTTTTGACGTGGTATGCATAAAATGGTGCTGGAGTGATTGCTCGCACTAGTTTTAATGATTTGATATGCATGAGAGATGCTGGAGCTTAGCTCGCATCCTGTTTTGATTTAATTATGCATGAAGCCGTGCTGGAGTGTAACTCGCATGAGATTTGATTTAATTATGCATAAAGTCGTGCTGGAGTGTAACTCGCACGAGATATGATTTATTTGAGCATTCATTTGTGCTGGAGCGTTGCTCGCATAAAGTTTTATATGGTTTTCATAATTCATTTGAATGTCGTACTGGAGTTTTTCTCGTACGAGGTTTTCATTGAGTTTTTTACATATCCATACTAGAGCATTGCTCGTACGTGGATTTTACTTGAATTTATAATCAGTTTAAGTCATACTAGAGCGCTGCTCGTACGCAGATTTCATTAATTTCTATGACACCGTGCTAGAGCTTCGCTCGCACGAGGTTTTCTGATATCATGAATATGCATGGAGTCGTACTTGAGCTTCGCTCGCACAGGGAATTGTATTACATGCATATAGCCGTGTTGGAGCCTCCTGTAGACTGTGTCACAGTGAGATGATATGCTCACACGTGCATTCTGAGACAGAGATGATATGGGTGGATAAGACCTATTACAGGCACCCCTGATTGAGCTTGGGTTCACGGAGTACGTTATACCGTGTATGCCACGCGGAGTACGCTGTACCGTGGGGATTGTTGGAGTGGAGTGACATTAGCCACGAGGCAGCAAGCCTTGCCCTCGTAATCCTGGTGTTATGCTGTTCTGGCGGGTAGGACGACCCACCTCCCGTTTCAGGTGTGATACCCCGCACACTAGGTACCGTGTTGCCAGGGATCACTAGGATATGGCCATAGTCCTCGATGTTACTGATAATTACCTGATTGTCTCAGATGATATAACTTGTGGTCTGTTAGACCAGGGTAGACCCGAAGGAGGGGTCAAGCCCCCGATTTGACGATTTTATGATTAAATGATTTTATGATTTGTGACCCTGAAATAAGGGTGGTTTTATAACCGAAGTTTTATAATGAATTTTAAATGAATTGTTTTATTGGATGATTGACCTGGAAAGGTTAGTTTTACTGCAGTTTTAATGAATTGATTTAAATGCAGTAGCATGATGATGTTTTCCATGCTTTCATTTGAAATCCATGATTTGTCTTACATGACATGAAAGACTGCATGAGATTGATTAAATTCATGCTTATTATGATTTAATAATGTCACATAAAATGCTTTGATGCATAAGTAGTATGATTTATATATGCACGAACAGTTTTATAAACTAAGTCATTGACGTTTGCATGACTTTGTGCTTGATGATTTTAATGAAAAGAAATGGATTTAAGGGCATGGCATTATGAGCATGTAGATAGTGGAGCTATCTACTTACTTGCATAATTGCCTTACTGAGCATGTGGTTTGCTCACCCCCCTTATTTTCCCATCCTTTCAGAGCACTCGTAATAGTTATTGAGCGACTGAGGACTTGCATGCTTGGTATCCGCTGCTTCCCATCGAGAGACAGGTATACACTTTTGTATAGTTTTGTATCTAAATATGTAATGCACAGTACTGTAAACGGATATGATGTCGGGGATGTAGAGTTATAAATACCATTGGGTATGTATTTATTTAAAGTCAAAGAACAGTAAACTCTGATATATGAATGTGAATATGAAAATGGAATGGCAAATAGATGAGAGGTGACTAACACCGAATCATAGCCCAACTGTGTTGTAGGATGGTCACGATGAGAGAAAGGTAAGAATTAAATAATAAATGAAAAAGTGAAAAATTTACTCTGATTTTTAGGTAATTTGGGTCGTGACACTTCTTTTATGTAAGTGGGCCCCAAATTTTTATGAGACATACTAGAGATCTTGTGGAACACCTTAGAAGTGAAAATTTGGGAAGAAATGGGCTAGAAATATTTTTCATGTATTTATGAAAACAGGGTAGTGGGCTGCTCTGGCCTGGAAAATCTGCAAGCCCAAGAAGAAATCCCAATTTAAAGGGGTTCACGAAGGCCTTTTAAGTTGTTTTTTTTTTAATGAAAGATAACTTAAAGCCATTTCTAGAACACATAAGATCACCCCAAACCAACCTCAAACCAGAGAGAATCACCCCCAACAAGTTATCATAGGCGTCCTCTGTAGAATCCACTTGTGCAATTTTGTCGACCACCTTCCGACCGTTTTCAAGCATCAGTCAAGAAAGATCAAATATTCTACCTTAATTTCTCTATAACATATAAACAATTCAGCCCCAAAAAAGCTCATTTACTAAGTCAAATCTTAGAGAGAAAAACAGAGGCAAAATCTGCCCTGTTTCAAGGTGAGAGAAAGATGAATTTTTGAAAGTTTTTGATTGATTTTTCTAGTTGTTTTTTATGTTTCTAAGATATATACATGTTGATTTACAGATTAGAAACCTTTCTGGAGTAAAAAGGGTTGGTCAAAGTTGGTAAGAAATTGATGGAAGATGATGAACATGAGATATGTTGTTGAATGATTTTTAGTTAAGTAGAATTGAAAGAAATAACTTCTAGAGTGGAGTATGAATTTGGCCAGCATGCATAAGTTAGGAAAATGGTGAAATTTGATTATGTTCGATGTTATAGACAGTTAAATTTATATCGAAAAAGTCCGATTTATAGCTCAGTTCAGTAGTAAACCGAAAAGTGTAAGAATTGGTGAAATTGGAATGTTGACAATTATGAATTAAGAAATTGAATGAGTATTTAGGTTATCGAAGTAATGAAATTGAAGTTAAAATAACTAAATTGGCAAATTAGCTTAAATCGACACTTAAATCGGTAAAATCGAGAAAGTATGAAAAGATGACTAAAGAGTTAAATTTGGTGAAATTTATGAAGACAAATACATGTTTGAGTATATTGAGGTGAAATTGAATAATATTTAATGAATTGCAATTATTTTTGGCAATTCAAGAAATTAGCACGCAAATCGAGGTAAACCCGAGACCCTGATTTTATGCTACCCTAAGGTTTAAGAGGTAAGGTATGTGTTTTAAAGTAGTATTAGTGATTCAATACCTTGTTTTGATACATGAATTTATATAAGTATGCTCGTATTTACGAAAAGTATTCCCAAACCCGAAAAAGTACTATTCAAGAGAAATCAAAAGAAAAGCCCAATTTTTCGAGCTCTTCAAATGTATTTTTTTTAGTACTTATGAAATGTTTTGAAATACAATTTCCTACGCAAAAATGAGAATTTATGAAATCATGTTTATGTATATGAAATGAAATAAAAGTATTGATTTTACGAGTTTATGAGCTAATAGACCCGAAAAAAAAAAGATTTTAAAAATATGGTTTTGAGACTAAGAGTCTACATGATCTATCATGCATGGCCCGTGTGGATTTTGGACCTTCATGGTGCATGCCATATGCCACATTGTGTACGTTCATACTTAACCGCGTCGGGTATTTATGTCACTCGGTGCCTTATTTTCTCCATCTGTTTAAGTGACGTAGGGCGTTGTACGACCCTAATCCTGCCTACAATCCCCTTATCATGACCATAGGTACTTTGTCTACGTGAATTATCTACGTGAATTGCCTACATGAAATGTCTATGCGAATATGACTTCTGTTACTATGTGTCTCTGCCTAGTCTCCATGAAATTATTCAGTATGACTTTTAAAGAAAAATGTTGAGTTACATGACATTTATGCTATGCGATATGTAAGTTTACATGATACTTTTAAGAAAAGTAATAAGTTATGTGATTTATAAGTTACATGTTATTAGTTATGATGTCAAATATGTTTTGACCTGATTTTTTAAACTAAACATGTTTCGACTTATATACATGTATATGTTATTTTCTTAAGCTTGAATTACAACGATTTGCTTTTACATATTTTTCTGCTAAGACTGCTTTAAACGCATGTCTTACTGGACTTGAAGAGCTCACCTATTTCTTTTACTTTTATAGACTACCTTAAGTGATCTATTGTCTATACCTGCCATATAATAATCATGGACGGGTGGACTCCCTTCTCAGGCTATCTCCAGTACAAGTAAGGTATACTTTTACTTTATTTATCAGACTTCCTGTAAAGTATAGACAGTTGTTGTAAAAAATATTTAGGGATGTAAATTAGGTAAGAACGAATGTAATTAAAGGGGTAAATGTACAATTTGTATAATAAAGTTTATTTCATAAATATTAAGGTGATGTAATGAGACTAAATTTACTGCTGAACAGAAAAAGAAACTAAAATCAACGGCTGCGGATACAAACTGTAATTTGAGCCTCGCAAGAAGGTAGGGATAAAAATACGTCTTTATGCTAGCAAAATTTTTATAAAATAAAATGGTTAAGTAATCGGCATTGATAAGAATGCAACTTAAATAAAGGATTAAGAAAGTTAAAATTGTCTCATATTTCGACGTTTTCGGGGCGTCACACTGAATTTCTACAGATATTAGGGTGGTCAGGATTATTTTAAATGTCTTCTTTACTAGGCTTTATCAGAAGCTCATCCCTCTTCTTCTTCATTTCAGATTAGCTGCAGTAGGACTATTCAGCTACTTACGGGGTACTCTTGTTAGGTTGGTGGATTTTGAGCGTCCCAAACTATTTGTAATACATGCTTAGGTATATGCACTGATGTTTATTTCTAGACATTGGAAATGTACAGATACTGGTTTGTATATATACTTTTGGGATGTAATCAATTGTCTTACGGATTAGTATTGTAAATGTATCGAGAAGTAAATGAATTGTTGATGATGTTAAGTATGGAAATATTGGATGTTGTGGGATGTATAGTAAATTGGAAAATAGTAAGTTTAAGAAAATAAAATTAACTATTTGCAGATATAAACTATGGTTTCGATTATTGTAGGAATGTAAGTTAAACTATAAGAGGTTGTGCTGCCGAAATTAAGGCAACTCTAAACGATTAAAAGATTAAGCAAATGAAGAAACTATGTAACCTACACTATATAGGAATACAACCTAAGAAAGAAGATAAGAATAAAAAGAAAAAGTTAGCCCTAATTTTCGCACTTTCGAGGCGTCACAGAGCTAGCCCAGAATCAGCTGAGAACTAGTCGGGTATGACTCATCCTTAGGTTGAATTGGGTTGGTTTCAATTTAATTGGAATGGGTTCAGTAAGGTCCCAAGCCAGGCTAGCCCTTAAAATTTGTTGATTTTTGCATAGCAACGGTGAAATTTATTTTATTTTTTAACCTTTATTTCCTTTAAATACATATTATCATAGTATTTTTTTTCTTACATTTTCTCTCCTCAAATTCCAATTCTCTTCAATTCTCTCATTCAAATTCTCAACATTATTATAATTATTCACTTGAATTCTCTCCTCTATTTTCAAAATTGATTTACATTATTCTTTTTTATATTCTAAATATAAATATAATTTTCTCCAATTCTTGTCCTTTTTTACAATTTTACAAAGTTTAGTTCTTCAAACTTCTAATATATATTTCTCCATATATTTCTCCATATATTTCTTTCAAATTTTCAACTATATTTATTTTCAAAAATACAAAATGGCATCCATCGTCATCATTCATATTCCGTTTCTCACCCTTGTGATTCTACTCAAATCCTCGATTTGGACGAAGAATCTTTTAATGAATTCGAACTAGGTATTCATTCAAAAGAGGAGTTTCCCCTAATGTCAGCAACTAGTGGTCAAAACACAATCTTTAGCTACTACCACCATTGCTACTACGGCTACATCATCAAAACAAAGTATAACCGCCCTAAGAAGAGTAAGGTATGAAAGTATTTGACATTATGCAGAAAGAAGGTACAAAGAAGAGCAAGTTATTTGTAAATCATGTAAAATGGACTATGTTTATACTTCTGGTGGAGGTGGTGGGGGTACAAGTTCGTATAAAAGACATTTTATTAATATACATCACATTAATCCAAATGCAGACAAGACAAAATTAAGGATGGCAAATAATATCAAATTAATTTACAAGAAGGTGGAAAATTTTGTTTTTGACAATAATAAAGCTAGGCATGGTTTAGTTAAATTTGTAATTAGGATTGAATAATCATTCACAATATGTGAAAAAGTTAGATATTTAGAATATGTTTGCCAATAGTTACAGCCTACACATAAATCTATTTCTAAACATACATTGAAAAATGATTGCATGCTAATGTTTCAAGAATATAGGGAAGATTTAAGGTATAAACTTACTAATATTTCATCTAGGGTTAGTTTAACTAGTGATAGTTGGACTGATGTTAATGGTTTAAATTATCCTGTTATAACTTGTCATTGGATAGATAAAGATTAGTGCATGCAAAAACGCATTTTATCTTTAAATTTATTAGAACTATCACAAAATGTATATTTTGTTACTCAATATATTACTAATGTGTGTAAAATGTATGAGATTGAAAATATATATTTTTTCTATGACTTTAACTAATGCTTTAAATAATACTGTAGCTATTATTATGCTAATTAGAAGTTTAAACCAGTTATGCAAGATATATTTTTTCATCATAGATGTGCATATCACATTATAAATTTTTGCAAAATGGTTTTAATGATAGTGGCATAGGTCCAATTGAAAAAAAATTAAAACTTAAGTAAAGTGGATCTGCAACCCTAGTTACAAACATGAATGGAGGCGGATTTGTCAAATAAATAACATAAATGTTAAAACTTTTCCACTTCTAGTAAAAACAAGATGGAACTCACTTCATTATTTACTTTCTTCTGTTTTACGTTATAAAGATATTATTACTCCTTTTTATAACAATTTTGCTAGTGACCTATCCTAAAAAATTTATGATAATCATTGAAATTTTATTGAAAGTTATGTTAATTTGTTATTTACTTTTAAAACACGACGGAAAGATTTTCAACTTAATATTATCCAACTACACCTTTTTTTGTTCCATAGTTTTTACAATATTTGATAAATTTTTAAAATTTAAGAATGATGATACTTTATCCTCTTTTGTATATGATATGGAGGAAAAATTTTAAAAATATTGAGAAACAAT
The DNA here is from genome assembly GCA_033439115.1 of Firmiana major. Taxonomy (NCBI): domain Eukaryota; kingdom Viridiplantae; phylum Streptophyta; class Magnoliopsida; order Malvales; family Malvaceae; genus Firmiana; species Firmiana major. The sequence continues at coordinate 9,981,398 of CM065908.1, read as the reverse complement.
TCCTCCTATTCATTGTATTACAACTTTATTATATCCTAGTTAAGTGAGGTAAATATAGACTCTTATTTATTGTTATATTTTCTTGATCTGGATTATATTAAGGGCCAAAAGTCCATAATTAACATGTATTTTTTAGATTTGTTTAGTTTTAATGAAAGTAAGAGGGAGCAACTTAACCAAGGAGAAGAAGAGCTGAATAAAGAAACCAAAAGTGGTGGCAGAAATAGCCAATGAGGCATTTTCGATGCACTTAAGGCTGCAAAGAAGAGATTGAAGCTAAAAGGAAAAGACATGGGCAATGGATTCGGCTCAATAACTCTACGAACTCATGGTAAGGGTGAAGGCTCCAATGAGATATAATTTTTCTTAAGTCAAAATTTTCGTATAGGCAATTACTTTGATCTTCCTCAACGATGGAAAGCAAACCAAAGATAAGTTCCAATTTTAGCTTTCATGGCCCAAGATGTTTTTGTAGTGCTAGTATCATCTGTTGCTTCAGAATCCACATTCTCGACATGTGAAAGAATCATTGGAGACCATCGGACCAATCTTAGTCTAGTTTCATCATGCATGGTAATAGGAAATAGGAAATAGTTTTCGAGTCAATCCTTATAAATTATGAGGAAGAGGAAATAATTTTTTTTTTTTTTGTAAATTGTGTGTAATATTGTAAATAAGTTTAGTCATAGTAAATATTTTTCATGGACTATCGTCCGTGGTTTTTACCATTTTAAATTTTAAAGGAGTTTCCACGTAAAAAAATCTTTGGTCTCCTACTTCTCCTTTATTATTTTCATTTATTATTATTGTTAAATACCAAATAAATTAATGTTCTAAATGTAGTTTAAAAAATGAATAAATATGTAAAACACGAAATGAATAAAATATTTGAAAAACATACTAAATAAATATGTTCTATTAAACGTAAATGATATATGAATAAATATTTTTCATGCAAAATGACAAGTTTACTTATATTTCAAATAATAAATGAATAAATAATAAATATTAATTATATTTCAAATGTAATAAATAAGTTTAATTTTATCAAAAGAAATTAATTAATTTTAAAAGTATTAAAATTTTTTTAAACTAATAACTTTATTAAATAAGTTATAATAACATTATGTTTGTTACAATAACTTAATTAAATAAGTTATAAAGTTTTATTATAATAGATTTATTATATAAAAATATATTAAATAACGACATAAGTCAATATTTATTTTTATTAATTAATAACTTTAAAAAATAAAAAATACTTTAATGAATAAATTTATTAATTTTTTATTAAAAAATTAAGTTCAAAAACATTTTGAACAAAATGGGGGGCAATCCGAGACCGACCCGGTTCAGCCCCAAAACCGATCACCAGTTCACAAGGCCTAGCCGGTCTTGCCATATTAGGCGTTGGCCCGGCTTAAGAAATGCCCCTTCGAAACTAGTTTAGATCGATTCCTACTGCTAACGAGCAAGAACTAGTTAAACCCAGCTCAGAACTGGCCCAGCCCGACTCGTTAGCAGCTCTAATTGGTGTTGCAAATATTTTTAAAGAACATTGAGTTAATTTGTTAGTTCTCGACTTTATTTTTTTTTCTATTGATTGAGATAATCCACTGTAAAATATTAGCTTTTCGAAAGGGATAAAAGGGTGAATTTTGTAAGCGAACTATCGTCGATGAGTAACGACTGACCACCAAAAAGTGGATTCTTAGAAAGTTGACGATTGTGATGTAGAGAGAAAGAAGATAAAAGAATGATGAAGAAAGAGAAAGAGAAAAGAAGATAAAAAATGATCGAAAAAGTTTTAAGAAAAAAACCACATTATCACCAAGTGAATATAAAATAAGTCACGTAAGCAAACAACACAATGTGCACAAAATCAATATCATATAAGTATTTTTTTTAATAGAGATCTTTAACAATGTTGTTGATTGAATTAAGATTTGCAAATCAAAATAGGAAAGGGACTTGATCTTTATGAATTATAGTTGAGTGACTAAATTCCAAATTTTGTCAAAGTACAAGGATCAATTACATTGGACAAAAAATGCCACATCAGCAAAGTCAACACCATATCAACAAAGTCAATACCACGTCAGCAAAAGTCAGTTGCCACGCTAAAAAAAGTCAACTACCATGTCAGCATTTTAGTAAAGAATATAATTGCTATTATCGATTGGACTAAAATTTTCAAATCATATTACCGTAAGAACTTTATTTTTATGAATTATAATAAAGGGATTAAATTTCAAATTTTATGATAGTACAGGGATCCATTGCACAATTTAACCTATACAAAATTTCATCTTCTATCCTTAATGATCATTTTTCTTCTTACTACATTTTCTCCAATTGCCACTGTTGTGTTTGCAATCCAAATAGAGATCTCACTATCAATTTTAATCACACCTCTACAGTATTCAATATCACCGCTATAGTAACTAATATCACTTCTACTATTATTTTTTATTTTATCAAAATCAATCTTACAATCTAAGCAAACTAGCCCTAAATTACTTGTTTTCAAAAACTTAAACTTAAATTGCTAGTAGCAAAAAACTTGAATCCTCCCTAACTTTTTAATTTCATCAATCATATTCGTTGTAAATGTAGAAATGTAGAACGAAATATCATAATCTCTCAACTAATCAAATTCTTATTGTCCTCCTCAATACCTCAAATCACTATCATAACCCAAGACCCTTAACATATATAAAACTAACTTTCACTCGTGCAATGTACGAATTAATTTTTTATATTTAAATTTGTAAATATATAAAATAATGTTATTTAATTTATATTTTTAAAGAACATATAAAATACATATAATAAAAAAAAGATACCCAACCATAAAAGAATTAAATATTTTAATTGAAAATTATAAAATTCAAAATATAAGATAAACAAATTTTAGAAAGAATAAAAATAAAAAATATATTACAAATAATATTATTAAGTATATAAAAAAATGCTAAAATAAAAATTAAAAGTATATTTTAACAATTTTCAAGTATTAGAGCAACATTTTGAAGTATATTTTTATTATTGACCAAAATAACCGTTATATAAATATGCATTTTATATGTATATATAATATAATAATAATAATTATTTTATTCATGTCAGTTGAGTTTTTTGACTCTACAAATGAGATTAAAATGATGATATATGTCTTTTAAATATATTAAAAAAATAAAAATAAATAAAATAAAATATGTGTTATCATTTAAACCTCGCTTGTAGAGTTAAAAAACTCTACTAATAATAAATATGATAATTATGCATAATATCAATTTTTCAATAAATCAAATATTTAAAATATTTAAAATATTTAAATAATTATGCCTAATAACTAAAAATCAAATGTAACTTTTGCGTTTAAAAGACTATTTTACAAAATTCAAACAAAGAAACATTTAAAGAGGAGGTGTCGCGATTTAATTGAAGTTCTGTGAGTAAAATAACTTTAATTTTATGTATATTTTTTAGAAACTTCATTTCACAACATCAATTTTTCAATAAATCAAATATTTAAAATATTTAAATCACATTTGTTTCATTACGCTTTTAAATATACTTTTTTAGCTAGAATTTTCTTACTGTAATCTTAAATTAAACTATACCTAGTAATTAATCTTAAAAAAACTTATAGGATTAAACTCAAATTGTTAACAATGAGTGATTTAAATAATTACATAGAGTTTTCAATATTGATTTTATCATATTTCATATGAGTTAAAAAGGGTTACTAACCAAGAAGCTTCAACAGCTCTCTCTCTCGATATATATTATTTTCTTTGGATAACTCAGAGCTGCCAATGTTGCCCATTTATGCAGGAATCAAAAACTTTCTTCAGTCTTTGCCTGAATCTGATCATATCGTCAGCAGGGCAACTCTTCCCTTAATTACTTTGTTCTCTCTCTCTTCCCTTTGTCGCTGCTAATTTTTGACATGCTGTCATAGCTGCCCACGTTTATCTCTTACACCTAACTCTGACTTTCGCCAAAATTTTATAGTACGAAACCCATTTGGCAAATCAATTGGGAGACTCGGGGCGCACCAGGCTTCTACACAAACTCCTCCCCCCCCAAACCACCCCGGTGTTTTTGACCTTTATCAAGATAAAATCCAAACCTCCACAGGCAGAATTCATAAATATGGCCCAAACCCATTTACCATCCCTATCCAGCTTCCTTAATCACTCAATGTCAAGGTCCAATGGAACTGTGAAAGAAAAAGAACCAGAATTGGTTACTTAAGGGCACGCCTCGAGGAGCACAAGTATTATCGCATTCGGGAATTTGACCATTTATATATAAAATTTATTTTCATATTATATAAATTTGTATCTACATTAAATAAAATATTAAAATTTATATTAATATATAAAATATAAAACTGATTCTTTAATTTTTATCATATTTATATATAATTTTTATTAATTTTTAATCTATATCAGTTTCGTATATTTTATTTATGTTATTTTAGTATTGTGTCGTAATATTATGTTCAAAATTAAAAAAATCTATTATGGAGAGAGTGAGACCTATCCCCAAGGATACATTTAGTCCATGCAATTGTGGAAGAGTGATAATAATTTGGGGTTTGATGACATGCATGCATGCCCTAGAGGCTAGAGAGTTACATATATAGCAATAGCATAGATTAATTCAATGTAAATAAAAAGTTCAAGCGAGAAGTATATATAACGTCACATAATGGTGGTCCAAATTAAACGTGCCAATGCTTAATATTGTCGATCCCCACCAGCAGAAGAATTAATTGCATAGGTAAGATCATTTAGAATAAAGTCCATCTATTTCCATCCATTCGCATACTCAACCAGTCAATGTTTTTCTTGGTTGAGAGCCGTATAAAACCAAAAAGATTGTCACGTGATGATCATCACTACCCGTCCTGCTTCCTACTTTATGCATAAATTTCCTCTACCTACTAATAAATAAATAAAAATAAATAAATAAATATTTAAGCTTTCGCATACTAAAGCTCCGTTTAGTTTCAATGGAACTTTGTGTGTGATGATAAGATTTTTTAATTTATCATATTTATAATTTTAATTTTTTTATTTTAATATAACATTATAATAATTATTTTACCATTCATATCATTTCTATTATTACGATTAAATTTAAATATATTATTATTAAATATTAATTTTATTATTATAATTATTTCTAATTTTATTTAAATTAATCACAATACACGTCCAAATTAACCATAACTAAAATCCATTACATGTGTTTATCCTTATTTGTTTTGTAGCATTCGGAGTTGGGTAAGAGTGGAAAATAGTAGTACGGAGGGGCAGGATAAGGAGCAATGTTGAAAGTGAAATATGAAGTAGGGAAGGGAAGGGAAGGGAAGGGAGCATGGCCGAGCCCGACCACCTGATAATTTAACTTTATTCTGATTATTATATCATTATTTGGTGAAGAAAGAATCGTGATCCACATGCACTTTGAAAAGTGGGTCCTCGGCTATGGTCTATTACTATTACGTTACATCCACTTTTTCATGTGGCTTTAATTTCTTTGGTTTCAAACTGGAGTATGGAGGATTGTCACGCGTCAGAATATAACCAAGACGATTTCTTTCTACTTGTCACAACGCAACACCTACTCCCGCTTTAACTGGAAGACGCAAAATTCCTTTTGAATTTGAACTCAGACGACAGTTGACACTTCACACTTGACAAGATGATGTCACCGCCTTAAAACCATCTGAGGGTAGAGTAAACGCTTTCGGTGGTTAATCGAATCTGATTGGTTTTTTCTTCGCAATCTGATCTCATTCCACGGTCCTCCACCGACGGCTCGAAAGCTTAACTTTATTCCCCTTGATGGAAAAGAGACAATATTATGAGAATCCACGCATCTTTTTTTTTTTTTCTTATTTCTTTATTCTTAATAATAAAGCTTTTCTTTGATAAAAAAAAAAAGTAAAAAAAAATATTAATTTGAAATTTAATTGTAATTTGTAAAATAATAAAATATTTATAAATTGTAAATTCTATTTTTTTTTATGCTTTTACAATATATGCTACTAGCAAGTGATTATGAAAATGTGTCTGATGCACACAATATTATAGACAGGATAGTATAAGATTATAAGAGGGAATAGATTAGATTATATTATATCATATTATTTATGTTTTATATGTACAAAGATTAAAAATAAAATTGGATGATTTTTATGTACATTTTATTATATTTTTATGTTTGAAATTAAAAGTAGGATAAAAAAATTTCTTATTTCCAAAAATAATTATTTTTGAAAAAATTAATTAAGTAAAAAATTATTATTTTATCAAACAAATATTTTTTATTAAACAGATACAAAAATGAAAAAAAAAAGAAGGTAAAAAAAAGATAAAAATTTGATTAACCAATTAAATAATAGTCATTATCTAATTAAATGTTTAAGTTAATTTTTCAATATAAATAAAGCGATTGATAATAATCATTTCTTTTCTAGAAAGAATGAAAGGATTGAATTTTTTTATTCTCGAAAGATGACTAATCATCGTTCTAATTCAATTACTCATTTTATATGTACCAAACATAGAATAACATAATAATTATCTTATACTCCAAACACGACTTAAGTTTATGAAACAAATACATGTTTTCTTATTACTTGATTAAGATATCTTTTCATTATCTTGGATGACAATTTTTAAGAAAAAATAATTTTTTTTAATACTTCAAAAGCTTTAGTAGTCGGAATATTTTAAAATAACTAATCATATTAATTTTTTTTTGTTAAATCAATCTATTAGCTTCTTGAGCTTTAAAATTAAAAATCTATTGGATTCTTGTATAGCAAATTAAAGAAAAAAAAATTAATTTTGAACTTGAACTATACGGAGTAACTAAGACTTTTTTTTTTTTACCTATTGTTGGCTTAAAGTACTTTCATTTTTAGTGACAAAAACGAAGCTTTAGGACTTTAACGAGATAAAAGATAAAAGGTTTCAAATTTCAATCTTGTCATATGTAAATTATATGTTCAATTATATATTGCTGCATTTAATTGATTTAAGTGATTTGTGTATAAAATATTATATTATGATAATAATTTTTTGTAATATACTGTTTTTTTAAAAAAAATTGTTCTTTTTTCCTCTGGGCCAATTGAAAAGCAAAAGCTTTTTCATGGAAGGAACATAGGCTAGATATTATGAAACCGGGTATTTTTCTTAAAAAATTCTCATTTTTAAATTTATCTTTTTCCTATATAATTTCACTTTTACTGAATTGGCTGCCTCTTTACAGGGTGACCCAAAGCTGTGAGAAGAGTGTAGGCCCATGGTCACTTCAATTAGTCTGCAACAGATCCCCAACCTGATGCACAGCCCATGTTGGGATGCCTGCCTGCCTTTGAAGACCATATCTGTTTTCGGCCCATAGTAATCTGAGGCCCAGACAAATCCAAACCTCCGTTTCTTCTTGTTCAGAAACCTGTTCGATTCCATTACGTGAGGAGAAAAAGAAAAAAAAAAAAATAGTGCAAAGGCTTTAGACCCAGAGGTAGATGTGGACAGGAATAGGACAATCTGGGTGCCTCCTCTATGGATTTATGTGTTGCTCTAATCTTGTCTTGATGCTTCCTTTCGGCAGTAATGTAAATAATTTTTTTTTTTGGTGAGAATTTTTGAGGAAATTTAGCGGTATAAATATTAAATAAAGTGGATCTTATCACCTATGATACTTCTTTGTCAACTTGTTTTCCTTGCTCAAATTGTTTCCCCTCAATTTATCAGGTTCAGGAAACACATTTGGATGTTAACTTGTTTCATGAAAAGGTCCCATATATTCCGATTTGATGACCCAATTTTTATATTTTAAGAGTTGTTTGGGATTGTTTTTATTTTTATCCTTTTTTGTTTTATTTTGAAAATTTTAAAAACACCAAACATGTTTTCTTGGTTAATATTATTATATATTAAAAAACAAATATAATTGTTTTAGATATAATAATTTAATTCATAAAATAAAGGTTTTTAATTAAATTAAATACTAAAATATTTATTAAATATTTATATTTAAATACTAATATTATTATGTTGTACTATTAAATAGTAATCTTCAATAATCATCATTTAACCATATTAGAATTCGGTACAATTTAATTAATATTATAGTTAAAAACAATATTAAATAATATAAGTATAATAATAACACAATTAATAATAAAAAGTAATATTAAATAAAATTATATAATATTAAATTTTACTAGATAAATAATCGAAATTAATAAAATTCTAAATTATATATTAAATATTAATAAGAATATGAATTAAATAAATTATAAATTATATTCATAAATATTATTTAATTCACTTGTAAAAACATTAAATTATTAACATATGTATTTTTAACTTATTAATTTATAATAAAATATTTAATTATTGAAATATATTAAATCTAATGTAAGATAATATTATTTAATATTAAGTATTAATTTATTTGATAGTATTAAATTATTTAAATAGTAGGATAGATATTTTTTAAATTTTATTTAACAACAATATAATATTAAATAATATTATTTAGAAAAGTAATAATTAATCATATTAAATAATCGTACTTGATAATATTAATTATTAACATACTAAATGGAATTATTTAAAATATAAATTTTAATATTTTTATATTCATATAAATATATTAATTTCAATTTATTTTTAATTAAAATATTATTTTACATTAAAATTTATTATTTTTATTAAAACATTAATCAGATTCATTTTATAGTTTTTATAATGAAAAATATATAATACTATATTAATATATAGATACTGTTCACTTACTGATGAACAATGTAAAAATGAAAACCTGTTTTCGAAAGAGATAGAAATAAAAAAGTTCTTATTTCCGAATTTTTTTTAAAATTTTTCGTCTTAGCTTATACCTTTTGAAAAAAAAAATAGAACATGTTTTGGTGGTGTTGATTTCAAAAACCAAAAACAAGAATACATCACCTTCGTTAATCTAAACAATTCTCGTTGCAACTTCTCTACCAGTAACTTTACTTGAAATTACCACTCAACCACCAATTTTTCTATCATATTCCACCAATTCCATATTTCCTACCCATCTAACCATTGAGCAATATAATCGATTGCTTCAACAAGTTCAACTCCTTCGAGTCCAAGTAGCCAATTAGCATAGTAAGGCACCATCGCCTAATCGTCAACAATTGCAAGCTTAAAGCTCAACCCCATTAGCTTGCCTCACTAAAGCTTCATGTACAAGTGCGACGACACCAAAGGATGAGTAGAGAGAGAAACTAGAAGATGACATAGATTTGAAAGCACAAATTGAGGTGTTCATAAAGGAGCTAAAGAAATTGAAGAAGACAATAGATAAGATGGAGTGGTTGGACGATGGTTCACAACCCTTTATCTCTTGTCATAGGGTAAGAAGAAATATTGGTTGCACTCAAGCCACTAAAAGAAACGTGCTTTATAACAAAGAATCTTATTGATCTTCCTAATTTTTAGTCTTAGATGAATCTCTAGAAGATGCCTAACTTTGAGAAATGTGGGCTATTTTCAACAAAACTCAAAGAAGTAACCTTAACTTGGTATTATACGTTAACTTTAGAGTCTATTGTCAATTTTAATATGTTTAGTATAGAGATCATCGTGCGACTTTCGAGTAGTCGCCAAGATGTCAAAATAACAATTGTTTGATGTTGGTCATACAAAAGCCAAGTGAAACCTCAAGGGAATACATCAAAAGGTACAATGATGCCACTGTTAAGGTTAAAGATAAAAATACTAAATGGCCTATGCAAGCTGTCACGACCCAAACTACCCAAAAATCCGAGTTAATTTTTCGCTTTTTATTATTTTCTTACTTACATTCTTACCTGTCCTCGAATCGTGACCAACACTCCACTAATAATTGGGCTGTGCGTCAATGCCAGTCCCACCATTCAATTACCATCTAACTTATTTATTCTCCAGTCATTTATAATTGTTTATATTATTTATACATCCCCTAAAGTTACTTACAAACATGTTACTGTGCTATGCTTATGTAGATACAATATGTACAAGTGTATATACCTTATGTTGATGGGCAGCAGCGGATCTCCGGAATGCAGTACTGAGTCGTCGCAACTTCAACTGGAGATTATCTGTGGGAGAAAATGAAAGGGGTGAGCACATCAAGCTCAGTAAGGCAATCCTACGAACAAGTAGGTAACCATACTACCTACATGAACGTGGTGCCATGCATAAACCACCCTTTCTCCACACATTTTAAAACATATGATATGAAAGTTATGATGTTATGTAAATCAAATTTGCACGGAAAACTCAACATGCAATTATTTTAAATCATTTCTTTCTCTTTAAAAATTTCACAATGAAGTCAGGACTCGACCCCTCCTTCGGGTGATCCTGACTCACACAAAACCATGGAAATTGAGTTTCTCAAAAGCATCGATATCGAAAACATACGTATATATATATACAAGATACGAGACTAGGCAATACTGTACATCGGTAATAACCAGGACTGGCCAATATGTCCTCGTGAGTCCCTCTAGCTTCACGGATCCCAGTGTGCGAGGTCTCACCCTGATCGGGAACCGCCTGGGAGGTGGGTCAATCCAACCCGTCAGTCTTATCCGATCTCACGCATCCGAAGATGCCGTATCCGAAGATACCCCGTATCACAAAGATACCGTATCACAAAGATACCCCGTATCACAAAGATACCGTATCCGAAGATACCCCACGGTACATCGTACTCCATGCTACTTGCACGGTACATCGTACTCCATGGACCCATATCACTCTAGGTACTCCAGCCCAATGGCCTGCTTCCCACAGAGAGGTTTTGTTTCTCAATACTCATTGCCATGTCTCAAAACGCACGTGCGAGCCTATTTAATCGGTGACACACAGTCTACCCGATGCTCCAAGCACGGCTCATCGTATGTTCTCATAAAAATCAGTGTGAGCGATGCTCAGCACTCTCATCAAATCAAGTAAACTTGGCAGAGCTCGCTTTACATCTCCAAAAGGCCGCCAACCTCATCCCTCACTCTCACCCTACTTAAGAGGTCTTTTGAGCCTGTTGGGCCTTTTGGCTGACTCCAAGGGCAGACAGCGCTACTCCACAAATCCGGTAAAACTAGTGCGAGCTAGGCTCAGCACTCTGTATATAAATCGTATGAAAATCTGGTGCGAGTTAAACTCCCGCACTCTGTCATGAAAATCATGTAAAATCTGGTGCGAGTTAGACTCTAGCACCGTGTCACGCAAAAGCATGTGAAATCTGGTGCGAGTTATACTCTAGCACCTATGCATGTAAAACTCTAGTGCGAGCTCTCGCTCCAGCACTAATGCATGCATCACACAAATCAAACATCGTGCGAGCTGAGCTCTAGCATTTCACATGTAAATAAAAACATGTAGGCGGCTCGGTTATTTCCAAATAGTTTTCACATAAATCACATCAATTAAGATATGCAATGCTATGCATTTTTCTTTAAAAGTGAGCCAGCCCACTCATGCATGTGTTGAAATACCTCCAGAACGAGCAGGAACCTCTTGTCCTTGCTCCTCCCAATTTTTTCTAAATTTTTAGAATTTACCCTTAGCAAGGGTATTTTAGTAATTTGCCCATTCGGGGCACTAAAATTATTAATTGACCTCTAGACCCTTCAGATAAATTTTAAAGGACTGCATATGAATTTAAAATTGCGTAAAGTTACCTCTAGCAGTCCGCAGAATTCCCTTACCTTAATTTTTTGTCGAGTCTGACCTTTTCTTTTGTAACGACCCTTGACCCTGAAATTCGAGAAATATTTTTTTTTTTTGAAACTTCTTTACCCATTTATTCTCTTACTCACTTAGGTTGTATTCCTGTACAGTGTCAAAACATCTTTCCTAATTCTTTTCTCGTAATTAGAAATTAATTTCCACGTTTTTAGATTATGTGACCGATAGAAATTTCGGCAGCACAACGGCTTATAAATGAGCCTACCCACCTGCAAACAAGTTATTTTGGCAATCCTAGATATCCACCACTACCAAACATACTTTCCAATTCATCCTTACCACTCCAGACATCTATTTTTAATTTAATACCAGTCATCTAGAGTATTCTCCCAAAATAATAAGGTTTACATCATTCCTTACAAAATTACATCCCAACCGTTAATTTCAACACATGTCTGTGCATACAATTCTGTCTGGTACAGGAATGTAAATGTATACCTTATGCGTGTACAAAATGTAGCCTAGGGTAGCTCTTCCCACCAGCCTACGTCGTGTACGCGGCAGGTAGCGCCTATAGAATCACTGCAAAAGATCTGAAGGTAGAGGGGTGAGCTTTTGGGGAAAAGCCCAGTAAGATAGTACCTTTAAATTTATCCTGATATATATATATATGTGAAAAGCATGTAGAAATCATTTGTAAGATCATACTTTAAGTACAAAGGAAAAACTTAAATCATCACTTTATGCAATTTATCGTAAAAGTCATAAAGCATACAAGTTCAAAGCAAAATCATGCTCAACCATGCTATAAATTCTTTCATAAGCTTTTCCCATACATTGTATAATCATTTCGTTTTACTTCGTAAACATGTCGTAAACATTTTGTGAAACTTTCATGCAACATTTCATAAGCACTTTGTAAACATCAATCATTGAAATTCATAAGGCACATACTCATTGCCACATTTATCATTCATATCTAAATCATGGAGACCAGGCTATAACTAAGTCATGCGATACGTGTCATTCTCCGTAGAGAGCTAAACATGATACCTATGGCCATGGTAAGTGGCTGTAGACTGGATCAAGGTCGTACAGCTCTTTCTTAAAAAAACATGGGTAGTATCCATCTTACATACTTTTACTAGCACATAGCTAGGACACGGGCACCAAAGGCACTCTCCGTGTGGGCAACATAGTTGCGTGCTGCGCGGGCACGAGATACTACCAAAACATCATCATCATAAACCACAAGTAGCACGACATCTTCCACACAGGTTGAGTCAAGTGCTAAATGGATCAACGTACCGGCACCCCAAGTGGTGGAGCCGGAACACCACGAGAAATAGCCAAGCATGAAGCCTAAGTCTCAAAACATAGTTTCAAAATCTTTCTTGGGTTTCATAACCCATAAACTCATATCGAGTTATAAAATCAAATTCCTTGAAATCTGAAACTCTTTCATAAAACAGAAAGACTGTGTGGCACTTTGTTCCCGTAGGACTCAAGAGGTGGCCCCCACAATCCCCTTTCGAAAATAATTTCTTTTCTTAAAAACTTTTGAAATCGTCAGAGTTTCTTTAACAGTATGGATATAAAAACATAATAAATGTAAAACATCCATACGCTTCATACCCTTGGGAAAATTTATTTCATATCATGTAAAATATTCGGGGGACATTTAACATATTTAAAACGTGTTAAATAATCATTGTACCGGTATAAAAGCATCTATAAATCATTTCGAAATTCACATGCTCTTTTCATAAAGTCATTCATCGGTAAAAACAATATGCAATATCAGGACATAGTCAAATAGTACCCCTTACCTCGATGTATCGGATATCTCACGTTCACGAAGTAACGCCTTCCAACACCTCCGTCAACTCGTCTACGTTTTACCTACATCGGAGGTAGTTTACTTAACTTCCTATTTATACGAGTAACTCGAAATACGTTAAAAATCGTAACCTATTCGTTTTTCCTCGTGTGTACATTTAATCATGCGTACCTAGGCTATTCACGTACGTATATATATTTTTCGTACCCTATATTATTTTTGTACGTACACACCTCGGTATACCTATTATTATATACAACTACGTATATATACTAGCGAGTATGTATGTATATATAATCCTATATATGCATTATTATTTGTTTTCATTTATGCACCATCACATAAATATATATGTATACATTTTTTTTTTGTCTATTATTCATCTCTCCCATTTTTATTTTTATTTCACTTCTAATTCAATTTACCTTATCATACTTATACACCATCACATATATATACTTGTAAAATTAAATATACATATATACATATAGATTTTTACCTATTTTCCCTTTATTTTCATTTTATCACACATACATGCATGTTCTGGTATGTACATATACTTAACATGCCTATTCATTATATACACTTATATGTATACACCCAACATATATATATATATATATATATATATATATTCACATAAATACATACATATATATATATTATCACTTATTTCCAATATTTCATCAACACATAAATAAATATATATACATATCCATATATGTATATACATTTTGTCTAGTTAAATCTATACTAACATACTTGCATCCACATCTCATATATCTACATGTATCTCAATATACATATATATATTTACCTCTCTTTTCCTTTAAATTCCCCAGCTTCTTCTTCTCTTTTTTTTTTTTTTTTTTCCAGCTTTTATTTCTTCTTCTTCCTCTCTTCCAGCTCTCGGTTCCAGCCCCTTTCTCTTTGTTCCTCTCGGTTCCAATACTTTCTCCCCTGTTTATGCTTCCTAGTGTCTTCCACAATCTCTCCCCTTGTCACACCGTTGCTTCTGCCTTCATTCCTCTCCGTTCTGCTTCCAACAGTTGGGTTTCTTCTTCCTCGGTCAGCTGCTGCCTCTCCAGTCCCGATTCTGTTTTTCTGGTTTTCTTCAGCTGCCGTTACTGCCTCTGTTGCTGCCTCTTATCACACCAATCTGCCACTCTATTTTGTGGCACAATTCACCCTTCACAGCCCCCGATCACTTCCTTAGAACAACTCTCCAGGACACCCCAAAACTCTCTTCTCATCCACTGCACACACACTTGATCAGCCTTCACGGTACTGCTTCAATCCAATTAATTTCTTCCCTCTCGGTTCTGTTTTCCAGCTCCCTGTTTTAGCCCCTCTCTTCAGCTCACCATTCCAGCTCCAAATTTGGTCTCCATCTCCCTCGGTTCTGCCTCTCTTCAGTCCTAGTTTTGTTTCCTTTCCTCCTCCCTTGCCTCTGTTCCAGCTTCCCGATTCAGCTCTGCTCCTTCCTTCTTTTCAGCCCTCTCTCTCTCTCGGTCAGTCCCTCTTTTTCTTTCCCTTCTCTTCTTCCTCGGCAGAACCACTTCTTTTCCTTTCCTGGTTTTCTTCCTCTCCCGGCCAGACCTCTCTTCCTTTCCTTCTTTTCTTCTCCTCTTCTCTTTCTCTCTTCCTTATTTTCTTTTCCCGCCCGAGCCTCCTCTGCTTTGTTTGATTTCTTTCTTTCCAAATAGCTACAGTGGCAGACGGAATTGGCTTTTCTAAGCCAATTCCGTACATGCCTTAATACTATAATATATATACATACTAGTTTAATGTATGTATATCTATTATACTAGCATGTAGGTATTATATGTTTTTTTTGTATTTGCATGGTTATTATAATTTTTGTTCCCATTTTATTTTAAATGTCTCATCTATTATTTATTTATTTTTTATTTTCATTTAATTATTATTATCATTTTTTTATTTCATTCCTTTTATTTTATTTTACACTTATTCATTAAATACTATACATTTACACAACATATATATATATATATATATATTTGACACATATATATATATATGTTATTACCTATCCATTTAATATGTCTTATACATTATACTTTACAATACATATACATATATATTTGCCATATATATGTATATCATCATTTTTCCATTTTAAATTGTTTAGTGTACATATATATATTATACCTATGTATATATATATATATACTTATACCTTTCCTTTTATTTAAATGTTAGTACACATATATCTATATATACATATTCACCTATGTACATATCTACATATATACATTTTCTTATATAATTTATCCAAAGACATAAGATCATGCCTTCCATGAGATTTTCCTTATTCCGAAATTAAAATAATATCGGGATTTCATCATTCTCCATGAGTTCTCGATACAGGTGTTTACATCGACACTTTTCGAATAACAGATTAAAATTTTCTAACCCTTTCGTACTTGCATTCGCCTTATTACTTCTTGTATCTTTGGGTTCCCGGTCATCCCACGGGCTTCTCGGTTCCTATAGTCCTTGAGCCCACAACGAATATTCACACTTCTGTTAATATATATTATTTCCATTTTTTTATAATTAAATTAACGTAGGAAATTTGTGGGGTTTACATCTTTCCCAATGTTGTCTCGTCGCGCAGTCCGTTATGCTCCCAATCAAATGCCCGGAACTGCGTATTAATATTCCTCAGGTCAGATATTATGCAATTTAATCGTATTTAATCTTTTCTGGGCTTAATTTAAATCGTTGGGCCCATTTACTCCTATTGGGCCCGATTGCACCTTAATGGGCCTTGATCGGCCTTAAGCCCGTTTACCACTTAATTTTCACTTTATCGAGGCCTAATGGGCTCATTGGGCCCACCAATAATTTATCGGGTCTCGTTCTAATTCTTGAATAGCTAAATTTAATATTTACGACAATTTATCTAAATTTCCATAATTCAATTCAATTTATGCGAAAATTAAATCAATATCACGCATAACGAGGTAATTGTCGTAAATAGGGGTCACTTACCCGAGATTCCATGCTAGTACGAAATTCGAGGCTGTCTCGAGCTGTCGTTGGATGCCAATTGTCGAGCTACACAATTCCACAATTTTTTCGGGTAAGTTTTCAGCCCAAAATTAATTAAATTAAATACTCCAAAATTTAAATCGGGTCAATTTGACCGCTTATCGACTTACCCGAAGCTCGATTGCATCATAGGAATTTTCCCCAATTTTTCCTCTTTTTCTTTTTCCCTTTTTTTCTCCTTTTTTTTCCTCTCTTTTTTGGCTGAACCGGTTCAGTCCGGTTCGGACCGGTTTAGACCGCCGATTTTCTCCGGTTCGACCGGTTCACCATCGGTTCACCGCCTTGCCGACCGATTCTCCGCCGGCTTCCACCGCCAGTGGCTCCGTGAGGTGGTCCGCATCTCGAATCTGCCTTCGGTTTGGGTCGAGGTCGCCGGAACGCCGCCGGTCCGGCTCTTCTCCCTCGGCCGTCGGACCCATCTTCTTCTTCCGCCGTTTTCGACGTCGTCCGTCAGTTTCGGTGGCTGCCACCACCACCAATCTACTCACCGTCGCCTGGGGAAGCTTCGGCTGGGGTCGATCGAGCCTGAATCGCGCCGATCGCCGGCGAATCTTTCCTTCTCCCCCGCGGCTGTTACCTCTCGATCCGACGGATTCCGACGATTTCGTCGGTCGATACTGGTCTCAAAAGGACCGGTTCCTCCTCCTGATCATGCTGGTACCCGCCGTTCGCCCCCAGCTGCCGTGGATCGCCGGTACCGACTCCGTTTTCCCCGCGGGCTTCTCTCCCTCCGTTCGGCGATTTCCGACCTCCTTAGCGAGCGTCGCCGGCGCCAATAGCTTCGCCGGCCTCTCCTCTTGCTGCTCGGCCCTTCATCGGAGGTCAAAGGTCGCCGGTGGTGGCTCGTCGGTCGGCCACGCGCGGGTCTCCTTCTCCGTTTTTGTTTTTCCTTTACTTTCTCTCTCCCCGATAGTTTTCAGTTCTCTTTTTTTTTTTTTCATTTCTTTTATTAATTATTTTTATTATTATTATTTATTTTAATTATTACACTATTCCTTAAAATACTATAAATACCCAAAATATCTCTCAAAATTATTATTTTATTCTTATTTAATTAATTTAATTTAATTTAATTTATTTATTATATTTTAACCTCTTTTTCGGGTATAATTTCTCCGTATTTTCGGGATATTGTCCCGGGTGACTTTTTGGTATATTTTTTGATTATTTTCGGGATTATTCTTCCGAACTAAAAATCCCGATTAATTCCAATAAATTAATATCTTGATCAATTTAACCCGAAATAAATTTATTTCACTTTTATTGACCAAGATTTCGTAAATTCATATTTTAATTAAATTTTTTTATCGAAATTATACCGACCTTTTGGTCTTTTGACCATTTTGCCCTTACACGTGTTCGGGATTAATTTAACCCGACCTTCTTTCATACATCCCCCATCTTTTCTTATTTAATTTTCGTATTTTAATTAAATGCGGGTCTTACACAAGCATTCACCAATCGTGTAAAGCATGATCATCTACACATTGGTAATCCGAGAAGTTGTATCAGTTGTAGAAGAGAGCACAAAAGTATGTACAAATAAAAAAATTGGATTAGATAAGTCAGGAAATTCTCTTAAGCAATGAGGCGATCAAAAGCAAATGGACAAACGTAGCCCACCCAAGTGATTGAGGGAAGAAATGTCGTTAATGGTCTATAAAAAAGGGAATGGGCCCTACGTCGAGCTAGGTTTGAAAACTATACACCTTTAAATGTCTCAAGAAATGAGATTCTGAACACCATTAGCAAAGATGGAGTGTTGAAAAATCTTTTTTCATGAGAACTAGCAAAAGCTAACGCAATCCTAGCAAACATTTTGCGTATCATTCAGACATTAGACACACCATTAAAATTGCGTAAGCCTAAAGGGTGTAGTAGAACACTCATACATAGAGGTCATTTAAAACAATTTGTTAAGAAAAACTAGTCACCAAGATTCTAACCACCATGGTTTGCAGAGTTATCCCAAAAGCCGCTGGTAAAAAACTTGAGTTTGAAGTGATTAATGTCATAGTGGGAGCAAATGAAGAATGGGAAATCAATAGGTAAAAAAGAAAGTCCTACCTAAAAAGTATATGTGAGACCCCATATATATTTAACCTTGTATATATGTAAATGGAATTATAACAGGGATGATTTTGGACCAAGTAATTATGAATTCATAGGTATATGTGAAGCATAAGTGATGTAAGGTCTATAAATTCAATGTACACACTTGTAATAAGAGTTTGTGATGTACGTACAAGTTTTAATATGTATGAAGTATGAATGAATGTCATTTTTAAGTCTTAAAGGTGACTGGATGAGAAAATGACTATGACAACAAATTAAGGATGTTTGGTATGAGTTTCTGCAGAAAATTGAATGCCAGATTGATCTCATAGGATGAGAGATCGATCTGAAAGAACAAAAAATACTCTTATTCGAGTAATGGAACATTTGAGATCGATTTGCTAAACATTCTGTAAATGAAGAGATCGATCCTCAATGCAAGCAGATCGATTTTCTTATCTCTCGGGTTGGAGTAGATCGATCTCCTCCCTAGACAGATCGATCTCCTTAAGCTACTGTTTGAAAACATATCGATCTCAAGCCTCGACAGATTGATCTCATGCCTTCAAAATATCGTGAAAAAAGAGAGATTTAAGAGGACCAGATCGATCTCCACCCAATGCAGATCGATCTCATCAAGCAATTCTATAAATGGGAGCAGTTAAAATCTGCATTTCACGAGAGCAACCATTTTCTTTCCATTTTTAATCCAAAAACCTAGCTTTCTCACTCCTAAATCCGACCATTTTCATAAAGATTTGAGGGAAGGCTATTAGATACAAAGTTGTTCACATCAAAGATGAGAACAACATAGCTTGGAGGCATTACCCCATTTATGGGATTTAAGGAGCAAAGGTGCATTTCCATTTGGAGCAAGGAGGGAATCGATCTAGGTGAGTTTCTAATGCACTAATCCAAGTACATTTGTTTAGTTATTGATTTTGGAGTTGATTTGGTGTGCATATTATTGGTAGAACTACCTAGAATGCCATGGAACAATTATAACCTAGAAAAAGGTTAGTGTGAGAAAGTGAAATGTATTGGAATGAATGATGAATGAGATATCTTAAGATGATAATGGTGTTGTGGGTGTGATTTTAAGATGGTGTTATGGAATAAATTTTAAGACTTACCCAAAAAAGGGTAAAATGTGTATTTAAGGCATTGGGTAACATGCATAAATGAATGAGAGAGTAAGGGTAGAGTATTTCACATCGAGTCCTAAACAAGTAACTGAGTTACTAGCTAAATTAGTTGGAAATGGCTTGATGATGACCAAATGTAAAAATGAGCCAAACTTAACGAAATAGGCTCAATGAAATGTAATGACTAGTTGAAGTCATAATGTGAGTTAACAACATTAACTCAAGTGATTGGTGAATGATTACAGCTTCCGAGGATACACCAGAGCAAGTTGAGCCAAAAGCGCAAGAAGCTAAGAGGAAGAGAGTCGCACCAGAGTAAAACGAGGTAAGGGAATTGTGTAGACTCTTAGAGATATCTGTGCGCATTTTGGGGCGCGATATGTTTTCTAGAGTGCATATGATAATAGAAAATGAAGTTGGGTGATTGAAGGGCAAAGAGTTGGGTTTTGAGAAATGTGCACGAAAACAAAAGCATGATGTTGAGTTAATATATTTTGAAATGACAAAACAAGTAAATTCAATAATATAGAGATGATGTAAAAAAAACATATTTAGAGGTTATCAGTACCAGAAACTAAGTCCTTGAGGATGAGAGATCGATTTGGTGAGATGAGAGATTGATCTCCTAGGTTTTCTAGTATGAGAGATCGATCTCATGAGGATATGAGATCGATCTGCTAAAGGATTGAATCCTCAAAGGATCTGTACAGAGTTTTGAGGAAACAGAGATCGATCTATAAGGGTTATAGGATCAATCTGTCTAATGTAGGATGTTTGTGAGATCGATCTGGTCTAGAAAGAGATCAATCTCCTCTAAAACAAAGGGTAAAGGCAGTAGATCGATCTGTAGATCGATCTATACTCAAACAGAGAGTTCATGAGATTGATCTGGTATAGGAAGAGATCGATCTCCTCAAAGTCAAAAAGCTAAGGAGATCAACCTGGGTTGATTAGCGATCGATCTCCTCACTACGAGAATACTTGGTAGATCGATCTGAAGATCGATCTTGCCTCAAACAGAGAGATTGAAAGATCGATCTACTTGTTCCACAGATCGATCTACTCTAACATTTTTAAATTGTAAGATCGATCTCTACATATATGAGATCGATCTCTTTGCTTCAATTTGCTTTGACATTGCAGGAATTTAAACTAAGAGATCGATCTGGTCAAGATTGGAGATCGATCTGACATTCTACTGGAGGTTCCCAACGGCTCTTTCTGTAAAAATCTCAACAGGAATAACAACATTAAATGCTCCAACTACCAATCCTTCAGTATAAGATCAAACATTGAAGACACTGGAAATAGAGACACCATTGCTGAACATTCTGTACATTCTCAAGAATTTATTTCCAACATTCCTTTTGTCTTCAATTTTCATTCATTGTATAAACTTTTGAGAAATAGATAAGGCTGTATCTATCCTACCCATATTAGAAAAAGCTTGAGCTTGTATTCATCCTTACTTTAAGAGAGAAGAGGAGTGTTCCTCAGTGAGATAAACTTTGTAAAAGGGTGAATCCATCTCTGTGTAAAAAGGGTAGAGAGGTTATTCCTTAACCTGAAAAAGGGAGTGTGTAACTTTCATTGAAAGAGTGAAAGAAAGCTCTTGACAAGGAGGTCAAGAAGAGAGGACGTAGGCAAGAGATTGGCCGAACCTCTATAAACTACTGTGTTTGATATTTCTCTCCCTTATCTTCATTTAATTTATTCCATTACATTATATTGATTATTCATTATTTGCAAATTAGACTTAAGTTAGTTTAAATTTGCCATTAACATTAGAAAATCGATTCACCTCCCTCTCGGTAGAGCCAACAATTGGTATCAGAGCTAGGACTCTGTGATTATATAGGAATAACTTCCTAAAAGTTAGAAACGATCAAATGACTCACAACAATGTAGCAACCAATCTAGTAGGAGAGGGGCATTCTACAGTTAGGCCTCTTATGTTCAATGGTAAACATTATGCTTATTGAAAAATTATGATGATACTCTTCATTCAAGCAAATGATTATGAGGTATGGAGGATTATAACTAAAGGACCTCAAATCCCTATTAAAAGAAGAAAGGGAAGAGATATCCCTAAAGAAGAAGATGAGTGAGATTCAAATGATGTTAAATGTGCTCAGCTAAATGCTAAGGCCATGCACACCCTATTTTGTGCCTTAGGGTCAAATGAATACAATAGGGTCTCCGGTTGTGACAATACCAAACAAATTTGGGACAAATTGGCAATAACTCATGAAGGTACAATCCAAGTAAAGGAGACTAAGGTAAGAATGCTCACACATGACTATGAGCTATTTAGGATGAAAGATGGAGAGTCAATTAGTGATATGTTCACTAGATTCATTGATGTAATTAATGGGTTAAAATCCTTAGGAAAAATATACTCTAATATAGAAATGGTCAAGAAAATATTAAATAGCTTACCAAAATCATGGGAAGCTAAAGTGACAGCAATTGAGGAATCTAAGGACCCTCACACATTATCACTAGATGAATTAATAGGATCACTACTCACATATGAGATGAAGTTGAGAAGAAATGAAGAGCCACCCAAGAAAGTGGGAGTAGCTCTAAAATCTACTACTCAAGAGGAAAATAAAAATAAGAGTGGTAGTGAAGAAAATCTTGAGATAGAAATGTTTGCCAAGAGATTTAACAAATTCATGAGAATGAGAGCAAGTGGTAGTAGTAGGAGAAACCACAAGAAAGATCAAGAAGAGTTAGGTAGAAAAGATACAATTGTATGTTATGAATGTAAAAAACCAGGACACATTAAATTTAACTGCCCTCTTCTTAAAAGATCCAATGATAGGTTCCACAAAAAGAAAGCAATGATGGCAACATGGAGCGACAGTGATTGCTCCGATGATGATTCGAATGAGGACAATGTCAACCTATGCTTCATGGCTATTGAGGATGAAAAGGTAACTTCAAACCTCAATGAATATTCTTTTGATGAATTGCAAGATGCCTTTGATGATCTTGCATTGGAATATGAATGCATGAGTATGAAATACAAACAATTAATATCTAAATTGAAGAAAGAAAATGAGTTAATGCTGGAGGATAAGTTAGAATGTGAAAAGAAACTAGAAATTACAAATCTTGAAATTTGTGACCTAAAAGAAAAAAATAGTAACTTACATAATTCTTTTAATAGATTTTATATGGGTCAACAAAAGTTAGATAACATGCTAGAAACTCAAAGGGCATTCTTTGATAAAAATGGATTAGGATATGATGGAAAAAGTAGAGAGACTCATCTCAAAAGCTTCATAGCTAGAAAGAACATGCATAAACCCTCAACTATTTATTCACATTGTAATAAAAAGGGACATGCATAATATAATTGCAATATGAAGATGACCACTCTTAGAGGAAAGATAGTAAAAAGAATTTGGGTTCCAAAAGAAATAATTAATTCAAAAGATATCAATGCTTTGGTAAAATGGATCCCAAAGGGATCAAGAATTGCATTCACTAACCTCAAAGGACCCAAGAGAATTTGGATACCTAAGACATGAGTTTGAATTTTGATTGTAGGTGATTGAGCATTGCCACAAAGCTAAAACAAAGGAAGCTTGGTACTTGGATAGTGGATGCTCAAGGCACATGACCGGTGAAAGAGGCCATTTCAACTCATTTAAATCGAAAGTTAGTGGAGAAGTCACATTTGGGGACAACTCCAAATGCCAAGTTGAAGGAAGTGATTCAATAGGTAATGACTACTTTTCATTAGAAAAAGTATTGCTTGTTAGGGGTCTAAAACATAACTTACTAAGTATTAGTCAACTTTGTGACAAAGGTTACAAAGTAGTTTTTAATTGCTTAAAATGTCATGTTATAGATCCTAAGGCTAATAAAGTTCTTTTCCTAGGTCATAGGCAAGGTAATATATACATCGTCTACCTAAATGAACTTAAAAATGAAAACATATGCCTAATGGTAGACAAGGAGAAAGAACCTTGGTTGTGGCATAGAAGACTAGGTCATGCTAGCATGCATGTGTTATCTAAGTTAGCTAGAAAAGACCTAGTTATAGGATTGCCTAAGTTGTCCTTTGACTATGACAAAATATGTGAAGCTTGTGTTAAAGGAAAACATAAAAGAACAACATTTAAGCCTAAACATAGTGTTTCACCCACTAGGCCTCTTTATGTCACGCCCTCCTCCCACACGCGACTTTACCAAAAACCACAATAAATTTTTCACTTTTTGCTTACCTTTATCTCCTCAACAGTTGGGCTGTGAATAGGCATCAGTCTTCTCATCCATACATACCTTACCATTCTTTCACGTATCATACATACATGACTTTCATATCATAAGTAAATTCATATACTTAAATATAATTACATCATTACATTTACATCCCCAACATTAAAACCGTGTACATCACTGTGTTTATATATTGTTCAGATACAAAAGAGTACGCGTGTGTATACCTTTCACTAGATGGGGAGTGGCAGCGGATCAAAGGAATGCAATACCCTGGCCGACTCGATCTACTGATGAGAATCTGTAGAGATGGGGGGAAAATGAATGAGATGAGCTATCAACGCGCTCAGTAAGGAAATCAGGCAAGCAAGTAGACATCCATACTATCTACTTGAAAATATTGCTTTGCCTTTCCTTCTCTCATTTCAAAAGCATGTTTAAAATATATATAATATAGTACAGATTTAAAATCCCATGTACTAAACACATGCTGGTTTATCAATCAGAGGCATTCATGCAAAACCGTGCATATTTAATCATTTAAGAATGCCTTTATATAAAATATGCCATTTACATTCAAACCATAGTAAATATGGCATTTCTCATCACAACACAAATAAACTGGGTTTCGACCCATCCCTTAGGTCTACCCGTATCATAAAATACATGTGATATATCATGCGAGACTCAGTGGCTAAATGCAATCTCTCTAGACTACGTAAGAGAGCCTCCCCGCCGAACAGAGCCTCCCCGCCTATTCTGGCTTAAGGATGTTGGGCTTAAGGATCTTACTGTAAGAGAACATCTCCGGACTATGTACATATCCTAACATGTGGTGAAATCCCAGGCAACACAGTACTCGGTGTGCGGGTTATCACTGCTGTAACGGGAGGGGGATCAGTCCATCACAACCGCCAGCTATCAATAACTCTCCTCCACAACTCCACAACACAAAACACGGTACAATGTACTCCATGCCACACGCACTGTACATCGTACTCCGTGGACCCCCAGCCTTATCCCTCGTTCGGGCTCATCAGCTGGTCCTCCAACCCTTATCCCTCGTTCGGGCTCATCAGGTGGATCTCCAACCTTTATCCCTCGTTCGGGCTCATCAGGTTGTTTTTAACATGCCATGTCTCTAAATCCATGTGGGAACATCTCAACAGTGTGACACTCAGTCTACACGGAGGAAATCGTCATGGTTTTTCTAACATGTGTGTATATCACGAAAAACTACAGTGCGCGTCTTGAGTGTGACACACGTCAACACTCCGCCTCAAAACACTGTATATGCATGTCAAAATATCAACACTAGTGCGAGTGAACCTCCAGCACCAGGTCATGCATCTCATGTAAAACTCGAGTACGAGCTAATCGCTCCAGCACTCTATCATGCACAAATCACATAAAAACTGAGTACGAGCAATGCTCCAATACTCTATCATGCATGTCAAATAAATGTAGTGCGAGTCAACCTCCAGCACTAATGTATGTGAAAAACATCTGAAATCAAGTGCGAGTTATGCTCTAGCACGATTGTTTCCACATAATTCGGTAGATGGCTCTTTAAAAATAGGGATGTTAAAAATCACTAAAATCAGCACTATAAAGTGTGCTTAATTTACATCGACCTCAAAACATTAGCCCATCCACCTACTCTTCTGCTACACAGCAGTAAAAACCACTTAAAACATCATTTCCATGCTTTTTACCACTTTTCCCAAAATTTCACTTTTTGCCTAACTAGGGGCAAAATCGTAATTTACCCATATCGGGTCCCTATAATTATTATAGATTTTCTCTGACCCTCAAACAATTTCAGTGAATGTAAAATCCAACGAAAATATGCACAGATATCTCTAGCTACTTGCAAGAGTCCCCTACCTCGGATCACGTCGTGTGACCTCTCTTCCTCTGTGCTGTCTAATCTCGCAGTCCGATCAACTCTCAATATGACTCTGGAACTGCATTTAATCATTCACTGAGTTAATTACACTTTTCTTACTGTATTACACATTTAATACAGTTTATTTCACTTAAATTGGCCCTTTTACGCTTAATGGGCCTTAATCACGTTAATCGGGCCTTAATCCGTATTAAGCCCGTTCATCAAGGTCTATCGACTCATTGGGCCTATCAATACCCATTGGGCTTTATTTCAAGCTCTTTGGATAGCCCGTATATCATTTACGACATTTTATTCAATTTTCTGAATATAATTCACTAAATTCGAAATTTAATCCGAAATACGTAAATTAAATCTTAAATACGCATAAATCACATAAATTGTCGTAAATGAGCTTTACTTACCCGAGATTGTGCGATGGTGCGTGAATCGAAGTTCGATCGGGCTTCCGTTCGGAATTAATCGTCGAACTGCACAATTTCGTATATTTAACTCCGGGTCAATTTCTGATTAAATATAATTTAAATAAATTTATCAGAAATTAAATTGGTCACTTTTGACCTCGTATCGACTTACCCGAAGTCCGGTGAAATCCCAAAAATTTTTCTTTTCCTTTTTCTTTCCTTTTTCCTCTTTTTCCCCTTTTCTCCTTGGCTGAACCGGTCCGGTTCGGTTCAGCACAGTCACTTTCCACTGAACCGGCCGATCGGTTCAGGCTCCTTTCGCCGTTTCGGCGCCGTCCGACCGGTTCTCCGACCGATTCCACCCCCAAATGGTTCGACCTCGCCTCTAGAGGCTTCTTTTGGACTCGTCTGGGGTTTACCGACGCCGGATTCCGTCGAATCCGTCTTTCTCTCCCGCGGTTTCCCTCTCGCAGATCTCACCGCCGGCGGCGTTTCCAGGCGCGTGATGGCCGTCGAGTTCTTCCCCAGTGCCGATCGTTCCGTTGCCCAGCCTTCCTCGCGTCGTCGGCCGCTGGTTCGTCGCCGGTGACTCCTTCTCTCTCGGTCGGCTTCACACAGTTTTGCTCTGTTCTCTCTCCCCGAAATTTCTCTTCAGATTTCACTTTCTGTTTTCGTTTTTTTTTTCAATTTATAATTAATTTTTTATTATTATTTTACTCATTAAAATAATAATAAAAATCCCAAAAATATCCAAAAAATCTCAAAAATTCATATTAAATTCATTTAATCCGTAAATGAATTTATCAGTCTGATTTTTCCTTTTCGGTATATTTTTCCACTATTTTTGGGCTCATTTTTCGAGATAAAATTTCAAAAATATTAATTAAATTCATATCTCGATCAATTGGACTCGAAATTCAACATTTTCCTCGTTATTGATCAAGATTTCTCGATTTCATATTTTTAATGAAATTTTCTCATCGGATTTATATCGAATTTTGGTCAATTGACCGTTTTATCCCTGTACTTGGTCGAAAATAAATTGAACCTTTATCTCGCTGTTATGTAGCTTACATGCATTTTTAATTCTCAATAAATCGATTGCATGATAGTAAATACTCTTCTTATGATTCAACTATGAAATATAATGTTCGTACACATAGGAATCATAAAGTACAAGCTACATACGTAAATCAAAAACTCGGGTCTGACAATCCTCCCCAACTAAAAGAATTTGGTCCTCCAAATTAGAACCAAATCAATCATCAAACAACTGGGGGTGCTTCTCTCGCATCAAACTCTCTAACTCCCAAGTAGCCTCCTCGGAAGTGTGATGCTGCCATAGTACCTTCACTAACCCGATAGTCTTCGATCTCAAAACCTTCTCCTTTCTATCCAGTATTCGAATCGGCCTCTCAACATATGACATGTCCTCACTGAGCTCCAAAAGCTCATAACTAATCACATGTGCCGGATCCGGGTGATACTTCCTAAGCATCGAAATGTGGAAGACGTTGTGCACGCCTGACAAATCTGGTGGCAATGCCAACCTATAAGCCTTATCTCCCACTCGATCAGGTATCTCGAAGGGTCCAATGTAGCGAGGACTCAGCTTACCCCTCTTCCCAAACCTCGCTATACCCTTGGAAGGAGAAACCTTCAGAAATACGGACTCACCAACTGGGAACTCAAGTGACCTACGTCTCCTGTCAGCATAACTCTTCTGTCGACTCTGAGCTGTCCTCAATCTCTCAACTATCAATCGGACATCCTCAGAAGCCTGTGTAACCATATCAGAAGCAAAAATCTTACGGTCACCCACTTCTTCCCACCCAATAAGTGAACGACATCTACGGCCATACAAGGCCTCATACGGTGCCATCCCGATACTCGAATGATAACTGTTGTTGTAGGCGAACTCGGCTAGTGGCAAATGATCATCCCAGGAGCCTCTAAAATCCAGCACACATGCTCTCAACATATCCTCCAGAGTCTGTATCGTCCTCTCTGACTGACCATCTGTCTGAGGATGGAAAGCTGTGCTCAAACTCAACTGGGTTCCCATAGCTTCCTGAAAATGTTCCCAAAAGTGAGAAGTGAAGCGGGAATCCCTATCCAAGACAATGCTCACTGGAACACCATGCAACCTCACTACCTCGCATACATACAACCCTCCCATTTCCAAATCGGTATAGGTAGAGGCTGCAACAATCCTGCAGGTTTCTGATGCTCTACCTTCACCTGCCGACATACGAGACATCTCGCCACAAAATCTGCCACATCTCTCTTCATACCTGACCACCAGTACACCTTCCGGAGGTTCTGATACATCTTGCCACTCCCCGGATGCAACGTGTACCTCGATGAATGAGCTTCTGACAATATCAATCTCCTGAGCTCTGGGTCCTCGGGAACACACAATCTCCCTCTGTACCTCAGTAGTCTATCAGAAGTCAACTCAAAATCTATCGCTGTGCCCCTCTGCATCTGACCAATCACATCAATGCACTGTAGATCTGTCTGCTGAGCCTGTCTGATCCTATCCAATAGATATGGCTCTAAGCGTAGACTCGCAATCATACAATCCACATCTCTGTCCGAAGGCACAACTCCCAAACTGAGGCTAGCAAACTGCTCTAGCAGCTCGTGCTCCCTGACCATCATATACGATACCATCCCAAGGCTCTTTCTACTCAAAGCATCTGCTACAACATTAGCCTTACCCGGATGATAAAGTATCTCACAATCATAATCCTTCAGAAGCTCTAGCCATCTTCTCTGTCTCATGTTCAGCTCCTTCTGTGAGAACAGGTACTTGAGGCTCTTGTGGTCGGTAAAAATTTGAAACTTCTCACCATACAAGTGGTGACGCCATACCTTCAACGCAAACACTACTGTTGCTAACTCTAAATCGTGGGTCAGATAGTTCTTCTCATGGTCCTTCAACTGTCTGGATCCATAAGCAACTACCCTCCCATCCTGCATCAACACACAGCCCAGTCCCTGATGCGAAGCATCGGTATATACTGAAAATCCTCCTGAGCTGGTAGGAATAGTGAGGATCGGAGCGGTGGTCAATCGACTCTTCAGCTCCTGAAAACTCCTCTCACAATCCTCGTCCCACACGAATGCAACATTCTTTCGAGTGAGACGTGTCAACGAAGCAGCCAACTTCGAAAATCCCTCAACGAATCTTCGATAGTACCTGCTAAACTCAGAAAACTCCTGATCTCGGTAATTATCCTTGGCTGTTCCCACTGAACTACAGCCTCAATCTTGGATGGATCTACTGATACACCATCCTTCACACTACATGTCCCAAAAACGAGATCTCTGTCAACCAAAAATCACACTTGCTGAGTTTAGCATACAACTGCTGCCCTCGTAGAGTCTGCAATACAATCCTGAGGTGTTCCTCATGCTCCTCCTCGGATCTCGAATATACTAATATGTCATCGATGAATACGATAACAAACTGATCCAAATATGGCTTGAACACATCGTTCATCAAAGCCATGAAAGCTGCGGGAGTATTCGTCAGTCCAAATGGCATAACTAAGAACCATAGTGGCCATATCGAGTCCTAAATGCTGTCTTGTGTACATCTTCACTCCGAACTCTCAACTGATGATACCCAGACCTCAGATCAATCTTAGAAAAGACCTGCACTCCCCGAAGCTGATCCAGTAAGTCGTCAATGCGTGGAAGGGGGTATCTATTCTTGATGGTAGCCTTATTCAACAATCTGTAATCTATACACAATCGGAGACTTCCATCCTTCTTCCTCACAAACAGAACCGGTGCTCCCCATGGTGAAACACTCGGTCTGATAAAACCCCTATCCAACAGCTCCTGTAACTGTCTCTTGAGCTCCTCCAGCTCAACTAAGGCCATGCGATACGGTGGTCTCGAAATAGGCTCAGTACCAGGCACCAAATCTATACAGAACTCCATCTCTCTGTCTGGTGGTAACCCTGGCAACTCATCCGGGAAAACATCTGGGTACTCACTGACCACAGGAATATCTACCAACTCCGGATGTACCTTATCCGTATCCACTACGTACGCAATGAAACCTTCAAGATATTTATCTCTCAGTCAGCAAAATATTTTTATTTATTAACAACATATTTATTTCTTTCATTTCTTCCTATCAAACTTTACAATAACTTTCATAGGGTTAGGAAACATAACTGTCTTAGCATAACAATCTAAAACAGCATAGTTTGCAGATAACCAATCCATACCTAATATTACATCAAAGTCACTCATACTTAGCAATATTAGATTGGCTGTCATATCCTTTTCCCCTACTCTTAACTTACAATCGTTATACACATGCTCAACTAGCTGACTGGAATCCATAGGCGTACTAATCAACATCATCATCTTTAAAGGAGTACGCTTTACATGCTTTTCTAACTTACATGCAAATGATGGTGATACAAATGAATGTGTGGCACATGATCAATTAAAACATATGCTTCTAAATCATAAATCAGGATGTTACCTCGAATCACATCCGTAGAAGCATCAGCTGTGTCCTGGTCCAAAGCATGTACTCGCCCTCGACCCATCACCTGCTTCCCCTTCTCCTCTGCCGTCGCTCTACCTCTCTGAGCCGACGTACTAGCTGGAGCTCTATCATGCTCCCTGCCCTTCTGTGGGGCAATCACATATGTCTCTGGACACTCTCTAGCAATATGCCCCTGTTTCCCACATCGAAAACACACAACAGGGCTCAACGGACAAGGTCTACCGCCATGATGTCTACCACATCGGCTGCACTGATCAATAATAGGCCTCGGTCCTCCAATCATAATGCCCTTCGCCAGAGCTATGGCCGGGTATGTAGGAGGTTTAACTGGTCGCTCTCGCACCTCCTCTATCCATGGTCCCTTACCGAAGAGTCTCCTCCCTCCTCGATAACTGAACCCTCTATCTCTAGTCGGCCTCTTCCTCTCTCTATCTCGGCTCCGACTGAACTTCCCAAACTCAGAGGCATTTCTCTCGTAATCCTGCTCACAAAGTTGCGCCCTGCGCACTGCCTCATCATATGTACCAATGTCCAGTGGTACCAATTTAGACCGCAACACCGGTCTCAATCCGTCAATAAATCTGCGGACCTTCCTGGTCTCGCTGTACATGGTATCGGGATCATATCTCCCCAGGGCTAAAAATCTGGTCTCATACTTATCCACTCTGAGACTCCCCTGGCTCAACCCAAAAACTCAGCCTGCAGTCTATGTTGCGCTGTATCAGGAACAAACTGCCTCATGAAGGCCTCTAGAAACATCTCCCAACTAATCTCAGCATGTCGGGCTCTCAGTATCGACCTGGTGGACTTCCACCAATGCTCTGTCGTTCCCTTAAGTAGGAACGCAGCAAATGCGACTCTCTCAGAAGTCGTACACTCAAAGAAATCGTACAACTTCTCCATCTCGCTAATCCACTCCTCTGCATGAGCTGGGTCCTTGACCCCTCGAAAAGATGGAGGTCCAAGCTTCTGAAACTGTCGCAACCGATCCAAATCACACCCATATCCTCTACCACCCTGAGCTTGTGGGGGTGTAGGAGTATCAGTAGTCTGTGGCCTCTGTACAGGCTGCGCAGGTGTGTGCAACTGCCTCCCCTGTCGCAGTCTCTGCATCCTGTCTCTGTCTACCTGGCAAAGTCTGTGCCAACAGCCCTACTATCGCCTCTAGGCTACGCTCTATCCTCGTGAAGCGTGCCTCGATACTCTCTGGTACCTCAATGGGACTCGACGTCACTAAGTCAAATGAGGTCTTATCTCGGCTCTCAGGCCTACCTCTAGGGCCTCTAGCCCTACCTCTCGCCCCTCTACCACGGCGGGTAATTGCCATAAAGGCTCAATTCCTGCATTCACAACATTAATTTGTCCAACTCCCATCTTATATACACAATTGTAACTGAACAAAACACAGTGATTTGGGGATGTACATTTTCCTAATTACAAATGCCTAGACACATCAGACCAACTACGCTCTGATACCACTCTTGTCACGCCCTCCTCCCACACGCGACTTTACCAAAAACCACAATAAATTTTTCACTTTTTGCTTACCTTTATCTCCTCAACAGTTGGGCTGTGAATAAGCATCAGTCTTCTCATCCATACATACCTTACCATTCTTTCACGTATCATACATACATGACTTTCATATCATAAGTAAATTCATATACTTAAATATAATTACATCATTACATTTACATCCCCAACATTAAAACCGTGTACATCACTGTGTTTATATATTGTTCAGATACAAAAGAGTACGCGTGTGTATACCTTTCGCTAGATGGGGAGTGGCAGCGGATCAAAGGAATGCAATACCCTGGCCGACTCGATCTACTGATGAGAATCTGTAGAGATGGGGGGAAAATGAATGGGATGAGCTATCAACGCGCTCAGTAAGGAAATCAGGCAAGCAAGTAGACATCCATACTATCTACTTGAAAATAGTGCTTTGCCTTTCCTTCTCTCATTTCAAAAGCATGTTTAAAATATATATAATATAGTACAGATTTAAAATCCCATGTACTAAACACATGCTGGTTTATCAATCAGAGGCATTCATGCAAAACCGTGCATATTTAATCATTTAAGAATGCCTTTATATAAAATATGCCATTTACATTCAAACCATAGTAAATATGGCATTTCTCATCACAACACAAATAAACTGGGTTTCGACCCATCCCTTAGGTCTACCCGTATCATAAAATACATGTGATATATCATGCGAGACTCAGTGGCTAAATGCAATCTCTCTAGACTACGTAAGAGAGCCTCCCCGCCGAACAGAGCCTCCCCGCCTATTCTGGCTTAAGGATGTTGGGCTTAAGGATCTTACTGTAAGAGAACATCTCCGGACTATGTACATATCCTAACATGTGGTGAAATCCCAGGTACTCGGTGTGCGGGTTATCACTGCTGTAACGGGAGGGGGGTCAGTCCATCACAACCGTCAGCTATCAACAACTCTCCTCCACAACTCCACAACACAAAACACGGTACAATGTACTCCATGCCACACGCACGGTACATCGTACTCCGTGGACCCCCAGCCTTATCCCTCGTTCGGGCTCATCAGCTGGTCCTCCAACCCTTATCCCTCGTTCGGGCTCATCAGGTGGATCTCCAACCCTTATCCCTCGTTCGGGCTCATCAGGTTGTTTTTAACATGCCATGTCTCTAAATCCACGTGAGAACATCTCAACAGTGTGACACTCAATCTACACGGAGGAAATCGTCACGGTTTTTCTAACATGTGTGTATATCACGAAAAACTACAGTGCGCGTCTTGAGTGTGACACACAGTCAACACTCCGCCTCAAAACACTGTATATGCATGTCAAAATATCAACACTAGTGCGAGTGAACCTCCAGCACCAGGTCATGCATCTTATGTAAAACTCGAGTATGAGCTAATCGCTCCAGCACTCTATCATGCACAAATCACATAAAAACTGAGTACGAGCAATGCTCCAATACTCTATCATGCATGTCAAATAAATGTAGTGCGAGTCAACCTCCAGCACTAATGTATGTGAAAAACATCTGAAATCAAGTGCGAGTTATGCTCTAGCACGATTGTTTCCACATAATTCGGTAGATGGCTCTTTAAAAATAGAGATGTTAAAAATCACTAAAATCAGCACTATAAAGTGTGCTTAATTTACATCGACCTCAAAACATTAGCCCATCCACCTACTCTTCTGCTACACAGCAGTAAAAACCACTTAAAACATCATTTCCATGCTTTTTACCACTTTTTCCAAAATTTCACTTTTTGCCTAACTAGGGGCAAAATCGTAATTTACCCAATCGGGTCCCTATAATTATTATAGATTTTCTCTGACCCTCTAACAATTTCAGTGAATGTAAAATCCAACGAAAATATGCACAGATATCTCTAGCTACTTGCAAGAGTCCCCTACCTCGGATCACGTCGTGTGACCTCTCTTCCTCTGTGCTGTCTAATCTCGCAGTCCGGTCAACTCTCAATATGACTCTGGAACTGCATTTAATCATTCACTGAGTTAATTACACCTTTCTTACTGTATTACACATTTAATACAGTTTATTTCACTTAAATTGGCCCTTTTACGCTTAATGGGCCTTAATCACGTTAATCGGGCCTTAATCCATATTAAGCCCGTTCATCAAGGTCTATCGACTCATTGGGCCTATCAATACCCATTGGGCTTTATTCCAAGCTCTTTGGATAGCCCGTATATCATTTACGACATTTTATTCAATTTTCTGAATATAATTCACTAAATCCAAAATTTAATCCGAAATGCGTAAATTAAATCTTAAATACGCATAAATCACATAAATTATCGTAAATGAGCTTGACTTACCCGAGATTGTGCGATGGTGCGTGAATCGACGTTCAATCGGGCTTCCATTCGGAATTAATCGTCGAACTGCACAATTTCGTATATTTAACTCCGGGTCAATTTCTGATTAAATATAATTTAAATAAATTTATCAGAAATTAAATTAGTCACTTTTGACCTCGTATCGACTTACCCGAAGTCCGGTGAAATCCCAAAAATTTTTATTTTCCTTTTTCTTTCCTTTTTCCTCTTTTTCCCCTTTTCTCCTTGGCTGAACCGGTCCGGTCCGGTTCAGCACAGTCACTTTCAACTGAACCGGCCGACCGGTTCAGGCTCCTTTCGTCGTTTCGGCACCGTCCGACCGGTTCTCCGGCCGATTCCACCGCCAAATGGTTCGGCCTCGCCTCTAGAGGCTTCTTTTGGCCTCGTCTGGGGTTTATCGACGCCGAATTCCGTCGAATCCGTCTTTCTCTCCCACGGTTTTCCTCTCGCAGATCTCACCGCCGGCGGAGTTTCCAGGCGCGTGATGGCCATCGAGCTCTTCCCCGGTGCCGGTCGTTCCGTTGCCCAGCCTTCCTCGCGCCGTCGGCCGCTGGTTCGTGGCCGGTGACTCCTTCTCTCTCGGTCGGCTTCACACGATTTTGCTCTGTTCTCTCTCCCCGAAATTTCTCTTCAGATTTCACTTTTTGTTTTCGTTTTTTTTTAATTTATAATTAATTTTTTATTATTATTTTACTCATTAAAATAATAATAAAAATCTCAAAAATATCCCAAAAAATCTCAAAAATTCATATTAAATTCATTTAATCCGTAAATAAATTTATGAGTCTGATTTTACCTTTTCGATATATTTTTCCACTATTTTTGAGCTCGTTTTTCGAGATAAAATTTCAAAAATATTAATTAAATTCATATCTCGATCAATTGGACTCGAAATTCATCATTTTCCTCGTTATTGATCAAGATTTCTCGATTTCATATTTTTAATGAAATTTCCATCGGATTTATATCGAATTTTGGTCAATTGACCGTTTTATCCCTGTACTTGCTCGAAAATAAATTGAACCTTTATCTCGCTGTTATGTAGCTTACATACATTTTTAATTCTCAATAAATCGATTGCATGATAGTAAATACTCTTCTTATGATTCAACTATGAAATATAACGTTCGTACACATAGGAATCATAAGGTACAAGCTACATACGTAAATCAAAAACTCGGGTCTGACAAATTACTTCATCTAGATCTATTTAGTCCAACTAGAACAACAAGCCTAGGTGGGAAACATTATGGGTTTGTAATTGTTGATGATTACACTAGGTTCACTTGGGTATTCTTTTTGAGAATGAAAAATAAAGCTTTAGAAAAATTCATTGCTTATACAAAAGTGACTAAAAATGAAAAAAGTTACACTATAACTAGTATTAGGAGTGATCATGGCAAGGAGTTTGAAATATTGGATTTGATGAATATTGCAATGATCAAGGAATTAGTCATAATTTTTCAGCCCCTAGGACACCACAACAAAATGAGGTAGTTGACAGAAGAAATAGAACATTAGAAGAAATGGTTAGAACCATGTTGTGTGAAAATAATTTACCTAAATATTTTTGGGCTGAAGCTATAAATACATCTTGCTATATCATTAATAGAGCTATGATTAGACCAATTTTAAAGAAAACACCATATGAGCTTTACAAGGGTAAGAAACCTAATATTAGCTATTTTCACCCCTTTGGTTGTAAATGCTTTGTCCTAAATAATGGAAAAGATAATTTAGGAAAATTTGATGCCAAGAGTGATAAGGGAATCTTTCTAGGATATTCTTTGAATTCAAAGGCATATAGAGTATATAACAAAAGAACATTGATGGTTGAAGAATCAATTCATGTAATATTTGATGAGTCAAATGATTTATCTAAAGATTCAACCAATGATGAGGATATTGGGATATTTGATGAAAACTTGAAGGAAATTCCAAACTTAGAAAATGATTTATTAGAAAAACTTGACATAAATAAAGAAGATGAAGAGAAAATGGAAATATTAGAAAGAGAGTCTAGAGCACCAAGAGAATTAGGATATGTAAAAGATTGTGAAATAGTGGGAGATCCAACTCTTGGAGTTAGAACTAGATCATCTCTAAGGAATGTGTGCCAATATATAGCATTTGTATCTCAAATTAAACCTAGAAATGTAAATGAAGCCTTAGATGACAATAATTGGTTTTTAGCCATGCAAGAAGAATTAAATCAATTTGAGAGAAGCAAAGTGTGGAAATTAGTTCCTAGACCTAGTGATCACTCTATAATTGGAACTAAATGGATATTTAAGAACAAGATGGATGAAAATAGTGTGATCATAAGAAATAAAGCAAGGCTAGTTGCACAAGGCTATAGACAAGAAGAAAGAATAAACTATGATGAAACTTATGCATCGGTAGCTAGATTAGAAGCAATAAGAATGCTACTTGCCTTTGCATGTTATAAAAATTCAAGTTATATCAAATGGATGTAAAGAGTGCATTTTTAAATGGTTTCATTAATGGAGAAGTTTATGTTGAGCAACCTCCCGGTTTTGAAAGTCATGAATTTCCTGAACATGTCTTCAAACTATCTAAGGCACTCTATGGTTTGAAATAAGCTCCTAGAGCATGGTATGAAAGGTTGTCAAAATTCTTAATAGAAAAAGGATTTTCAAGAGGAAAAGTAGATACTACTTTGTTTATCAAAAACA
Organism: Firmiana major; assembly: GCA_033439115.1. NCBI lineage: Eukaryota > Viridiplantae > Streptophyta > Magnoliopsida > Malvales > Malvaceae > Firmiana > Firmiana major. Next base: position 9,943,867 of record CM065908.1, on the reverse strand, counting down.
AAAATAAAGATTTACTAGTTGTACAAGTGTATGTAGATGATATTATTTTTGGATCAACTAATGAATCTTTATGCCAAGAGTTTGCTAAGATCATGCAAGGTGAATTTGAAATGAGCATGATGGGAGAGCTCACTTTCTTCTTGGGACTTCAAGTGAAGCAAACAAAGGATGGAACCTTCATCAATCAAGCAAAATATACTAAGGAATTGCTCAAACGATTTGGAATGGATAATTGCAAACCTCAAGCAACTCCAATGGGCACCAACATTAAGCTTGATAAAGATGAAAGTGGTAAGTGTGTAGACACTAAACTCTATAGGTCTATGATTGGTTCATTACTTTATCTAACTGCAAGTAGACCAGATATTCTATTTAGTGTATGCCTTTGTGCTAGATTTCAATCCTCTCCTAGGGAATCACACTTATTGGCAACTAAAAGAATCTTTAGATACCTTAAAGACACTCCCTCTCCAGGACTTTGGTACCCCAAGGACTCCACTTTTGCTCTTCATGCATTTTCTGATGCAGACTTTGGGGGCTGTAAAATAGATAGGAAGAGCACTTCAGGTACATGTCAATTCTTAGGGAATAGATTAATCTCATGGTTCTCTAAGAAACAAAATAGTCTAGCTCAGTCCACAACTGAAGCTGAATATATAGCAGTAGGGAGTTGTAGTGCTCAAGTGTTGTGGATTGAACAACAAATGAAAGACTATGGTATTGACATGAAACAAGTCTCAATTAAATGTGATAATACCAGTGCCATCAATCTATCTAAAAATCCTATTCAACACTCTAGAACTAAACACATTGAGATTAAGCACCATTTTCTTAGAGACCATGTTCAAAAGGGGGATATAATTCTAGAGTACATTGACACTTTACATCAAATAGCTAATATATTTACCAAACCTCTTGATGGAGATAGGTTTTGTGTTCTTAGAGGTGAATTAGGACTCATGAATGTTCCTTAAGATTTATCTACTTCAAATCCTTGATTTCAAATTAATTTTAAATGAGTTTTTTTATTGATTTTTCTGGGTAAAAAGTATGAGAGATCGATCTTCAATCACTATAGATCGATCTCCATACTTCAAATGAGCCTAAAGCAGAAAGGTTAAGCTAGGCAGATCGATCTTCTCAACTATAAGATTGATCTCCTTAAGCCTCTGCAAAACAGCAGATCGATCTCCTTAAGCCTTTGTCAAACAACAGATCGATTTGTGCCCTTGGCAGATCGATCTCATTGAGCTTCTGTATTTTGAGGATCGATCTTTTGGTTCAACAGATCGATCTCTTCAAGTCTCTGGAAATAACAGATCAATCTGTCGCAACGACAGATCGATCTCCTGTGCCCTGGACCAGGGTATCAAAAAGCGGCCGCGAGGCAACGTCGCGGTCGCTATTTCACTGTATCGGCAATAGCCGACACCGTTTTCTGGAAAAAAACGGGTGTGAAAATTTTTCACACCCGTAACGGTTAAAAAACGGTGATGACACAGTGATAACGGAGGATAGCGGCGGTAACGGACCGTTACCGCCGCTATCCGTTCCGTTCTGCTATTGTTTATAAAAACAGCCCAAACCCCAAAGTCAAACACACACACAGAGAAAACAGAGAAGCAAAAACAGAACAGACAACAACACACAGAGGAACGGCAACAAGGCAGCACACAGTACCACACACAACACACTACAGACAGGTAAACACACAAAATTAACTCAGATTCATTCAACACTTATCTGTATTCGGGTTGAGGACAGATCTGGGTTTGTAGAGGCTTCGACAGTGAGAGTTGGGTGTGAGGGTAGTCGGTTTAGGCAGGCACAAGGGGAGGCAAAAGGCCATGGGGTCTGTCGGTCTGTGATCCATGGATCTCCGATCTGGAAACCGTATCCAAGCTCCGTGGGGTCTGCGCTCTTTGGAGGAAATCACTGCAACTGGAAGTCTGGATCTGGAACTGGAACCAAATCTGGCTATCTGGGAAAGGTATCGACAGGGGAAGGGAATGGCAGAAGGCTCTGGTCTGGCTGGAAGGAAACTGAAGAGGAAATGAGGAAGAGGAAGGGCTCTGGCTCTCGACTGTCGAGAAACAGAAGGCTGAAGCAGAAGGATCTGGAAGGCTGGGCGCTGGGGGCGGGTTTAGGCAGGGAGGGATGGGTGGGTGGGTGGGTGGGTTTGCAGATGGGTGGGTGGGTGGGCGGGTGGGTTAGCAGATGGGTGGGTGGGCGGGTGGGTGGGTGGGTGGGTTAAATTTTAATTAAATTAATGTAAATTTTTTTAATTAGTTTAATTTTTTATTAGTTAAATTTTTAATTAGTATAATTTAATTAAATTAATAAATGTTTTAATTAGTATTATTTTTTAGTAGTTAATTTTTTAATTAGTATAATTTAATTAAATTAATATAATTTTTTAATTAGTATAATTGAAAAAAAATTTCAGTTAGTATAATCTTTTAGTAGTTAATTTTTTAATTAGTATAATTAATACAATATTTTAAGAAGTTAGTATTAATTAATAGTTTTTTAAGTAAATATTTAATAATTATATAAAAAAATTTACTAATTAGCTTAAATGTTTAGTATTTATCCCAAATAGGGTAAAATTAATATTGTTAAATGTTAATATAAATTTTTCAGTATAAATTTTAATTGTCAAATTTATGTTATTAATGTTTAAAAATATAACACTAAATATTATTATGACTGAAGAGAAAAATAATATTGATATTAATTTTTTATAGTGACCAATTAATATTAAATTTTTAATGTAATAAAATTTATAATAAAATATGAATAATTAATTTTTCAAATTAAATTATTTTTTGATAAATTGAATTTAGTTTTAATTTATGTATGAAGAATATAATATTTTTTATTCATGTTTATAATTACTTATTTTATAGAAAAAATCAAGCATGCCACCACGTGAGGAGTTTCCAAGTAAAGGAGTAGAAGGCGCGCCGAGTGATGATATCGGTTGGCATTTCAGAATACCTGTACCAAATGCAAAAGGAATTGTGTCGTGTAAACTTTGTGGAAAAGTTGTAAAAGGAGGAATAACACGCTTCAAGGAGCATATTGCTCATAAGACTGGCAATGTCGCACCATGCCCCAACGTTACCGGTTAGTTATAAATATTATTATTAATTTCTCAATTAAGATTATAAAATTACATTAACATGTACAACTAATTTTTTCTTTTTCTTAACTATATTATTAATAGGCACTGTTAGAGAAAGTATGATGAAACTCCTTCAACAAAGTAAATCAAAGAAATTTGATAACAAAAGGAGAAAAGATGAATTCTTATCACAATTAAGAGGAGAGGATTATGACTATGAAGGGTTCATGGACGAAGAGGTTGCTACAAGACAAGCTATGCGAGATAGTGTCCAATCACAACGAGAATGGCATATGAGGCAAGAATTTAGGCAAAGAATAGGTGGTTTCAGTAATACTTATGAGGAGGGACGAAGCTCTCACGGCTCGGTTAGTGACTATTTTGATAAAAAAATAAAGAAATCCATTCCAACTGACTCGGAATTTTCATTAAGGGGAGCCATACCTGAATTGGTTAGAAGCAAGAGTGCAAAGCAGCCAAAAGTAAATGATTCTTTTTTAAAGACATTGAGAAAGAAATTAGGTGAATCAGTATCTAAATTTTTGATATATGATCGACTTCCTTTTCAGTTAGCAAACTCTCCATGGTTGCACAATTTAGTTTCTGTAGCAGCAGAAATTGGGCAACATGTCAAACTCCCAACACCTTATGAGGTTTCTGATGTGTATTTGGAGTCAGAGTATAGACAAGTGAAAGAATGGGTTAATGGATTAAAGGTTCATTGGAGTGAATTAGGTGCTACACTGATGTGTGATGGTTGGACAAACAGTTTGAACCAAATGCATATAATTAATTTTCTCGTTTATTGTAGTAAAGGGACCATTTTTTGGAAATCTGTGGATGTCTCTAGTGCTCGTACTAGAGATACTAAATTTTACTACAAACTATTGGATCATGCTGTAGAAGAGATTGGAGAAGAATACATTGTCCAAATAGTCACTGACAATGAGGCAGCGCTTAAGGCTGCTGGAAAAAAGTTAATGGAAAAAAGGAAACATCTGTACTGGACGGCCTGTTCAGCTCCTTGCTTAGATTTATGCCTTGAAGATATTGGAAAAAAGTCAAGTGTGGAAAAAGTTTTGGATGAGGCGAAGAAAGTGACGTGTTTCATATACAATCACATATGGACGGTTGATTTAATGAAAAAATATACTCAAGGAAGACAAATACTTCGTCCTGGTCTTACTCGATTTGCCACTCATTTCATCCAATTACAGGAGATAATAAAACACAAACAAGGTTTAAGAGAAATGTTCAGTTCAAAGGTTAGTACTTAGTAATTGGTTTTTAGTTTTTAAATCTAACAATTTTTTTGTGATATCTTATTCATATTACTTTAAAAATTTATTCATGAATGTATAGGAGTTCAAAGAGTCAAAATGGGGACAACAAAAGTCGGGGCCTGCCTATGAAGCCAAAAAAATTGTTTTAGGAAAAGAATTTTGGCGAAAAGCACGTGACATAACAAAAGTTTATGAGCCTTTGGTAAAGGTATTGCGGCTTGTGGATAGTGATGAGAAACCAACCATGGGCTTTATTTATGAGGCTATGGATAGAGCTAAATGGGCAATTCAGACAGATTGTCGATACTCTGCTGATTATGAAAAGATTATTGATAACAGATGGATCTTTATGCATTCTGACTTGCATTCAGCTGGTAAGTAGACTAAAAATGTTGATGGTAATTAAAAACATTTTTATGTTTTATCATTATGTTTAAATTAGTTATATATTTATTTTTATTACTTTTAGATAATATTGTTCTGAATTATTTTTAGGTTACTATCTTAATCCTCATTTTCAATTTGGTGTGGAGCATTCTGAAAGTGTGTTAAGAGAAACATTACAAGGGACAAAAGCAGTAATAGAAAGATTAGAACCTTCTATGGATACTCAAATCAGAATGATTAACCAGGTTAGTGTTTAATATGTTTTATACTCTAAAATTTACTTTGTGTATTAAAAATAGAATTACTTTTTGTATTTATTTATTTGATAAATTATATTTTTTATCAATATAGTTGATATTATTTCGACAAAAAAATGAGACGTTCGGTACACCTCAGGCACAGAGAGCTTGGAAGCAAATGAATCCAGGTAAACAGTTAATTTATTAAAATTTATTTAATATTATTTAATTATTTTGGATGTTAAATTTATTTTAAATAATTTTATACAGCTGAGTGGTGGATGATATATGGCACATGTGTTCCTGAATTACAAAAATTGGCAATTAAAGTGCTTAGTCAAACAACTTCTGCATCAAATTGTGAAAGAAATTGGAGCACATTTAGCTATATACACACTAAAGCCAGAAATAGATTGAAATATAAAAGACTTCAGAAGTTAGTATATACTTATTATAATATGAGGCTAAGGATGAGACATCAAAAAAGAATGAGTCCTGATGAGATAAACGATAGTTTCAATCCTATTAGCCTTGATCATATATTTGAAGACGAAGATCCACTTTCAGAATGGTTGCAAGAGAGAGAAAGACCTTTGTTAGATGGTGAAAATTCTGATTGGTTGCCTGCAGATAATTCTGATGATGAAATGAACTATGAACAGTCACATCAATCGGAAGAAAACGTACATCAGTCAAGTACAAATCCGACAACAACTCAGAATGATGATGACGAGGGTTCAACTCCATCTGATGCTGGTGATAGTGGTGGTGATAGTGGTGGTGATGGTGGTGATCATGGTAGTAGTGCTGATTATAGTGGTGGTGCAAGAGAAAATAGACCTTTCAGTCCACTTGGAGGAGAATATGGGCTTGCTGCAACTGGTGGATTATTCATTGATATGTCAGATTATGGAGTAAATCCATCTTTTAGATCTAGTGGGGATGGAAGTCAAGATAGAGCTCGATCAAAGGGAAAAGCCAAGAAGCACCAACATGATACTTCTGGAGGTTCTTCGTCTAGAAGGTCAAGTTCTACTAATGAATCATTTGGTACTCAAGATCATTATCCATCGAGACCATCTTTACATTTTCAACCTCCTTACGGTTATTATCCCCCACCACAAGGTTATTATCCACCTCAACCATTTCCTAATTATCCTATGCCTTATTATCCTCATATGTATCCACCACCACAAATGTATCCACCGCCACAAATGTATCCATCTCAACAAATGTATCCACCTCAAATGTATCCACCCTCGCAAATGTATCAAGAACAAGGATATGGTTTGACTTTGGAACAGAGATCACAAAGACCAAATCAACGTGGCTCTGAAAGTGAAGAGGGAGAACATGATCTTCCTCGTCATTCGACTATGTGGTAATAAGTAAGATTTGAAATATATATAATTTTTATAGCGGATTGAATTTAATATGTTTTTACTCTGTTGATTATTATTTTTTGTAGAAATTCATATAGAAGAGAAAAAAAAAGAAATGTTGACATAATTAATTTATATTAAAAAAAGGACAAAAATTTGGTGAAAGAATTCTTTAATATTTTAGATGAAAAATAGTTATGTTAATAAGAATTAATTTAGTAATTATTGATCTTCATTTTCTACTTTTGTTATTTTTCAATTATTATAAATAATTTTATTAAATTATAATGTTTTATTATAATCAAAAAATTATGACTAAATTTTTTCCAAAAATATTAGATTTAAGATATCATAAATTACTTTAAAAATTATAAATAAGACTAATTATGATTATAATTGCAAATATTGCATTTAGGGATAAGTTGTGCGAAAAAAAAAATCACGACCGCGATAGCCGTTATAACCGCAATGATCTCCGTTATATCCGTAACCGTGACAAACGCAGCGTAACCGAAAACGAGGCCGCGACCGCGTTTTAAATCCCTGCCCTGGACTATAAAAACTGCTCAAAATCCCCAAATTTCAAAAATCACAAATCTTCAAAATCCCTAACCCCTGTCGCACCTCTTCCGTCTATTCTTCCTCCCAGATCGATCTTGGTAAGGTCTCTGTCAATTCTCTTCATTGTTTAGTGTTCTAGTAACCCACATTACTAATTTTTTCTCAAAAATTCTTAGTTTTGTGCTGAATTTTTCACTAGGTCAATTCTAGCACTCTTCCATTGGTTAGGTTTTAGAGAATTAGTGTTTAAGTGTGTCTAGAGAAATTCGTGTGTCTAGAGAAATGCCTCGACTTAATAGAGTTGGCCAAAAACCCCCTAGACCAAATGCTGATCAAGGGTCATCTTCCCAAACAGCTCCACCCTCTTTTGTCACTACCTTTAACAAGTGTTTTCAAACACCTGCCAAAAGGAAGCGATATGAAGAGTATTTCTCGACCATGCCAATTAAACATTGGCGAACCATTGATTTCTCATTTTTAAACTGCATTGATTTTTCGTATCTATCCAAAATGGAAGAATTTGGTTGGTTTCCATTTCTTAAAATCAATACCCCCGTACCCCCAAACATCGTTAGGGCTTTCTTTTCTAACGCAGAACTCATCTACGACCCTGATGATGACTGTAAAATTTTAGGTTTTAAAACGTATGTCATGGGTAAATCAATCCCTATTGACACATCTATTTTAGCCCAAGTGTTTAAATTAAAAGATGAGGTGTTGACCGACTAAGAGGAAGAAGTCCCCTTAGAGTTTGACCTTTTCGGGGATAAGGCGAGTGACCTACCGATGCACCCAAGGTTACTCCACCTTATCATCTCGTGGAATCTTCACCCATTCGGTACCTGTCACTCCATCGTTAGGAGGTTAGATCAATTCTGGCTTCACCGCATCCACTCCACAAGTCAAAAATCCAATCTGATCCACTTCATTTATGAAGATTGGTTGAAGATCGTAAGCGGATAAGTCTCCACGATAGTTTTTTCGTAATCGTTGGCATATCTTCTACAATGACTTGGGATCGATTGTAGTTGTGAAATGGGTGAAGTGCCCTCCCCAAAGAGTGTCTTAAACATTGGCACACTTCACCATATGGGGTATTATAAGGATTTTTGAGGGGATTGGAAGAAGAAGCGAGACCAGTAGTCTGAGGCAGCTATGGAAGAAGACCCATCAGCTGAGCCTACTGATCCACCCATTGCAGCTACTGAGGGTCCATCTTCCTCGACTGCTCAGCCCACTGTACCTGCATCATCACCCGATGGAATGGAGTCAATTGTGACGATGATCATGGAGCTTAACCGAAAGATGGATAAAGGGTTTGCAAACCTTCATGCCACACAGCAGGCGATGTTTGATGATCTGCAGGTTACTCGTACTCGCGTCGAGGAACTTCTGGAGCGATTTCCTCCTCCGCCGTAGGACATGGATGTTAGGAATAGAGTAGATAGTTTTTCATGTTTACTCTTTGTTGTTTGAAACGACATTTACTTGAATGATTATTTTATGCAATGACATGTTAGTTCTCTTTTGAAATGTGTTATAATGAGTTTCCATTTTGAAATGACATGACAATTCTTCTGAAAATTAATTGCCTCTTTATCTTTATTGCCATTGATATGACAAAAAGGGGGAGAAGAACATTAAGAAAACATGTGTTTAATGGTTTAAAGGAATGATTAAATGAAGGGGGAGTTAAGAGGCCAAAAGTAAGGGGGAGCTTACAAATAGGGGGAGTTTGTGCATAATGCAAATGGGTAACTAAACATGTTTATTGAATAAGTTTTGTCATATCAAAAAGGGGGAGATTGTTGAGTTAATATATTTTGAAATCACAAAACAAGTAAATTCAATAATATAGAGATGATGTAAAATAAACATGTTTAGAGGTTATCAGTACCAGAAACTAAGTCCTTGAGGATGAGAGATCGATCCGGTGAGATGAGAGATCGATCTCCTGGGTTTTCTAGTACGAGAGATCGATCTCATGAGGATATGAGATCGATCTACTAAAGGATTGAATCCTCAAAGGATCTGTATAGAGTTTTAAGAAAATAGGGATCGATCTATAAGGGTTATAGGATCGATCTGTCTAATGCAGGATGTTTGTGAGATCGATCTGGTCTAGAAAGAGATCGATCTCCTCTAAAACAAAGGGTAAAGGCAGTAGATCGATGTGTAGATCGATCTATACTCAAACAGAGAGTTCATGAGATCGATCTGGTATAGGAAGAGATCGATCTCCTCAAAGTCAGAGAGCTAAGGAGATCGATCTAGGTTGATTAGAGATCGATCTCCTCACTACGAGAATACTTGGTAGATCGATCTGAAGATTGATCTTGCCTCAAACAGAGAGATTGGAAGATCGATCTGCTCGACAGATCGATCTGCTCTAACATTTTCAAATTGTAAGATCGATCTCTACATATATGAGATCGATCTCTTTGCTTCAATTTGCTTTGACATTGTAGGAATTTAAACTAAGAGATCAATCTGGTCAAGATTGGAGATCGATCTGGCATTCTACTGGAGGTTCCCAACAGGTCTTTCTGCAAAAATCTCAACGGGAATAACAATATTAAATGCTCCAACTACCAATCCTTCAGTATAAGATCAAGCATTGAAGACATTGGAAATAGAGACACCATTGCTGAACATTCTGTACATTCTCAAGAATTTATTTTCAACATTCCTTTTGTCTTCAATCTTTATTCATTGTATAAACCTTTGAGAAATAGATAAGGCTGTATCTATCCTACCCATATTAGAAAAAGCTTGAGCTTGTATTCATCCTTACTTTAAGAGAGAAAAGGAGTGTTCCTCAGTGAGATAAACTTTGTAAAAGGGTGAATCCATCTCTGTGTAAAAAGGGTAGAGAGGTTATTCCTTAACCTGAAAAAGGAAGTGTGTAACTTTCATTGAAAGAGTGAAAGAAAGCTCTTGATAAGGAGGTCAAGAAGAGAAGACGTAGGCAAGAGATTGGTCGAACCTCTATAAACTACTGTGTTTGATATTTCTCTCACTTATCTTCATTTAATTTATTCTATTACATTATATTGATTATTCATTATTTACAAATTAGACTTAAGTTAGTTTAAATTTGCCATTAACATTAGAAAATCAATTCACCCCCTTCTCGGTAGAGCCAACACATGATGTTTTGAAAAACCTTGTTTTATTGCTTCTTAGCAAGTGATTGGTAGGTTGGCTAGCATTTGAAATGATTTGTAAAAGAAATGACTTGATTTGGTTTATAAACATGCTTTGCAAAGAATTTAGCCACCTACATGGATTTCGTGAGAATGAAAGCGTGCTAGAGTATAACTCGCATGAGATTTGATGTGTTTCTATACGCATGAGTGCTGGAGCTTAGCTCGCACTAGTTTTCACATGGATTTCTATGATGTTGTGCTATAGCTTTGGTCGCAAAGATTTTATACTGGTTTTGACATGGTGCTGGAGTCTAGCTTGCATTAGGTGTCCACCATACTTGTTTCCATGCTTGAGATTACTCACACATGATTTTATGACATGATTGATAGTCGTGCTAGGAGCTTCGGGTAGACTGGGTGTCGCATTGATTAAATAGGCTCGCACGTGTGTTTTGAGATATGACGTGATATGATGTGTTGATATGGGTCCACAGAGTACGTTGTACCATGCAGGTAGCATAGAGTACGTTGTACAGTGTTGAGATTGTGATATGCCGTCTTTGGGAGGTGTTTAGATTTGCTATGGACCGACGGGTTGGACGTGACCCACCTCCCATGTAGAAGCAGATGGAGGTGATACCCCGCACACCTGATCAGTGTAGCATGTGATCACAGGATATGGCTATAGTCCTAGAGGAGATTTCCCTGTTATATTGCCTATCTCACATGTCTATTGTTTATGAATAAATCCATGTTTGAAATGTTTTGTGGGTCAGGACAGTCCGAGGGAGGGGCTGAATCCTAACAAGTATTGATTTTATGAGATGAGAAAGAATGATAATGACTTTAAAGTGCACAGATGCATGATGATTTTTCATGCCTTATTTGTGAAAAATGCATAATGGTTTTTCATGCTTTGAATTTGATTTGTGCATTGAATTAAATAGCATGATTTGCTTTACATGCCATTAACACAAGCATGAACTAATGCTTTTGAGGTGTGAATGAGAAATTATATGGTTTTGAGCATGGCATCACGATCATGTAGATAGTGCAGTATCTACTTGTTCGCATGATTATCTTACTGAGCGTGTTGTTTTCTCACCCCCTTATTTCCTCCTCTCTACAAAGCATTGAGTATAGACTGAGGGCGATTGGAGGTTTCCCTTTTGATATCCGCTGCATCCCATCGCGTAAAGTATACACACTGATGTAATTTTATATCTAAACTTTCCATAGGGCAGTAGCATTTTGAATGTAATCATTGGGGATGTAAAGCAATATAAACACATGTAAACAATAACTCTAATTTATTTTGAATGTAATCATTGGGACTATTGTGGATCGGTTGACTAAGTCAGCCCATTTCCTAGCTATGAGAGCTACCGATACTCTGAGTCAGCTGGCGAACCTGTATGTTCGAGAGATAGTGTAGTTTCATGGTGTACCAGTGAGCATTATTTCTGATAGGAATGCCCTCTTCACTTCCCGTTTATGGTAACATTTTTAAGAAGCGCTGGGGACCCACTTGAGCTTTAGCACCGCTTTTCATTCTCAGACAGATGGGCAGTCAGAGAGGACTATACAAACCCTCGAGGATATGTTGAGAGCGTGTGTATTGGATTTTAGAGGCTTCTGGGATTATCACCTGCAGTTAGCTAAGTTCGCCTATAATAATAGCTACCATGCGAGTATTGGGATGGCACCCTATGAGGCACTGTATGGACGCAGATGTCGATCCTCCATTGGATGGAAAGAGGTTGGTGACAGACAGATTTTTGCTCCGGACCTAGTGCAGCAGGCATCTGAGGACGTCTAATTGATATGTAAGAGATTACAGATAGCTCAGAGCCGACAGAAGAGTTATGCTGACAAGAGACGAATACCCCTAGAGTTTGATGCGAGTGAGTCAGTATTTTTGAGAGTTTCACATTCGAATGGTATTATGAGATTTGGTAAGAAGGGTAAGCTAAGCCCTATATATATCAGACCCTTTGAGATTTTGGAGAGAGAGAGTGAGAGATAAGGCGTATAGGTTGGCATTGCCACCGGACTTGGCAAATGTTCATAACGTCTTCCACGTCTCTATGCTTCGGAAGTATCACTCGGACCCAGCACATGTGATAAGATATGAGCCGTTGGAGCTCAATAAGAGTATGACATATGTGGAGAAGCTGGTTCAAATATTGGACAGAAAGGAAAAGGTGTTGAGGACAAAGACAATTCCCTTGGTGAAAGTTCTTTGGCAACATCACACGGTGGAAGAGGCCACATGGGAATTGGAGAACTTGATACAGGATAAGTACCCCCAACTTTTTGAAGAGTGACTTGTTCTAATTTGGAGGGCCAAATTCCTTGAAGGACCAAATTCCTTGAAGGAGGCGAGGAATGTAAGACCCGTACTTTTGGATGTAAACTTTATGAAATCATGAGTATGGTGATGTATTTACAATGTAAAGCATAAATGATGTAAGTCGTTGGATACAATGTACATACTTGAAACATGAATTTGTAATGTACACACAAGTTTCATTTTCTATGAATATGGAGAAATAGACTTTTATAAGTGATGAATGTGATTGGAACTCAAAATGAGTAGTGTGGTAAAATGAAAAGAAGTTGTTCTTTCATTTAGTTTGGTATGGTATACCTTTGGCTATACAATGAATACACACAAGTTCTAATGTGTATAAGGTAAAAATGGATGTCATTTTCAAGTCTTAAAGGTGGTTAGATGAGAAAATGATCATGGTAGCAAATTAAGGATGTTTGGGTGTGAGTTGCTGCAGAAAAATTGTAGAAAATTTGAAAAATATGAAGGCCAGATCGATCTCATAGGATGAGAGATCGATTTGAAAGAGCCAAAAAAATCTCTTATTTGAGATATAGAACAAGATAGATCGATCTCCAATGGAGCCAGATCGATCTAGTTAACATTCTGTAAAATGAGGATTGATTCTTAAGGCAAACAGATCGATTTCCTTAGCTCTCGGGTTGGAGCAGATTGATCTCCCCAGGAAGCAGATCGATCTCCTTAACCTACTGCCTGAGACAAATTAATCTCAAGTTTTCGACAGTTCGATCTCATGCATTCAAATTGGTGTGAAAATGAGGGATTTAAGAGGACCAGATTGATCTCATGCTTTGATAGATCGATCTCATCAAGTGATTTCTATACAAAGGAGCAGTGAAATGTGTATTTTTTCGAGATAGAACCCTTCCCTTTCCATTTTCCATCCAAAACCTAGATTTTATCTCTTTAAAATCAATCATTTTAGTAAGAATTGAAAGAGAGCTATTAGATATAAAGTTGTTCATCTAAAAGAAGAGAACAACATAGTTGGGAATCAAGACCTCATTGTTGGTATTGAAGGAGCAAGGAACATTCCCCTTTGGAGCAAGAAGAGAAACTAGATTGGTAAGTTTCTAATACTTCAGCCCAAGTACATTGTCTATTTAATGGTTTTGAGGTTGATTTGCATGTGTGTTGATAGTCAAAACTACCTAGATTATGATGGAACTAGGGTAACCTAGAAATTGGGATAAATCTAGTGTGAGAAAGTGTAATTTTGATGAGTTGAGGATTTATGGATTATGTAAAGTTAAATGGAGTTGCATTGTGAGTTTAGGAAAATTATGGAAAATGGGTATGGAAATGCTTAATAAATGCCATAGTGAAGAAATCAATGAAATATGAACACTAAGAGCTTAATATCGATTTAATATCGACTTGGAATGAGTTAATAGGCCTAAAATTGATCCATAGACTCAAGTTATGGGTAGAGTCATGAAACGAGGCCTCATAAGCATTAATAGAGACTATATGTCGAATTGACTATAGTAAACGTAAGCGTTGGATTATAATAGGCTAAAATGTTGTGAAATACGTTTATGTGCAGTTCCGGAGATATCGTTGGAGATGAATCAGACCGCACGAGTACGCAGCTTTAAGGAAGTGGAATCACGCGCTGCGATTCCAGGTAAGGGAATTTTGTAAGTATATAGAGGTAGCTACTCGTATTTTGTGGGTATATAGGGCTTTGAAATGTGTGTGAGTTTATATAAATGTGTTTGACGATGTATGGAAGTAACTATGAGTAATTGTATGAGATTTGGTTGTTTGAAATGGTATTATAAAGAAATGGGATAGTGAGGCTAATAATTGCATAAATCAAATGTTTTGAATGTTTTCACAAAACATATTGCTTTGTTTTAAGCAAATTGATGGATAGGTTGGCTAGTGTTTGAATGATGTTGTGTTTTGAGGTGCTAAATGTGTTTTGAGATTGGTTTTGAATGCTGATGAGTCGTCTATCATGTTTATGTGAATTAAACCGTGCTGGAGCCTAGCTCGCATTGGATATTGATGTTTTCAGATGTTTGAAATGTGCTCGAGCTTAGCTCGCACTTTGATTTGAATTGTGGTGATGTTTTATAAACCGTACTTGAGCTTTTGCTCGTACATGGATTTCTTCATGTTTTATGCATAAATGTCGTACTAGAGCGTCGCTCATACGAAGTGATTTGATGATGATGCATGAATTCGCGCTAGAGCGTAGCTCGTACAGGTTTTTCACATTGTGGTATGTATGATGTCATGGTGATGGTAATACGGATTAATGTTCAGGGAACCCAACAGGCCTAACAGACCTCTTGAGTAGGGTGAGGGTAAGGGGCTAAGACCTGGCACTAATCCATTAAGGGAACCCAACAGGCCTAACAGACCTCTTGAGTGGGGTAAGGGTGAGGGGCTAGGACCTGAATCAGGGAACCCAAAAGGGGCGAGCAAGGCCATGAGGGGCTAGGACCTGGTATTAAGAAAACTCCCACGTGCACTTGAAGCTATAGAGGTTACACTTGGTATGGAGTAGATAAGACCTACGGAAGGCACCCCCAACCATATTTTGGGTCTGTGGAGTATGATGTACCATGTATATCACATGGAGTACGATGTACCGCGTGGTTGAGATACTGATGAGAAAAATCTAGTGGAGAACTAACCCACCTTCGTTCTAGCATGATACCCCGCACATCAGGATCTGCGTGGTCTGGGATGATTTATGACACAGTTGGCCAACATAGTCAGTCGACATATAGTGACATGTCTCCTTGCTTATTACATAATACTACATGGTTTTGATACTTGAGTGCGATTTTGACTGTCCAGGGTAGACCCGAGGGAGGGGTCGAGCCTTGTGGGATTTGATTTGTGAAATGGTAATGATGTTTGTGATTGAGAAAATGATTTGTGATGAGATTGTATGTATTTGAGAAATAGATGTGATTTCAAAAGGATGTTTCTTAAATGAATTGCCATTTTCTACGAGATTTGACGATTAATGAGCATGAGATGAATTGTACATGATGATTTTACCATGTTTTATATGCCAATTTCTATGATTTAAATACATGATACATGTATATGTATATGGCATAGTTTTGTTTTCCTCATGCTTCGATTATAAATGATTTATGCATAACACTATCAGCATGTAGATAGAGTAGTTATCTACCATGCTTGCGTTATTGCCTTACTGAGCGTGTGGTTGCTCATCCCTCTCTACTTTCCCCCTCTACAGAGCATACATAGCAGCCCAGTGAGGACTGAGGCGTGGTATATTGGAACATCCGCTGCCATCCATCGCTAAGAGGTATACATATGAAGATTCTTTTTGTATCTAAACAATTGTAAAAACACAATAGTCATTTGTATCGTAATGTGGGGGATGTAAAAATTAGAAAACGTGTCATGTATAACTTAACTGGAAATGAATGACACTTCTTTTGATTTAATTTAGAATGAATGTTGAGTGATGTTTATTACTGCCTCACAGCCCAACTGTGTATCGGTGAGTATGTTCACGACCAGGTAAGGAAAAGGAAAACGTGAAAAATTGGCAGTGATTTTTAAACAAATTGGATAAATAGGGTCGTGACACGGGGTAACTGAGAAATGACTCCAACATATCTAAAAGAAGTATAGTGACCTTATTCCTGCTCAAATTGGACAAAATCTCCTTCAAATTGAAAAAAAAAAATTGTCAAATGGTACTTGAATAGTTATTTTAGGCTATAATTGATAAACTTACGTAATTGCCCGATTTTGAGCACGGGGCTCACGTTTTTGTCGTAACAAAGTGACCATGACACGTCTAATAAGTTACTGAGTGATGTTTAATCACGATTTTCAAAATTTACAAGATTCAATAAAGTTATGGCGTAAATAGTGAATTTTACGTGAGTAGTGCCATTCAACATGAATAGTTATTTTAAAGCATTAAAACGAAACAAAACCTTTATATGACCTTATAAGTTCCACCATTACTCTTCTTAAACATCCTCAAAACACTCTTGAAACATTCTTAAAATGTCAAATAAGTTTACGTTAGAAGAGTTAACATTAATCACAAAAATCAATATTTAGCACTTTTAATTAATTTCTTTCTTGGCAAACAAGGCCTAACCTTTTCCCTTTCTTTTTAAGCTATATTAGCTAAAGCATTAAAGAGAAAACAGCCCCATAATAGCCCCAAAATCGTAGAGAAGATAAATTTATATTTTTCTCACTAAAGCTCTTGAATTTTTTAAGATTTTTATAATTAAACACCAAACCCTTACTCCTTTACCTTTCAAAGACATATTTTTGTAAAGATAGAAGAGGAAAAGTTTGGGTTTGAGAGAGAGAATGTGTCGCCCATGTTGGAAGAGTAAGAAAGGTAAGATTTTGTTGGATTTCTTAAAGTTTTAAGTTTTGATTTGTTAGATTTTATGTCTAAAAAGATTGTTTGGTGTTTGTAGTGAACGAATTTGTGAGATTCTCTCTCCTAAGGTTTCAGCTTCCTTGATTTCGGTAAGGAAATTATGTTGTTTGATAAAATTTATATGGGTTTATGGTTGATTATAGTGTTTTGATGTGATGAAAGTGTTGATTTGTAGTGTGTAAAAGTGATGAAAGTGTTGATTTAGGCTAAGAAATTGTTGTTGTATGTGGAATATGATATGTTTATGATGATATGAATACTGAAATGGAGTGTTGCCGAGTTTGGGTTGTATTGAATGCATATAGTTAAATATGCTTGACATGTATGATTGATTGAAGTGCTAATGGAATGATGTGTGGTGATTTGGAGTGGTGAGGAAGCTTGAGCTTTGACTTGGAGACTTAAAAGAAGTATTTACTAAGCTTGAGGTATGTAGGTTAAGTAAAGTATGTTAATGTCATTTCGTAAGAGATGTTCTAATTATTATTATTATTATTGATTATGTTGATTGTTGGATTGAGATGCTATGAATTTGACTATTGAGGTAAGTTAAGTTATAAAATGTGATGTAATAATACTTTATTTAGTGCTTAGGGTGGAAGGAAAGCCTTGCTTCTACCTTGTGTGTTGTGGCCAGCCTTGTGTTTTAAATGAAGTGATATGTGTATGTGGTTATGTGAACTTAGATCGTTTATATGAGTATAAGTTATATGCATGTGAATCATGGTTTGCAATAGACTACAATGGGCAACCATGAAAAGTGTGTGATTACATTCTATTGATGCATAAGTGATTGCATGCATAGCATGTTCAGTTTAAGCTATTTTTAGGCACAAGTTATATTAACTGTGAAAAACAAGGTTTTGAGTTGACATTTGAAATGAAAGACATTTATGTTTACATAAAGCTGAAAACTAGTTTGATCTATATTTTGAAACTTTAGAGCCATCTCTAGGGTCCTAAAGGAACTAAGTGCTACATGAGTACTTTGATAAGTGATACGCTTTTTAACTTTAATGTTTTCATCCATATTCTGAAAACATGGGAGTCACCTCTAGCGTCCTAAGGGAACTAGTGCTTCTCGGGTACCATTAAACAGTGGGAGTCATTTCTAGCATTTTAATAGAACTAAGTGTTGCACAAGTACTTTGTTTTTAGTTTTGTTTTCAAGTGTAGGCAAACCCATTAACCTTCAGGTCACCTTGAGCCTATAAAGCTTCGCTTTAGGTTCTATTATTCGTCTATCAAGCTCTGTGCTTAAGGATATCGTGAGTGTGCCTACTGAGCCTTGAGCTCTAAAAAATCATATCTGCTTAGACTTTATGGCGGTCATGATCTAGCTCTCGACTAATCAATGAAACTAGAGTAAATCTATGGCCATAGTGTTGTGTTGCCTGCAGCACTTCCTCTATTGCTAACTAAGATTGATATCAATATGTGTAGGTGATCAAGGTCATACCTAAACTCTTTTAATTATCCCTTTGATATCAGTATCCGTTCAGTAATTTGAGGCTTTATGCCTAATTTATCAGTATTTGTTTTGACATTTGTATCAATTTTATGATTTGAGGTTTTACGCCTAATTTATCAATATCTGTTTTGATACTCATATCAGTTTAGTGACTTGGGGCATTATGCCTAACTTGTCAGTATCTGTTTTGACATCCGTATCAGCTTAGTGATTTGAGGCTTCATGCCTAACTTATTTGTATCTGTTTTAACGTCTGTAATAGTTTTTAGTGATTTAGGGCTTTATGTCTAACTCTATCGATTATCCAATTTCCTAAGAATATCCATTTTAAGTGCATAAGAAGTCTGTTTTGAGTGAGCATGTTAGGCCATTGCACTGCCATGTGTTCAGTTAACATTTTTGATATGAGTTAAGTGATTTATACATTTAATTAGCGCGTTAAGGCTTAGGAAAATGAGGTATCTAAGATATTATTCCGACTAATACCTTATCTAAACTTGTCTTTAAAGTGTGAGTCAACATAGACATATCTAACATTGGGGCATGATATGTGAGATCTGAGAATTTTACACATATCAAATTATGTAATGAGAGCATGAAGCGTAATTGGTTGAACCAAATATGATGTATTCATTTATTAAGGTGGTATGGAATGAAAGTTTAAGTGCTGAATGAGTTATAAATGAGATTTTATGTTAAAGTGTGAAACTATGGGTGTCACACCCCACTTCTGGGAACCCTTCTATCCATACATTCTCTACTACGGTTGGGCTGTGAGAAGATGCAATTACTAAAATTCATTCATTTATAGCGAAAGATTTAAATCCTTAATTCACACTCTCAGGTATGTGTGTAGATATACAAAATCAATTGTATAAATACCATGTGCTTACATATCATCCCCATAATATTGTTTACAATTCCAAGATATAACTGTGCGATACGATAAATTAGATACAAAATACTCGTGTATACAAATCTTATACCTTTACAAAATTGTGGGAGCTGTTCAACACAAAAGACCTAGAGACCACCGCTCTCTTACTTCTCAGTACCTGGAGGGGAAAAATAGTGGGATGAGCAAACCACAGCTCAGTAAGGAAATGTATGCTAGCAGGTAGATATCGTACTACCTACATAGCCCATGCATGTATAAACCAAAACCATGTTTTCAGTACAAATGGAAATACCATACGAAAAATGCATTTAAACATATATTTCTCAATAGCATTTTCGTGTAAATCAAATATCAAGCTTCCATTTAAAACATGCTCATAAATAGTGCCCTCACGGTACAAATGTGAAATCAGAGATTTATCAAAAACACAAAATCTCTTTCTTTTCTGAGATTATCTCTGTTTCTCGAATCTCTGAGACAGGCATGGAATTTTCGGCAATCAAATATCCACGACATATGGTCATAGTCAGTGATCCCGAGCCTCACTGATCAGGTGTGCACAGGGCATCACTTCGTCTAAAGGAGACTGGGTCAGTCCTGCCCTCCGGCTCATCTCAATTAACCACATCTCCTCGTATACTCACAGTAAGAATACGCCGTGTGTCATCTACGCGATACTCGTACTCATGTGCACCCAGCACGATACATAGTATACCAACGGATAACTACACTGTTCTACGTACGCCCGTGGACCCAAGTCCATACTCCAACTCCGATGGACTTTTCATCCTAAACCATGTCTCATATACCAGGCGAGCAAGCAGCGTGACACATAGTCATCGCAAGGCTCCAGCGCGGTACGATCTATCGTTAAGGTCCAGCCTGTTCAAATGGCCGTCGGCTGGTATCCCCTTTGGTCCCAGACCCCCGTGTTTACCTCAACTTAATAAAACAGGTGCGAGCATCTCAAAACCCTCACGGGAGTTAAAACTCCAGCACAGTACATCAAAGGCATTAAAACGGGTGTGAGCTAGCGCTTCAACACCAAATCTCATCTCAAAACTGATGGATGGCTATTTTCTCTTTTTAAAACTCAAAACATGTTTATTCATACAGCATGCCTCTTTATGCTAAAACATGTAAAATTAGCCAACCTATCATCAACATTTCTCAATCATCAAGATCAATGTAAATTAGAGAAAAACATTGAAAACATGCATATCATGCTATTTCCTTACCCTATCCCATTTCTCAATACATATATACATCATAGTACTTTTCATGCTTCCATATCATTTCATAGAATTATAATATCGTACTAGTTCTAGCAATATATCTACGAAATTACTGTAAAATACGCACGAACATCTCTATAGCTAACACACAGTCCCTTACCTCACTTTATTTGTGTGCAACTATCCTCCTCTACGCTTCTCGCATTCTCATCTCGACTTGCTCCAGCGTATCATCCGAAACTGAAATTCATCCATCAAACACTTGAGTTAACGTTTCTAACTCTTATTCAACTAAGCATTTATCCAATGCCTTAAATACACATTTTACCTCTTGTGGTAAATCTCACAATTTTATCCCAATATCAACATGCCCAAACCATGCCCACAACATAATCATCCTCTCAAGATATCTCATTCATCATTAAAACTTCTACATTCCACTTTCTCACACTAGACCATTTCTAAGTTATATTCATTTCATGCCATTCTAGGTAGTTCTACCCACAAGGTGCACACCCAATTAACTTCATGATCATTAACTAGACCAATGTACTTGGATTTGTGCACTAGAACTTACCTCATTGGATTTCCTCCTTGCTCCAATTAGAAATGCCCTTTATTCCTTCAATCCGACAAATGGAGAAATGCCTCTAGACTATGTTGTTCTTCTCTTAGACGTGAACGACTTTGTCTCTAATAGCTTTTCCTCAAATCTTACTGAAAATGGCTGCATTTAGGAGTGAGAAAGCTAGGTTTTTGAGTTGAAGTGGAAAGAAATGGTTTATCCCAAAAATCTGCAGATCCAACTACTCCTATTTATAGTTTTAACTTGATGAGATCGATCTTCCTTGGGTGGAGATCGATCTGGTCCTCTAAAAATTCCTTTTTTCTAAGACATTTTAATAGCAGGAGATCGATCTGTCGAGGCTTGAGATCGATCTGCTGTCAAACAGAAGCTTAAGGAGATCGATCTGGTCTTAGGGGAGATCGATCTGCTTCCAACTCGAGAGCTAAGGAGATCAATCTGATTCCTTTGGAGATCAATCTGCTCCATTCCATTACTTACATAAGAGCATTCTGGCTCTTCCAGATCGATCTCTCATCCTATGAGATCGATCTGGCCTTCACATTTTCAGATCCCCTACAGTTTTTCTGCAACAACTCCCTTCAAAACTTCCTCAATTTACCTTCATAGTCCTTTCCTCATTCATCCCTCCTTGAGACTTAAAAATGTCATCCAATCACACTTAGTACGTATTAAAACTTGTGGGAAAATCTTTGTATAACCAAATATACACAATATTACCCGAATGAAAATATACACTTATGTAAATCTTTCCTTCCATTTTACCACACTACTCTTATTCCATTTCAATCACATTCTTCTCGTATTTAAGTTCATTTCTTCATACTCATTCATAACACAACTTGTACGTACAATCATGACTCTTATTACAAGTGCGTACATAATCTTATGAACTTACATTGCATATACTTTGTATTACGAATGTATTATCATACTCATGATTTCATTTACATTTCTATGTACCTATATACAACTGTACATATACGGGGTCTCACAATGGGGCCAGATTGATCTTGGAGAAGAGAGGATCGATCTGGTAAGTTAAAAAATGACAAGGAATGAGGAAAATAAGTGAGCAGATCGATCTCTAATGGAAGAGGATTGATCTCTTTATGATTCTATAATGAAGAGATCGATCTCATGAGGAAGGAATCGATCTCAAAATGTTTCTGTTAAGGAGAAGATCGATCTCCTCAAGGAGCAGATTGATCTCATGAAGCATTCTGTAAACTAGAGATCGATCTCATAATTGGAGCAGATCGATCTCATAAAGCCATTAAGAGATCGATCTCACCCCTCAACAGATCGATCTCCTAGGTATAAAATTACACAAAATCGTCCTCAAATTCAAATGCAGATCGATCTCATCAAGAGCCAGATCGATCTCCTACCCTTAGTCTATATAAAGACCCCTGTGCTTTCCTGCATTTCATTTTTTTCTCTCTCTTCCAACCTCCATTTCAACCAAACCCTAGCTTTCTCTCTCTTTCAAAGCCCCTATTTTTATCCAAATCGAAGGTTGTGGCAAGAGGAAAAGTTGTTCCTCATCCAAAGGAGAACAACATATTTAGAAACCGAAGGACGAATCGAATCGAGGTGTGAGTTGAGCACTCCACAAGTTTGGGTAATCTCTAAACTTCAATCCTTGATTTTGAAGTAATCTTTAGTGATTGTGGACATGCACATTGTGATGAAATAGTTAAGAAATGATTAAGGATTGATGAAACTATGATTCCATTGGAGTAGAGATGTTATTATGCAATTTGTGGTAATTTTGGGAGTTTTGAGCTATAAATTGAAACTGAGGGAATGTGATGAATATCAGCATGGATTTTTGTGCACAATAAATGTAGGATTGGAAATGTAGTAAATGGGATTATGAATGGTGATAGAGTTATGAGAGTTGAGAGATTTAGGTGTTAGTGAGAAATATGAGCAAATGTAGGCTTGATAATGAAATTGAGTCGAGATATTGATGTTTTAATATCGTTTGAACAGCTCGGGAGTTCCAGAGTGGAATGCGAGGTTAGTCCGTGATACCCGGGGGGGAGGGTGACGATTGCACTATACTAGATGCAAAGAGGTAAGGGAAAACTAAACTCATTTGTGTATGTGTTTTGTGATCATATTGTAGCATGATTTTCGATTGAGAAAACAAGCATGTTTTATGTGTTGTGAATGAGAATTGCACACGATTTTATAACCGGTTGGGGCCCAACTTTTATGAGTTGTAAACTATACGTGAAAACGTTTTATAACCATTTTGTGTTTAAATTGTGAAAAGTGTTTTGGGCCCTATGTTAAGGCGTACTGAGGTTTGAAAACATGTGTGCGAGGTTTTGTCGGTTGAAGCTCGATTTTAACATGTTTTGTGTTAAGTATAAAACGGTTTGAAATGAGTTTTATGAGAGAAAATCATTATGAGCTTTACGTGAAGGCAAAGCGATTTTTATGATAATGGCTATTGATTAAGATTTAGGTGTGTCATTTTGAATACACATCGGGCATTGTTCTAGTAGCATGTAAGTCCGATATTTCTCCGTTCTGGTAACGTAAGATGACCCCTACTCTGGTAGCATTGGTTACCTACCACGTGTATTTGGTGGCTGTGCCACATGCGAATCTTAATTAGTGACTGTGTCACGTGTATTTGGCGGCTGTGCCACGTGCGAATCTTAATCAGTGGCTGTGCCATGTGTATTTGGTGGTTGTGCCACCTGCGAATCTTAATCAATGGTTGTGCCACGTGTATTTGGTGGTTGTGCCACGTGTGAATCTTAATCAGTGGTTATGCCACGTGTATTTAGTAGCTGTGCCACGTGCGAATCTAAATCAGTGGCTGTGCCACGTGTGTTTGGTGGTTGTGCCACGTGCGGATTTTAATTAGTGGTTGTGCCACGTGTAGATTTTATTTAGTGGCCGTGCCACGTGCATTACTATTGCAGTGATTTTCATCACGTTTTAAAGAGAAAAGCCATTATCGCATCTTGATTTCTACATGCTTCTAACCTTGAATTGAGCCATTTATTCTCATGTTTTTACATGGGCTTTAAGATGATGTTTTAACTATTCATGCTACATTTTCCACTGAGTTTATTGAGTCTATCATGTAAAACAAAATGATTGTGCTGTGCAAATTATTTTCTTATTAATGAATCCCTTATCCTCTTACTGAGCGATTTAGAAACTCACCCTGTTTTATCTCTCCCTCAGATTTCTTTAAGTGAAGAGAATTTTCCTGCGACGTACGGATTAGTGGCCAATGGAGGACTCGAGCTCCAGGCCACATATTGTACTTGAGGTACATTTTATTATTTCCTGTAACTAGACTATAATTGTATTTACAGACACTTGATGTACTATGATGTATGAGATGTATTAGGATAATTTAATCTGAGTTGAGGAATGTATCTGATTTGATATATTTAATTATGTGACGATTAGATCCTGAAGTGTGGTTTTATGATATATATACAAATATTAATGCATGACACTGTACAGGAATGCACCCATAAACATGTATTGATGTAAATAAAAGTTTAAATTTGAACTGTTTTCCACGCTTCCGGGGCGTGACAGAGTTTTCTTGGTATCAAAGCTTAAGGTGTCTAGTATTGTCAGTGTCGGTTAAGCGAAATAGAATACATCCCAAGTGTCTATAATAGTCTGGTCATGAACTGAATTTGAGGATTGAGATTTCAATCAAGTTTGATGTGTACGCGTAGGAAACGAATTGAGATTGAGAATGAGTGGACGACGAGGTCGTTCGAAGAGGCAGGCAGAGCCACTTCCACCACTTGCCCCACAACCAGAGAGTCCTAACTCTCGATTTAATCGGATTGAGATCGATGTGAGGTAAGGTTTTAAGCAAATGGCTGCGCTATTCATACAACACTTTGGAGTTAATGCCCCGGGTACTTCTCCTACACCACCACAAGGACCTCCCGTACCCCCAGTACAGATGGACCCAGTGCCTCCCGTCACTCAGCCTGATGACAGAAGTATGGTCCGACTGAAGGACTTTTTGAAAATGAATCCACCCGTATTTAGGGGAAAGAAGGATCCTACAGAGGATGAGGAGTGGTTGACAGAGTTGAGAGTTATATTTGACTATCTGGGTTACACAGATGCTGAGAGGGTCAGTATGAATGCCTATATGTTAAAAGAGAGAGCTCGAGATTGGTGGGGTACTACCTAGGGTATTCTGATGTCCCACCAGGATGTGATTGGTTGGGAAGAGTTTCAGACAGCCTTTATAACCCAATATGTAGCACGAGCTGCCCAGAGAAAGAAGGAGGCTGAGTTTTTGAGTTTGGTATAGGGTGATATATCTGTGGATGATTATGAGAGCCAATTCACTGCGCTATTGAGATATGACCCAAAGACCTTCAAGAATGTAGAACTCTGTACTGAGAAATTCGTATATGGATTGAAGTCTATCATCAGAGATAGATTGATAGGGCTATGTATTACTATGTTTGGAGATGCTCTGAGACGAGTACAAGAGATTGAGAGGGGAATCGAGATGGTACAACCCCAGAATGAGCTTAGAGCGGTGAATAGGGATAAAGGCAAGAGGCCAGTGATTTTCCAAACAGATATTCGAAGAGGTTCCTTCAGAAGAGGATGGATTGAGGTGCAGAAGGGCAGATTAGAGAGACCCAAAGCTTATCCCATCATTAGAGAGACCCCTCAAGATGTCAGGCCTGAGATAAGGGTTTGCAAAAATTGTGGTCGAATGTATGAGGGAAGTTGTACTGGGCTTATTCATGGATGTTTTAGATGTGGAGACATGGGTCACTTGGTGAAAGGCTGCCCTTAACCTCAGAGAACACATGCTCCGCAGCCTACTAGACAACAGCCTCAGAGAGTGAATCCCCAAAGACGGGCCACTGCTGTAGAGAAAGGGAAGAAGCCTGTTACACAGGGATGTGTGTTTGCCCTGGATAAAGAAATCGCAGACACTTTCGTAGAAACTATAAGAGGTACACTCTCTGTCTATAATTGTAAGGCTCATGTGTTGATTGATTCAGGGTCCACGTATTCGTTTATTTCTGAGTATTTTGCATATAGATTAAATTTAAAGTTTGAACCTCTAGAGTATATACTACATGTAAATACCCCTATGCGTGAATCCTAGAGAACTGATTTGATCTGTAGAAGATGTGAAATGAAGGTGGGAGATAGAGTAATGTTAGCAGATCTAATAATATTAAATATGCATGGGTTTGATGTAATTTTGGGAATGGATTGGCTGGTAACCAATCGAGTGAGTTTAGACTGCTATACTAAGAATGTAACTTTCTCCCTACCTGAACCTTACAGTGTACATTTGAAATATTGAGTAAATAGACGTATGGAATTTTGTAAACAAAATGAAATTTTGATGTTGCTCTAGAGAGTACTAAATATGATTATTTATGTGAAGGTTATGAAACACTCATCTCAGATGATGATAGGGAACATCCGAGGATTGAGGATATATTTGTGATGTGTGAATTTTCAGATGTTTTCCCAAATGAGTTGCCAAGTTTACCACCAGAGAGAGAGCTGGAGTTTACCATTGATTTGGTACCAGATACTCAACCAATCTCTAGACCTCCATACAGGATGGCATTAGTGGAACTTGAGGAATTGAAGGAACAACTATAGGAGTTATTGGATCAAGGGTTTATTAGACCCTGTGTTTCACTCTGGGGAGCACCGGTTTTATTTGTTAAGAAGAAGGATGGTAGTCTCAGATTATGCGTAGACTACCGATTATTAAATAAAGCCACGATGAAGAATAAATACCCATTGCCCAAGATTGATGATCTACTTGATCAGCTGAGAGGGGCCTCAGTCTTTTCTAAGATTGATTTGAGATCGGGCTATCACCAATTGAGGATTAAGGAAGAAGATATTCTGAAGATGGCCTTCAGGACAAGGTATGGTCATTATGAATTTCTAGTGATGTTCTTTGGATTGACGAACTCCCCTGCAACCTTTATGAGATTAATGAACGAGGTGTTCAGAGACTATCTAGATAAATTTGTGATAGTCTTTATTGATGATATCTTGGTATTCTCTCGGTCATATGAGGAACATGCACAACATTTGTGGTTAGTACTTTAGATGCTCTGAAATAAACAATTATATGGAAAGCTTAGTAAGTGTGAGTTTTGGCTGGATGGGATAGCTTTCCTTGGTCATATAGTCTCAGAGGAAGGAGTATCAGTGGATCCAAGTAAAGTAGAGGCTGTGCTTAATTGGGAAAGATTGAGGATAGTTACTGAAGTACGAAGCTTCCTTGGTTTGGCTGGGTATTACAGAAGATTTGTGGAAGGATTTTCCAGGATTGTTGCTCCTTTGACTAAGCTCACGCGTAAGGAGACTCCGTTCATATGGACTGATCAGTGTGATCTCAATTTTCAAGAATTGAAGAGGAGATTGACAACGACACTTGTGTTAACTATTCTTGACGGATCAGGAGGATTTTCAATTTATAGTGATGCATCCCATCAAGGATTGGGGTGTGTGCTCATGCAGCACAGAAGAGTGGTCGCATATGGATTGCGATAGTTGAAAGACCATGAGCGAAATTACCCCACGTATGATCTGGAGTTAGCAGTTGTTGTATTTGCTATGAAGATCTGGCGACACTACTTATATGGGGAAAGATTACAGATATTCATTGATCACAAGAGTTTGAGGTATCTCTTTGATCAGAAAGAGTTAAATATGAGACAACGGTGATAGATGGAACTCCTTAAGGATTATGACTGCAAGATTCTATACCATCCGGGTAAGGCGAACATAGTTGCTGATTCCCTGAGTAGGAAAAGTATGATATCTGTAATGATGATCAGGGAATGGGATTTACTAGTGTAGTTCATCGAACTCCGGATTAGAGTTAAAGAGGTAGAGATTGGATTTTTGGCTAGCCTGCGACTAGAGCCCAGGATCATGGATCAGATTAGAACTGGGCAGCACAGTGATAAGAGGTTGATATATGGTTAGCGAAGCTGAACAAACTTCGCAGTCGAATCTCATAATCAGTGAGGATGGATTATTGAGGTTCAGAGGACGAATCTCTGTACCCGATAATGATACCTTAAAGAGACAGATACTGAGAGAATCTCACTGCTCGCGATACACCATGCACCCAAGGAGTACTAAGATGTACCGAGATTTGAGAAAGGTGTACTAGTAGAGTGGTATGAAGCGAGACGTGGCAGAGTATGTGGCCAGATGTTTAGTATGCCAGCAAGTGAAAGCTGAGCATCGGAGGCCCGGAGGACTACTACAGCCTTTACCTGTACCTACATAGAAATGGGTGCATGTCACCATGGACTTTATTATGGGTTTACCGATGACCCGGAGAGGTTGTGACGCTATATGGGTTATAATGGATAGACTAACAAAGAGTGCCCACTTCCTTGCCATCAAGAGCACAGATACTGTGGATCCCTTAACTGAGTTATATGTCAGCAAGATAGCTAGATTACATGGGGCTCCAGTGAGTATTACTTCTGACAGAGATTCTCGATTTACTTCCAGATTTTGAATCCAGTTTCAGGAGTCCATGGGATCTCGATTGAGTTTTAGTACCGCCTATCATCCTCAGACAGATGGTCAGTCAGAGAGGACTATTCAGACCCTGAAGGATTTGTTGAGGGCATGTATGATGGATTTTAAGAGATCATGGGATGATCACCTGCCCCTAGCAGAGTTTGCGTACAATAATAGCTATCATGCAAGTATTAGAATGACACCTTTTAAGGCTCTATATGGTAGGAGGTGTAGATCCCCTGTAGCTTGGGAAGAAGTGGGTGACAGAAAGATAAATGCTCCTGAACTCGTTGAACAGGCTGTACAGAGTGTGAAGCTCATATGTGAGAGATTACAAGCTACATAGAGTAGACAGAAAAGCTACGTGGATGTGCGTAGACGTCCACTAGAGTTTGATGTTGGTGATGCAGTATTTCTGAAGATATCACCAAGTAAGGGTATCATGAGGTTTGGAAAGAAAGGGAAGTTGAGTCTTCGATACATAGGACCCTTCGAGATTATTGAGAGAGTGGGAGAAGTAGCCTACAGATTAGCGTTACCCCCACAGATATCCAAAATACGCAACATCTTTCATGTGTCTATGTTGAGGAAGTACCACCCGGACCCTTCTCATGTCATAGAGTATGAAGAGATGGACATACAAGAGGACATGAGCTACACTGAAGAACCCGTCTGGATTCTTGATAGGAAAGAGAAGGTACTTCGAACCAAAAGCATCCCATTAGTGAAAGTTTTATGGAAACATCACTCAATGGAAGAGGCAACATGGGAACTGAAGAATCTCATGAAGGAGAAATACCCCCATCTATTTGACAAGTTGAGTTGAATTTGGAGGACCAAATTCTTTTTAAGGCGGGGAGGATGTGAGATCTGAGAATTTTACACATATCAAATTATGTAATGAGAGCATGAAATGTAATTGATTGAACCAAATATGATGTATTCATATATTGAGGTGGTATGGAATGAAATTTTAAGTGATGAATGAGTTATAAATGAGATTTTATGTTAAAGTGTGAAACTTTTGGGCTAGATCGATCTTGGGGAAGAGAGGATCGATCTGGTAAGTTAAAAAATGACAAGGAAGGAGGAAATTAAGTGAGCAGATCGATCTCCAATGGAAGAGGATCGATCTCCTTATGATTCTGTAATGAAGAGATCGATCTCATGAGGAAGGAATCGATCTCAAAATGTTTCTGTTAACGAGAGGATCGATCTCCTCAAGGAGCAGATCAATCTCATGAAGCATTCTGTAAACTAGAGATCGATCTCATAATTAGAGCAGATCAATCTCATAAAGCCATTAAGAGATCGATCTCACCCCTCGACAGATTGATCTCCCTAGGCATAAAATTACCCCAAATCGTCCTCAAATTCAAATGCAGATCGATCTCATCAAGAGCCAGATCGATCTCCTACCCTCAGTCTATATTAAGACCCTTGTGTTTTCCTGCATTTCCTCTTTTCTATCTCTTTTAACCTCCATTTTAGCTGAACCCTAACTTTCTCTCTCTTTTAAATGTGACGAGCATGAGATGTCATACATGATGATTTTTTCATGGTTGTTTTATATATCGATTTCATGATTTCCCTTATATGATATATACATACATGTGGCATCGTTTTAATCTTACCTCATGCTCCAAATGTAAACGATTTTATATCATGACATTATCAGCACGTAGATAGTATAGTTATCTACCTACTTACATTATTACCTTACTGAGCTGTTTATGCTCACCCTTTCATTTTCCACCCCACAAGGTACATTCAGTAGAAGAGAGTGACACTAGTCTTGCGTTTCAGTTATCCGCTGTGTCCTATCAAGACCAGGTATACACATTCGTATAATTTTTGTATCTAAATATGTAATGCACAGTACTGTAAATGGATATGATGTCGGGGATGTAAGGTTATATAAATATCAATGTGTATGTATTTAGTCAAAGTCAAAAGATAGTAAACTCTTATATGTGAATGTGATTATGGAAATGGAATGGTAAATAGGTGAGAGGTGACTAACATTGAATCATAGCCCAACTGTTAGTGGAGAAACTGTTCACGACGGGTAAGGAAATGAAAAAGTGAAAAATCAGTAGTGATTTTAGGTAATTTGGGTCGTGACACAATCGGAAAGGACCAGATAAGGTTTTGCAGTACTTAAACATGATGCATATAGTTAGTGTATATGCCCTAGAGCCAAGTCACTTGGCAAGAAGCATAGTACCATGATAATATATAATCACTTATGGTAATGACATAAAGATTTCCCTTCACCATTTATTGTTGACAAGTAATGGGTTCATTAGTCACTAAATGGGTGAAGCCAATGGAACAATATGAGCCTTGTAATAGAATTGTGAAAGGTTACAATTATGAAGATCCCTATGCATCAAAGTTATGTTCTTAAAAGTGTTTCTAGTCATCGTACTATCGAGATAGGACATCAATAATAAACAAAGATTGACACATGCTAAGTTTCATTACTTGTGAAGTAAATAACTGGTTTCATAAGTTGAAATATAAGGATACATATTTGAGGATAGAAAGCAGATGCTTATTAGAGAAAAAGTTAACTAAATATTATCTGCTGTGAGAGCTCAATTTGGTAGCGTCACTTGAGCATCTTTAGAAATACTTTCACATGATGGTAGTTTAAATAGTCCTTTGACTTGATATGCCAATTTTTTAATGCTTGCTTTTAACTTTCAACCACTACAATAAAACTTTGTTCTTGTTTTATAGTATCTTTTTTGTTCTCATATTGTCTCATTTCATCATAAATGGAAGCTGAAAAATATTTTTGAAAAATATTTTCAATTTTTATAAAATTAAAAAAAAAATTCATTATTTAGATGAGTTAATAATAGATTTTTTTTTGTTATCTGATTGTTTTTTAGAAAATTTATTTTCTTTTTTCAAATGATATTGATTAACCAATAAAATATTAAAAATTATTTACTATTTATTAATTAATTTATTAATATTAAAAAATAATTATATTTCAAAAATAATATTTAATATTAAAATATTATATTATTAAAAATTAAAAAAACTATTTATTATTACTTATATTAATATTTTTAAAAATTTGAAGTAATATTAATATATTAAATTAATAATATATCAATATTTATTTTTAAAATATTAAAAAATAGTTATAATATTAAAATAATTATATTTTATACTACAATTATTTATTATTAAAATCATAGCAAAAGCATTATTTATTTATATGTATTATTAAAATATTAATATAAAATTTGTAAATAAAATATAAAAACATTATATCTTAAATTAAAATATAACTAATTATTAAATAATAATATATTATTTATTAATTTATTACTTATTAATAAAATAATATTTTTATCGTTGAAATATTAAAAAAATTTAAGATTAATAATATACAAAATAAAATATTTAAACTTAAGATATTAAAATATTTTTAACGTTAATAGTTTAATTTAAAAATTTAATCTAATTAAATAAAAAATTACTAATATAAAAATATTTTATTTATGGTTAAATTAAATTAAAGTTCAAAAAAACTATATATAAGGTATATCTTGAGTAGAATTATACTCATGAGTTTGGTAAATAACCTTACACATAGATAGTTATTTTTCAAAAAATGTCTTTCCTTTTTCATAAGCGTCAAACAATTTCTAGGAAAATACCTAAATTTTCGTTGACCAATTAATTTTTTGCCAACCAAATACTTGAAATTGCAGAAATCATTTTTCAAAAATCGCTTTCAGTGAACCAAACGAAGCCTAAATAAAATCAATCTTTGGATCACATTAGAAATTAATATGATGTAAAGGAAAATGAACTCATTTGCCTAAACAACAAAAAAAGGAAATTTAAGGTATTGTTTCATATACTTTTGCGCTTTTTTTTTTTTTATGGTTGATGATTTCAAATCAAACAGGTTAACGAGTTAATAATATTGGAAACTGTCAAAAATAAAGAACATTTAAAGAAACATTAGAGTTGATATTCTGAAACATGCTCTCACACTCGAGTAAGTAAAGTACTTGAAGAGAATGAAAGCTGTTATGAATAAAATAAAATAAAATAAAATAAAGAAAAAAAGTGATATGTCACGTGGTGTTATCACAATGCACCACATGTCCCGCTTATGTTGCAGACGTGCTATGTGGCACCACCACAATGCGCCACGTGGTGTATAAAGATTAAACACAGATGAGAGGAGTTTCTGCCTTAAAATTTATTTGGACAGTTTTACCCTTAAATATTTTTTATTCTACAGGACCCATAAAATAGTAAGAAATACTTAATCAATGGATAAATACGTCATTAAAGATGAAATTAATCCCTACAAATAGGGACCAAATATGATTTATAAAACTAAATCTCTATTTTCTTTACCGAAACTCTACAAAAATCTCTTTCTGACTTAAAGCATCGGAGTGCTTACATAGCGAAGAACCCATGTATCTCTCTGATCATTCTTTTTCTCGCAGAGCTTTCGGTAGCACGTGACACAAAGATCAAAGCGAAGACATCAGCAATACATCACTGTTATGATTGTTAACAACAATTGACGCCGTCTATGGGAAACAAAAGCAAAGTTTTATGCTTTGCAACAATGGTGTGGACACGTTCAGCAGTAAGGAGGAGTGATGAAAATAAGGATGTGGCGAGCTCTCCAATGGGTGACTTAAGGGATGAAGCTCAGGGGGAGAGAGAGTCAAACATGATGACAATCTCTGTAGCAGAATTTTAAGCTATGAGGAAACAGGGAGAAGAAACCACCCAAGCCTTACGAGCTGTGGTTGATTTGTTCAGGGGTGCCTTCCCGCAAGTGAATCTACCACCAAGCATTCAAAACTTGGTGGGACAAAGAACACAGATAAGGAGTACTTCAGAAATTGTGAACGATGAATGTTGAGGTTTTAGGGAGCTCGGGCATGAGACTGTGGAAGACCTAAGGCGTCAGGGTGCTGGAGACCTTGTGCATCTGGCTGCAAAAGACCTGTTGCGTGAGGTTGTGAAAGATCTTATGTGTGAGGTCGTAGAAGGCCTGAGGCGACAGGGTGCAGGAGACCCCCTGCGCAAGGTTGTGGAAGACCTGAGACGCTAGGGTGCGAGAGACCCCCTACGCGAGAGTACGAGAGACCTGAGGCGTCAAAGTATGGGAGACCCCTTGC
This sequence comes from Firmiana major, assembly GCA_033439115.1. Taxonomy (NCBI): domain Eukaryota; kingdom Viridiplantae; phylum Streptophyta; class Magnoliopsida; order Malvales; family Malvaceae; genus Firmiana; species Firmiana major. The sequence continues at coordinate 9,910,060 of CM065908.1, read as the reverse complement.
GCGAGGCTACGGAAGACCTGATGCGCCAGGGTGCGGGAGACCCCCTACGCAAGGCTACGAAAGACCTAATGCGCCAGGGTACGGGAGACCCCCTGCGTGAGAGTGCGAGAGACCTGAGGCATCAAGGTACGAAAGACCCCCTGCGTCAGGCTATGGAAGGCCTGAGGCGTTGGAGTGCGGGAGACCCCTCGTGCGAGGTTGCGGAAGACCTGAGGGGTTAGGGTATGAGAAACCCCCTGCGTAGGATTGCAGCGAATAGGAGACATAACTTGTTGGGGAACCGCGACGTCCAGGTATGAGAGACTCTACACGGGAGATTACTGGAGGCATCAGACTCCAAAGTATTGGAAATCTTAAGAGTCCGACTGTAGTAGATTTTGGATATTTGGATGCGGGAGGTCCTTGGCCTCAGAACACAAATAACCCGTCGAACAATGGAACAAGGGGTGTTGGAATGACAGGATCCCATACTGGGAGAAGAGACTTAGAAATAGATCCAACTTGGAACCCTAAAACTGAAATGGTAAACTTTCAATCTCGGACTCATCAGAACCGAACTCATTACCTACAAGGTAAGGGGAGAAAGGCTATTGATTGTGATCAAGCCGATTCATGTGATACTAAAAAGGTGCAAAATTGATCAACATCTATGGCACAAGACGCCACAGACATGAAGAAAATGGTGGAACGAATCTTAGAGGAGAAAAGGTTAGTTCCGGTTGAGGAGGATCTGAGGAGAAGAATCTCATTTAGTACAGCGATAATAGGGAAATTGTTGCCCCAAAAATTCAAGATGCCATAGATAACGACCTATGCTGGAAAGACTGACCCTTACGACCACGTTCAAAATTATAAGTCGTTGATACTATTACAAGGATGGGAGGATGAGATTATTTGTAGGGCATTTTTCCTAACTTTAACTGGCCACGCACTGAAGTGGTTTAACAGTTTGTCCAAAGGGTCTATTTCGTCTTTCAATCAATTTAGGAGTGAATTTCTAAAGGTATTTGTGATAAATAAACAGAAATGGAAGGAGGCTACTTATCTGTTTACCCTAAGGCAAGGGAATAAAGAATCACTCAAAAGCTATGTAGATCGATTTCGTGACACTACTCTTGAGGTGCGTGATCTAAAAGTTGGGGTAGCAGTGATAGCTATGCTGCAAGGGACAAGGTCCGAAAAGCTGCAAAAATCATTATCTTTGGATCAGCTGATGACAGTTTCAGACTTGTTCTCCAGAGCAAATAAATATATTACTCAAGAAGAGGTTATGAAAATAATACCAACGCGAGACCTTAAGGAAGGAAGGAAGCGAAAAAGAGAGTCTGATGATAAAAATACAGGAAGATCGAATAAATTGGGTAAAGCCCCAAAGCTGAAGTATGCTACTTACATGCAGTTTACTGAGCCTCGTGCTTCAATCCTAGCTGCAATAGAAAGGACTGAGATGCATCAATTCCCTAGGAGAGGTGAAGGGAATCTAGGACAAGATCTTAGATCCTATTATAGTTTCCACTCTGCCTTTGGCCACTCAACTGAAAAGTGTCAGGATTTGATGAACCAGCTTGAGAAGCTAGCTAGAGAATGGCAGTTAAACTGTTTCGTGCAGAGAAAGGAATCAATATCTCGTGTGCGGTCGAGAAGACAATAGACTGCGTGATAGGCTTAACGATATCAGACAAAATATGAGGAGAAACGAAGATAGAAGAAATAGGGCGAGGCCGGGAGAACGTAGGAACTAGTAGGTAGATAATGAACTGTAAGAGCTGCTATTAATGTCATTTATGGTGGAGAATACATAGTTGGTAGCTCATCTGCTTCACGAAAAGCTTACGCTAGACAGACATACCAAGTCCACTCTGTGATGAAAGTGGTCAAAGAAGAAGAGGCGATTACTTTCACCCTTGCTGATCAAGGAGACGTGATTATCCCGCATGATGATCTTATGGCCATATCGACAGTTGTGGCTAAACATCCAATAAATCGAATTCTAGTAGATAATGGAAGTTCGGTGAACCTTATCTACTGGAATTGTTTCAAAAAAATGAATTTAAGTGAAAATAGATTGAAGCCTGTGGCAACCCCATGTTTAGCTTTACAAGAGAGAAAGTAAGGGTGGTAGGGTCCATTGAGTTACCAGTTACTTTGGGAGGAGACCCTAAGAGTATTACGAGATAAGTTTTATTTATGGTGGTCAGATCAACATCTCTAACGTACAACGTTATTATTAGACAACTATTATTGAGTGACATGAGAGCCATGCTCTCTCCGTGTTATTTGTTGATGAAGTTCCCAACTCCCAAAGGTATGGGACAGGTAAGAGGGGACCAAAGGAGGGCAAGAACGTGTAATGTTGCATCGACTACATGTAAAGGGATTCAGAGAAAAGAAACTCTTACTATTACTGAACCACCTAAGCCAAGACCTGTTAAAAAATAGAAGAAATAAAGTTGAAGGCTGATGATAGAGAGAAGAAAGTGTACATTGGGGACCAATTGAGATCCGAAGTAAAGGAAGAGATAGTAAAGTTCTTGAGAGATAACACCGATGTTTTTTGCATGGACCCCTGGTGATATACCCAGACTTGATCCAAAAGTCATCTGTCATGAACTTAATGTGTTGCCCGAGGTAAAACCTGTTAAACAGAAAAAAGGAACTTTGCTCCTGAAAGACAGCAAGTCATTAAAAAACAGATAGATAAGTTGCTTAAGGTTGGATTCATTTGGGAAGTCCTGTATCCAGAATGGCTTGTGAATGTGGTAATGGTAAAGAAAGCCACCGAAAAAATGAGAATGTGTGTGGACTTTACCGACTTGAATAAGGCATATCCAAAAGACTCGTACCCATTGCCTCGAATAGATAAGCTAATGGATGAAACTTCTAGATACGAGTTTCTTAGTTTCTTGGACGCATTCTTCAATTATCATCAGATCTTAATGAAACCTGAAGACGAAGAAAAGACATTTTTCATTACTGATAGAGGCACTTACTACTACAGAGTGATGTCGTTTGGCCTAAAAAACACGAGTGCTACATATCAGCGCATGGTGAATAAAATTTTTAAAGATATGCTTGGCAACGCAATGGAAGCCTATGTGGATGATATGACCATGAAAAGTAAAGAAGGGGAATCTCATGCTTTGCGGTTGTCTAAAATCTTTGAAGTTTTAAGAAAGTATAACATGAAGCTAAATCCCAATAAGTGTTTATTCGAAGTTCAGTCCGAAAAGTTTTGGAGATTTATGATAACCAATCGTGAGATCGAGGCCAACCTCAAGAAGGTCAAAGCATGAGGTCTCTAGTTACTTTTAAAAAAGTGCAAAGGTTGATGGGGAGGATACCCGTATTAAATCGCTTCTTATCAAAGTTTGTTGAAAGAAGCCTGCAGTTCTTCAAAACACTTCAGGGGGGAAAGTTTTAAATGGAATGAAGAGTGTCAAGTGGCCTTTGAGGAATTGAAGGAATACTTGAAAGGACTCCCGTTGTTGTCAAGGCCTTTAACTGGGGAGCATCTGTTTATGTATCTTGGGGTAGGCGATAAAGCGGTTAGCGCAGTTTTGTTAAGAAAAATTATGGAAGGAGATAGACCAATTTGCTATGTAAGCAAAGTGCTTCTGGAGGCAGAAATAAGGTACCCTCAAGTTGAGAAAGTAGCTCTAGCGCTTGTTATGGCAGCACAAAAACTGCGCCCTTATTTTCAAGTACATTCAATAACTGTATTAACAAATCAACCCTTGAGGCAGATAGTCCTAAAGCCTGAGCATTCAGGAAGGTTAGTGAAGTGGGCTATTGAACTTGGAGAGTACGATTTCTCTTTCCAGCCTCGACAAGCTATTGAAGCACAAACGCTGGCAGATTTTATTGTTGAGTGTACATGTCAAAGAGATGCCAAGGGACAAGAGTTGAAATGGTGGAAGTTGTTTGTGGATCGGGTATCAAGCAGCAGAGGGAGTGGAGCTGGCACTGTACTAGTGTCACCAAAAAAAGAAATGTTGGAGTATTCCCTACGTTTTGACTTCCCTAGTTCTAACAATGTTGCTAAATATGAAGCTCTAATTGGTGGCATGAAACTTGCGATAAAGCTCTAAGCTTGAAACTTGCTAGCCCATAGTGACTCACAACTTGTTGTTAACCAATTTAATGGGCAGTATGAAGTTTGGGAATCTACCCTCATTCCGTACTTGGAAAAGGTCTAGTGGTTAGCTCGATCATTTGATAATTTTCAGCTAACTCAAATTGATCAATCTGAAAATAGTCATGCCGGCACCTTATCTAAGTTAGCATCCTCTAAAGAAGCAATTGGAAAGTCTATGAAGGTAGAAAGGTTGGTGAAACCGAGCATAGAAGAAAAAAGAGTGCTAGAAATTGAGGTCGGTACTGACTGGAGGACACCTATTAAACAATATTTAATAGAGGGAACACATCCTGATGATAAAGAAGCAGCTCAGAGAATGACAATTCAAAGTGCGAAATTCACTCTAGTGAACGAGGAGCTCTATAAAAGGGGATATATTATGCCACTGTTGAAATGTTTAGGCCTAGAACAAGCCAACTATACATTGGTCGAGGTTCATGAGGGGATATGTGAAAAGCATTTAGGAGCCTGAGCTTTAGCAACAAAAATACTTAGAGCATGATTCTATTGGTCCACACTTAAGCAAAATGCGCTTGATAAAGTGCGAAGGTGTGATAAGTGTCAAAGATTTACCCCATTGATGACTGCCCCAGTGTCGGCTCTTCAAAGTACATTCCAACCTACATCGTTCGTCCAGTGGGGTTTGGATATACTAGAGCCATTCCCAATAGCCACGGGTCAAAGGAAGTACTTGTTAGTAGCAATAGATTATTTTAGTAAATGGATAGAAGCAGAGTCATTAGTCTCGATTACAGAGAAAAAGGTTGAAATAATGGTTTGGAAAGAGATAATTTGTCGATTTGGAATTTCGAGAATTTTGAATGTTGATCATGGGAAACAGTTTGATTGTGATGCCTTTCGAAATTTTTGCGAAAGACTAAGGATCCAACTCAAGATATCTTAGGTATCGTACCCACAAGCTAATGGCCAAGCTGAAATCAGTAATAGGACCACATTTCACGGCCTTAAGACTCGTCTGGATAAGGCAAAAAGAGCTTGGGTGGATGAGTTGCCTAGTATTTTATGGGCATATAGGATCACAAGTCGGGTATCGACAGGGGAAACACCGTTCAGCTTAGTATACGGAACCAAAGCTTTAATACCGGTAGAGGTCGGAGCCATCTCGCCAAGGGTAATTCCTTATGTGCAAGAAGAAAATTCCTAAGGTCTACAAGAGAACCTAGATTTACTTAATGAGTAAAGAGATCTTGCTGCTATACAGTTAGCTTCCTACCAACAAAGAGTCGCTCGTTATTACAACTCCCGCTTAAAAGATAGACCCTTGCGAGAAGGAGATTTGGTGTTACGAAAGTTAGCCATCACCAATGCCTTAAAGGAAGATGGTAAGTTCAGAGCAAATTGGGAAGAACCTTACAGAGTTAGGAGAATGATTAGACCTGACACTTCCACCTTGGAAAGCTTACAATGCAAGAAGATAGCAAAGACGTGGAATACCAATCATCTAAAACCATATTGGCAGTGAAACTTTTATTTATTTAATATCATTGTCGAACTATATATTGAAATTTCATTTATTGAATTATGATTTATTTCATAGTGATATTTTATTACCTATTGAGATTTTCAGTCGTACTTATCCCAAGTGCAAGAGCTTGAAATGAAAAATGTGCGAGGTAAGCCACGCACCCAAATAAAAAAGGGCTTGAAGCGAAAAGTGCGCGAGGTAAACCGTAAAGAAAAAGTACAAGAGCTTGAAGCGAAAAATGCGCTAGGTAAGCCACGCTCCCAAATAAAAAAAGGGCTTGAAGCGAAAAGTGCGCGAGGTAAGCCGCAAAGAGAAAGTTCAAGGGCTTGAAGCGAAAAATGCGCGATGTAAGCCACCCACCCAAATAAAAAAAGGGTTCGAAGCGAAAAGTGCACGAGGTAAGCTGCAAAGAAAAAGTACAAGGGCTTGAAGCGAAAAACGTGCAAGGTAAGCCACACCCCAAAATAAAAAAAAAAAAGGGGTTTGAAGCGAAAAGTGCATGAGCCAAGCTGCAAAAAGAAAGTGTAAGGACTTGAAGCGAAAAATGTACGAGGTAAGCCATGCACCCAAAATAAAAATGGCTTAAAGCGAAAAGTGCGCAAGGTAAGTCACAAAGAGATATATCAAGGGCTTAAAGCGAAAAATACGTGAGGTAAATCATACACCCATATAGAGGGTTTGAAGCGAAAAAAGCGGTAAGCCACAAAAAAAATAATAAAATAAATAAATAATAAAAATAGTAGGAAACAAGCCATATCGATAAGAACAAAATCCTATATACATATATAGAGAAAAGTCTGACTTCTTTGTACAGATAAAAACTTAAAACTCTTAATAAAAAGAAAACATTAAACTAAATTACTCTTCTGCTAGGGGAGAATCACCTTCATTGGGGGAGTCTGAGTCATCACAATCCAGATCGCCTAGAGCATCGATCACTCCCTATGTGGACAAGGCTCCCAATGACCCGAGAGATTAGAGAGATCGTCATAGGTCCCTTTCTCTAAATAGGTTTCAAAATTCTCATTATTGGGCTCGTAATCTGTCTAACCCCGAAATTCGCTGGTATAGCCCTCAAACTATCTTGACCACTGTAGCTCAGGAAAAGTCTCACATGATCTCTCATTTTCCAGCCAAGAACACGCCATATAGAAACCGTATTTCACAAAGTCGATAGAAAATAAAAGCTTCCTGTCATGACAGTCCTGTGATAAGTGATATTCTTTAACAGCTTCAGAACGAATCTCATCGCGCACATCTTGACTAGCTGAGGAGGATTGAGGTTCTCTGCGCAGGCTAGAAACCTCCTCTTCCAACCTCCTATGGTCAGACCTCAGCTCATCATAACTAGTTTGGAGGTCTTATAACGGATAAAACTGAATCATAGTTGGACTTAAAAGAATTCAACTCCTCATGAGTTGCGGTATAAGACTCCTTATACTACTTAGACTTTTCGTGCTCTTTGGTAAAATTCTCTTGAATGCGAAGATAGTCAAGGTTTAGATCCTCTTTCTCTTTCTTCAATAGCTTGAGTTGCTCAGGCAGCTTCCTATACTGATTCCTTTCAGTGAGCCACTCGAATTTTTCAGCCTTCAATTGGTGGAGCTCAGCATCAACTTGAGTTTTATAAGCTCGATATCATGCATTGCAAGTAATTACCTACTGAGCCGTCTGAAAATGCATAGAGATTAAAAGGTTAAAAAAAGGTGGGAAAGATAAAACGATACCATAATTGCTAAGTAATCAGCTCGATCTTCTGGATGAGCGAAACCCTTAAACAACGCCGTCTCGTGGGAGTATGGTCAACCAACCTAGGCGAGACGTCACTCTAGAGTCATGGATTGAATCGTTTTCATTAACTCCTGGATAAACCACAAATTTCTGTCCATGGACCATCTCGCCACCGTCCACCTGGTACCTGGAAGTGTTGAGCTCGGCAATTAGCAAGAACGTTGGCTTATCCCTTATGGCCGACTTAATGTACAAACATCGTCTCCCAATGAGAGATGGGTGAACAGTGTTACATTCTGCCCGATTAGACCGATGATACTCTTCCAACTCAGGATCTGAAAGTTGGGGCTCCACGACGGGCTGTTTCCGCTATCTTGATTCCGAGAATTGAACCCCTTAGGATGAGATGGAAGAGAAGTGAGAGGAGACCTTGACCTTTTGTCTCGAGAAGTTGGAGCAGAAATACGAGCCTGGCTTTGAGACTCTCGAGCAGGGTTTCTCGGGCGTCTACGTTTATGAGGACGGACGACCCTAGTAACATCCTCGTCGCCTTCCCGTCGATCAAAAGCTCTTTTGAGGGAATCCATTCCTAGAAGAAAAACAGAAAAACAAAAGTCAGAACAGACGATAGGAAAATAAACAATTATTTACATGATAAAATACAATGTACAATCACCCGGATTCAGGTAATCATCAAGACAATGGATGTTAGTCAAGCTCTCATCAGAAGGAAAATATAGAAAGGGGCTCTCAAAAGCCTCGCCTTGGCCCCAATCCAAATTCACCTTGAAGTCCTCCTCCGAGGGATTGGTGGAATTTTCCACACCTTGACATCGTTCGGGGAAACTAGAAGGTAAGATGAGCTCAAGTGCGAGAACTGGAACAATGATGACGCATCCCCAGGCAACAACAGTTATATTCTCCGGAGTCAGTAAAGATAATAAAGCATTCTCATCATCTACTTGCAACTCAAAAAAAAAAAGGACCATACATATCCCTTAAATTAGACAGTGGGCTAAGGTTGGAGGGTCCATGACAACACCATTGAGTAGGGATGTCTAAAGTCGAATGAATCTCAACAATGGGCCAGTCCGAGACATAATTATGTAGCTTGGATGAAGGTTTCCCAAAAAGCTTATTACTTTTTCCCCTCCCAAAAACTTTCTGGATACAGAAACATGTTGAATTATGGACATTGCGGACTCTAAATAATAAGTTGAACAGAGGAATAGTGGGCCTAACATTAAATCTATGACATATAATTATAAACCCAACCACTTGTACTCATCCGTTAAGGTGAAGTTGAGCAAGGACTATGCCATAATATTGAAGAAAAGTAACTCCAAAGCTAAGTAAGGGAAAACGGAATCCAAATTCTAACGAGACTTGGTGTATAGGAATGTCACTACTAATAGATTGAGGAGCGCGTTTTACATTGGTTGGGAGCCTATAAGAATAATCCTCAGGAAGAGAAAAAGTATTATGAATAGACTCAAGGTCGGACTCCCCAAGTTTGGAAAAATGATCTAAAATTATTTGTTTTCGACTACCTTGCCTAGCCATTAGGGAGCAAATCAATATAAATGATGCTTAGAGAATATGAGACTACGAAGAGATACCTTCAGCAGTAGGTATGCCGTGAGGGTCTGCCGGGTAATGCCGTGAGGAGCCTCGCGCAAGTCAGTGTATGTTGCGAGGGACAAGAATACCATGAGGGACTTGTGTATGCCGCGAGGGTCAAGAATGTCGTGAGGGTCTAGCGGTATCTACTGTGAGTTTATATGACAAGGTATGCCGTGAGTGTCAAAGTGTATGCCGTGAGGGTATGATCTCTGCAATAGGTAAATAAAGTTTGAGCCAACGTCTTAACGGTATATATATATATAGGCAAGAGGTGAAAAATAATGTACTATTTCGCAGAGTGATAACTAGCGAAAAAATGAAGAGCAATTGTTATGAATAAAATAAAATAAAAAGTGATATATCACGTGGCGTTATCACAATGCGCCACGTGTCCCGCTTATGCTGCGGATGTGTCACGTGGTGCATAAATATTAAGCACAGATGGAAGGAGTTTCTACATTGAAATTTATTTGGACAATTTTACATTTAAATATTTTTTATTCTGCAAAACCCATAAAATAATAAGAACTACTTAGTCAATGGATAAATGCGTCATTAAAGATGGAATTAATTCATATAAATAGAGATTATGCATGATTTATAAAATTAAGTCTTTATCTTATTTACTGAAACTCTGCAAAAATCTCTTTCAGACGTAAGCATCGGAGTGCTTACGCAGGGAAGAACCCCTGCATCTCTTTGATCATTCTTTTTCTCGCAAAACTTTCAGTAGCACGTGACACAAAAATCAAAACGAAACGTCAACAATATATCACTGTTGTGTTTAACATCAACAAACACAAAAAATTAAAGAAATAAGTCTGTATGTTTATTGCAGTGGTATATATATATATGCTTTATGTAACTAGTTGTATTTGTAAATACTTATGATTTGGTGTGTATTTAGGAGATCACATTAAATGATTATTTTATTTAATAAAAATTTCTCCTTATCTAATCTCGATCTTTGACTAAAGATTAACTTTTCATAAGCTGACTTGCTCTTTATGAACCTTGAATTGGGCTATTCATCCTCAATATGAGACGAGGTCTAAGGTTTATATTGGGTAATAAAAAATCTAAACTAAATATGATATAAAGATTATCTTTAATCAAAGAGGTAATTATAAAGTGATTTGATCGGTAACTTATATGAAAATACCCCTCATAAATGTTTGTGCTTGAAGAGAGAGAAAAGAAACTGTCGAACTAGTTCATAATCTTTGCAATTATAACTGCAATGATGCATAAAGTTGATCAAACCTTTTATATGGCTAAAACCGCATAGACGCGCACAAAGTGGCTCGTTTTTATGTTCCCGTAATTTTTTTGTTCGTATTATTTCTTTTGGAGTTCAAATACAATTTTATAATATATATATATATATATATATTATACTAAGAGGTTATTCCTAAGCTATTGCAATCGAGCTTCGGGTAAGTCGACAAGCGGTCAAATTGACCCGATTTAAATTTGGAATATTTTATTTAATTAATTTTCGACTGGAAACTTACCCAGAAAATTGTGAAATTGTGTAGCTCGACGATTGGCATCCACCGAGGGCTCGAGACAGCCTCGATTTACGGACTAGCATGGAATCTCGGGTAAGTGACCCCTATTTACGACAATTACCTCGTTATGCGTGATATTGATTTAATTTCCGCATAAATTGAATTAGATTACGAAATTTTAGATAAATTGTCGTAAATAATCGATTTAGCTATTCGAGAATTAGAACGAGGCCCAATAAATTATTGGTGGGCCCAATGAGCCCAATAGGCCTCGATACAGTGAAAATTTAGTGAAAAACGGGCTTAAGGCCGATTAAGGTGCAATCGGGCCCAATAGGGGTAAACGGGCCCAATGATTTAAATTAAGCCCAGAAAAGATTAAACACAATTAAATTATATGATATCTGACCTAAGAAATATTAATACGCAGTTCCGGGCATTTGATTGGGAGCATAACGGACTGCGCGACGAGACAACAGTGGAAAAGAAAAGGTCAGACTCGACAGGAAAATAAGGTAAGGAAATTCTACGGACTGCTAGAGGTAAACTCTACGAAATTTTAAATTCATATGCAGTCTTTAAAATTTATCTGAAGGGTCTAGAGGTCGAATAATAATTTTAGTGCCCCGTATGGGCAAAATTACTAAAATACCCTTGTTAAGGGTAAAATCTAAAAATTTAGGAAAAGTTGGGAGGAGCAAGAACAAAAGGTTCCTGCTCGTTCTGGAGGTATTTCAACATCATGCATGAGTAGGCTGGCTCACTTTTAAAAAAAAATGCATAGCATTGCATATCTTAAACGATGTGATTTCTGTGAAAATTGTTTGGGGATAACTGAGCCGCCTACGTGTTTTTATTTACATGTGACGTGCTAGAGCTCAGCTCGCACGATGTTTATTATATTAAATAAATTTAAATTGGCCCCTTAAATTAAAAAAAAAATTATATTGATATTTATTTTACTTATATTCACTTTCACAAAAACTTAAAATTAATTGGCTTGTCACAAAGATTAAGTCACAACCATGTGAACTTAAAAAATCCAATTAAACATTCAATCAACTAAAAAAAAAACAAATAAACCTAGAATTTTTTCTTTTTTAACCCATCAGCCACCCTACATTACCTCTTTTTTATTTTATATTTTTCCGATATACTTTGCTTTTTTACTTAAAATTTTGCCAATCATCCTCTCCAAAGCAAGACTATCAAAATTATTAAGGTTTGTATGTTAATGTTTTAAATATATGTTTATTATTTTGTTTACATAATTTTATCATTATATGAACGAGTATGTTAAATTTTCTATATTTAATCAAAATTTTGAGAAAATTATTTCTTAATTTCGATTACAAATTGATTAAATTAAAAGTGAAACAAACAAATTAAGTGGGATGACACTGACGAGGGCTCTTGGGAATTGGGACTGGAAATTAAAAGCTTAGGTCCGTTTGGTATTGTTGTTAAATTTATGTTTTATGTTTTCTGTTTTTGAAAATTTTGTTTTTGTTTTTATTTTGTTTTGTTTAAAAATTTTGAAAACAGAAAACATGTTCGGTGAGCTAATATTGTTGTAAAATTTTAAAAATTAAAAATAGAAAACATGTTTGGCATCAAATAAAAATTTTGAAACATAATTTTATTTGTTTCATAATTTATTAATACTAAACATCAAATATTTTTATTAAAATTATATAATTTAATCTATTATCCATAATGTGCTATTTTATTCTTAATTTTGATACATTACAAAAATTATTTCATTTATTATTATATAAAATTTCTCTTAAAATTATGATTTAAAAAATTATATGAGATTTATTTCCTACTTTTTGTATCTATACGTAATTAATATTTAAATTAAATATAACTAAATTTTAATACTATATCCTTAAAATTATATAAACACAATTAAAAATAAAAAAAAGTAAAATTAATTATACAAAATACAAAAAAAAAAATAGAGTTTAAGTCTTGATATAAATTCAAGAATCAATTACTTTGATATGCATTCCATAATTCAGTAGCAATTTCATCACGAACTCTATGCATATATCGTAATTGACTTGGTGTTACATTAAACTCCACGTGTTCTTGTGAACTGCTAGTTCCTGAAGTTTCTTCATTGCTATCTACTATAAGATTGTCTGTGTCAAATTCTTCAAACATATTATCTTGTATCTTATGTGTTCTAATAAAATTATGCACCGCACAACAGGCAATAACGATAAGACGTTGCATGCGTAAACTATACGGTGGCATTCCTTTTAAAATTGGAAATCGAGCCTTTAGTACTCCAAAACATTGCTCGATATAATTACGCAATGATGAGTGTCTATAATTGAAAATCTCTTCTGGACCATGTGGTTGTCGTCCTCTTCCTCTATAATCTCTTAAATGATATCTTTCACCATGATAAGGAGACAAGAAACTTGGCATATTTGTATATCCAGAGTCTACAAGATAATATTTGCCTACGCAAAAAATAAATAAATTTAATTCTCCAAACATAAACTAGAAGGTTTAATAAAATGCTAGAAAGTAAGATTACCTTGTGGAGGCATTGGAAAACCATTTTCAGGATTAGATACACATTCAACAAAAACTCTAGCATCATTTGCAGTTCCTTCCCATCCCGCCATCACATATGTAAATCGCATATCAAATGAACAAGCACACATAATATTCTGTGTCGGTTCCATTTTCTTTCCACGATAAGGTATTTGTTGTTTAGTAGGAACACGTGCAGCTATGTGTGTTCCATCTATTGCACCAATGCAATTCTATTAAAAAAAATATATATTACTAACTATTATAAATTTTGCTATTAATAAATTAAAAAAATCATGATTTTTTTACCTTAAAAAATGGATAATATCTTTGATCTTGTTGAATCTGAGGAGGAATTACGTCGAATGATGGAGGAATTATAATTTCTTTTCCAAGACGACACACGGCCTTTAGCACATTTTTAAAATGTCGACAAATAGTTTCTCCAGAATGTTGAAATTGTTCCGCAATAACTCGATTCCGTTCATTATGTGCCAAAGTAAATAAAAATATAGCAACTTGTTCTTCTACTGTCAGGTGCTTAGAGTTTTGTAATAATCCTCGTTCTTTTAAAGTATCACAAAAATCAATAAACATTGATGGTTTCATTCGTAACTCATCAAAACATCTACTTCCATTCCCATAAAGAATTTCTTGAACATATGCATGACTCGATAATTGAGACGTTCTACAAGGTTGTTTAAGTAAGTACCTGTTATAATATTCTTCAACAACCATGATCAGTAAAATATCTTCCATATCATCATCTTCATCATCTAACTCTGTGAGTGATGCAATTTGTATCATCTTATTACGATCCATCACGTATATCTGATAAATCAATCATATAAGTAAACTGAATAATTAAAAAAAATCAAATGCATATTAAAATTTCATAAAAGAAATCATATATGATTTTTTTAACTGAATGGCTAATAAAAATGGTCAAATGCATATTAAAAATAAAACTAAACTTCATATTCCACTAAGAAAATACATTCCAAGTAGCATATTCCACTGAGAAACTAGAAAGAAAAAAAGACAAACATAAACATAAACATAAACATCACACATAAAAATCCAAATATGTTTTAGGATTGGAAAAAAACATATCACTTAAAACAATTCACTTTAAATTAAGAACCCAATCTTTCTTTCTTCCATCACCCATTTGAAGAAATATCTCTCTCCACAATTCATCATCATGAAATTTTTCTACAGCCTTGGCATAAGCTGCCCCATCAATACCGTCAAGTTTGTCTAATGCTTCTAAACTCTCCTTTAAGAATTTTCTTCTAGGAGATCTAGATTCAGAAATAGCTTCAGAGTAAATGTCCCCAGTAGATCCCTCTGAATGAGCAGAATGAGCTGAACCAACTAATTGTCTCTCCCATATATCGACCTTTCTTTTAGAGCTTTCACTAATAGAGTTCAAGGTAGATTGCATTGCTATAGAGACATTGGATTTCTTCCCTTGGCGAATGATAGGGGTCGTACTTAAGGTACGCTTTCTAATATTGCTACCTCTATGATTAGCATCGTCATCACCTTCTACATCTTCCTCTAATTCTTTGTCTATTTCATAGGTTGGATTCACTCCTTCCTCATCACTATCTGAAGGACTATGCGTCGAAGGTCTTGCATTTGATCCAGTGGTAGAAGTATCTCCATAAATTACACACAATTTGTCATACATTGGACAACCCTTTTTTTGAAACCTCTTAGCCATCTTATGAACCTATAAAAACAAAAATATGTATCACTAAAATGAAAGTTAAAATATATAACTATTGCAATATTGAAATTAAGGAACTTACAGCATATAGACGGTGCCATGTTTCCTCCGCAGCAATTTTTTTTCCATTAGTAGCATCATATCCAACTCCAGTCTCCTTTAACAACTTCTTGAAACTATTATAACGAATTCTCAATTGATTAAACTTATTTCTCAATTGTGAATCAAGATAGTTGTACTTTGCTCTTTTACTAAGGGTTTCTCGAATGAACTTCCATGATTCTTTACTAAATGTTGTTGTAACTCTATTTCCCTTAACAAATTCTTCCTCCATAATGCAAATAAATAAATTCTCTTTCTCAGATGTCCATATATTTTTATCATCATTTCCAAGTTCAACAATATCATTTTCCTCACTCTCACTATCAATTGGTTGCAAATTTGGATCACCACTTGCCATCTAAAAATGCAAAGTTCCCACAACAAGATAGTTGTTAGTTTATTTAAGTATTAATTATACTTTAATTTATTTGATTAAAATTTATGTGTACATATCTTACTACTAATAAAAATGACCACAAATGCCCTAAAAAACCAAACAATTTAGTATGATAATGCATTCATCATCGATATTATAGAAGATACAATAGTTTACAGAGTATTGGCATAACAGCAACAAATAAATTGGAGAAGTTTACATATGAATATAATCATATGATAACACCATGCTGCCATGAAGTAGAAGAGTAATGAATAACTAGCTAACTGCTAAAACACCTTGCTTTTAACTTTTAGTTACTATATCTCAAATTACTTATTGAAAATTTACAAAAACAAAAAATTGCTTATATTTGACCTATTTCAAACTAGCAGCTTAGAGCCAAAGTAGATTTCTCAGCCACTACTAGCAAGTATGCCACTCTTCGTAGGGTATATTGATGCAATATTCAGTCACACAGATACATGCACTCACCTTGGCAGTAGTGGTCAGTCAACAAATTTTTCACATAAGCATAACAAATAGTCACAACATGCTTAGCAAAAGTAAAATGAAGCATTAAATTCTACTTTCTGATGTCTGTACAAGGTAACTGCTAGAAGAATATGCAAGGGCTTGCAAATCTTTCTTTCAACAATCCAAGAAAAATAGGTAATGATTAAATCTTTACACCATCTCCATAATTTTCACGCTTCTGTGTGCATATATGTCCATAAGCAGGCAGAAGGACAAAAAGTCACGCAAAAGCAATAAAAATATCAAAAAAAAATTTTGCTAACCTTTTTTAGTTTTGTTGCTTAAGAAGATAATGCAGAAGAATCTTTAAGCAGCACAAATATTGTTAACTTAAAAAATCTAAGAGGATCCAGATGATAGAAATCCTTAAAAGTAACAGCAAGGGTCCAAAAAGTACAAGATGCCAACATTAGACAAACTAACAAGGAAAAATAACCCAAGTCACTGAAAAAAAAAACTATATTTCGAAATACTAAATCCCAAAGATATATACACTTTTCACAATTACTATTAAATTTGTTGAAAACATATGAGTCGCATTCATATACTTAAATGGAATAAAACTAGGTTCAAACAATTGTGAGGATTACCCACTTTACAAATAATTATGCAAAAATTGTATTTTTTTTTCAAATTTTAATATTCAATATTGTTTATTTTGTCTTGGATTGAAGTTTTTGTTTTTATTTACCAGCAAAAATAGTTTATTATACTTTTAACTTAAGCATTAATAAAAAGAATATTTTCAATTTCATGCAATTTGGCACTCGTCTGATTAAGGAGCTTGACAAAGAGCCACCAAAAACAGTAAATTAACACCTCTAAATAAAAAAGAATTTCATTTCATTATATTTTATGTTTGAAGGCAAATTGTTTTTAAAAATTTTCAGAAAAATCAAATATTCTTTTTTTATTGTTTGGATCACCCTATGAAAAACATTTCTCACCATGATTATTTTTTAAAATTCCATTAGCGTAGCATATTTTATAGTAAATAAATCTAATCATGAATTTGGAATTTATTTTAAATTATTAATGTAGTCAATATTTAATAAATTTAAAGTTTAATTTATTACAATTATAATTCTGCTTTTGAATCCTATTTTTATACTTTCAAAATTTAAATTCAAAATTAAAGGAATGGAAAAAATAACCAGTGTTCGCATAACTTCCTTTCAACCTAATTAACACAAAATTTCAGATTCAATAGATTACTTCACGATAGATCTATTCATAGGAAAAAAGATTCGAAATCACAAACGAATATTATAACTCAGAAAGGTACAACCAACAATCATAAAAATCGAAATCGGAATAAAAGTCATATAGAAACTTGAGAAACCTTAGACCCATGCTCGCATCCTTCACTAGGATCTGTGGAACTAATTAAGAACAAGAGAGGGATCGACGAACCTGAGAGAGGGATCCAAAATCTGAGGAAGCGGCTGGAAGGAAAGCAATTGGGCTGACTGCTGAACTTCTGGAGTAATCTTCCCCTGTGCTTAAACACAGAAAATAGAGGTAACATGAGGACAGAGGAAGAGGAAGAGGAAGAGTGGGGAAAGTAGTAGATGGGTGAACAAGATAACATAACCTGAAGAAAGAATGAATGGCTGGGTAAACATGAGAAAGGAAAGAAAAATTGTGGGGCTAGGCTGTTTTAGCAAAAAAAATAGATTGAGTCCTGTTCACCCGTGTTTCCTTCAGTTTCCAAATTGTTTTAGAAACTGAAGGAAACACAAAATTTGTGTTTCCTTTTATTTCGAAAATTGTGTTGCAAAATTTTATAATTGTAAAATAAAATCAACCTACCAAACAAGTTTTATGTTTTTTGTTGCAAAATTTAAAAAATAAAAACAGAAAACAGAAAATAAAAAAATTACCAAACGGGCCCTTAGTATTTGTAATTTGTTGTTTCCTATATTGGCGAATGGCTTCTGTATGATAGGTTTAGAAGTAAGTGTCAAGAAGTACCTTGTAATTTTTTGTTTCTTATATTGGCTAATGGCTTCCTGTTAGACCTTAACTATTTGACCAGGCGTCCAGCTCGCAAGGGATTGACTGAAGGTGCTGTGACAAGTGCGGAGAGCGGGAAAACTTTACACGGGGCGCAATAGGACGCGCATCGAACAGGCAAGATAGGCACTTGGCTTGGGCGAATTGCCAAGCATGAAACGGAGACGCTAACGGACAATGATCGTAGTTTACGGGTGGCAAGCTAAGGCGAATCCTTAAAAATCGAGATAAGGATGAATGCGGGTCATAAGCCAAGATAAAGCGGAGAAATCTTGGCAGACCGAATCACTGGAGATTATCACAGATATAAACTCTAAAGAGCATTGAGGTGACGATCATCCGGAGAGTCCTTAGTTTAATGAGAATTAATCGTATAGAGTTTCTGTTGTAATCAAACTCAGTTGCCTACGTGAGGGGGATGTCCTCACTTGCCTATATAAACCTCAAGTGAGGGGGTAGAATGTATTCATTCATCATTCATTGAGAGAATCATTCAGGGAGGAAGAGAGTGATAGCTAAGATCGGTCTTCTTGGCTAAATATTGTATTCTTTTTTATTGCAAATTAATAGAAAGGCTCTTTTCTCTAAAGCTTGAGTGTTCTTTGCTTTATTGGTATACTTTGTCAAGTCGTTTTCTTGCTCAAGTGCTATATCGCTGTGTATTAACCCGGATTTGGGTTAGTGTGAAGATTGGTTGTATTAAGTTGCGGGAAACTTAGACCATTACTAGGAAAAGTTCTATAGGAGAGAACGACCCTGTGACAATTTGGTATCAGAGCTGAGTTTTGGATCATGGCACACGAGTTTACTGACAGAGTTGCTGTACTTGAAGCAATGGTGGGTGTACCGCAAGAGGAGGCGGGTACAATGGCTGAGCAGATTCAGGCCATGGCAGGCAGTGTCTAGGAGCTGACACAGTTGGCATTCGACATGCAGAAGGAGCATGTTAATCGCTACACCAACATCATACAGCATGTTCGCGATCTATCAGATAAATTTAAGGTGCAGTTAAATTCCCTAAAGGTTGATGTTTTATTGATGAAATGCGCAATGACTGCTACAGACCATGGGGAGGCGTCTAGTAGTAGCAGAAGGGGTGATAGTAGCAATCTTCAGAAGAAGATCAAGGTGCCTAAACCTAAGGAGTTCGCAGGAGTTCGTAATATGAAGGAGCTTGAGAATTTTCTGTGGGACATGGAGCAGTACGTCAAAGCTACCTGAATACCGGAGCAGGACTAGGTTACAATCACTAGCATGTACCTCTCGGGTGATGTTAAGCTATGGTGGCGAAGCAGACTGGCAAATGATGATAGTGCTGGTCGTTCGAGGATTGAAACATGGGATGCACTGAAGAAGGAGTTAAGGGATCAATTCCTTCCCTTGAACGCAGCATGGGTCGCGAGAGAGGCACTCAAGAAACTGAAGCATACGGGTTCTGTGCGAGATTATGTCAAGGAGTTTAGCTCTTTGATGTTGGACGTCAAGAATATGTCAGAAGAGGATAAGTTGTTCAACTTTTTCTCAAGACTTCAGCTATGGGCTCAGGCTGAGTTACGTAGGCAGAACGTGAAGGATCTGCCACAGGCAATTGCAGCTGCAGACAGTTTGGCGGATTACAAACTGGGTTCTTCTTTGAACATTGGGGAAAGGAAGAAGAACCATCTTGATAGAAATAGGGGAAAGGCAAGAAGGACTGAAAGAAGCACTAGAGAAACAAGGAGAAGGCTGAGTCTTCTAAGCAGAGGGGATCGGATCCACCCCAAAGCAAGGGAGATTGGAGTTGTTTCTTGTGTAATGGGAATCATAAGGCTCGAGATTGCCCTAGACGGACCAAGTTGGTGGCCCTCATGAGTAAGGAGGATCCGAATGACGAATGTCCAAGAGTTACCTCGATGTAGTTGCTCAACGCTATTCGGACCGAGCAACAAGCTCCTCATAAGGGACTAATGTATGTTAAAGCTGAGGTGAATGGGGGACTGATTCGAGCGATGCTTGATAAAGGAGCGACCAATAACTTCGTTTCATTGAACGCGGTTGAGCATCTTGGCTTGAAAGTCATGAGGAGTAACAATCAGGTGAAAGCAGTAAATTCTAAAGCCCAAGGTATCCAGGGAACAGCTACCGTATCGGTGAAGATAGGGACTTGGTAACAGGATTGTAAGTTCTTGGTTTTACCTATAGATGATTTTGATGTGATTATGGGCATTGAATTCTTTGTGCAAGCAAAGGCATTTGCTATTCCATATTTGGGTGGATTGATGATATCTGACGAGACGTGTCCAAACTTTATCCCTGCAGAGAGAGGACAAGGTGCTGGGAAGCCGTTGCTGCAGTCGGCTTCACAAGTGAACACCCGGTTAAAGAAGGGGGAGACAACCATACTTGCTGCCCTGGTTGAGGTGAAACCAGACACGGTTGTTGAGGTACCAGATGAAGTAGCGGTGGTGCTGAACGATTACAAGGATGTAATGCCCCCATAATTACCCAAGGCGCTACCACCTAAGCGCGCCATTGATCATAAGATCGAGTTGAAACCGCGAACTAGACCACCTGCACGAGCACCTTACAGGATGAGTCCTTTGGAGCTGACCGAGTTAAGGAAACAACTGGGTGAGTTGTTGAATGCGGGATATATCCAACCATCGAAGGCACCATATGGAGCCCCAGTTTTATTCCAGAGGAAGCAGGATGGCACAATGAGAATGTGTGTGGATTATCGAGCCCTGAACAAGGTAACGATCAAGAATAAATATCCAGTTTCAAATGTCGCTGATCTGTTCGACCGGTTGTCGAAGGCGGCATATTTTACCAAGTTAGACCTGAGATCAGGATATTGACAAGTAAGGATTGTCGAAGGAGATGAAGCTAAGATAGCTTGTGTGACGAGGTATGGCTCTTTTGAATTTTTAGTTATGCCTTTTAGTTTAACTAATGCACCTGTGACATTTTGCAACTTGATGAATGATGTCCTTTATAAATACCTGGATCACTTTGTGGTGGTATACCTAGACGATATTGTGGTGTATAGCCAGATGCTTGCAGAACATGTGGAGCACCTGAGGATGGTGTTTGAGACCTTGAGAAAGCACTCTTTCTATGTGAATAAGGAGAAGTGTGAGTTTTGCCAGCGGAAGATTATGTTCCTAGGTCACAAAGTTAGCAGTGGGAGAATACAGATGGATGAGAAAAATATCCAAGCCATTGTTAAATGGCAAGCCCCTGCAAAGGTCCCGGAGTTGCGGTCTTTTTTAGGACAGACCAACTATTACAGACGGTTCATCAAGGGATATAGCAAGATGGTGAGTCCTTTAATTGATCTTTTGAAAAAGGACAAGAAGTGGGTGTGGTCTGATGAATGTGAGCAAGCTTTTTGGGAAATCAAGGAGGCAGTGACATCCGAGCCAGTGTTGAGACTGCCAGATTTCAGGCTACCATTTGAAGTTCACACGGATGCCTCAGATCGAGCCATTGGAGGGGTGTTGGTCTAAGAAGGACACCCCATTGCTTATGAAAGTCGCAAGCTGAAAGATGCAAAAATGCGACATTCAGTTCATGAGAAGGAGATGATGGCGGTTGTGCATTGTTTAGAGGTGTGGAAGCATTATCTGTTGGGAACAAAATTTGTGGTGGTGACAGACAATGTGGCTAACACTTATTTCAAGACACAGAAGAAACTGAGCCCGAAGCATGCACGATGGCAAGAATTCCTTGCAGAGTTCGATTTCACCTGGGTACATAGACCAGGAAGGGAGAACCAGGTGACGGACGCACTGAGTCGTAAGATAGTCCAGTCTTATGTTGCTTCATTATCCGTTATTGAGACTAACCTGATTGACAGGATAAGGCAACAGACATCAGCAGATAAGACTTATGAATAACTCAGGGAGAACGTAAAGTTGGGTAAAGTTCATACGTATTGGCTCGAGGGGGATTTGCTGTATGCCAAAGGCAATTGACTCTATGTTCCATCTGGCGGAGGACTAAGGAAAGAGTTGCTGAAAGAAACCCACGACCCTCAGTGGGCAGGACATCCTGGAGTGGAGTGGATGTTGGCATTGTTGTCAAGGACATATTACTGGCTGAAGATGGAGGAAGACATCGAACTATATGTCCGTACATGCCACATATGCCAGATTGATAAGACCGAGAGGAAGAAGCAAGCGGGTTTGCTTCAACCACTGCCTATCCCTGAGAGGATATGGGAATCAGTTTCTATGGATTTCATTACAGGATTTTCGGAGATAAACAAGATGAAATCTATAATGGTGGTGGTAGATCATTTTCCTAAGTATGTTGTATTCATAGCAGCCCCACATGCATGTACCGCACATGAAGCTGCAGAGTTATTTTTGAATCATGTGGTGAAGATATTTGGATTGCCTAAGGATATAGTGAGCGATCGAGATACTCGGTTTACTGGGAGATTCTGGACTTACTTGTTCAAGTTGATAGGTTCAGAATTAAAGTTTTCAATGGCTAATCATCCGCAGACAGATGGCCAGATGGAGCGGATTAATGCATTGTTGGAAGAATATTTGAGGCACTATGTGACCTCGAGCCAAAAGAATTGGGTAAGTTTGCTCGATTCCGCACAGTTTTGCTATAATATGCATAGATCATCTTTCACGGGTATGAGTCCAGCGGAGTTAGTATTTAGACATCAACCTACTACACCTTTGGAGATAGCAAAGACTAAGTCCCAAGGGAAATGCCCAGCAGCATACAGATTTGTGCGAGACCGTCAAGAGTTGATGGAACAGGCTAGGGAGAGCTTAGAGAAGGCACAAAGGAGGATGGTGAAATATCCAGATCAGCATAGGCGGGCACTAGAATTTAAGGTGGGTGACAAGGTGTTACTCAAACTGATACCTCAGATATGGAGACAAGTCACAGACAAGTGGTATCACAAAAGTCTAGTGCAAAAATACAATGGCCCTTTTGAAGTTATAAAGCGGGTAGGCGCGGTGGCTTATTAGCTGAAACTGCCAGAGAGGATGAAGTTGCATCCTACTTTTCACGTGAGCTTTTTGAAGCCTTACCACAAAGATGTTGATCTGGGGAGACAACAGGTAAGGAAAGCTCCACCTACTGTGAGAAGTCATTTCGAGAAGAAGGTGGCGAAGATACTTGACCATAAGGTTGAGGGAACTAGTAGGAAGAATCAGAGAACCTACTACTTGGCGTAGTGGGAAGGTGAAGATGAGGCAGACGCTACTTGGGAGAAAGACACTTCTTTATGGCAATTCGAGGATGAGATCAAGGCGTATTTGGAGCTCATTTCGATGAGGGCATCGACTTCCTCTGACAGGGGGAGGGTTTGTTAGACCTTAACTACTTGACCAGACGCCCAGCTCGCAAGGGATCGACTGAGGGCGCTGTGACAAGTGCGGAGAGCGGGAAAGCTTTGCAAGGGGCGCAACGAGGCACGCACCGAAACAGGCAAGACAAGCACTTGGTTTGGGCGGATTGCCAAGTATGAAACAGAGACGCTAACGGGCGATGATCGTAGTTTGCGGGTGGCGAGCTAAGGCGAATCCTTAAAAATCGAGATAAGGATGAATGCGGGTCATAAGCCAAGATAAGCGGAGAAGTCTTAGCATACCGAATCACTGGAGATTATCACAGATATAAACTCTGAAGAGCATTGAGGTGGCGATCATCCGAAGAGTGCTTAGTTTAATGTGAATTAATCGTATTGAGTTTCTGTTGTAATCAAACTCAGTTACCTACGTGAGGGGGATGTCCTCACTTGCCTATATAAACCTCATGGGAGGGGGTAGAATGTATTCATTCATCATTCATTGAGAGAATCATTCAGGGAGGAAGAGAGTGATAGCTAAGAGTAGTCTTCTTGGCTTTTATTGCGGATTAATAGAAAGGCTCTTTTCTCTAAAGCTTGAGTGTTCTTTGCTTTATTGGTATACTTTGTCGAGTCGTTTTCTTGCTCAAGTGCTATATCGCTGCGTATTGACCCGAATTTGAGTTAGTGTGGAGATTGGCTGTACTAAGTTGCGAGAAACTTAGACCATCACTGAAAAAAGTTTTATAGGAGAGAATGACCCTGTGACACTTCCTGTATACGGGTTCTGTGTAGAGAAGTGAATGTAAACTTTAATGAGTTAGTAATAATTTATATAATTGCCTTGGGAATGTAAATCTTTTATAGAATGTTAGCCATCATTATATCAATATGTTGTTTTTGTAATTGCAGTAATAATTTTGTTTTATGATTTATAATTAAATTTTATAAATTATAAATTATATCATGGGAGTGTAAATTTGTTAGAGAATATATTATGAAAATTAAACTAATAAATTTATATAATTGCAGATCTCATGAATTCATCATTCATGAGTAAGCAAAAATGTTACTCATTTTTTAAAAAGAAAGATGATGATAATTTAGGAAGTAGTATATCATCCAAATCTTTAAGGCTTGAGCACTAAAAGTCCTAATCAATCTCCTCCAAATTCTCCTATTGTTGGTGTTGAAAAGTTAATATTCACTCCATCGTATGTGATCTTGGATTATGTCAACCTATAATTGAATATACAATTAATCAACATGATGAAATTCGATGAACTTAAGAGCAGGTCCAATCAAATTCATCTTTCTAGTTATCCAGGTTTATTAGAAAAGCATCCTATGCGTTTTTAATATTCTTGGTTTTCTTAATTCTTTTCTTGCTTTAATATTCTCCAACTAAAGATGCTGCATATTGTTTACTATATTATCTTTTTAACATGAAATCCATCAGGCGATCCCGTTGGGATGTATTCACTATTAAAGGATTTAAAAATTGAAAAAAAAAATCAATAATAGGAAGGATTGTGTTTTTCTTAATTATATTGGAGATAATCTTTTATCATAGTATAATTGGATTTGATGAAATAATCTGTGCCTATTGATAAAGTAATGCATGCATAAAGTTCATAACAAATTTTGAATAACAGTTTACGAGTCAAGACTTCTATAAATTTTGTTCAATGGTTTGCATTTAAAGCTTGTGCTTTTAGAGGTCATGATAAGACACCTGATTAAAAAAATCGTAGAAATTTTTTTTGAGTTGATTGAACTTTAATGATGATGTTAATAAAGTTGTATTAGAAAATACTATTAAATCAGCCAAGTATGTTTCTCATTCGATCCAAAAAGAGATTTTGCATGTTGTTGCTAAGAAGTACGAAACAAGATTCATGAAGATATTAAAGATTCAAAATTATGCATTCTTACTGACGTGGCTCATGATGAATCCAAAAAAGAACAAATGGCTTTTTTTTTAGATTTGTTAGCACCATTATTATTTTGACATATTCAATGAAGTCATTGATTTTCAATTGCAAGAGCTAAACAATAGGTTTAGTGCACAAGTAGTGGATCTTTTGACACTTGGTTTTGATTTGGATCCAAAGGAAGATTATAAATCTATCGATATTGATGATATTTGCACATTTGCAAAAAAATATTATCATCTTGATTTTAATGAGTAAGAGAGATTAAATTTGAAATTTCAATTGAAACATTTTGAGTATGATATGCATAATGATGTGAAACTACAAATGTTGTCTCTTTATCACAGCTGTGCTTTGTTTTGATAGAGACAGAAAAATAAAAAATATATTATCTTCTTGACAGATTGATTAGACTTGTTTTAACTCTTCCAGAGAACAAGCATTTTTAGCTATGAAGATTGTCCAAATAAAACTACATAGCAAGATTCAAGATAAGCCTCTTGCAGAAAATTTAGTTGTTAACATTAAAAGAGAGTTTGCTGAGACATTTAGTTCGACTCGACTCTTGAAAATTTTGTTTCTTTAAAAGAACATCTCTCACAATTTTAGATAAAATTATTCATTTGATGTATTTCATTTATATATATTTTTCTTTATGAATTATTAAAATTTATAATTTTATAAATTTTTATTTCTTATTGATACATTACTTTCATATATATTTTATGTTATTAATACACAGTGATAGAACTTAAATGAAAATATATATAGTTTTAAAATTTTAGTTTCTCGCCCTAATCAAAGGTCAAGATTTGCCACTGCTTTTGAATATATTGAGAGGCACTTTTTGCAACAGGAATTTCCTTACTCTCTTTGATATTTTTCTGCATTTTCTCTCGATTTAATTTTCTTCCAACCTTTTTTTTGAAGTTTAAAGATCTTCTTGTTTGGTAATCTCATTCTCTCTTTTTCTTTTGTTTGTGTTTCTTCTGTTGTATGAGTGTGAAACATGGTTTTTAAGAGATCTAATACGTAATTTAGGGGGTAAATAACAAAGATTTGCAAGAAAGAGTGAAGAGAGTTCTACGAGGGACACTTATTCTTCTAAATCAGAGGGAAAAGATGTCCAAAACCCTACTCTTAGAAACCCTTATTATGGGTGGTATGTGGATACCTTCATCTATGATATTACTGATAGAATGATAGATAATGCTTTGAAGAATATTTTGATAAGGCTGACCCTAGGTTCGAGATTTAGATCCCACTAGAGATTATGTTGTAAGTTCAATTAGTGTTAGGGATCGATTTGTCCCCCTTTATTCTTCCATTTTCAAAGCAAGCTTTCATCTACCTTTGCACCGCTTCTTCCATACAATATTGGAGAGATATAACCTCACTCCTCCCAATTTACTGCAACCAGGGTATGAAATAGTGGTCGTGATAGCAGTTATTGTCATTACCGTTATTTTTCAAATAACAGGTGTAAAATTTTTTTATATCTGTACGGTCATAATTGATCCGTTATTATCGTTATCGAGAGTCGTTATTACCGTTATTAAGGGTCGTTATTGACCGTTATTAACGCTATCATCGGTTAAAAAAATTATACGAAATTAAAAAAAATTCACGATCGCGATGGCCGCAATAATCTCCGTTATATCCGAAACTGTAATAAACGCAATGTAATAAAAACGTGATTGCAACCGTAATTTAAATATTTTCTGCAAACACTTGATATATGATGGTGTCTTACTTTATTGAGTGTGGG
The DNA here is from genome assembly GCA_033439115.1 of Firmiana major. Classification (NCBI taxonomy): domain Eukaryota; kingdom Viridiplantae; phylum Streptophyta; class Magnoliopsida; order Malvales; family Malvaceae; genus Firmiana; species Firmiana major. The sequence continues at coordinate 9,883,257 of CM065908.1, read as the reverse complement.
AGGAAAAGACGAGTTCCTTTTATCAATATTTTGATTGACTTGTTTTATTTGGAAAGACATAAAGGTTGGTTTTATTTCAAGGTCATTTTCGTATTAGTTTTACTAGTTTTCCTTCTAATTTGATCTTCAACCCTTTTCATTGTTTTTCTATGATGCTGGCGTTAGGAGAATCTTGGCATATTTTGCAACTACAGAACTGAACTGTAAAGAGTTGTTGGGAAAGGAAAAAATTAGGAAGTACTTTCTCAATGTTCAGTTTTCAAGAAATGTAGGAGTTGGTTCGTCTAATACTTGTGGAGGTAAAAACAGAGTTTTTAAGTAGTAATATTCAATTGTTTACTAGGGTTAATAGATTGCCCGCGGTAGAAGAGGTTGTAACATTTGTTAGTGATTGTTTTGTTAGTGATTGTATTGTATTCTTTTTCCATTGACTTTCATCCTAACATTATCTATATGCCTTATCATAAATATGGACACCTATGACTTTTTAGTGAGTTTAGCTCGTTGGAAAAAATCGAAAGGTAAATATCTTATGGTAGGGAAAGAACCCCATTAAAGAGGTAAACTACAGGATCCCTTTCTAGAGTGAAAATGAAAGTTCCTTATGGGGCTCCTATAATATCCCTTGTTGCTTCTTCTAGGGGAAGGTCTACTGCTGTGTCGCCTTCTCCTCCAGTGTCATTGATAGTCTACAATGGTCCTGCATCTGGCAAGGGTTGTGTTGTGGAAGAGGCCCGCCTATTTCTCCAAAGAGGTATGCTGCCAGCAAGAGTTCTCTTACGCCTTCACCAATCAACCCAGTGCCCTATTAGTCCAAATGCTAATCTAAGGTCAAACCTTTTTTTTTTTTTTTTAATTCCTGACGATTCATGAAAAATACTCATAATATTTTTGGCCAACCCCAATAATGTTTTATATTAGGTCAACTCTTCTATGCCTGTAGCTTTTACCAAGGCTTTGAAGGAGTTCAGCCTTATGACTAACTTGAAGTAAAACATCGCCACTGCTGCTCAGGTTGGTTATTTTTTGTTTATTTCTTTCTTGTTTTTATTGAGGTTTATATGCACTAAGTCTCTTTTTCTTTGTTTTGTAGTCATTGATTACTAAGATGCATGGCAATCTACCATCAAGCCTTCGATCTTATTCAAAATTTGCAAATTGTAGAATAGGGTGCTTGTAATTGGCGATCCTTATTGGTCGAGAAAGAAGGTGTCATTGAGAGCTTTGAAGAAAAAGTTGCTGTGAAAAACACCAAATTTCAGCATCTTAAGGTTCAAGTAAATCAATTCAGTGTGCAACTCGACACTGCTCAAGGTAAACTGGATGACACTTCTACTTGCTTCAGACAATTTGAATAGGAAAGGGATATTACCATAACTCATGTAGAGTTGAATTACGGCCATTACCATGTTAGCACTCTGAGTTTCAGTAAAATCACCACCCAAGATTCCAAATCATAAATCAACAACAATCACAGGGAAGAAATACTTTCTTTGGGAGCAAAGAAAAACACTTTCTTAGGGAAATCGACATGGAGAAGCACAACTATTGTGCTTGCCGATTTCTTTAAGCAAACTCCACAGGGTTTGCTTCAAGTCTAACTTGAGTTCTTTAAGTATAAGAGACGCTTTAAGGACAAGTCATCTCACCAAGTGTATTGTATAACTTGAAGGTGATGGTGGTCGTGTCACCAGAATCTACGTGTGCAACTATCCGCCTGCTACGTGTCAAACCAAGAACGAGCCACGTGGCAGATTTGGCGACAGAGTGGCCACGTGGCACAGTTCCTAGCAGTGCGACAGAGTGTTCGATGCGATAGGAGTCTGTCGCCTTGTGATGTGCCGCACAGCAGGCGCGGCAGACTTCCATCGCCCATATCGCGACATTGGTCTCCCGCATTGCACCCCGTCATAGGTCTCCCGCACAGACCGCGGTAGAGGTCTCCCGCACAGCCTGCGGCCTAGGTCTCCCGCACAGTCTGCGGTAGAGGTTTCCCGCACAGCCTGCGGCATAGTTCTCCTGCACTGCCCGCGGTAGAGGTCTCCCGCAAGCTGCTTTACTTGAAGCGCGACAGAGTGCTATATGACTCTGTCGCGGCCCAGACACGCGCCTGGGCCTCAGCTCGAACCTACTTGAAGAAACTTATAAATACACAGGTGAGCTCTCTGAAAAAGGGATCCGAAAACAAAAGAACCAAAAAGAAGGGAAAAGCCTTAAACTCTCTGATTTAAGCAATACATTCTCTTCTTCATACATTCACAACTCCGATTACTTACTTAATCATCGGAGTGCGCGTGCAGGGACAAATCCCTGCCCCTTCTGATTCCTGTTGTTTTTGCAGGATATACGAAGAACACGTGGAGCAAATTTCGTCGACGTCACCCTTTTGTCGTTAGTGCAATCAGACTACGTGAAATGTATATTCTTGTTGCTGTCAGGTAGGCAACATCAATTGGCGCCGTCTGTGGGAAATCTGACAAAAAACCAGATTCTCTATCAAAATGGTGAGAACACGTTCTGCAGCAGAGTTGACAGGAGGGCAGAATTCTGTGAGTCCCCCTGTCAGATCAGAACAAAGACGAAGACATGGTGAAAGGGGTCAGAGAGAAGCCGTGGTTTCTCTAGAAGAATTTGAGACCCTGAAGCGCAAAAATGAGGAGACTACAATTGCATTGAAAGCTATGGTGAGCTTCTTCAGAGACGCTCTCCCCCAATTCAGCTTACCCCATGAAGTGCAGCAGTTAGTAGGGGAAAGCACACCTCGGCGGACCTATGAGAGAGGTCAGCCCTCTACTCCAGTAAACGCTGGACAAGAGGCAGGAACGCAAAATAATGCTACTGCAAGTCCAGCAAGACGGAGTTTCCCCGCGGACCACGGGTGACAGAGTTCGCCAGCAGCAAACGCGCAGCAGAGCTCACCCGTAGCTCCCGAGCGACAGTGTTCGCCAGTAGCTAACGAGCGGCAGAGCTCACCCACAGCATATAGGCGGAAGAGTTCGCCAGCAGCTAACGTGCGACAGAGCTCGCCCACGGCTCAATGGCGGCAGAGCTCACCCGCAGACTTCAGGCGACAGTGTTCTCTTGCGGAACCCATGCGGCAGAGCTCTCCCGGGGACTACATGCGGCAGAGCTATCCCGCAACATATATGCGACGGTGCTCTCCCGCCGCTGATAGGCGGCAGAGTTCTCCTCTGCCCGGCAGGCGGCAGACTTCTACTCTAGCAGATAGGCGACAGAGTTCCCCCACATGCCGCAGCTCATCTCCCGTGGAGTTGGAACATGGTTTAAGAGAATGTAGGGCTGGGGAGCGACGGAGACAGAGAGGCCAAGACCCACGAGAAGGTCTCGAAATCTCAAGTCCCGGAATGGGAGGTGCTGGAAGGGGTGCTTATCAGTCGGACTCTTCCAGACCCGAAGGGACATGGCCACACTCAACTCAAGGGTCGGAGGACGTGGAGAAGGTCGTCCAAAGGATCCTCGAGAAGAAAAAACTGGTCTCTCCAGATGATGGCCAAAGGAGGAGGATCCCATTCAGCCTGGAGATCATGAACAAACCTTTGCCAAAGAAGTTCAAAATGCCTTCCATGGCCACTTACAGCGGCAAAGCAGACCCCTATGACCACATACAGAGTTACGAGTCTCTCATGCTGCTGCATGGGTGGGAGGACGAAATTATGTGCAGGGCTTTTTCCCTCACATTGTCCGGGCACGCTCTAAAGTGGTTCAACTGGTTGAGCGAAGGTTCAATCTCCTCCTTTGACGAGTTGAGAAATGAATTCCTCAAAGTTTTCATGATCCACAGCCAGAGGAAGAAAGATGCTACCTACCTACTCACGCTTAAACAAGGGAATAAAGAACCCTTGAAAAGCTTTATAGACCTCTTCTGAGATGCAACATTGGAAGTGGAAGATCTATCGGTAGGCGTAGCCTTGGCTGCAATGCTGCAAGGGACGAGCTCCGAAAAGCTACAAGAATCCCTCTCTCTCGATCAACCGATGACAATTTCCGACCTCTTTGCCAGGGCTAACAAGTATGTAGCTCAAGAAGAAGTGATGAAAATGATACAGCCCAGGGAGGCAAAGGAAGGAAAGAAGAGAGAGAGAGATGCACCCGAGAGAAGCTCTCCAAGACCCGTGAGAATAGACAAAGCCCCTAGGCTCAGGTATGAAGGCTATACCAGGTTGAACGAGCCTCGTACTGCGATACTGGCAGCTATCGAAGGGGCAGGATTATTGAAATTCCCCAAGAAGAAAATTGGAGACGTAGGACGAAACTCTGAAGCCTACTGTGAATTTCATTGCGCTCACGGTCACCCAACAGAGAGGTGCAGAGATTTAATGGATCAGTTGGAAAGACTGGCCAGAGAGGGGAAGATCAACCGCTTCCTGTGGAGGAGCGAGAGACCCCGTTATCCTCCGCATGACCAAAGGAATGACCGTCCGCGGACTGGACCAAATGATGATAACAGAAGGAATAGGCCAAGAAACGAAGCATTCAGGCCTACCATCCCTCGAGCCAATCCGCCAAACAACGAACCTACAGCCCCCGCAATAAATGTTATTGCAGGCGGGGAATCAATAACGGGAAGCTCCTCTACTTCCCGTAAAAGTTACGCTAGGCAAGCGTATCAGGTTAACGTTGTGATGGAAGAACAGGCGGATGAAGAACCCATCTTGTTCACTCCGGCTAACAAAGGTGATATTGTCATACCCCATGATGACCCCATGGTGATATCCACTGTAGTGGCCAAACACCCGGTGAGCAGGGTTCTGGTCGATAACGGGAGCTCAGTAAAGCTAATCTATTGGAACTGCTTCGAAAAAATGAGCATATCCGACGATAGGTTAAAGCCCGTTATGACGCCACTATACGGATTCACGGGCGAACGAGTGAAGGTTGCCGGGTCCATAGAGTTGCCTGTGACTCTCGGAGAGCACCCGAAGAACGTGACCTGGCAAGTGTTGTTCATGGTGGTCAGGTCAACCTCCGCTGCCTACAACATGATTTTGGACAGACCTGTGCTGAATGACATGAGGGCGGTGATATCCTCTTGCTATCTATTGATGAAGTTTCCCACTCCCAACGGAGTCGGGCAAGTACGAGGAAACCAAAGGAGTGCCCGTACTTGTTATCTCGCTTCCACTGCCAACAAGGTAGCACAGAGGAAAGAAACCTTATGTATCGACGATCCGTCCAAACCTCAGCCGGTAGAGGAAACAGAAGCCATTGAGCTAACAGAAGGGGATGGAGGAAAAAAGGCATTCATAGGGACTCAACTGGGCGAACGACTCAAGAATGAGATAGTCGAGTGCCTGAGAAGAAACTCGGATGTTTTCGCCTGGAGCCCGGCGGACATGCCCGGAATCAGTCCCGAAGTGATCTGCCATGAGCTTAATGTCATACCTGGGCACAGACCTGTCAAACAGAAGAAGAGGAGTTTCGCCCCGGAACGACAAAAAGCAATCACTGAAGAAGTGAGTAAACTCCTGGACGTCGGATTCATCCGAGAGGTCTACTACCCTGAGTGGTTGGCCAACGTAGTGATGGTAAAGAAATCTAGCGGGAAGTGGCGAATGTGTGTAGATTTCACTGATCTGAACAAAGCCTGCCCTAAAGATTCATACCCCCTACCTCGGATAGACAGACTGGTAGACGAAACATCCGGTTACGAATTCCTCAGTTTCTTGGATGCATTATCCGGGTATCACCAAATCATGCTTCACCCAGAAGACGAAAAAAAGACTTCCTTTATAACCGACGACGGAACCTATTGCTATAGGGTAATGTCGTTCGGTCTAAAGAACGCGGGAGCCACCTATCAACGAATGGTGAGCAAAGTGTTCAAAGATCTTCTGAAAAATACCATGGAAGCCTACGTGGACGATATGATAATCAAAATTCGCGTAGGAGAGTCTCATACTGATAAAATGTCCAGGGTATTCGAAGTATTGAAGAGATTCAACATGAAGCTAAACCCTGAAAAGTGCTCATTCGGGGTAAGATCAGGGAAGTTCTTAGGCTTCATGATCACTAACAGGGGCATTGAGGTAAATCCTGAGAAGGTACAGGCGGTCATTGACATGAAACCTCCAACCACCGTAAGAGAGGTCCAGAGATTGACAGGCAGGATAGCAGCTCTGAATCACTTCTTGTCAAAATCAGCAGAAAGGAGCCTGCCGTTCTTCAAAACTCTACGGGGGGGAAAGAACTTCGAATGGACGGAAGATTGTCAAAAAGCCTTTGAAGACCTCAAGGAATACTTGAAACAGTTGCCTTTATTAACAAGGCCCCTGGAAGGAGAACAACTCTATATGTATTTGGGAATCGGTGATTTCGCCGTCAGTGCGGTGCTACTGAAGAAAGATGAAATGGTGCATCGTCCCATCTACTACGTGAGTAAAGTGTTATTAGATCCAGAGACCCGCTACCCCCTAGCCGAAAGGCTAGCATTAGCCCTTGTGATGGCCTCGCGAAAGTTGCGCCCTTATTTCCAAGCACACCCTATCACCGTCTTAACAGATCAACCGTTGAGACAAATCCTTCAGAAACCTGAACACTCAGGAAGGTTAGTGAAATGGGCAGTGGAGCTTGGGGGATACGATATCACATTTCAACCTCGACAGGCCATCAAGGGTCAAGCTCTGGCGAACTTTATAGTGGAATGCACTATCCCGAGCGACAGCAGTGAGGGGGAGGCTCACCCATGGTTACTGCATGTCGACGGGGCATCAAGTGCCAATGGAAGTGGAGCGGGTATAGTCCTGGTATCACCCGAAGGAAAATCCCTTGAATACTCCCTACGGTTCGAATTCCCCAGTTCGAACAACATAGCGGAGTATGAAGCTCTGATAGTAGGGATGATGTTAGCGAAGAAGCTACAGGTTCACCACTTGGTAGCACACAGTGATTCTCAATTGGTGGTGAACCAATTCAGCGGAGAGTACGAGGTACGGGAACCGATGCTGGTCCCTTACTTGAAGAAAGTCCAACTTCTGGCCCAGACTTTCAAAAGCTTTCAGCTGATACAAATCAACCGGTCCGAAAACACACATGCTGATGCATTGTCTAAGTTAGCCTCTTCCACCGAAACACGAGGAAGGATAGTAAAGGTGGAGAGGCTCGAATGACCTAGTATTGAAGAGGTCGAAGTGTGTGACATTCAAGTGGGAGAGGACTGGAGATCCCCATACAAACAGTATCTCACCGAAGGAACACTCCCCCAAGATAAGGACGAGGCTCGTCACTTAAAAATACAAGGGGCGAAGTTCACACTCATCAATGGAGAACTGTACAAAAGGGGATATTCGTCACCCTTATTGAAATGTCTGGGACCGAAACAAGCAAGCTACGCTTTAGCCGAAGTGCATGAAGGAATTTGCGGCGAACACTTAGGAGCGAGAGCTCTTGCTGCTAAAGTACTGCGATAGGGATTCTACTGGCCAACGTTGAAGAAAGATGCGATGGACCAAACCCGCAGGTGTGACAAATGCCAGAGGTTTGCGCCTATCACAACAGCCCCAGTGACTCCCTCTCAAGGCACAGTACAGCCAATTCCTTTTGCACAATGGGGATTGGACATTCTTGGACCTTTTCCATTGGCCACGGGTCAAAGAAAGTTCCTATTAGTGGCTACCGATTACTTTACAAAGTGGATTGAAGCATAGCCTTTAGCCACAATCACGAAAAAGAAAGTGGAGGCAACGGTGTGGAAAGACATTATCTGTCGATTCGGAATTCCCCGCATCTTAAATGCCGACCATGGAAAGCAATTTGATTGCAACGCCTTCCGTGAATTTTGTAAGAGCCTCAACATTCAGCTAAGAATCTCCTCAGTGTCATATCCTCAAGCTAATGGACAGGCTGAAGTCAGTAATCGAACTATCCTTCATGGACTGAAGACCAGGCTAGACAAAGCAAAAGGGGCATGGGTGGATGAATTGCCTAGTGTTCTATGGGCATATCGTACCACCAGTCGTGTGTCAACCAGAGAAACGCCATTCAGCCTGGTATACGGCGCAGAAGCACTGATCCCCGTGGAAATTGGAGCGTTATCACCAAGAGTGGTACCCTTAGTAGAGGAAGAAAATTCACAAGCTCTAAGGGAAGGCTTGGACCTACTCGACGAACATAGAGAAACCGCGGCTATTCGATTGGCATCCTATCATCAGAGGGTGGCCAACTACTACAATAGCCGGGTGAGAGATAGGCCAATGTCTGAGGGAGATCTAGTGCTTAGAAAGTCGCAGATCATGAATGCCTTGAAGGAGGATGGGAAGTTCAGAGCCAACTGGGAAGGTCCCTACAGAATCAGATACAAGATTGGACCTAACACCTGTGTCCTGGAAACTCTACAAGGGAAAAAGATAGGGAAAACGTGGAATTCAAATCACCTAAAGCTGTATTTGAATTAAGCACCATATTTTCTTTCCCAAACATTATTATCATTTACTTATACTATCACAAGATACTGTTATTTACACACTATGCAGATTGTTCTTTTATCATACATCTGCGACTTTTGTATATCTAAATCTTGTGACAGGATACAACAGAGCCGTAAGAGCCTGAGGCGCTATGCGTCACAGTGGCCAGGCGTAGTTCAGACGAGCCGTAAGAGCCTGAGGCGCTATGCGTCACTGTGGCCAGGCGTAATTCAGACGAGCCGTAAGAGCCTGAGGCGTTATGCGTCACTGTGGCCAGGCGTAGTTCATACGAGCCGTAAGAGCCTGAGGCGCTATGCGTCACTGTGGCCAGGCGTAGTTCAGACGAGCCGTAAGAGCCTGAGGCGCTATGCGTCACTGTGGCCAGGCGTAATTCAGACGAGCCGTAAGAGCCTGAGGCGCTATGCGTCACTGTGGCCAGGCGTAGTTCAGACGAGCCGTAAGAGCCTGAGGCGCTATGAGTCACTGTGGCCAGGCGTAGTTCAGACTAGCCGTAAGAGCCTGAGGCGCTATGCGTCACTGTGGCCAGGCGTATACAATCAACCGAGCCGTAAGAGCCTGAGGCGCTTTGCGTCACTGTGGCCAGGCATAGTTCAGACGAGCCGTAAGAGCCTGAGGCGCTATGCGTCACTGTGTCCAGGCGTGTACAATTAACCAAGCCGTAAGAGCCTGAGGCGCTATGCGTCACTGTGGTCAGGCGATAAAAATATCAAGGCTATAAAAACTAAAGACGCATACACGTCACAGTAATCAAGCCTTAAACAATTATACGTTCACACAAAAAATTCTTTCTGAAAGTATACCTTTCTATCAAGAATTGGGGAGCATGACGAATACATTCAAGCGAATATATACAAGCAAAATAAACAAACAGACAAAGAATGATAAATGATAAATAAAGAAGTAGTGCAATACAAAGCATGAACAAAAATCTCAATTTCATTTCATTCAAAAGTCATTACAAACAGATCTTTAACAGATCTTTACGATTACATTCAACAAAAGTACAAAGTTAAAATAAAAAACAACAAAGTACTTGAAAAGAAATACAAAAAACAAAAATAGCTATCTACTCTTCGGAAGGAAACTGGGGATCAGCTGCAGACGGACCATCACTTCCCAAGGACTGCTGACCCTCCTCGCCGTTTAAATCAATAAGAGCCTCGATAGGCTCGGGAGCACCGTCCAAATCCATGGGCTCCCAAGGACCAGTGAGGTTGGCGAGGTCATCTTGGGCGGTCCTCTTGAATAACTCGTCTGCAGGTTCGGCTTCAGGCTCATATTTAGTCCAGTCGGGGGCCTCAAATAGCATCGCCTCGTTAGTGTACTGGAGCTCGGGGAATTCCTCTCCTTCCCTATGTGCTTCTAACCAAGACCGGGCCAGGTAGAATCCGTACTTCATATAGGGGTTGGAGAAATCCTCCTTCCGCCTCAAGCAATCCTTGGAGAGACGATACTCCTTCACGACCTCGGCCCGTATGCTATTGATCTCCACTTGGGTCAGCGTAGGAGCAGCCTGACTTTCCAACTCGGCAACGCGCTGCTCGAGCTCCTGATTCCGAGCAAGTAAAGACCCGTAGTTGGATTGCATACAGTCTAGCTCAGAGTGGGCATCCCGAAGATCCTCTTGAAATCTGCTAGACCGAGCCGTCTCAACAGTGAGATCCCCCTTGGCCTGGCTCAGGTCCTGGTGAACCTTAGCGAGCTGCTCCTCCAAGCTGCGAACTAAATCCGAAAGTTTGGACAAGTTGTTGACGGTGTTCTGTAACTCCATAACTTGGTCCTTTAACTCCCGGATTTCCCTATCGGCACGCTCCCGATAAGCCCGGTGCTGGGCATTGTTGGCCACAGTTCGTTGAGCCAGCTGCAAAGAAATGCAAAAAGTTAGATTCAAAGAATGCGGCAAAAAGGAGTCAAACGAAGAGGAGTATGAAACTTACCCTCAATGCCTCCATGTCGGCTAAGTCCTCCCCCTCCGGGTAATTCCGGAATATCCTCGCCTCGTCCCGAGGAAGGATGGAAGACCAACTAATTTGGGAAGCCACCCCGAGAGTGTCCAAAGTATCGTTGTCACGGACCCCCGGGTACACTCAAAATTCGGCCCCCTTCATAATAAACCCCCCGTCCACGGGGTAGGACCTCTCGTCAACAGGGCCTATCCTCGGTAGTATTGGCCTGCTTCCCATCGAACCTTCGATGTACAAGCACCTTCGATTCTTCTGCTGTGACGGAATGATATTGCATTCCGCACGCTCCTCGGAGCGTGATCGCCCGGATGACCCAGAAGCCCCCCGTGAAGATGAGGCAACTCTCCCCCTATCCCGAGAGAGATCCCTCTGCTCCGAAGGAGGGGGAGGCATCGCCTGCCTAGAAACAGGAGGGGTCCGAGCACAAGGTGGCTGAGAGGGGACCGGTGCCTCACTTGGGACATCGTCGGCCAAACGACGCCTCTTCCTGGTAGGAGCGCTGGAAGGACCAGCCTCAGAGACCTGGCGACCCAACGATAGTCGAAAATGACTCATATCTGCAAAAAAGGAAAAGAAGACAAATCAGTGGTCAAAAACTGATCAAAAACAGCAAGCAGTAAAAAGAATTAAAAGTTACTGTCAGGAGAATCGAGATGCTCCTGAAGGGACTCTATATTTATGGCGTCGTCATCAGGGAGCACCATGAAAGTAGAGCCGAACCCTTCCCAACCAGTCAGGTCGGCTAAGGGTTCGCTGCCAGAACTAGACTCCACGTTGGTACTCCCTATATCCTCTTGTGGCCTAGGTGCTTCAGGATTTAACTCGGGGGAAATCGAAGGCAAAGGATCTGACGAAGGAACAGAGGGTCCGGCAACAGGGACTGGACCCACACCCCAGCCAGCTAATATCAAATTTTCATTTGATATAAGGGTGTCGAGGCTAAGGGGATGAGGGACTAGCAGTTTGTTGACGTCAGAAGACAACTGCTCCCTAAGTGTGGCAACCCGGGGACCCTTGGAGATTTCACACCTATTCTCCCAACGAGTGGGGAAATCCAGGCCCTCGGGTACTTCCACGACCAGCCATTCCGTCTCGAAACCATGAAGCTTGTTAGTCGGTTTCTCGAATAATTGGTTCTCAAAACCGGGCTGGTACACCCGCTGAAGCGAGTAAGGCACTAAGCCGGGGCTCCCTCGAAGCCTAAAGAATACTTCTAAAAGAGGAAGGGACGGAGGGACACCCCTTAAATGGCAGTGCACGGTGAATGCTACCAATTGCATCCATGCATGAGGATGCAGTTGTCCCGGGGATACCCTGTGCGTCCTAAGGAAGGAAGCCCCGAAGTCGGACAATGGGAAGAGGAGTCCTAACTCCAAAGCTGCCCTAAAAACGACAGCCCCGTCGGACACACGACGTATGTCGCTCTCCTGAGGGGTTGGGAGCCTATAAGAGTATCCCTCAGGTAAAGGAAATCGGGATTCTAGGTCTTGGACGTCGGCTTCCTTTAAGGTCGACTTAACGCCTAGATCAATTTGTTTTCCTACACCATGGCCAGCCATTTTAGGAGTCCGTAAATCAAAAGAGTGGGACTACGGACTATGAAATTACCTAAAATGAAGAAAAGGAGGAACTGGCGACAGAGTATGAAGAAGCTGCGGCAGTGTTGCGACACAGTGATGTGTACGCGACAGAGTTGCAGCAGAGTACGGTGGAGTTGCGGCAGAGTTGCGAGAGAGTGTCCAGAGAAAATCACGGCTGAGTGTCTTTTTGCGGGAGAACTCAATAGCGACAAGGACAGCAGGGGCCCAATATATATAGCGGCTCGCCTGCGTCGACACACGCGCGGAGATCCGACCCGACCCGAGAAAAGCCCAGACCCAGATACTCTTTCGCAGGAAAGATTCCTACCAAAGAGTGGGGAGCAATTGATGGTGGTCGTGTCACCAGAATCCACGTGTGCAACTATCCGCCTGCCACGTGTCAAACCAAGAACGAGCCACGTGGCAGATTTGGCGACAGAGTGGCCACGTGGCACAGTTCCTAGCAGTGCGACAGAGTGTTCGATGCGATAGGAGTCTGTCGCCTTGTGATGTGCCGCACAGCAGGCGCGGCAGACCTCCATCGCCCATATCGCGACATTGGTCTCTCGCATTGCACCCCGTCATAGGTCTCCCGCACAGACCGCGGTAGAGGTCTCCCGCACAGTCTGGGTAGAGGTCTCCCGCACAGCCTGCGGCATAATTCTCCTGCACTGCCCGCGGTAGAGGTCTCCCGCAAGCTGCTTTACTTGAAGCGCGACAGAGTGCTATATGACTCTGTCGCGGCCCAGACACGCGCCTGGGCCTCAGCTCGAACCGACTTGAAGAAACCTATAAATACACAGGTGAGCTCTCTGAAAAAGGGATCCGAAAACAAAAGAACCAAAAAGAAGGGAAAAGCCTTAAACTCTCTGATTTAAGCAATACATTCTCTTCTTCATACATTCACAACTCCGATTACTTACTTAATCATCGGAGTGCGCGTGCAGGGACAAATCCCTGCCCCCTCTGATTCCTGTTGTTTTTGCAGGATATACGAAGAACACGTGGAACAAATTCCATCGACGTCACCCTTTTGTCATTAGTGCAATCAGACTACGTGAAAGGTATATTCTTGTTGCTGTCAGGTAGGCAACATCAGAAGGAAACTTCAATAGGGATAGCCAATCTTATCGCATAACACCAAGGAAAGTCCTATGGCTTACAGCACAACACAAGGGAAAGTTTATATAGCTTGCCGCGCAACATTGGGAAAGATCTTGCAGTTTGTCACAGGCTTTAGTATAATTTCCTCTAAGCTTGTCCTACCTGCGAAGAAATTGGCCTATGCCTTCCTATCAGTGAGAAATCACAGTCTGTACATTTTCTTCCTCTTGTACTTTGACAATAACATAGATAACTGAGCTGATGTTTTTGTATCTGTAGGTGTGTGAATGAGGGAGGGCCTGCACATGAAAGAGATTTACCTTTGCTGTTAAGGTGAATACCGCTGACAAGGGCTGGACGGATGAATGAATAGGTGAGCCGATGCTTAGTGTTAAGAAGGCCAAGGACTCAGCTGCGGTGCTTCTCTTGGAACTTTTAAACGAATGGTATTCATGATGATAATGATTATTCTGGTATTTTGTTCCCAACCCTATTATTTCAGCAGCCCCTGCCCCCTGTTGCTCATTGCATGGGGTGTATCACAATTAATTTTTTTTATTGACTCAGATCATACTTAGGGCAAAGAAAATTTATAAGCAAATGGTTGTCTAATTTTGAATATGATTTGATGCCCCATATAAATGCAGCTATACACTATATATTCTACTGTGGGTGGTTAATAAAAAGTTATATCATGCAGCACCAAAAAGAGTTGAATAGGCAGGCAAAAGCCACCATAAACTTGGACTTTAGTCTAAAAAAAAAAAAATTGATGCACTCGGTTTTTGTTAAGAGATGGATTTTTTAGGATTGATTCTATTTTTGGTTACAAATTTATTTTAGTTTTTCTCAAGCTTTGGCTTCTCTTTCTTTCAAAAAAAAAAAAAAAATCTATAGTAATGTTGAGTAACATGGAATGAAGCTGTTGCTTTGAATTAAAGACATTTTGAAAATGTTACATTTTCAAGAAGGCTTTTGAACGAATCTCTCATAAGACTACAAGAGGGAAGTATGGAAATACGAAGAAGATAAGCATGACTAAAGTGATCTGCAGAAAAATAAGAAGATCCCAATCACATTCTAGTTAGTGATACATTCCATTTATGATTTCTTCTCACAAAATTGTTTAAACCAACAAGCAATAATTAACCATAAGCTATGGACTCATCATTGTTATTCAACCGCTGTTGATAAGATGTTTTATTTAGTTGGAAGCATTTCCCTCCAAGAAAGAATGGAAAATTGAAGGAAAATAGCTTTGTTGAGCCTATTGCCTCAGGGTGTGCAGAATGTACTCGGCATAAAGGTCCCTGCACCATAGCAACACAATAATCTCGGTGAGGTGGAAAAGCTAAAGAAAAAAGCTGACTAATAATTGGAGACTAATCAAAGGGGAATGTCCATCAGCTTTAGACATAGAAATTCCCTTCTATGATTGGCAAGATAATTATAGATCTTTTAAGTAAGGCATACATTGAATACTGGATGGCTTCAAATGCAGTGCTTGAAGGTAAAAACTCATTGACTGCAACCTCCTTGTTCTCATTCTTCTTGTCTGTGCAATGTTAAGAGAATAGTATTCCTCAGATTGGGGAGCAAACTTGAATGTCGATCAACAATCGAAATGTTGAACAATGAGTTTATAATTTGAGATTGAAAAAGATACAGTCTTCAAAGAAACGGCGGATCTCAGTAAGGCGGTGAGGGGGAAGATCTTTGATATCAGTGAAATGTTTGTACTCTGGATCATCAACACAAACTGCAATGATCTTGTCATCTTTCTCCCCCTGGGTAAATAATGAAGCAGTTATCACATAAACTCAAGGGAAGACTTGTCAAGAGGTTAGCTTCAAACTTCAATGAAATACCTGGTCAATCATGGGCATTAGTCCTAGGGCTCTAGCCCGCAGAAAACACCCAGGAAGAACTGGCTCCTATACCAAGAAATGACACAATCTCAGTGCTCGTAGATCACCGTTAACATGCATGCAAAAATCAAGTTGTAGGGCTAAATTTGGCATAATGTATATGATAGTGATTAAATTAAGTATGGTACATATTAACATTCAAGAATAAGTTATCAGGAATTTTACGTAAATACCAAAAGCAAAATAAGGTTTCCCATTTGATACAAACAGAATCACATCAACAGCAAAACAAAATTTTATACTTCTATGTTATGGTGCATCAGCACACGAACCGGAGAGGGATAGATGAGGATCAATAGGTATTTCACCTGCATGATAACCAAACAATCCAAGGGATCATTGTCTTCGCATAGTGTGCGAGGGATGAAACCATAGTTGTGAGGATAGACTACTGAAGAATACAAGACTCGATCAACCTGAGATTCATTTAAACAGTAAGAAATGGTGGCATATGTTCTGATAAACAGCACAAAACTGGAATTGTTTGGAAAAGGGGAAGCCTTGGTCCCTAAGCTATGTCATATATAGTAGCTCAGACACATGTCTTGAAATTTCTATATTTGAAGGATATAATGTTTTTCATACCTTAATCAATCCGGTCTTCTTGTCAAGTTCATATTTGACCTTACTACCCTTTGTTATCTCAACAACCTATACAGTTGAACAAGAAATTCAACAAGAAAACAATTAGCACTGGTTGGAACTTGGAAATTTCTACTTAATTTGAGATCCCAAGTCCAAAAACAAGATATGCTTATATGGATGAATGCGCTAAACCTAATGTCAAAAAATTTAGACCCACAAAAGATCTATTAACAAGTTCAGGCTCCAGTAGGATTCAAAACGATTGAATTGATAAAGTTAGAAGAATGCATACACAATTGAAAACGTTTGGAGCCCCAGGTCCTGCAGACAATATTTTTGCAACATGTCAGTTCCCCAATCTGATTATTCACTCCGACAATATTAGATATGAAAATCAAATCTGATTATTCACTCATTGGATAGGTACCAATCTCAAGATCATGCCAAGGATGTGCAGCAACTGATCTCCTTGACAGAGACGAAAGGATCCTCTCATTCAGACGGGGTGCTTGACGTGGAGTTTCCACTTCCTTGGCTTCATCTCCATCTGCTTCACTCATCTTTTTCCAAAAGAAGAATAAATGTCATCAACATTCAATCAAATTCTAGTATTTATGTCAGTCAGTGATCAGTCGTAATATAGATTGGTCTAATGAGAGGGGCACCATAAATCAAATTCAAGGATTCATAATAATTATGATGCATAAAACTGGTGGCTAAATGTTTGAAAGACTAAGTCTATGATCTGATGAATCAAAAATTGGATCCATGTAACAGAAAGAGTTAGTTTAGTGGTGTAATATTTTGCTATATTTTTGTGTGAGAATGATCCATAATAGAAAATTGAACGATCCATAATGAAAAATTATTTTAGATCAAGTTAACTGAGTTCAAAATGAATTACAAGTACGAATAGGAATTAATCTCATATACAATGTAATATGAAGACGTCTTATGGTGTATATATATATATATATATATATATATATATATATATATATATATATATATTGGGTAATGTAGTGTTAAAACGCCCAAACAACAAATTGTATGTTGTCTCATTGCTCACAAGATGAATGCCAGAACCAGAATTACTCTTCAAATATCAGAAAGGAAAAAATGTGATGAGAAAATGACATAAATGATCTATCACACTCAGGTCTAATGACACCAAAATCTTCTCATAGAGATCCATTAGGGGTCAGGAGTTTATGCTTATTAGTCCTTATAAAAGAGAGTAATTTACAGTACTATTCATCTGTATCAAGGATTCAAGGTCGCTGCATCAATCAAGTGCAAGACAAGAAACAGAAAAGCAATCTCTTTTTGTCACATGGTGAAACTAAAAAGTAAAAGCGGTTGCTTTTAATGCTATACATATGTTCTAGGCTAAACCAAAGTCCAAAGCTAGTTCATGAAATCTAGTAGGACTGAATCAAATCCTATGGAACTTGTGCCGTTGCACTTTAACCCAGAATTGATATGGCCATGAACTATAAGCTGATAAAGTGTAAACGTGCGAATATATAGAAAGGAATCTCCAATCTATTGTGATCCTAAACAGTGCAGAAAGTGAATTAAAGGTACCTTGGCTGTGGGATAAGAGTGCAGAGAAAGAAAAAGTTTTTGAATATTGAGGGACGAGAGATGGGAAGTAATGCATTGATCCTAAAGCTGCGGTTGCTGAATGGGTAAATATTTATAGCATGGGATGTTGAAAGGAAGAAGAGAGAAAAGAGGTTGGTCAATGCTTCAAGGCAGTGCCTCGTGTGTACTGTTGAGAAAAAACAGGCTTGGTATAAAAGCTTTGCCCACCTCCTCGGCACTACCTTTTTTCTCTCTGACTATGCTGTTACTAATAAATATACTAATTTTTTGTTAAGAATTGCCGCTTCCATTTTCTAGTTTTTTAGAAATAAAATGATTGTGCAAGGAAATAAAATAAAAGCCATTCTTTAGTTAGGACATTGTGGATAGATGTATAAATGCCAATTGCATGTTTATTGCAAACAACCCTCAACTTTTACCAATGAAAAAGGAAACAAAAATGAAGTTTCTGGGTTAGAATCATGTCATAACTAGTGCAAAAAGTGGGGAAATTGCAATGAAGTAGCTTCATGTTTTCAATATTCGTACACAAACTAATTCAATATTTTCATCATTTAAAAAAAAAACGTGCATGCTCATGCTAGTGATACATTATGTAGAACCAGCAGCATGTAGATCATCAGAACAAGTCCCAATCCAGTAGATGTACATATATTTGCACACGAAATCGGATGTGAATGCAGGTAACTTAGCATACATGCAGCTGATGCAGACTAACTGAAATTCCTGACAGGCTGGTTTTATAAACAGGTGCAACTCAAGGCACGTGTATAGAGTCAGGAGACAGGGATATCATCTGAAGCAGGCTTTAATTGGAAATGTTTCTTCCAATGGAGGTCCCCTCTTACTTCATCAATGCTTTCTTTTGCAATGTGCTCCAGCTCTCTTGCAACATCAATCATTCCAATTTTCCCACCTCCGCCAAACAATAAGCACCTGGTTGCTATGTCTCCTAGGATTTCTATTTGCTCTCTGTGAAAAATAGGCTGCTCATGGTCGTAAAGAGATGGATCCACTATTTCTTCCAGCTTCCCACTTTTCATTTTTTGCAAGGCTGCTGATGGCATGTCCGAATGATTGGAGCCTGAAATTATATCTAACAATAACAGGCCAAAATCATAAACATCGTTTTTGTGAATTTGAGGACTTCCACAGTTTCTGCACAAATAAGAGCCATCTCCAGAGCTATAGTTAAGCAGTGCAAACCTAACAAGCTTAACTGAGAAGTCCACATCAAGAAAGATATAGCCAGATGATTTGAGGCCATGGTGGAGAAATTTCATATTGCAAGTATGCTAGGACGCTTGAAGGTTCAGCAGCTATGCTCAGCCTCTTACACCAGTCCAGGCCAAATTTTCGTCCTCTGCTGTTATGCAGATGTTCCTCCAAGGTGCCATTTGCAGGATATTCATAGACCACCATTAGGGTGTAACCAGAGTCGAAACAACATCCAAGAAGTCGAGCTAAATTCCTGTGTAAAGCTACTAATAGAAGCTCAACTACGTATAGGACATGAATTAGCTCTCTTTCATTCTCACACTGCACCTTCTGCACTTCAAGCATCCAGCTCCTTTTGCAAACCCATCCTGACACGAGCACCTGACCCCAGCATGAATTGTTCCATTCGTGCCATATACAAGCTTCTGACAATCTTCGAATGCTCTAGTTGCTTCATCTGGCTCTCTGTAACTGAATAATCTAGTCAGTCTTACAAGCTTTTCGGAATGAGATGGTACTATGATAATGAGCTTGGTCTAGGTCAAATGCACCTGGTTTAACAGGTCATTTCAGTAAGCAGAGGAATAAGAATAACGATGCAATGATGAAAACTGGAGGAAGTACACCTGCATGGAAAAAATGGCAAGACATTCATTCTCAGAGCAATTAGTTGAATTTCATCCACCTGCATATATATCCCGTTAGGTAAGGATAATATTCAGGCCTATCATATTATGTCACTAATTTGGCATTCATAGTAACATATTGGCCACAATAACAAGTTTCCTTTGACTATGTCATGGGCTGTCACATTCCCTACCATAGGCTTCTTGCCCCTTCCCTGATGCAGGTTGTCAATGGCAGATACAGAACACGAATCAAAGATAGAAGGTTAAATGCTCTATTTTTAACTACTAATCAGCCAATTTGATCAGCCAAGATGTGAATATTATTAGTTTTACGGATCATGAAATTATGCACTTATCTTTGAATACTTTATTTAGTTGCAACAACGATGAGAGAAGGGTTGGTCTGCTTTAGCTATGTGAAGGAGAAACGCACCAATGGTGAGTAAATGACTAAATCAATGGCGCAACTGAGTCCCATCGTTAAATCATTCCATATCTTATTTTCTGTACACTCTACCTGGCCGGAATTCAGGTGATTGAATTGAAAAGGAAAATGGTATATACCAAAAAAAAAGTTGCAGACTCTGCAATTTATAATTCAAATGCAAGGCAAGTGTTAAGCATCAATTTTTAACATATTTGATGGAGTTCACAATGCTTTTTAAAATTTCAATGATCACTCAAAAGTTGAATCACCGTCTGAGGAAAAATTCAAATGGAAAAAGAAAATGCTAGAGCAGAATGCAGATGATGCAAGATGATAAATAAATAAATATATAAACTGCTCACACTTCAAGCATCCAGCTCCATTTGCAAACCCATCCTGACACGAGCACCTGACCCCTGCTTCGACTGTTGTGGCGTTGAACACATCTGCATTGCTAGCACAAACTCCTTCAGATGAATTTCTAGGAATTGCCCACTCCAACTTAACACCAAGCTTCCCAGTTTTGGTTCCTCGGGGAGCTACCCATGATGAAAACCCGAACTTGGTAAAACTCGAACCCATCTTGAGATTGCCAAATGCTATGATCAGAAAGTGGATAACAGCAAGTGAGGGATCCACCATTGTTGCCATCACAACCAGGCAAGTCGTTTGTTTCACAACCTGCTTTACACAAAGAAGAGTCTTCACAATCATATAGACCTAGTACATTGTCAACAGAGATGCCAAAGTAGTCATTTCCTGCAAAATCGAAGACATTCAAGTCGTTTTATTGACGACAACCTGAGCTTCCGAGAAAGTCTACAAGTATACCTGTAGGCATAAAAAAAAAAATTTAATTACTATTATTAATTAATTAAATTAAATATTTAATT
Organism: Firmiana major; assembly: GCA_033439115.1. Taxonomy (NCBI): domain Eukaryota; kingdom Viridiplantae; phylum Streptophyta; class Magnoliopsida; order Malvales; family Malvaceae; genus Firmiana; species Firmiana major. The sequence continues at coordinate 9,862,877 of CM065908.1, read as the reverse complement.
AATTAATAATTTCTTAATAGATTGGTTAAAATGAATTAATCATCTATATTATCTATAATTAAATTAAATTAATTAGAGATAAATTCTAGAGTGATTGATTCCTTCTCGAACTCTCTATCACTTAAGTATTATAAATAGAAAGTTTCTGTAGGAGAGAGAGAACACACAAAGAAGAGAAGTCTCAGCTTCTTCAAAGAATTTGAAGTCTTCAGAATACCAGTCATTCTCCGAAGTCAGAAGCTATCAAGTCTTCTCTTCAACTAAGTTGTCGTAAAGCCAAGAGATTTACATGAGGACAGCAAGTCATTAACCGTCTTCTCAACAATCAACCAAACCGCTACAAACTCAAGAGAAACCATAAGCCTTTAGCCGTTTCTTTCAATAATCACTCATTTCAACTTCATCGAGATTAAGTGTCAAGCTCTCGACAAGTTTATTCTAGGAAAGTGAATAAGAGGATTATTTTCTCGTGCAGAATTCAAAACAGAGATTTGTACCCACACACATAAATAAATAAAAAAATAAATCAAAGTTCATCACTAGTTCATGTTCTAAAAATTTCTAGACACGAAATTTGTGTATACAAATTTCTGGCACGCCCAGTGGGACATCTCTGCCTCTCATATCGCTCTCCATTATCAATCAAGATTAACCAATTGCTCAGATGTATGGCTCCAAAGACAGCTGCACTAAGTCACAAGTTTAATCCTGCTGCAACTGTGCAACTCGACTACATTGGACCAACAACTTGTGCTAGGGTACGATATCTTGCTACGCAAGGTCAAGATTTAGTTGGATCAACCAATAATACTGCTCATCAACCTGTCATCTCAATAGAACTTTTGGCAGGAAGAAAGTCTGCTTCACAAACACCAAAAGAACAATCGGTGTCTACTCTTCCGCCTTTGCAAATCATGCCTGCAATGGTTACTAATGCGACTACCCTAGAAGAAAGGATCACTGAAATGGAAAGGATGATGTCAACTTTGCACAAGATAATAGAAGAGAAGGATATTGAAATTGCGATGTTGAAGAGTCAACTGGAGGCTCAACATGATGAAGAATCCACTGATAACCCTACACCAAACAAACCAACTACTTAAGCCTCTAGGAAACTAAAAGCAGTTCATGATGCTGAAAATCCTGAAGTGAACGAATCATCGTCAATATTAGTTGGGTCTTTGTCTGCTCAACAATTGCAATAGATGATTACGATTACCATCAAGGCGCAACATGGTGGATCGTCATCCAAGTCCTATTATGCGTACACTAAACCGTACACCAGGAGAATTGATGATTTAAGAATGCTAGCAAATTATCAACCTCCTAAGTTCCAACAGTTCGATGAAAAAGCAAATCCACGACAACTCGTGGCCCATTTCTTTGAGACATGTAACAATGCAGACACATATGGAGATCTCCTAGTCAAACAGTTTATAAGATCACTTAAAGGTAATGCTTTTGAGTGGTATATTGACTTGGAATCTGATTCCATTTATAGTTGGGAACAACTTAAGAGGGAATTCCTCAATCGTTTCTTCAGTACTCATCGTATATTGAGTATGACAGAGCTAACTAATACCAAGCAAAGAAAAGATGAACTAGTCGTCGATTACATCAATAGATAGAGCTTTTAAGTCTTGATTGCAAAGACAAGCTCTCTGAAACTTCTGCTATTGAGATGTGCATTCAAGGTACGCATTGGAAACTCCTTTACATCCTTCAAGGAATATTGCCGCATACTTTCGAAGAATTGGCCACCTGTGGTCATGACATGAAATTGAGTATTGCTAATTTTGGTAACAAAAGTTCTCCAATTCTTGATCCTAGGAAAGATAGGAAGGATTTCAAGAAGGTTGATAAGTCTTTAAAGAGCACTACTAAAGAGTCTATGCTTGTCGAGACTAAACCTCTAAAATTTTCCTCGAAAGGCACTAAGAAAATTAAAGAAAATATGGGTCAACCTCAACTGAGAAATAAACAACGTATGAGCTTCCATTTCCCCAATTCAGATGTGTCTGATATGCTGGATCAACTTTTAAAACAGAAGCTGATTGAACTCTCAGAGTCCAAAAGGCTAGGAGAAAAAGGAAAAGTTAATGATCCTAAGTATTGCAAATATCATGGCATCATTGGTCACCTTATTGAAAAATGTTTTGACCTAAAAGATTTGATAATGAAGCTAGCAAATGAGCGCAAGATTGAACTTGATATGGACGACATGGTATAGTCAAATTATGCTACTTTCACTTTTTTGCCTGTAAAGGATATGGCATATCAACTTATACAATTTGGCTCTTTAGAACCTATTGCCCTGCCAGTTGTAGTAACGAGTTCAATCACTAGCCCTCTTAAAGATGTTGAATCCGCTGTGGATTATGAAGGGCAATGGACACTGGTGACGCGATAAAAATTGCGAAAGCAATATGTCTGATCTACAAACATTCATTTTTAAAAAAGAATTCGATAGATGAATAACTCGCATTCACGTTAGGGACAGAAGAAAACTATAAAGCATCCCCAACCCCAAAATTTTTTAAATTAAGAAGTCTTTAGGCAAAAGTCTCGAAAATAAATAACACTAAAAGAATTCTTTCCAAAAGGTTTTTTTAGGGAAGAGCAAATGAACGTTGGCATTCATATGGTTTCTTTTAAAGATGAGTTAGATGGAAAAAGCTCACAAGCTATTAAAGCTCGAAATGATAGTCAGACAAAATTAGTCCTGGAAGAATAACTTAAGATCTTGAAAGGGATCTCTTCTCATCTTACCATCTACAAGCTGTTGCAGTACCCAAAGGTAACATGTATTGTAATTACTCATGCTTTGGAAAACTAAAAAATTTATGCCGCACATTTTCTCCTCCTACGAAACCTGCATCAGATGAAAGATTTTGTGACCACTGCTTGACGACTCTTGCATTCACAGATGAAGATCTATTATTAGGGTCAAAATCACACAATCGACCGCTTTATGTTTGTGGATACATCCGAGAACAAATGGTGAATCGCATGTTAGTCGATAACAGGTTTGCAGTTAATATCATGCCTAAAGCAACAATGGAGGAACTTAGCATAACAATTAATGAATTGTCCAAAAGTCGACTTTAATCTAAGATTTTAATCAAATGGAGTAACGTGTTTTAGGAATAATACGAGTGGATGTTGCGGTCGGTGAACTAACATCAAGTACAATCTTTCATGTCATCGACACTAGAACTACATACAAGTTGTTGCTTGGACGTCTTTGGATTCATGAAAATGGGGTTGTACTTTTTACACTTCATCAATGCTTAAAGTTCTATCGAGGCGGACCAAGAAAGGTTGATGTTGATTTAAACCCATTCAATGAGGTCGAGTCTCACTATGCAGATGTAAAATTTTACTAAGACAACTGTGATATAAAAGAAGTTTTACCCGCTCAAATTCCAAGCACCAAAAAAATTGAAATTAAGTGTGAGATCTAAGAATTTTAGACATATTTTAATTATGTAATATGAGCTTGAAGTGTAATTTATTGAGTTAAGTGAAATGTATATGTGATGAATGAGAAATAATCCAAGTAATGAATTGTGAAAATTATATTTGGAGATTTACATGTTAAGTGTTTAACATAAGTGTGAAACTATGAGGTCAGATCGATCTTAGAGAAGGAGAGATCGATCTGGTGAGTTAAAAATGACAAGGAAGTAAGTGAGCAGATCGATCTCCAATGGAAGAAGATTGATCTCCTTATGATTCTGTTTGAGAGAAGATCGATCTCATGAGGAAGGGATCGATCTACAAATGTTTCTATTTGGGAAAAGATCGATCTCCTCAAGAAGCAGATCGATCTCATAAAGCCATAAAGAGATCGATCTCACCCCTCGACAGATCGATCTCCTAGGCATAAAATTACCCCAAATCGTCCACAAATTCAAATGCAGATCGATCTCATCAAGAGCCAGATCGATCTCCTACCCTCCGTCTATATAAGGAACCCCTGCTTTCTCCTACAATTTCATTTTCTCTCTCTTTAAAATCCCATTTTCACCCGAGCCCTAGCTTTCTCACTCATCCAAAGCACCCATTTTCGTCCAAATCAGAGGTTGTGGCAAGAAGGAAAGTTGTTCCTCATCAAAGGGAGAACAACATACTTGGAAATCGGAAGACGGATTGAATTGAGGCAAGAGATAAGCTCTTCACAAGTTTTGGGTAATTTCTAAACCTTGATCTTGATATTTGAGATGATTTTGGTGATAATGGTTGTTGGTATTTAGTTGAAATAGTTGGAAAATGATTAGGGATTGATGAAATTACAATGTAGTTGGAGTGATAATGATATTTAGTAATTTCGGTAATTTTGGAAATTTTGAGTTATAAATGGAAATTTAGACAATATGGTGAATTAGCATAGATATTGTGGCATGGGAAGTGTAGGATGTTAAGATGTTGTGAATGAGATTGTGGATTGTGATAGAGTTATGAGAATTGAGAGATTTGAGGTGTTAAGAGCAATAATGCTCGATTTTGAGAATTGATGTTATTGTGATGATGAGTATTGATGTTTTAACATCGTTTGGACAGCTCGAGAGTTCCAGAGTGGAATACGAGACTAGTCCGTGACAAGGGGAAAACAATTGCACTATACGAGGTGCAAAGAGGTAAGGAAAACTAAACCATTTGTGTATGTGATTTGTGAACTACTATTATAGCATGATTTGCGATTTATAAAACAAGTATGTTTGATGTGTTGTGTTTTGATGAGAATTCACACGATTTTTATAGCCGGTTAGAGCCCAATGTTTTTATGAGTTTATAAGCTACGCATGGAACCGCTTTATAAACCGTTGAGTTTGTGTGAGAAATGAATTGGGCTCTACGTTAAGGCGATATTGAGATTTGAGAAATGTGTGCGTATTTTGTCGGTTGGGACTTGGTTTTAATATGTTTTGTGTTAAGTACAAAACGGTTTTAAATGAGTTTTATGAGAAAGAAACCACTATGAGTTCTACGTGAAGGCAAACCAGTTTTATATGATAATGGCAATTGATAAAGACTTAGGTGTGTAATTTTGAGTACACACTGGGCATTGCTCTGGTAGCATGTAAGCCCGATTCTTCTCCATTCTGGTAACGTAAGATTCCCCATTCTGTGGCTGTGCCACGTATATTTGGTGGTTGTTACCACGTGAGATCCCCCATTCTGTGGCTATGTCACGTATATTTGGTGGTTGTTGCCACGTGAGATCCCCCATTTTGTGGCTGTGCCACGTATATTTGGTGGTTGTTGCCACGTGAAACCCTATTATATGGCTGTACTAGATGTGAATCTAAATCAGTGGCTATGCCACGTGTGTTTGGTGGCTGCGCCACGTGCATTATTATTGCAGTGATTTTATCACGTTTATTGAGAAAGCCATTATCGCATTATTTTCACATGCTCGTTACTGCTCTATACTGAGCCTCTTACTTCATGTTTCCACATGATTTTGAGATATGCGAATGTTGTTTTGAGAACTTTCATGCTATGGTTTTCAAATGAGTATACTGAGTTTCACGTGCAAATAAATATTTTATGATGTGCATTATGGTTTATATAACGTGTCCCTTACCCCCTTACTGAGCGATTTAGAAGCTCACCCTGTTTTCTTTCCCCCTAGATTTTTTCAAGTGAAAAAGGGTTTCCCTACGTATATTGTATTTTGAGGTATCATTTATCTTTTCATGTACTCAGATAATTATTGTAATTACAGACACTTGATGTATAACATTGTATGGGATGTATTAGGATTAATTAACTTAATACTGAGTAATGTATATGATATGATATATACTATCTAATGAGGTGATCCTGAGGTATGATAAATATGATGATGTATGACACTGTACAAGAATTCACTCTTAATTGTGATTTGATGAGTAAAAAGTTTTTAAATTTGCCCTATTTTTCGCGTTTTCGGGGCGTGACAGAGCTTTCTTGGTATCAAAGCTTAAGGTGTCTAGTACTGTCAATGTCGGTTAAGTGAAATAGAATACATCCCAAGTGTCTGTAATAGTCTGGTCATGAACTGAATTTGAGGATTGAAATTTCAATCGATTTGATATGTATACGCAGGAGACAAGTTGAGATAGAGAATGAGTGGTTGTTCGAGGAGGCAAGCAGAGTCCCCTCCGCCACCTGCCCCCTAACCAGAGAGTCCTAACTCTCGATTTAATCGGATTGAGACTGATGTGAGGTAAAGTTTTGAGCAGATGGCAGCGCTATTCGCGCAACACTTTGGAGTTAATGCATCGGGTACTACTCCTACACCACCACAAGGACCTCCTATACCCCCAGTACAGATGCACCCAGTGCCTCCCGTCACTCAGCCTGATGACAGAAGTATGGTCCGACTAAAGGAGTTTCTGAAAATGAATCCACCCGCATTTAAGGGAAAGAAGGATCCTACAGAGGCTGAGGAGTGGTTGACGGAGTTAAGAGTTATATTCGATTATCTGGGGTGCACAGATGCTGAGAGGGTCAGTATGAGTGCCTATATGTTGAAAAGGAGAGCTCGAGACTGGTGGGGTACTACCCAGGGTATTTTGATGTCCCACCAGGATATGATTGGTTGGAAAGAGTTCCAGACAGCCTTCAGAGCCCAATATGTACCACGAGCCGCCCAGAGTGTCACGCCTCGAAAATGCGAAAAATAGGGTAAATTTAAAACTTTTTACTCATTAATTCACAATTAAGGGTGCATTCCTGTGCAGTGTCATACATCATCATAATTATCATGCCTCAGGATCTCATCATAATATAGTGTATATTGTATTATATATATTACTCAATTCCAAGTTAATTAATCCTAATACATCCCATCCAATGTTATACATCAAGTGTCTGCAATTACAGTAATTGTCTGGGTACATGAAAAGATAAAAGATACCTCAAAATACAATATATGGTTTAGAGCTCAAGTCCTCCACTAGCCACTACTCCGTACGTCGCAGGAAAACCCTTTTCACTTGAAGAGATCTGGGGGGAAAGAAAACAGGGTGAGCTTCTAAATCGCTCAGTAAAGGGGGTAAGGGACTCATTTCATAAACCAAAATACACATCACAAAATATTTATTTGTATGTGAAACTCATTAATCTCATTTGAAAACCATAGCATGAAAGTACTCAAAACGACATTCTCATGTCTCAAATCATGTGAACACATGAAGTAAAAAGGCTCAGTCTAGAGCAATAACAAAGCATGTGAAAATAATGCGATAAACGCTTTCTCAATGAACGTGATAAAATCACTGAAATAGTAATGCACGTGGCACAGCCACTAAACACACGTGGCATAGCCACTGATTTAAATTCACACGTGGCACAGCCACTAAACACACGTGACATAGCCACTGAGTTAAATTTACACGTGGCACAGCCACTAACTCACGTGGCATAGCCACTGATTTAAATTCACACGTGGCAACGGCCACTAATTAGGGGTTCTCAAGTGGCAACGGCCACCAATAGGGTTTCTCACGTGGTAACGGCCACCAAATAGGGTTTCTCACGTGCCAACGGCCACCAAATGGGGTATCACGTGGCAACGGCCACCAATAGGGTTTCTCACGTGGCAACGACCACCAAATGGGGTTTCACGTGGCAACGGCCACTAATTAGGGGTTCTCACGTGGCAACGGCCACCAATAGGGTTTCTCACGTGGCAACGGTCACCAAATAGGGTTTCTCACGTGGCAACGGTCACCAAATAGGGTTTCTCACGTGGCAACGGCTACCAAATGGGGTATCACACGTGGCAACGGCCACCAAGTATACGTGGCATAGCCACAGAATGGGTTATTCTCACGTTACCAGAACGGAGAAGAAATTGGCCTTACATGCTACCAGAGCAATGCCCGGTGTGTACTCAAAATTACACACCTAAGTCTTATCACACAAGACTGGTTTGCCTTCACGTAGAACTCATAATGGTTTTTCTCTCATAAAACTCATTTGAAAACCGTTTTGTACTCAACACAAAACATAATAAAATCGAGTTCCAACCGGCAAAGCACACACACATCTCTCAAATCTCGATATTGCCTTAACGTAGAGCCCAATTCATTACTCACACAATTTTGACGGTTTATAAAGCAATTTAACACTCAGCTTATAAACGCATAAAACAATGGGCTCCAACCGGCTATAAAATCCGTGTGCAATTATAACTCAACACAACACTCAACATGCTTGTTTTATAAACCACAAATCATGCTATAATAGTTTACAAATCACATACACAAATGGTTTAGATTTCCCTTACCTCTTTGCACCTCGTATAGTGCAATTGTTTCCCCCGTATCACGGACTAGCCTCGCATTCCACTCTGAAACTCCCGAGCTGTCCAAACGATGTTAAAACATCAATACTCAATTCTCAAAATCGAGCATAAGTGCTCATAACACCTCAAATCTCTTGATTCTTGTAATGCTACCCCAAACTACACTCTCATTCATGACATCTCAACGTTCTATATTTTTCATGCCAATTATCTATGCTAATTCACCACATTGTCTAAATTTCTATTTATAGCTCAAATTCTCAAAATTGCTAAATATCATTATCACTCCAACCACATTGCAATTTCATCAATCCTTAATCATTTCTCAGCTATTTCAACACAATGACAACCACCATTATCATCAAAATCATCTCAAATATAAGGATCGAAGTTTAGAAATTACCCAAAGCTTGTGAGACGCACAACCCACGCCTCGATTCGATTCGTCCTTCGATTTCCAAGTATGTTGTTCTCCCTTTGATGAGGAACAACTTTCCTTCTTGCCACAACTTCTGATTTGGCCGAAAATGGGTGCTTTGGATGAGTGAGAAAGTTAGGTTTCAGTAAAAATGGGGGTTGGAAGAGAGAGAAAGTGGGATTGCAGGAGAAAAACAGGGGTTCCTTATATAGGCTGAGGGTAGGAGATCGATCTGGCTCTTGATGAGATCGATCTGCATTTGAATTTTGGGACGATTTGGGGCAATTTATGCCTAGGAGATCGACCTGTGGAGGGGTGAGATCGATCTCTTTATGGCTTTATGAGATCGATCTGCTCCTTGAGGAGATCGATCTTCTCCCAAACAGAATCATTTGGAGATCGATCTCTTTATCATGAGATCGATCTTCTCTCAAACAGAATCATAAGGAGATCGATCCTCTTCCATTGGAGATCGATCTGCTCCTCAAATTCTTCCTTCCTTGTCATTTTTAACTCACCAGATCGATCTTTCCTTCTCCCAGATCGATCTGTCCTTATAACTTCACACTTATTTTAAACACTTAACATATAAATCTCCAATTATCATTCCCCAATTCACTTAGCTCAATAAATTACACTTCAAGTTCATATTACATCATTCAAATATATCTAAAATCTCAGATCTCACACAGAGAAAGAAGTAGGCTGAGTTTTTGAGTTTGGTACAGGGTGATATGTCTGTGGATAACTATGAGAGCCAATTCACCGCGCTATTGAGGTATGACCCAGAGACCTTTAAGAATGAAGAGCTCCGTACAGAGAAGTTTGTGTATGGATTGAAGCCCATCATCAGAGATAGATTGATAGGGCTATGTATTACTGAGTTTGGAGATGCTCTGAGATGAGCACAAGAGATTGAGAGGGGAATTGAAATGGTACAGTCCCAAAATGAGCTCAGAGCAGTGAATAGAGATAAGGGCAAGAGGCCAGCGATTTTTTAAACAGAGGCTCGGAGAGGTTCCTTCAGAAGAGGAAGGATTGAGGTGCAGAAGGGTAGATTAGAGAGACCCAGAGTTTACCCTAACATCAGGGAGACCCCTCGAGATGTCAGGCCTGAGACAAGGTTTTACAGAAATTGTGGTCGAATGCATGAGGGAAGTTGTACTGCATTGATCCATAGATGTTTTAGATGTGGAGACATGGGTCACATGGTGAAAGATTGCCCTAAACCTCAGAAACCACATGTTCCGGAGCCCATTAGACAACAGCCTCAAAGAGTGAACCCCCAGAGACGGGCCACTGCTGCAGAGAAAGGGAAGAAGCCTGTTACACAGGGATGTGTGTTTGCCCTGGATAAGGAGACCGCTAACACTTTTGTAAAAACTATAAGAGGTACACTCTCTATCTGTAATCAAAAGGCTCATGTGTTGATAGATCCAGGATCCACGTATTCGTTTATTTCAGAGCATTTTGCATGTAGTTTAAATTTGAAGTTTGAACCTCTAGAGTATATACTACATGTAAATACCCCTATGCGTGAATCCCAGAGAGCTGAGTTAATCTGTAGAGGATGTGGAATAAAGGTGGGAGATAGAGTGATGTTAGCAGATCTAATCATGTTAAATATGCATGGGTTTGATGTAATTTTGGGAATGGATTGGTTGGCAACCAATCGAGCGAGTTTAGACTGCTACACTAAGATTGTAACTTTCTCCCTACCTGAACCTTACAGTGTACGTTTGAAATATTGAGTAAATAGACGTATGGAATTTTGTAAACAATTTGAGAATTTTAATATTATTTTGGAAAGTATTAAATATGATTGTTCATGTGAAGGTTATGAAACACTCATATCAGATGATGATCGGGAATATTCGAGGATTGAGGATATACCTGTGGTGTGTGAATTTTTGGATGTTTTCCCAGATGAGTTACCAGGTTTACCACCAGAGAGAGAGCTGGAGTTTACCATTGATTTGGTACCAGATACTCAGCCGATCTCTAAACCTCCCTACAAGATGGCATTAGTGGAACTTGAGGAATTGAAGAAACAACTTCAGGAGTTATTGGATCGAGGGTTCATTAGACCTAGTATCTCGTCGTGGGGAGTACCAGTTTTATTTGTTAAGAAGAAGGATGGTAGTCTCAGATTATGCGTAGACTACCGGTTGTTGAATAAAGCCACGGTGAAGAATAAATACCCACTGCCCAGGATTGATAATCTACTTGATCAGCTGAGAGGGGCATCAGTCTTTTCTAAGATTGATTTGAGATCGGGCTATCACCAATTGAGGATCAAGGAAGAGGATATTCCAAAGATGGCCTTCAGGATGAGGTATGGCCATTATGAATTTCTGGTGATGTCCTTTAGATTGACGAACACCCATGCATCGTTTATGAGATTAATGAACGAGGTGTTCAGAGACTATCTAGATAAGTTTGTGATAGTCTTTATTGATGATATCCTAGTGTACTCTCGGTCATATGAGGAATATGCACAGCATTTGTGGTTAGTACTTCAGATACTCCGAGATAAGCAATTATATGGGAAGCTTAGTAAGTATGAGTTTTGGCTAGATCGAATAGCTTTCCTTGGTCATATAGTCTCAGAGGAAGGGGTATCAATGGATCCAAGTAAAGTAGAGGCTGTGCTTAACTGGGAAAGACCGATGATAGTTACTGAGGTGCGAAGCTTCCTTGGTTTGGCAGGGTATTACAGAAGATTTGTGGAAGGATTTTCCAGGGTTACCGCTCCTTTGACTAAGCTCACGCACAAAGAGACTCTATTTATATGAACTGATCAATGTGAGCTCAGTTTTCAGGAATTAAAGAGGAGGTTAATAGCGGCACCTGTGTTGACTATCCCTGAGGGATCAGGGGGATTTTTAATATATAGTGATGCTTCTCATCAAGGATTGGAGTGTGTACTTATGCAGCATGGAAGAGTGGTCGCATATGGATCACGACAGTTGAAAGACCATGAGCGAAGGTACCCCATGCATGATCTGGAGTTAACCGCTGTGGTATTTGCCTTGAAGATCTGGCGACACTACTTATATGGAGAAAGATTCCAGATCTTCACTGATCACAAGAGTTTGAGATATCTCTTTAATGAGAAAGAGTTAAATATGAAACAAAGGAGATGGATGGAACTCCTTAAGGATTATGACTGCGAGATTCTACACCATCCGGGTAAGGCGAATGTAGTTGCTGATGCCTTGAGCAGGAAGAGTATGATATCTGCTATGATGATCAGGGAATGGGATTTACTGGAGCAATTTGTCGAACTTCGGATCAGAGTTAAAGAGATAGAGACTGGATTTTTGGCTAGCTTACAGATAGAGTCCAGGATCATGGATCAAATTAGAATTGGGTAGCGCAGTGATAAGAGGTTGATAGATATGGTTAGCCAAGCTGAACAGGGTTCGCAGTTGGATCTACAGTTAGTGAGGATGGATTGTTGAGATTCAGAGGACGGATTTGTGTAGCGGACAATGATACCCTAAAGAGATGGATACTGAGAGAATCTCACTGCTCGTGATACACCATGCACCCAGGGAGTACTAAGATGTACCGAGATTTGAGAAAGGTGTACTGGTGGAGTGGTATGAAGCAAGACGTGACAGAGTATGTGGCTAGATGTTTAATATGCCAGTAAGTGAAAGCTGAGCATCGGAAGCCTGGAGGACTACTACAACCTTTACCTGTACCTACATGGAAATTGGAGCATGTCACCATGGACTTGATTATGGGTTTATCGAGGACCCGAAGAGGTCGTGACGCTATATGGGTTATAGTGGATAGATTGATCGAGAGTGCCCACTTCCTTGCCATCAAGAGCACAGATACTGTGGATGCCTTAGCTGAGCTGTATGTCAGCGAGATAGCTAGACTACATGGGGCTCCAGTGAGTATTACTTCTGATCGAGATTCTCGATTTACTTCCAGATTTTAGACCCAATTTTAAGAGTCCATGGGATCTCGATTGAGTTTTAGTACCGCCTATCATCCTCAGACAGATGGTCAGTTAGAGAGAACTATTCAGACCCTAGAGGATATGTTGAGGGCGTGTACGATAGATTTTAAGGGATCATGGGATGATCACCTGCCCCTAGCAGAGTTTGCGTACAATAACAGCTATAATGCAAGTATTGGGATAGCACCTTTGAGGCTCTATATGGTAGGAGGTGTAGATCCCCTATAGCTTGGGAAGAAGTCGGTGACAGAAAGATAAATACTCCCGAGCTTGTTGCGCAAGCTGTACAGAGTGTGAAACTCATATGTGAGAGGTTACGGACTGCACAGAGTAGACAGAAAAGCTACGCGGATGTGCGTAGACGACCACTCGAGTTTGATGTTGGTGATGCAGTATTTTTGAAAATATCACCGAGAAAGGGTATCGTGCGATTTGGAAAGAAAGGAAAATTGAGTCATCGATACATAGGACCATTCGAGATTCTTGAGAGAGTGGGAGAGGTAGCCTACAGATTGGCATTACCCCCACAGATGTTCGAAATACACAATGTTTTTCATGTGTCTATGTTGAAGAAGTACCACCCGGACCTTTCTCATGTCATAGAGTATGACGAGATGGACATACAAGAGGACATGAGCTATACTGAGGAACCCGTCCAGATTCTCGATAGAAAGGAGAAGGTACTTAGAACCAAGAGCATCCCATTAGTGAAAGTTTTGTGGAAACATCACTCAATGGAAGAGGCAACGTGGGAACTGGAGAATCTCATGAAGGAGAAATACCCCCATCTATTTGACTAGTTGAGTTGAATTTGGAGGACCAAATTCTTTTAAGGTGGGGAGGATGTGAGATCTAAGAATTTTAGACATATTTTAATTATGTAATATGAACTTAAAGTGTAATTTATTGAGTTAAGAGAAATGTATATGTGATGAATGAGAAATAATCCAAGTAATGAATTGTGGAAATTATATTTGGAGATTTACATGTTAAGTGTTTAACCTAAGTGTGAAACTATGAGGTCAGATCGATCTTGGAGAAAGAGAGATCGATCTGGTGAGTTAAAAATGATAAGAAAGGATGATAGTAAGTGAGCAGATCGATCTCCAATGGAAGAGGATCCTCCTTATGATTCTGTTTGAGAGAAGATCGATCTCATGAGGAAGGGATCGATCTCCAAATGTTTCTGTTTGGGAGAAGATCGATCTCCTCAAGAAGCATATCGATCTCATAAAGCCATAAAGAGATCGATCTCACCCCTCGACAGATCGATCTCCTAGGCATAAAATTACCCCAAATCGTCCCCAAATTCAAATGCAGATCGATCTTATCAAGAGCCAGATCAATCTCCTACCCTCCGTCTATATAAGGAACTCCTGCTTTCTCCTGCAATTTCATTTTCTCTCTCTTTAAAACCCCATTTTCACCCGAGCCCTAGCTTTCTCACTCATCCAAAGCACCTATTTTCGTCCAAATCAGAGGTTGTGGCAAGAAGGAAAGTTGTTCCTCATTAAAGGGAGAACAACATACTTGGGAATCAGAAGACGGATTGAATCGAGGTAAGAGATAAGCTCTTCACAAGTTTTAGGTAATTTCTAAACCTCGATCTTGATATTTGAGATGATTTTGGTGATAATGGTTGTTGGTATTTAGTTGAAATAGTTGGAAAATGATTAGGGACTGATGAAATTACAATGTAGTTGGAGTGATAATGATATTTAGCAATTTTGGTAATTTTGGGAATTTTGAGTTATAAATGGAAATTTAGACAATATGATGAATTAGCATAGATATTGTGGCATGGGAAGTGTAGGATGTTGAGATGTTGTGAATGAGATTATGGATTGTGATAGAGTTATGAGAATTGAGAGATTTGAGGTGTTAAGAGCAATAATGCTCGAGTTTGAGAATTGAGGTTACTGTAATGATGAGTATTGATGTTTTAACATTGTTTAGACAGCTCGAGAGTTTCAGAGTGGAATGCGAGACTAGTCCGTGACAAAGGGGAAACAATTGCACTATACGAGGTGCAAATAGGTAAGGGAAACTAAACCATTTGTGTATGTGAACTACTATTATAGCATGATTTACAATTTATAAAACAAGTATGTTTGATGTGTTGTGTTTTGATGAGAATGCACACTATTTTTATAGCCGGTTGGAGCCCAATGTTTTTATGAGTTTATAAGCTACGCATGAAACCGCTTTATAAACCGTTGAGTTTGTGTGAGAAATAAATTGGGCTCTACGCTAAGGCGATATTGAGATTTGAGAAATATGTGCATGTTTTGCCGGTTGGGACTCGATTTTAATATGTTTTGTGTTGAGTACAAAACGGTTTTAAATGAGTTTTATGAGAAAGAAACCATTATGAGTTCTACGTGAAGGCAAACCAGTTTTATATGATAATAGCTATTGATAAAGACTTAGGTGTGTAATTTTGAGTACACACTGGGCATTACTCTGGTAGCATGTAAGCCCGATTCTTCTCTGTTCTGGTAACGTGAGATCCCCTATTCTGTGGCTGTACCACGTATATTTGGTGGCTATTACCACGTGAGATCCCCCATTCTGTGGCTGTGCCACATATATTTGGTGGTTGTTGCCATGTGAGATCCCCCATTCTGTGGCTGTGCCACGTATATTTGGTGGCTGTTGCCACGTGAGATCCCCCATTCTGTGGCTGTGCCAGGTATATTTGGTGGCTGTTGCCACGTGAGATCCCCCATTCTGTGGCTGTGCCACGTATATTTGGTGGCTGTTGCCACGTGAAACCCTATTCTGTGGCTGCGCCATGTGTGAATCTAAATCAGTGGCTATGCCACGAGTGTTTGGTGGCTGCGCCACGTGCATTATTATTGCAGTGATTTTATCATGTTTATTGAGAAAGCCATTATCGCATTATTTTCACATGCTCGTTACTGCTCTATACTGAGCCTTTTACTTCATGTTTCCACATGATTTTGAGATATGAGAATGTTGTTTTGAGAACTTTCATGCTATGGTTTTCAAATGAGTATACTGAGTTTCACGTGCAAATAAATATTTTATGATGTACATTATGGTTTATATAACGAGTCCCTTACCCCCTTACTGAGTGATTTAGAAGCTCACCCTGTTTTCTTTCCCCCCAGATTTCTTCAAGTGAAAAAGGGTTTCCCTGCGACGTACGGAGCAGTGGCTAGTGGAGGACTTGAGCTCCAAGTCATATATTGTATTTTGAGATATCATTTATCTTTTCATGTACCTAGACAATTATTGTAATTACAGACACTTGATGTATAACATTGTATGGGATGTATTAGGATTAATTAACTTAATACTGAGTAATGTATATGATATGATATATACTATCTAATGAGGTGATCCTGAGGTATGATAAATATGATGATGTATGACACTGCACAAGAGTGCACCCGTAATTGTGATTTGATAAGTAAAAAGTTTTTAAATTTGCCCTATTTTTCACGTTTTCGGGGTGTGACATTAAGGGTAAAAAGAAAATAGATATTGTTGTGACGAAAGAGCCTTTAGATGCATCCCGTGAGGGTGTTTCCAAACTTACATTGGAAGATATCGTAAGGGACAAGCCAGTCAAATCCTAACCCAGTGAGGTAAAAAAACTCCAATTTTCGCTATATTCCAAAGGCACGTCGCAAGGAAGGTAAATCGCCATTCTTGGAGTACTCAAAATTTAACCAAGTAGAGTGTTCTGCTGACAAGGTAAAAGAAGACATACAATTGTTGAAGGATGCTTGCATGTTGCCTCTCACTAACATTCCTCAAGCCAAAAAGCCATTGAAAAGGTTCGTTCGACCATCCCAAGGTACAATAGAACATGGTACTTTGCCTTAAAGTGGTACTGTTGAAAATTACGATCCAAAGGTTAAACTGATCGCTAAGGTTGGGTTCGACTTTTTCAAGCCATCATTTATGATGAGTTGTATGATGGAAAGACAACTGCAAAGTTGTAAGGAATTATTGAAATCCATAAAATGCTAATAAACGAGTTAGATGGGAAACCTTTTCCAAAAGATGGATTAGGACGTGAATCCAAAATCCAAGTACGAATTCATATTAGCAGGAAGAATAAATCGGCTAGTACTCAACACATTTCAGTGGAGGTTACTGAAGAATTTGATGAATTGATAACTTCACGAACTCATTTGTCTCAAAACACTACTCGTGTGTCAGTATTTGATCGTTTGGGAATGTCAACAACTCGTATTTTAGTGTTTGACAGACTAAATGTCCCTCACTCTAAGTTGCATCAAGCATCTAGAATGCCCAACTCAGTTTTGGATAGATTAAACGCTTCAAGCAGTGAAGTGCATCAAGAGAAGAGTCAAAATTACACTGAACTAAAGGATGATAAAGAAATTCGAAGCTTGATTCCATCTCTCATGAAGAGACATCGTGATCTTGAAATTTCTGCAAAAGGGCTCTTGAAAGTGCGACGTCATACTGTTGTGGACACCAATTCACTATTACACCTCGATGAAGATGAGATAAAAATTTATTCAAGATATCACGTGACCATCCAAGAGAGTACAAATGATGAATCGTCTAAAGATGAGCTTGAAGAATCATCTAAAATTAAAGTAGAAGAAGCTCTCGTTACTTTAGAAAATGGGGGCAAGCAACTATTGACGAGCTTAAGGAGGTGAATCTTGGTACTTCGGATGCACATCACCTTATATTTTTTAGTGTACTTCTTAGCCCAAAAGAAAAAGAAAAGTATGTTGCACTATTGCTAGAATACAAAGACGTTTTCGCCTGGACATTTAAAGAGATGTCTGGACTTTATCTGAAAGTTGCAGTTCATAACTTGGTCGTTGGAAGGGGAGTAAGCCAGTTAAACAGCCCCAAAGGTGCTATAGACTTGACCTTATCCCGCTTATAGAAGCTGAGGTCAACAAGTTAATTAAGGCAGGATTCATACAAGAAGTGAAATATCCATCATGGATAGCTAATATAGTGTCAGTGAAAAAGAAGAATGGAAAACTTCACATCTGTGTCGACTTTCGCGATCTAAATAATGCATGTCCAAAAGATGATTTTCCATTACCCATTACTGAGATTATGGTCGATACTACTACAGCTCATGAGGCTTTGTCATTCATGGATGGATCATCGAGATATGAATAAATCTGAATGGCGCCAAAAGATGAAGAACTAACTGCATTTCGAACATTTAAGGGTATTTATTGCTATAATGTAATGCCTATTGGATTAAAAAATGTTGGTGCAACCTATCAACAAGCTATGTAGAGAATTTTCAATGACTTATTACATAAAATAGTAGAATGTTATGTTGATGATCTTGTGGTCAAGTCAAAAAGAAGAAATAACCATTTAGAAGATTTTCGATCAGTGTTTGATAAGCTGAGGAAATACCAACTGAAGATGATCCCGTTGAAATGTGCTTTTAGAGTGACATCTGGGAAGTTCTTTGGTTTTATCGTAAGACAACGAGGCATTGAAATAGATCAGTCTAAGATAGATGCTAACCAGAATATGTCATAGCCTAAAAATTTGAAAGAGCTCAAAAGTCTTCAGGGTAAATTTGCATACATTTGAAGATTTATTTCAAACTTAGCTAGAAGATGCCAACCATTCGGTCGACTAATGAAGAAGGACGTGCGATTCGACAGTGATGAATCTTGTAGCAATGTTTTTAATGCAATTAAAAGATACTTGCTTAATCCTCCAGTTTTGGGAGTACCAATTCCTGAAAAGCCAATAATCCTTTACTTTGTTGCACAAAACAAGTCCTTAGGGGCATTACTTGCACAATAAGATGAACAAAACAACAAGTCCTTGGGGGCATTACTTGCACAAGATGTGAGATCTGAGAATTTTAGACATATTTTAATTATGTAATATGAACTTGAAGTGTAATTTATTGAGCTGAGTGAAATGTATAAGTAATGAATGAGAAATAATCAAAGTAGTGAATTGTGGAAATTACATTTAGAGATTTATATGTTAAAGTGTGAAACTATGGGGCCAGATCGATCTTGGAGAAGAGAGGATCGATCTAGTAAGTTAAAAAAATGACAAGGAGGAATTTAAGTGAACAGATTGATCTCCAATGGAAGAGGATCGATCTCCTTATGATTCTGTATTGAAGAGATCGATCTCATAAGGAAGGAATCGATCTCAAAATGTTTCTGTTTGGGAGAAAATCGATCTCCTGAAGGAGCAGATCGATCTCATGAAGCATTCTGTAAACTAGAGAGCGATCTCATAAATGGAGCAAATCGATCTCCTGAAGCTATTAAGAGATCGATCTTACCCCACGACAGATTGATCTCCTAGGCATAAAATTACCCCAAATCGTCCCCAAATTCAAATGCAGATCGATCTCATCAAGAGCCAGATCGATCTCCTACCCTCCGTCTATAAAAGGACCCTTGTGTTTTCCTGCATTTCATTTTTCTCTCTCTTCCAAACCTCCATTTCAGTCGAGCCCTAACTTTCTCTCTCTTCCAAATCGCCCATTCCCGTCTAAATCAAGAGTTATGGCAAGAAAGAAAGTTGTTGCTCACCCAAAGGAGAACAATATACTTGGAAATCAAAAGACGAATCGAATCGAGGTGTGAATTGAGCACTCCACAAGTTTGGGTAATCTCTAAACCTCGATCTTTGATTTTGAAGTAATCTTTGGTGATTGTGAGCATGGGCATTGTGATAAAATAGTTGGGAAATGATTAGGGATTGATGAAACTATGATTTTGTTGGAGTAGGGATGTTATTATGCAATTATGGTAATTTTGGGAATTATGACTATAAATTGAAATTGAGACAATGTGGTGAATTTAGCGTGGAATATAGTACGAGTAATGTAGAATTTTGAGATGTAATGGGTGAGATTATGAGTTGTGATAGAATTGTGAAGATTTAAGTTAATTGAGGTGTTAATGAGAAAATGAGCAAATGTGTGCTCAATAATGCGATTGAGTTGGGTTATTGATGTTTTTAACATCGTTTGGACAACTCGGGAGTTCTAGAGTGGAATGCGAGGCTAGTCCGTGATACGGGGAGCAATTGTACTATACGAGGTACAAAGAGGTAAGGGAAAACTAAACCATTTGTGTATGTGTTTTGATAAACTGTTTGTAGCATGAACCATGATTTGAGAATACAAGCATGTTTGGTGTTGTGTTGTGATAAGATTGCACACGATTTTTATAGCTGGTTGGAGCCCATTGTTTTATGAGTTTTATAAGCTAAGTGTGAAATTGCTTTATAAATCGTTGAGTTTGCGTGAAAAGTAACTTGGGCTCTACGTTAAGGCAATATTGAGATTTTGAGAAAATGTGTACGTGCTTTGCCGGTTGGAACTCGATTTTAATATGTTTTGTGTTGAGTACACGAATGTTTTAAATGAGTTTTATAAGAGAAAATCATTATGAGTTCTACTTGAAGGCAAAACGTTTTATAAGATAATGGCTAATGTTTGAGACTTAGGTGTGTCATGTTGAATACACATCGGGCCTTGCTTGATAGCATGTAAGACCGATATTATGGGACATCTGGGAATCGACCCAGGGATCACGGGCCTTGTTTTGGTAACATGTAAGTCCGATTATTCCTCTGCTTTGGTAGCGTTGGGAGGCCTTGCTTTGGTAGCATGTAAGACCGATATAGTGGGTCGCTTGGGAACCGACCCAGGGACCATGTGATATAGTGGGCCGTCTGGGAACCGATCCAGGGACCACGTGATAGTGTGCATGAGGCGAGGCATTGCTCTGGTAGTATGTAAGGCCGTGCCTTGTTCTGGTAACATATAAGTCCAATATACCATGCATACGACCATATTGTCGACGTTCCCTCTTACGAGGATGCCTGGGATGCGCACCCAGAGGAGATTATATATTTGATGTGCTATGACGAGTTTTATATGTGTTTTATTGCCTAGTCTCGTTTTACACATGAGTTGTGTTTTGTGACTTTGTCACGTGCTATTTACTGAGGTGATTTTATCACATATTTTGAGAAAAGCCATTATCGCATATATTTACACATGCTTGTGAATGCTCTAGATTTGAGCCTTTTTACCTTCATGTTTTCACATGATTTATGAGCTATGAGATGATGATGTTTTGAGAACTTTCATGCTATGTTTTCAAATGAGTATATTGAGTTCCATATAGAAAGACATATTTGTGATGTGTGATATGGTTTATATAACTGAGTCCCCTTACCCCCTTACTGAGCGATTTAGAAACTCACCCTCTTTTCTTCCCCCTCCAGATTTCTTCAAGTGAAGTGAGTTCCCTGCAATGTACGGATTAGAGGCTAGTGGAGAAGTTGAGCTCCAGGCCGTATTTTTTGTATTGAGGTATATATTTAATATTCATGTATCCAGACTAGAGTTATATTTACAAACACTTGTTGTACAATGATGTATGGGATGTATTAGGATTAATTAACTCAGAATTGAGTAATGTATATTATATGATATATACTAAATTATGATGAGATCCTGAGGCATGATAAGTATGATGATGTATGACACTGCACAGGAATGCACCCATAATTGTGATTTGATGAGTAAAAAGTTTTAAATTTGTCATATTTTTCGTGTTTCCGGGACGTCACACAAGAAGATGAACAAAAGAAAGAAAGAGCTTTATACTATTTAAGTCAAACACTTGTAGGGGTAGAATTAAATTACTCCTCTATTGAGAAAATGTCTCTTGCATTATTCTTCGCCATTGATAAACTAAGACATTACATGCAAGCATACACAGTTCACTTAATAGCACGAGCAAATCCTGTGAAATATATCTTGTTTGGACCAGTTCTTTTTAGGAGAGGACAAAGTGGGTGGTAATCGTTCAACAATATGACATTGTTTATGTCCCTAAAAGGCAGTAAAGGGGCAGGCCTTAGCTGATTTTCTAACAGATCATTCTGTCTCGTCTGATTGGAAATTGTCAGATGATTAACCTTATGAAGAGGTCTTCTTTGTCGACCTAAAGCCAAGTTGGAAACGTGGTGGCTGTCGAGACCAACAATGTAAATTCTTACTCAAAAATAAATTAAAACCGTAGTATAGATGAGTAAAGTCGTTTCCCACTGAGATTGGTTAGATTTATTTTTCTGTAAAAGAATGAAAAGAAAAATATGTTAGTGGATTTATTATACTGCAAAAGATATGTTAAAATGAAGAAAACAACTATGTAAAAGGTTGAAAAGAAAAATCAATATGGTTAAGCATCTAGTCCCAAGAATAAATTTAGAATGGGTTCACCAAATTAATCATTGATGCAAAGATGGATTCTTTTAATCTTTACCAAATTGGTTATGGTTATTGGTACGACCTAACAACCTATCCCTCCTTACTTCTTCGATAATCAGGATACGATCTGTAATTATTTCTCTTGCCAGTAAACAACCTTAAATACGATCTTAAGATTTAATTTACCAACAGCATTAAAAACTAGAGAAACTACCAATTCTAACCAACAAACACTCATACAGGTTTATTTAAATTAGATTATATATCCCCATAACATAGAATTGAAAACCTCTCTGTAATCTATTATGTTATTTATCACTAATATTAGAATACCCAAACAATTACTAATTCAAGTTTCTAATTAGTGATATATTATCTTGATAATTGAACAAATGACCCTTTTTGCACAATTAATAAAAACAATAATTTTTCAACAAGCATAGAAGATATATAAATAGTAAAGATATAAAAGAACAAAATAAAAATTAATTAGATCTCATAATTTTTGAAGAACCCAAATCTTTAACTATCTTTTGGCTGGACTAAATAATTTAGCAAGCCATGGAGTTGAGAGAAAAACACTAAAGAAAAAGAAGTCTTCAATTGCCTAAAGAACAAAAAATAGAATGTAGAATTGTCCGTAGTCGTCCTCCTCTAGCTTTATATATATATATATATATATATATATATATTCTAAATATTAAATATCCTAGTCCTAGAATCTTTTTCCAAATGAAACTTCTTGGGTTGAGTTTGATTACAAATCAATTTCTTTCCTTCTTCAACCATTAATTACTTTTTGCCCAAGAAAGCCATGCCATGTCACTTCCTTAATAATTAAAATCTTACACTTACCATCTTTAGACTAGTTAAGTCAAATTCAGCTATAGGTGATGGAGCTTGACTTTAATTCACATATTTGAGTTGCAGTTCTCGTTACTGCCTTAGATGTGCCCACGCCTAACATCAATACATCTTCTGGTTTTGTGACTTGATCAAAATTTTCAACTTTAGTTCTTTTTGCTCCTATTCCTTCATCCAATAGTACAAAAATACAAAATATAAGTCAAATCCAAAAATTAAGCATATAGAAGAATTAAATCATTGGAAAATATTATAATTAATATGCTTAATATGCACCCTATCAAATTCCCCCACACCTAAACATTGTTTGTCCTCAAGCATACAATAGTCTAAATTCATAATCTTTTCTCATTATTCCTTCATCCTCTTCCTATACTCATCCAAAACATTTTTTTCTTGAACAAAAGTTCTTTAAATGAATTCTTATAACACACATGAAAAACACCTTAATGATTCTATAAAGTTCATAAAGTACATAGGATCCAACACCTTTGCAATTGGATTTCACTCATCACACTCTAAGTGTTTAGGGTATATATATCAATGAACTCTCAACTCATTGCATAAAGGATTTCTTACCATAGGCTTGCAAATTTATCACATCTCTTCTACCAACGAATGAATTAGGATGCAAAAATCTAAGGGTCTAAAAAGGTTGTAACGAGGCTTAGGTAAGGTATGACAAATGAATTTTTAGGTTAGAGAAATTGAATGAATCATACAAAATTTTTCACATAAAGCTTAACTCAATGATTTCAAAAGACTGCTTCAATCACAACACATTCATCCAAATATACAATGAGCACATTTGATTGAACCATAAATAAAGTACGATCAATGAACAAGTCTTGACATGACTTCAATTCCATCATAATTTTCAGAACTAACTGCCAAGCAATAAAATTTACACTTCTCTTTCTCTTTATTTATTCATCAATTTTTTCTTTCTTCTTCTTTTCTTTTCTTCATTTTTTTTCGAAAGAGAATAACTCAATAAAAGTAATAGCATGGAAAACTAAATTTCCAACATGTTGTAATCTTTCCAAAAATATTTTGAAGTTTCATGTGCATAAATATATATAATTCTTCAATTTGAGGTTCAAAAAAAGGGGAAAAATCAACAAAAGGATTTATTACGACTTGTAATGTGGTTTAATCTAAGAAAAAGGCCAAGCTTAAAGTGGGTTCTCTAGGGGTTAATAATAACAAGGGTAGGCTTGAAAAGAATGGGTATAATGACAAGAAAAAAAGGGTTAACCTAAATGCCCTTTTTTTATTTATTGCATCCTACTCATCAAAGGGGTTGATTGAGACATGTATTGCAAAGCAAGTTTTAGAATAGTCAACTATGCATGACAATCACACAAACAAGGAAATGAAGCATGATGTAATGAATGATCATAGACTCAAATCTCACAAAAAATGGTTATATGTGTTAAATCTTATACACTTTTCCATCCAATGAATCAAAAGTAACTAATCACAGAGCTTTAATGAGAATCTAAAACCATTTTGCACACAAATAAATCATTTTTTTTCATGGGATAAGCATTGGAAAAATCTAGAACTTAAAGAGATCACAAACAATAACTAATGTACCTTTTTGAACAATTTTTATATTTTTAGATTTGCAAAAAGTTTCATGAAAAATTAACAAAAATTGAAAGAAAGACTAAACAAATGGCAAAACCATAATTAAAGGATAAATGCTCATAAACTTTAAAGGATAAAGAGAAATAGAAAACTCCCCTAAGAAATATTGAGTATCTTGAAGCATCACATTGACTACTGAGGATGGGGAAAGGGTGGATTGAACCTCATATGTCAGTAGAGTGTCATTTGGTTCAATTCCATTCTTTCTAATCAGAGCTCAAGTCCTTCAAGTCTCTTATCAAGTGGAATTCTAGCGGTGACTGTTGGCTCAAGTTGTACAAAACTTTCTTCTTCATCATTAGCATGATGTTGGGGTTGTGCAAAGTTTGGATATGGTTGTTGTAAACAAAGTAAAGTGAGGTTGAAGAGAAGAGTTGACGACTATGGTGGGGGACAAGAAATAATTTATTTATTTATTTATTTTTTTACTTCTAAGGATAGAAGAGCTCTTTTACTATAGTGTGGTCACGCCTTATGCAAACACCTCTTCTGGAAATCAAATGCCTAGATTTCTTCATAAGGCGTGCCCACGCCTTATTAGAAATCATCTTACATCCATCAAAACAAACATAAATTTATCTACTACTAATAAAATAAAATAAAATAAAATAACGAAAAATATTGGCTAAACAGAAAATAAAGAGAAATTTTGGGTTGCTTCCAAAAAACACCTTTCTTTAAAGTCTTTGGCTAGACATGATGTCACGACCCAAATTACCAAAAAATCAGAGTAAATTTTTCGCTTGTTCATTTTCTTACCCGTCGTGAACAATTACACTACTAAACAGTTGGGCTATGATTCGGTGTTAGTCACCTCTCACCTATTTACCATTTCATTTTCATATTTCATTTACATATCAATTTATTTAAACTAAATACATCCCTAATATTACATCCATATATAGTACTGTGCCTCTATATGTTCAGATACAAAAATTATACAAATGTGTATACCTGGTCTTGATAAGAAGCAGTGGATAACCGAAATGTAAGACTACTGTCGTTCTCTTCTACTGAATGTACCTTGTGGGGTGGAAAATGAAAGGGTGAGCATAAACATCTCAGTAAGGTAATAATGTAAGCAGGTAGATAACTATACTATCTACTGCTGATAATGTCATGATATAAAATCGTTTATATTTGGAGCATGAGGTATGACTAAAACGATGCCACATGTATGTATATATCATATAAGAGAAATCATGAAGTCAACATATAAATCAAACATGAAAAATTATCATGTATAACATCTCATGCTCGTCACATTTAAAACTTATTTGTGTTCATCATAAACTCATCACGTTAAAAACTTATTTGTTATATCACAAAACTCATCACTTTAAAACTCATTTGTTTTATCATAAAACAACCACATCAAGGCTAAACCCATCTCTCGGGAATACCTTGATTCATTAAATCACATCTCTTTTAAAAACATAAATCGGGACATTACCCCTCCCTCGGGTTCGTCTTGGTCTATTCAGACCGTATGATATCATGTGAAGCATGTAGGTTACTGTATGAAAATCGAGGACTATGGCCATACTTTGTCCCTGTAATCCCAGTCTACACGGATCCCGGTGTGCGGGGCATCACAACTGCAACGGGAGGTGGGGTCAAATCCTACCCACCAGAATATCAAGTAACATCATCGAGTCATCATGATTACATGGTACATCGTACTCCGTGTGACATACACGGTACATCGTACTCCGTGGACCCATATCATAGTCTGGGGGTGCCTGCCGTAGGTCTTATCCACCCCAATACTATGTCGATAACCAACCAATGTCTCAAAGTATATGTGCGAGCATCTCAACTCTCTCTGACACACAGTCTACAGGAGGCTTCTGCACGACTATATGCATGTCAACTCACGTCTAGTGCGAGCGAAGCTCCAGCACAATTTTGTGCACACACAAATTTCTCGTATGAGTAATGCTCCAGTACGGCTTTTCATGAGTAATAAATCAATAAACTTTAGTGCAACTAAGACTCTAGCACTCTTTTTACTCGTGTAATTATGATAGTTGGCTCAACATTGATAAAACATCTTTTAAAATCGTAACTGGTACAAACCGGTACCCTTTCGTATAATTCACGAAATCAACAGTCAACCTATGTGCATATTTGCTTAAATTGAAGCAATACATTCATATAACACATTAAAAACATGAAATCATGCAATATCATCTGCCTTACTACCCTTTTTGTAAATTTTACTCCCAGGGGCAAAATTATCTTTTTTTATTCACCTAAGCCCTGATTTTCATAAAAATTATAATTTCGTTTCTAAATACTTTAAGGAATTCTAAGCCCTGTAAATCCCCTCAATAAATACGTATAGAAATGTCTATGCACCTACAAAATTCCCTTACCTGGAATCACGCGCAACCTTATCTCGTCTCGATAATACTCGATCTCTCGATCCAACTGCGCGTCAACCATGTCTACGGAACTGTATATAACCATATAATTGGGATCAATTCAATTATCTTTATCAGTATATCGCATTTACTGATCGAATCTAACGTACTGGGCCAGTTTTACTTTATTGGGCCCGATTGCACTTTAATGGGCCTCGACCCATTTTCAGCCTGTTTCTACTAATTAAATCCCTTCTTCGGGTTTACTAGATTCATTCAGCTTACCAATAATCATCGAGTTTCGTTCCAAACTTATTGAATAGCCCATATACTATTTACGATAATTACATTGCAATTCCGATAAATATTCTTTTTTATACAGAATTAATCCGTAAATTCCGTAAAATAATCGAAATTCTATATTAAAGGACTCATATTATCGTAATTAAAATATACTTACCCAATATGATGCAGGGTATGAGAATCGAAGCTCAATCGGCTCTCGTTCGGGCTTTGTCGTAAAACTGCACAATTATATATTTAATTTCGGGTTCATTTCTGATCAAATATAATTTAAATAAATTTCTCATAAACCAAATCGGTCACTTTTGACCTCGTATCAACTTACCCGAAGTTCGGTGTATCCCCAAAATTCTTCCCATTTTTTCTTTTTCTCTTTTTCTCATTTTTTCCCTTCTTTCTTGGCTGAACCGGTTCAGTCCGGTTCAACCCGGTTCAGACCGGTCCGGTTCAACCGGTTCAGTTCGGTTCACCCCGGTTCGGTCGGTTCAGGGTCTCGCCAATCGGTTCTCCACCAGCTTCCATCGCCAGTAGCTCCGCGGGATCGTCCGCAGCTTGAATTTGCCCTCGGTTTCATCCAAGGCCGCTGGAAAGTCGCTGGTCCGGCCTGTTCTCTCCACCGTCGGTACCCATTTCCTCTTTTCGCCGTTTTCGACGTTGTCCGTCGATTTCACCGGTCGTGGACACCACCAATCTGCTCGGAATCATGTGGGGAACCTTCGACGATCCGTGGTTGGAGTCAAATCGACGCCGGTAGCCGCTAATCGGAACTCTTTCTCCTGCGGCTTCTCTCCCCGATTCGTCGATCTCCGACGAGTTCCACGGTGCGTTACCGGCGCTGTGAAGTCGTCCGAGGTCAAGCTGCCTTCGTCGGCCCTCGCCTGGGTCTCTGGCCGTCGGTGGCTCGCCGGTGGTCTCCTCGATTTTGGCTTCCGTTTTCCTTCTTCTCTCTCCCCGAAACTTTCAATTTCTGATTCTTTTTTTTTTGAATTAATTTAATTTTATTTATTATTTAATTTTATTATTATTTTATTCAATATTATATTATTATTTTGCTAAAATATCTAAGATAAATTATTATTTAATTTATTTAATGAATAAATAATTTTCTCGGTATAATTTCAGTTTTTTGGTATATTTTTCGATTATTTTCGGGATTATTTTTCAATGTGAAATTTTCGGTTAATTCCAATAATTTCATATATTGATCAATTTAACCCGAAATTTAATTATTTCTTCGATATTGATCAAGATTCTCAAATCCATTATTTTTAATTAAATTTTCTCATCGAATTTATACCGACATTCGATCTTTTGACCGTTTTACCCTTCAAGGTGTTCGGGATTAATTTAACCCGACTTTCTTTCACGAATACTCATTCATTTCGTGTTTTTAAATAAATTCGGGTCTTACACATGACCATGCTTAATTGTAGTTTGGATATTCCACCTCAGTTCGTTCAACTTTATGTACTTGAAAACCTTCATAAAAAGGCTTTAGGTGATGGCCATTAACCTTAAAAATCTGGTTTGTATCCAAACTTTGAATTTCAATTGCACCATCAGGAAATACATTAGTAACAATGAAAGGTCCTAACCACCTAGAACGCAATTTACCAGGAAATAATTTTAATTTAGAATGATGAAGTATAACTTTTTGACCAACATAAAAAATTTTCTTGGAGACCATACGATCATAAAAGACCTTTATCTTTTCCTTGTAAATCCTAGAGCTCTCATAGGCATCATTAATATTAAACTTAATAATTTCACCATCAAATTCTATTGTGAGTGCACCATCATGCACATCAATTTTAGTTCTAGATGTTTGTAGGAAAGACCTTCCCAACAAAATTAAAGATTTAAATGAATCATCCTCCTCCATATTAAGCACATAAAAATCAGTAGGAAAAATCAATCCATTAACTTACACCAAAACATCCTCTAGAACACCAAAACATTGAATGGTCCAACATTCAAAGATTTATAAATAGAGAAAGGCATAACATTAATTGAAGCTCCTAGATCTAACATTGCTTTTTCAATTTTAACATTACCTACCTTACAATGGATAGTAAACATACCTAGGTCCTTGCATTTAGAAGGTAACTTTTTATGGAGGACAGCTGAAATATTCTCACCCATACTTACAAATTCGTTACCTTTCAATTTTCTTTTGTTGGTGTACAACTCCTTAAGAAATTTGACATATCGAGGTACCTGTTTAATTGCATCAACTAAAGGGATATTTACCTCAACCTTGCGAAATATGTAAAAAATATCCTTTTTCTCTTCCTCCTTTTTGGATTTAGATGATCTATAAGGAAAAGGTGGGATCGAAACCAAAACTTTTTGTTGCTCGCCATTAGATTCCTTAGGTTGATCAAGTTGTGGCTGGGGTGCACCAACTTCTTTTTCAGCTTCTTCATTTGAAATGCACTTTCGGGTTATCTTGCTAGGCTCCTTCAACTCGGTATCACTCCTCAAGATCATTGCACTGATATTCTGTTTGAGGCTGATAACTATTTGTGAGGGTAATTTTCTTTGAGATTCTAATCTACTCACAAAAGTTGCTAGCTGATTCATTTGATCCTCCAGCTTCTTAATATTTGTCTTGGTCTCATGTTGAAATTATTGTGTGTTAGTCGTAAGTGATTTAACAATTTTCTCAAGAGACATACCTGAACTTGAAGATGGCTGCTGTTGCTGTGGAGCAGGCTGTCTATATTGGAAGTTCTGAAATTGAGGTCTTGCTCCGTAGCTTAAGTTGGGATGGTCCCTCCACCCTGAGTTATAAGTATTTGAATATGGATCATAATTCCTTTGTGATGGAATTAGAAATCCTCCAATTGCATTGGCATGCTCATAAGGTTCATCTTGAAGTGTGGGGCACATGTCAGTTGGGTGATTGGTAGCAACAAAAATTCTACAAGCTTTAGCTTGTTGCATATTTCCCATTCCTATAGCCAATTATTGAAAAACAGATGTTGGATTAGCTATTGGATTTTCAAGAGAATGTGTACTTACCTCATTTACTCTCCTCTGAGATATATCATGTCTGAACCTAAACTGTTGGGAGTTAGCAGCCATGGTGAAAATCAAATCTCTAGCATCTCTAGGAGTCTTGTTCACTATAGCACCTCCACTGGCTGCATCTATCATCCTTCTTTCCATAGGTAACAATCCTTCATAAAAGTATTGAATCAAAAGTTGTTCAAAAATCTCATGTTGAGGATAACTTGCACAAAGTTGCTTGAACCTCTCTCAGTATTCATGAAGAGTCTCAGTGTCTTTTTGCTTAATTCCACATATCTCTCTTCTAATGCTGGCAGCTCTTGAAGCTGGGTAAAATTTATCTAAGAATAATCTCACAATTTCAGTCCATATGGTTATAGAACCAGGAGATAAATACAACAGCCAATCTTTTGCTCTATCAGCTAGTGAGAATGGAAAAGCTCGCATTTTGATTTGCTCTTCGGTAACTCCTTGTGGTTTCAGGCTTGAACATACCACATGAAATTCTTTTAAGTGCTTATGAGGATCTTCATTCTCAAAACTATAGAACTTGGACAAAAAATGTATCAAACCCAACTTTAATTTAAAATCTACTTGCAAAGTTGGGTATTGAATACAGAGATGTTATTGATTGATAAGTGGTGCAGCCAATTGCCTTAAAGTTTACTCTTCTTTAGCCATTGTTTCTTTAGTCTCAGAATCATTAGATGAAGTGGTTATATCAAGTGCTAAATTCAATCCAGGGGAAGAAGATGTAGCTTTTTATGCTTTTTGAAATTTAGCTTCCTTCTTATTTTGCTTAGCTGTCTTTTCAATCTTAGGATCGTACGAGATTAGATTACCTCACGAGAAGAATGGGGCATTAAAATAAATCTATTTAGAAACCAATCCCTGGCAACGGTGCTAAAATATTTGTGGCTGTCGAAACCAACAATATAAATTCTTGCTCAAAAATAAATTAAAACTGTAGTATAGATGAGTAAGGTCATTTCCCACAAAGATTGGTTAGATTTATTTTTCTGTAAAAGATTGAAAAGAAAAATATGTTGATGGATTTATTATATTGTAAAAGAAAAATATGTCAAAACGTAGAAAACAACTATGTAAAAGGTTGAAAAGAAAAATCAATATGGTGAAGTATCTAGCCGCAAGAATAATTTTTGAATGGGTTCACAGAATTGATCATTGATGCAAAGATGGATTCTTTTAATCTTTACCAAATTGGTTATGGCTATTGGTACGACCTAACAATTAGATCTCTCAAAATAAAAGAACAAAATAAAAACTAATTAGATCTCACAATTCTTGAAGAATCCAAATCTTTAATTATCCTTTGGCTAGACTAAATAATTTAGCAAGCCATTGAATTGAGAGAAAATAACTAAAGAAAAAAGAAGTCTTCAATTGCCTAAAGAAAAAAAATAGAATGTAGAATTGTCTATAGTCGTCCCCCTCTAGCCTTATATATATTCTAAATATTAAATATCCTAGTCCTAAAATCTTTTTTCAAATGAAACTTCTCTGATTAAGTTTGATTACAAATCAATTTCTTTCCTTTTTCAACCACTAATTGCTTTTTGCCCAAGAAAGTCATGACATGTCACTTCCTTAATAATTAAAATCTTCCACTTGCCATCTTTAAAGTAGTTAAGTCAAATTCAGCTACAGGTGATGGAGCTTGACTTGAATTCACATATTTGAGTTGCAGTTCTCATCACTGCCATAGACATGTCCACGCCTAACATCAAGACATCTTCTGGTTTTGTGACTTGATTAAAATTTACAACTTTAGTCCATTTTGCTCTTATTCGTTCATCTAATAGTACAAAATACAAAATATAAGTCAAATCTAAAAATTAAGCATATAGAAGAATCTAAATCATTGGAAAATATGATAATTAATATGTTTAATATGCACCCTATCAAAACTATTCTTTGACGGTGCTGCTAGACAAAATGGAGCAAGAGCAGGGGCAATCTTTGTTACCCATTACAATCAAGTCTTGCCATATTCTTTTGTTTTGAGCGAATTATGCTATAACAATGTTGTTGAATATCAAGCACTTATCTTAGGCTTGGAAATGGCACTCGATATGGGGATTAAAGACATTGAAGTATATGGAGATTCTAAGCTAATAATCTATCAAATTTAGGTAGAATATGAAGTCAAGAAAGAAAATTTGATTCCATGTTTCAAATATGCTAGACGATTTATGGAAACGTTTAATTACATAGCGTTGAAGCATGTCCCGAGATATGAAAATCGAGAGGCAGATGCTTTGGCTAACTTGGCAACAACTCTGGCCATGAATGATGATGAAAAGTTGAATGTTCCAATATGTCGCAGATGGGTAGTGCCTCTTAAAGGCATAGTTCATGAAGAATTTAGTACGATATCAGTATGCACAACTGAGGTTGAAGATTGGCGACAACTTATTATTGATTATCTTCAGCATGGTAAACTTCCAAATGATTTACGTCACAAGTCTGAAGTATGACGTAGGGCGACAAGGTTCATCTATTATAAGGATACCTTGTATCGTAGGTCATTTGATGGATTGCTCTTACATTCCCTAGGAAGTGAGGAAGCCAAACAAGTGTTAGAAGAGGTTCATTTTTGGAATTTGTGGTACGCATCAATCTAGGCAAGAAATGCGTTATAAGATTAAGAGAATGGGGTACTATTGGCCTATAATGGTGCAAGATGCCATAGACTTTGCAAAGAAATATCAACCATGCCAATTTCATGCCAATTACATACATTAGCCACCAAAGCCTCTTCATCTCACGGTTGCATCGTGGCCTTTCAATGGATAGGGTCTTGATCTTGTAAGGCATTTACCTAAGTCTTCACGAGGACACTTATACATTTTGGCAGCAACAGATTATTTCTCCAAATGGGCGGAAGTACTACCTTTTAAAGAGGTCAAGAAAGAACAAGTAGTAGAGTTCATTCGCGTACAAATCATCTATCACTATAGAGTTCCTCGGTACATCATCACCGATAACGGCAAACAATCTACAATAGCTTCACGGATAAATTGTGTGAGAAATTCAACTTCAAACAATACAATTCTTCCATGTATAATGCTCCAGCAAATGGCCTCGCAGAAGTATTCAATAAGACACTTTGTAATTTGCTGAAGAAAGTAGTTGCAAGAAATAAGAGAGATCGGCATGAAAGAATCGGAGAAGCACTTTGGGCATATCGCAACACATATCAAACACCCACGCAAGCTATTCCATATACCCTTGTTTATGGTGTTGAAGCCATTCTTCTGTTGGAATGTCAAATTCCTACCTTAAGAATTGCTATCCAATAAGGCTTAACACAAGAAAGTAATGCCCAATTGCGCTTCCAAGAGCTTGAAGCTTTGGATGCAAAATGTGTAAAAGCACAACAATATCTTAAATTTTACCAAGCACGCCTCTCTAAAGCCTTTAACAAGAAAGTCTGTCGACATTCCTTTCAAGTACGAGATTTAGTTCTTGCTATTCATAGGCCAATTATCTTCCATCATCATCCCGGTGATAAGTTTACCTCTAAATGGGACAGACCTTATGCTGTGCAAGAAGTTTATAAAACAATGCCTATAAAATGGTCGACATTGAAGGTTTGCGAGTTGACCCTATCAATGGGAAATTTTTGAAACTCTATTATGCATAAAAGTTGTGATTTCTACGCATAAAGTTTTTTCAAAAAAAGCCTACTAGATTGAAACCCCATCGGGACGATCTAGGCAGAAAAAAAACCTACTAGATTGAAAACCCCATCGGGGTGATCTAGACAAAAAAAATTAAGGTAAAAAAAATTAAGCCAAAAAAAAAAATGCTAGATTGAAAACCCCATTGGAGAGATCTAGGAAAAAATCAAGGTAAACAAAAAAAAAAAAAGAAAACAAAGGAACTACGTAATGACTTGATCTTTCTAAGAGAAGGTACGTAGGTAGCTTAGGAAATTCCTCCATCCTAATTTCAATTACACCAAAAACAAATCTTTGCTTGCATGAGTATAAATGGTGAAGGGCAAATAAATTATAATAAGTAAAGTCTCATATGACATGGATGGTATGCTCATAAAAATTAAAATCATGAAAAAGGTCCACTACAATAAAAAATAAAATGCCTAAATGATATCTAGGACTCGTTGCCCCAACTTTCAACCAAGGAGTCTCGATGAACTTGCAATGTTCTTCTAAGTTCTTTAACGTTCTCCATATCTTCATTAGTAATGGAAATCGTGGTTTCTAACACAATCATGAGCTTTTCAAATGAAGTAATTTCATCATTGGCCTTGTTCACTTCAACAGCTCGAGCTTCTAACTCAGTCTTTGCTTCTAATTTTTCTCTCTGAACTAAATCCAACTTCTCTTCTAGTACTACACACTCAACCTGCAAAGTCTGAAGCTTTGTGACTTGTGCTTCATAATGTTGTTGCTTCAATGTCAATGAAGACTTAGCACATTCTAATTGTTCTATAACTTCAACCTTCTTCTTTCCTAAATTTTTTTGGAAAGACAACCCTCAAGTTTTGTAAGACCAGAAATTCGGTGTCATTTCTTAAGAAGTTCACATTCATTGTAAACATGGATTCATGTAATCTTGATCAATAAAGAAGAAATAATTAAATTTCAAGTCCAATTGATCAAGATATGAATTTATGGTGAAAACCCAAAATTTTTCACCTCGGGAATTATTTCAGAAATATGGAAAAATATTTCCAAGAAACTAAAAATAAGTGATAATGTTTATATATACACATAAAGTATATATAGAAAAAGGGGTGTCTAAAAGTATATGGGTTTGTGCGAATATCAATGTATATAATAATGTTATAAGTTTAAGATGTTTTGTATATATTATATTAGATTAAAAATATAATATAATATATATTAAAAAAAGGAAATTGGAAAAACAAATCGTGTGACCCCAAAGCAAAGGGAATCGAAAAACTCGATTCCCTCAACCTTCTCCTTCGAAGAACGGAGGAGGCTGTCGAAGAGAGAAGACCCATGCGAGAGGCTGATGAGGGAGCCCGAGACTACTGCCGGCATCGATAGAGGGAGAAACGACGACCAACGATTGAGAAAAGATGGAGGAGGAAACCGAGAGGAAAAGAGAGAAAATAGAGGAAAGAAAGGCGAACGGAGGCCGAAAGAAGGGAGAGGACCTCACCACCTGCTAGGGGAAGGGCCGAATCGCCACCGTCGGCGATGTAGAGGCGTCGAAGGGAGAATGAGAAAACTGACAGCGAGGTCGAAGAGAGGAAGGGTTGAACTGGCCACTTTTCGGCCAGCTCAAGCTTGGCCACCACCAGATCCCTGCACCACGAGTCCTTGTGGATCTATTGAAAGTGAAAGCTGGTGAAGAATTAGTCGGTACAGCTCTGAATGGCGAGGGTGGTACTGAACCAGACTGAACCGGTCCGAACCAGTTCAGCCACAAAAAGAAGAAAAAAAAGAGAAAAAGAAGAAAGAAAAAGAAAAAAAGAAAAAAGGAGAAAAATTCGATGATGCACCGGGCTACGAGTAAGCCGGTAAGTGGTTGAAATTGACCGATTTAATTTTTGAAAAATTTATTTGAAATTATATTTGACCAAAATTGATCCGAGTTAAATATATAAATGTGTAGCGAGACAATAGACGATGAATGTGAGTTTGATCGACTCTCGATTTATGAGCCCTCACAGAAACTCAGATAAGTGAATCTCACTTGCTATAGCTTGTATAGTTATATGAGTTAGGAATTAATCACATAAGTTGTGGATTAACTCCGTATAAAATGCTTTTATGTTAGAATGCTTAAGATGGCATGATGACAGTGTTAATGGGCCCCATAAATGGCCCAATAATTATTAATGGGCCTGATAAGCCCAATGAGGCTTGATAGAATAGTAAAGTCGAAATGGACTTAAATTAGAGGCAATAAGAGGCAACAAGAGGCAACAAGGCCCAATAAGAGCAATTGGGCCCATTTGATGAAATAGACTTCATAGAAAAATATAAATGAGTTATCAAACTTAATTGATGTGATTGATAACTATCTACAATTCCAGGAGATATATTCGAAGCCAGATAGACGGATATACAAAAAGTGAAAAAAGGTGAAAAAGTGCAATCGACGGGATTCTAGGTAAGGGATCTATACTAGCTCATAGAGATAGTTGTACACATTTTTATCGTCGTTTGCATACAATTAATTTCCGTGTAGAGTATAGATATGAGATTTTTGGATAGTACCCAAATATGGGAAAATTACGAAAATTCCACTGGGAATGGCAAAAATTTAGAAATGCATAAAGTGTATGAATTTGAAGTTTTACATGTGAAAAAGAGATTTTGTGAAACTAAAATGATAGACTAGCTCATTATTGGACTGTATGTACTAAATTTCATATTTTTCTAAAATGTGATTTCATTAATGAGTGATTTGATGGAATGTTACCCTCTTACTCTGTTTTGTTCGTTTTTCGTATCGCACTGGGTTTTGAGTACCATTGTGGTGGGAAATATAGCCAGATGTCTATTTTGTGTGTATGAATGATAGACCTGAGAATTTTATGTACCTTAGTCATGAGATTTGCAATGTGAAAATTGTAATTGGCGAATGTAATTATGTTATATCGATGTACACACAAGTTTTAAATATAATGAATTATATGGAGATGAAGTTTTTAAGTCTTAAATGTGTATGGATTGAAATATAGACTATGGAGTAGATTGTGGTAAGTTTACATTGAGTTTTCTGTAAATTTGTGCAGCAGTAGTAGAATCTGTAAAGGCTAGATCGATCTACAAGGGAAGAGAAATCGATCTCATGACTCCAGAATGCAGTAAGTGTGTAATAGTAGGCAAGCAGATCAATCTCATAACGGAGCAAATTGATCTTATGCTGCCTCTGCCTAGCAAGAATCAATCCTTTCACAAGGGCAGATCGATCTCCTTAAGTCTCAGCCTAGAACAGATCGATTTCTACCCTCTAGCAGATCGATCTCCACTTAGAAGAACAGATCGATCTCCACCCTTGACCAGATCGATCTTGTAGTTGTTAATAAACCAGTTGGAGCAGTTAAAATCAAGCAGAGATCGATCTCCACCAATGTCAGATCGATCTCATATGGCCTGTCTATATAAGAATCATGAGATTTTGCCTGAAAATCGAGCATCTCTCACCTACAAACCTCAACATTCACCATTTTTAACCAAACCAAGCTTTCTTTCTCTCAGATTCACCATATTCTGGACAAAATTAGACAAAAGGGCAAGAGACAAAGTTGTTCCTCTTGGTAAAGGGAACAACATACTAGAAAATCAAGGATTGGATTGAAACAAAGGAAAGGACAAGCATTCTACAAGTTTTGGCAAGAGGAGACAAACTAAGTGAGCTTACAAGACCCTTGTTTTCTTAAGTAGTATCATTTTATATATTAGTGAATGGACATATATATATGAACATATATTTGGTTGGAAATGTCTAAGTTATGAGGAAACAACCAAGAAGTATAGTTGGAAAATGAAATGTAGATATCTTGTGATGGTTACGAGCTAGCTAAGGTGATGATAAAGATGTAGGAGAAGTTTAAGACAATGTATGCGTTTAAGAGTGGTAGCTTGGATATAGTATAAGTATAGGTATAAGTGAGATGAAAAGAGATATGAGAATGATGAATATTGACAATTTAATGATGTTTGGACAGTTTGAGAATTCGACACGGGAAACGAGGCTAATCTAAGGGTCAGAGGATTTTGTACCACTCAAGGTGCAAGAGGTAAGGGAAATAAATCATTTGTGCTTGTGAGTTTTTGAAGGATTGAAAACGTTTTGATAGCATGAAAAAGGTTTAATGAAATGAGCATGTTTATGAGAAATGAGATGATCTGATACTTTGATGAACGAGTGAGTGTTTTGCCGGTTTGAGCTCGGTTTTAATCAGTTTTGTGTAACTGTGAGTATAATGTTTTATAACTAAAATGAGTTTTTTAATAACTGCTATGGGCTCTATGTGAAGGCAAAATGATTTTAATACAACAATGGCATATTTTACTGAGACTAAGGCTTGTCATGAGATGCACATTGATACTCCGCTTTGTCAACGTTGAGTGGCCTTACTCTGGTTGCATGTAAGACCGAGCCTTGCTCTAGTAGCATGTAAGACCGATACCTTTATTCTAGTAACGAGAGATGTGTCACACCCCACTTCCAAGTGTCTTGTATCTATACATATACTACTATCGGTTGGACCTTGAGTCAATGTAATTA
Organism: Firmiana major; assembly: GCA_033439115.1. Taxonomy (NCBI): domain Eukaryota; kingdom Viridiplantae; phylum Streptophyta; class Magnoliopsida; order Malvales; family Malvaceae; genus Firmiana; species Firmiana major. The sequence goes on along the minus strand of CM065908.1, from coordinate 9,824,477 downwards.
CTAAATTCCATACGATTATAGTGGAAAATTTTAAAACTTTCATTCACACACTCCCAAGCATGTGTAGATATACAAAATCAATTGTATAATGTATTATCTTTACATAACATCCCCATACAATTGTTTACATTTGTAATTTATAATTGTACGATACATTATAATAGATACAAAATGCTCTTGTGTATATGAATCTTATACCTTTGCACTAGTGGGAGTTATCCAACACAAAAAGGGATCTAGAGACCACCGCATTATCCTACTTCTCAGTATCTAGAGGGGAAAAATAGTGAGATGAGTAAATCACATCTCAATAAGGAAATGGATGCAAACAGGTAGATATTGTACTATCTACATAGCCCATGGGAGTGTGTCAATGGAAGTTTTAAATTTTTTTGCTATAATCGTATGGAATTTAATAATTACATTGACTCACAGCCCAACCGATAGTAGTATTTGTATGGATAAAGAACACCTGGAAGTGGGGTGTGACAAAATTTAGTATCAGAGCATGGTAGGTCTGATGTGAGTCGATGTTTAGGACTAAGAAACATACATCCCCCAAGTTACTGTGCGATATTTAGATACAAATGTGTATACGCAGCTGGTAGTAAATTAAAAGTTTGTTATAAATGCAAGAAGTTATCAGGCTTGTGAGTTATGCCTGAGAGACATTACAAGAGGGGAGAGAGCTCGAGAGCTCAAGGGCAGAATGATAGGATTGAGAGGCACAGTAGATCGTCCTCTAGTCATGAGCCCCAGGAACAGATAGAGGCTTTTGATCCTCGGGTAGCTCGATTAGAGGAAGATATACGTACGGTGATGACCATGATGGGTTAGATTATGGCTAGGTTTAAGGGCACACCTGGTACAGCGGGACATGCTACACCGAATCCCCCAACAGCTGCACAGGAACCTAAGAATGTTGCACCTGCACGACCTGAACCGGTTAGGCCACGAGATCCCTCTATTCCACTAGTACTTCCTCCAGTAGCCCTACAGCAGAATGACGATGATGATTTAGGGTATGGATATGACTGTGATATGGAGAGGTTGAGGCATTTTATGGATTTTAAGCCTCCTTCTTTCAGTGGAGTGAACGATCCAGCAGTGGCTGAGGATTGGATAAGCCAGATGGAAAAATTGTTTGATTTTTGCAGATGTTCGACTACGGAGAGAGTAGCACTTGTGACCTTTGTACTGAGAGGCGAAGCCGAGCACTGGTGGAAGTCCACCAGACCTCTGTTGAGAACTCAGGTTATGGTAATCACATGAGCTATGTAGATAGTACAATATCTACCTGTTAGCATCCATTTCCTTACTGAGCTCTGATTTGCTCATCCCACTATTTTTCTCCCTCCAGATATTGAGAAGTAGGATAGTGTGGTGGTCTCTAGATCCCTTTTTGTGTTGGACAGCTCCCACTAGTGCAAAGGCATAAGATTTGTATACACAAGAGCATTTTGTATCTATTATAATGTATCGCACAGTTATAAATTACAAATGTAAACAGTTGTATGGGGATGTTATGTAAAGATAATACATTATACAATTGATTTTGTATATCTACACATGTCTGGGAGTGTGTGAATGAAAGTTTTAAATTTTTTCACTATTATCGTATGGAATTTAGTAATTACATTGACTCACAGCCCAACCGATAGTAGAATATGTACGGATAAAGGACACTTAGAAGTGGAGTGTTACAAGATGACCCCGCTCTGGTAGCGAAGGGTGGCCTTGCTTTAATAGCATGTAAGATCGGGCCTTGCTCTGAATAGCATGTAAGACCATAGCTGTACGACTCTGATCAAGTCTACAGTGAATCATGGCCATGTATTGACGTCGGCACTTCCCTCTATTGAGGATGTCCGCCTAGGGGACGATTTGATTGATGTGATGTACCTATGATGATGATTTTATCTGAGTTTTATTAAATGCCTAGTCTCGATTTCTTTAATGTTATGATGATTTGTGATCTTTATCACGTGAATTATGCTGATGCCATTATTTCTACCGTTATTTCTATAACGTTTTTACATACTCGAATATTTCCATCATATTGTGTTGTGGTGATGATTTTATAGATTTCCCTTATCCTTCTTACTAAGCCCTTTGAGAGCTCACCCTTTTTCCTCCCCCCTCCAAATTTCTCGCAATAAGTGAGATAGTGCCTGCCACGTACGTGATATAGGCTGGTGGACAAGATCTCCCCAGGCTATCGCTTGTACATGCACAAGGTATAATTCAGTTCATTTTGTATCCAGACAATAATGTAATACAGACATTTATGTTAAGTATTTTTGGGATTTAACTAGGATGACATGAGGAAAATGAATCGTGTTTTGTGGATTGTTCCCTTTTGGGATACTATGTATTTGATGTTATAAAATAGAAATTGTATGATCTTGGGGTTAATGATTTATTATAAACACAAGTGATTAAATGACACTGTACATGAATGCAACCCGAGTAAGAGGTTTAATATAAGAAAATTTTAAATTAACCTTATTTTTCTCACTTTCGGGCTATCAAAGATTTTCTTGGTATCAGAGCAAAGGTTACCTAGTACTGTCAGTGTCGAGTAACTAGAAATAGATTACATCCCAATAATTTGTATTGTCTGGTAATGAATTGAATTTAACGGATAAAGTTATGATCGATGCTTAAAGCATACGCGCAGGTACGGAAGAGATAAGAGATGAGCGGGAGACGAGGTCATCTCAGGAGGCAGGCACAACCACCTCCACCACCTACCCCACAGCCGGAGAGTCCTAACTTTTGAATGAATCGGCTAGAGTAGGATGTACGGTAGGGATTCGAGCAAATGGCAACGCTATTCGCGCAGCATTTTGGGGCGAATGCCTCAGGTACTATACCTGTTTTGACTCCACCACCACAAGGACCACTCGTACCCCAATCACAGACTGACCCGGTGCCCCCTGCCACACTACTCGTGGTACAGACCCAGCCTGCGGACAGAAATAAAGGTTGATTGAGGGACTTTCTGAAGATGAACCCATTGACTTTTAGAGGGGTGAAAGATCCCACAGAGGCTAAGGAGTGGCTGATAGAGTTGTAAGTTATTTTTGACTTTTTGGGATGCATTGACTCCAAAAGGGTCAATATGGGTGCTTACATGTTAAAGGGACAAACACAAGATTGGTGGAGCACTACCCAGAGTATAATGACAGCTAGCCATAAGGTGATTAGCTGGGAGGTATTTCAGTCGACATTTAGAACTCAATATGTGCCAAGAGCTGCCAAGAGGAAAATACAAGCTGAATTTCTAAACTTGACTCAGGGCAATATGACGGTTGATGGGTACGAAAGCTGATTCACCACCCTATTGAAGTATGACCCAGAGACTCTCTGGGATGAGGAGCTCCGTACAGAGCGATTCTTATATGGACTAAGACCCGTCATTAGAGACCGATCGATAGGGCTCTGTATCACTGAGTTTAAGGATGCTTTGAGACGAGCATAAGAAGTAGATAGGGGACTCGAGTTAGTACAATCTCAGATTGAGTCTCGAATTTTGACCAAATATAAGAGTAAGCGACTCGTGACCTCCCACACAGACTTTCAGAGAGGTTCTTTTAAGAGGAGACAATTTGAGGGACCGATAGAAAGGGTTGACAGGCCCAAGGTTCCTCCCATTGTTATGGAGACCCCTCGAAGTGCTAGGCCAAAGGTTAGAGTATGCAGAGATTGTGGCTGACCACATACGGGAAGTTATTCCAAAACCATACAAGGATGTTTTAGATGTGGGGACTTGGGCTATAGAGTGAGGTATTGCCCGTAACCACAAAAGCCACACACTCAAGAGCCTCCTAGACAGTAGCCTTAGAGGACGATTTCCCAAAGACGGGCTACGACTACTGATAAAGGTAAGAAGCCGATCACAGACGGATGTGTGTTTGCTTTGGATAAAGAGACCGTAGACACCTCATTCGAGACCATACGAGGTACAATTCTTGTCTATAATCGTGATGCTCATGTGAAATTTTTAACTCGAGATCCACGTATTCATTTATTGATGTACATTTTGCATGTAAACTGAGTTTAAAACATGAATCCTTAGATTATATTTTACATGTAAACACTCCTATGCGGGAGTCCTAGAGGACTGATATGGTATGTAGAAGGTGTGAGATTAAGTTGGGAGATAGGGTAATGTTGGAGGATCTAATTTTGTTAAATATGCACGATTTTGATGTGATTCTTAGGATGGATTGGTTAACGGCTAATTGTGTGAGTCTAGACTGCTATACCAAGGCTGTAACCTTCTCCATACCTGAAAACTTTAGTGTATATTTGAATGTTAAGGAATGAAAATGTGTGAAATTCATTGTGAAAAGATTTTAGAATAAAATGATGTTACCATAAAAATACTGATTAAATTATTGATGTGAAGGTTATATCGCACTCAACTCCAATATGAGTTGAGAAGATCCAAGGATAGAGGACATACCAGTAGTATGTGAGTTTTTGGATGTATTTCCTGATGAATTGTTTGGCTTACCACCGGAAAGAGAGCTAGAGTTCATTATTGATTTAGTGCCAGACACCCAACCGATCTCTAAACCTCCCTGTAGGATGGCGTTGATCGAATTGGAGGAGTTAAAGAAACAGTTGCAGGAACTGCATGACTAGGGTTTTATTAGGCCTAATGTGTCCATGGGGAGCTCCGGTGTTGTTCGTAAAGAAGAATGACGGTAGCCTTAGATTATGTATAGACTATAGATTGTTGAATAGGGCTACGGTGAAGAACAAGTATCCCCTGCCAAGAATAGACGATTTATTTGACCAGCTGAGAAGGGTTTCTGTCTTTTCTAAGATTGATTTAAGATCGGGCTATCACCAGTTAAGAATCAAGAAAAAGGATGTTCTGAAAATGAGCTTCAGAACTAGGTATGGCCACTATGAGTTCTTAGTGATGCCCTTTGGTTTGACGAATGCCCCTGCTGCTTTTTTGAGTTTGATGAATGAGGTATTTTGAGACTACCCAGATCAATTTGTGATAGTCTTCATTGATGATATCCTTGTGTATTCTCTGTCTCATGAGGAACATGCACAACATTTGAGGATTGTGCTGCAGATACTCAGAGACAGGCAGCTTTATGTAAAGATCAGTAAGAGTGAGTTCTGGTTAGATCAAATACCTTTTCTTGGTCATATTGTATCTAAAGACAGGGTGTCAGTTGATCCGTCTAAGATAAAAGTTGTACTTAATTGGGAGAGACCGAGGATAATTACAGAGATTCGAAGTTTTCTGGGGCTTGCAAGGTATTATAAAAGGTTTGTTGAAGAATTTTCCAGGATTGTCACTCCTTTGACTAAACTCACACGTAAGGAGACCCCTTTTGTATGGTCTGAGCAGTGTGAGCAGAGTTTCCAAGAATTAAAGAGGAGATTAATGACGGCACCTATGTTGACTATTTCAAATGGACCCGAAGGCTTCGCGGTGTAGTGATACCTCTCAACAAAGATTGGGGTGTGTGCTCATGCAGCAAGAGAGAGTAGTCGCTTATGGTTCGCGACAATTAAAGGATCATGAGCGAAATTACCCCACACATGATTTGGAGTTAGCCGCAGTGGTGTTTGCGCTAAAGATTTGGCGGCATTACTTATATGGGGAGAGGTTTCAGATATTTACTAACCACAAGAGCTTGAGGTATATATTCGACCAAAAAGAGTTAAACATGAGACAAAGGAGATGGATGGAACTCCTTAAAGACTATGATTGTAAGATACTCTATCATTCGAGAAAAGAAAATGTAGTTGCTGATGCCCTGAGCAGGAAGAGTAGGGTATCTGCTATGATGATCAGGGAATGGGATTTGTTAGAACAGTTCACCGGACTCAGAATCAGAGTTGAGGAAGCAGAGGTCGGGTTTATAGCTAGCCTACAGATAGAGCCTAGTATTGTGAATCAGATTAGAACCGGGCAGCAAAATGTTCAGAGGCTATTAGATATAGTTAGCCAAGCTGAACAAACCTCTCAGTCATATTTCATAGTGATGATGGGTTATTAAGGTTTAAGGATCGAATATGTGTTCCAAATGATGATACCCTGAAACAACAAATACTAAGGGAGTTTCATTGCTTTTGATACACCATGCACCCTGGAAGTACCAAGATGTACCAAGATTTGAGAAGGGTGTATTGGTGGAGTGGTATGAAGTGGGACGTAGCAAAATATGTGGTCAAATGTTTGGTATGCCAACAAGTGAAAGCTGAGCATCAGAAGTCAGGAGGGTTACTTAAACCTTTGCCTGTACCTACATAGAAATGGGAGCATATCACCATGGACTTTATCATGGGATTATCGAGGACCCAAAGAGGTCATGATGCAATATAGTGGACAGATTAACGAAGAATGCCCACTTCCTTGCCATTAGGAGTACGGATACATTGAGTGCCTTAGCCGAGTTATATGTTAGAGAGATAACTAGAATGCATGAGGCTCCAGTAAATGTTACGTCTGATAGAGATTTCCAGTTCACCTCTAGGTTTTGGACTCATTTCCAGGAGGCCATGAGATCTCAGTTAAGTTTTAGTACTGCCTAACATCTTCAGACTGATGGTCAGTCCGTGTAAGACCCGTATTTCAGATGTAAACCTTATGAATTCATAAGTATGATGATGTACATGTATTGCGAAACATAAGTGATGTAAAGTCCATAAATTCAATGTACACACTTGTAATAAGAGTTTGTGATGAACGAACAAGTTTCATTATGTATGAATATGAAGAAATGGACTTTTATAAGTAATGAATGGGATTGGAACTCAAAATGAGTAGTTTGGTAAAATGAAATGAAGTTGTATTTCCATTTAGTTTTAAATTGTGCACCTTTAGTTGTACAATGATTGCACAGAAGTTTTAATGTGTATTAAGTATGAAAGAATGTCATTTGCAAGCCTTAAAGGTGGTTGGATGAGAAAATGATTATGGCAACAAGTTGAGGATATTTGGTGTGAGTTACTGCAGAAAACTACAGCAAAATCTGGATATATGAATGTCAGATCGATCTCATAGGATGAGAGATTGATCTGGAAAAGCCAAAATGCTCTTATTTGAGCAATGGAACAAGACAGATCGATCTCCAATAGAGCCATATCGATTTGCTAAACATTCTGTAATGAGAAGATCGATTTTTATACAAACAGATCGATTTCCTTAGCTCACAGGTAGGAGCAGATCGATCTCCTATGGAAACAAATCGATCTCTTTAAGCTACTGCCTGAGACAGATCGATCTGAAGCCCTCAACAGATCGATCTCATGCATTCAAATTGGCGTGAAAATGAAGGATTTAAGAGGACCAAATCAATCTCATGCTTCGGCAGATCAATCTCATTGAGCAATTTCTATAAATAGGAGCAGTGAAATCTGTAAATCACGGAAACAAACCCCCATTTCTTCCATTTCAACCTAAAATCTAACTTTCTCACTCCTAAATCCACCCATTTCCAGTAAGATTTGAGGAAAGACTATTAGATACAAAGTTGTTCCTATTAAAGAGAAGAACAACATACTTTGGATTCAAAACCTCATTTGTGGTATTGAAAGAGCAAGGTGTATTTTCATTTGGAGCAAGTAGAGAAACTAGATTGGTAAGTTTTTAACACTTCAACCCAAGTACACTTGACGATTTATTGATTCTGGAGTTGATTTGTAAGTGTATTGATGGTTAAAACTACCTAGGTTATGATGGAACTAGTGTAACCTAGAAAATGGAATAAGTCTAGTGTGAGAAAATGTGGGTGAATGAGTTGGTGGTTTATGGATTATGATAAGTTGTTATTGAAGTAATATGGATGATTTGAGATGGTTAAATGAAGTTACATTGTGAGTTTAGGGAATTTATGGAAATGAGTATGTAAGATGTTTGATAAAATGCCATAGTGAAGAAATTGATGAGATATGAATACTATGAGCTTAATATCGATTAATATCGATTTGGTATGAATCAATAGGCCTAAAAGAAATCAATAGACTCGAGGTATGAGTAGAACGATAAAACTAGGCCTTATAAGGATTAATAGAGGCTATAGGTTGAATTGACTATAGCAAACACATGAGTTGTGTTGTATGGACTAAATTGATGAGATAAACGACTTTGTGCAGTTTCAGAGAGTTCGTTGAAGACGAATCGAACCACACAACTAAGCAGCTCTAAGAAAGTGGAATCACATGACACGACTCTAGGTAAGGAAATTTTGTAAGTATATAGAGATAGCTGCTCGTATTTTGAACTCGTGGGTGAATATAGGGTGTTTATGAAATGTATGAATGTTTGAGAAAATGATTGATAATGTATGTGAATAGCTACGAGTATGTATACGATTTGGTTTATTAAACTATTCTTGAAAAAAAGGATAGTAAGGCTAATAAATGCATAAATCATATGTTTTGGATGTTTTGAGAAACACATGACTTTGTTTTAAGCAAATCAACGGATAGGCTGGCTAGTGTTTGAATGATTTTACGAAATAGCACATGTAAGGTGCTAAGCATGGTTTGAGAACGATTTGGTTATTTATTGAGCCGCCTATCGTGTTATGTGAATTGAATCATGCTAGAGCCTCGCTCGCGCTAGATTTTTATGCTTTCTCTTGTATAAATTGTATTGGAGCTTAGCTCGCACATTGATTTGATTTGTGATGATGTTTTATAAACTGTACTGGGGCTTCCGCTCGTACGTGGATTTTGAGTGGTTTTCTTATGCATATAACCGTACTGGAGCTATACTCGTACGTGGTTTTTCTCATGTTTTATGCATAAATGCCGTACTAGAGCATTGCTCGTACGAGGTGGTTTAGTTATGATGCATGAATTGTGCTAGAGCTTTGCTCGCACAAGTTTTCACATTGTGGTACGTATGATGCCGTGGAAGTTGGTAAGATCCTCAAGCCCTGCATCCTCTAGCCAGAGAGGGCGGGGAGACTCTGTTCGGTGGGGAGGCTCTCTTACGGTAAGACCCTCAAGCATAACATCCTCAAGCCAGAGGAGGGGGGAGGCTCTGTTCGGCAGGGAGGCTCTCTTACATGAATACGAAAAGCTCCACGTGCACTTGAGACAATGGAGGTTACATTTGGTATTGGGTAGATAAGACCTACGGCTGGCACCCCCAACCATGATATGGGTCTGCGGAGTACGTTGTACCGTGTATATCACATAGAGTACGATGTACCGCGTGGTGGTTATTTGATGAGAAACTCTGGCGAAGAACTAACCCGCTTTCGTACCAGCATGATGCCCCGCACACCTGGATGCGTGTGGTCTGGGATGATTTATGATATAGTTGGCCAACATAGTCTTTGAGATATAGTGACCTGTCTCACTTGATATTACATAGTACCACATGGTTTGATATATGAGTATGATTGTGATTGTCCAGGGTAGACCCGAGGGAGTGGTCGAGCCTTGTGGGATTTTGATTGTGAAATGATAATGATGTTTGAGATTGAGAAATGATTGTGATGGGATTTTATTGTGTTTTGAGAGAGAGATGAATTTCAAAGGATGTTTCTTAATGAATTTCCTTTTTTATTATGAGATTTGATAAAGATGAGCATGAGAGGTTTTACATGATGATGATTCCATGTTTTATATGTCTGTTTTCCATGTTTTCTGTACATGATATATGTATATTCATACGGCATAGATTTATTTCCTCATGCTCTGATTATAAATGATTTATGCATAACATTTTCATCATGTACATAGAGTTTTTATCTACCATGCTTGCATTATTGCCTTACTGAGCGTGTGGTTGTTCATCTCTCTCTATTTCCCCCTCTACGGAGCATACACAGTGGCCAGTGAGGACTGAGGTGTTTGTTTTGGACATCCGCTGCTTCCATTGCCAAAAGGTATACACATAGTGATTCTTTTTTTGTATCTAAACATGTAAAGGCACAGTAGTCAATTGTATTGTAATGTAGGGGATGTAAAAGTTAGAAAACGTGTCATGTATAACTTAACTCTAAATGAATGACACTTCTTTTGATTCAATTGAGAATGAATGTTGAGTGATGTTATTTATTGACTCACAGCCCAACTGCGAAGTGGTAAGTTTGTTCACAACCGGGTAAGGAAAGGAAAATGTGAAAAATTTATAGTGATTTTCGGTTAAACAGGATAAAATGGGTCGTGATAGAGATTGATATCAGAGCTGTGTTGGCTTGATGTGACTCAGCAAATAAAACGTAAGAAAGTTACATCCTCATATTACTGTGCTTTTGTTTAGATATGATTGTGTATACCGTGAAGGATTGAGTCTAATAAGCGATTGTGAATACAGGAATTTAGGCATTATGCCTATTACACGCCGAGGTAGAGGGGCGGGAACACGTGCTAGAGGTCATAGAGGTGGGCCTGAGAGCCGTGCGGAGCCACAGATTGACTAGGCTCCTCAGAACTCTGCTGAGAGAGCAGGAGATATAGAGGCACGCTTCGCTAGGATAGAGCAGAGTATTGAGAGCCTAGTTGAGATAGTCACTCAGGCATAGGGTGGGTGCCGATGATAGACGAGGTCCCGCAGCACAGCCTACTACTGGACAAGCAGCTGCAGAGGCAGAGAGACCTCAGACTATTGAGACGGTGACACCCCTAGTACGGGATACGGCTTCACCTATCGCAACATAGCAGAGTGATAGCGATTTGGGGTATGACTGCGACTTGAGCAGATTGAGACAGTTTTAGGAGTTGAAACCTCCAGTGTTTAGAGGAATAAAAGATCCGGTGATTATTGAGGATTAGGTCTACGAGATGGAGAAATTGTACCGATTTTTCAGATAGACATCAACTAAGAAAGTGGCATTTATCGTGTTTATGTTAAAAGGCGACGCTGAACACTAGTAGAGATCCACGGAGTCTATTTTGAGGGCCCGACACTCCGAGATCTCATGGGAGATATTTTTGGAGGCCTTTAGGAGACAGTACATCCCAACTACCGTACAGAGGAAACTGCGATGGAATTCATGAATTTGGTTCAGGGGAATTGTACTGTGGATAAATACGAGTCAAGATTTATATCTTTGGGGAGATATGACCTGGATACGATTGGTAGTGAGACTCGAAAGATCCAGAAGATCGTTGATAGATTGAGATTGGCCATCCGAACTAAGCTAGCCCCATTTGACATTTAGACATATGAAGAGGCGGTACACAAGGCTCAGTTATGCGAGCAAGACTTTGAGCGGAATGCCTCTGAGCTTGGGAAGATTAATGTCAGAAGAGACAGAGATCGAAAGAGATCTGGGATAGATAGAGTGACCAAGAGAAGAGGTTAGAGATTCTTCAAGAAGACGCCTAAGATTGAGGAGGTGCAGGAGAGAGCTGCTAGACCTCCTGTGTACTCGGCTTTGACTGCACCGAGGGGTATGATTAATAGAGGACCACGACCTACTACTGAGCGGTGTAGGAGATGTGGTAGATTTCATGGGATTAAGCCTTGTTCGATAACCCGTACAGTATGTTACAAATGTGAGAGACTCGGACACATAGCAAAATATTATCCTGAGATGATAGAGACTGCCCCGCAGAAGGGTAAAGAGCCAGAGAGAGCTCCAATTGAGACAACTGCTCCAATAAGGAGGGCTACAGCTGAAGAAAAAGAGAAGCAGACAGCGGGTGTGAGCAGAGGGAGAGTACATGCACTAGATCAGGACACCGCAGATGCTTCTGTAAGACCCGAATTTAATTAAAATATGAAATAAAGGAGTATTTGTGAAGGAAGTCGGGTTAAATTAATCCCGAACATGTGTAAGGGCAAAATGGTCAAAAGACCAAAGGTTGGTATAATTTCGATAAGAAAAATTTAATTAAAATATGGATTTAAGAAATCTTGGTCAATAAAAGTGAAATAAATTTATTTTGGGTTAAATTGATTAAGATATTAATTTATTTAAATTTTTCGGGATTAATCGAAATTTTTAGTTCGGAAAAATAATCCTGAAAATAATAAAAAAAATATACCGAAAAATCACCCGGGACAATATCTCGAAAATACGGAGGACTTATACCCGAAAAAGGGTTAAAAATAAATTAAATAAATTAAATAAATTAAATTAAATAAATTAAATTAAAATAAAAATAATAATTTTGTAGATATTTGGGTAATTTTAATGTATTTTAAGGAATAGTGAAATTATTAAAATAAATAATAATAATAAAAATAATTAATGAAAGAAAAAAAAAAAAAGAAACGAATCGCGAAAATCGCGAAAATGAAAAACGAAAAGGGGGGCAGCCGACCGAGGAAGGCCCGACGAGCCACCGGCGGCCGATGGTCCCAGCTGATGGTCGGAACACGTAGAGCGAAGCCCGGCGGTTCCAACAGTACCGGCGGTGCAGCTTATCGATGCCGAAATCCGGCTGAAAACGGAGGAGAAGGCCGCGGGAAAGAGGGGTTACAGGCGGCGAACGGCGGCGAATCGGCCGGAACCAAGGCCCGATTTCGAAAGCCCAGGCGACGGCGGTCCTTTCTGCACCGGTAGCAGCCGGCGAAACGGCCGGAATCGCCTGCGACGGCCAAAAGAGGGAGACGGGTCCGACGGCGAAGAGGAGAACAGCCGGACCGGCGGCATTTCGGCGACGTTGAGGCGAACCGAGGCCAGATTCGAGGTGCGGACGACCCAGCGGAGCTGTTGGCGATGGAAGCCGGTGGAGAACCGGCCGGAAAAGGGGTGAACCGACGGTGAACCGACCGAACCGGGGTGAACCGACAGTCTGAACCGATCCGAACCGGACTGAGCCGGTTCAGCCAAAAAGAGGAGAAAAAAGGGAGAAAAAGGGAAAAAGAAAAACAGAAAAAATTGGGGAAAATTCCGGTGATGCAATCGAGCTTCGGGTAAGTCGATAAGCGGTCAAATTGACCCGATTTAAATTTGGAATATTTTATTTAATTAAATTTCGACCGAAAAGTTTACCCGAAAATGTAATTAATTGTGTAGCTCGACGATTGGCATCCACCGAGGGCTCGAGACAGTCTCGATTTGCGGACTAGCATGGAATCTCAGGTAAGTGACCCCTATTTACGACAATTTTCTCGTTATGCGTGATATTGATTTAATTTCCGCATAAATTGAATTAAATTATGGAAATTTAGATTAATTGTCGTAAATATTAAATTTAGCTATTCGAGAATTAGAACGAGGCCCGATAAATTATTGGTGGGCCCAGTGAGCCCAATAGGCCTCGATAAAGTGAGAATTAAGTGGAAAACGGGCTTAAGGCCGATTAAGGCCCATTAAGGTGCAATCGGGCCCAATAGGGGTAAATGGGCCCAGCGATTTAAATTAAGCCCAGAAAGTATTAAATACGATTAGATTGCATAATATCTGACCTGAGGAATGTTGATACGCAGTTCCGGGCATTTGATTGGAAGCATATCGGACTGCGCGACGGGACTACATTGGAAAAGAAAAGGTCAGACTCGACGGGAAAATAAGGTAAGGGAATTCTGCGGACTGCTAGAGGTAACTTTACGCAATTTTAAATTCATACGCAGTCCTTTAAAATTAACTGAAGGGTCTAGAGGTCGAATAATAATTTTAGTGCCCCGAATGGGCAAATTACTAAAATACCCTTGTTAAGGGTAAAAATCGAAAAATTTAGGAAAAATTGGGAGGAGCAAGGACAAGAGGTTCCTGCTCATTCTGGAGGTATTTCAACGCATGCATGAGTAGGCTGGCTCACTTTTAAAGAAAAATGCATAGCATTGCATATCTTAATTGTTGTGATTTCTGTGAAAACTATTTGAAAATAACCGAGCCGCCTACATGTTTTTATTTACATGTGACGTGCTAGAGCTCAGCTCGCACGATGTTTGACTTGTGTGATGCATGCATTAGTGCTGGAGCGAGAGCTCGCACTAGAGTTTTACATGCATAGGTGCTAGAGTATAACTCGCACCAGACTTCACATGCTTTTGCGTGACATGGTGCTAGAGTCTAACTCGCACCAGATTTTACATGAATTTCATGACAGGGTGTGGGAGTTTAACTCGCACCAGATTTTATAAGATTTTCATACGATTTATATACAGAGTGCTGAGCCTAGCTCGCACTAGTTTTACTGGATTTGTGGAGTAGCGCTGTCTGCCCTTGGAGTCAGCCAAAAGACCCAACAGGCTCAAAAGACCTCTTAAGTAGGGTGAGAGTGAGGGATGAGGTTGACGGCCTTGTGGAGATGTAAAGCTGGCTCTGCCAAGTTTACTTGATTTGATGAGAGTGCTGAGCATCGCTCGCACTGATTTTTATGAGAACATACGATGAGCCGTGCTTGGAGCATCGGGTAGACTGTGTGTCACCGATTTAATAGGCTCGCACGTGCGTTTTGAGACATGGCAACGAGTATTGAGTTATGAAAACCTCTGTGGGAAGCAGGCCATTTGGGCTGGAGTACCTAGAGTGATATGGGTCCATGGAGTACGATGTACCGTGCAAGTAGCATGGAGTACGATGTACCGTGGGGTATCTTCGGATACGGTATCTTTGTGATACAGGGTATCTTCGGATACGGTATCTTTGTGATACGGGGTATCTTTGTGATACGGTATCTTTATGATACGGGGTATCTTCGGATACGGCATCTTCGGATGCGTGAGATCGGATAAGACTGACGGGTTGGATTGACCCACCTCCCGGGCAGTTCCCGATCAGGGTGAGACCTCGGACACTGGGATCCGTGAAGCTAGAGGGACTCACGAGGACATATTGGCCAGTCCTGGTTATTACCGATATACAGTATTGCCTAGTCTCGTATCTTGTATATATATATATACGTATGTTTTCGATATCGATGCTTTTGAGAAACTCAATTTCCATGGTTTTGTGTGAGTCAGGATCACCCGAAGGAGGGGTCGAGTCCTGACTTCATTGTGAAATTCTTAAAGAGAAAGAAATGATTTAAAATAATTGCATGTTGAATTTTCCGTGCAAACTCGATTTACATAACATCATAATTCTTATCATTTGTTTTTAAATGTGTGGAGAAAGGGTGGTTTATGCATGGCACCACGTTCATGTAGGTAGTATGGTTACCTACTTGTTCGTAGGATTGCCTTACTGAGCTTGATGTGCTCACCCCTTTCATTTTCTCCCACAGATGATCTCCAGTTGAAGTCGCGACGACTCAGTACTGCATTCCGGATATCCGCTGCTACCCATTGACATAAGGTATATATACACTTGTACATATCGTATCTACATAAGCATAGCACAGTAACATGTTTGTAAGTAACTTTAGGGGATGTATAAATAATGTAAATAATTATAAACGACTGGAGAATAAATAAGTTAGATGGCAATTGAATGGTGGGACTGGCATTGACGCACAGCCCAATTATTAGTGGAGTGTGGTCACGATTCGAGGACAGGTAAGAATATTAAGTAAATAATAAAAAACGCGAAAAATTAACTCTGATTTTTGGGTAGTTTGGGTCGTGACAGCTTCGACGGATGTGATTAAAGGTACCATCCTAATATTTGATTTAGAAGCGTTGGTATTGTTTGATCCCGGTGCCACGCATTCATTCATATCACCTTCTTTTGCACATAAATTGTTGAAGCATGTGAAACCTACATTATTGGATAAAATGTTGAAGATTTCCACACCCATGAACGATAGTCAATTAACTGAACATGTATGTAGGGATTGTAAATTGAAGATAAAGGGAAAGGAAATGACAGCCAATTTAATTTTATTTAATATGAATGATTTTGATGTAATATTGGGAATGGATTGGTCGGCTGCCAATCATGTTGTTATGGACTGTCATGCTAAAACATTGAGGTTTCCTGAGATAGAAAATCATGTTGTAAGATTTGTGAAATGAAATAAAAGATCATGATTTACTATAAATGAAAAGAGTATGATTTTATTTAATCTACTTGGAAGATGAATTTATTTGTTTATGTTGAATATTGATGTGATGACTTGTGACACTAACGGTAGAAAGAATAATGTGAAGGGTTCATTGCATACGTGGTTGACATAGATAAGGCACACTTGAAATTGAGAGACATACCAGTGATTGCAGAATTCATTGATGTCTTTTCAGACGATTTACCAGGATTACCACTTGAAAGGGAAATGGAATTTTACATAGATTTAGTGCCTGGTACCGAGCCGATATCTAATCCACCGTATAGAATGACACCAATTGAGTTGGAAGAGCTAAAGAAACAACTACAAGAGTTGCTAGAGAAGGGGTTTGTTAGACCGAGTGTCTCACCTTGGGGAGCTCCGGTTCTGTTTGTAAGGAAGAAGGATGGAAGCCTTTAACTGTGTATAGATTATCGGTTGTTAAATAAGGCCACCATTAAGAACAAGTACCCCCTTCCACGCATAGATGATTTGTTAGATCATCTTCGGGGAGCACAGGTCTTTTCCAAGATAGATATGCAGTCAGGGTATCATCAGTTGAGGATACCGGGTGGAGATATACCCAAGACAGCATTTCGTACCCGTTATGGCCACTATGAGTTTTTGGTTATGCCATTCGGATTGACAAATGCCCCCATAGCATTTATGGCACTGATGAATGATGTATTCAAGCCATACCTAGACCAGTTTGTGATAGTGTTCATAGATGACATTTTGGTTTATTCTAAGTCCAGGGAAGAGCATGAGCAGCACTTGAGAGTAGTTCTGCAGACCCTCCGAGAGAAAGAGTTATATGTCAAACTCAGCAAGTGTAATTTTGGTTAGAGCAGATCTCATTTTTGGGTCATGTTATGTCGAAGGATGGGGTATCAGTGGATCCATTTAAGATTGAGGCAGTTGTGCAGTGGGAACAACCTAAGAAAGTTATTGAGATTAGAAGTTTTTTGGGGCTGGCAGGTTATTATCGGAGATTTGTAGAGGGTTTCTCCAGACTAGCTGCTTCATTGACACGTCTCACGTGGAAAGACGTTAAGTTTATGTGGGATGAAGCATGTGAGAGGAGTTTTGAGGAGCTTAAGCGTCGATTGACCACTGCTCCAATTCTCACCATTCCTACCAGCTCAGGAGGTTTCTCGGTGTATACGAATGCATCACACTAGGGACTAGGCTGTGTGCTTATGCATGATGGTAAGGTAGTTACCTATGGATCTAGACAATTGAAAGATCACGAGAGGAACTACCCGACACATGATTTGGAGTTGGCGGTTGTGGTGTTTGCTTTGAAAATATGTCGCCACTATCTCTATGGTGAGAAATTTCAGGTTTTTATAGATCATAAGAGTCTTAAGTACCTATTCTCGCAGAAAAAGTTAAATATGAGACAGAGGAGATGGCTCGAACTCCTGAAGGACTATGATTGTGAAATCATGTACCACCCGGGTAAGGTAAATGTGGTTACCGATGCCTTGAGTATGAAGAACCTCGGGTTGATGTCTTATATGATGGTACGGGAACATGAGTTGTTGAAACAAGTTACAAAGCTCAGTTTGGATGTAACCCCACCTGGATCAGAGAGACTCGAGATCATGGCTAGTATGAGATTAGAGCCGAGTTGATTGGTCGCATTCGGTAGGCTCAGTAGAGCGATCGACAGTGTATCGATTGGTTGAGTTAGACACATGCAGGTGTTGGTATTGATTTTGAGCTGAGCACAGATGGCTTATTGAGGTTCAGAGGCAGAGTATGTGTTCCCGAGGACCCTGAGATCAGGAGACTAATTTTATCAAAGGCTCACTCATCGAAGTACACGATACATCCGAGGAGTACCAAGATGTATCAAAACCTTCAAAAGGTTTATTGGTGGTATGGAATGAAGAGAGACATTACAGAGTATGTCGCTAAGTGTCTCGTTTGTCAGCAGGTGAAGGTAGAGCATCAGAAGCCTGCATGGTTATTGCAGCCTCTACTGATACCGACATGGAAGTGGGAGCATGTCACCATGAATTTTGTGATGGGATTACCGAGGACCCACAGAGGTCATGATGCCATATGGGTTATTATGGATCAGTTGACTAAGTCAGCCCATTTCTTTGCTATGAGAGCTATCGATACTCTGAGTCAGTTGGTGAACCTATATGTTTGAGAGATAGTACGACTACATCATGTACCAGTGAGCGTTGTTTCTGATAGGGATGCCCACTTCACTTCTCATTTTTTATAACATTTTCAAGAAGCGATGGGGACCCACTTGAGTTTTAGCACCATTTTTCATCCTTAGACAGATGGGCAGTCAAAGAGGACTATACAGACCTTGGAAGATATGTTGAGAGCATGTATTTCGGATTTTGAAGGCTCCTGGGATGATCACCTGTAGTTAGTCGATTTCATCTATAATAACAGTTATCATGCGAGTATCGGGATGGTACCCTATGAGGCATTGTATGGACACAGATGTCGATCCCCCATTGGATGGGAAGAGATTGGTGACAGACAAATTTTTGCTCCAGCTTTAGTGTAGCAGGCATTTGAGGATATCCGATTGATATGTGAGAGATTACGGATAGCTCAGAGCCGATAAAAGAGTTATGCTGATAAGAGGCGGAGACCACTAGAGTTTGATGAGGGTGAGTCAGTATTTCTAAGAGTTTCACCTTCGAATGGTATTATGAGATTTGGTAAAAAGGGCAAGCTGAGCCCTAGATATATCGGACCTTTCGAGATTTTAGAGAGAGTGGGAGATAAGGCGTATAGGTTAGCATTGCCACTGGACTTGGCAAATGTTCATAATGTCTTTCACGTCTTTATGCTTCAGAAGTATCACCTGGACCCAACACATGTGATAAGATATGAGCCATTGGAGCTCAATGAGAGTATAACATATATTAAGAAGCTGATTCAAATATTGGACAGAAAGGAAAAGGTGTTGAGGATAAAGACAATTCCCTTGGTGAAAGATCTTTGGCAACATCACACGGTGGAAGAGACCACATGGGAATTGGAGAACTTGATATGGGAGAAGTACCCCTAACTTTTTGAGGAATAACTTGGTTCTAATTTGGAGGACCAAATTCTTTTGAGAAGAGGAATGTAAAACCCGTATTTTAGATGTAAACCTTATGAATTCATAACTATGATGATGTACATGTAATGTGAAACATAAGTGATGTAAAGTCCATAAATTCAATGTACACACTTGTAATAAGAGTTTGTGATGTACGAACAAGTTTCATTATGTATGAATATGAAGAAATGGACTTTTATAAGTGATGAATGGGATTGGAACTCAAAATGAGTAGTATGGTAAAATGAAATGAAGTTGTATTTTCATTTAGTTTTGAATTGTGTACATTTGGTTGTACAATGATTGCACACAAGTTTTAATGTGTATTAAGTATGAAAGAATGTCATTTGCAAGCCTTAAAGGTGGTTGGATGAGAAAATGACTATGACAGCAAGTTGAGGATATTTGGTGTGAGTTACTGCAGAAAACTGTAGCAAAATCTGAAAATATGAATGCCAGATCGATCTCATAGAATGAGAGATCGATCTGGAAGAGCCAAAATGCTCTTATTTGAGTAATTGAACAAGACAGATCGATCTCCAATGCAGCCTGATTGATCTGCTAAATATTTTGAAATGAAAAGATCGATTTTTATACAAACAGATTGATTTCCTTAGCTCTCGGGTAGGAGCAGATCGATCTCCCCAGGAAACAGATCGATCTCCTTAAGCTACTACCTGAGACAGATCGATTTGAAGCCCTCAACAGATCGATCTCATGCATTCAAATTGGCGTGAAAATGAAGGATTTAAGAGGACCAGATCGATCTCATTGAGCAATTTCTATAAATATGAGCAGTGAAATCTGTAAATCACGGAAACAAACCCCCATTTCTTCCATTTCAACCTAAAACCTAACTTTCTCACTCCTAAATCCACTCATTTCCAGTAAGATTTGAGGAAAGACCATTAGACACAAAATTGTTCCTATTAAAAAGAAGAACAACATACTTTGGATTCAAAACCTCATTTGTGGTATCGAATGAGCAAGGTGTATTTTCATTTAGAGCAAGAAGAGAAACTAGATTGGTAAGTTTCTAACACTTCAACCCAAGTACACTTGACTATTTATTGATGTGTATTGATGGTTAAAACTACCTAGGTTATGATGGAACTAGTGAAACCTAGAAAATGGAATAAGTCTAGTGTGAGAAAATGTGAGTGAATGAGTTGGTGGTTTATGGATTATGATAAGTTGTTATTGGAGTAATATGGATGATTTGAGATGGTTAAATGAAGATACATTGTGAGTTTAGGGAATTTATGGAAATGAGTATGTAAGATGTTTGATAAAATGTCATAGTGAGGAAATTGATAAGATATGAACATTATGAGCTTAATATCGATTAATATCGATTTGGTATGAATCAATAGGCCTAAAAGAAATCAATAGACTCGAGGTATGAGTAAAACGATAAAACTAAGCCTTATAAGGATTAATAGAGGCTATAGGTTGAATTGACTATAGCAAACATATGAGTTGTGTTGTATAGGCTAAATTGATGAGATAAACGACTTTGTACAGTTTCGAAGAGTTCGTTGGAGACGAATCGAATTGCACAAGTAAGCAGCTCTAAGGAAGTGGAATCATGCGACATGATTCCAGGTAAGGGAATTTTGTAAGTATATAGAGATAGCTGCTTATACTTTGAACTCGTGGGTGAATATAGGGTGTTTATGAAATGTATGACTATTTGAGAAAATGATTAATGATGTGTGTGAATAGCTACGAGTATGTATACGATTTGGTTTATTAAACGATTCTTGAAAAAGGGGATAGTAAGGCTAATAAATGCATAAATCACATGTTTTGGATGTTTTGAGAAACACATGACTTTGTTTTAAGCAAATCAACGGATAGGCTGGTTAGTGTTTGAATGATTTTGCGAAATAGCACATGTAAGGTGCTAAGCATGGTTTGAGAATGATTTGGTTGTTTATTGAGCCGCCTATTATGTTATGTGAATTGAATCGCGCTGGAGCCTCACTCGCGCTAGATTTTTATGCTTTCTTTTGTATGAATAGTGCTAGAGCTTAGCTCGCACCTTGATTTGATTTGTGATGATGTTTATAAATCGTACTGGAGCTTTCGCTCGTACGTAGATTTCGAGTGGTTTTCTTATGCATATAACCGTACTGGAGCTATGCTCATACGTTGTTTTTCTCATGTTTTATGCATAAATGTCGTACTAGAGCGTTGCTCGTACGAGGTGGTTTAGTTATGATGCATGAATCGTGCTAGAGCTTTGCTTGCACAAGTTTTCACACTATGGTATGTATGATGTCGTGAAAGTTGGTAAGATCCTCAAGCCCTACATCCTCAAGCCAGAGAGGGCGGGGAGGCTCTGTTTGATGGGGAGGCTCTTTTATGGTAAGACCCTCAAGCACAACATCCTAAAGCCAGAGGAGGCGGTGAGGCTTTGTTTGGCAGGGAAGCTCTCTTACATGGATACAAAAAGCTCCACGTGCACTTGAGACAATGGTGGTTACATTTGGTATGGGGTAGATAAGACCTACAGCTAGCACCCCCAACCATGGTATGGGTCCGCGGAGTATGCTGTACCGTGTATATCACATGGAGTACGATGTACCGCGTGGTGGTTATGTGATGAGAAAGTCTAGCGAAGAACTAACCCACCTTCGTACCAGCATGATGCCCCGCACACCTGGATGTGTGTGGTCTGGGATGATTTATGATATAGTTGGCCAACATAGTGTTTGAGATATAGTGACCTGTCTCACTTGATATTACATAGTACCACATGGTTTGATATATGAGTATGATTGTGATTGTCTAGGGTAGACCCGAGGGAAGGTTCGAGACTTGTGGGATTTTGATTGAGAAATGATAATGATGTTTGAGATTGAGAAATGATTGTGATGGGATTTTATTGTGTTTTGAGAGAGAGATGAATTTCAAAGGATGTTTCTTAATGAATTTCCCTTTTTATTATTAGATTTGATAAAGATGAGCATGAGAGGTTTTACATGATGATGATTCCATGTTTTATATGCCTTTTTCCATGTTTTCTATACATGATATATGTATATTCATACGGCATAGATTTATTTCCTCATGCTCTGATTATAAATGATTTATGCATAACATTTTCAGCATGTAGATAGAGTAGTTATCTACCATGCTTGCATTATTGCCTTACTGAGCGTGTGGTTGCTCATCCCTCTCTATTTTCCCCTCTACAGATGGTACATAGTAGCCCAGTGAGGACCGAGGCGTTTTAATTTAGACATTCGCTACTTCCATCGCCAAAAGGTATACACACATGGATTCTTTTTTTGTATCTAAACATGTAAAGGCACAGTAGTCAATTGTATTGTAATGTGGGGGATGTAAAAGTTAGAAAACGTGTCATGTATAACTTAACTCCAAATGAATGACACTTCTTTTGATTCAATTGAGAATGAATGTTGAGTGATATTATTTATTGACTCACAGCTCAACTGTGAAGTGGCAAGTTTGTTTACGACCGGGTAAGGAAAGGAAAATGCAAAATATTTATAGTGATTTTCGGTTAAATAGGATAAAATGGGTCGTGACAATTTTGAGCGGACTATACAGACCTTTGAGGACATGTTGAGGGCATGTACGATGGATTTTAAGAGATCATGGGATGACCACCTGCCCCTTGCCGAGTTCGCATATAATAATAGCTATCATGCGAGTATTGGTATGGCACCTTACGAGGCTTTATATGGTAGGAAGTGTATGTCCCTTATGTTTTGGGAAGAAGTGGGCGACAGGAAAATAAATGCTCCCGAACTTGTTGAGCAGGCAGTTCAGAGTGTCAAAATCATATGTGAAAGATTATGGGCTGCTCAGAGTTGACAGAAAAGTTACGCAGATGTGCATAGACGGCTACTCGAGTTTCAAGTTGGAGATTCTGTATTCCTTAAGATATCTTCAAGTAAAGGTATCATGCGCTTCGGGAAGAAAGGGAAATTGAGTCCTCGATATATAGGACCGTTTGAGATTTTGGAGAGAGTGGAAGACGTTGCTTACCGGGTGGCCTTACCTTCGCAGTTCTTCGGGATACACAATGTCTTTCACGTATCCATGTTGAGGAAATATAATCCAGATCCCTCCCATGTCATCGAGTATGAAGCATTGGATATCCAAGGGGATATGAGTTATATGGAAGAACCCATCCGAATACTTAACAGAAAGGAAAAGGTACTTCGAACGAAAAGGATTTCATTGGTTAAAGTTCTCTGGAAACACCACTCAATGGCAGAAGCAACTTGGGAACTACAAAACATTATGAAGGAGAAGCACCCTTAGCTATTTAATAGCTCGAGTTAAATTTAGAAGACCAAATTCCCCAAAGGTGGGGAGGATGTGAGACCTGAGAATTTTATGTACCTTAGTCATGAGATTTGCAATGTGAAGATTGTACTTAGCGAATGTAATTATGTTATATCGATGTACACGCAAGTTTTAAATATAATAAAGTATATGGAGATAAAGTTTTTAAGTCTTAAATGTGTATGGATTGAAATATGGACTATGGAGTAGATTGTGGTAAGTTTGCATTGAGTTTCCTGCAAATTTGTGCAGCAGTAGTAGAATTTGTGAAGGCCAGATCGATCTACAAGGGAAGAGAGATCGATCTCATGACTCCAGAATGCAGTAAGTGTGTAATAGCAGGCAAGCAGATCGATCTCATAAGGAAGTAGATCGATCTCATGTAGCCTCTTCCTAGTAAGAATCTATCTTGTCACAAAGGTAGATCGATCTCCTTAAGTTTCAACTTGAAAGATATCGATCTCTACCCTCTAGCAGATCGATCTCCACTTAGAAGAACAGATCGATCTCCACCCTCGACCAGATCAATCTCGTAGTTGTTAATGGAGCAGTTGGAGCAGTTAAAATCAAGCAGAGATTGATCTCCACCAATGTCAGATCAATCTCATACGCCCTACCTATATAAGAATCACGAGATTTTGCCTGAAAACCGAGCCTCTCTCACCTACAAACCTCAATATTCACCATTTTCAACCAAACCAAGCTTTCTCTCCCTCAAATTCACCATATTCTAGACAGAATTAGATAAAGGGTAAGAGACAAAGTTGTTCCTCATAAGAGAGATCGATCTCATGACTCCAGAATGCAGTAAGTGTGTAATAGTAGGCAAGCAAATCGATCTCATAAGGGAGTAGATCGATCTCATGTAGCCTCTTCCTAGTAAGAATCTATCCTGTCACAAGGGTAGATCGATCTCCTTAAGTCTCGACTTGAAAGATATCGATCTCTACCCTCTAGCAGATCGATCTCCACTTAGAAGAACAGATCGACCTCCACCCTTGACCAGATCGATCTTGTAGTTGTTAATAAAGCAGTTGGAGCAGTTAAAATCAAGCAGAGATCGATCTCCACCAATGCCAGATCGATCTCCACCAATGCCAGATCGATCTCATATGCCCTGTCTATATAAGAATCATGAGATTTTGCCTGAAAATCGAGCATCTCTCACCTATAAACCTCAACATTCACCATTTTTAACCAAACCAAGCTTTCTTTCTCTCAGATTCACCATATTCTGGACAAAATTAGACAAAAGGGTAAGAGACAAAGTTGTTCCTCTTGGTAAAGGGAACAACATACTAGAAAATCAAGGATTGGATTGAAACAAAGGAAAGGACAAGCATTCTACAAGTTTTGGCAAGAGGAGACAAACTAAGTGAGCTTACAAGACCCTTGTTTTCTTAAGTAGTATCATTTTATATATTAGTGAATGGACATATATATATATATATATATATATATATATATATATATATATATGAACATATATTTGGTTGGAAATGTCTAAGTCATGAGGAAACAACTAAGGAGTATAGTTGGAAAATGAAATGTAGATATCTTGTTATGGTTACGAGCTAGCTAAGGTAATGATAAAGATGTAGGAGAAGTTTGAGACAATGTATGTGTTTAAGAGTGGTAGCTTAGATATAGTATAGGTATAGGTATAAGTGAGATGAAAAGAGAAATGAGAATGATGAATATTAACAATTTAATGATGTTTAGACAGTTTTAGAATCTAACACAGGAAACGAGGCTAGTCCGAGGGCCGAAGGATATTATACCACTCAAGATGCAAGAGGTAAGGGAAATAAACCATTTGTGCTTGTGAGTTTTCGAATGATTGAAAACGTTTTGATAGCATGAAAAAGGTTTAATGAAATGAGCATGTTTATGAGAAATGAGATAATCTGATGCTTTGACGAACGAGTAAGTGTTTTATCTGTTTGAGCTCGGTTTTGATGAGTTTTGTGTAACTGTGAGTATAATGTTTTATAACTAAAATGAGTTTTGTAATAACCGCTATGGGCTCTACGTGAAGGCAAAACGGTTTTAATACAACAATGGCATATTTTACTAAGACTAAGGCTTGTAATGAGATGCACATCGATACTCCACTTTCTCAGCATTGAGTGGCCTTGCTCTGGTAGCATGTAAGATCGAACCTTGCTCTAATAGCATGTAAGATCGATACCTCTGTTCTGGTAACGAGAGATGACCTCGCTCTGGTAGCGATGGGTGGCCTTACTTTAATAGCATGTAAGATCGGGTCTTGCTTTGAATATCATGTAAGACCATAGCTGAACGACTCTGATCAAGTTTATAGCGAATCATGGCCATGTATTGATGTCGACGCTTCCCTTTGTTGAGGATGTCCACCTAGGGGATGATTTAATTGATGTGATGTGCCTATGACGATGATTTTATCTGAGTTTTATTAAATGCCTAGTCTCGATTTCTTTGATGTTATGATGATTTGTGATCTTTATCACGTGAATTATGCCGATGCCATTGTTTCTAGTATTATTTCTATAACGTTTTTACATACTCGAATATTTCCATCATATTGTGTTGTGGTGATGATTTTATAGATTTTCCTCATCCTCCTTACTGAGAGCTTTGAGAGCTCACCCTTTTTTCTCCCCCCTCCAGATTTCTTACAGTGAGCGAGATAGTGCCTGCCGCGTATGTGATATAGGCTGGTGGAAAAGATCTCCTCAGGCTATCGTTTGTACACGCACAAGGTATAATTTAGTTCATTTTGTATCCAGACAATGATATAATACAGAAATTTATGTTAAGTATTTTTGGGATGTAACTAGGATGACATGAGGAAAATGAATCGTGTTTTGTGGATTATTCCCCTTTGGGATACTATGTATTTGATGTTATGAACTAGAAATTGTATGATCTTGGGGTTAATGATTTATTATAAACACAAGTGATTAAATAACACTGTACAGGAATACAACCCGAGTAAGAGGTTTAATATAAGAAAATTTTAAATTAGCCTTATTTTCCGCGCTTAAGAGCTGTCACAATGAAATCGTGTTGGAGCTATGTTGAGATCTGTGAATTTACCCAAATTCGCTCACACTTGATTTTGGTATGGCATACGAACAGATCGTGCTGGAGCATAACTCGCACTGAGTTTTATTGTGATGCATGACAAAAATCGTACTGGAGCCCTCGTGTAGACTGTGTGTCACACTGACTTGCTCGCACTGGATTTTAGATAAGTAACGGTTGATTTCTTATATTGAGGTGGTAAAACCTTGAGATTACTCGGTTCCCTTAATATTCTGAGGTCCACGGAGTACGTTGTACCGTGTGATGAGATATGGAGTACACTGTACCGTGCGGTCTTTGGACTTCTGTCAGTATTCGGACTTCTGATTGACCCACAGGATGGATTAACCCACCTCCATGATGCCTGGAATCATCGATTATGTACATATGTCCATTGCTATTATTATTGAATCTCATCCAAGTCTTCAGAATAATCATATTGTTGAATTGCTTACTGACTGTTTTAAAAGTGAAATGAAAAGAAATGATTGAGCTTCTATCGATTGATGACTATTGTATAGAATGCTTCTGTTTTCAGTGAATGCAGTTGTTTAAGAAATGATTAAGTTTCTATCGATTGATGATTATCGTATAGAATGCTTTTGTTTTCAGTAAATGCAAGTGATTTGAAAAGTGAATGCATTTGTTTTACGAGATGATAAAACATGCATTATGAGCATCGTAGATAGTATGGTTAGCTACCTACTTTCATTTATTCGTTACTGAGAGTGTTGTGCTTATCCATTTACTCTTCCCCCTCTATAGAGCATTTCCAGTAGAGTGTGTTAGCTGCATCCGTCCTGCAATCCTTTACACATAGCTATTCAGCAGCATCGAGGTATACACACATATGTACTTTTTTATCTGAATAATAGCGTACAGTGTTGTAGTCCATTATATGGGGGATGTATATGTAAGGCAATGTAAACGACTTTCTAATTATGAAATGATAACTTTATGAGCTTCCACAAATATTAGTGCCTAGGACTAAAGTATTGCCTGATATGTATATATATAACATATGAAACTGAGTGATGGATATTGACTCACAGCCCAACAAGTGAAGTGAGGTAAGTTCGCGAAAAATTTGTAGTGATTTTTGGAAAAACTAGTCGCTATAAGTTCTTTCTCCAGACACAATAATGCCTTCACCTCCCCAACATATGAATCAACCATCCTTTTTAAGGGAGTCGGATCACCATGAAAACTTTCAATGCCTGAATAACATGTAGAAGCATCTTCATAGATCTTACTAACTTGAGAAAAAAAAGGTATCTCTAAGTCGGAGTAAGAAGCACGACTGATTCCTTTAATGACTTTTTCAAAAAATTTGGAAGAATACTTGCTAGAATGGTAAGTGGAAACACAAATAGTATTTTGTTCAGTACAACGAGTCATTGGCAACTGTGACGGATCTTAATTAGAAGGGTTATTCCAACTGTACTGTAACCTCGAATCCTCTTAGTTGATGAATCGATAGAAATAGATTTAAAGTTGTCCTTGGGTGAAGATATGGCACCTATTTTTATAGAAAACCACTTCACTTGGTTATGAACTTTACCAATATCACTTATAGATTCTTTACTTTTTGAAGGCTCATCATCGGGTATAATATTCTTGATGTCGTGAACAGTGTTTTTCTTCATCCCTTTCTTTAACATTTCTATAAGAGGGATCACATCATTATCGACTGAATCAACAACTTCTTCTAGTGCAATCAGAGTCTTTTTTTCAGACTTCCCATAATTAATTTCAAGACGTTTCCTCTTTAAGGAAAAACGAAGCTTACCACGACAAGATGTCTTAGGAGAAACAACCCTTATTACTTGACTTGAGATCCTCAGCTGACTGGAAACCATCACTTTTCTTTTCAAAGAAGACTTCACATCTCTTCTAAACCTTCTAGGATTTTATCTATCACTATCATGATCACTCCTAATAGGTTCCATGGGTTTATCGCTATAACCATCACACTGAGAATGTCGTTCATCTCCGACATTGAGAACCCTTCTCTCTTCTGCGTCGGGTGTTAAAGAACCTTTGCTTCGTTCAAGTTGCCCCATATCAAGGCGATGCGTCATAGTGACATCATCAATATTTTCAAGCTCAAGGTCGGTAGTCTCGATCAAAGGTTATACTAGTTTCAATGATCCTTCATTACAACAGTTAGAATAAGCAAGTCTAAAGTCAGCATTTGTGCTATCTTTCAAGATGGGTATACTGGTGCGGTAGTAATCTCTCATTTAATCTTGCCACCATACAAAGAATTTTCTTATTACAAACAAGTTTTTATTCATGCTACCCCATTTAGGGATAGTCACTTCACAGCTTAGACCTCTTAACACGCTACATCGCCAATAGCGCAACAACCCTCTCAAACTAGTAGTTCTAATATCAGTTATCAAAGATCCTGGAACATCTTGATAGTATCCAAATTGCCTTACAAAGTAATGAGGACTGTATGATTCTACAAGTGAAAATTATCTCTCTGTAAAGTTAAAATTGAAGATCGAATGCTCACCAAGTATTCAAAATCGTCGAGCTTAAGTCGGCTCCTTGGGGTGTTAATGAGTTTAGCCTTGCAAACTTCAATTATCCTAGTGGCTTGCCAATCCACTCCACACAACTGTTGGATGATTTCTCGGCTTTTGACCTTACTGTAAGATCTGTGACTAAAAACTCCCCCATACTTGCACATTTTAGGTCTTCTCGGTGCTTTATTCGATTCAAGATGAGTCCCAAGATAAAATGCCATCCACACATGCACAAAATGCCAAGGAAGCGCAACATTGCATTGACTAGGAGCATCCACACAAGTAGTACTTTGATTCAGTCCATTATTTATGCTAGCCAAGATAGAAATAGCAAGGCTAAATCATGTACCTTTATCCATCAAAGAAGCCACTTTGAAAGTCTCAGGCTGAATGACATCACCACGAGTGCTCGAAAAAACAAATGAACATAACCAGACTGATAAAAACGCAACTAAGAACACCTCATCCCTATCAATGTCAATAACACCTAGATCAAGGAAAACTTCATTTTCTTTTCTAGTACGAAGATGGTGTCTGAAACGACTATCAAGAGTATATAGAGAATCCTTATTGCCTTAGATCGTGATTTAATTATAAGGATCATTGTATTTACTTTTGCCTCGAAACCCAATCTCACCCAAACAAAAGTAGAAACTTCATCGCTTTTCAAAGCATTATGATCATCCTGCAGCCTGATGAGGTGATAGGCAAGAAGAAGGTATCGACAACTGATCGAAAGAATGGGACATGAGGATTCATCAAGACTAGTGATTTCTTCTAAGTCGGGGGCAACATCTTCGTAGAATTCTCCAACAATGGGAAGGCCTCTTAAAATCTTCAAATCCGATAATGTAATGGAAATCTTCCCATGATAAGATAGGAAGGTATTAGTGGAAAGACACCAAGCTTCGCATAAGGCATGAATCATATTTCAACCTTGGTCATAAACAAATAGTGAAGCAATGATCAATTCATAGATGCTCATTTGTTTTAAAATATGTTTGTGTTGACTCAAAATAAGTTATGACCATTCCCAATAACCAAGAGGAGGAACAAATTCTCCACGTGGTTGAAAGCCATGCCAAGAAACTCTGCGTCTACAAATGCGATGGCCTAAAGTAGTGAGGGTAGTGTGTTTGACGTTTTCTTCATAGTGACTGTCTCGCAACTTTAGCACTGTCTTAAAGGCGCCCTTTTGAGTAGTGCGAGGATTGCAAGAGCATACCTCATCAACCTCTTCAGAAGTCCAAATATCTAAATGTTAAAGAGTTGCCACATCAAAATCCCCATTATTGCATTACTACCAATAGCTGGGGTATGAATTAGACACTTAGTGGTTTTGCTTACATCTTCACTTGCCTTGTCTCGAATAAGTAAGAAGTTATGTGAACGACCTTTATACTCCTCTTGACTTTTTGAAAAAAAAAAAGGTCTACCCCTAACTTCATCCTGGCAATGCTTGACGATGGATGGTCTCGGAAGACAATACGTAGGATACTCGACCATGGCTACAAAAAAAAAAAGGTAGGTAAAGGGGATTAAATAGCTTCAAATAAAAGATAATGCCCAAAATAATGAATAAATAAGTAATAATGATAAAAATGCATTTGTGGTAAAATAACATGCGGTGAGCCGTCAAAAATCGTTGTCGAGGTAGAAGGTGATCAACGAGTGACACACTTGATAATTCTATTTTTTTTAGAATTATTTGTACTTAATTTCCTAATTAATTATTTAAATCCCTAATTTATTTTGTTAATTATCTCCTTTATTTAATTAAAATTCTTTAATGTGCAGGTAAATTAAATTCGGATGAAACTCAGTCATTTTAGTCAAGAATGGGCTGAAAACGGGCTAAAGGAGACTGGACCACTTTCAATTTGCAGACCGAGTCACCGGTCGCCTGGACACGTAGGATGTCGAGTGTTAGTATTTTATCTGCTTCGAAACGATAAGATCGACGGACACCGTATCACGACCTAAAATACCTAAAAATTAGAATAAAGTTTTCATTTGTTCATTTATTATTTAATTCTTACCTTTCTCTTATCGTGACCATCCTACAAATAGTTGGGCTATGATTCGGTGTTAGTCACCTCTCACCTATTTACCATTCCATTTCCATAATTACATTCACATATCAGAGTTTACTATTGCTTTACTTTAACTAAATACATACACAATGGTATTTACATAACCTTACATCCCCGACATCATATCCGTTTACAGTACTGTGCATTACATGTTCAGATACAAAACTATACAAATATGTATACCTGCCTCTCAATGGGAAATAGCGGATAACAAGATGCAAGTCCCCAACCGCTTAATAACTATTGCGAGTACTCTAAAAAGATGGAAAAATAAGGGGGGTGAGCAAACTACAAGCTCAGTAAGGCAATTATGCAAATAAGTAGATAGCTCCACTATCTACATGCTCATAATGCCATGCCCTTAAATCCATTTCTTTTCATTAAAATCTCAAGCACAAAGTCATGCATACATCAGTGACATAGTTTATCAAAACTATTTGTGCATATAGAAATCATGTAATTCATGCATCAAAGGCATTTTATGTGACATCCTTAAATCATAATTAGCATGAAGTAAATCAAGATCATGCATTCTTTCATGTCATGTAAGACAAATCATAAATTTGAAATGAAAGCATGGAAAACATCATCATGCTATTGCATTCAAATCATTTCATTTAAAACACAGTATAAAATAACCCAAAGGGGTTAAACATCTCATAATTCAATTCCAAACTCATAAAACAATTCATTAAAATTCATTATAAAACTTCGGTTATAAAATCACCCTTCTTTCAGGGTCAAATATCATAAAATCATAAAATTGGGGGTCTGACCCCTCCCTCGGGTCTACCCTAGTCTATCGACCAATAGTTATATCATGTGAGACATGTATGTGACTATCAGTAACATCATAGGACTATGGCCATAACATAGTGATCCCTGGCAACACGGTACCTAGTGTGCGGGGTATCACACCTGAAATGGGAGGTGGGTTGATCCTACTCGCCAGAACAGCATAACATCCGGATTGCGAGGGCAAGGCTTGCTGCCTCATGGCTAATTCCACTCCACTCTAACAATCCCCACGGTACAGCATACTCCGCGTGACATACACGATACAACATACTCCGTGAACCCAAGCTCAGTCAGGGGTGCCTGCAATAGGTCTTATCCACCCATACCATCTCTGTCTCAGTATGCACGTATGAGCATATCATCTCACTATGACACAGTCTACAGGAGGCTCCAACACGGCTATATGCATGTCATATAAATCCATGTGCGAGCGAAGCTCTAGCACGGCTCCATGCATATTCATGATATCTAAAAATCTCGTGCGAGAGAAGCTCTAGCACGGTTTCATAAAAATCAGTAAAATCTGCGTACGAGTAACACTCCAGTACGACTTTAAAATAAGTTATAAATCCATATAAAATCATGTGCGAGCAATGCTCCAGCACGAATGAATGCTCAAGTAAATAAAAACTTCGTACGAGCAACGCGCCAGTACGACTTTATGCATAAATACATCAAATCTCGTGCGAGTTACACTCCAGCACTGCTTTTATGCAATATCATATCAAAACTGGATACGAGCTAGGCTCCAGCATCTCTCATGCATGTCAAATCATTAAAACTAGTGCGAGCAATCGCTCCAGCACCTTTTTATGCATATCAAGTCAAAACCAGTCAAAACCGTCAAAACAGTTAAAAAAGGGTACAAGCTAAGCTCCAGCACCTCTCATGCATTTCACAATAATAAAAATCAGTGTGAGCAGCCGCTCTAGCACATTTCATGCATATGATGTCACACAAGTCGGTGCGAGCAACCGCTCAAGCACGTTTATGCACACTCACAAACGCAGATATAGTGTGAGCTATGCACCAGCACTATCTGTTTCCATTTAAACTTAATAGTTGGCCCGTTTTTCAAAAGATTTTCATTTAAATCTTAATAACACTATGTTATATTGTGAAATTTATGCAATTACTGGCCAATCTATCGATTTGCTTTGCTTAAAAACAAAAAATTCAAAAAATTCCTTAAATCATGTATTTCATGTATGTCATGCTTTCACCATCCATAGGTGAATTCTCTCAATAGGGGTAAAATAGTCTTTTTCTATTTCGAGTCCTTAAAACCTTTAATTTATTTCTAGGACCTTTAACATATTCAGTATATATATACATATTCAATGTATACAAAAACTATTAAAATATGCATAGCTACCTCTAGCTACTCACACAATTCCCTTACCTCATTTTTCTTACAGTCTGACCTTTCATTGATGTCTCGTCATGCAGTCCGATTTGCTCTCAATCAAATCTCTTGAACTGTGTATAAATATACATCAGGTCAAATTCAATACAATTAATTGTATTTCATATTTTCTGGACTTAATTTAAATCATTGGCCCGTTTACCCATATTGGGCCCGATTGTACCATAATGGGCCTTAATCGGCCTTAAGCCTATTTTCCATTTAATATTCACATTATCGAGGCCTATTAGGCTCATTGGGCCCATCAGTATTTATTGAGCCTCGTTCTAAACTCTCGAATAGCTCAATTAATTATTTACGACAATTTATCTCTAATTCCAGAATTTAATCCATTTTAATGCGAAATTTAAATCTGTATTTTATGCGATAAATTTTTAACACGTATAACGATGTAAATTGTTATAAATAAGGGTTACTTACCTGTGATTCCAAGATTGTACGCAAATCTCTCAAGTCCTCGTTTGACGTCAATTGTCGAGCTACACAATTAAATATTTTTTCGGGTAAACTTTCAGTCGATTATTTATCAAATTAAATATTTCAAAATTTAAATCGATCAATTTTGACCACTTACCGACTAACCCATAGCTTGATTGTATCACTGGAATTTTTCTCAAATTTTCCTCTTTTTCTTTTCTTCTTTTTCTCTTTCTTTTCTTTTCTTTTTGGCTGAACCAGTTTGGTCCAGTTCAACTCGGTTCAGATCGGTTCGGTCCAGCGATTCAGTCTGGTTCGGTTGGTTCAGGGCTTACTCAGCCGATTCTCCGCTGGTTTTTGCCGCCAGCAGCTCCGCGAGTCGTCTGCAGCTCGGATCTGGTCTCGATTTCGTCCGAGATGGCCGAAAAGTGGCTGGTCCAGCCTCTTCTCTCCTCACCGTCGGTGACTTTCCTTTCTTCCTCCATTGTCGGCGCTGGCCGTCCCCCACCGGCCGATTCAGCCGCTCATCGGCTGGTCTTGGCGTGGGCTACCTTCGACTGTCGGTGGCTGGGCCTGAATCGGCGTCGGTCGTCGGGAAACTCCTTTTCTCCCTCTCGGTTATCTCTTTCCCCCTTTCTCTTCGTCGTTCGCTGTCGTTCGTCGGCTTATTGGTGTCGGTGGTGGCTCGGCTGGGCTTCCTTCACCTGAGCTGTCGCTGCCGATCACCGGTGATCAATGAGGCACCCTTGGTTGCCTCGATTTTCTGCAGAAATTATGTTTCGCGATTTCTACTGTGTTTTTTTTTATAATTAAATTTTATTATTATTTTATTCATTAAAATATATTAAAATCCACAAATATCATAAAAAAATTATATTTTATTTATTTAATCGATAAATAAATTTTTCAATCTTATATTCGACTTTTCGGTATATTGTTCGATTATTTTCGAGATTATTTTTCGATGTGAAATTTTTGATTAATTCCAATAAATTCATATCTTGATCAATTTAACCAGAAATTTAATTATTTCTTTGTTATTGATCAAGATTTCTCAATCCCATATTTTTCATTAAATATTCTTATCGACTTTATACCGGGTTTCGATCTTTTGATCGTTTTACCCTTCACGTGCTCGGGAATACCATTTCAATCCTTTTGCATTTTTTCATTTCGGGTTTTAAATAAAATCGGGTCATACACACCGTGCCAACCTTCTAGAAGACACACGCCGAGCCACATCGTACAGTCAAGTGTACTAGAAAACGGGTGACGTGAAAATATCTACTCTGCAGCAAATAAAATGAAGACAAGTGGTCAAACAATGCCAACTCATCTAGGATGGAAAATTACCATTGTACCCCTAGTTAAATGTGTATATAAATAGAAAATGATGACAATTGAAAGAAAGGAGTAATCTAGGGTAGAATAGTTTTAGGGTATATTTAGGATTTATTTTCCTTATTTTTAAGTTTTTCTTTTCCGTTAGCCACCTTCTTTATTTATACTGTTCATTCCATCTTTATTCTATACAAAGTTCTTCATTTTCTAGTCTTTGATAGTTTTATTTTATGGCAATCAATTTCATTTCATGCTTCTCGATTTTGTTAAAGTCATTTCTTTTATTTTAATTCATAGCTTATATTTCCAAGTTATTAGCTCTAGGTTTTCCTACAATTGCTTATGTTTTTGTTTGAAAAACCTTTTTCCTAGCTCTCGGTTTGTTCATCTATTGTGCATTCGGGTGACAAGATTTCCTCATTCATTCTTCTACCTTTCGATTCTGGTGCCTTGATGTGGGTTGACACTGAGCATTGTTCCACATCATGAGCAATGTGGAACGACGGTTGGAGTAGAAAATGAAGCAACCCGAGGATGTTGGAGTACATTTTTCTATTTTAATGCTTTACAATTTTCTTCATGTATGGTGTAATGTTCATGTATTAGTTTCCAATATTTTCCATTGTTCTTAGCTTATTTGATTGTGTTTACATTTAGAACCGAGAGAGTGTTGTTGAACGGTAAGGAGGAAACAAATCATTAAACCAAAATCATGTCTTATTTCTCCTCTGTTCTCCCCTGTCTAAGTTTGTATTTACTGTTCATGATTATTTTCTATGTTAGCTACTGGATTTAAGCATTTTATGATTTTTATTCATTGTCTTAGATTCACAAGTCATTATGTTTGCATGTTAAAGCAATGCAGGACTCGGTGACAGCGGCATCCTTGGCGTTACTGAGTAGGCGTTGTAGGATTGACACCAATAGCCTTTGTTGATTATCGACTCAAACCAGAAGCTGTGTACATGTTTTGTCGTATCCTTTGTTGATGATTCTGCAAACTCAAGTGTCGGATAGTGAATGTGATGCAGAAGCAGTGGACAGGGACAATATGTAGTGTCCTGTTGCGCATGCCGACTGGAGAAGAATGAGGCAGAAGCATGCAGAACGGCATTGCAATCATTGGAAGGCAGCACCTGAAGCAGACAGCTGGGATATGCGAAGCTGAGGCAGAGCGAACAAAATTGTGGGATTCAGCAACTGGAGAAGACCTGGACAGCAGCTGGCACATAAGCTCACAGACAGCACCGAGCAAATCTGGAAATGGAGAAGATGCAGGAGCAGCAGGTGGCGTGTGTGCTGGGCTATGCAGAATAAGCTGGGGCAGTATGAGGAGCTGTTATTGCTGGAGTTGGAAGCAAATGCAGGAGCATGGTGTGATGATGGACAGTACATGGAGCAAGAGCAGAAGACGCTAGCTGGGCAGTGTTCGGTTAAAGCTTGAAGCAGCAGGTGGCGTATGTGCTGGGCTATGCAAATCGAAGCAGAAGCATGGTGCAGAGCAAGAATGGACATGCACCATCTACCGAGTGCAGTACACAGTCGGGGCAGTTGGTAGATTGCACAAGTTGATTAAGGCCTTGTTTGGCCATTGCATTTTAGTTATATAACTCATTTTAATGCAATTTAGATAGATTAATTTCAATTTCACGGGTTAGCTTAAGAAGTTAGAATTTTAAATTAATTTGCATGACTAGTTATAGTTCAATTGCTTGATTAGTTCAGAATTTAGATTTAATTATGTCATTAGTTAATTTTTATTTTAGTGTTAAGTGTTGCATTTAAAATTAAAGTAGAGATAGAATCATTTTATGTATTTTTAAGTTTTCATTTTAAATTGAAAAATCCAAAAATATTATTTCTCATGCATTAGTTTGTTTTTATTGATAAGTTAGTAATTATATATAATTAGGATTAATTTAGACTTAATATTTTAGGCATTTATACTTCTAGTTATTTTCTTAATTTTTCTAGGATTTTATTTCATTAAATTTTAAGTTAGTTTAAATTGCATTTTTATTAAGTAGTTTAATTATATACATATTTTATTTTAGGTTTGTTTAATTAATCTTGTTTTGTTATTTTCATATTTGCATTTTATTTTAATTGCGTTAATGAATTTTTAATTGTTTAATCATCTATTGTAGGTTAATGCTTTTATTACTCGGAGCTTTGTAAGTAATTTTAGCTTGGTTTTATTTTCTTTATTTTATAATTTTTATTATTTTCAGTATTGTTAGCCATGTAGATCACTCCCTTAAAATTCATAATTTGCTAGAATATACTTAGGGTAAGATTAATCGGTACTTAATTATGCAATTCAACTTCTCTGTGGGACGATAATCCAATACTCAAATCTCATTATTACTTGTACGACCCATGTACTTACGGATAATACGCATAGCTTGTATCAAGTTTTTAGCGTCGTTGTCGGGGAAGTCTTAATTAGCCTGTAATTGATATCGGTGAAATTATGCTTAGGTGTAATTCTAGCTTGTAAATACTTAAGTTGTAAATATTTAGAACCTTAGTTTAGGTTAGTGAAATTTTCTCTATCCTAAAAAAAAAAAAAAAAACTTAAAAATTTTTTTAAGGACTTTTAGATGTTTGCATGCGTAGAGCCAGGAGTTACGATTTCTTTCCTTTAGATCTTGAAATTGAAAGAACTCTTAGGAAAATTCAAAAGGATTCTAGGAAATTAATAGCTCCGCTGTAAACCATCATGGCAGAAAATAGGAAAATTAGAACTGTTAGAGATTATGTGGTGCCGACGATTGGAGGATATTATACCGGCATTAGGCCACCAGCTGTCCCTGCAAATAATTTCAAAATTAAGCCTGCAATCCTTCAGATGATTCAGACTTTTTTATAGTTCAATGGGCTTCCACACGACGACCCACATGCTCACCTTGGGCAATTCCTGGACCTGTGCAACACATTCAAGCACAATGGATTATCTGATGATGCGCTTAGGCTTAGATTATTTCCCTTCTCACTTAGGAATATGGCACGACACTGCTTAACCTCTTTGCCTCCAGGATCTATTTCTACTTGGGACAAGTTAGCCCATCAATTTCTAGCTAAGTTTTTCCCTCCCTCTAAAATGGCCAGACTTTGTAGTGACATATCTTCATTTGCCCAGTTCGATTATGAATCCCTTTACGAAGCATGGGAACGATATAAGGAGCTTCTTAGGAAGTGCCCTCATCATGGTCTAATGTGCAAAACAGAGGAGGAATCTTACGAGTTATTAGACAAGATGGTAACTAATAATTATCTATGGTCCTCGGAGAGGCAATTGCCCAAGAAGTCAACAGGTATCTATGAGCTCGACACGTTGTCTACCTTAACCTCTCAGATTGCTAACCTTACGAAGAAGGTAGAGTCGCTCAGTACCCAACATAATCCTTCCACCAGTCCTAACCCTGTGTATTCTGTCCAAAGTCTTTTTCTTTCCTGCGAGCTGTGTAGTGGTACAAACTCTGTAGATAGGTGTCCGCTTAACTTAGAATCAGTTCAGTATGTTGCTCCACTTTAGAAGCAACAGAACAACCCCTTGTCAAACACTACAACCCAGGGTAGAGAAACCATCCTAACTTTTCCTGGAGCCAAAACCAAGGGCAATCTTCTAATTCTAGACTTGTAGAACCCCCTAGTTTTCATGTACCACCACAGCCATAATTTCCATATCATCCGTCTCATCAACCATCCCCACCTCAATTTCAGCATCATCCACCTCACTTCCATCAACTACCACCACCACCACAACCCCAGCACTTACCAGCAGCTGAGAAGAAGCCCTCGCTTGAGGAAATATTCACAACAATCTTGTAAAATCAAGTTGCCTTAATCAAGAATTTAGAAGTTCAGGTTGGACAAATAGCCAATGCTCTTAGCCAACGTCCACAAGGAACCCTTCCTAGTAACACTGAAGCTAATCCTATTAGGCAAAGGGAGGGTAAGGAACATGTTAAATCCATCACCCTTAGGAGTGGTAGTGTCACGACCCAAATTACCTAAAATCACTACAAATTTTTCGCTTTTTCATTTTCTTACCCGTCGTGAACAGTTACACTACTAACAGTTGGGCTATGATTCGGTGTTAGTCACCTCTTACCTATTTACCATTCCATTTTCATATTCACATTCACATATCAATTTATTTAAACTAAATACATCCCCAATATTAAATCCTTATACAGTACTGTGCATCTATTTATTCAGATACAAAAATTATATAAATGTGTATACCTGATCTTAATAAGAAGCAGCGGATAACCGAGATGCGAGACTATTGTCGCTCTCTTCTACTGAATATACCCTGTGGGGTGGAAAATGAAAGGGTGAGCGAAACGTGCTCAGTAAGGCAATAATGTAAGCAGGTAGATAACTATACTATCTACGTGCTGATAATGTCATGATGTAAAAATCGTTTACTTTCGGAGCATGAGATAAGATTAAAACAATGCCACATGTATGTATATATCATATACAAGAAATCATGAAATCGGCATATAAAGCACACATGGAAAAATCATCATGTAGACATCTCATGCTCGTCACATTAAAACTTATTTATTTCATTATAAACTCTTCACTTTAAAACTCATTTGTTTAATCACAAAACTCATCACTTTGAAACTTATTTGTTTCATCATAAATTCATCACATTTAAAACTCATCTGTTTCATTATAAAACAACTTCATCAAGGTCAAACCCATCTCTCGGGAATACCTTGATTCATCAAATCACATCTCTTTTAAAACATAAATCGGGACTACCCCTCCATCGGGTTTGTCCTGGTCTATCCAGACCGAATGATATCATGTGAGGCATGTAGGTTACTGTATGAAAAAATGAGGACTATGGCCATACTATGTCCCTGTGATCCCAGGCACACGGATCCCGGTGTGCGGGGTATCACAACTGCAACGGGAGGTGGGGTCAAGTCCTACCCGCCAGAATATCGAGTAACATCGTAGAGTCATCATGACTGCACGGTACAGCGTACTCCGTGTGACATACACGGTACATCGTACTCCGTGAACCCATATCATAGTCGGGGGGTGCCTGCCGTAGGTCTTATCCAGCCCAATACTATGTCGATAACCAACCCATGTCTCAAAGTTTACGTGCGAGTATCTCAACTCTCTACGACACACAGTCTACAGGAGGCTTCCGCACGACTATATGCATGTCAACTCGCGTCTAGTGCGTTTATGTGAGCATCCTGCTGCCCGCCCCACACCAGGTCACAGGCTTACGGAGCTCCAGCACCACGCTATGCATATCATGATATCTAAAATCGCGTGCGAGCGAAGCTCCAGCACGGTGTTATGCACACACAAATTTCTCGTACGAGCAATGCTCCAGTACGGCTTTTCATGAAAATAAATCAGTAAACTTGAGTGCGAGTAAGACTCTAGCACTCCTTTTTACTTGTATAAATACGATAGGTGGCTAAGTCTTTGCAAAACATCTTTTAAAATAGTAACCGGTACAAACCGGTACTCTTTTGTATATTTCACGAAATCAATAGCCGACCTATGTTTATATTGCTTAAATCAAAGCAGTCTATTCATATGAACCATTAAAACATGTAAATCATGCAAATTTACCTGCCTTACTACCCTTTTGTAAGTTTTATTCCTAGGGGCAAAATCGTCATTTTTCACTATGTTTAACTAAGCCCCGGTTTTCGCAGAAATTATTAATTCATTTCTAGATACTTAAAGGATATTAAACCCTGTAATTCCCCTCAATAAAATACGTATAGAAATCTCTATACGCTTACAAAATTCCCTTACCTCGATTTACGCGCAAACTTATCGTGTTTCGCCCGTACCAGGTCTCTCGGTCCAATTTGCTCCAAGCCAAATCTACGGAGCTGCAGATAATTATTTATCATGTCAATTTAACCCAATAATTATAATTCTCGCGTTTACTATAGTCGATTTAACTAATTGGGCCAATTTACTCTTATTGGGCCCAATCGCCCCTTAATGGGCCTCGACCAATTTTCAGCCCGTTTATACTTATTAAATCCCTTCCTCGGGTTTACTGGGCTTATGCAGCTTACTAATAATTATCGGGCTTCGATCCAAGTTCATTGGATAGCCCGTATACCATTTACGGCAATTTATTACAACTTCGAATTTATATTCCTTCCTATGTGAAATTAATCCGTAATTCCGTAAAATATTTAAAACTCGGTATTTAAAGTACTCTGAATGCCGAAATTAAATCGTACTTACCCGATACGATGCGGGGTACGAAGATCAGAGCTCGATCGGCTCTCGTTCGGGCTTTATCGTCAACTGCACAATTATTATATTTAATCCCGGGTTGCTTTTCGATTAAATATAATTTAAATAAATTTCTCGAAAATCAATTCGGTCACTTTTGACCTCTTACTGACTTACCCGAAGTCCGGTGTACCCCCAAAATTTTTTTTCCCTTTTTCCTTTTTCCCTTTTTCTCTCTTTTTCCCTTCTTTCTTGGCTGAACCGGTTCAGACCGGTTCAGACCGTCGGTTCAGCTCGGTCCGGTTCAGTTCAGTCTTGGCCGGTTCAGGCCAGTTCAACCGGTTCAGTCTCCCTTTAGTCGTGCCGACGCCGTCCGGCTGGTTCTCCGGCCGATTCCGGTGCCAATCAGCGCGCAATCACATGGGCTTCCATAATCGGGCCTCGGCTGGGGTCGAATCGCCTCCGTCGCCGGCGAATCAGCTCTTCTCCCCCGCGGCTGTTTCCTCCCGATCCGGCGGATTTCGGCGATTTCGTCGACCGGTACTGGTCTCAAAAGGACCGGCTCCTCCTCCTGATCACGCTGGTACCCGTCGTTCGCCCCCAGCTGCCGTGGATCGCCGGTACCGACTCCGTTTTCTCCGCGGTCTTCTCTTCCTCTGTTCGCCGTTTTTCGGTCTCCCTGGGTGCGCGTCACCGGTGCCGTTGGCTTCGCCGGCCTCTCCTCTTGCTGTTCGGCTCGTCGTCGGAGGCCGTCGGTGCCCGGTGGCCGGTGGCCGGTGGTCGGTTGGCCACG
The DNA here is from genome assembly GCA_033439115.1 of Firmiana major. NCBI lineage: Eukaryota > Viridiplantae > Streptophyta > Magnoliopsida > Malvales > Malvaceae > Firmiana > Firmiana major. The sequence continues at coordinate 9,782,479 of CM065908.1, read as the reverse complement.
CGCGTCTCCCCTTTTTGGTTTCCGTTTCTTCTTCTCTCTCCCCGATATCTTTTCTCTCTCTTTTTTTTTTGTTTCAATTACTTTTTTTTATTTATTAATTTTATTATTTTAATTTTTATTTATTTTAATTATTTTACTATTCATTAAAATATAATAAAATACCCCAAAATATCTCTCAAAAATTATTATTTAATCCTAAATTTATCAATTTAATTTAATTTAATTTATTTATTATATTTTAACCTCTTTTCGGGTATAAGTTCTCCGTATTTTCGGGATATTGTCCCGGGTGACTTTTCGGTATTTCTAAAAATTTCGGATCTTGATCAATTGGACTCGAAATTGTATAATTCCTCATTATAGATCAAGATATTCTAAATCCTTATTTTTAATTAAATTTCTTATCGAATTTATCCCGACTTTCGATCTTTTGACCGTTTTGCCCTTGCGCGTGTTCGGGATTAATTTAACCTGACTTCCCTTCACGAATATTCATTCATTTTATGATTTGAATCCTTATTTCCTATCTGAATCCCATTCCTTTAAATTTGTGAACATTTTTCTACCTCATAAAATTTACGATTTAATTTCGGGTCTTACAAATCTCCCCCACTTAAGAAATTTGGTCCTCCAAATTAGACCCAAGTCATAAGAATCCATATACAACTCCGGGTACATCGATCGTATCATACTCTTAAATTCTTATGTGACCTTCTCCGGAGTGTATTACCACCAAAGGACTTTAATTAGGGAGATCATCTTAAACCTCAATACTTTCTCTTTCCTGTTTAATGCCCGAATCACTTCTTCAATATACTTATAATTGCATTAAGCTGCACTGTTGGATCTCATATCCCATCACCCATGCTGGATCTGGATAGTATTTTTGAAGCATCAAAAGCTGGGACATATTGTGGGTGCCTGTTAATTCAAGTGATAGCGCCAACTTACAGGTCTTATCTCCCACTCATCCAATCTCTCAAAATATTTCATCCAGCACAACTCAATTTACCTTCTTCCAAAAGTTCGCTATGTCCTTATTCCCTTAGGACGAGTAACTTTCAACCATACTAATTCACCAAAGGTGAATTCCAATACATGTCTATCTGCTCTGAGGTGTTCTTAATTTCTCATCCTTAACTAAACATCCTCAGAGACTTATTATCCAAGGTTGAATATAATTCTATCTGTCACCCACTTTTTCTTATCCAATTTGGGGAACAACCCCTACAACCATACACTGCCTCATATCTTGTTATCCCGATACTCAACTGCCAACTGTCACTATTGACAACTTTAATTTAGAAATCAACTGATCATTCCAGGAGCTTATAAAATCAAGGGCACACGCTTTCATCGGATCCTCCAAAACATGTACAGTCCTCTCTGACTGACCATCTGTCTGAGGACGAAAAGCTGTGCTAATACTCAGTCGAGTTCCCATAGCTTCCTTAAATATATTCCCTGAAGTAGAAAGTGAAGTGGGAATCTCTATATGATACCATGCTCACTGGAACACTACTTAATGTTCCACAATCTTCCTTATACATAAATCCTCATACACATTCTGAGTATCTGGGGATTTCATAACCATACGGTGGGTAGACTTAGTCACTTTATCGACTATCATCAAAATAGTCTCGTGATTCACCTGGGTTCTCTGTAACCATTATAAAATTCATGGAGACTGCTCTCGTTTTTCGTGCCGTGTCGATATAGGTAGAGGCTGCAATAACTCTGCAGACTTTTAATACTCTACCTTACTCTGCTGACATGTTATGCACTTTTCCACAATCTCTACCTTATCTCCTTTCACATCTGACCACCAATACCCTTTTCGAGATTTCATATATTCTTTACTTTTCGTATGCACTGTATATCCCGAAGAGTGAGCTTCTGACAATATCACTATTTCATCAACTGTGGTCCTGGGGAGCACTTATACTATCTCTGAGCCTCTCTGTAAATCATTATCATCACACTCTTTGTGATCTCTGCCACTGTACCCTTCTGAATCAGACCCAAACTATCGACATCCTGTCGATCATCACGCTAAGCCTGGTAAATCCGGGCACTCTCATCCGGTTCTAATCATCAGGCTAGCTGTCACACAATCACTGTCATCATCAGAAGGGATTACATCCAAACTGAGGCTCATAACTGCATCTAGCAGCTCACGCTCCCTGACCATCATATGTAATACCATCCCAAGGCTCTTTCTACTCGAGGCATCAGCCTTTCCTGGGTGGTACAATTTTCACAATCAAAATCTCTCAGAAGCTCTATCCCATTATGTATTCTCATGTTCGCCTCTCTGTGTGAAAACAGATACTCGGACTTTATGATTAGTGCATATCCACAATTTCTCATCGTGTATATAATAGTACCATGTCCTTGGTACAAATACTATTGTCAACTTTAAATCATGGGTCAGATAGTTTATTTCATGATCAAGGAGTTGTCTGACTCCATACTTGACTATCTTCCCATTATACATCAATACACAGCTCCATCATAATTTTGAGGTATCCATACTCACTGAGAACCTCTTGAGCTGTTGGGTATGGTGAAATTAATCACGGTGGTCAATTCATACTTCACTACACCGAAATCCATATCACATCTTATTTATCATCTCCTTCCAAGACCACGTTTTTCTTAGTTAAACGTGTCAACCAAGTGACCATATTGAGAATCTCGCAACAACCCATTTGTAAAAGAAATTTCTCAATTGTTACTTATAATTTGCCCTAGACTTCAACTACACCCAACATATCATCGATAATGATGATTACAACTCGGTCTAGGTAAAGTTTAAATATCTCATCGTAATTGAGCTCCACTGCATAATTCAATCGCCTATATCCTTGACTTATGTACGCATAAGCGTATCAGATCCTTCAAAATCGCTTACGTCTTCAGGTACTAACCTGCGTCATTTCCTTTTCTTATCTTAACGGCTTTTATTAGATTTTTACTACGTTAACCTTTACGATCTGTCGAATTTTAATATTCCTATCGTCTTCGTGAAGGTATCCTAATGCATGAAGGTATTTATTATGACGATCGATTTCATGTTATAGGTCATATATATATATATATATATATATATACTTTTAGACGCTGTCAAGTCTTCAGGCGGGGAGGTATTTTGAAATACCTTTATTAACCTTCAGACTTAACCACAACTACTGGTTATGGTTATACCCATCTTTGTCCTTGGTTATAATTTGTATTCGCTACTAATTGCTTTAATCCTAATGACCTCGTATCGTAAGGATGCTCTTACCTAGCATACGCCTCTTACTCCAATACATCTTGTATTTATAATCAAGCATATCTTATCTCAAAGATTATCTCCTTCGTGCATCAATCATGATAAAACTCTTTCATTATTGATTTCCGTGAGTACAATCCTTTACTCCTTTAATTTCAACCGTTGCACCCCTTTATATCAACTTAAAATCTCTATATCTACATTCTGTTAATTAATCTTCCTCTATTGGGGTACTCATTTATCAGTATTGTGTCCAATGATGTAGGCATTCATGCCTTTTTACTCACTTATATGTGAATGAAGGCGGTATGAATAAACGTGTGGTACCAGGATCAATGAACATATGTACTTCGTTATTCATAACAAGTGTGGTATCTTACACCACATCCATGAAACATCAATAATGTCCTGGTCCAAGACATCCTCTCGCCTTCGTCCAATAACCTACTTTCCTTCTTCTCTTCGACTATGTCCTCCCTTTTTGTTGCAGCTATACCAACGAAATTTTTCTGTCTCTTTACTTCCTGTGGGGTAATCTCGCTCAACTCTGAGCAATAAAAATCAATGGTCCGTCTTACCACACTTAACGGCCATTTTCATCAATACAGTGTAAGTATAGACCCTCCTTCTGTGGTATCCACCACACATCTGACACTGCTTACAGTGCTTACACTGCTACACTGCTATACTGCTTATCTTGCTTACCCTGCTACATTGCCACACTACTCCGTAGCAAGTCAGAGTCCTCAAATCACAATACCCCTCAAGAGTGCCAAAATTGGATGCACTGGGGTCTTACCAATTACCTTACTCCATGACTCGTCAAATCTAATCTCTTACCAATTTCCATTTTTTCCATTTTTTCCATTTTGACATCTCTGTCATTCTCAATTCTCTTTTCTGTCTCTATTTCAGCCCTCATTAACTTTCTCAATCTCAGAGGCGTGCAATTCATATTCTTATTTACCTAACTGCAAATCTGGCCTTGGTATAAGTAATGTCTCACGTGCCAATCAGATTCAAATTGAAAATCTGAGCCATTCCATAAACTTTTAGTCATCTCGACTGTCACTTGTTCATAGTGTCGAGGAAATATCTGCCCAGAATATAATCGAGTTTTATACTCATAATCAATTTAGTATTCTTGGGCAGTGTAAGAAATTTTTCCTTGAAATTTCTTTTAAATCATGTCCGGGATATCCTGTCACCGGATTATATTCTAGATATTTCTCATATCAGCTCTTAAGATGGGTCGAGCGGGTTTCCACCAATGCTCCGCTGCGCCCTCTGATTTATTGTCTACTCTGAGTAATTTACTCCTCAAAATAATCTCCACACTCTGCTCCAACCTCACGAAGCGTGTCTCAATACTATCCGATTACTCTATCGGACTCTGAGAGGTATGCTCAACATTAACCTCTATTTCAATCTCATCCCGATTCTCATGTGTCAACTCAGCACGACTTAGCAGACTCAGGTCTACCTCTACGACCTCTGCCTCGTGCACTATCTCATCTTGAGTCTCATATCATAACTCATTCGATTCTCAGGCCGATCTCTACGGCCTCGAGCATGTGTACTCGCCACTCTACCATAGCGGCTATCAGTTGTAAAAACTATATTCTTGCATTCGAAACAACATTCTTAGCTGCAATTCCATCTTGATATACACAATTGTATCTAAACAAAGCACAGTACATGGGGATGTAAATTTACTTAACCACTAACACCGACTCATATCAGGCCAACTCTGCTCTGATACCATCTTTTCTGTCACGACCCAAATTACCTAAAATCACTACAAATTTTTCGCTTTTTCATTTTCTTACCCGTCGTGAACAGTTCCACTACTAACAGTTGGGCTATGATTCGGTGTTAGTCACCTCTTACCTATTTACCATTCCATTTTCATATTCACATTCACATATCAATTTATTTAAACTAAATACATCCCCAATATTAAATCCTTATACAGTACTGTGCATCTATTTATTCAGATACAAAAATTATATAAATGTGTATACCTAATCTTAATAAGAAGCAGCGGATAACCGAGATGCGAGACTATTGTCGCTCTCTTCTACTGAATATACCCTGTGGGGTGGAAAATGAAAGGGTGAGCGAAACGTGCTCAGTAAGGCAATAATGTAAGCAGGTAGATAACTATACTATCTACGTGCTGATAATGTCATGATGTAAAAATCGTTTACTTTCGGAGCATGAGATAAGATTAAAACAATGCCACATGTATGTATATATCATATACAAGAAATCATGAAATCGGCATATAAAGCACACATGGAAAAATCATCATGTAGACATCTCATGCTCGTCACATTAAAACTTATTTATTTCATTATAAACTCTTCACTTTAAAACTCATTTGTTTAATCACAAAACTCATCACTTTGAAACTTATTTGTTTCATCATAAATTCATCACATTTAAAACTCATCTGTTTCATTATAAAACAACTTCATCAAGGTCAAACCCATCTCTCGGGAATACCTTGATTCATCAAATCACATCTCTTTTAAAAACATAAATCGGGACTACCCCTCCATCGGGTTTGTCCTGGTCTATCCAGACCGTATGATATCATGTGAGGCATGTAGGTTACTGTATGAAAAAACGAGGACTATGGCCATACTATGTCCCTGTGATCCCAGGCACACGGATCCCGGTGTGCGGGGTATCACAACTGCAACGGGAGGTGGGGTCAAGTCCTACCCGCCAGAATATCGAGTAACATCGTAGAGTCATCATGACTGCACGGTACAGCGTACTCCGTGTGACATACACGGTACATCGTACTCCGTGAACCCATATCATAGTCGGGGGGTGCCTGCCGTAGGTCTTATCCAGCCCAATACTATGTCGATAACCAACCCATGTCTCAAAGTTTACGTGCGAGTATCTCAACTCTCTGCGACACACAGTCTACAGGAGGCTTCCGCACGACTATATGCATGTCAACTCGCGTCTAGTACGTTTATGTGAGCATCCTGCTGCCCGCCCCACACCAGGTCACAGGCTTACGGAGCTCCAGCACCACGCTATGCATATCATGATATCTAAAATCGCGTGCGAGCGAAGCTCCAGCACGGTGTTATGCACACACAAATTTCTCGTACGAGCAATGCTCCAGTACGGCTTTTCATGAAAATAAATCAGTAAACTTGAGTGCGAGTAAGACTCTAGCACTCCTTTTTACTTGTATAAATACGATAGGTGGCTAAGTCTTTGCAAAACATCTTTTAAAATAGTAACCGGTACAAACCGGTACTCTTTTGTATATTTCACGAAATCAATAGCCGACCTATGTTTATATTGCTTAAATCAAAGCAGTCTATTCATATGAACCATTAAAACATGTAAATCATGTAAATTTACCTGCCTTACTACCCTTTTGTAAGTTTTATTCCTAGGGGCAAAATCGTCATTTTTCACTATGTTTAACTAAGCCCCGGTTTTCGCAGAAATTATTAATTCATTTCTAGATACTTAAAGGATATTAAACCCTGTAATTCCCCTCAACAAAATACGTATAGAAATCTCTATACGCTTACAAAATTCCCTTACCTCGATTTACGCGCAAACTTATCGTGTTTCGCCCGTACCAGGTCTCTCGGTCCAATTTGCTCCAAGCCAAATCTACGGAGCTGCAGATAATTATTTATCATGTCAATTTAACCCAATAATTATAATTCTCGCGTTTACTATAGTCGATTTAACTAATTGGGCCAATTTACTCTTATTGGGCCCAATCGCCCCTTAATGGGCCTCGACCAATTTTCAGCCCGTTTATACTTATTAAATCCCTTCCTCGGGTTTACTGGGCTTATGCAGCTTACTAATAATTATCGGGCTTCGATCCAAGTTCATTGGATAGCCCGTATACCATTTACGGCAATTTATTACAACTTCGAATTTATATTCCTTCCTATGTGAAATTAATCCGTAATTCCGTAAAATATTTAAAACTCGGTATTTAAAGTACTCTGAATGCCGAAATTAAATCGTACTTACCCGATACGATGCGGGGTACGAAGATCAGAGCTCGATCGGCTCTCGTTCGGGCTTTATCGTCAACTGCACAATTATTATATTTAATCCCGGGTTGCTTTTCGATTAAATATAATTTAAATAAATTTCTCGAAAATCAATTCGGTCACTTTTGACCTCTTACCGACTTACCCGAAGTCCGGTGTACCCCCAAAATTTTTTTTCCCTTTTTCCTTTTTCCCTTTTTCTCTCTTTTTCCCTTCTTTCTTGGCTGAACCGGTTCAGACCGGTTCAGACCGCCGGTTCAGCTCGGTCCGGTTCAGTTCAGTCTTGGTCGGTTCAAGCCGGTTCAACCGGTTCAGTCTCCCTTTAGTCGTGCCGACGCCGTCCGGCCGATTCTTCTGCCGATTCCGGTGCCAATCGGCGCGCAATCACATGGGCTTCCATAATCGGGCCTCGGCTGGGGTCGAATCGCCTCCGTCGCCGGCGAATCAGCTCTTCTCCCCCGCGGCTGTTTCCTCCCGATCCGATGGATTCCGGCGGTTTCGCCGACCGGTACTGGTCTCAAAAGGACCGGCTCCTCCTCCTGATCACGCTGGTACCCGTCGTTCGCCCCCAACTGCCGTGGATCGTCGGTACCGACTCCGTTTTCTCCGCGGTCTTCTCTTCCTCCGTTCGTCGTTTTTCGGTCTCCCTGGGTGCGCGTCACCGGTGCCGTTGGCTTCGCCGGCCTCTCCTCTTGCTGTTCGGCTCGTCGTCGGAGGCCGTCGGTGCCCGGTGGCCGGTGGCCGGTGGTCGGTTGGCCATGCGCGTCTCCCCTTTTTGGTTTTCGTTTCTTCTTCTCTCTCCCCGATATCTTTTCTCTCTCTTTTTTTTTTTGTTTCAATTACTTTTTTTTTTTTTTATTAATTTTATTATTTTAATTTTTATTTATTTTAATTATTTTACTATTCATTAAAATATAATAAAATACCCCAAAATATCTCTCAAAAATTATTATTTAATCCTAAATTTATCAATTTAATTTAATTTAATTTATTTATTATATTTTAACCTCTTTTCGGGTATAAGTTCTCCGTATTTTCGGGATATTGTCCCGGGTGACTTTTCGGTATTTCTAAAAATTCCGGATCTTGATCAATTGGACTCGAAATTGTATAATTCCTCACTATAGATCAAGATATTCTAAATCCTTATTTTTAATTAAATTTCTTATCGAATTTATCCCGACTTTCGATCTTTTGACCGTTTTACCCTTGCGCGTGTTCGGGATTAATTTAACCTGACTTCCCATCACGAATATTCATTCATTTTATGATTTGAATCCTTATTTCCTATCTGAATCCCATTCCTTTAAATTTGTGAACATTTTTCTACCTCATAAAATTTACGATTTAATTTCGGGTCTTACAGGTAGAGAGCTAGATGAACCATAAGTTAAGTCCAATCCTATTAAGTCCACAATAGTAGAGCCCATAAGTTCTAAAGAGGTAGCTCAGAAAGAGCAGGAACCTAAAGATCAGGCTGCAAAGGAATCAAAGATAGGTGATTCTTCATCTATACCTTCTTTTACTTCACAGCCTTCCTCTTCCTCTGACGCTACAAATGTTTCCACTACATCCCCTTCAGTTAGACCACCAGTACATTTTCCTCAAAGGTTTCAAAACCAAAAACTTGACCAACAATTTGCCAAATTTCTTTAGGTTTTTAAGAAACTTCACATCAACATTCCTTTCGTAGATACTTTAGAACAAATGCCAAGTTATGTGAAGTTTTTGAAGGATATCCTCTCCAAAAAAAGAAGATTGAAAGATTATGAGACGGTGGCCTTAACTAAGGAATGTAGTGCAATTATTTAGAGGAAATTACCCCCCAAGCTCAAGGATCCTGTGAGTTTTACCATACCCTGCACTATTGAAAATTTATTCTTTGGTAGAGCCTTGTGTGATTTAGGAGCTAGTATCAATCTGATGCCTTTGTCTATCTACCAAAAGTTAGGAATAGGGGATGCCAAGCCCACCACAATGACCCTTTAGCTAGCTAATCGTTCCATTAAATATCCGAAGGGGGTCATTGAGGACGTGCTGGTAAAGGTGGTCAAATTTATTTTTCCTGCAGATTTTATTGTATTAGACACGAAAGAAAATAGGGAAGTCCCCATTATACTAGGCAGACCTTTCCTAGTAACTGGTAGAACTTTAAAATTGATGTACAAAAAGGCGAGTTAACAATGAGAGTTCAGGATCAAGAAGTGAAGTTTAATGTTTTCAAACCTTTGAAACTCCCTGATGACTCTCAAGAGTGTTTTAAGATGGAGGTTAAGGAGGATTTAAGGCTTAAGCATAAGAAATCTGAAAGAATGAGGGAAGTAGATAGAGCTAAGGAGGAGTTAACTATCAACATTCTGTCACCATTTTGGCTGACTTTCCTACTCTTCGCCCTGCTGCTGAGTGTTGTTTTCTTTAGCTGCATTTGAAGTGGCTGTATTTTTCTTTTCACTTTGTATATAGTTCTTTTTTTTTCTTTTCTGTTGTTTCTTTCTTTGTTTATGTTGCAGATTTTTTTTCTAGTGTTACGTTTTCAATCAAGCTTCGATTGTTCATCATCATCAGAAAGGGGAGTACTCTGTTCTTGAACTTAAATTCTTATATTATCTGCACACTGAGGATACTGTGCACTTTAAGTTTAGGGAGGGGATATCACTTGAGCAATTTTGGAAAAAATTGGAAAAAAAATCAAAATTTTTTTGAAAATCTGAGAAAGAATTTTTAAACTTTTTTCGAAAATATGAGCTTAAATTGTTTGATTTTGGTATGATTTAGTGCTTAGCATGTAGTTTTCTCATATTCCGATGATATGACCCCATGATTTAGTCTGACTTTGATTGAATAAGAAGCATGATTATAAGAAAAGCATGAAGTTGAATTCTTGAATTTGTCTTAATTCTGATCGTGACTGGATCATCTTATGCACATGTCATGTCTTGAATCAGTATATTTACTTAGAGAAAGCTTATGTGTACATAGGATTGCATTTGTTCAGTTGATTTTGTGCATCATATTCTAAAATTTGTTTGATCTGATCTCGAGGTAAAATATTAGATCACACCTAATTAGGGAGATGATTTAGGCCATCTTTGGATCGTTTGAGCCTTTCTATCCATCCTTGTACATATTCTACCCCTAGTCACCCATTTGGGCCAAATAAGCTTTTCTCTGTAAATACACTTGCTTATTTTTTTCCTTAGCTTAAATACTCTGTTCCTATCCCTTACCCCAAAAGCATGAAAAGTCATTGAGATATATTCTGAACTATGTACGTATGGGTATTAAGTGATAGTGAAGGAGTATATATATAAATAAATAAATGAATGAAAGAAAAAGAAAAGAAGAAAGAAGAAAAATACAAAAATAGAATAAAAAGTTTAGTGAAATAAATAAGTTTGGGGGAAATAAATTTGAGCTCTTACATAAAGATCCTAGAAGTAATGCATGTTAAGGGGTAATTAAACCTAAATCGACTTTATCATACCTTAGCCCCAGCCTTACATTACAAGCTTAATGAAGTCCTATTGATCTTTGATTAAATGCAACTATATTAGTGGAGAAAGAAGTGAAAAGCAAACTTATGGGAATGATCACTTGTCATTGACTTTGCATTCACTGTGTTTGTAGAATCTGATCCGGATAATGTACTGTGAAGTGGCTTTGACATTTTCACACACACACGAGGAGTCCAATTTGGGTTAGGACTTATGATTGAATGATTCTGAATGTTGAACTTGTAATTGTGAATCTTTGAGATCATAGTCTGTATTTTTTCTTTGAGGATAATATTGGGGAAATTATTATGTTGGTACTTGTCATTCCTGCATAAATTTTGTTTTGCTTGAGGACAAGCAAAAACTCAAGTTTAGGGTTGTGATAATTCTATTTTTTTAGAATTATTTGTACTTAATTTCCTAATTAATTATTTAAATCCTCAATTTATTTTGTTAATTATCCCCTTTATTTAATTAAAATTCTTTAATGTTCAGGTAAATTAAATCCGAATGAAACACAGTCGTTTCAGTCAAAAATAGACTAAAAACGGGCTAAGGGAGACTACTTCCAATTTGCAGACCGAGTCACCATTCATCTGGACACGTAGGATGTTGGGTGTTAGTATTTTATCCGCTTCGAAACGATAAGATCAACGGACACCGTGCCAACCTTTTGGAAGACACACGTCGGGCCACATCGTACAGTCAAGTGTACTAGAAAACGAGTGGCGTGGAAATATCTACTCTGCAACAAATAAAATGAAGACAAGTGGCCAAACAATGCTAACTAATCTAGGATGGAAAATTACCATTGTACCCCTAAATGTGTATATAAATAGAAAATGATGACAATTGAAAGAAAAGAGTAATCTAGGGTAGAATAGTTTTAGGGTATATTTAGGATTTATTTTCCTTGTTTTTAAGTTTTTCTTTTACGTTAGCCACCTTCTTTATTTTTACTGTTCATTTCATCTTTATGTTATACAAAGTTCTTCATTTTCTACTCTTTGATAGTTTTATTTTATGGCAATCAATTTCATTTCATGCTTCTCAGTTTTGTTAAAGTCATTTCTTTTATTTTTCAGTTTTAATACATAGCTTATATTTCCAAGTTGTTAGCTCTCGGTTTTCCTAAAATTACTTATGTTTTTGTTTGAAAAACCTTTATTTTTCCTAGCTCTCGGTTTATTCATCTATTGTGCATTCGGGTGATAAGATTTCCTCATTCATTCTTCTACCTTTCGGTTCTGGTGCCTTGATGTGGGTTGATGATGAGCATTGTTCCACATCAATAGTAATGTGGAACCACGGTTGGAGTAGAAAATGAAGCAACCCAAGGATGTTGGAGTACATTTTTCTATTTTAATGCTTTACAATTTTCTTCATGTATGGTGTAATGTTCATGTATTAGTTTCCAAAATTTTCCATTGTTCTTAGCTTATTTGATTGTGTTTACATCTAGAATCGAGAGAGTGTTGTTGAATGGTAAGGAGGAAACAAATCATTAAACCAAAATCATGTCTTATTTCTCCTCTGTTCTTGTCACGACCCTCAACTTACCAAAATACGTATAAATTTTTCGCATTTTCATGCATCAATCCTTAATCATCCTTCCTCGATCGTGAACAACCACACACTTAACAGTTGGGCTGTGTGTCGACGTCTAACTCACTCCACCATACCAATTCAATTTGAAACATTATTTATGAGTAAACACTTGTATAAATGTATATATATCAGAGTTGTTACATGTGTTTACATTGTTTTACATCCCCAGTGGTTACATACAAAATGCTACTGTGTTATGTCTAGTTTAGATACAAAATAATCAAGGTGTGTATACCTTTAGCGATGGGATGCAGCGGATTACCAAAAAGGGAAACGCCTCCAGTCACGCTCAATCTATACTCAAATCTCTGTAGAGAGGGGGAAAATAAGGGGGGTGAGCAAACCACACGCTCAGTAAGGCAATCATGCGAACAGGTAGATACTGCACTATCTACGTGATCGTGATGCCATGCTCAAAAGCATTTTATTCACTGTTTATCTCAAAACTTGAGTGTATGATTGTGTTAATGGTATGTAAAGCATTCATGCTATTAAAATTAAGTGCACATTTCAACTCAAAGCATGGTATAAATCATCATGCATAATTCACAATAAAAGCATGGCATTAAACATCATGCATTTTCACAATAAGGCATGGCATTAAACATCATGCATCCGTGCACTTTAAAAACCATTAACAAATCAATTCAACGTCAGGTCCCAGCCCATCCCTCGGGCTTTCCTGACCACAATCACTTCAAACATGGATTTATTCTCAAATAGCATTAGACATGTGAGATAGGCAGTTTCAACAATAGGTAATAACCTCAAGGCCTATGTACATAACCTGTGATACCGGCTACACGGATCAGGTGTGCGGGATATCACCACCATCTGCTTCCACACGGGAGGTGGGTCAAATCCTACCCGCCGGTCCATAGCAGATCTCGTCCGAAGACGGCACATCACATCACAACACGGTACAATGTACTCCATGCTACATGCACGGTACAACGTACTCCGTGGACCCCCAGCCTTATCCCTCGTTCGGGCTCATCAGCTGTTCCTCCAACCCTTATCCCTCGTTCGGGCTCATCAGGTGGATCTCCAACCCTTATCCCTCGTTCGGGCTCATCAGGTTGTTTTAACATGCCATGTCTCAAAACAATGCACGTGTGAGCCTATTTAATCGATATGACACCAAGTCTACTCGAAGCTCCAAACACGGCAACATGCAAGGTGGGCATCCAGTGCGAGACAAACTCAAAGCACAATGCCAAAACAATATGAAATCCATGTGAAAACTAGTACCTCATGCACTCTTTCATACTCACGAAATCATGTAGGTGGCTCAAAACTTGCAAAATATGGTTAACAAAACCAAAACATACTCATTTCTTTTGCAAATCATTTCAATGTTAGCCAACCTACCAATCATTTGCTAAAAAGCAATAAAACATGATTTTCAAAGCAATATGCTTTTGTTTTCATGCACATTTCTCAAACTCCCAACTTTTACCCTTCAATCACCTAACAACAACATTTCCTAATCTCATGCATTCTAGCAAAACGTTTATGCGCCCAAATTGTGCACAATATCTCTAAGAGTCCACACAATTCCCTTACCTCGATTTATTTGGTGTGACTCCTTTCCTTTAGCTCCTCACGCTCTTGGGTCAACTCGCCTCGGCGTATCCCCGGAAGCTGCGATTCATTCATTAAATCGATTGAGTTAACGTATTTAACCCAAAATTGACCTCACTAGTCATATTATTCACTTATGCACTTTACAAATTCCTTAAATTCACTTTTTACCTCTTTTAGGTAAATCACACAATTTATCCACTAACAACATCTTAAAATCATACCCATAACACTATTGTCACCTCTAGACATCCCATTTCTCATTAATTTCAATCAATTTCACTTTCTCACACTAACCATTTCTAGGTCATAATCATACCAATGCATTTAGATAGTTTCTAACCATCTATACTCATGCCAACAACTCCAAAATCACTTAATAAACAATGTACCACAGTTGGAGTGTTAGAATCTTACCCAATTTTGATTTCTCCTCTTGCTCCAAATGGCAATGCCCTTAAATCCTTCAATACCAACAATGGGAAAATGCTTTCCAACTATGTTGTTCTTCTCTTTGATAGGAACAACTTTGTCTCTAATGGTCTCTCTTCAAACCTCACTGAAAATGTCTGATTTTTTAGAGAGAATGTTAGGTTTTTGGGTTGAAAGTGGAAAGTTTATGTTTTTCCCGAAATTTTCTGATTTCCAGCACTCCTTATATAGAAATAGCTTGAGGAGATCGATCTGGTCCAAGAGGAGATCGATCTGGTCCCTTAAAATCCCTCTTTTTCACGGCATTTTTAAGCCTGAGATCGATCTGTTGAAGCATGAGATCGATCTCTTGAGGCATGAGATCGATCTGTCGAAACATGAGATCGATCTGCTCCCAAACAGAGAGCTAAGGAGATCGATCTGGTCCATTGGAGATCGATCTGCTCTATTCTTTTGCCCAAATAAGAGCATTCTGGCTCTTCCAGATCGATCTCTCATCCCATGAGATCGATCTGCCCTTCAAAATTTCCAGATTTTCTGCAGTTCCTCTGCAACAACACTTACCAAACATCCTTAATTTGCTACCATGATCATTTCCTCATTCATTCATCTTTAAGACTTGAAAATGGCATCCATCCTCACTTCATACACATTAAAACTTGTGTAGGATCTTTGTATGACCAATGGTACTTAACATAACTAAAATGGAAGTGCACATCTTATGCAATTATACTTTCATTTTACCAACTATTCATAATCCACTCTACACACATTCTCCACATGTTTAAGTCCATTTCTACACATTCATACATAATGAAACTTGTATGTACGATTACCACTCTCATTACAAGTGTGTACATTACTTATGGACTTACATCACATATACTTCACTCATGAATTCATAGTACAACTCTATTTACACTTCTATGTACATATATACCCTTATACATATACGGGATCTCACATTCTCCCCCACTTAGAAAATTTGGTCCTCCAAATTGGAACCAATTATTCTGTGAACAACTCGGGATACCTCTCCTGCATTAAACTCTCAAATTCCCATGTGGCTTCTTCCACAGTGTGATGTTGCCAAAGTATTTTCACCAAGGGAATTGTCTTTCTCCTCAACACTTTCTCTTTTCTGTCCAATACCCGAACTGGCTTCTCAACATATGTCATACCCTCATTGAGCTCCAAAGGCTCATATCTTATCACATGTGTCGGGTCCGGGTGATACTTCCTCAACATGGATACGTGGAAGATGTTATGCACACTTGCCAACTCTGGTGGCAATGCCAACCTATACGCCTTGTCTCCCACCTTATCAAGTATCTCAAATGGCCCTATATATCGAGGGCTCAACTTTCCCTTCTTCCCAAATCTCATAATTCCCTTCGAAGGGGAAACTTTTAGAAACACTGACTCACCCACCTCAAACTCTAGTGGTCTCCGTCTCTTGTCAGCATAACTCTTTTGCCTGCTCTGAGCTGTCCGTAACCTCTCACATATCAATTGGACGTCCTCAGAGGCTTGTCTAACCAAGTCGGGAGCAAAGATCTGTCTGTCACCAACCTCTTCCCATCCAATAGGGGAACGGCATCTACGTCCATACAATGCCTCATATGGTGCCATCCCGATACTCGCATGAAAACTGTTATTATACGCGAACTCTGCGAGTGGCAAATGGTCATCCCAGGAGCCTCCAAAATCCAATGCACACGCTCTCAACATGTCCTCCAGGGTCTGTATAGTCCTCTCTGACTGACCATCTGTCTGAGGATGAAACGCGGTGCTAAAATTCAACTGGGTCCCCATCGCTTCCTGAAAATATTCCCAAAAGTGGGAAGTGAAGCGGGCATCCCTATCAGAAACAACGCTCACTGGAATTCCATGTAGTCTCACTATCTCGCACACATATAGGTTCGCTAACTGGCTCAGAGTATCGGTAGCTCTCATAGCTAGAAAATGGGTTGATTTCGTCAACCGATCTACAATCACCCATATGGCATCATGACCTCTCCGGGTCCTTGGAAATCCCATCACAAAATCCATGGTGACATGCTCCTACTTCCATGTCGGTATCGGTAGAGGCTGTAATAACCCTGCAGGCTTCTGATGCTCTACCTTCACCTGCTGACAAACGAGACACTTAGCAACATATTCAGCAATGTGCTTTTTCATTCCCGACCACCAATAAACCTTTCGAAGGTTTTGATACATTTTGGAACCCCCTGGATGTATCGTATACTTCGATGAGTGAGCCTCTGTCAGGATCAACCTTCTGATCTCTGCGTCATCAGGAACACATATCCTACCTCTGAACCTCAACAATCCATCCGAACTCAACCCAAAGTCCGTCTGTATACCCCTCTGTATCTGCCCGACAATATCACTACACTGCTGATCAACTCGCTGAGCCTGTCGGATTCGATCTACCAGATCCGGTTCCAACTTCAGGCTAGCTATCATAAATCCACTATCAACGTCAGGCGGGGTCATATCCAAACTGAGGTTCATGAACTGTTCCAACAGCTCGTGTTCCCTGATCATCATGAATGATACCATCCCGAGATGCTTCCTACTCAATGCATCAGCAACCACATTTGCTTTACCCGGGTGGTATAGGATTTCACAATCATAATCCTTTAACAGCTCGAGCCATCTCCTCTGTCTCATGTTCAACTCCTTCTGTGAGAACAGGTACTTAAGGCTCTTATGATCTGTATAAATCTGAAATCTCTCACCATAGAGGTAGTGGCGCCATATCTTCAGTGCAAACACCACCGCTGCCAACTCCAAGTCATGGGTCGGGTAGTTCCTCTCATGATCCTTTAACTGTCTTGATCCATAGGCTACTACCTTCCCATCCTGCATCAATACACAGCCTAGTCCTAGGTGTGAAGCATCTGCATACACCGAGAAACCTCCTGAGCTGGTAGGAATGGTGAGTATTGGAGCTGTAGTTAATCTCCTTTTCAGCTCCTCAAAACTTTCTTCACACTTCTCGTCCCACACAAACTCCACATTCTTTCTTGTGAGGCGTGTCAAAGGAGCAGCTAACCTCGAAAATCCCTCTACAAACCTTCGATAATATCCAGCTAAACCCAGAAAACTCCTGATCTCTGTCACTGTCTGGGGTCTCTGCCACTGAACTACGGCCTCAATCTTAGATGGATCCACTGATACTCCATCCTTTGATACTTTATGGCCCAGAAAAGAGATCTGTTCCAACCAAAAGTCGCACTTACTGAGTTTAGCGTACAACTTCTTCTCTCGGAGGGTTTGTAGCACTATCCTTAAATGCCTTTCATGTTCCTTAATTTCATTTCACAAAATTAATTACAAGATTGTCTATCTTTGGAAACATCAAGGTTTTAGCATGACAATCCATAACAACATGATTGGCAGCCAACCAATCCATTCCTAGGATCACATCAAAATCACTCATGTTTAATAAAATTAAATCGGCTGCCATCTCTTTACCTCCTATCTTCATTTTACAATCCCTATATATACGCTCAGTCAACTGATTATCATTCATAGGGGTAGATATCAACAACATCTTATCAAGCAGCGTGGGTTTTACATGCTTCAACAATTTACATGCAAAGGATGGCGAAATAAAGGAATGCGTGGCACCAGGATCAAACAGTACATAAGCTTCTAAATCAAAGATTTGGATGGTACCTTTTACCACATCTGATGACTGATCTGCAGTATCCTGATCCAGTGCGTGCACTCGTCCTCTGCTTACACCCACTGCTTGCTTCCCCTTTTCTTCAGCTGTAGCCTTCCTCCTCGGAGCAGCTGTACCAACTGGAGCCCTCTCTGGCTCCTTGCCCTTCTGTGGGGCTCTCTCTATCATCTCGGGGCAATCTCTGCTTATGTGCCCTGGCTTTCCACATCTGAAGCATACAACCTGAGGTCCATAACATGGTCGAGTACCATGGTACCTACCACACTTGCCACACTGTTCTGTAGTAGGCCGTGGTCCTCCAATCACGATTCCCTTAGCTGGAGCAATGGCCGGATACATGGGAGTATCAACTGTCCTCTCCCGGATCTCATCAATTCTCGGCCTCTTTCCAGAGAATCTCTTGCTTCCTTTATAGTTGAAGCCTCTATCCATTATAGGTCTCTTCTTATCTCTGTCCCTCATCTTACCAACCTTTCCAAACTCCGAGGCGATTCTATCAACATCTTGTTCACATAGTTATGCCCTGCGCACTGCCTCCTCATAGGTCGGTATATCTAGGGGAACCAGTCTAGACCTGATAGCCGGTCTCAATCCATCCACAAACTTTTGGATCTTCTCGACCTCATTACCCATCGTGTTGGGATCATACCAGCCCAGGGATATAAAAGCAGTCTCATACTAGTCCACAGTCCTGCTCCCTTGGGTCAGTCCCAAAAATGCCATCTTTAGCTTTCGCTGGGCGGTATCCGGAACATACTGTCTCCGGAAGGCCTCTAGAAACACATCCCAGCTGATCTCAGTTTGTCGGGCTCTCAAAATAGGCCTGGTGGATTTCCACCAATGTTCTGCTGATCCCTTCAGCATAAAAGCGGCAAATGCTACCATTTCGGTAGTAGTGCACTCAAAGAACCCATATAATTTCTCGATCTCATTGATCCAATCCTCAGCCGCCACTGGGTCCTTTACTCCACTGAAAGACGGCGGTTCAAACTTCTGGAACTGTCGCAGTCTATCCAAATCACATCCATATCCCCAACCTCTACTGCCTGGCATAGCAACCGGCGTAGGCACATCCTGTGTGGGTGGGGTATCTGTCGTCTGAGGTCCTTGGGCTTGCCTCGCCCGTGCCTCAGGAGCTGCTACCTACTCGGCATCACCCTGTGTAGCGGGACTCTGTCTACCGCCAACTCCAGGTAAAGATTGAGTGACCAATTCCAAAATCATCTCAATGCTCCGCTCAATCCTCGCGAAGCGAGCCTCAGTACTCTCGGGCCTCTCCTCTGGACCCTGTGGAGCGTGCTCAACGTCGACCTCCACCTCAATATCCTCCTGAGCCTCGTGTGTTTTCGGCTCAACACGACCCCCAGGCCTACCTCTACGGCCTCGAGCTTGTGCTCTCATCCCTCTACCGCGACTGGTATTAGGCATACTTACTCAGTTCCCTACATTCACAACCAATTACTTAGTCAACCCATCGACATACACTATTTATATCTAAACAAGCACAGTAACTTGGGGATGTAATTTTTTTCACTTATTAAGTATTTTAGACACGACACACGTCAAACCAACTCGAGCTCTGATACCAACTTCTGTCACGACCCTCAACTTACCAAAATACGTATAAATTTTTGCATTTTCATGCATCAATCCTTAATCATCCTTCCTCGATCGTGAACAACCACACACTTAACAGTTGGGCTGTGTGTCGACGTCTAACTCACTCCACCATACCAATTCAATTTGAAACATTATTTATGAGTAAACACTTATATAAATGTATATATATCAGAGTTGTTACATGTGTTTACATTGTTTTACATCCCCAGTGGTTACATACAAAATGCTATTGTGCTATGTCTAGTTTAGATACAAAATAATCAAGGTGTGTATACCTTTAGCGATGGGATGCAGCGGATTACCAAAAAGGGAAACGCTTCCAGTCACGCTCAATCTATACTCAAATCTCTGTAGAGAGGGGGAAAATAAGGGGGGTGAGCAAACCACACGCTCAGTAAGGCAATCATGCGAACAGGTAGATACTGCACTATCTACGTGATCGTGATGCCATGCTCAAAAGCATTTTATTCATTGTTTATCTCAAAACATGAGTGTATGATTGTGTTAATGGTATGTAAAGCATTCATGCTATTAAAATTAAGTGCACATTTCAACTCAAAGCATGGTATAAATCATCATGCATAATTCACAATAAAAGCATGGCATTAAACATCATGCATTTTCACAATAAGGCATGGCATTAAACATCATGCATCCGTGCACTTTAAAAACCATTAACAAATCAATTCAACGTCAGGTCCCAGCCCATCCCTCGGGCTTTCCTGACCACAATCACTTCAAACATGGATTTATTCTCAAATAGCATTAGACATGTGAGATAGGCAGTTTCAACAATAGGTAATAACCTCAAGGCCTATGTACATAACCTGTGATACCGGCTACACGGATCAGGTGTGCAGGATATCACCACCATCTGCTTCCACACGGGAGGTGGGTCAAATCCTACCCGCCGGTCCATAGCAGATCTCGTCCGAAGACGGCACATCACATCACAACACGGTACAATGTACTCCATGCTACATGCACGGTACAACGTACTCCGTGGACCCCCAGCCTTATCCCTCGTTCGGGCTCATCAGCTGTTCCTCCAACCCTTATCCCTCGTTCGGGCTCATCAGGTGGATATCCAACCCTTATCCCTCGTTCGGGCTCATCAGGTTGTTTTAACATGCCATGTCTCAAAACAATGCACGTGTGAGCCTATTTAATCGATATGACACCAAGTCTACTCGAAGCTCCAAACACGGCAACATGCAAGGTGGGCATCCAGTGTGAGACAAACTCAAAGCACAATGCCAAAACAATATGAAATCCATGTGAAAACTAGTGCCTCATGCACTCTTTCATACTCACGAAATCATGTAGGTGGCTCAAAACTTGCAAAATATGGTTAAAAAAACCAAAACATACTCATTTCTTTTGCAAATCATTTCAATATTAGCCAACCTACCAATCATTTGCTAAAAAGCAATAAAACATGATTTTCAAAGCAATATGCTTTTGTTTTCATGCACATTTCTCAAACTCCCAACTTTTACCCTTCAATCACCCAACAACAACATTTCCTAATCTCATGCATTCTAGCAAAACGTTTATGCTTCCAAATTGCGCACAATATCTTTAAGAGTCCACACAATTCCCTTACCTCGATTTACTTGGTGTGACTCCTTTCCTTTAGCTCCTCACGCTCTTGGGTCAACTCGCCTCGGCGTATCCCCGGAAGCTGCGATTCATTCATTAAATCGATTGAGTTAACGTATTTAACTCAAAATTGACCTCACTAGTCATATTATTCACTTATGCACTTTACAAATTCCTTAAATTCACTTTTTACCTCTTTTAGGTAAATCACACAATTTATCCACTAACAACATCTTAAAATCATACCCATAACACTATTGTCACCTCTAGACATCCCATTTCTCATTAATTTCAATCAATTTCACTTTCTCACACTAACCATTTCTAGGTCATAATCATACCAATGCATTTAGATAGTTTCTAACCATCTATACTCATGCCAACAACTCCAAAATCACTTAATAAACAATGTACCACAGTTGGAGTGTTAGAATCTTACCCAATTTTGATTTCTTCTCTTGCTCCAAATGGCAATGCCCTTAAATCCTTCAATACCAACAATGGGAAAATGTTTTCCAACTATGTTGTTCTTCTCTTTGATAGGAACAACTTTGTCTCTAATGGTCTCTCTTCAAACCTCACTGAAAATGGCTGATTTTTTAGAGAGAATGTTAGGTTTTTGGTTTGAAAGTGGAAAGTTTATTTTTTTCCCGAAATTTTCTGATTTCCAGCACTCCTTATATAGAAATAGCTTGAGGAGATCGATCTGGTCCAAGAGGAGATCGATCTGGTCCCTTAAAATCCCTCTTTTTCACGGCATTTTTAAGCCTGAGATCGATCTGTTGAAGCATGAGATCGATCTCTTGAGGCATGAGATCGATCTGTCGAAACATGAGATCGATCTGCTCCCAAACAGAGAGCTAAGGAGATCGATCTGGTCCATTGGAGATCGATCTGCTCTATTCTTTTGCCCAAATAAGAGCATTATGGCTCTTCCAGATCGATCTCTCATCCCATGAGATCGATCTGCCCTTCAAAATTTCCAGATTTTCTGCAGTTCCTCTGCAACAACACTTACCAAACATCCTTAATTTGCTACCATGATCATTTCCTCATTCATTCATCTTTAAGACTTGAAAATGGCATCCATCCTCACTTCATACACATTAAAACTTGTGTAGGATCTTTGTATGACCAATGGTACTTAACATAACTAAAATGGAAGTGCACATCTTATGCAATTATACTTCCATTTTACCAACTATTCATAATCCACTCTACACACATTCTCCATATGTTTCAGTCCATTTCTACACATTCATACATAATGAAACTTGTATGTACGATTACCACTCTCATTACAAGTGTGTACATTACTTATGCACTTACATCACATATACTTCACTCATGAATTCATAGTACAACTCTATTTACACTTCTATGTACATATATACCCTTATACATATACGGGGTCTCACAGTTCTCCCCTGTCTAAGTTTGTATTTACTGTTCATGATTATTTTCTATGTTAGCTACTGGATTTAAGCATTTTATGATTTTTATTCATTGTCTTAAATTCACAAGTCATTATGTTTGCATGTTGACGCAATGCAGGACTCGGTGACAGCAGCATCCTTGGCGTTACTGAGTAGGCATTGTAGGATTGCCACCAACAGCCTCTGTTGATTACCGACTCAAACCAGAAGCTGTGTACATGTTTTGTTGTATCCTCTGTTGATGATTCTGCAAACTCAAGTGTCGGACAATGAATGTGATGCAGAAGCAGTGGACAAGGACAATATGTAGTGTCCTGCTGCATGCTGACTAGAGATGAATGAGGCAGAAGCGTGCAGAACGGGATTGCAACCATTGGAAGGCAGCACCTAAAGCAGACAGCTGGGATATGCAAAGCTGATTCAGAGCGAACAAAATTGCAGGATTCAGCAGCTGGAGTAGACCTGGACAGCAGCTGGCACAGAAGCTCACAGACAGCACCGAGCAAATCTGGAAATGGAGAAGATGCAAGAGCAGTAGGTGGCATGTGTGCTGGGCTATGCAGAATAAGCTGGAGCAGTATGGGGAGCTATTATTGCTGGAGTTGGAAGCAAATGAAGGAGCATGGTGTGATGATGGACAGTACATGAGCAGGAGCAGAAGACGCTAGCTGGGCAATGTTCGGTTAAAGCTTGAAGCAGCAGGTGGCGTAGTGCTGGGCTGTGCAGATCGAAGCTAAAGCATGGTGCAGAGCAGGAATGGACATGCACCATCTACCAAGTGCAGTACACAGTCGGGGCAGTTGGTAGATTGCACAAGTTGATTAAGGCCTTGTTTGGCCATTGCATTTTAGTTATATAACTCATTTTCATGCAATTTAGATAGATTAAATTCAATTTCATGGGTTAGCTTAAGAAGTTAGAATTTTAAATTAATTTGCATGACTAGTTATAGTTCAATTGCTTGATTAGTTCAGAATTTAGATTTAATTATGTCATTAGTTAATTTTTATTTTAGTGTTAAGTGTTGCATTTAAAATTAAAATAGAGATAGAATCATTTTATGTATTTTTAAGTTTTCATTTTAAATTGAAAAATCCAAAAATATTATTTCTCATGCATTAGTTAGATTTTATTGATAAGTTAGTAATTATATATAATTAGGATTAATTTAGAATTAATATTTTAGACATTTAGACTTGTAGTTATTTTTTTAATTTTTCTAGGATTTTATTTCATTAAATTTTAAGTTAGTTTAAAGTGCATTTTTATTAAGTAGTTTAAAGACATACAGATTTTATTTTAGGTTTGTTTAATTTTAGTTTAATTAATCTTGTTTGGTTATTTTCATATTTGCATTTTATTTTAATTGCGTTAATGAATTTTTAACTGTTTAATCATCTTTTGTAGGTTAATGCTTTTATTACTCGGAGCTTTGTAAGTAATTTTAGCTCGATTTTATTTTCTTTATTTTATAGTTTTTATTATTTTCAGTATTGTTAGCCATGTAGATCACTCCCTTAAAATTCATAATTTGCTAGAATATACTTAGGATAAGATTAACCGGTACTTAATTAGACAATTCAACTTCTCTGTGGAACGATAATCCGGGACTCAAATCTCATTATTACTTGTATGACCGATGCACTTGCGGATAATACGCATAGCTGTATCGACGCCCCGCCAAAAACCGTTGTTGAGGTAGAGGGTGAACAACGAGTGACACACCCCAATAGAGATCGTTGTCGAGGTAGAGAGTGATCAACGAGTGACACACCCCGCCAGAAATTGTTATCGAGGTGGACGGTGATCAACGAGTGACACACCCGTCAGAAAATCATTATCGAGGTAGAGGGCGATCAATAGTGACACACCTCGTCAAAAATTGTTGTCAATGTAGAGGGTGATCAACGAGTGCCACACCCGACCAGAAATCGTTGTCGAGATAGAGGGTGATCAATGAATGAAACACCCTGTCAGAAACCGTTTTACCCCGCCAAAACTGTTGTCGAGGTAAAGGATGATCAATGAATGACACATCCAGCCAGAAACCGTTGTCGAGATAGAGGGTGATCAATAAGTAATACACCCTATCAAAAACCATCGTCGAGATAGAGAGTGATCAATAAGTGATACACCCTGCCAAAAGTCACAATCAAGCAAGACATTTTAGGAGGTACTTAAGAACCAAAGTATAGATGGTAAATCAGCTATCAGCACAGTTCATATAAAAAATAAAATAAAGTTGCTGCAACTTGTGGGAAAAAGTAAAAATAAAATAATAATAATAATAATAATAATAATAATAATAATAATAAAGGTAATCTGAGAGTGAAGCTAATGCAAAAGAACTGGAGGACAATGCATCTATTGTCGTTCAGGTTCTTGTTCAGAAAGCTAATTCTTTGAAATCTGAATGCAGTACCCACACTGCCTTGAATCGAAATTCAATTACAGAAAGAAATATAGAGGTTGATAGTACACGCCCTCTCAATGTTGGTAACAAAAAGGATGTTACTCAAGTAACTGTTGCTACCGAGTTCTAAAGTTTAATAGGACTCTCCCAATGGAATGAAACTGCCTCAAACCGCTGAGAGTGATGAAGCCAACATGGAGCGTGCTTTTACAGAATCTCCAAAAGCTGGTAATGCTGATGATAATATCAGAGTAGTCCCATCTTTTTCAAGTGTGGTGGAGCCTTCTATTGAAAAAAAAAAAAGGGCACGACCATCACAGCAGCCCTGATGTTCCAGCGTTTTTGTCCAGACTTCTTAATTGACTGTACTGCTGCCCATCACCGTTGCTGCAGGTGTGATACCATTATACTTGCTTAGCTACTGAGTGGTTCCACCTTTGCTCACCATCATCCCTGCATCATGCCATCGGTCCCAAGCTCCAGGCCGCTACGTCCTCTGCCCGAGGTAGCTGTGCCGGTGCCAAGCAATCCTCAGGATCCATCCCTATAGATGGCTTAGCTTATGCCAAAAAGGTGTGAAAAGGGGACTGAAATTTGTTTTTCAATACCCTTTTTTGGAATTTGAACTTTTGGGACAGTGTTAGTACTCTTACGAAAGAGATAGATAAACCCCAAAAGACGTTTCCTCGTGCTCTCCTCCAGGCAGTAATTTTCACTTGCCTGGGTCCACTTTTTACAGTCAGTAGGGCTGTTTTTGCTGACCAAACTGCTTGGGAATCCGAATTTCATGATGACACCTCAGAGATGATTGTAGGTAAACGACTGCAGTTCTGGACTAAAGTTGGTGTTGTGTTATCAACAATTGGTTTATTTGGAGCTCAGTTAAACAGCTGTGCTTATCGACTCGAGGGTATGGCAAGTTTAGATATTTTGCCCAAGTCTTTTGGTTCTTGACCCAACAGTTGAGACAAAAAAGGCAAAGAGTGGAGCAAAGCAGGAATGGTGATGTAGGATGGGGGCGTCACGGGCAGCAACTAGCAGGGACGTGCGATGAAAGAAGGTGGTGCATGGACTCAGGGACGATAGTGGCAGCGACAACTCCACCAAAGAGAGCTACAACAACAGTCTGATTCACAGCATATGGCTGCTGTGATAGAGATGATAAGATAGAGAGCTGCAGAGCTTGTTGGTAATTCTGGGTAAAACCAAATTGTAAAAATAGAAAATAGTTTTTAGGCTGTTCCACTGGTTGACTGCTTGGAAATAAGCAGTGACGTGGAAAGTCGGATGATCACGATTTGCCTTCCAAACAACAGTGCACTCAGGAGCAAGGCATCAAGAGCAAGGCAACTTGGTTTGCTGAACCATATGGCAAAAGCATAAGCATTGTCGCCAATAGGATAAAAGCCAGCTGAGAAAATGCCTCTTAGTGATATTAGAACATCTCTAGAAATCTCCACGGAAAGAGGTGACACTTCGCACAATTTTTGACATGTTGAAGATGATGTTGGTGTAAACAGAATGTTGACATGTCACGACCTGTTCTACAAAAAATCACTATAAATTTTTCACTTTTTCAATACGTCTCACCTCTTCGTGACAATTCCATTTTGAGCGAGTTGGGCTATGAGCCAGTAATAATCTCAATGCCTATTCCATTTAACCATATTATTATTATTATGGTAATGATACCAGAGTCTCATGCAGCGTAATAATAACTACATATGTTATAAAACTGTATGTACATACGTTTACATATATTTACATCCTCATAATTACATTCGTTTACAAAATTGTACTATTATATGTTTAAATACAAAATTGTACAATGTGTATACCTAATTCATGATATGAAGCATCGGATAACAAGGAATGCAGTCTCTACCCGCTCTCAACAACTGTGGATGCTCTGTAGGGGTGAAAAGTGAAAGGGTGAGCACAACTTGCTCGATAAGGCAATAATATAACCAGGTAGATAATTATATTATCTACATGCTTATAATGTCATGATATAAAAATCATTTATATCTAGGGCATGAGGTATAATTAAAACTATGCTAGAGTATATAAATATATCACGTACTGAAAACATGAAAATAGGCATGTAAACATGGAAAATCATCATGTCAACGTCTCATGCTCAAGATATTGAAAACTCATCATAAAACAACCCCTCAAGGTTTAACACATTCTCAAGACTTAATAAAACTCATCAACACATCATTAAAACCACATTTCATTTTAAAATAACAAATCGAGGCGTAACCCCTCCTTCAGGCCTGCCCTAGCCCATCTAGACCGTATGATATCACGTGAGGCATGTAGGTTACTGTATAGAAAAAATCGAGGACTATGTCCCTGTGATCCCAAGCTACACGGATCTCGGTGTACGGAGCATCACGACTACAACGAGAGGAGGGTCAGTCCTACCCGCCAGAATATCATATCATCAATCTACCAGTCATGACTACACGGTACGACGTACTCCATGTGACATACACGGTACAACGTACTCCATGAACCCATATCACAGTCTGGGGGGCCTGCCATAGGTCTTATCCACCCCATACCATGTCAATAACCAACCTATGTCTCAAAATACGCGTGTGAGCATCTTATCTCACTGTGACACAAAATCTATAGGAGGCTCCAGCACAGCTCTATGCATGTCACATCACGTCTAGTGCGAGCGAAACTCCAGCACGACGCCATGCATATCATGTTATCTAAAATCTTGTGCGAACGAAGCTCCAGCACGATTTTATGCACATACAAAAATCCTCGTACGAGCAACGCTCTAATACGACTTTCATGTGAAATAAATCGATGTAAATCATGTACAAGCAAAGCTCCAATACGGTTATATATGCAATTAATCAATGTAAAATTACGTACAAGCAAGGCTCCAGTACTATTTTCAAGCATATAAATCAGTAAAACTCGGTGCGAGCGAGGCTCCAACACTCTGTATCTAAGTCAAAACAGCAAAATCCAGTGCAAGTAAGGCTCTAGCACGATTTATACTCATATAAATCTGATAAGCTGCTTTATTTCGATAAAACACTTTCAAAATCATAATTGGCACCTCACACGTGCCCCTTTCATGCAAATCATGAAAATCAATAATCAACCTATAGATAAATTGCTTAAATCAAGCAATATATTTCATAAAAATATAAAAAACATGTTATTCATACAATTTATTAGTCTTACTACCCTTTTTGTAAAATTCCTAACTAGGGGTAATACAATTTCATTTCTAGATACTCTAGGAAATTTTAGGCCCTATATATTCCCTCAAAAATACGCATAGATATCTCTAAGCACTTACAAAACTCCTTTACCTCAAATCACTCTATACTGTCTGACTTTCCAATGCTGAGAAATCGCTCAATCCAATTTGCTCCCAATTAAATCTCTGGAGCTATATATAACCATTTATCGGGTTAAATACAATATATTTACCCATGTTTTACTTTTATAGGACTTAATTTAAAGCATTTGGGCTTGTTTACTCTTATTGGGCCCGATTGCACCCTAATGGGCAATAATCGGTCTTACGTCCATTTTCACCTACTATTCCTTTCATCAAGGCCTATTGGGCTAATGGGGCCTATCAACACTTACTGGACCTCGTTCTAGGCTCTTTGGATAGCTCATACAATTATTTACGACAAATGATTTCCAATTCCAAAACATAATTCATTTTATACGAAATTAATTTGTAACTTATGCGATGAATTTCTAACGTGCATAACTATACAAATTGTCATAAATGAGATTTACTTACCCGAGATTCTGTGATGGTACGTAAATTGAGACTGACTCAAGCTCTCGTTTGTTGCCAATTGTCGTGCTACACATTTATATATTTACCGGGTCAATTTCGGTCAAATATAATTTCAGTTAAGTATTCCGAAAATTAAATCGATCAATTTTGATCGCTTACCGGCTTACCCATATCTCGATTGGATCACCGAATTTTTTCTCCCTTTTTTTCATTTCTTTTTCCTCTTTTTCTTCTCTTTTTTTCCTTTCTTTCTTAGTTGAACCGGTCCAGTTTGGTTTAGCACAATTCCCTTTTCACTGAACCAGTCGTACCGATTCAGTCCTCACTTCGTCGTTCACGACGTTTTTGACCGTTTCCTGGCTCCCTCTACCACTGTTCGACTCGTCTTTGGTTGGGGAACGTTCGGCTGGCCTTGGATCGGACCGATCGGCACTGGTGCTACCGGATTTCTCCCTTCTCTCCTCGATAATCTCCCTCGTCGATCTCCTCTTTCCAGCATCGTTGGCGTGCGTGCTGGCACCTGGTGGCTTTCACGTGGTCAGGCTTCCTTCGTCGGCCCTCGCTTTTCCTTCTCTCCGATCAGTGGCTCATCGATGAAGGGAAACTGTTTCCCTCGGTTTCGTTCGTCTTCAAGCTTCTTTTCTTTCTTCGCGATTTTCGCGATTTTGTCTTCTTCTTTTTTAAATTTTATATATAATACATTATATTATTATTTTATAGAATAAAATACATTATTTCTACACAAATATCTTCTACACCAATATATTTATATATTTAATTAATTAAATATATATTTATCTTATTTTATTATTTTTTCGGAGTATTATTCCCACATTTTTTAGATAATTTCCCGAGGTAAAAATTTTGGGTTATCGTAATAAATTCGTATCTTGATCAATTAGATTCGAAATTTAATGATTTCTTCTTTATTGATCAAGATTTCCTAAATTCATGTTTAAAATGACAATTTCTTACCGAATTGATACCAAATTTCGGGTCTTTTTTACCTATTTACCCTTTTCTGCATTTCACATACATGTCTAACTACTTCATTCACATTTATATGTCCAAAATCATCCATCTTATAATTCCATTACATATAATAATGTCATATAACATGTGAATCATAAGGAATGTCATACAAAATACAGGTCTCACATGACATGATGCATCCGTTAATGTAAAAAGAAACAAAAAAAATCCATACCTTAGGTCTGTCTTCATCACTCCTGCAGAAAAGTGTTAGTGAAGCAGAATCTGAGCCGCTTGAAATTTATGGAAAGAAGACTACAACTATTAGTCAATATATATTTTGACAGAAGAATTCAAGTTGGACTCTAAGTAAAGAGACTAATTTGTGATTTATTTCTTTAGTCTTCAGCTGTGTTGAAAATAAACACAAACTCGGAGAATATGTCAAAAAATATGTTGTGCTATTTGAAAAAAAAAATCAGAAGAATTTTATCTCAGCCGATGTGTTGTTGATATTAATGAACTTCAAGTTTTATACGTACTTTATGCCTAACATGCATACACTCGTATCTTGAAGTGGGAGCATTTGTAGGCATAAAAAAAATTAATTAATAATTTCCTAATAGATTGGTTAGAAGGAATTAACCATCTATATTATCTCTAATGAAATTAAATTAATTAGAGATAAGTCCCAGAGTGACTGATTCCTTCTGAAACTCTTTATCACCTAAACATTATAAATAGAGAGCTCCTTTAGGGGGGAGAGAACACACAAAGAAGATAAGTCTCAGCCTCCTCAGAGAATTTAAAGCCTTCAGAATATCTGAAGTCAGAAGCTATCAAACCTTCTCTTCAACCAAGCCAAGAAATCTACAAGAGGACAACAAGTCACAAATCGTCCTCTCACTGATCAACCAAACCGCTACAAACTCAAGAAGAACCATAAGCCTTTGGTCGTTTCTCCCAACAATCACTCATTCCGACTTTCGACATCCTCTCAATGATTAACCAAGCCGCTACAAACTTAGGAAGAACCACAAGCCTTTGGTCGTTTCTCCCAACAATCATTCATTCCAACTTTATCGAGATTAAGTGTCAAGCCCTCGACAAGTTTATTCTAGGAAAGCGAATCAAAGGATTATTCTCTTGTACAAAATTCAAAACAGAGATTTGTACCCACACACACATAAATTAAAAAAAAAAAATCAAAGTTCATCACTAATTCGTGTTCTAAAAATTTCTAGACATGAAATTTGTGTATACAATACCATCAGAGAAGAACTCAAGAACTCGATAGCTTTTGATTCTAATGTGTAGGTAAAGGGTAGTGGAGTTCAAGCAAGAAAGATGGAAAGCATTGGAAACAGAGGCAGAAGAATCGTTCAAATGAAATTAAATTGGAAATGGCATGTGAAAACTGCCACATTTGTCTTTGCACTGGTTTGGAAGCAAAAAGGATTGCATTTGCTGACGTCGTTGCAAGGCGATTCCTGGTTGATTAAAAGACAAAACAGTAAAGGAAATTAAAAGTTGAGCAAACATTGCCTCGTGTAAACCTATTGACTTACTTGTTTCAAAGAAAATTTGGAAACTAAAAGGTCTTTAATAATTACGTTCGTGGCTTTCTCAAAAAGTCTAAAATAGTAGAACACAACTACACAACCAACCCATCTTTGCCAAAGATGGACCAATTATGTTCAACCATTAATTTCAAACAAGCCCCAAGATGAAGGGCTAATATGAGCGAAAATGGTGGTAGGGGTGGTGCGTACGATGGTACGAGTGTGGCTATGAAAATTAGGGAAATGAAGAAGATTGGTTTGTGGAATGGGCTACAATTCATACCTCATACTCAAGGGACATTGTGCATATACGTTAGGAGTAAAGTGGGAGTATTCTGATTCAATTAAAACAGCTTAAACAATCTCATCTCTTTTAATAAAATACATGGTTTGCCACTTTGTTTTGCTTAATTTCTTCCTTTCAAAGTTTATAGCAAACACAAATTGCATGATTTTAAAGCTTTGGTAACTGCAAAATATGAAATGCTATGTAAGTGTAAATTTATGTGATGTAGTATAATTTGGTTTGACAATGATGGAATGTCAGATCTAAATGCCAAAGATTTGCAACCCCCAAAGCTGACCCGTTTTAGGTATAAATACTATTGTGACAGTTGTGCTTTGATAAAGCGTTGGGGGATTAGGAATTTGGGATTCCTGGTAATTTATTAATTTCCATGTGGCTGTTAGCTTTGAGTTGGGATGCAAATCTCAACTCCATTATGTGGCGAAATCTTGGTGCTTTTGAATAAAAAAGTGTTGACACTCCACAAGTCAGCTTTGTCAGCCCAACAGTATCTTTCGAATCTCATATTGCTGTCCGAGAAAAATCGTGTCTCCCTGTTTTTGTGTTTCGTATGGAAGGCGTGATCATTCATTTATTATCCTAATTTCAAAACTCGATCTGTATATTCGGCATGATCATCTCGATTAAATTGAATTCAGATTTTTTTATAATTTGATTTTAATCAAATTAGTATAATACTTCTATTATTTATGTCGATTTTGAATAGTTTTTTTTAGATACTCTTGTTGTTGCTCTCAACAACAATGAAATGATGCTGATGTAGTCTTCCTTGTTGTCTTCTCCACGTATACTAAAGATTGTATAAAAACAGTAAGGGTCAGAGAGGCGCAGGGATCTATCCCTAGACGCGCACTCCGATGCTTAAGTCAGAAAAAATGTTTAAGCAGAGTTTCTGTTAACAAAGTAGAGCTTAGGGTTTTTTTATCATACCTGGGGATATTTATAAATGTCCCCTGTGTGGCTTCAATAAGCTCAGGACTGATAGTTGTTTGGGCCCAAAATTTTATTGATTAGGCCTTTCATATTCTAAGGCCCAGGCATGCGACTGGGCTTGAGGTAAATTACCTCTATCAATTGCTCCCCACTCTTCCATAGGGAAATTCCCTATGGGAGAGTATAATAGGAGGATTATGTCGTTCTGGGACTGCTATTAAGGACGTAACATTTTATTCGCGTGAGACATTTAAGCTCATGTAAGAACGCGACGTTTCAGCCATCTCAGCCACGACTATATAAAGGTAAGGTGCCGCCGGATAGCTTAGGAAACTGCTACATTTCTATCGCAACCCTGTCTTAAATTCTCTCATGAACTTTGTCGCATACCCACCGAAACCCTCTCACAACACTGAGATACTTCTACCATAAATACGTACCTCTATCGCCGTGTACTCTGTCACTAACCTATTACAAAACTCTATCGCCACTTCATCCTCTATCGCATACACCCTGTCGACATATACTTCTGTCACACTACTTACTCTGTCGCTCTCACCCCTGTCGCCATATACTTTGTCGCACTCCTTACCCTGTCGCCATACACTCATATCGCCATATACTTCCTACTCCGTCCAGGTGTACACTGTCACTCATACACTTTTGCACACTTTCTGTCACCATTCCTTACTCTGTCACCATAGACCTTTGTCGCACACCCTTCTGTCGTCGCTACTGACTCTTTTGCCCATACCTCTGTCGCCGTAATTCACTCCACCTTAGCCTCTGTCACACTAGTTTCTCTGTCGTGCGACCCGACATACCCCCTACCGCAATCGCATACTCTATCGCTCCTTAGCAGACCCCTATCGCATGACCCGGCATACCCCTGCTACGATCGCATACTCTGTTGCCTTCTATCACACCTTGTCACCGAATCGGCATTTCTTGGCGCAAATCTTCTATCGCAGGTCTACTCCAGAACCCTACCACGAAACCTCTGAGTTTCAACCCTGTCGCATTTAGGATTGTTTCGCTTTCTTTTTTAGGTCTAGGATGGCAAGTCACGGTGTAGGAAAGCATTTGGAGTTAGGTCTTAAATCGACTTTGACAGAGGTTGACCTTCAAGATATTAGGCATAGGTTCCCGTTACCCAAAAGGTATTTTTATAGGCTTTCAAGTCCTGAAGAGAGGGGTGTACGTAGCGTATCAAGCGGAGTGTCTATATTTAGGATATCTTTAGAGTTAGGTTTTCGTTTCCCGATCTCCGATTTTGGGATTTCTTTTTTGAGGGAACGAGGGATCGCTCCTAGCCAGTTACATCCCCATAGTTGGATGCAATTAATTGATTTTACCGTGCATTGCCAAATGAGGGGTGTCCCTCCTTCTCTCCCTTTATTCTATACTTTTTTTAGGTTTCGGGGTAGTTCTGGCTTAATTCCTTATTCTATTCAAAGGGTATTCAAACCTGGGTTTGAAAATAGATTATTCGAAAAACTTCCCAACAAACTCCATGGGTTTGAGTCGGAATGGCTTGTTGTAGAGGTACCTGAAGGTCTTAACTTTCATACTCGATGGGAAGCCAAGCATAACATCTCTAAAGGTCCTCGTATTGCTACTCTTAGGAGACAATTGTCTTCAACTATCAACGAGCTATTAGTCGACAGGCCAATTAACCTTTATAACTTCCTGTCACCTGAAAATTTTGCATCTGCTGGTTGGGGTATGGGAAGTGCTCATGCCATCAATTCTTCTGTTTCTCCTTCAAATCCTCCACCATTCATTCCTTTTAAACCAAATCCTATAAATAGGGAATCCAGCCTTGAATGTGATCCTCTATATGATTTGAGCGGTTGGGAAGGGTTTGGTTCCACTTTTATGGTCCTCTCTGACGATGAAACGTTAAACGTAGAGTCCCTTTAGGAGTATCTTAACTCTCCTGAAGGTAACCCTTTATGCTTTACAATTCTTTAATTGCTCGTTTATGTGACGATCTTAATAATTTTATAGATTCTTCTTCTTTTTTTACAGAAATGAGCAGCATCAGACGTGTTTTGATTCGTCAGAGGGGGTAAGAAGGTTTGTCTAGTGAACCTATTGAGAAGAGACCTCATTCCATAGCTACCGATTTCGGATATATGTCGATTTCGCCTTCAGTATCCCGAGTTTGAACTCCTCCTTCCAGACAGGCAACCCCTCCTCCAGCTCCGACTCAATTTCAAGAGGGAGGATCAAGAAACCTTTCTCGAGGTAAAAGGAAGGCTTCTTCACATTCTCGAAGAACTTCAAGCTCCCCAGATCGATCTCAGTCTGAAGATCGCGCTGAATGCAATGTGACCTCACCACATCGAAAGAACTGGAGGCACTTATACATTGAATTCGCTATGGCAAACAAACCTATTCTTCCTAAGATAGGTCCTATAGATAAGAGGTCATACCGAGTGCATGGTGGCTACACAATGAAGGGATCAGAGTTTCGAGTATACCCTGGAGTGCTTGATAATGATACTTTATAAACATCCAGGGTAGCATCTCGATTAGGCTGGGCCACCGTCCTTCCCAGAGACGAGTCTCCATTATTTAGGAATTTTCCAGAGGGAGAAGGCTTAGCTGACGTGGAAGCTATGAGGGTAATTTTCAAATTCTCTTTCGTTTTATTTCTCTTTGCTTTACTTTGAGTCTGAATTTTTGTGTTTCTTTTCAGTTTGCTCAGAGGACCATCGTCAATAATGCTCAACATCGAGCATACCGTGATCGGACTGAAAAAGAGCTTCAGGCGCTGAGGGATAGGAACATGGAGTTGACGAACGGTAATAATCAACTATCTGGGCTACCATGGGTGGTACGAGATCTGGAAAAACAGCTTTCAAAGGCTCTTCAAGACTTGACGCTCGCCAAGGAGGATCTTATCGTTGAGATGGCTAGGTCTAGCAAACTTAATGACGATCTTCAACAGAAGAAAACTGAGCTAGACAATTTGCAGTCTAAATATGATTCCTTTTTCTCCAATTTCAATGGGTTAGCTGAGCGCAATCAGGAGTTAGAGCGACATATCACAGATTTGGAGAGTCGACCTTCTACTTCTTTTAGCCAAACAGAGATTGATCGTATCAGGACAAAAGCCGTGAGGGAGTATCGACTCTCTAAAGATTGCTTTAGGCGAAAAGAGGACTACTCCACGGGGTTTGTGAAGTATGGTTTCTATCTCGCCCGATCTTGGCTAGAGAAGCATAGGGAGGGCGAAGAGTTCCCCGAGCTCCTATATACGTCGGAAGCTATGTTATTCGAGGCTCCTGATTGGACTAAATATGAGCCCGATGCTGAGCCAGCAGATGAGTTTTTGAAGAAAGCTGCTCAGGATGACTTGGCTAACCTGACTGGACCTTGGCAGCCTCTGAGCCCAAATAATACTCCTGAGCCGATTGGTGCCCTTGATGGATTAGATGGTGAGGAGCCACCGGTGCCAGAAGTCTGATCACAGAGAATGATTTTTTTTCTTTTTTAATTTTTTATTGTAACAAATCATTCTATTGTTACGAATTTTTTTAGATTTTAATAAAAATTGTTTATTCTTTTTAATAATAAATATTGTTTATTCCTCTCTTTTTTTCTTAATGCATGTATTCATTTGACTCTTGCTATCATCATCTATCTGTATATATGTATATATATATATATATATATATATATATATATATATATATATGCTCCTCAAATTCTTAATAAAATATGTAAACTTTTAGAAAGAATTACACATGTAAACATACCTTTTTCTGATGCCTGGCCACCGTGACACGAGTGCTCCTCTGGCTCTTACAGCTGATATGTTTTCATCACCTGACCACAGTGACGCTATCGCGTCTCAGGCTCTTACGGCTTATCTATCTTCAATGCCTGGCCACAGTGATGCTATTGCGCCTTAGGCTCTTACGGCTTATCTTCTTCAATGTCTAGCCACAATGACGCTACCGTGCCTCAAGCTCTTACGACTTATCCATTTCCAGCGCCTAGCCACAGTGACGCTATCGCACCTCAGGCTTTTAAGACTTATCTGTCTTCAATGCCTAGCCATAGTGACGCTATCGCGCCTCAGGCTCTTACGGCTTATGCGTTTCTAACGCCTGGTCACAGTGACGCTATCGCGCGTCAGGCTCTTACGACTTATGCATTTTTAGTGCCTGGCCACGGTAACACTATCGCGCCTTAGGCTCTTACGGCTTATGCGTTTCCAACGGCTAGCCACAGTGACACTATCGCGCCTCAGGCTCTTACGGCTTATGTGTCTTCAATGCCTGGCCATAGTGAGCTATCGCGCCTCAGGCTCTTACGGCTTATCCGTTTCCAGCGCCTGGCCACAATGATGCTATCACGCCTTAGGCTCTTACGACTTATCTGTCTTCAATGCCTAGCCACAGTGACACTATCGTGTCTCAAGCTCTTACTGCTTATATGTTTTCAACGCCTGGCCACAGTGATGCTATCGCGTCTCAGGCTCTTACGGCTTATGCGTTTCCAACTCCTGGCCACAGTGACGCTATAGGCTCTTACGGCTTATGCATTTCCAACACCTGGCCACAGTGACACTATCGCGCCTCAGGCTCTTACGACTTATCTGTTTTCTATCACAAGATTCATATTCATAAACGTTGAAGATGTAATAGGAAATCATAGAAGTAACTTGAATAATAATCATATAATAGTATCTTGTGACGATGCATTTAAAATAAACAAATAATAATGCGAGAATATAAAATTAGGAAAAAAGACATAATAGTTAACTCTAATACAATTTCAAGTGATTTGAGTTCCATGTCTTCCCTATTTTCTTTCCGTGCAAAGTTTTCAAGATGCAGGTGTTGGGCCCAATCCTCTGTCTGATTCGATATGGGCCTTCTCAGTTGGCTCTAAACTTTTCTTCCTCTCTCAAGGCATTGGTGATGTGCGACTTCCTAAGTACCAAATCTCCCTCGGACATCAGTCTATCTTTAACCCGACTATTGTAGTAGTTGGCTACCCTTTGATGGTAGGATGTCAATCAGATAGTTGCAGTCTCTCTATACTCATAAAGCAGATATAGGTTTTCCCTTAACCCTTGTGAATTCTCTTCTTCCACTAAAGGTACTACCCTGGGTGAAAGTGCTCCAATTTCCACGGGAATCAATGCTTCAGTGTTGTATACTAGACTAAACGGCGTTTCTCCAGTTGATACTCGATTAATGGTGCGATATGCCCATAAGACACTAGGCAATTGATCCACCCATTCTTTTTTAGCTTTATCTAGTTAGGTCTTCAACCCATGAAGGATGGTTCGGTTGCTAACTTCGGCTTGTCCGTTAGCTTGAGGATATGAAACAGAAGAAATCCTTAGATGAATGCTAAGGCGCCTGCAGAACTCACGAAAGGCGTCACAGTCAAACTGCTTTTCGTGGTCAGCATTTAAGATGCGTGGGATTCCGAACCGACAGATAATATCTTTCCATACCATTGATTCAACTTTCTTCTCTGTGATTGTAGCTAAAGGTTCTGCCTAAATCCATTTTGTAAAGTAATCGGTAGCTACCAATAGAAACTTTCTTTGACTCGTAGCTAATGGAAAGGATCCTAGAATGTCTAACCCCCATTGTACAAAGGGAGTTGGTTGTACTGTATTCTGGAGCGGAGCCACTGGGGCCTTTGTTATTGGTGCAAACCTTTGGCACTTGTCACACTTGTGGGCTTTATCCATCGCGTCTTTCTTCAACATTGGCCAATAGAACCCCAACCGTAATATCTTAGAGGCAAGGGCTCTAGCTCTCAAGTGTTCACCACAAATTCCTTCATGTACCTCAACTAAGACATAATTTGCTTGTTTTGGCCCCAAGCACTTTAACAAGGGTAATGAATACCCCCTCTTGTACAGCTTTCCGTTTATCAGTGTGAATTTCGCCCCTTGTATCTTTAAGCGACGAGTTTCTTTCTTATCTTGTGGGAGCGTACCTTCAGTGAAATACTGTTTGAATGGGGTTCTCCAATCGTCCCCCACCTCAATGCTACACACTTCGACTTCTTCAATGCTAGGCCACTCAAGTCTTTCCACCTTCACCATTCTTCCTTGGGTCTCATTAGAAGAAGCTAATTTGGACAATGAATCTGCATGTGTGTTTTTAGACCGATTAATTTGTATCAACTGAAAGTTTTTGAAAGTTTGAGCCAGTAATTGGACTTTCTTCAAATAAGGGACCAGCATTGGCTCTCAAATTTCATCCTGTCCATAGAACTGGTTTACCACCAATTGAGAATCACTATGTGCCACTAGGTGGCAAACTTGCAACTTCTCTGCCAGCTTCATTCCAGCAACAAGAACCTCATACTCTGCGATATTATTTGAACTAGGGAACCCAAAGCGCAAAGAATATTCTAAAGATCTCCCTTCTGGTGACACCAAGACTATACCGACCCCACTACCATTTGCACTTGACGCTCCGTCAACATACAGTAGCCACGGCTGAGTTTCTTTTTCAATGTTGCCCCTCGGGCTAGTACATTCTACTATGAAATCTGTTAAAGCTTGGCCCTTAATGGCTTGCCTGGGATAAAACGTGATATCACACTCTCCGAGTTCCACTACCCATTTCACCAATCTCCCCGAGTGTTCAGGCTTTTGAAGAATTTGTCTTAACGGTTGATCCGCTAGGACAAAAATGGGGTGCGCCTGAATATAAGGACGCAATTTGTGAGAGGCCATCACAAGGGCCAGTGCCAGTTTTTCGGCTAGCGGATAGCGAGTCTTCGGATCCAGCAGTATCTTACTTACACAATAGATGGGACGGTCCACTATTTTATCTTTCTTTAGCAGTACCGCACTGACAACGAATTCACCGACTCCCAAGTACATATACAAATGTTCTCCTTCCAAAGGCCTTGTTAATAAAGGTAATTGCTTCAAATATTCCTTCAAGTCTTCGAAAGCTCTTTGGCAATCATCTGTCCACTTGAAATTCCTTCCACCCCGTAGAGTTTTGAAGAACGGCAAGCTCCTTTCTGCAGATTTTAACAAAAAATGGTTCAGAACTGCTATTCTACCTGTCAATCTTTGAACTTCCCTCATTGTGGTTGGTGGCTTCATATCTTTAATTGGTTGCACCTTTTCAGGGTTTGCCTCAATCCCCCTGTTGGTGATCATGAACCCCAAGAACTTTCCAGACCTAACTCCAAATGAACATTTGTTAGGATTTAGCTTTATACTGAATTTCCTCAACATATCAAACACCTTAGACATATGATGAGCGTGAGACTCTCCTGCTCTGCTTTTGATTATCATATCGTCCACATAAGCTTCCATAGTGTTTCCCAGGAGATCTTTGAAGACTTTGTTCACCAATCGCTGATATGTAGCTCCAGCGTTCTTTAAACCGAATGGCATTACCCGATAACAATATGTTCCATCGTCAGTTATAAAGGAAGTCTTCTCTTCATCTTCTGGATGAAGCATAATTTGATGGTACCCGGAGAAAGCATCTAGAAAACCGAGGAGTTCGTACCCTGATGTTTCATCCACAAGCTTATCAATTCGGGGCAGAGGATACGAATCTTTGGGGCAAGCTTTATTCAGATCGGTGAAATCCACACACATTCGTCATTTCCCATTAGATTTCTTCACTATTACTACATTGGCCAACCATTCAGGGTAGTAAACCTCTCTAATAAACCCGACTTCTAAAAGTTTATTAACTTCCTCAGTAATCACCTTTTGTCTTTCTGGGGCAGGGCAAAATTTCTCTAATTTTGTTTGATAGGCTTATGCCCGGGTGAAACATTAAGCCTATGGCAAATCACTTTTGGATTAATCCCGGGCATATCAGCCGGGGTCCAAGTAAAGACATCCGAGTTTCTCTGTAAGCATTCTGCTATCTCTCTTCTTGTTTGTTCATCCAGTTGAGTCCCTATGAACGCCTTCTTCTCTTTATCCCCTTTGATTAGCTCAATGGCTTTCGTTTCCTAACAGGCTGAGGCTTAAGAGGGTCATCTATATACAACGTCTCCTTTCTTTGTATTCCTTTGCCGGAAAAACTGACCCATATGACCATATACAGAGTTATAAGTCTCTTATGTTGCTCAATGGATGGGAAGACGGTGTAAATTGTTGTTGCTCTCAACAACAATGAAATGATGCTGATGTAGTCTTCCTTGTCGTCTTCTCCACGTATACTGAAGATTCTGCAAAAAGAGTAAGGGTCAGAGAGGCGCAGTGATCTGTCTCTGCACGTGCACTCCGATGCTTAAGTCAGAAAAAGTGTTTAAGCAGAGTTTCTGTTAACAAAGTAGAGCTTAGGGTTTTTTTATCATACTTGGGGGTATTTATAGATGTCCCTTGTGTGGCTTCAATAAGCTCAAGACTAATAGTTGTTTGGGCCCAAAATTTTATTGTTTGGGCCCTTCGTATTCTGAGGTCCAGGCGCGCGACTAGGCTTGAGAATAATTATCTCTATCAACTCCAAAATTTTTTTATTAAATGTATTTATTTTTTATTACATCATGTTTAATTGTAGTTTTATAAACATATTATTTTAAATTTCAAACTATTAAAATTTATTGAATTATTATGAAATTTGTATATTATTTAATTTTATATTTTTAATTAATAAAAAATTAAATATTAAAATAATGGATTTTTTAAGAGTTTTGAGTTAGTCATAATTTTGATTGAATAATTAAATAATTAAATAGGTTCGAGTAATAAACGAGTAATATAAATTTTTTTATGGATAATATTTTTAAAAACTAATTGGATAATTGTAAGATTCAAGTTCTTTAATTAAATAATTGAGTTTAAGATCGAGTATATCAAAATACGTAGATACTTATCTTGTTTATATTCCTAAATTTGTTTGGTTGGCAAATCTAATAGAGTGGATGTATATTTGATGTACCTTTAATATATAAAATTTATAATAATTACCTTATTAAATAATATTATAATATTTATTAATTACTAAATTTAAATATATTTATAATTTAATAAAATAATCTATTATAATCACTTTTTTTGGTACAATATATATTATAATCACTTTGATAATGCATCAAACTTGATTTCAAAAAAAGAAAAAAAAAAAAAAACCTCACTGTTTTTACACTAATGAAGTTGTTGATTCTATTCTAGTACCTAACTTTCTTCCCTTTTTTTCCATCATATATTATTTAATGATGGACATACATTAATTTTAATCATATCATGCTCATACCATCAATCTATGCATCTATGCATGCATGAATTGAATCTCATGATTAGACCCATAAATAATGTGCAACATCAGATTATTTAAAAAAAAATTATATAATCATGAAGTAATTTCTTATAATTTAAAAATAAAAAACTTTTTTATAAATAAGGAAAAAAGCAAACAAAATTTTTAAAATAATTAAAATTAAAACCCATCACAGTTTAGTCGGACCTTGCAATTAATGTTAAAAAGAAAAGAAAAAACATAAAATAAAATATTATCCAAAGCCAAAATAAAATAAAAGATATACTTAGACTCATCTCCAGCTCCAACTCCAACTCCAACTCCAACTCCAGCTCGAAAAGATTGAAAATCAATCTAAAATTTCTCAAATATCTATTCTCTTCCTATGATATGAATATGATCGTAACCAAACACTTTTTCTATCTTTTCTTGCTTTCTTTCCTCCGAAGGCTTCTTGTTGTGCCCTGCCACTGCCAACAACGTCGCCATCGTTTCCAGTTTCCATACAAACAAAAGCAGAATCAAGGGAAAAAGGAAAAAAAAAAAAAAGAAGAAAAACATAGTCCAATAAAACAACTGCAAAGACGATTTTAATTTCTTTATATCTCCTAATCTTTCTCTTTCTCTTGTTCATAAATTGAGTAATTGAGGAATTGAAGAAAAGAGAAATCCAAAGGGTCTCTATCAAAATCATCATTGTTGCCAGCACCAAACAGCAGAAAGGACAAAACCATGATGTTTTTAACTCAACGAACAAAAACCCAGTAAAGGTAGTAAGTCAAGTCGTTGGTCGCTGATGATGACGATGCTTCCTGGGGAACGGGGCCTAAGCCATACCCGACTGGTGGGAGATTATATTCTGGGT
The DNA here is from genome assembly GCA_033439115.1 of Firmiana major. Classification (NCBI taxonomy): domain Eukaryota; kingdom Viridiplantae; phylum Streptophyta; class Magnoliopsida; order Malvales; family Malvaceae; genus Firmiana; species Firmiana major. The sequence goes on along the minus strand of CM065908.1, from coordinate 9,739,608 downwards.
CCGAGAATCGGGTCAGGTTCATTCGCGGTGGTTTGGAGGTCAAGGCATAGGCAACATGGGTTGGACGTCGCAGTTAAAGAGATCGATAAGAAACTCCTGAACTATAAAGTGCGTGAAAATCTGCTAAAAGAAATTTCCATTCTCGGCACCATCAATCACCCCAATATCATCCACTTTTTTGAAGCCATGGAGGTCTTTCTTTTTCATTTAATTAAAATCAACTTTTAAAAAAAATTGAATTATGTTATGATTGACTAATGTGTAAGTAATGCTGTGGCAGACTGAGGATAGGATATTTCTAGTGTTGGAGTATTGTGATGGCGGGGATCTTGCGAGTTATATTCGTCGACATGGGAAAGTGTCGGAAGAAGTTGCCAGGCATCTCATGAAGCAATTGGGTACTATATTTTGAATTTTTATAATGTCTATTACAACGTTTAGAAGATTGGTTTTTACATTGGAACCTCATTAATACTTGTAATAGTTTTTTAGATTAAATTATTCGATGGTTGGGGCAATTGTCTTTGCAGTTTCCATTTTTGTTTTTGCTTTATAATTGTAGTTGGTGGGTTTTAGTTGGAACCTCATAAAACAGAAGAAATTTTTACTTGTTTACTACTGACCGTTTTTAAAATTAAATGCTTGATTGTTAGGAAATGGGTTTTGCCATTTTTTATTGTTGGGAATTTTTTTTTTTTTCCTGTTTAATTTATAGTGACGGATATGATGCCAAACTTAGGCATTTGTAACTTTTCTTTGTCTCTTTTCATCTTCATTAGTCGTCGGTTTTTTTAATTTTTTGGGTGAATGTACTTAAAAGTTGTTGGGCAATAGGGAGTGGGATGACCTTATAAATGGTATTTGGCTGTTTAAATTCAAACATATTAATGCTATAAATTGATTGTTAGGGGAGCGAGTATGTTTAAGTGTTTCTTTACAGGAGCTCTTTTTCCTTGTATCCTCAATGTTTACTGGTTTACATTCATTCTCTATTCGGTTTATTGGAAAAATCTGGTAGGCCCTAATTTGTGAACTGCCTCATGCAGCTGCAGGATTGCAAGCTCTCCAGGAAAAACATGTCATTCATCGGGATTTAAAGCCGCAGGTGTGGTGCTCAATTATCATAGTGTAATCGTATATACGTTTAGTAGGATGTTGATTTTCACCTTAGATTGTGTAATTCTATTCTATGAAGTTGAGTTTAGATCACTGATATGAGAACCCCTAGTACAAACCGTGTTGTTTGGTCGGAGAATTTATATAGTTTTAAAAAAGTTTCAAATATTATAGTTTTGTAGGACTCTGTGACTGTAACATACTTCTCTCTTTTTGGATGTGAGTATCTCTATTAAGTAATTAACTGGCATCTAATATATGTAGTTGTCATGTGATGAAGACTAACTTTTCTGTATAAATTTATTTCTTTTAAATTTGTTTTCACTTGGCAGAACTTACTACTGTCAACTAAAGGATCAACTCTGCAACTGAAGATAGGAGATTTTGGTTTTGCAAGGTAAACATTTTATGGCCTTTTACAAATTCGCACAAGACTTAGTTTGCTTGACTTTCAAACATGTAGTATGACTTCGTCTGTTTGTTGCTTTTGGTAGTTATTCTGTAGAATTCATTTTTCTTCTCTTTTCAGGGTTTTATTTTTTATTTTTAATAATCTCTTTTCAGTTTCTTAGAATGGAAAAGTCTATTCAGTCCATTCGATCAAGTATCAACCCCCCCTTCTTTCAAATAAAAAAAAGTAAAGTCTCTGTCAAAGCCTATCTAGTGCAATGTGTTCTGTTAAACACCTGGTTAGCCATGTTTTATGTTGTGATTCAGATAATATAATCAAGGTTATGATTTAGATTATTTTATAATGTTTTTACACATGGATTTTTAGTTGTTCATTGAAAGCTGTTGATAGACCTTATATCGCAGGTCCCTGACACCCCAAGACTTGGCTGATACACTATGTGGTTCACCATTGTACATGGCTCCCGAGATTATTCAGAATCAGAAGTATGATGCAAAGGTGAAACAACTACATGGATTTTTACTCCCACGGCCCCCCCCCCCCCCCCCCCCCCCCCCTCTTCCCTTGTTGTTTCTTTTGCTATCTTTTACATAAATGAAATGATCCATGCAGGCTGATTTGTGGAGTGTTGGGGCAATCTTATTTCAACTGGTCACTGGGAAGCCACCATTTGAGGGCAATAATCAATTACAGGTTTCTGAGAAGAGTAACCCATTTTTCTTATTATCAAAGCTTAAATGCCTCTCATATTTATTGTGATTCTCTGCTGTACACAGCTGTTCCAGAATATATTTAGGTCCACTGAACTGCAATTTCCAGAGGGTGTCCTAGAAGAATTACATACAGATTGTGTTGATCTTTGCAGAAGCCTGTTACGTCATAATCCAGGTACTGATTAATATTGTGCAGGTTTAAGTGCTTTATGCATATGTGTTCATGTTAGAGTGATTATTATCCAACGGGCTTGAGTTTCTGTTCTTATACTACTAATATTTATGCTAAAAAAAAATGAAACTACATAATGCCTGCAATTTGCAACAATTTAGGATCTTTAGCTTACTTGCAATACTTATATGAGGATTCTTTAATCTAAAATTTATTTCCTATTTGCAGTTGAGCGTCTGACATTTAGGGAATTTTTCGATCACAAGTTCCTTGGAGAGTCAAGGTAAAACCCTCTTTTAGTGCATTTTATGCTTCCTGATATGACCTCCTCTATGTTAAGTTGTCTAGCAGTCAAAGCAATTCAAGCTACGTGGATTGAATTTATTGTATCAATATCTGTAGCAAGAAGGTGGATCTTGAGCTGGACTTATCACTTCAGCAATCAAAATCAATGGCTGAGCAGTTTGATTCTTCTACCAGTGAAAAGAAATCTCAGTTACTGCCTGGACATCCCATGTATGCATCTAGCAGAAATCTGAAATCAGCCCGTTCATCTGAACAGGGTATAGTGTTACATACAAACGAGCATGGGTGTTCATCCAGTGTGAAAGGTGCTCATGGGGCAATGCCTCTTACTTTATGTGATAATAAAGGGAAATCTGTTGATAACCAATGTTCATCAGATCAGCCCAGTGGTGAGTTCTTATGCTAAATGGTGTTCCCATTTATGCTCTTTTCTTTTTTCCTTTTAATTCATCATTTTCCTTGCTATGACCAGTAGCTGACTCAATGGAGGCGATTGAGAAAGAATATGTTTTTGTCAACCCTCATTTTGAAGTGCAAGATTATTCAACGAGTAGTATTTTGAAGTGCCAACCAAAGAAGACTGACCAGGAATCAGCAGTTTCTTTGAAAACAAAGGAGACTGCTGGGAGTTCTGCTAGTTCTGCAAAACTTCCACAATTTCAGGGATCAGATCAACAAGCAACATCACCCACAAGCACAATTTCAGGGGTGCAGAGTCTTAGAGTACTGCACCCCTCAACTAGACTGCAGTTGTTGCATCGGTATGCACAGGCTATTGCAGAACTAGCTCAAGAAAAGGTGATATTTTTATTGTTTTCTGATGAATAAATACAAAGTATATCTTGTTGACTGATAATGGCGTGACCAAAAATGTCACGGATATTCTGTTTCTAGTAGAAGCAGTTTGTGGATATTCTGTTTCTAGTAGAAGCAGTTTGTGCCTCGTTAAGGAAAAGCTAAGAAGTTAGTTTGTTCCCATTTATATACCTCCGTCCTATCCGGACCTTAGATGATCTGGCTATTCAAAATTGCTGCTAAATTTTTAAGAAAGCATGCTTTTTTTTTTTTTGGTGATAAAACTTTTAAAGGCTTTAGGCTTTGAAGTTTAGGAACATTAGTTGCAATATATAGCCTTAACTACTGTATGTGCACTGTAATCACAATCTGATTAAAGGACAGTTAGTGTTCGTTATTTTTAGCAGGTGAAATTTCCATTCATAGTTGAGTGGAAGCCTGTTAATTGTTCTAAAAACAACATTATTATTACTGTTTTTGCAGATAACATGCTTGGTCAAAATGCATTCTTACTTTGTAGTAAGGTTTATGATATGCTCTATTGCCTTGATTTAATCTCTAACAGCTGTCGGCTGCAGTATAATGCAGGACTATTTTTAGAATCATTTTCAGTTGAACTTGTTGTCTTGGCTATATGGAAGAAAGCTCTTCAGATCTGTAGCTCTTGGACAGCCTCCGCTGCAGGAAATGAATTACCTGGAAGCAGTTCAGTCAATGAACTCACCAATGTTCAAAGTGGTGCACACTTTTCTCCAAAATCAGAACGGAGTGTAGATTTAAGCAGGCCTTCATCTGTTTGCATCTGGGCAGAGCAACGGTTTATTGTTGCATGTAATCGCGCAGAGAAATCATCATATCATCTTAAAAATATGGATGGTTAGGCTGTAAAATTGAAATAATACTTTGTTTTTTCACTTACTCTTAATTTGTTTTCAATTGATTCAATATATCTGTCAAATAATTGCAGCTACTGCTGAGATTCCTGATGCCATGGAAATAGTCTATCAGAAAGCACTCACTATCGGGAGGAGTGGTGCTGTGAGTAATTTGCGTCCATGTTATAACTTATGTTCTTCTCCCTTTGTAGTTGTGACTAATTAGTGAAAATGACCTTTTTCTTGTTCTAGGTAGACGAGTTAATGGAGAACAGAGGTAGTGCAGCAGCATCCTACTCTAAAGCAATGCTTTTACTTTCATTTATTGTAGGAGAGGCGGTGAATCTGCCAATGAACCCACCATTTTCATTGTCTTCTGCCAATAAGAAGCGAATTCAGACCTACATCAACTATCTGCGGACTCATCAATCTCAGTTTCTAACATCAGCACCATTTCCTAGTCAATCCGCAGACTCCCTCACCAAGTGAGTAACGCTGCTTGTGTACAGATTTTCAAAACTGCAGCAATTTTGAATTGTAAAGAAGACATAGCCATTGATAATACATTATATATGGATAGACTCGGACATTTATCTAATATAGAGAAGTTTATAAAAAAGCTACCGAAAGTTGAGCAAAATGATCTAATGTTACATAGGAGTTCATGTAAACAATACTATTCTTTGTCTTCATAGACTGTAAATTCGAATAGAATTTTGTAATCTGTACAGTCATGTTCTCTACAAATGGATAGAATTCTTCCAATTAATTTTGGAGTTCTTGAGGCATACTTGATGGATTTTGTCTAGCCTGACGGTGATAATTGGATGTAGATAGATGATGGAACCTGCCTCATGGCAGCTATAACATAGCTCCCTGGCAGGCTCAACGATACCATCTTCTGAAATGAAATGGATGTGGAAAAATCATATACGAACCAGCTCTAACTACAATTGACATCATCATCATCATCATCATTAGAGGCCTTTATTTCAATATTAGGTAGTGTTGAACGCAATTGATTTCAAACTCGAATAAAAGAGAAGAGTATATGGGTATTAGGTCGCATTTTTCATTATGTTGAAAAATTTCACTGCTACTTTCAACAGTCACTGCACCATTTGGTTTTTGACAACGAAACTTTAGTTGTTGGCTGAAAAATTCAAGGAAAATACCTAAAGTGAGAATATTATGGTTAAAGACCAGAGAGAAAGAAAGAAAAATAAGCATAAGACCAGTTAAAGAGGTTTGTATAAAGCTGCGGATGTAGTGTACTCTGGGCCTGGCAAGTGGCAACTGAAAGGCAAGCATACCCTTTCTGTTCAATTTGCATCACTGCATCAAAAAGGTTTCAGCTTGTTGCAGGAATATGATACTGATCACTAAGCAAAGGATAAAAGAATAATAAAGACAAAGGCACATCTTTGGAGAAAAGAGGCCAAACCAAGGGCCATAAGTCTATTTCAAAGGAGTTTTTGAAAGCAGTGCAGCGGGCTTGGTCCAAGAAAGCGAATAAGTCAATGTAGACTTGCAGTACACACGCCTACACGAAAAGTTTCGTGAGCTGCAAAAGTCTTGGCATTGAACATGAAAAGAAATGAGATATAGGGGAATATTAGAGATCAAATGCAACAAACAAGTTTTTCCTTTGTTAATTGCATGCAATAGTGTACGTCAAGTTGAAGCTTCCCCTTCCAAGCGTATCCTCTTGGGACCTTTCTCTGCACCTTGATTGCAGCTGTTCGTCTCTCTGTTTTCCTCGGCTTCCACAGAACACCTTTTGTACGGTTTAAATCCTGTTCGACAGGCCTTAATATTCGCATATTATAGCCCAATCGTCAGCAGGCCTATTTCCACGATGTTCTCTCCTCTTGATGATGCATTTTTCTCAACTCCTTGATGCTCAGAACAACATTCCCATATCCTGCTGTTCAGGTCTATACTTGATGTCTCTACTTAATCTTGCCGTCATGTGGAGGAGAAAAGCTTTGTGGCAGCACCTCTCTGGAGAAGAGGGCTTCAAAAGCCAGTCGCCCAAGACAAAAAATATGCTAACAAATAAGTGGTGGAGCCATAAATGAGACAACATCAAATATAATAATAATAATAATAATAATAATAATAATAATAATAATAATAAAAGTTTGATTTGTTTCGTAAAAATTAATTTTTATATGTTTGTTGTTTGGTAATTATTCATTAATAAAAATAATTTACGGATTAAGGATAAATAATTTTTTTTAAATTATTTTGTATAAATTTTATTTTATCAAATTTATGAATAAATATGTAAATGAGACAAGTTATTCGTGAACTATTCGAGTTCAATTTAAAAATTACTTAAATGTGACTCATGTTTTTTAGTTGAGCTCATGCTCGATTACTCAATAATGAATTAACCGAATTCGGGTATTTTAATATTTGACATGAGCGGCTTACGAGCCTACTCGATCTTTTTTTAACATATATTTTTTTATATTTTATTATTAATTTAACATTTTAGTTTCATAATATATGATTAAAAAATGATAAATTGAATTTATTGAATCAAATTCGAATCTATCAAGTTAAGCTTGAGTGACTCGAGTATTTTATCGAATTGAGTTTAAGTTTCAAAAACTGAACTCAATCGAACTCAGACAAAGTTTTGAGTCTTGAGTTTTCGAGTCCAGCTGAACTTGAGTTTAATACTAGATCGTCTAAACTCGGCTTGATTACATCTCTATTATCAAGATAAAAACTTGAACATGATTTTTTTGAAGTCAAATTAAATTAAAATATTATTATATTAATAAAAATATTTTTATATAATTTAAATATTAATATTTCTATTTTGTATATTATTGAACATAAATATATTTAAATATTACAATAATAGATAGTATTATATTATTTTAATAAATATTAATATACTAAATAATATTTTTATTAATTAATAATTAATTATTATTTTATAGAATATAATATTTTTAATCAGTTCTACATTTTTTAGTTAAAATATATTTTTATATTTATTTGATAAATGTTTTTATATCATTATTTTAATAAAAATATAAAAAGTAATGCTTTTTCTAATATTTAATAATAAATAATTTCTAATAAAAACTAAAATTATTTTAATAATATAAATTTTTAATTTTTTTAATATTATTATATTAATAAAAATAAATTTAATAATACCAATACTATTTTCAATATTTTAAAATAGTAATATAAATAATAATTTTTTTGAAGTGTTTAACATCAATATAATATTTTAATTATTATTAAAATGTAACCATTTTAAATAATAATTTTAATAGTTATGTTAAATCCTAATATTATTTGAAAAACATACTTTTTTAGGGAAAAATAAAGTAATAGAAATATTTTTTATTTAACCCGTCACAATAAAATTCTTTATTTTCAAGAAAAAGGTAAACACTTTTCCAAAAATATTTTCTGAAACAAAATATAAATCAAACCAAGTTAAAGCTATGTGAAAAAACAAATACATCAACTCACATCTTTGGATACCTCCTTCTAAGAATCACTCAGGTTGCTATTGCTTCTACCACGACGATTACTACTCTCAACTTGTGGATGATTTGCATGTTAAAAACTAATACAAATAGTTATTGAATAAGTCTTCCACTATATGTATAATATGGAAAAGTGGTTTTTAGATTTTAGGAGTTAGTGCCTATTATCCTACTTTATGTTTGTGTAGTTAGTGGGTGAATATCACCCTATGAAGTTAGAACATGGGGGTGTAGCTTTCATTTTAGTTCAGTTATTTATATTGTTGCAAATGAAGTTTTTAAGATGTAGAAAATCCTTTGAATTCTTAGCCAACTTTCTTTCTTCTATCTTAATATTTTTCTGTTCACTCATACTCTGCTCAATTTTCTTTTTTTACTGTCATATTCACCTTTAATCTTCAAACCAACATTTTTGGTATCCGAGCCTAGTTCTTTTAAACTGAATGTTATTTTGTTGTGGTGTAAGACCCGAAAATTAGGTGTTATTTCTTTAAAAAAATTGACATTTTAAACATGAATTCCTGTAATCTTGATCGATAAAGAAGAAATAATTAAATTTCAAGTCCAATTGATCAAGATATCAATTTATTGCGATGGAACCGAAAATTTTTCATCTCGAGAATTATTATGAAAATATAAAAAAAATATTTTCGGGAAAATAAAATAAAAATAAATAAATAAGGGATATTTTATTTTTATATTATTATTATAATAATAATATAAAAATAAGAAATAAGATATTTGTATATATATTATATTATAATAAAATATAATATATATAAAAAAAGAATTGAAAAAAAATGAAAAACGAAAAAAAAAGAGACAGAATCGCGCCAGAAAGAGGGAGGGATCGGAAACTCGATCCTCCCTATTTTCCTTCACCGGCGACGATGGAGGAAGAGAACAAACGCGAGAAGACCGGCGAGGGACGACAGGCACCGAGGGACCCATCCAGAGCCATCACGTGCGCCTGAGTTGTCGGCGGTGAGGAGATCGTCGAGGGAGAGACCGAAAGGGGGAGAAGGGAGATTCGCCGGCGTTGGCGCCGATTTAGCCCGAGCCAAGCCAGCCGAAGCCTCCCCAGGCCAAGACGCGTCGATTGGTGGTCGAGGCTGCCGGAGAACCGATCGAAAACGTCGAAAACGGCCCCTGAACCGGTTCAGATCGATTCAGTGTGAAGGGGGCTGAACCGGTCCGAACCGGTTCAGTAGGAGAGAGAAAGAGGAGAGAAAAAAAGAAAATGGGAGAAAAATTCGATGATGCCCTGACTTTACGGATAAGCTGGTAAGCGATCAAAATTGATCGATTTAATTTCTGAAAAATTCATTTGAAATTATATTTGACCGAAATTGACTCGGGTTAAATATATAAATGTGTAATGAGACAATAGACGAAAAATGTGAATTCGATCGAGCCTCGAATGATGAGCCATCACGGAATCTCGAGTAAGTGATTCTCCTTTACTATAACTTGTATAGTTATACGAGTTAGGAATTAATCGCATAAGTTGCGGATTTACTTCGTATAAAATGCTTTATGTTAGAAAAGGCTTAAAAGAAAGTGATGGAAGTGTTAATGGGCCCTACGGATGACCAAATAATTGTTAATGAGCCTAAGAAACCCAATGGGCCGTGACGGAATAAATAGTAAAGTCGAAATGGGCTTAAAATAGAGTTGTGCCCAATAAGAGGCAACGAGGCCCAATAAGAGCAATTGGGCCCATTTGACGAAATAGACTGCATAAAAAATGATAAATGAGTTATCTGACTTAATTAATGTGATTGATAACTATCTGCAGCTCTAGGAGATATATTCGGAGTCGGATAGACTGATTTACGAAAAGTGAAAAAATGTGAAAAAATGCATTCGACTGGATTCCAGGTAAGGGATCTATGCGAGCTCCTAGAGATAATCGTACGTATTTTCATCGTCATTTACATTCACTTAAATTTTGTATAGAGTATAAATATGAAATTTCTGGATAGTACCCAAATATGAGAAAATTACGAAAATACCCTTAGACCTAGGAATTTTTGGAAATGCATAAAGTGCATGAAATCCATGTTTTCTCTGTGAAAAAGAGATTTTGTGAAGTTGAAATGATAGACTGGCTCATGATTTGACTGTATGCATTAAATTGCACATTTTTCTAAAGTGTGATTTGATTGACGAATGATTTGATGGGATGTTACCCTCTCACTCTGTTTTATACCGTTTTGCATATCGCACTCGATTTTGAGTATCACTGTGGTGGAAAATAGAGCCAGCTATCTATTTTGTGTGTGTGAAATCGTACTAGAGCTATGATAAGATCTGTGGATTTATCCAGATCCGCTCGCACTTGATTTTGGTATTGCATACGAACAGACCGTGCTGGAGTACTGCTCGCACCTATTCTGTTGTGATTTGTGATTGGGATCGTGCTGGAGCCCTCGTGTTGACAGTGTGTCACACTGACTTACTCACACTAGATCTGAGATGACAGGCTATGGTTAATAATTTATTTGATTGGGGTGGTGAACTTGTGACTCAGGCACCTACAATTATGTGGTCATTGTACTGTGGTTCACAGAGTACGTCGTACCGTGTAGACAACATGGAGTACACTGTACCGTGTAACTATCGGATGTGAGAATTGCGTCTTTGGACTCGGGCATGTTGTGTCATTGCTCTGATTTTTTATAGTCCTTAGATAAGAGCCGATGGATAGACTAATCCCTTCCTCAAACTCAGAGACACTTTGGCACACTTGATCCGTGATAGCTTGTGGGTCTCGAACTTTGGCCAATTGTCCATTGGATTTGTGTGGAAATCCCTGCCTAGTCTCACATGTTTTATTGGTTTCGGTGATGAAACTAATTGTGATTTGATTCCTGTGATGAAATTGTTTGAAATGAGAATATGATTTAAATTTGAGTTTCAATACTGAACACAGAAATATTTTACTCTGAACGAGTTTTGATATTCGATTTTTGGCAATAAAGTGCTATGTGTTTTACTATGACGATTTTGTGAATATCATGGGTTTTTCGGCATAAACCATGCATTATGAGCATCGTGGATAGTATGATTATCTACCTGCATTCATATATTAATGCAAGTGTTTTGAAAAGTAAATGCATTTGTTTTAGGAGATGATAACACATGCATTATGAGTATCGTAGATAGTGTGGTTATCTACCTGCTTTCATATATTTCTTACTGAGCGTGTTATGCTCATCCCTTTTATTTTTTCGCCCTCTACAGAGCATTTCAGTAGTGTATAAGATGCGTTTGTCCTGCGATCTTTTACACATAGCTATCCAACAGCATCGAGGAATATACACATATGTATTTTTGTATCTGAATAATAGTGTACAGTGATGTAGTCACGTTATATGGGGGATGTATATGTAAGGCAATGTAAACGAATTTTAAATTCTAAAATGATAACTTTATGAGCTTCCGCGATGTTAGTACCCGGGACGAAAGCATTACTTGTTATGTATATATATATATATATATATATATACACATATAAAACTGAGTGATGAATATTGACTCATAGCCCAACAAGTAAAGTGTGGCAAGTTTGCAAAAAATTTGTAGTGATTTTTTGAAAAGTGGGTTGCGACAGAAGTGGTATCAGAGCAGTGTTGGTCTGATGTGAGTCGGTGTCAGTAGTTAGAAAATATACATCCCCATGTCACTGTACATTTTTAGATACAATTGTGTGTACCGTGCTGTAGTTAAACTGAGAATTTGACTGTGTATATGGGATGATCGGGATGTTTGATAGACATCGCAGCAGAGGGGAGAGTTCGCGTTCTCGGAGCCATAGAGAGAGGTCCAAGAGACGCAGTGATAGGTCCGAGAGGCCTTATGAATCGTCACGTGATTATGTCCTATCAGGTCCAGTTGAGACTACTGATGCCTGCATTACGAGATTAGAGCGGAGTTGGGACACGTTTATGGAGTTGTTCACTCAAACTATGACTAGGTTAAAGAGTAGGCAAGGTCCGGCTGCTCAGACGACTCCTACTAAGTCGACAGCTGCTCTTGAGACACCTGCACCTACACAGCCTACACCTATGCCACATACTACTGAGACCTTTATACCATCACCTGTAGTTCCACAGCAAACTGGTGAGGATTTAGGGTATGATTGTGAGTTTAACTGATTGAGGCAATTTCAGAAGATGGAGCCTCTATCGTTTAGTGGGGTCAAGAACCTTTTAGTAGTAGAGGATTGGATCAACAAGTTGGAGAAGTTATATGGCTTTTTCAGATGTTCGACCACTAAAAAGTGGCCTTTACTACATTCATGATTGAAGGCGAGGCAAAACATTAGTGAAAATTCGCCCGACCCATCCTGAGAAGTAAATATCAGGTAATTGACTGAGAGATCTTTTTGGATGCCTTCAGGAGGCATTACATCCCAGCCACTGCTCAGTGGAGATTACAAATGGAATGTCTTGGTCTGATCTAGGGGAACAGGTCGGTAGACGAGTATGAGTCTCGATTTACATATCCATAAGAAGATATGACCCGGATACCATGAGTAGTGAGATGCGAAAGGTATGCATGTTTATGGATGGATTGAGACCTTCCATCAGAGTCAGATTTACCTTATTTGATGTCACAACTTACGAGGAGGTTGTGCGTAGAGCTCAGTTGTGTGAGCAAGACTATGATATGCATGTCCCCGAGTTTGGTAAGGTCGTGAAGGGCAAGAATAAAGATCGAAGAGATCAGCAAAGGATCAAAATGTTCTAGTGGGGAAGAGACCGTTTGTTAGACGACTGAGGGTTGATGAGTCACGGGGTAGGATGATTAAGCCCCCGGTGTATTAGGTCTCAACTTCAGCTAGGGGTATAGTGATTGGAGGATCTCGGTCGACTACAGATCAATGTAGAGTAGGTGGTAGATACCACGGTACTAGGATATGCCACGTATTGACTGGAGTATGTTTAGATGTGGCAAGACGGGGCATATGATAAGGGATTGCCCAGAGTTGGTTGAGATAGCTCCACTAAAGGGCAAAGAGTCAGAGAAGGATACAACTGGTATTTCTACCCCGAAGATGAGGGCTACAGCTGAAGAGAAGGGGAAGCAAGTTGTAGGACGCGATCGAATGTTTGCCTTGGACCAGGCAGCCGCAGATGCTTCAGTAGATGTGATTAAAGGTATGTCGCATATGTGGTTGATACGGATAAGGTACAATCAAAATTGATAGATATTTCAATAGTTAGGGAGTTTCTCGATGTCTTTTCAGATGATATACCAGGATTTTCACTAAATAGAGAGATGAAATTTTGTATTGATTTGGTGCCTAGTGGTGAGCCAATACCCAAACCATCATATTGTATGGCTCCAGTGAAATTGGAGGAGCTAAAGAAGTAATTGCAAGGATTGCTGGATAAGGGGTTCATTAGAGCGACAGTCTCACCTTAAAGAGCTTTGGTCTTATTCATTAAGAAGAAGGATGAAAGTCTCTGATTGTGTATTGATTACAAGTTGTTGAATAAGGCTACCATTAAAAAAGAAGCATCCTCTTCCACGTATTGATGATCTGTTGGATCAGCTTCGGGGAGCACAGATCTTTTCCAATATAGATCTGAGGTTTGGGTATCATCAGTTGAGAATCCAGAGTGGAGATGTACCCAAGATAGTTTTTCGTACCCATTATGAGTTCTTGGTTATGCCTTTCGGGTTAACGAATGCTCTTGCAGCTTTTATGGCATTGAGGAATTGAGTGTTCAAGTCATACCTGGACCAGTTTGTCATAGTGTTCATAGATGACATTCTGGTGTATTTGAAATCCAGGGAGAAACATGAGCAGCACTTAAGTATTGTGCTACAGACCTTCAGAGAGAGGAAACTATATGTGAAGCTCAGTAAGTGTGATTTTTGGTTAGAACAGATATCATTTTTGGGTCATGTGGTATCGAAGAATGTCATATTCGAGAGGAATGACAAAATGTGAGAAGAGTTTTGGAGAGTTGAAGCAGTGACTGACCACCGCACCTATTCTCACCATTCCGAAAGCTCAAGAGGTTTCTCTGTATATACAAACACCTTGGGACAGAGACTGGGCTGTGTATTGATGCAGAATGGGAAGGTAGCTGCTTATAGTTCCTGATAGCTTAAGGACCATGAGAAGAACTATCCGACCCACTATTTGTACCGTGAGAAATTTCAGGTATTCACTAATCATAAGAGCCTCAAGTATATGTTTTTAACAGAAGAAATTGAATATGAGGTAGAGACGATGAGTAGAGCTTTTGAAAGACGATGATTGTGAGATACTTTATCATCCAGGTAAAGCGAATGTAGTCACTGATGCCTTGAGCAGAAAGAGCCTCGGGATGGTATCGTACATGATGGTCAGGGAATATGAACTGTTAGAGCAGTTTACTAGCTTCAGTTTGGATATAGACTCTTCTAATATTGACACATATTGTGTGATAGCTAGTCTGAGATTGGAACCAGATTTGATTGACCGGATCAGACAAGCTCAGCGTCTTGGTCGCTTTTGTGTTGATATGCATAGTCAGATACAGATGGGTAGAGTGACTGAGTGCAGAGTTAGTGATGATGGCCTGCTAAGATTCAGAGGTCGAATTGCGTTCCCGATGACCTACAGCTAAATAGATTAATTTTGACAGAAGCTCATTCATCGAGGTATACAGTGCATCTGGGGAGTAATAAGATGTATCAGAATCTTCGAAGAGTGTAATGGTGGCCAGACATGAAGAAAGATGCTGCAGAGTTTGAGGCTAAGTGCCTTACATGTCAGTAGATTAAGGTAGAGCATCAGAAACTTGCAGGCTTATTGCAGCCTCTACCTATACAGACATGAAAATGAGTGCATATCACCATGGATTTCTTCATGAGTTTACCGAGGACCTGACGGAACCATGATGCCATTTGGGTGATTGTGGATCGATTGATGAAGTCAGCTCATTTCTTAGCTACCAAGGCTACGGATACTCTGAGTGCGTTGGCGAATCTGTATGTACAGGAGATTGTGAGGCTACATGGCGTTCCAGTGAGTATTGTGTTTGACAAGGATTCCTGCTTCACTTCCCACTTTTGGGAATATTTTCAGGAAGCTATGAGAACCCAATTGAGTTCAATACAGCTTTTCATTCTCAGTTCAATCGTCAATTAGAGAGAACCATCCAGACTTTGGATGATATGTTGAGAGCTTGTGTGATGGATTTTAGAGGCTCCTAGGATGACCATTTGCCATTAACCGAATTCGCCTATAACAATAGTTATACTTGAGTATTGGGATGGCACCGTATGAAGCGTTATAGGACCATAGGTGTCGCTCTCTGATTGGATAGGAAGAAATGGGTAATTGAAAGATGTTTGCTCCCGATTTAGTGAAGCAAGCCTCTAAAGATATCCAATTGATATGTGACAGATTGAGAACAGCTCAGAATAGACAGAAAAGCTACGATGAGACGAGTCGAAGGCCTTTGGAATTCACCGTGGGTGAATCAGTAGTCTTGAAAGTTTCTCCCTCGAAAGGGATAATGAGATACTAGAGCGAGTGGGAGATAAAGCCTGTAGGCTATCATTGACACCTGAGCTAGGAGGCATTCATAATGTCTTCAACACATTGATGCTTCAGAAGTATCATCTAGATCAGGCACATGTGATTCAGTATGAGTCATTAGAGCTCAAAGATGATATATCGTATATAGAGACGTTAATTCGAATATTGGATAGGAAAGAGAAAGTGTTACGGACCAATACGATCTCTCTGGTTAAGATTTTCTGGCAGTACCACACTTCAAAGGAAGTTATGTGGGAATTGGAGAGCCTAATGTGAGAGAAGTTTTCGCAGTTGTTCGAGAATTGACTTGGTTCTAATTTGGAGGACCAAATTTCTTAAGGTGAGGAGGAATGTAAGACCCGAAAATTCGGTGTCATTTCTTTAAAAAAAATTGACATTTTAAACATGAATTCGTGTAATCTTGATCAATATAATTAAATTTCAAGTCCAATTGATCAAGATATCAATTTATTGCGATAGAACCAAAAATTTTCCATCTCGGGAATTATTGTGAAAATATAAAAAAATATTTTCGGGAAAATAAAATAAAAATAAATAAATAAGGGATATTTTATTTTTATATTATTATTATAATAATATAAAAATAAGAAATAAGATATTTGTATATATTATATTATAATAAAATATAATATATAAAAAAAAAGAAAAGAATTGAATAAAACGAAAAACGAAAAAAAAGAGACAGAATCGCGCCAGGGAGAGGGAGGGATCGAAAACCCGATCCTCCCTATTTTCCTTCATCGGCGACGATGGAGGAAGAGAACGAGCGCGAGAAGATCGGCGAGGGACGGTCGGCACCGAGGGACCCGTCCAGAGCCATCACGCGCGCTTGAGTCGCCGGCGGTGAGGAGATCACTGAGGGAGAGACCGAAAGGGGGAGAAGGGAGATTCACTGGCGTTGACGCCGATTTGGCCCGAGCCAAGCCAGCCGAAGCCTCCCCAAGCCAAGACGCGTCGATTGGTGGCCGAGGCTGCCAGAGAACCGACTGAAAACGCCAAAAACGACAAAACAGCCCCTGAACCTGTTCAGACCGGTTCAGTGTGAAGGGGGCTGAACCGATCCGAACCGATTCAGCAGGAGAGAGAAATAGGAGAGAAAAAAAGAAAAGGGGAGAAAAATTTGGTGATGCCCCGAGTTTACGGATAAGCTGGTAAACGGTCAAAATTGACCGATTTAATTTTTGAAAAATTCATTTGAAATTATATTTGATCGAAATTGAC
The DNA here is from genome assembly GCA_033439115.1 of Firmiana major. NCBI lineage: Eukaryota > Viridiplantae > Streptophyta > Magnoliopsida > Malvales > Malvaceae > Firmiana > Firmiana major. The sequence goes on along the minus strand of CM065908.1, from coordinate 9,722,910 downwards.
CCGGGTTAAATATATAAATGTGTAGCGAGACACTAGACGACAAATGTGAATTCGATTGAGCCTCGAATGGCGAGCCATCACGGAATCTTGAGTAAGTGATTCTCCTTTACTATAACTTGTATAGTTATACGAGTTAGGAATTAATCGCATAAGTTATGGATTTGCTCTGTATAAAATGCTTTATGTTAGAAAAGGCTTAAAATAACGTGATGAAAGTGTTAATGGGTCCCACGGATGACCTAATAATTGTTAATGGGCCTAAGGAGCCCAATGGGTCATGACAGAATAAATAGTAAAGTCGAAATGGGCTTAAAATAGAGTTGTGCCCAATAAGAGGCAATGAGGCCTAATAAGAGCAATTGGGCCCATTTGACGAAATAGACTGCATAAAAAAGGATAAATAAGTTATCTGACTTAATTAATGTGATTGATAACTATTTGCAGCTCTAGGAGATATATTCGGAGCCAGATAGACTGATTTACAAAAAGTGAAAAAAGGTGAAAAATGAATTCGACTAGATTCCAGGTAAGAGATTTATGTGAGTTCTTAGAAATAGCCGTACGTATTTTTCTCGTCGTTTACATTCACTTAAATTTCGTATAGAGTATGAATATGAAATTTCTGGATAGTACCCAAATATGATAAAATTACGAAAATACCCTTAGACCTAGGAATTTTTAGAAATGCATAAAGTGCATAAAATCCATGTTTTCTCTGTGAAAAAGAGATTTTGTGAAGCTGAAATGATAGACTGGCTCATGATTTGACTATATGCATTAAATTGCACGTTTTTCTAAAGTGTGATTTGAGTGAGGAGTGATTTGATGGAATGTTACTCTCTCACTCTGTTTTGTACCGTTTTGCATATCGCACTCGATTTTGAGTATCACTATGGTGGGAAATAGAGCAAGCTGTCTATTTTGTGTGTGTGAAATTGAGCTAGAGCTATGATAAGATCTGTAGATTTATCTAGATCCGCTCACACTTGATTTTGGTATTGCATACAAAAAGTGAAAAAAGGTGAAAAATGAATTTGACTAGATTCCAGGTAAGAGATTTATGCGAGTTCTTAGAGATAGCCGTACGTATTTTTCTCGTCGTTTACATTCACTTAAATTTCGTATAGAGTATGAATATGAAATTTCTGGATAGTACCCAAATACGATAAAATTACGAAAATACCCTTAAACCTAGGAATTTTTGGAAATGCATAAAGTGCATAAAATCCATGTTTTCTCTGTGAAAAAGAGATTTTGTGAAGTTGAAATGATAGACTAGCTCATGATTTGATTGTATGCATTAAATTGCACGTTTTTCTAAAGTGTGATTTGAGTGACGAGTGATTTGATGGGATGTTACTCTCTCACTCTGTTTTGTACCGTTTTGCAAATTGCAGTCGATTTTGAGTATCACTGTGGTGGGAAATAGAGCCAGTTGTCTATTTTGTGTGTGTGAAATCGTGCTAGAGCTATGATAAGATCTGTAGATTTATCTAGATCTGTTCACACTTGATTTTGGTATTGCATACGAACAGACCATGTTAGAGCACTGCTCGCACCTATTCTGTTGTGATTTGTGATTGGGATCGTGCTGGAGCCCTCGTGTTGACTGTGTGTTACACTGACTTCCTCACACTAGATTTGAGACGACAGACTATGGTTGATAATTTATTTGGTTGGGGTGGTGAGCTTGTGACTCAGCCACCTACAACTATGTGGTAATTGTACTGTGGTTCACGGAGTACATCGCACCGTGTAGACAACATGGACTACACTGTACCGTGTAACAATGGGATGTGAGGATTGCGTCTTTGGACTCGGGCATGCTGTGTCATTGCTATGATTTCTTATAGTCCTTAGAGAGGAGCCGATTGATATACTAATCCCCTCCTCGGACTCAGAGACACCCTGGCACACCTGATCCGTGATAGCTTCTGGGTCTCAGACTTTAGCCAATTGTCCTTTGGATTTGTGTGAAAATCCCTACCTAGTCTTACATGTTTTATTGGTTTCGGTGATGAAACTAATTGTGATTTGATTCCTGTGATGAAACTGTTTGAAATGAGAATATGATTTAAATTTGAGTTTCAATACTGAATACAGAAATATTTTACTCTGAACGAGTTTTGATATTCGATTTTTGGCAATAAATTGCTATGTGTTTTACTATGACGGTTTTGTGAATATCATGGATTTTTTGGCATAAACCATGCATTATGAGCATCGTGGATAGTATGATTATCTACCTGCTTTCATATATTAATGCAAGTATTTTGAAAAGTAAATGCATTTGTTTTACGAGATGATAACACATGCATTATGAGCATTGTAGATAGTGTGGTTATCTACCTACTTTAATATATTTCTTACTGAGCGTGTTATGCTCATCCCTTTATTTTTTTCCCTCTATAGAGCATTTCAGTAGAGTGTATAAGCTGCGTTTGTCTTGCGATCTTTTACACACAGCTATCCAGCAGTATCGAGGTATATGCACATATGTATTTTGTATCTGAATAATTGTGTACAGTGATGTAGTCACGTTATATGGGGGATGTATATGTAAAGTAATGTAAACGATTTTTAAATTCTAAAATGATAACTTTATGAGCTTCCGCGATGTTAGTGCTTGGGACGAAAGCATTGCTTGATATGTATATATATATATACATATATATATATATAACATATAAAACTGAGTGATGGATATTGACTCACAGCCCAACAAGTGAAGTGTGGTAAATTTGCAAAAAATTTGTAGTGATTTTTGAAAAAATGGGTCGCGACATGTGGTGATCTTTTGAAAGTTGTAGCTTATAGTTTGTATTCATCATGTTTAATAGTATGAATACTTTGAATGTTTCTCAATCATTGGTGCCCATCTTCAATAGAGAAATTTATGCTTTTTGGAGCATTAAAATGAAGACTTTTTTCATTTCTCAAGATTTGTGGGATCTTGTAGAAAATGGGTATACAGAATCTGACAAGACAAAGAAGATAGCAGAGATGAAAGAGTTTCGGAAGAAGGATGTAAAGGCGTTGCTCGTATTGCAGCAAGTAGTGACAGACTCAATTTTTCCTCAAATTTGTAATGCATCAAAATCAAATAAAGCTTGTACCATTCTATATTGTCACACCTTGTTTCACGATTAAATTCTGATTATTCATTCATACAAATAACAGAGTAGACAACACACAAATGGTTGGGCACACGAGCCGATATATATCTCACACACTTAACACACGTCGATATCACTTTATTAAAATTCAACTGATTTTCTTTATTCACATTTAGTGTACATACGTACGTTTACATCCTAATATCCCTTTAAATATATAACTGTGCCTCAAAAGTTTAGATACAAAATCAAAATAAGTGTATACCTTTGCGCATTATGGAATGTGGACTGTCAATCGCTCAGGAAAATCCTTAGCACTCACTGCTGAGGTAACTTTGTGGAAAAGAGGGAAGAAGGGTGAGCTACAACACGCTCAATAAGGAATCATGCAAGCAAGTAGATAATTATACTACCTACATGCGCAAAATCACTTGTCATGCAGAAAATCCTTACTTTCTCAACCACAACAGAATTCTAAAAAATCACACGTATGTGCTTTCTCAAAACCATATCACATCACAAACGAATTTCTCAAAACACATGGTCTCATGAAACTGATTTAAATCAAATACGAGATAAATCAAAGTCTCGAAAATTAAATCAGAAATCTTATATAAATGTGGAGACAAAGCAGAGCATATCGAAACACATAGACATAGGGTCATAGTCGTTGGACTTCATGCAATCACTAGCCAGGTGTGCATAAATGTCCCTGGATGGCTTAGGGAAGAGGGGGCAATCTCCCATCAGACAATAAACATATAAATCACGGTACTTCGTACTCCATGTGCGTCCACACGGTACCTCGTACTCCACGAACCCCGATATCATAAATCAACAAGATTAGGAGTGCCTGAAGTATCTAGGTCTTATCATTCCATCTCCAGCTATACCAATACTAGGTCTCCAAAAATGCACGTGCGAGCATATCAATCGATGTGACACACAATCTACCGAGGCTCCAGTACGGCCTTATCAAATCACGTGCGAGGATCAGTGCAAGCTCACATAGCCTACATGACATCTCCAAACACGGTTTTATGCATATCACAAAATCACAAACTAGGGCGAGCAAAGCTCTAGTACGTTATCATGCATAAAACATATAGAGTTTAGTGCGAGCAAAGCTCCAACACTATGTCATGTGAAAACCATATCAAATCTAGTGCGAGCAAACTCCATCACAATTTGTTTCCACATAAATCGGATAGATGGCTCAATTCTGATAAAAGTGGTGCTTATGATTAAATCAAATACAAAAAACAACACCCACTTGAGTGAGAGGAAAACATTTCCATCAAATCACTCATCACATATATTCAATTCTGAAAAACATGCAATTTAATGCAGATAATCAAATTGAGAGCTATTCTGTCACTACTCATTCACAAAACATGCTAATTCATGCAAAACACATCAAAATAGGCCATTTCGGCCACTTTCATATTTTTTTGTAATAAGGGGCATTTTGGTAATTTATCCTTCCTTGTGTAAATTTGGGAAAGTCCATATTCGGACTCCTTAGACAATTTAAAGACTTGAAATAGCAATGAAAATTCGTACAACTATCTCTAAGAGCTTACGAAATCCCTTACCTTGAAATGTGTCAACTGTGAATTTTAATTCTTGATCTCTCCGGATCACACAGTCTATTTGACTCCAGACGTATCCTCAGGAGCTGCAAATAATTACATATTATATCAATTCACCCCGATATGCTTATTTTTCACTTTTCTACAATTAATTTAACATATTTGACCCAATTACTCTTTAATGGGCATCACCCTAACATCGTGTCATCTTAAGCATTTTCTAGTCTTTCGGATCGTTCGCTATATCAGTTATAAATGTCGATTTTCAATTCCACACATACATCAATTTATACGAAATAAATCCATAACTTACATGATCAATTTCTAATTCACATATGATTAATTCTAATTTCGTATAACTATACAAATTATAGTATGTAAGGATCACTTACCCGAATTTTCTTGATGACACGTAAATCGAGGTTCACTCAAACTCGTATTTGTCGCCTACCGTCGCGCTACACATTAATATATATTTAAATCGGTTAATTTTGATCAAATATAAATTCAATCTAATTTTTCGAGAAATAAATCGATCAATTTCGACCGCTTACCGGTCTACTGTTGTACCGGGGCGACACCGAATTTTCTCCCAAAATTTTTTTTCTTCTTCTTCTTTTTTTTTCTTTCCTTTTTCCTTGGCCGAACCGGTTCGGACCGGTTCAGTCCCTCTTTTCACTGAACCTATTTAGCCATCTTTTCACTGAACCGGTTCAGTGCCATTTTCGTCATTCGGATGCTTTTTCGATCGGTTCCCGACCTCGTTTTCGTTTAGTGTGGTCACGCTGTGGAGAGGAACCTTCGATTGGCTCGGGCTGGGGCAGATCGGCACTGGATTTCGCTCGATTTCCTCTTCTCTCCGGCGGCCTCTCCCTCCTTCGATCTCCTTATCGCCGGTGATGGAGGGAGCGTGATGGCGCTCAGGCACTCCCACCGTGCCGGTCTTCCTTCGCCAGTGTCCTTCACCTCGGTTCCTTCCTCAGTCAGCCTCCGAGGAGAGGTAAAGAGCCAGGTTTCCGATCCTTCTCGGTTTCGTTTCCCAGTTTTCAATTTCTTTTACTTTTTTTTCTATTTATATATATATATATATAATATAATATATTATTCTTTAATATACTATGATATATATAATATCTTATAATATAACATTATTATAATAATAATATTACAAAATATCTTATATTATTATAATAATATTATATTATCATAATTTATTTTTATACATTAATATCCACATGCATGTACATATATATTATTTAATTTATCTTGAAAAATATATATGTACATCATATTTTATTTTTATTTCTCTAAAAATATTTTTATTTATTATTATTATTTTTTAGAAATATTTTTTCATATTTTCGAGATAAATTCTCGATATGGGAAAAGTCCGAGTCTTCACAATAAATTCATATTTTGATCTTAGAATTCAATTATTTCTTCTTTATTGATCAAGATTTCATGAATACATGTTTACAATAACAACTTCTTAAAGAAATGACACTGAATTTTGGATCTGACATATATAAAGAGTTTCATGGAGATAACAAGATAACTGTTGTGAAACTCCAAACTCTTCGTAAAGATTTTGAGAATTTGTGTATGAAAAGTAGTGAGTCAATTCAAGATTATATTGATAGAGTTTCTCTCATTATGAATCAAATGAGAACTTATGAAGAGAAAATTAAAGATCAAACGATTATTAAAAAAGTTTTGAAAAGTTTACCTCCTAAATTTACTCATGTTGTGACTGCTGTTGAAGAATCAAAGGATCTTACAAAATATTCTCTTAATGAGCTAATGGATTCACTCTTAGCACATGAAGAAAGGATGAACAAGTTTGCAGAGAAAAGTATGGAGCAAACGTTTCAGACAAAGATAAAGATATCTAGTAATGAGAAAAGCAATGACAATGGTTTTGCAGGAAGAGGTAGAGGTGGCTACCGTGGTCGTGGTAGAGGTCAGTAAATCAAATTTAAGCCGCCATGAAATTGAGAGTAGAGATACAAACAATCAAAGGTAAAACCAGAAGGACAAGCAGTGTTACTTTTGCAATAAGAAGGGGCATATTGAGGCAAATTGTTGGAAAAAGGCTAAGAGCAAGCAAATTTCGTTGAAAAAGAAGAGGATGGTAACTTGTTTCTCATTTTTATGAATCCAAATAATAGTAACTGTGATCTTTGGTTTTTGGATAGTGGATGTATTAATAACATGACAGGTGTTAGAAGTCTTTTTCAGAGTCAAGATAAAATAGTAAAACTGCAAGTTCGTCTTGGAAATGATAAACAAGTGCAAATTGAAGGTAAGAGAACCATAGCAGTAAAGACCAAGTCAAGTAATGAGAGGTTGATTCATGATGTTTATTACATTCCTAGCTTGGCACATAACTTACTCAATGTGAGTCAATTGGTAACAAAAAGATATTCAGTTTTAATTCATGATGGTATGTGTGAAATTAATGATAAAAACTCTTGTATGCCTCTTGTAAAAGTTCTCATGAAAAAGAAGAAGAAGATGTTTCCTCTTAAGATTTCTAGTTTGGATGATTGTGCACTTGTTGCTAGTGTTAAAAATACCTAATAAAAAACAAAAATGAGGACATGAATATGTATTAGTTAAAACAAGCTTTAATTTTAAAAGTACTTTATTTTTTTTTCTACAAAATCATATATGCATATATATTAAAATAAAAATTGTTTACTATCTAAAGTGTAAATATTTACTTATTGGATAAACAATAACATTATTCTTATATGAAACTCAATTTTAAGGAAAATAAATATAATCAAAAGAATTTTGAGTAGGGACAGCTTTAAATTTCTAAAACTAATGAAATTTATTTATAAAACTTAAAAAAAAAATTTACCATATCAGTTGAGACAACTGCCCGCTCTCCACCACTTAGATCTGTCGATGCATTAAGTCAAGTTTCACATTAAAAATAATTGCAATTTATTGTAAAACCTTGTAAACCATAGAATTTTAGCCTTCTTTTTGCTTCCGTCAATCATATGACTTTGTCAGCTATTAATCCAAAGTTGATTATTGCAAAAACTTCATTAGTGCTTTCTAGATGACCACCTTTAAATTTCCCTGATTAAGACTTTCATTGCTTTTTTTCTTTTTCATCTAGAATAAATGGAAATAATTAAAAACACTTGGTTAGCTTCCGAGCATGCTGAAACTTACCAACCCAATAAACAATTGCGACACACATTTCCAAGGCAATTGGCTTATATGACACAGCCTCACTGGGTGCTAACGTGAGCTCTTGGTGACGAAGGCACATGACGTTATTCCTTCTTGAATCAGCTTACTGATTGCAAACAGGATAACCCTTCGTAAGCCATGATGCAAAAGCTCACTGTCTTCATCGGGAAATTTTGGCAACCTTACAAGATTATAATGGCTTTGTCAGAATCGCTATGGCCTATGAACTTATCCTTAATTGCTTTTTATTGCTTTTGAAATTTTGGTGTTTACCTTTTGTTGTCCTTAATTGACAATTGAGATTAGTTCTTGACTACCATTGTAATTAAACAACGTTTGAGGTCTGAGTTTACAAGATTTCATAACATTTGTACAAAGATGGTTATGTTGAAATTCTAAGTTCTGACTTAATCTATCACACACATTACATGTGATTTGTGAATGTTGAATTTTTTTTTTTTTGCAATTAATGTATTGAATTCAAACTGCAGTATTTTTGTCTTAACATACCGTTTTGAAAGATTCTTGTCGTTGAAAAAGTAATGGAAAATCTTTTTTTTTTTTAGAATCAAATTTGACAATGAAATCCCGGTATGAATACTTCAATGGCTTGCAAAAGTTACCCTGAGAAGTGTTAATTACTACTAAATTATATTTTTTAATTGTTAATTACTACTTCAAAGGAAAAATATTTACTTTTTATTTAATGGAGGACCCCACCAAAAATTGTGAGCCTGTAATTTTATGAATTTTAGGCCTCGGGTCTATAAATTTGTTAGTTTACAGTCATCGAGAGTGGAGCAGCAAGAAGTTTGACAAGGCAGAATAGAAGCATATATTGTCAAACTCCGATGGCTACAACAACGAAGCCCCTGTTAACTGACCTTGTGTCTACAGTGAGCTCTGTTCCTCCAAATTATATTCGGCCTGAATCTGACCGTCCAAACCTCAATGAGGTTACCTGGGATCATTCCATCCCTCTCGTTGATCTCCAGGGCCTTTATGGCCCCAACCACTCTAGTGTTATCAAAGAGATCGGCGAAGCATGCCAAAATTATGGTTTCTTTCAGGTATGATAATAACTTTTTATTTTTTAGGAAGAAGCTTTGCTTTTATTTATGACTATAAATCATTACAGTCTGAGATTACACATGATGTAGCAGTTGCTGGACAAGTTTCGACCAGTGCATGTTATCACTCCGAGTTAGAGCTAGAGCTGATTTTGCATGTGTATGAGCTCCTTGATTTGCTTCTCTTCTTCCGTGTGAGATTGTACACACTGTAAACTCCTAATCCGATGTTTAGGTTCTTCTACCCAGTGGCAGACTATCATTAATTAGACTTTGAGGGGGGCCTTAACCCCCTCGGCGAACGCCAAAGTTTTCACAACCCTTGGTTTGTTTCCATTTGGTCCTATACGAATAGGACAGACGTCCTAGGACTTTGTGGGAGCTTTCGGCCCTCCCAAAGTTTTTCACAATTTTACGTGTACTGTATATAAGCGCGCGTTCACGCATATATATTAATAAATTTAATTGATACTTTTAAAATTAAAATTTTAACTTTATTTATTATGGGTTGGTTTATAATTTTATTTTATTTATTACAATTTAAGATTATTATTTGTTTATTTATTTTACTAATCATCACTATTTATACATTTTCAAATACAAAATTTATTATATTTATTTAAATTATAATTATGTAAATTTAACCGAGGTCACATTAACTTTTTAGTTTTCTTTAAAAATTATAAATTTAGAATCAAAAATTTTTTTTTTTTGTTAATTAAAGGGAGCTCAAACCCTATGAGAAATAGAAGCTTTTTTTTTTAAGCTTACTGCAATTTCTCATCTTCATATTACTCTAGATCTTTATTTCATGCTGTCCTACATTTTTTTCAACCAAAAATTAGTTTGGAAGTACTTTATAAAAAGTTAAAGAAAAAATCATAAATTTTAATTTAAAATTTTCAACTTCATTTTCTTAAAAATATATTTTTTTCTTGTTGTAATGAAAAATATATTGTTTATTTATATTTTTTAATTTAAGCTTTAAACTGCCCAAAGTATAAGAAAGTTTGTATAATTCAATAAAAGATTATATCATTAGTGATTTTACTATTAAATTGAAAGTTTTGATATTTTTAAAAGTGTAATGTTGTCATAATATTTTTTTTTTTTTGTAATTTTATGAGCTTATTGCTTTTTATTATTACTTTTTATTATTAGTATAATTCCACATATATATAATATTAATTGCACATATATATATATATATAATATGTGTGTGTGTGTTTGTTTAGAATAAAATATAATATTAATTGACCAATTAAATGATTGTTTATTAATTAAAAATCATTATTTCTTATACACAATTATTCCGGATATAATTGAAAATATATTTATTTGAACAATTAAAAACATTTTAAATTTAAAAAATTAAATTTTAAATATTTTTATAAAAAATAAAAAAAATATGAACTACCAAAAGTTCAAAGCTTTAAATATTCATCTTTCGACATTTAAAATTAATTAAATACTTAAACAAATCTACAAACCCTTTTGAACTTCAAATTGCACTTAAAATTTGATTTTTTCTTATAAAGATAATCGACTTTATCCTTAAATAACTAGGAATTAAGTCCTATTACAAGCTTCCCAATATTATCTCCATCGGTTTTGCTACCTTCCATATCTGCTTCATTTTTTCTGTCATTGCTTCGCTATTGAAAGGTATTTGAGTCAGAAGCTTTCCAACGAGCCAATGATCCTCCACGTCCCCGTTCCCTGGATCTTCTATCACGATTCTCCCCTTTTCATCTTATGTTAGTTTCAGATTACTCCGTAACTCTTCCAATCCCCCAGCCATCAGAACTTAAGACAAGATAAAGATAAAGAAAAAAAAAAAAAAAGCCTCTCTGAGTAAATAAAAACTGAAGTAAACCATCACTATGTATCCTCATACCTCCGAGGAAATCCAAAGGATGAAACTCTCTTGTCACTATCAAGACTAAACTTTCTCACATGAACCTAGAGTCCAAGGAGAGATTATGGGATAAATTGGATTTGATAACAACTTAATCCGTGCAGTCCTATTTTCTTTTCGATATTAATATACATTTCAATATAATATATATGTTCTGTCATCTGAGAAGGTTAAAAACCATGGCGTTTCAAAGGAGGTGATTGATAAGATGTTGAATGTCTCAAAAGACTTCTTTCATTTGCCGGAGAGTGAGCGATTGAAGAATTACTCAGATGATCCTACGAAGACGGTAAGACTTTCTACGAGTTTCAATTTGAAAACTGAGAATGTATCAAGCTGGAGGGATTACTTAAGACTCCATTGCTTCCCTCTAGAAGACTATGTTAATGAATGGCCAGCCAACCCTCCATCTTTCAGGTTCCACAAAAAGATATATATTGACCACATCTTCAGGGGTATGCGTTAAATAATTTGTTCTGATTTCTTTTGCCTTTATTCATTATGCCCCAGAAAAGATGCTGCTGAGTACTGCAAGAATACCAGAGGGTTGGCACTGAGAGTGCTTGAAGCAATATCAGAAAGCTTAGGTTTGGAAAGGGATTATGTAAATACTGCACTGGGAAAGCATGCGCAGCACATGGCCATCAACTACTATCCACCCTGTCCCGAGCCAGAGCTGACTTACGGCTTACCTGCTCATGCTGATCCTAACGCCATAACCATTCTCCTTCAAGATGATGTTCCTGGTTTGCAGGTGCTCAAAGATGGCAAGTGGATTGCTGTGAAACCCATCCCGTACACGTTTATTGTCAATATTGGTGACCAAATACAGGTAATTAGAGATTACTACGTACGTATAGAGAAAGTCCTATTTTGTCAATGCACCAGTATTTGAGTTTCTTTTTATGGTTGCCGATAATTGACCACATGCAATTTACCAATCCAGTAGAGTAAGAAGGAAGATAACGATATAGTCATGAAGCTTAGACAATTACATGTTAAAATTAAATGGAGTACTGTGCAAAAGACTGAAAAAAATAGTAGTTAAGGTACCAGGCTACTGGTTCATGTTTGTCAATCTACACTATTTTGTCATGAATTTCCATTGTTGAGTTACATGATAGTATCTTCACTACAGTAGGAAGAGACATAGGAATGAGGACCTTGTCGCTGCCTGCATGCCATCCATTTCATTCAATCTGAATTACAGATAGCAAGAAATATCATGAAAATGACACAAAAAATCGTGAAATTAATTGAAAATAGAGATTATGTTAATTACAAGCAAAAGCTAACTATATATTACTTTCTGTTCTTCTACAAATGAACTAGGTACTCAGTAATGATCGTTACAAGAGCGTGCTTCACCGGGCAGTGGTGAATTGCAAGGAGGAGAGGATCTCAATTCCAACGTTCTATTGCCCTTCACCTGACGCCATGATGCGACAAGCCCCGCCACTGATCGACAACAACCATCCTCCCTCTTACAGGAACTATTTATATAGTGAATACTACCAGAAATTCTGGAAACGGGGGCTTAACGCTGAAACATGTCTAGACTCGTTTAAAATTTGAGACCTCCGTCTTTATATCGCATACCATATTTGTTATGAGATGCAGGGATTATATTTTTCTAGAAATAAAGGATTAATTTATAGTGTACTCCTCTAAACTTAATATATACTAGAAAATATCCGCCCGTTGTGCGGAAAGCTTCAATTAGAAGTTCTAATTAAAATCATCCAAATTCTTAAAAGCCAAAACTCAAAGAGATGACATATAACATGAAGGCAAAAGTCTCTATTGAGTTTTGGAAAGTTTGTAAGAGGAAAATAATCAAAAAAATTCTTTAAAATAACAACTGTATAAAAGATCACATACATTCAAATATTCAAAATTTGTAGCGGAAAATTGTGACTTCAATTATTGACATTAACATTGTTTATGACGTCTGTTTGTGTAAAAATAGACAACAAACTTAATTTTCAAAAGAACAATGTACTCTTTTATAAGATCAATACAGAAAGTAACATAGCTTTGAAAGATGGGTGAGCTCAAGAAAAAAAATACAAAAAAAATCTTTTGAGTTTAGAGAACTAAGCAATTTGAGAAATGCATGCAAGCATTAAAAAATTTGACTACAAAAAAGGAGATCATGAAAAGAAATGTAAGTGGTTCGAGGCATAACATAACATTTGAAAAGAACGCCATTGCACCAAACTTTCAGCAATATTTTAGCTAGAAAATCAGCACAATTACAATGTCCTCAAACTTTGTTTCTTATGAATGAAGTTTCGTAATCGTTCAATATTGCATCAAATATATATCATAAAAATTAAAAATAAACAAAAGCTATAGATTTGTCCCTATCTAATATATTCTAAGTAAATTCTTCACATATCAAAATCACAAATCATAGATTATTGGGCATACAGTAGATTAAAAAAAACTTAAAAGATAAATGATTAATTTATCAGAGAAGAAGATCTGATAACTCACTTCCAATATCAATTGTTGAAAAAAACCTTTCTTGATGCAATAAAGCAATAACAACACTTAATAGAAAACGGAAATGAAACAGATTGAAATTCAATGAAACATTACTTAACATTTGGAAATTAGAAAATGTTTATAAAATATACCTTAGTCTTACTAAATCTACCAGTAAAGCATATTCTTCAAAAAGTTCTCTAGTTGCATATTTCAAGACTATGTAAAGATGAGTTGGTGTTAAAAGAACCTGCTAAAAAAAAAAACATAGAAGGGCTACCAAATAGACGATCTAAGAAGTATTTTGAAATAATTTCTCAATCACAGAGTACAACTAGACCCGACAAATATAGACACGACACGAGTGACACGACACGAATACGATACAAAAAAACTGTATTCGTGTTTGAAAAATTCATGTTTTGTGTTTAACCGTGTCGACATGAATTTTGACACGGTAATTTTCTTGTTTAACCGTATCAGATACGGCTAAACACGTATAAGACACAGAAACACGTTTTCTTAAATCATGTCACACAAATATATAATTAATACGTACACGATACAAGAAACACGTTGAAGAAAACAGTATCACACGAATACACAATACACGTGTAAGATACAGAAATAATATATACTTGTGAGAGGAGTTGAACCTTAATAAAAAAAAAAAATTGTAAGCATTTACCAAGGTTGGAAATTAATAATAAAACATTTTTTTAAATGAGTTGTATAATAAGAATAAGAATTTAAATTACATTATTACAGTAAATCAGTAAATATTATGATTTTTTTTATTTTTGATTATGTTTTATTTTTAACCATGTCATCTGTGTCATGTCTATTCATGTCATGTTTATTCGTGTCGTATTTAATTATGTCAATTATATAATTTTCTTATTTATCGTGTCGTGTCGTTTCGTGTGACACGGATAATTATAACGTGTCAACCGTATCATGTCACGTGTCACACGCATAAAATACGTGTCATGTTCATATTTACGTTTCAGACATATTTTATAATTCATGTCATGTTCGTATTTCATAAATTTATGTCGTATCGTGTCATGACACGGAAACACGGATTATTAGGTCTAAGTACAGCTAGGCTAGAACAATTTCAGTTTCACCACTCCAAGCCATCAATAAACATGTGTGCTTCTTATGTTATATTCTAAAATAACTTATTATCTTTAAGTATATTAAAATGAAATCAATTTATAAATGGAATATCCAAAGAAGATTCAAACAGTCAACTTTTGAAATAAAGAAATGCAAATGAACTGATCAATTTGTTCACATTTAATTCAAACTAAAAACTTACCTTCAAAATTTAAATCATGAGAGCTAGCGATTAATAACAATCACAACAAAATAGCAAGGGGAAATAATTAATAAAGAATAGGTATTTTTTTAATCACAATTTACTATGTTAAAAATGTTAATGGAGGGGGAAAAAAGTAAAAATAAAAATCCATATAAAACTGTAAAGAGTATAATAAAGCTTTACACATAATTTTAAAATGTTGTTATCATGATATTTCAAAATGAATTAGATTTGATATATGTGATAATCAGTTAATCCAAATAATACTTGGAAACAAAAATGTTTCTAAAGCAAAGATTGTATATATTCTAAGTTTTTAAATGAATCCCAACGATAAAGGGGTGGGGATGGAAATTGACAAACTTAGCAAAGTCAATAATTTTTTACGTAAATATCCAACTGCAACACACAAACCTCATACTTGACTAAAACTCAAACAAAATCAAGTTCTAAATTTGTTGAATCAATTCCAAATAAATACCTGAATATTAAAGCAAAGCTTTTCAAGAAGTTGAGAGAAAATATATTATGTTGTTTGCCTATTTTCTAAAGTTGGTGTTTGAATAAGAGGTACTCTTTCAAGTAGGGGAAAACAAACATCAGCTAGTTATCTTCAAAAAGCAGATAGTAGATATCAAAAGGGTCAAGATTATATTAACAAACCTTTGGTCACTCTCTATCAATACTTGATCACACCATTTTCACTACTTTCCCAAATGCAAAATAGTGAGAAATGTTCAATAAGCCACATGTCTACTTTATTTAAAGTCTCATTAGATAACAAACAGCTTGTCAATAAGAATGGTATTCTTATTAGTCAAACAATAACCATATAATGATCTTTACAGCATGGCATTCTTGTACGAAATAAGGCATGTTTCCGTGTGTGCTTGTGTGTATATATACATGGTCCAAATCAATACCTCAATCAAACACTTCACATTAGAAAGGAAATCGGTAGATGGTTAGCTAAATATGTAAAAATAATGTTATGTTGTACTTATGCTCTCATTTTTATCCATTTGATTTTGAAAAGTAATTATACTCCCGTTTGTCTTTATCGTTTGATGGAAAAAGAAAAGAAGCCATTTAAATGCATGAGAAAATTGCTAGGCTAACTTGAATCAAATGCTTTGCTTGTCCAAATTATGGTTCAACCTCACACTTGTTGAACAGAAGTCATGATTCCATCTCCTCAACTAACTCGCAAATGAAAGGTTTTACCCATCTAGGATGGATTCCATAGTTTGGCCAAATCGAAACTGTAAAAAACCAAGACAATTAAGTGAACATCGAAGTAACAGGGGTAAAATAATGTTTATTATACCTAGCCTGGGCTTGAATTTGGCATTGCTTTTCTTTCATCCATCCAATTAATTCATACAAATTCATATCTTCAACATGGTATTACTCATATAAAAAGGAATTTGAGTAATCAATATTTGCAAGAGCAAAGAAAAGGTAAAAATCATGGCATAGGTTAAAGATAATAATAGAAGAAAGGATAACTTTCAAAAAGTTTTGAGCAAGAAACCTCCTTCGAAATCATATTAGAAGAAAGGAAAATGCTTGACAAGCAAGGACGTGATTTGTGCAAGTTGACGACACAAATAAACAGTTTTTAGCAAACCTACCATGCATGACACTTCTCATCTGTTTCAATTCCAAAATCTATGCATAAAAGAAAAAGAAGAAACAAAATGTCACAATGTCCTTAATAGGATCACTGATATCAATTGTATACAATACATACCTTGGAGACTAGGACTCATCTATAATTCTATGTGGTAATCAAATTGATATTAGGTTTTGCGTGTGCTTGAGCACAACATAAAAACAATTTATAGTCAAATGAAATTTATTAGACATCCATTGACCTAAATCCTTTGCAAATATCCAAGCAACAGGAAGGATCACATTCATCCTCATCTTCCTCTGTTATTTCCCTGAAAAAAAATGAAACATGCATATAGCTTATCTTCTAATATACATGGTGTTATTTCCCAACTTGATTTAGGAAGACAAAAATGAAAACAAAATTGAATGTTATCTCCCCAATTCTATTTATTCTAGCACCACCAGCACCACCACAACCACCATCATTATCAGAAAAAAAAAATTTAAACAAAATTATCATTATTTCTAACAATTATTTACCAATTGATTTTCCTAAAGTTCAGAAATAATAAGTAAAAGAATAGATAACAATGTACACAAATGAATCTAGACATCAAACTGAATAAATGTTTAAATTAAATATATTAATTAATGTTAAGAGTTAAATTCACTACGTTAAGTATTTTTTGTATTTTGTATGTTGCATCCTTCAAGTACATGTCGTTTACACTAAATACGGTAAGTATTATAATTTTAAATGATCATTTTCAACTATTATTGATAATAACATTTACATCAACACTGCAAAAAAATTGACCTAATACAAATTATAAGTCCATGAAGTTTTCAATATTGAAAATCCTAGAAATGAAAGAGATTAATAACAATAAATATTAAACTTTCAAGTACCCAAATATTAAGAACTAAAATACATGCCACCAACAAATGCTGAATTGATATAATTTATAACATTCACGGACTGATTCTGAATTGATACAATTAGCGCAAGGTAATAAGAATCAAATAAAACTACTGCAATTAAAAGAAATAAAATGCAGCTAACAATATTCAATAATGAATATTAACATGAAAAAAAGGAAGACATGAAGTAAAAGAGAAAATTGTTTTAAAGTAGTAATTTCCAGACTCAGAGAACTACAATTAATAAAACATTTGTGTCTGTTAGCAACTTCGACAACTCTTTATAAATGCATCTAAGGAAGAGTAATAAGAATAGTTCAATGCTAAATATTTAATTCACAGCTTGACGCAAAATTATAGATGAAATTTTCTTATCATCAATAACAAATGGTTAAAACTCCAAATTGAAGCATTTATAGTAACTAAAAGAGAAAAATATATTTAAACTAAAGAATTATGATACATATGACAGAAATTTTTGCAGCATCATTGCTTCCTCCTTCAATATGCAACAGAGGGCAATACTTAAACAATTGACTCTTTCACCCGAATCCACCATGGTAAATTATAGAGTACAAATATAAATACATTGAAAATAGAAAGAAAAATTTTTAAAATCCAAATCACGACCCATCAAAGAATTGTAATCTTAAAATAGTTGAGAAAGCAATAAGAATACCCACTATACATTCAAAACTTCAATTATGGCTCATTATAGCTGAATCACGGTAATAAATTTCTTACTGAAACCGAAATGCAAAAAAAAAAAATCACTTTAACTGATATAATTCAAGGAGAAAAGTTGACAATAATAAATCTCAACTTAAAACCAACAATATTTTATTATAATTCATTTGATAAATAAATCAAGAAAAAGAAAAGAAAAGAAAAGTGGTAAGACCCAATTTTCCTACAACCACATTTTCTTCAACAGAAAAAGTGAAACAAATTAACATTTTTAATCACCAAAACATCAAAATTTCTCTGAAAACACTAAAGAATAGCAGTTTTAACATAAGGAAACCAAAATAATATCAAAGTTGTAGGATTGAAGCAAACCATGGATTATGAAGAATTGCAAACACACAGTTTGGTATCTTAAATTTGCAATAAAGGTATGACATAATGATACCCCTTAAAAAAAATTAAAATCGAGAAACAGGAAAAAAAAAGTTAAAGCTGGTTTAAGAGAGAACAAAATGATTACCTGATTGATTAAAGAATTAAAGCTAATGAAGACAGACCACCATGAGCCGACGAAAAGAGAAGAAATTCCTAACTTTTTATCAAATTTTCTCTCTTCAACAGAAATGGAAATGAAAACATCAACCAAGACCCATTAAGCAAAACCCTGAAAGAAATCAAAGTCAAAACTTTAAAAAGCAACACAAATCGACTAAAACTGAATGCTTGAAAGCTTTTTTTTCCCTCAACCAAGAAAATGATTTCATTAGAAAAGTAATATACATCTTATCAATCCCTTCAAAGGAAGAAACTTACATAAACTGAAGTTGCACGTACAACATGAAAAGCCTTTTACAAATAAACCTCATCCTATTACCAAACAGTAAAAAATAAACCCATACCACTAACTCCCATTTGCCAAGAGGATGTCACAACCGTTATCGCTGACCTTTTTCCTTTTCATTCACAAGATTTGGTTGGGCTATGAGTCGATGTTAATCATTTCTATTCATTCATATGTATCAAATATTAAACATAATTATACATCTCATGAACTATGTATATCTATTTATATAATCGTTTCTCATCCTTTACATCCCCAGTAATTTATACAATACATGTCTGTGCGATTTAGTATTCAGATACGAAATACGTGTATATATATACATTTGCGCAGTAAAGAGAGCTATACAACAAAAGAAATAGCAGGGATGATCGCAATATGCTCTACTAAGCTTTATTTGTAGAGGGAGAAAAAAATGGGGTGAGCTAACACGCTCAGTAAGGAAAACATGAAAGTAGGTAGATAACTATACTATCTACGTGTTTATAATGCATGATTAATATCATCTCAAGGCAAATGCATTTGACAAACCATATCAATCTATTTAGAAATCATTAATTCGATAGAAAGCTTTTTCATTACACTTTAACCACATTTTAAATCATCACATTTCTTTCTATTTTCATTTTCAAAATCAGTACTCCTCTGGTACTTGCAATAAGTGATTCTTTCATAATCACAAATCATAGTTTTGAAACCATTGAGATCATTTTGAGACTAGGTAGGGATATGCAATCATCTGTGGACATATGGTCATAGTCAGTGACCCCAAGCAATTGCTAGCTAGGCGTGCAAAGGTGGCAGTCACCTAGGGAGGTGGGTAAATCCAACCCATCGGCTCATCTTTACTCTATCATCTGTTCGAAGACGCCAACACAGTACAAGGTACTCCATGTATCGTCTCACGGTACAACGTACTCGGTGGACAATCACACAGTACAACGTACTCCGTGGACCCTGTCCATACACCCTACGCCATGGACTTTGTCAATATACTGTATGCTCGAGGCTACCTGAGAGTAGACAGACTTTTACAACCTCGGCATTAATAATCAATCATAACCTTGTCTCATATACCAGTGCGAGCAAGTCAGTGTGACACATAGTCGACACGAGGGCTCTAGCACGGTTTCATCATCAATAACATTAAAATCATGTGCGAGCAAGAGTGTGTAACCCGTTAGTTAACACGCGGCTCTATCACAATTTCATTATTAATACCATTTAAAATCTCATGCGAGCAGGATTGTGTAACCCGTTAGTTAACATACAGTTCCAGCACGATTTATTTCATTCACAAATCTGATAGATGGCTCTATTTTCATTGAAAATAACTCAAAATCATAATTCAGTATAAATAGCATGCTGTCATCATGCAAATCATGTAAACAATAGTCAATCTATCCATATACTTGCTAAAAAGCAGTGTTTTCTAGTGAAAACATCAATATGCAATTCATGCATTTTTTTCAAATCTTGCATTCCCGATGCTCAATGGTATGCATTGCCCTATAACAAGGGTAATATCATAATTTACTTATTACTAGGCTCATTCCAAGATTTTCAGTCTCTATGTATTCCATACTATTTATTCTTATGCAGGGATTTATAAAATACATACAACTATCTCTAATAGCAATCATAAATCTCTTACTTGGAATCTCAGTCGATTCCGCTTTTATCTTTCCAATTTCTAGTCACTCGCTCATTTCGGCTCCAATATGCCTTTCAGAGTCGAGTTTCTGTGATGGCACGCAAATCGAAACTCGATCAAATTCACTTTCTTTGCTTATTGTCGCGCGGCTTTTCCTTAAACTCGGGGCATCACCGAATTTTTTCTTTTTTTTTTTTGCTAAACCGATTTGGACCGGTTTAGACCCTTTTTTCACTGAACCGATCCGAATCAGTTCAGTGGCCAATTCGTCGTTCAAACTCTTTTTCGACCGGTTCTTCGTCAGCTTCCACTTCCAGCAGATCCGTGGGGCCTCGCGATGCATGGATTTGGCGGTGTCTGAGTCTCAGCTCGCCGGAAAGTGGCCGGTTCGGCCGTTTCTCTCTTCGACTTTGCTGGTGTTTCTTCTCCTTCGCTGATTGGCGTTTCTGGGCTGCCAACGATGGCGATTCAATTCTCCCTTTCTTCCGACCTCCATTCGCCTCCTTTCTCTCTCTTCTCTCACCGGCGATGATGAATCGGGGGGCTGGGGCTGTTTCGTTTTCTTTCCTTTTTTCCTTTCGTTTTCAATTCTGTTTCTTTTTTTTTTTCGCGTTATTGCTTTTTTTTTCTTCAATTCCGTTTTCTCTTCTTTTTTTATATATATTATATTGTATTTTTAATATAATATAATATAATATAATATAATATAATATAATATATAGATATAAATATCTATAATATAATATTATAATAATAATAATATAATAATATATATCCCATATTATTTATATTATTATTATAAAAATATTATTACAATGTATTATATATACATTGATTTCCAAATGCACCAATATATATTTAGACACTTAAAATTTTTTTTCTATATATACTTTATGCGTATATATAGGCATCATTATTTATTTTTATTTTCCTTGCAAATATTTTTTCATATTTTCGAAATAGTTCCCGAGGTGTAAAATTTCGAATTATCACAATAAATTCGTATCTTGATCGATTGAACTTGAAATTTAATTATTTCTTCTTTATTGATCAAGATTGTCTGAATCCCTATTTATAATAATAACCTATTAAAGAAATGACACCGAATTTTAGGTCTTACATTCCTCTCCTCCTTAAGAAATTTGATCCTCCAAATTAGAACCAAACTATCACTTAAAAAGCTGTGGATACCTATCGCGCATCAGACTCTCCAATTCTCACGTAGCTTCCTCCGAAATGTGGTACTGCCAGAGAATTTTAACTAAAAGGATCGTCTTAGACCGTAGCATTTTCTCCTTTCTATCCAGTATCTGAATCGGCTTCTCCACATAGGACATATCCTCTTTGAGCTCCAATGGCTCATACTGAATCACATGTGTTGGATCCGGATGATACTTTCGAAGCATAGAGACGTGGAAGACATTATGGATGCCTACTAGCTCAAGTGGCAAGGCTAACCTGTAGGCCTTATCTCTCACTCGATCCAGTATCTCAAATGACCCAATATATCTGGGACTCAGTTTTATGATTGCTATTAGAGATTTATGATTACTATTAGAGATAGTTGTACGTATTTTATAAATCCCTGCATAAGAATAAATAGTATGGAATATATAGAGACCGAAAATCTAGGAATAAACCTAGTGATAAGTAAATTATGATATTACCCTTGTTATAGGGTAATGCATACCGTTGAGCATCGAGAATGCAAGATTTGAAAAAAAATGCATGAATTGCATATTGATGTTTTCACTAGAAAACATTGTTTTTTAGCAAGTATATGGATAGATTGACTATTGTTTACATGATTTGCATGATGATAGCATGCTATTTATACTGAACTCTGATTTTGAGTTATTTTCAATGAAAATAGAGTCATCTATCATATTTGTGAATGAAATAAATCGTGTTGGAACTGCATGTTAACTAACAGGTTACACGATCCTGCTCACACGAGATTTTAAATGGTATTGATAATGAAATTGTGATAGAATCGCGTGTTAACTAACGGGTTACACACTCTTACTCGTACATGATTTTTATGTTATTGATGATGAAACCGTGCTAGAGCCCTCGTGTCGACTATGTATCACACTGACTTGCTCGCACTGGTATATGAGACAAGGTTATGGTTGATGATTAATGCCAAGGTCGTAAAAGCATGTCTACGCTCAGGTAGCCTCGAGTATACAGTATATTAACAGAGTACATGGCGTAGGGTGTATGGATAGGGTTCACGGAGTACGTTGT
Organism: Firmiana major; assembly: GCA_033439115.1. NCBI lineage: Eukaryota > Viridiplantae > Streptophyta > Magnoliopsida > Malvales > Malvaceae > Firmiana > Firmiana major. Next base: position 9,700,217 of record CM065908.1, on the reverse strand, counting down.
ACCGTGTGATTGTCCACGGAATACGTTGTATCGTGAGACGATACATGGAGTACCTTGTACCATGTTGGCGTCTTCGGACAGATGATAAAGTAGAGATGAGTCGATAGGTTGGATTGACCCACCTCCCTAGGTGACTGACACCCTTGCACGCCTAGCTAGCGATTGCTTGGGGTCATTGACTATGACCATATGTCCACAGATGATTGCATATCCCTACCTAGTCTCAAAATGATCTCCATTGTTTCAAAACAATGATTTGTGATTATGACAGAATCACTTATTGCTAGTATCAGAGGAGTACTGATTTTGAAAATGAAAATAGAGAGAGATTTGATGATTTAGAATGTGGTTAAAGTGAAATGAAAAAGCTTTCTATCGAATTAATGATTTCTGAATAGATTGCTATGGTTTGTCAAATACATTTACCTTGAGATGATATTAAGCATGCATTATAAGCACGTATATAGTATAGTTATCTTCCTACTTTCATGTTTTTCTTACTGAGCGTGTTAGCTCACCCCATTTTTTTCTCCCTCTACAGATAAAGCTTAGTAGAGCATATTACGGTCATCCTTGCTATTTCTTTTGCTTTACAGCTCTCTTTGCTGCGCAAAGGTATATATATATACACGTATTTCGTATCTGAACACTAAATCGCACAGACATGTATTGTATAAATTACTGGGGATGTAAAGGATCAAAAACGATTATATAAATAGATATACATAGTTCATGAGATGTATAATTATGTTTAATATTTGATACATATGAATGAATAGAAATGATTAACATCGACTCATAGCCCAACCAAATCTTATGAATGAAAAGGAAAAATGTTAGCGATAACGATCGTGATAGAGGATCTGCAGATGAATAGACCCTAAAAAAACATCAAATTAATTGTATTAATCGGATTCCATACCTTGTCAATACCATTAAAATTCTTCCCCTATCTCCATATTCTTTTAACCTTATTCTTGATTCATGAAACAACATGCTTCAGACATTTCACTTCTCTCCAACATAAACAAAGAATGAGTGAGAAAATGAGCTAATTTTAGTTTTCGAAACAGGAAAAATAAACATAACAAATCCATTTAAAAAGGCAAAGTCAGGAAAGAGGCCTCAAAAACTAAGAAAATTAAGAAATAAATTTGGCAAAGAACATCATAAATAAAAGTCTTTTATTTATTTTCAATCCATAAAAACCTTTTTTTTTTTCTTTTACTTATCTCCTCTTGATCTCCTGAAATGCCAGATGTTCATTTGACACTTTTGTTACATGTTTGACACTTTTGTTGCTATTGGAAATTACATAGGGAACGGGCAAACTGCCATGATTTGACCCATTTAGGTTCATGCGTTTTTCTGGGCATCTAACGTTCAAAATTTTAAGGCCAAAGATAGGTGAGAAATTGAAATTTAGAGGTATTTGGAGCGACAGGGGCAAGCCATTTGGGTTGAGAAGTCGTGACATTTAAACTTAGATAAAAAAATATTCTAAAAGGTTTTAGGAAAAGATGGTTTAGGAAGGTGAAAGAAGAGGTCAAGATCTTCTCTTACTAGTTTTTAGGAATTTTTGGCGCCGTCCAGCGTCAATCGGATAGCAATTCTAAGAATTAAGAGTTTTCTTTGGGTAAAGTCTGTCTTAGAGAGCGAAGCTCTAAGTTTAGAGAGAAGAGAAGCTTGTAAAAATGAAGCGAATTAATGGATCTCGGATGAGAGAGAGAATGATGTAGAGGAATTTGACAAATGCAAGGATTCGATATTGGAGTGTGGGAGTGGTAAAGTTAATGAGGCGATCAGAGCATATGACGTGGGCGAAAAAGAAATAGGAAAACACGTGTTTTGAGGAGAAGCACCACACGTGACTCAATCTGAACCATTCATTACATTTTGGGTGCGAAAAAAGAAACAATCCTGACATCGTTTGTCAAAATGAGGCAAATTAATGGATTTCAAATGAGAGAGAGAAAGATTCAGAGCAATTTGACAGATGAAAGGATTTGGTATTAGAGTGTGGGAGTGGTGAAAGTTAATGGGCGATCAGAGTAGATAACGTGGAGGAAAAGAAATAGGAAAGCACGCGTCTTGAGGAAAAGCTCCAAACGTGACTCAATCTAAACCCTTTATTCCATTTTGGGCTGGAAAAAAAAAAACAATCCTAACGATCTCTTGTCGCCACTTTTTATTACTTAGATATATTTTTATAATAAAGTAATAATAAAAAATATAAAAATAAAGAAAAATAAAGAAAAATGATAAAAAAATCTTTTTTTTTCTTTTTCAGTCATACGCACTAACATTGGTCGGTGCAAAATTGGCCCGCAAAAGATTTTTTGAAGAGGGTGTTGGGCATCAGAATGTGCAGGTGAAGATAAAAGAATGAATTAAAAAAAACACTGTTAAGTAAAAAAGAGTGATAGAACGGTGTGGATTCAAAAAAAGCGTCACATGACAGCATGAATAGCCAAAATATGCTCACCAACGAAGCCACAATCGTGGCTTAACGAGGATGTAAGTTTGCGTTCAAAATTTATATTATAGACACACACCCCCATCTTCTACCTAATTTATTTGAGAATTAACTTGGATGTGTGCATTTACCTTTCACTTAGCCGGGAAGGAAATGGAAGGAAAAGAGCAGGTTCCTCTTTCTTGGGTTGTTTAAGAACCAAGATGGAAAGAGATTTTCATTTTTTTTTCATTTGTTTAAGTGATTTTGTTATATTAATTAATATAAAAAAGGAAAAAAAGAGAAAGACATAATAATTTATCATATTATTTTATATATAATTATGTTTGTAGACACAATATTTATATGATATTTCGATTCTATGTCGTTAGGTCTTGTTCACAGTAAGATCACAAATTATCGACTTTACTGTAAGGTTATGAGATATCATGAGTCTCATGAAAAATTGAATAAATAATAAAATTTTAAAAATTATGTAAATAAAGGTATAACAAGTAATTATGTAAACTTTACTTTCATAAAATATAATTTAAAATACATTTTAATCCATTCAAAATTCAATAAATATTATATATTATAATTTTATCCATTTAAAAACAATTTATTCGAAATCACTTTTTTATCCCGTTAAAAATAAAAAAAAATTATGTGACATATTGATATTAAATTTCAATGTTTTTTTTACCTTAGAATATACAATAAAATAAATGCAGTTCATTGTTATTTTATAGCAGTAGACTGCCTTTAATAATTTTTACTTTAGAATATACAAAAAATAAAGATAATTAACAAATATTTCGTATCAATGGACTGCCAATGAAACTGAATTTATTTTAATTGCTAGCAGTTGACTGCATTGTTGTAGCGATTGACTACCCTTAAAAGATAAAACAAAAATTTTTATTAGCAGCAATTGACTGCTTTATTAGAGCAGTTCACTCTCATGTGTCTAACTAATTTGACATCGCTGTATGATAATTGTCTGGTTTAGGGATTATACTAATTCTGATAATTGTATGCTTATTCTCATAATTTTATGCTAATTATCATAGTTTTATACTTAATGATGGTGATGATAATTTTATAATTATTCTCATCAATTTTACAATTAAATGATATGTTTATTCTAGTGTTTTTTATGCTTATTTTCATCAATTTTAAGGTTAATTATTTATAGTATTTTTACACTTAGTCTCATCAATTTTATTTTATTCTCATAAATTTTATAGTTTATTATCATAATTTTATACTTAATTTAATATTTTTATACTTATTCTCATCAATTTTACGATTAATTATTATAATTTTATATTTATATTAATGTGTTTACTTTTATTCTCATAAAATTTACGATTTAATAGCATAATTTTATACTTATTCTAATATTTTTATGCTTAAGATTGATTATCATAACTTGATGTTTATTCTTGTATTTTTACACTTATTCTTAACAGTTTTACAATAATTTTCATAAATATACTTAGTTATATTAATTTTTAAGTTATTTGGGCAGTCAAATGCTCAAAAATTGCATTCGATTGGCCATTAATGAAATTGAAGAAGAATATTTTTTAAGCTAATGTAGTAGACTGTTATCGGAGGCAATCAACTGCCCTTTGCACGGATAGAAAATTAAGAAATTGTAATAAACAGTCGAATGCTTAACCCTATTTGCATAAAACCTTCGACTTTCTTCTTAAATTCTGCAGTTTATCATTTGGTAGCTGCTCTTTTTCTCTAAACCCCCCTAATTCTCTCAACCTATTCGTTCAAGACTCAATTTCCACCAAAATCAACCTTAAAAACTCAAAACCCAACTAGATTTTGAGAGGTTAAACACATTTTTCTTGTTTAAATTCATAAAAAAACACATCAAATTTGAGATACACCAACAAATCTAAAAAAATTACATACACAAATAAAGGCAAGGGGAAGGCTCCGATTAGTTCTCCAACTCGAAATAGGCAAAGACAAGGGCAATCTTCAGCCGAAATCTTTAAAGGTTAGATTTTTAGAAATTCTATTCTTATAAATTGGTATAATAAATTCGGGAATAGGCGTTGTATTTGTGGTAGGATAATTAAGTGGACTGATTTTCGTAATAATTCTCTTAAGCAAATTGAAGAATGGTTTGATTTGTTTGAATGGTCTAGAATAGCTAGCATTACTGAAAATATGTATGACCCATCTTTAGTTAGAGAATTTTATAGTGGGATTGCATTTAAAAAGACTGAATTAGGCTCAAGAAGTGATATGAGGCTCGATCGTTTATACACTTTTTTGAATGGTGAAGAAATTATCTTGTCTGTGGATGAATTAGGGGGATTGGTAGGAATTCCTTTTGAATGTGAGTATATAATGCCTAAATATTTTGATAGAAATGCTGCTGGGCAAAAATTTAGTGGTACAAATTAGACCTGATAATTTTAAACACAACATGATGACTGATGACTGATACAAACAAAAGAAAAAAGTAACACGTGTTAAAATTGGGTAAAAAGTTGTATATGAATGCAAAAATGAATTGGAAAGGAGAGATTTAATTGAGATAGCATGCATGAAGAGGTTTGCTTGTCTGGCTTGAAAATAAGGTTCTTGTTTATATGCAAAGCATTGCAACGTGAGCTAACAGAAATTCATAAAAAGAGGGAATTTCCATTAGCGCTAAGCCTGCACTCGTATCAGATGTGGCAAATAAATTTCTGAAAGTACTAACATGAAATGTAGCAGCCGTATTAAGAATCCATTTCTCACAACGCTTGATTCAAATATTGCCAAAATTGTCTCAGCATTCGCAGAAGATTGTGAATTCACCATGTTTGCATCATTTTCTATCTACTTCAACGATTCAACTTTGTTCTTCTTCTTTGGACAATCTTTTTTCACGTGCCCAAATTTCCTACAACAAAATCATTGAATTCTTTTTATGGACTATGATCTAAAGTGAATTCAGCTTAAAGTACCACATTTTTTTGTTGAATTTTTCCTGAGTAATCAGACCTTCACCTTAATTGTTGTCAACTGCCTTACGGATAAGTTTCTTCCTTAACTCATTGGAACCCAATACACTTTTGATGTCGTCAAGAGAAATCTAATCACAACCATATAGCTTCATATCAGCAAAAGTCTCGTACGATGGTGGTAACAAACCCAACAGAATCAAATTATCATTTTTATAGTTGTGAATAGGTGTTTCAAAAGGAAAGTGAGTACAATTCTTTCAACATGAAGAAAACTTTCTATTGGTTCAATTAGAAGATTGCCACCTTACTTATTCTTCATGGTAAAGAAAGATTTTATTGGTTATTTAGATAGGCTCTGACTTGGTTCTCATTTGGCAACTAACTAGTTCCTTTTTCTTTTTTTCAAGTCACACTTAACACTATGAATCTAGCACTTTCATTTAATCTTATGTTTCGACTCTAAAAAATGGTGGACGCAGAAAGCAGAATGCCATCTGAAATAAGCACATCATTACTATTGTAATTTAATTTATCTATCCCTGAATGAGATATGAAGGAGAAATTCAGATTGAAGCCCCATATAATGAACAAAACCGTGACAATAGATATTAGCTAATCCTAAAAACATTATGGGAGCTTACTTTTCTTTTGTAATTTGCAGATATCAAAGTGTTTCATAGTTTAATGATTAATCTTTCTTTAATTAGAGTTCAGAGGTACTGAGGCTTCGAAACCTTTTACTCTCTAGCAAAAGATTGAATCATCTTCTGCAGCTCATCATGAAGCCAAGCAAAATCACATAAGAAATTTGTACAGTTGATGTGTTTCCAGTGACAAAAGAAGGTGATTATTAGCATCAGATAGTATTCCACAGAGGAGAAAATAAAAATATACATGTATCTCAATTGCCCATGACAAAACCACATTACATTGGTTTACTCTGGTTAGAATTTGTGCTAACAAAATGAAGCAAGATCACATGTTGATGCTGCAAGTACTGGCTTCAGGTTCCAAGCGTTCATCTCATCTCAGCAGCATTCTTAAGCGGTTTCCTCTAGCCGCTTCCAATTATTTCTTTGTATATGTCTTTTATTTTCTGTATCAGAGCTTCCCTGAAGTTTAAAGAAGTAGGATAAAAAACCAGCACTAGAATGGGAAATTTTCTTAGAAAGGATAGAATATAAATTTTTCCTGTTTTCTTCTAAAGAGATTAAATGTAATGCAAAAATGAATTGAAAGGAGAGATTTAATGGAGAGAGCATGCATTAGGAGACTTGCCTGTCTGGCCCGAAAATAAGGTTCTTGTATGCAAACCACTGCAAGGGGAGATAACAAAAATTCATAAGAAAGAGGGAATTCCCGCTGTAATCTTTTGATGATAACTGTCTTTGAATGTAGAAAAATCCCACTCAACTTGACTGATACTAACAGAGATATATGTTTCTCAGTTGATAACTTGATACCTAAAAAATGACTTTTAAACAAATTACATGGCTAGGATGAATAATCCTGACTTCTATTACGGGGCTCTTATGTCTATAGAACTTTCATATGAAAGAAAAGTGAATAAAATCCAGCTTACCCCAGTGTAACCAATGCCCACGACCTCCAGAATGCCAGGAATCAGAGGAAGCCTATCAATTGCCTGTCAGAGAAGACACCCATTTCACCAATTTAATTGTCAAGTTTGATCTTTGAAGTATAATGCTAGTGATGACATGTTAGATCAGTTAAGACTTGAGGCAATTCTTCATTTTAAAGAATCTTACCGAGATCATTCCAGTAGAGCCCCAGAGGGCAATTACAGCTGCTACACCAAGTGAACTCACAGCATACTTGTCCTCAACTTTGTCCCACTGAGAACCAATAACATAAATAACAAAAAATACTGTGTAATAATGGGAGAAAAAAAAAGAAGCAAAATTCTTACGGTTTCTTGAAGTGTCTTGACAATCTCTGGCAGCTCCGTTGTTGCAACTTCAGCTGGGGCCTCACCTGTAGCCATAGCCATCACATTTCGAGCAATCTTACGACCTGAAAAAGTTAAACACCACTTGAAATAGCACTTCATGCATGACCAAGAGTGTGATACATTTTATGAAATTGCATATATGTGGCTGAGCTTACAGTAATCAGTGGTCTTCCAGGGACGACTCTGTGACGGAACAGGTGGAGGGAGAGTAGGAAGAGTCACACATTTTGGAGATGCAGCAGTTGTTTGACGAGGAGCCTTGGAATCCACAAGGGTAGATGAGGAAGAGATTGACAGTGTGCTGGAGGAAGCTGAAGCCATGGCAGGTCAACCTCTAACAGGATGTAAATTCTCAAGTCCTGAGAGAGATTGTAAGGCCAACGAAATGGAGGAATAATGCAATTTGGTTAGTTTTTATAAATTTTATTTTTTCCTGGTTTTGATTGGAAATAAACTGATAATTTTGAAAGAGGATGTGGGGATGGTTTGTCTTCCGCGTTTGCAGCCAGAGAGCCACTCGTTCAGTTCATCCAGATAGTGCTGACATGGCGGTTCGATAGGCAATTTATGGTGTTTGATTAGATAGGATGCTCCACGTTGGCTCTCTCTTGTAATTTGTAAAAGCCGTCGTTTTTCTAAATTTCTTAATTTTAAATACGAAAAAATATATAAAAAATTATATAATTTAAAATTTTACAAAAATTAAATTGTTAATTTGATATTTAACTGTGATGCAAATTACAATAAAATTAGAATTTTAAACTATTTAAAACAAAAAGAAACACATATTTCTCGACTCTTAAAACAAAGGATTAATAATCAAAGGTACTCTTAATTTTTTGTACAAAATAGATATAAATCTCTAATGTTTTATTACAAAAAAATCAGTTTATAAATTTTTATTTTACTGTTCATAAATTCTTAACATTTCAAAATCATACAATTAAGTTTAGATCTATTAAATGACAATAACTGTTGTTGCACATGATAAAAGAATAATAAAAGTACGCCACGTGACGCACAAAGAATGCATCATGTGGCGTACGAAAAAAACATATGAGAAATGATACAAGCCTTGAGTAAGATAAAAATGACAAAAATGTAATTAGTGACAGAATAAATCTCTATAAATAAGGATCAGGTACGATTCATTAACCTAAGTCTGAATTTTCCTACTGAAACTCTGTCCAATTCTCTGGCTGACTTAAGCATCGGAGTGTCAACGCATGGAACAACCCCTGCGTCTCTCTGATTATTTTTTTTTGTAGAGTTTTCGATAACACATGTGTTAGCACTGAAATTTATATATGTTTAGAACCCTTTTTACTTAGTTATTTGATTTGTTATTTGCTATATTAAGTATGTTTTATGTGTTTTGTGCATTTGTGCAGGAAAAAGAACAATATGGAGAAGTTAAAGCTTTTGGAGCTGATTCTGATGATTCTGTGAAGAAGTGAAATTGCAGGATGCTGATCGTGACTTATGCTACAGCAATAGAAGAAACTGTACAGTGCAGAGCAGATCTGGAGAATCAATACCATTGTTGCAGTATAGCAGTCTGATTAGGGCAACACTGTTTTTCCATGTGGCATTCCGTGTTTTAGTGCTTAGGAACCTTATAAATAGTCTTTTTATCAGAATATCGAAAGAGGCTGCGGTAGAAGGCTTCAGGATTGATTTAGCTTCATAGAAACTTCATCTTTTACATCTTTTTCGATCAATGTTTATTCTAAGGATGATGATTTGGAATTATAGGATGTTTATTATGATCTCTAGGAACTAAACTCCTTTTTCTTAGAATCGATGTAGCCAACTTTGGGCAGATTACAACTATTTTGTGATATTGTTTGAATGATTTCAATTATGTTTATTTAATCTACTTGTTCTTAATGCTCTAGTTGATTGTCCATCAATTGGATGAATTAGTATAGGAATCCGACACTCGGGAGAGGGGATTATTTATATGCACAAGGGTAGATTAACATAGGACATTGTTGAATTGGGATGTTGACAATTCTTATAAGCCATAGAGAAACGGATTACCATCGCTTAATGAACTCTATTATTTAATTCTGAATCGGGAGGTTAGGATTAGGTAATTTGGGTATGACTGTTTAAAACTCGGAAGAGATAAACAGGAAACAGTTTCGGCTATAAACAATTTGAAATCAAAAGAACAATTGATCAAAGGAATTGTATGAACCCTAGTTAGGTGAAATCGAGTTCTAGGAATACTTTGCCATTGATATTTTCATTCGTAATAATTGTGATTTGTTTTAATTAATTTGTTCCGTAATTAATAGTTAGAATAGTAAATAGGATCTTAACCAATATAAACTATTTTTTCTAAATAAAGTTCAAGGCTGTTGATTACAGTGATTTGCGGTAGGCACAATTTCCTGTGGGACGATACTTATATTTACTCTATACTCGAAACTGACATGTGCACTTGCAGTAGTGTTCTATTTGAGCACAACAGTTTTCTGGCACCGTTGCCTGGGAATTGTTGTTTCGTTTTTCATTAACACTGTTTCCCAACAGCCTTTACTTTAATTTAGATTTTTATTTTTGTTTTAGTTTACTATTTACAAATTTTTATTTTAGGTGAATGGTAAAAACCCGCAGAAGTGAAAATACAGACATAAAAGAAGAGTTAGATCCAAAGATTGAGAGAACCATCAGGCAAATTCAACAGAACAGATTTGAAGAGAAAGATCGAAATTTAACCATGGCAGATGAAAATCAGCAGCAGCGAGCTATACGCGATTACTTTACCCCAATTGCGAATCAGAATTTTGCTGCTATAAGAGAGATTCCTATAAACTGTAATAACTTTGAGTTGAAGCCGGCATTGATCAACATGGTTATGCAAAATCAATTTGGAGGTTCGGCCTTAGAGGATCCTAACACACATTTGACAAGTTTTCTGCAGATTTGCAGCACCATTAAGATTAATGGAGCCCTTGATGATGCTATTCGACTGAGATTGTTTCCATTTTCTCTTCGAGATAAAGCCTTGAGTTGGTATCAAAATCTACAAGCAGGAAGCATTCCGACATGGGCAGTGATTGCACAAAAATTCTTAGCAAAATACTTCTCACCAGGATAGATAATGTAGATGAGATTAAAAATTACCCAGTTCACACAGTTAGATCAAGAACCATTACATGAGGCATGGGAGCGATTTAAAGAGTTATTGCGTAGATGCCCTCAGCATGGATATGATGAAGGAAACCAGATACAAGTTTTCTACAGAGGCATGACTCCGCAAACACGAGCTACTGTGGATGCTTCAGTAGGAGGTTCACTGTGGTCTAAGACACCTGATCAAGCTATGCAGTTAATTGAGGAGATGGCTATAAACAGCAGTCAATGGCCGGGGAAAGAGCTAATGTCAGAAGAGTAGTAGGTATGCATGAGTTAGATACACAGACAGCCATCCTAGCAAGACTTGAGCAGATTTCAACACAAATTTCTTCAATAGGTATACAAGGATCGCAAGCTATGATTCATCAGGACAGCACAAATCCTAACTTGATGGGGACAGATTTGGAGCAAGTGAATTATGTTAATAATCGTAACTTTGATTTTCAAGGAAGTCGAGTTTCTAACTACTACCAGCCAGGATTCAGAAACCATGAGAATCTATCTTATGGTAACTCTAAGAACGTTCTGAACCCACCAGCAGCAAGTAACAGCAATACAGGATTCAATAACCAAGGGAATTCCCAAGGTTATGGTGGAGTTAGAAGGAACGAATTTGAGTAGTTCATGGTTGAAACTAGAACAAGATTTAGCAAAATTGATGCGCGATTGGACAACGTGGAAGCTAAAATGTCAGAGATGAATACCAGTCTTGGTGCGCAGATGAAGTCTGTTGAGACCACTTTGGGACAGTTAGCTGCAGCTGTCAGTTCTTTAAATGAAAGAGGTAAGTTTTTAAGTGACACAGTGCTCAATCCGGGAGAACACTGCAATGTCATATCTTTGAGAAGTGGGAACACATATGAGTCACCGAAGGTAGCAGAGAAAGAAGAAACTGCACTAATAACTGAGGTGCAGAAGAAGCAGACTGAACCTGTTATGACAAAGGATGCAGAATCAGAAATAGTAAAACAGGGAGTTAATTCTAAACCTTTTAGTAAACTTTTTCCTGATAATCCTCCTTTGTTAAAACCATCTATTCCTTATCCTCAAGCTTTGTATAAAAGGAAAATTGAATCTGAGTTTAAAAAATTTCTTGATATATTTAAGAAATTACATATAAACATTCCGTTTGTTGATGCTCTGCAGCAGATTCCACATTATGCAAAGTTCATGAAAGAAGTGATGTCAAAGAAACGGAGACTTGAAGATTATGAAACTATCAACTTGAAAGAGGAATGCAGTGCAATTTTGCAATAGAAGTTACCGCAAAAATTGAAGGACCCTGGAAGCTTTACTATTTCATGCGAGATTGGAGGATCGAAAGTGGGTAAGGCATTGTGTGATTTAGGTGCTAGCATAAATTTAATGTCTTTATCTATTTTCAGGAGCCTAGGTCTTGGAGAGGTAAAGCCGACCACCATAATAATGCAATTAGCGGATAGATCGATTACTTATCCCAGAGGTATAATAGAAGATGTACTTGTTAAAGTTGATAAGTTAATTTTTCCTGCTGATTTTGTAGTTTTAGATTATGAAGAGGACAGAAAAATTTCACTTATACTTGGGAGACCATTCCTTGCCACTGGGAGAGCACTAATCGATGTTCAAAGAGGGCAATTAACCCTGAGGATGAATGATGAATCAATTATGTTCAACATCTATAAGGCAATGAAATTTGTTGATGAGCCAGAGACCTGTAAGTTGATTGAAGTAGTGCAGAGTTGTGTAAGAGAAGTTGAAACAAAGGAAGCACCAACCGATCCTATGGTTCAATGTCTGCTAAATTCAGTATCTAATTTAGATGATGAATTACTAACTGATGAAATTAAAAGTTGCGTTGCTACTTTGGAAGCCAATCCATTAGAAAGTACGACTACAACAACTAAGGAGAAGATTGACAAGTCACAGGTAAGTGAAAAAAAGAAGAGGGCAAAACTGAATTGAAAGAATTACCAAGCCATTTGAGGTATGCCTTTTTAGGTGATGATAGTACTTTTACTGTAATTATTTCATCATTTTTATCAATTGCAGAGGAAGACAAGTTGCTTAGAATTTTAAGAGAGCACAAACCGGCAATTGGATGGCCTATTGCTGACATAAAAGGAATTAGTCCCTCTGTTGTGATGCACAAAATTCGATTAGAGGAAAATCATAAACCCTCTATCGAACCACAAAGAAGACTAAATCCAGCAATGAAAGAAGTTGTTAGAGCTGAGATCTTAAAATTATTAAATGTTTGTATTATATATGCTATATCTGATAGTTCTTGGACGAGTCATGTGCAGGTTGTACCTAAAAAAGGTGGAATGACAGTAGTTCGTGACACAAATGATGAAATCATATCCACCAGAACTGTAACGGGATGGAGAGTTTGCATTGATTATAGGAAGCTGAATAAAGCTACTAGGAAAGACCACTTCCCGCTTCCGCTCATCGACCAAATGCTAGACAGACTAGCCGGACACAGTTATTATTGCTTTTTAGATGGCTCCTCGGGCTATAACCAGATTGCGATAGCCCCAGAAGATCAAGAGAAAATAATATTTACTTGCCCATATGAAACTTTCGCATATAGAAGGATGTCTTTCGGGTTGTGTAACGCCCCAGCAACCTTCCAGAGATGCATGATGTCAATTTTCGCTGACATGGTTGAAGAAATAATGGAAGTCTTCATGGATGACTTCTCGGTATTTGGTATCTAATTTGGCATTTGTTTTGCAGAGATGTGAAGAGACGAATCTTGTCTTAAATTGGGAGAAGTGTCATTTTAGGGTGCAAGAAGGGATCGTCCTTGGACACAAAATTTTAGCTCACGATATTGAGGTGGATAGAGCTAAAGTCGCTGCTTTTGAAAAGCTTCCTCCTCCAAAATCAGCATTTGAAAAGATCAAGAAAGAGTTTATTTCTGCACCTATTATGATCACACCAGATTGGACAGAACCATTTGAACTGATGTGCGACGCAAGTGATTTTGCAATTGGAGCTATCCTGGGACAGAAAAGAGACAAGATTTTTCGGGCTATCTATTATTCAAGTAGAACTTTAGATGATGCTCAGAAAAATTACACTACAATGGAGAAGGAGATGCTTGCAGTTGTACATGTATTTGACAAGTTCAGACCATATTTAATTGGGAGCAAGGTCATTGTCTATACAGATCATGCAGCTATTCGTTATCTATTTGCAAAAAAAGACGACAAACCCTGACTTATTAGATGGATCTTGCTTTTGCAAGAATTTGATTTTGAGATCAGGGACAAAAAAGAATATGATAATGTTATAGCTGATCATTTATCTAGATTGGAGCAATCTAAAATTCAGCAAGAACAGCCTATTCAAGAGGAATTTCCAGATGAGACAATAATGAAGATTGATGAAAATCTGCCTTGGTTCGCAGACATAGTAAATTACTTAGTAGGAGGATTAATGCCAAGTGGTTTAACTTACCAACAGAGGAAGAAATTCTTCCATGATGTCAACTCGTATTTTTGGGATGATCCTCTGCTATTTAAGAAGTGTCCAGACCAGATTATAAGACGATGTGTGCCGGAAGATGAAGCTCAGGAAATCCTGCACCACTGTCATGCTGCAGCTAGGGGTGTAATCGAGTCGAGTCGAACCGATACAGTGAGGTGCTTGAGCTCGAGCTCGACTCGAAACTCGGTGCTTGATACTCGGTGCTCGATACTCAGCTCGAGCCTTATTTTTCAAGCTCGAGCTCGGCTCGAGATCGAATTCGAGTTACTTGAGCTCGCTCGATTAGGCTCGATTATATAAGTTCGATATTTTGCTCGAACTCGATGAGGCTTGATTAGGCTCGATTAGGCTAGATTAGGCTCGATGAGGCTCGATTAGGCTCGAATCATTATATAAATATTATTATATTATTAAAATATATAAAAACTCGAGGCTCGATTAGGCTCGCGAGCTACTCGAGCCGGTTATCTAAGTGCTCAAATTCGACTCGCTCGAGTAGCTCGAACTCGAGCTCGACTCGACTAAAATCGAGACAAATTTGAGTTTTGCTCGAGTCGAGCCCGAGTAGCTTGCGAGCACCATTATATCGTTTACACCCCTAGCTGCAGCATATGGAGGACATTTAGGTGCAGAACGTACAGCAGCAAAGGTGCTGCAATCAGGTTTTTATTGGCCTAGTGTATTTAAAGATAGTTACATGTTTGTAAAAACACGTGACAGATGTCAAAGGGTTGGAAACATCTCAAGAAGACATGAATTACCTTTGACAAATATTCTAGAAGTGGAAATCTTTGATGTGTGGGGTATCGATTTTATGGGACCGTTTCCTCCATCTTTTGGGAAGCTGTACATTCTCCTTGCTGTTGATTATGTCTCTAAGTGGATTGAGGCAATAGCAACACCAGCAAATGATACAAAAGTGGTAATTCGATTTCTGCACAAGAATATATTGACAAGATTCGGTACCCCAAGAGCCATTTTGAGTGATGAAGGCACTCAATTCTGTAACAAAATCTTCAATGGTTTGATGTCAAAATATGGAATTCGACATAAAGTAGCTCTCGGTTATCATCCACAGACAAATGGTCAAGCTAAAATTTCAAACCGAGAAGTAAAGTTTATATTGGAGAAGATTGTCCACCTGAATAGAAAAGATTGGGCTAACAAGTTAGATGACGCACTTTGGGCATATAGGACAGCCTATAAGACTCCAATTGGAATGTCTCCCTATAGGTTGGTATTTGGTAAGGCATGTCATCTACCTGTAAAGCTTGAGCATCGAGTTTACTAGGCCATTAAGAAGCTAAATTTTGACTATAACAAGGCTGGAGAAAATCGGTCACTCCAATTGAATGAGCTTGATGAGCTGAGAAATGAGTCCTATAACAATGCAAGAATTTACAAGGACAGGACCAAAAGATGGCATGACAAGATGATAATGAGAAGAGAATTCAGTCTTTGACAGCAACTATTGTATAATTCAAGGCTTAAATTATTTCCTGGCAAATTGAAGTCAAGGTGGTCAGGATCGTTTGAGATAAACCAAGTTTTTCCATATGGAGCAATTGAGTTAAAGAAATCAGATGGAAGCTTGTTCAAGGTCAATAGGCAGCGTATAAAGCATTATTATGGAGATGGAGTGCATAAATTAGATAGCATTCCCCTTGGTGAACCGAATTAAGGAAACTGAAAGCAGTCTGGCTAAAGACTTGAAATTCAGCGCTTTTGGGAGGCAACCCAATTTATCTTTTTAGGATTCTTAGTTTTTCATCTCGTTTTATTTTCTTTGATTTTAATAGTTTGTTTTTATTTTTATTTTATTAGTTTGAATTTTATTTTTCAGACATATCGGAAGAGCACAGTTTGGAAGAATAATTATCATGATCCTGCAAGCAAGAATGCATGAGTGCGTGATCAGGTGAAAGAACAAGAAAAATTTTTGCAAGGGCTTAGTAGCTTCAGTGTAGACAAACAGAACAGAAAAGAAACAAAAATGGTTTTCAAGAACAAAAGTGAAGAAGTACGTGAACAGTACCTAAGCTGAAAAACTAAATTCTTCAATTGAAGAAGAGAGGGCAGAATAATGCCAATAGCGGTAAGAAAAAGAAAGAAAGACAGAAAGGGCATGAGATGAAATTCTGTCAAAATAAGAAATAAATGTCTACAATAGTGAGGTGAATGGAATCCACATGTCAATGTCTTATTGGAAAACGGATTCCCTTATCCTGTCAACCCCACTCACTATTCGGTAAAGCCAAAGAACCTTACCAAATTGATTTGAAAAAAGGTGGCCGAACCTTTTACTTACTCAGACTCTCTTTTTCTAGTCCTGCAATTTCCCTTGTTCCATTGGAAGTACACCGTTTACCCCACACCCATCATTTTTCTTTCTTCTGATCCTGTTATTTTCTGCTGATTTGGTAGTTTCACCGACAACATTTTTGTGGATTCACGATCTTGGTGGTCCGGAAACCCTTGAGGGAAGTAGAAAGTATTTTCTTGTCCGATTGTGATAAAGACACAAAGTGGTCCAACTTGAACTTACGTGATTTTCATTCCAGGTATTTTACTGCTTTCTTCAATCGTTTTTGATTTTTCAGCGGATTTCATTTTGGTTTCTACAACTTGGATTTTTGAAACTCTTCTCGGTTTGGTAAATTATTGTTGGAGGAATTCTAGTTGTGACGCAAATTTTTGAGTTTATTTTGTGTGCTTGTCTGATTGGAGTCAGCTGAACACTATTCTTGTCAACATTGAGCTTCCATTGGTAATGGCACCCAAAACCCGAGCAAAACGAAACCTGGAGAGTTCGAGTCCAGCGACTGATAGTACAGCCCCATCTCCCCAGAGGGAAGAGACGATCATCACTACTTATGATCCCTTTAGATTTGTTAACAGCCAAGCTGCAGAAAATTTTAAGAAAATTATGGGCAAAAACATGATTATCGAAAGGAGTTTCTGGCCTGATATTGGTGGCTGGGACATGTATCATGAGTTTTTGAGGGATTTCGGGTTGCTGAAATTAGCAGGACAACCTGCAGATAGCATTCTTGATGTAGTCCGAGAATTTTATGCTAATGCAATGGAGAGCACCCATTTGATATCTGAAGTTAGGGGTATTCTCGTTCCTTACAATGCCAGCGCCATTAATCTGTACCTGGACCTTCCACAAGGGGTGCAGGATGAATATCACAGTTATGTCGCAGCTCTCCACACTGATGTTGATGAGCTGTACCGAGTCATTAACGAACTTACAGTACCACACACCCATTGGCAGAAAAGGCCAGAGGCTGAATCTATGGCATTCCCTTCCAATCGACTTCAATATGGTCTACATGAATGGTATGACTTCATTTGCTCACGAATCATGCCTACAACTCATAAAAGCAGCGTTGATGTCGATAGAGCTGCTCTCCTTTGCTGTATTCTGACTGGCAAGATTGTTGATTTTGGAGCCATTATTTTTCGATCCATGCAAGAGTTTATACGGAGGGAAAATAGAAGGGGTTTACCTCACCTTTCATTGGTTTGTGGATTTTACAAGAAATATGGTGTATATTGGACTGAGCTTGAACCACGACTGGCTAGAAAATCTGTAATCACTTTCAAAAATCCTCTGGTATCTCTGACTCAGAGAGAAGTTGCTCCTCCTACTGCCCCACCACCAACTTCTGTTGGTCCATCTGTTGCACCTTCCACCACTTTCGACTCCATTGCAGCTGTGCTAAACGAGATTAAGGAGTTGCGGATGGAGATGCACAACAATAACCGAGACTATCGGACTTTCTGTGCATATGTTGCCTCCTACCATAAATCATTAGTCGACTACCTAAATATGAGGGGTCGTGCGGGAGAGGTGATATTCCCCATGCCGCCACAATGGTGTACTTCTGCTGAAGATCACATGGAAGAAGATGCCCAGGAGGAAGCTGATGCTGAAGATGGCTCAGAGGAGGATTCAGACAGTTAGACTACCCCAGGGAAGTCCTCTTTACTACTTTTTCCAATTCATTGAGGACAATGAAGATCTTAAGTTTGGGGGAGTATTGGTTGTGCTCTGTGTCATGCTTTGCTATGTTTTTCATGCCTGCTGTTATGTTTTTCATGCTTTGTTATGTTTTATGTGTCTGTTTCAATTTCTTTTTATGTGTTTCTTTTTAGTATTTGTGTGCAATTATACTCAGTTTTACAGATTAGTTTTATAGATTGTGGCCAAAGATGGATTTTCCAAGGAATTGATCAAATTTTGTTTAAATGGATGATTTTTATTGTTTGAGTATTGATATGTGGATAGAAAGCTTCACTTGAATCTTTTCACTCAAATTATGCACCAATCATATTCAGTTTATGCAGTTACTGTATTAATATGTGAAACTAAAAAGACTCTAGAACTTGATTAGTTATTACTTGAGGCGAAATTGATAGATCATGCATAATTAGGAAAATGATCTAGGCCATTTTTGTTTGAGATTGAGCCTTTCAAGCCTACCCAATTATATTAATCCCTTGGAAAACCCTTTGAGGCAAATTTTTCCATTTTGTTGTTATATAACCATATTACAAGCCATGGCCTAATTGTTTGATTATCCTATTCTTTTGGTCCCTTACTTAAAGCACTATCAATCAAAATTTTTGGATTAAGGGAGGAGCTCAAAAGAAAACAGGGTGGTTTGTAAATTGTTGGTTTGAGAACTTAAATGTACAGACAAGGGTTTTGTTCTCAGGTCTTGATGAAAATCTAGTGTCATATGCAGTTACAGGTAGTGAAAAATCAAATTCTGGAGTGTGACACTCAAAAAAAAAAAACTCTCGAGAATGAGTAAAGTTGGGTAGTGATTCATGAGCTCAAAACAAATTAAATCCAAAGGTGATTACAGTGCTTTAGGTGGATTAAACTTCATATTATATCCTTTATCCCACCTAAAACCCGAGCCTTATGTTATAACCTTTGAAAAGTCCTTTTGATTCTTGGTTATGCATGAGTCTTTATTTGTGGAGAGTAGTAGTTAATTCAAGCATATGAAGTCTTGTGTTTAATTTTCATTTAGGTTTCACATTAACACTTGAGTGCATGAATTTGAGTAAACGATTGTCCACACACACACAAGTGGAAAGTGAAGAGTGAAGGGGGATTGGTTTGCTTAGATTGACTTGAACAATATAAATATGAAATTTATCTTAAGCTGAGAACCTTGTGAATTCTTGAGGAAAATCTCAATTTAGTATGACAAGTATGTGAGCTGAGTATGGTTGAGAGTCTTTAATTGTTATGTTTCTAGTATATGTTTGCTTGAGGACAAGCAAATTTCTAAGTTTGGGAGTATTTGTTAGCACTGAAATTTATATATGTTTAAAACCCTTTTTACTTAGTTATTTGATTTGTTCTTTGCTATATTAGGTATGTTTTATGTGTTTTGTGCATTTGTGTAGGAAAAAGAACAATATGGAGAAGTTAAAGCTTTTGGAGCTGATTCTGATGATTCTGTGAAGAAGTGAAATTGCAGGATGCTGATCGTGACTTATGCTGCAGCAATAGAAGAAACTGGACAGTGCAGAGCAGATCTGGGGAATCAATACCATTGTCGCAGCATAGCAGTCTGATTAGGGCAATACTGTTTTTCCACATGGCATTCCGTGTTTTAGTACTTGGGAACCTTATAAATAGTCTTTTTATCAAAATATCGAAAGAGCCTGCGGCAGAAGGCTTCAAGATTGATTTAGCTCTATAGAAACTTCATCTTTTACATTTTTTTCGATCAATGTTTATTCTAAGGATGATGATTTGGAATTATGGGATGTTTATTATGATCTCTAGGAACTAAACTCCTTTTTCCTAGAATCGATGTAGCTAACTTTGGGCAGATTGCAACTATTTTGTGATATTGTTTGGATGATTTCAATTATGTTTATTTAATCTACTTGTTCTTAATGCTCTAGTTGATTGGCCACCAATTGGATGAATTAGTATAGGAATCCGGCACTCGGGAGAGGGGATTATTTATATGCATAAGGGTAGATTAACATAAGACATTGTTGAATCGGGAGGTTGACAATTCTTATGAGCCATAGAGAAACGGATTACCATCGCTTAATGAACTCTATTATTTAATTCTGAATCGGGAGGTTAGGATCAGGTAATTTGGGTATGACTGTTTAAAACTCGGGAGAGATAAACAAGAAACAGTTTCGGCTATAAACAATTTGAAATCAAAAGAACAATTGATTAAAGGAATTGTATGAACCCTAGTTAGGTGAAATCGAGTTCTAGGAATACTTTGTCATTGATATTTTCATTCGTAATAATTGTGATTTGTTTTAATTAATTTGTTCCGTAATTAATAGTTAGAATAGTAAATAGGATCTTAACCAATATAAATTACTTTTTCTAAATAAAGTTCAAGGTTGTTGATTACAGTGATTTGCGATAGGCACAATTTCCTGTGGGATAATACTTATATTTACTCTATACTCGAAAACTGACCTGTGCAATTACAGTAGTGTTCTATTTGAGCACAACAATGTGGCAGAAAGATTGAAGTGAACATGTCAGCAATTCATCATTGTTGTGCATGGGCAACAACAATTGACGCTGTCAATGGGAAATAAAAAAAAAACCAACAATGGTACGGACACGTTCAGCAGCAGTCAGAAGCGAAGAAAGTGAAGAAATAGCGAGTTCTCGTATGGCTGATGGGGTGATAGAGTGTGTATGGAGAGAGAGTCGAATGTGATGGCTATTCCAGTCGCTGAATTCGAAGCCATGCGGAAGCAAGGGGACGAAATCGCCCAAGCTTTGCGTACAATGGTGGATCTGTTCAAAGATTCCTTCCCGCAAGTGAATCTGCCGCCAACCGTCCAAAATTGGGTAGGAGAAGGGCGGACTTCGCAAGACTCTATTGCGCGAGACTCTCTCGGTGCTCCCGCGACAACCTCTCGCGGCACTCCCGCACCAGCCCTTCGCGACGCTCCTGCGCTAGTCCCTCAAGGCACTCCCGTGGTAACCTCTTGCGACACTCCCGCGGCAACCTCTCACGGCCCACCCATGCCAGCCCTTCGCGGCTCCCGCGCCAGACTCTCGTGGCACTTTCGCACGGCAACCTCTCGCGACACTCCAGCGGTAACCCTTTGCGGCTCCTGCGTAAGACCCTCGCGGCACTTCCGCGTGGCAACCTCTCACCGGCACTCAGGTGACAGACCCTCGCGGTACTCCTACAACAACCTCTCACGGCACTCCCGCACCAGCCCTTCTCGGCAGGAGTGCACGAAACCCTCATGGCATGGCTGCGCAAGACTCCTCGTTTTCTTCGTGCGCCACATGGCGCACTTTTGACGCGGACATGCCAGCTCGCTCGAGACCTTGAAGGCATGACCGCACTAGAGCCTTCTGCGTGAGACCCTCATGGCCTGGCTTCGTGAGACTCTCACGGCAGGGGTGCGCGAGACCCTCACGACATGGCTGCACGAGACCCTATGTGTGAGATCGAGGAAGACATGAGGCGTCAGGGTACGGAAGACCCTATGCGCGAGACTCCAATGAACTGGAGACATCATGGTGTTGGAAAATTACAACGTGATGGTACAAGGAATTCAACACGGGAGATTATTGGTGGTCGGAGACGTCAAAGTACTAGAAACCTCGAGGATCCGACTATGATAGATTCTGGATATTTGGACGCGAAAGATCCTTGACCGCAGAACACAAATGGCTCGCCAAACAATGGAATCAAAGGTGTAGGAATGACAGGATCTCATATTGGGAGAGACTCAGGAATAGATCCAACATGGAATCTTGAAACTGGAATGACAAACTTTCAAACTCAGACTCGTTAAAATCGAACTCAGGGTAACAGGAGAGAAGCTATGAACTGCAACCAAGTTGATTCATATGATGCTAAGAAAGTGCAAAACAAACCTGCGTCTAAGACTTAAGTTGCCACAGACATGAAAAGAATGATGGAACGAATCTTAGAAGAGAAAAGGTTGGTTCCAGCTGAAGAAAACCAGAGGAGGAGAATCACATTCAATACAACAATCACAAAAAAATTGTTGCCCCCAAAATTCAAGACACCGTAGATGACAGCGTATACGGGAAAAACTAACCCTTATAACCACATTCAGAACTGAGTCATTGATGCTATTACATGGATGGGAGGATGAGATTATTTGTAGAGCATTCCCCTTAACTTTAACTGATCATGCACTAAAGTGGTTTAACAGTTTGCCAGAGTGGTCTATTTCGTCTTTCAATCAATTAAGAAGCGAATTCTTGGAGGCCTTTGTAATAAAAAACCAAAAAATGAAGGAGGCCACCTATCTGCTTACCTTAAGGAAGAGGAGTAGGGAATCACTCAAGAACTATGTAGATCGATTCCGTAATGCTACTCTTGAAGTACAAGATCTACAACCTGGAGTAGCGTTGACAGCTATGCTACAAGGGATAAGGTCTAAAAAGTTGTAAGAGTCGCTATCTTTAGATCAACCGACGACGATCTCAAACTTGTTCTCTAGGTATCACTCAATAAGAAGTGATGAAAATGATACGGACGCTGAACTACATATAAAGAAGTTCAAAGAAAAGAAACTTTTACCATTGCCGGGCTACCGAAGCAATCACCAATGCCTTGAAAGAAGATGAAAAGTTCACAAGGCAAGAGGATAGCAAAAACGCGGAATACAAACTACTTGCAACTATACTGACAGTGAGACTTTATTTCATTTAATGTTATTTTTGGTTATTCAACTATGGGTTGCAATTTAATTTGCTGAAATATGATTTATGCCATATTGATATTTTATTGGCTGTTGAGATTCTCACATAATTGATAGATGAGTGATCGCACCAGCAACACAAGTGCAAGGGCTTGAAGTGAAAAATGCGCGAGATAAGCCATGAAGAAAATGTGCAAGGGTTTGAAAATAAAAATGCGCGAGGTAAGCCATGCACCCAAATAAAGGGCTTGAAGCGAAAAGTGCACGAAGTAAACTAAGCACCCAAAACAAAAGATTTGAAGCGAAAAGTGCACAATGTAAGCCATGAAGAAAAAGTGCAAGATGTAAGCCATGAAGAAAAAGTGCAAGAGCTTGAAGCGAAAAGTGCGCGAGGTAAGCTAAGCACCAAAAACAAAAGGCTTGAAGCGAAAAGTGTGCAATGTAAGCCATGAAGAAAAAAGTGCAAGGGCTTGAAGCAAAAAATGTGCGAGGTAAGCCACGCACCCAAACAAAGGACTTGAAGCGAAAAATGCGCGAGGTAAGTTAAGCACCCAAAACAAAAGACTTGAAGCGAAAAATGTGTGAGATAAGCCACACACCCAAATAAAAGGCTTGAAGTGAAAAATGCGCGAGGTAAGCCACGAAGAAATTGTGTAAGGGCTTGAAGCGAAAAATGCGCGAGGTAAGCCACGAAGAAATGGGCGAGGTAAGCCACGAAGAAATGCACGAGGTAAGCCACGAAGAAAAGTGCAAGGGCTTGAAGTGAAAAATACGCGAGGTAAGCTAAGCACCCAAAACAAAAGGCTTAAAGCGAAAAATCCGCGAGATAAGTCACGCACCCAAATAAAAGGCTTGAAGCGAAAAATGCGCGAGGTAAGCCACGAAGAAAATGTGCAAGGGCTTGAGTCAAAAATGCGCAAGGTAAGCCACGTACCCAAACAAAGGGTTTGAAGCGAAAAATGCGCGGGTAAGCCACAAAGAAAATGTGCAAGGGCTTGAAGTAAAAAATGCGCGAGGTAAGTCACGCACCCAGACAAAGAGCTTGAAGCAAAAAATGCGCGAGGTAAGCCATGCACCCAAATAAATGGCTTGACGCGAAAAGTGCACGAGGTAAACTAAGCACCAAAAACAAAAGACTTGAAGCGAAAAGTGCACAATGTAAGCCATGAAGAAAAAGTGCAAGATGTAAGCCATGAAGAAAAAGTGCAAGAGCTTGAAGCGAAAAGTGCGCGAGGTAAGCTAAGCACCAAAAACAAAAGGCTTGAAGCGAAAAGTGCGCAATGTAAGTCATGAAGAAAAAAGTGCAAGGGCATGAAGCGAAAAATGCGCGAGGTAAGCCACGCACCCAAACAAAGGACTTGAAGCGAAAAATGAGCGAGGTAAGTTAAGCACCCAAAACAAAAGGCTTGAAGCGAAAAATGCGTGAGATAAGCCACGCACCCAAATAAAAGGCTTGAAGCGAAAAATGTGCGAGGTAAGCCACGAAGAAAATATGTAAGGGCTTGAAGCGAAAAATGCGCGAGGTAAGCCACGAAGAAATGTGCAAGGGCTTGAAGCGAAAAATACGCGAGGTAAGCTAAGCACCCAAAACAAAAGACTTGAAGCGAAAAATCCGCGAGGTAAGTCACGCACCCAAATAAAAGGCATGAAGCGAAAAATATGCGAAGTAAGCCACGAAGAAAATGTGCAAGGGCTTGAGCCAAAAATGCGCGAGGTAAGCCATGTACCCAAATAAAGGGTTTGAAGCGAAAAATGATCGGGTAAACCACGAAGAAAATGTGCAAGGGCTTGAAGTAAAAAATGCGCGAGGTAAGTCACGCACCCAGACAAAGAGCTTGAAGCAAAAAATGTGCGAGGTAAGCCACGCACTCAAACAAGAGCTTAAGAATTAGACGACCAAAAAATTTGACTTCAGAATCTAATGTAAGGACTTGACATGAGGCTACAATGAGAACATATGTACTCTTCCGCAAGATTATACCTAGCGAAAGAGTGAGGAGCAATTGTTAGGCATGATAAAAGAATAATAAAAGTAAGCCACGTGACGCACGAAGAATGCACCACGTGGCACATAAAGAAAACATATGAGAAATGATACAAGCCTTGAGTAAGATAGAAAGAGCAAAAATATAATTAGTGACAGAGTAAATCTTTATAAATATGGGTAAGATACAATTCGTTAACCTAAATCTGAATTTTTCTACTGAAACTCTACCCAATTCTTTGACTGACTTAAGTATCGGAATGTTAACGCAGGAAACAACCCCTGCATCTCTTTGATTATTCTTTTTTTTTTTTGCAGAGTTTTCGGTAACACGTGATAAAAAGATCGAAGTGAAAACGTTAGCAATTTATCATTGTTATGCATGAGCAACAACAAATTTGAAATTTACTCTCTCTACTATAATTCTTAAAAATCAAGTCCTTTTACTATTATGATTCTTAAATCATAATACAATCAATAACGTTGTTAGAGATTTCTATTAAAAATGCTTACATGATATTGATTTTATTTGACATGACATTGTTTACTTAACTTATTTTATGTTCACTTGGCGAATATATTTCTTTTTTTTTTTTTTACTTTTTTCGTTCATTTTTTCTATCTTTTGCTTTCCTCTTTCTTTTTCTTCATCATTCTTTTCTTCTCTTTCTCTCTAAATTACAATCATCAACCTTCAAATAATTCACTTTTTTATTGTCGGTCGTCACTCTTTGGTGATAGTTTGTTTACAAAATTTACCATTTTATTACTATCAAAAAGCTAATATTTTGTAAAGAATTATCTCAATCAATGAGAAAATAAACCTACAAACTAAAAAATTAATTTAGTGTTCTTTAAAAGTATTTGTAGCACCAAAAGGCATAGTAACTTAAGCATCATGCCTATAAGCATGCGTTTTTCAAGAACCTCTTCTGCTCTCACTCCAACAATTCCTATAACATCAAAACAAAACTATTTCCTTCCACATTAAATTCATATAAACAAAAGTTCAAATAATTTTCGAACATTAATTTTAAGGCGATTTTTTCTTTTGAGATCTGATTAAATAAAAATACAAAAAAGAGATTTGGCAGAGCATTGACGAAAAACGGTAATATCAAATACTATAAAATATTTTTTTATTCATTAACCAACAAAAAATTTTTAGTTTTTCAAAAAATGAAAATATTTTCCTAAAATTATTTTTTATGAACCAAATGGAATCTAATTTTCGAATCTTCGCTTGTACCACCCTATTTATAAAAGAACTTCATGACTTCACTCTTTTTGTTTTTCTTGTTGTCCTTTTAAATGATATTAACAAATGTTATTGTTAACAATAAAGATATAAAAAATCATATTCTTTGTAAACTATTCAAATTCGATTTGATAATTATTCAAATTTAATTTATTTATTTTTAAGTCAAACTCAAATTCAAATTATTTGAATACTAAGTTGAATTTGAATTTTTTTAATTCTTAATTTGAACGATTTATGAATCTAATTAAATTTTTTAATATAATTTTTAATATTTGAGCATTAATTTATCAATTTATTTTAATTATATATAATTAAAAAAATAATAAATTAAATTTATCGAGTTAAATTTGTATTCATATAAAAGAATTTGAAACCGAATAAAATATGGATTCCGACTCCTAATATATTTTTAAAAGTTTGCGGAATGGATTAATTAACGAGGTCGGATACTCGGAGCAACTTGGGTTTGGATTTGAAACATCACATTGGGCCTCTCAGTTGGGATACGGCCTATGAAACATCAATCCAATCGCCTCAGCACCACATGATGTCATTTGCGGGCTAGGAATGATCGCTTTATTTTCGGCCCTTATCTATTTCTTGCAGTACTACTACCAACAAAATGTGAGAAAGGCCTTCGGCTGTATTAGATTTTAGGCAGCATTGTAAGAGTTTTTTATTATTATTATTATTATTATTATTTTCTAAAGACAGTGGTTATCATCGCCCCCATTATTTGGGCTCTCTTATAACAGGAATTCTTATTGTAACATGGACAACATCTGTCTTTGTCTCGCTAAAAATAATTAATGGAGGTTTTCGTTAATATTCTATCCAATATATATATATATATATTTTTTACATATAGTGAAAGGGTGAAATCAAAATATCCAACGGCTCTAGCAAAGAACTTAAATTTTACAGTAAGAGATTAGGTTTGGACCACTTGAAGGTGAATAATTACCGTCGAAAAGGGGAATGAAGATACTTTTCTTTTCTTTCCATAACTCACATATTGATTAAACAGATCTATAACTTTGACTTACTACCTGTTTTACTAGAAATTTTTTTTTTGTCCATTTTATTAAAAAACTTTTTACTGAATTATGTTGAAGGAAAATCCACGAAATGCTTTATTGATGAGCTTTGTTTGATTTGTAAATGAAAAAAAAAAAATCGATTATAAGCTTTGCTTGGTATGAATGATGGAAAGATGTGAGAAAAGATTTCCGACATTCAAATTAATATTTGCGTAAAGAAAGATAAAAGAAATAGCAGAAAATGGAACAAACTAGAAGAGTTAAATGGCTGAGCGTTATGTCTGGAATCCTCTTTCCTTAACTTTTGTCTGTGATCAATTCAAATGTTCATTACCAAAAAAATAATAATAATTCAAATGTTGCAAATGTTGTCCTTCCTTCCATTAGATGTAGTTTATGTGTCGAATGAATGTGATTTATGAAATCAATTAGTTTTTATTCGTGCAATGCACGAATTAATTTTACTTATTTAAATTTATAAATATATTAAGTAATGTTATTTAATTTTTATGTTTAAAGTATATATAAAATACATATAAAATAATAAATATATTTAATCACAAAAAAATAAATAATTAATTAAAAATAATAAACTTATTATAAATAATATTATTAAGCACATCAATAAAATATTAAAATAAAAATTAAAAATATATTTTAACAAACTTCAAATGTAAAAGCAACCTTTTGAAGTATATTTTAATTATTGACCTAAATAATCATTATTATAAATAAACATTTTATGTATAATATAAATATACATTATATATATATATATATATATATATATATATATATATAAAGAATGATTATAACATAAAGATATTTATATTTATATTTAAAAGAACAGTAACATGTGCAAAACATAAATTAATTTTATCTATTTAATTATGTACATGAACATAAATATTTGATAATTTATATGTTTTATAAATGAATTTTATTTATTTAGAAAAATAATAAATTTAAATATTTAAATAATATACATGATATTGAATTTTACTTGTATACTTTTCAATTTAGTTAATAAAATATATTTTAAAAAATTAAAATTATTTGTTTTATAATATAAATATATATCAATTAATATTTTATTTAATTTTCCAAATAGATCATATTAAATTGATATTTTTTAAATATTTTTAGGACAGATAATATTTAAACTTATTTTAGGATAATTTAAAAAAAATCGAGAACTTTTAAATATTAAAAATATTTTAGGAAAGTGAAAATATGAAAAGATTTAGTATTTAATTTTAGTCGACTTAAGTATACATAAAATTATCAAATTTGTTATCAGATTTAGTATTTAATGTAAAATCTTATCAAATTTTGTTATGTACTTAATAATATAAAAAATATTTATTCTTTTAGATTGTTTTCCTTCTATGGGATTGCTTTGGGGTTAACAGAATCCATTTTTGCCTTTACAAAATACTGCTTAACTTTAGATGGAAATCTTTTGCAACAAATTTCAGTCGACCCATTGGGAACATATGGAAGAGTGCATTTTTAGTGTTGATGATGCAGCAACAAATATTTGATATTTATATCAACTTTTCGACCGCCAAGCCAACGCATGACAAGAAAAAAAGGGGGGCTACTCCAAAATACATGGGGCTTAGGATTAATTTAAAACATCGTGACATAGACGTCAAGGGGTTGGCACACTGATTTGTTAGGTGCTACGAGATCAGTTATGAATGTTATATAAAAGATAAAAAATATAAAAATAAAAATTTATTATTTTTTAAAAAAATATATAACTTTAATATTTATATTTTTAAATTTTATCAAAATTAATTATACCATTTATTCAAATTAATCCATAACAAACATGAAATGACAGTATACAAACTAAAGGCTGCATTTTAAAACACATTATCCGCCGAAAGGTAACCAAAACTCTTCCACTACCGGAGAGGAGACGAAACAAATACCTGATTTTTCAAAGTTTTATTTTATTTTATTTTTTCTGGCAAACGTGCACGAATGGAAGTACTGTGAGCAGCTGAGACGCCACACGCGCAGTGATAGATTAAGCAAAGCCCGCAACATCAACAATCTTTTTGACCCCTTTTTTTCTGATTGATTTTTTAATAATTTTCTTTTAATTAACGAATATTATGATTATGATGTTGACAAAGAGGCAAAGACATAGGGGGGGCTGGGTTGACTAATTCGTCAAAGATGAGATTGGTATTGCTTTGATTGATTGTACCGTGAAGGCAGTAGCCATGGGGTGGGGCGTGGGGGGCCCAAAGATGATGAAATTCTTAGTTCTGATTTTCCAAAATCACTGTTATTACCATCAGATCTCTCTGATCACTCACTCTCTGTCAAGATACGGGATACCCTAACATCAGAAGGGAATCAATCTCTGATTTTGACCCCACTTCACCCCTTTGGAACATCCCAAAAAACCCAGGCTTATAGCCTTAACCTTTGTCGATTTGCTCAACTAAACCCTGATATACTTACATTTGCCTGCATATTTTACCTTTTAGTATCATTGTTAGGGTATTAGAGATCGAATTCTTTTTTTAAATTTAGAGTTTATTGATATAAATAAAAAGCAATGCTTGGTCAGATTTTTTTTCCTCGTTGGTACAGCTGGAGCTTAACATTTTCTTCATTGAAATTTGAAGAAAGGTGATATAGGCAAGGTTTCTTTTATTTTTTATTTATTCCTTTAGTCTTTGAAGATGAGTGAACAGAAAACAACCACTAATTAGGTACTTTGTATATATTTAAAGTTTAAATTTTTCTTTGAAAATTTTGATGTGGAAATCAGGTATATAATCTCCTTTTGCTACTGCTAATATATTATACATGAACTTTGTTGTTGCGGTTGTGGTAGTTTCTTAGCATGGGACAAGAGATTCGCATCTCCGCTCCTGCGTCTTGCCTGCACATGAAACCTTACAAAACACGAATCTAAAATATAAAAAAGATCTAGAGTTAGTTTTACGGGATGGTGGGATTAGTGTAAAAAAATTTTAAATTACTTATGCATCGGCAGAAAATTTGTGAGATGTGAAAGAATTTAGGGATTTAAAGGCTTCGATTAATGAGCGGACCTAGTCACATTCCCATGTCACCTGGTTATCGAAGTGGGGCAGAGACGCCGCAAAAAGATGGAAACGCACCGACACTTTACCGTCTACCCTTCTGGAAAAAGATATAAAATACGATGTTCTTGCTGGTCCCAATGTCTTCCCACCGTTGACAGCCATTTCTTTGGTAAACCACACCACACCAACGAATTTCAATAACATTAACTACTAATGTTAATTTAATGCTAATGATAATGTGGAAAAGCGTGATTAAAATAAGCAAATGTCAATGATAATATACGGTGATGCGAGATAATTAATTGCCTCGTCCTTCCCGACTAAACATTCACTAATTCCAAAATCTGAGACCAATGTTCCCCTTAGATCCATTTTAATATATCATACTAATTTATTTTTCCATGGCTGGAGTTGCCCGATGCTGTGCCTCCACTCCACTTTCTCCAAAAACTACTGCGTACTAGTACTACTCTACATACATTGCTACTCCTATTTTATTAGAGCATAACCTGCAGTAAAGAAAAAGCTCTAGGTGTTGAACAGCAGAAAGCTTCTTCAAGTGTTGTTCAAGCTTACATTCTCTACTTTTTAAGCGCATGCAAACCCTACAACTTTAAAACATCTTTAACCTCGTCTCTATTTTCTTACTGTTAATTAAGCAATTAATCAATTAATTTTTTTTTGTAAATTATGATGTATTTTCTTATCATATTAAATATAAAATTAGTTTTAATTCTTATTTTATGATTAATATTAATTCAAATGAATTTAACTTGATAAAAATTTAAATATAAATCGTTTCATCATAAATTATTCTCACTTAAAAGTTAAATCAACGTTTAAAATTAATTAATTAATTATCTCTTAGAGATGGGCACTTTCACATTAGTCCTAAAACAGGCAATAAAATTCAGACATCGATAAAAATGAAGTTTCATTGACATGAAAAGAGCTTTGGATCATTAAAAAGAACCTGATAACATAGAAGGAGAAGAAGAGGCAGTAATAATGGGGCAGGGGATTCAAAAGGGGCCTAGAAAAGCACATGATGTTGGATTGGGAGTGAGCCTTGGGAAAAACGGGAGAAAAGGCTGTAAAAAGAAGCAACACGAAGACCAAAATGACCAGGACTTGGCTGGAATGGGAGGGTGATTTGTCCCTGGCTTGGCCGGGACATCTTTTGATTCTCATAGGGATGCGTGCTTAGGCCGCTAGCTGCACACTTTGCCTCTGCAGCTCTCCCTTCTCACTTACTCTGACCCCTATGACAATTTTTCAGTGCGGAACGTGGGTTGCTCTTTCATCAAACCTTTGACTTTGCTTACTTACGTCCAAACCCTTTGGCCTCTTCTTCTTGCCTTGCCTTCGTGGTTTGTTTCCTTTATCCACCATTTCCATTCCATACCAACCACGTCAGTTCATATGCTTTTCTTAATTAACTTTCAATGTTATGTATAATTTGGGGATTCAGAATTTGTCACATGCAGGGTCAATCTTTGAAAATCTTGCTGAAGCATCAAAGTTTCAGATTTTCATTTCAGTCCAAATTTCCCGTTGATAAAATTTAGGGAGTCAATCAATGCTACAGAGTAGCGCAGAATTGGCCATGACTACGAGATATGAGCCCATGAGCTCTGTGGTTCATGGAGACTCGTCAGGAAAAGGAGACGGTAGGAATTCATCAAATACTAGAAAATAATCCCGACCCATCCTCCCGGCCATTTTGACCTGTCCATACCTAAGTCGGGTCGGGTTCGATCCAATTAAAAAACGATATTAACAGATTAAAACGGATGTAGATCGATCCGATCACTATCAATTGTTTTTAATAAAAAGTTAAAAATAAAATTTTAATGAGCACAGCAACTTATTATGATTAATGCGTATTATGATTAATGATTAAATAATATTGATTGAATGCATTACAACACATATTTTACATATATGTTTATTTTTAAATTAGTATTATAATATATAATATTTATGCATTATTAATTGTTGAATCCGGTCAGAACATGTCTATGTTTTAAATAGTAATAAAATATTGATACCAATTCATCTATTGGTATATTTGATATATAATTATATATAGTTCAAATTATACAATTGATACTGTACAATCTTGAAATTTGAAAATCTATTCAATATAATTCATAAAAATTAAGTCTATAGTATTATGATTTGAAAATTTTAATCCAATCGATAATGACAGTTATATTCTTTGTTAAAATTTGACAAAACAATTAATTTTTGTTGATATGACGTTGATTTTGCTGACATGGCGTTAACTTTGCTGACGTATCACTTTTTGTCTCATGTAATTGATCCTTATATTTTGACGAAATTTAAAATTTAGTTCTTCTATTATAATTCTTAAAAATCAAGTCTCTTTACTATTCTGATTTGTAAATCTTAATACAATTGTTAACGTTGTTAAAGATCTCTATTAAAAAATACTGACATGGTATTGACTTTTGTTAACATGACATTATTTACTTGCATGAATTATTTTATTTTCACTTGGCGAGGATGTGATTTTTTTTTTTTTTGCTTCATTTTTTTTTTGTCTTTTTCTTTCCTCCTTCTCTTTCTTCATCATTCTTTTCTCTTTTTTCTCTCTACATCACAATTGTCAACTTTCAAATAAACCACTTTTTAATGGTCAGCCATCACTCGTCGACAATAGATCATTTACAAAATTCACCATTCTATCACTATAAAAAAAAAACTAATATTTTGCAGAGAATTATCTCAATCAATGAGAAAATAAAGCCATGAACTAACAAATTAATTCAATGTTCTTTAAAAATATTTGCAGCATCAAAAAGTATAGTAAGTTAAGCATCATGCCCACAAGCATGCATTTTCCAAGAATCTCTTGTGCTCTCATTCCACCAATTCCTATAACATCAAAACAAAACAATTCCTTTTCACATCAAATTCATATAAGTAAAGTTTAAGTAATTTTCAAACATTAATTTTAAGGCGATTTTTTTCTTTTAGGATCTGATCAAATAAAAATACAAAAAAGAGATTTGACTGAGTATTGACGAAAAATGATAATATCAAATACTACGAGATATTGGGCGTATTGAGAAACGCCTACCGATATGATTTCAAGAAAGTTTATAGAAAATGTGAGACTTCATATATGTATCAGCACGACTTTGTATATATATGTAAATAGTAATATGCTTGTAATGTGAAGTATTAATGATGTAAAGTCCATAAATTAAATGTACACACATGTAATAAGAGTTGTGATTGTACATACAAGTTTCATTATATATGAAAATGAAGAAATGGACTTAAACATGTGAAGAATGTGAGTAGAATGGAATATGAGTAGTATGGTATAATGGAAGGAAGATTGCATAAATTGTGCACTTCCATTTGGTTTATATCATGTACCTTTGGATATACAAAGATTCTACACAAGTTTTAATGTGTATGAAGTATTATTAGATGTCATTTTCAAGTCTCAAAGATGATTGGATGAGAAAATGATCATGGCAACAAAATGTATGAAGTTTGGTAAGTGTTGCTGCAGAAAAACTATAGAAAATCTGAAAATATGAATGACAGATCGATCTCATGGGATAAGGAATCGATCTGGAAGAGCCAAAATGCTCTTATTTTGAGCTATGGAACATGAAAGATTGATCTCCAAGGGAGCCAGATCGATCTCCTAGCTCATTTTGTAAAATGCAGATCGATCCTTAATGGAACAGATCGATCTCCTTAGCTCTCGGGTTGGAAGCAGATCGATCTCCCCTAAGACCAGATCGATCTCCTTGACTCTCTGTTTGAAGCAAGATCGATCTCTCCTACTCGACAGATCGATCTCTTGCCTTCAAAATGTCTTGGAAAAGAGGGATTTTAAGAGGACTAGATTGATCTCATCATTGTACAGATCGATCTCATCAAGCTGAATCTATAAATATGGAGCAGTTGGATCTGCATTTTCGAGACAAAAACCAATCTTTCCCATTTTCAACCTAAAAACCTAGCTTTATCACTCCTAAATCCACACATTTTCAGTAAGATTTGAGGGAAAGCTATTAGAGATAAAGTTGTTCACATCAAAGAGAAAAACAACATAGTTTGGAGGCATTTTCTCACTTGTTGGATTGAAAGATTAAAGGTACATTTCCATTTGAGTAAAGAAGAAATCAAGTTAGGTGAGTTTCTAAATGAAATAACTCAAGTACATTGTGTAGATATTGATTTTGGAGTTGTTTGGTATGCATAGAAAGGGTAGAAACTACCTAGGAAGTAATGAATCCACCATGACCTAAAAATGGTCTAGTGTGAGAAAGTAAGATATATTGAGGTTAATGATAAATAGGATATTTTGAGATGATAAAGATGTTATAAGTATGATTTTAAGGTGTTGTTAGTGAATAAATTGTGAGATTTACCAAAAAGGGGTAAAATATGGATTAAGGCATTGGTAAATACAAAGATGAGTTATATTGACTAATGAGGTCAAATGTGAGTTAACAACTTTAACTCAAGTGGTTTGGATGATTTGAATCGCAGCTTTCGAGGATACACCGGAACAAGACGAGCCAAAAGCGCAAAAAGCTAAGAGGAAAAGAGAGTCACACTCAAGTAAATTGAGGTAAGGGAATTCTGTGGACTCTTAGAGATATCTGTGCGCAATTTGGGTGCTTAATGCTTTGCTAGAATGCATGAGATGTTAGGAAATGAAATTGGGTGATTGAAGGGTAAAAAGTTGGGTGTTTGAGAAATGTGCATGAAAACAAAAGCATAATGCTTTGAAAATCATGATTTATTGCTTTCTAGAAAATGATAGGTAGGTTGGCTAATATTTGAAATGATTTGCAAAAAGAAATGATGTGATTTGGTTGATAACCATGTTTTGCAAAGACTGAGCCACCTATGTGATTTCGTGAGAATGAAAGCGTGTTAGAGCAGGACTCGCATGAGATTTGATGTGTTTTATACACATGAGTGTTGGAGCTTAGCTCGCACTAGTTTTCACATGGATTTTTATACTGGTTTTGGCATGATGCTTGAAGCTTAGCTCGCACTAGATGCCCACCTTAATTGTTGTCGTGCTTGGAGCTTCAGGCAGACTGGGTGTCGCACCGATTAAATAGGCTCGCACGTGCAGTTTGTGATTTTGACATGTAGATAGCCGTGTTAGGAGCTTCGGGTAGATAAGAGGTCGTACCGATTAAATAGGCTCACACGTGCGTTTTGAGATGTGGCATGATATGATATGTTGATGTGGGTACGTTGTACTGTGCAAGTAGCATGAAGTACGTTGTACCGTGTTAAGATTGTAATATGTCATCTTCGGACAAGATCTGCTATGGACCGACGGGCTGGATTTGACCCACCTCCCGTGTGGAAGCAGATAGTGGTGATATCCCGCACACCTGATCCGTGTAGCCGGTATCACAGGTTATGACAATAGACCTAGAGGTTATTACCTTTTATTGAATTACCTATCTCACATGTCTAATACTTTGTCAATAAATCCATGTTTCAAATGATTTGTGGGTCAGGACAGTCCTAGGGAGGGGCTGAGACCTGACAAGTGTTGAATTGTTTTGAGATATCGATTGTTAATGGTTTAAAGTGCACCGAAGCATGATGATTAATGTCATGCTTTATTGTGAAAAATGCATGATGGTTAATACCATGCTTATTTGAGAAAAACGCATGATGATTAATATCATGCTTTATTGTGAAAAATGCAAAATGGTTAATGCCATACTTATTTGAGAAAAACGCATGATGGGGTAATGCCATGCTTTATTGTGAATTATACATGATGATTTATACCATGCTTTGAATTGAATTGTGCACTAGATTTTAATAGCATGAATGCTTTACATGCCATTAACACAATCATACACTCATGTTTTGAGATAAAATGATGAACTAAATGCTTTTGAGCATGACATCACGATCACGTAGATAGTGCAGTATCTACATGTTCGCATGATTGCCTTACTGAGTGTGTGGTTTGCTCACCCCCTTATTTTCCCCATCTCTATAGAGATTTGAGTATAGAGTGAGCGTGACTGGAGGCGTTCCCTTTTGGTAATCCGTTGCATCCCATCGCGTAAGATATACACACTGTTGTAATTTTGTATCTAAACTTACGGTAGCACAATAGCATTTTGTATGTAACTATTGAGGATGTAAAACGATGTAAACACATGTAAACGACTCTGATTTATTTATACAAGTGTTTACTTATAAATATGCAAATTGAATTGGTGTGGTAGAGTGAGTTAGAAGTTGATACACAGCCTAACTGTTGAGGAGAGTAGCTGTTCACGATCGAAAAATGACGAATAATAAATTATATATAAAAATGCGAAAAATTTGCACGTATTTTGGTAAGTTGAGGGTCGTGACAGAAAATTTGTTTTTAAGAACCATCCTGATATGGGTGGTGACTTTGAAAAGGTTAGTTTTTTCATATTTTTCCTTTTGGTTTCATAGATTGATTTGGTGTATTAGACAATTTGGATTCCATTGTTTTATTGATCTTTTTGTTGATTGAAGCGAATTCTGAACTGATATGTTAACATGTGTTTTGATTTTACTTCTATTCCAAATTCAGACTATTACACATTTTTGTTTTGTTAGATAAAATTATTTACTTTAGTTTGGGATACTAAGCACAATGGTTTTTGGGTTGATGATACAACAATATTGGTTGTATGTTAAGTTATTTGATTCTCACATGCAATTGTACTATGTCAAAAAATAGATATTTGGTTGTAT
Source organism: Firmiana major (assembly GCA_033439115.1). Classification (NCBI taxonomy): domain Eukaryota; kingdom Viridiplantae; phylum Streptophyta; class Magnoliopsida; order Malvales; family Malvaceae; genus Firmiana; species Firmiana major. The sequence goes on along the minus strand of CM065908.1, from coordinate 9,663,343 downwards.
GTTAAGAGTTTGTTGAACCAATGCAAGTAAAATATAGACTTGGCAAACTAGAATCGAGTTTGACACATCTAACCAACCATATGTTTTCTAGCCCATTTTGAATTAAGACTCTTTAGAATCGTTAGCACAAACAACCAACCTTAAAACCAAACCTTAAGCCATAAACCTTAACATTAAAACCAAACCACAAACCCCAAACTCAAACAATAAAACCAAACCCTAGTATTAAACCTTTAAAACCCTAAACCCAAATCTAAAACCCCAAAATCAAACACCTAAATCCAAAACCCTACCCTAAACCATAAAACTAATCCATAAATCTCAAGCTCTAAACCATAAACCCTAAAATTAAACCCTAAACCTTGAAACAAAACCTTAAACCCTAAACCACAGATTCAAACCCTAAACCCTAAAACCAAAACTTAAACCCTAACACCAATTATGAAACCCTATTAGTCTCATTAGATAGGGAGGATGATTATTCTTTTTAAGAAAGAAAGCTTCGAGAGCTAACCATTCTAGAACAATTAGGCATTGAAGCATGTATGTCACATGAAGTAAAATAACCCACCAAAAAAAATAAACGAACACAGTGCATCCCTCCCCGAAAACATTAATAAATGTTCCTTACAGAACTATGTTTCATTTAGGATCTAGCATAAACATTAGTAAAAATACTACCAAAAAACAAAAAATTATTTCAAAAATAAAAAATAACAAACAAATGTAAGAACCGAAATACCTTTGAAAACTGAATTATACAACAAAATATAATTAGTTCGATTTTTGTCGGTTTCTTTCTCGAAGGTCGATCAGTTTGGTTGGTTCTAATGTTGTGATCGGTTAAGCTAACTTTTGATAAAACTGCATTGAATTGCCTGAATCGACCGTTTGCACACCCCTAACTATGGAAATGGCAAATCAAAACCCACACAGTCACCTACTTTGCCACATGAGCAAATGTCTCATCATAATCAACCCCCTCAACTTGTGTAAAACCGTTAGCAACCCAACAAGCCTCGTATCTTTCAATGCTACCATCATAACGTATTTTGATTTTGGAAACCTATTTGTAGCTTACTGGTTTCCTATGAGAAGGGGGTGAGACAAGGGACCAAGTTTTAGTATCCTACAAAGCTCGAAATTCAGCTTTCATGGCTTGTCTCCATCCAATAATTTATGAATTTATTGTGATAACCCAGAATTTTCCACCTCAGAAATTATTTCGAAAATATGAAAAAATATTTTTAGGAAAATAAAAATAAATAATGATGTCTATATATATGCATAAAGTATATATATATATATATATATATATATAATTTGGGTGTTTAAATATATACGTGTGTATGTGGAAATCAATGTATATATAATACACTGTAATAATATTTTTATAATAATAATATAAATAATATGAGATATTTATTATTGTATTATTATTATAATAATATTGTATTATAGATATTTTATATCTATGTATTAAATTATATTATATTAAAAATATAATATAATATATATTAAGGAAAAAAAAAGAAAAAGGAATTGAAAATAAAAGAATCAAATCAATAAAAAAAAACGAAATACCACTAAAAATGATAGGAAAAAGGAAAGAAACGAAACAAAACAGCCCCTCCCTCCCCCCCCCCCCCCCCGATTCATCCTCGCCGACAAAAGAAGAGAAGAGAAAGAGGCGAACGGAGGCCGGAGGAAGGGAGAGCGCGTCGCCACCAGCCAGAGGAGAGTCGAATCACCATCGTCGGTAGCCTAGAAGCGCCGATCGACGAAGGAAAAGAAACGCCAGTGAAGTCGAAGAGAGAAAGGGCCGAACCAGCCACTTTTCGGCAAGCTGAGACTTGACCACCACCAGATCCAACCATCGCGAGTTCCTACAGATCTGCTGGAAGTGGAAGCCGACGAAGAACCGATCGAAAAAGCGTCTTAACGACGAATTTGCCACTGAACCGGTTTGGATCGGTTCAGTGAAAAGAGGGTCTGAGCCAGTCCGAATCGGTTCAGCCAAAGGGAAAAAAGAAGAAGAAAAAAAAGAAAAAAAATTCGATGATGCACCGGGCTACGCGTAAGCCGATAAGCAGTCAAAATTAATCGATTTAATTTTTTTAAAAATTATTTGAATTTATATTTGATCGAAATTGACTCAGTTTAAATATATAAATGTGTAGCGCGACAATAAGCGATGAACGTGAGTTTGCTCGAGTCTCGATTTACGTACCATCATAGAAACTCGACTCTGGAAGGCATATTGGAGCTGGAACGAGCGAGTGACTAGAAATTGGAAAGATAACATCGGAATCGACTGAGATTTCAGGTAAGGGATTTATGATTGCTATTAGAGATAGCTGTACGTATTTTATAAATTTCTATATAACAATAAATAGTATGGAATATAAAGAGACTGAAAATCTAGGAAAGAACCTAGTGATAAATAAATTATGATATTACCCTTGTTATAGAGCAATGCATACCGTTGAGCATCGGGAATGCAAGATTTGAAAAAAATGCATGAATTGCATATTTTTTATGTTTTCATTATAAAACACTGATTTTTAGTAAGTATATGGATAAATTGACTATTGTTTATATGATTTGCATGATGATAGCATGCTATTTATACTGGACTTTGATTTTGAGTCATTTTCAATAAAAATAGAGTCATCTATCAGATTTGTGAATGAAATAAATTGTGCCGAAACTGCATGTTAACTAACAGGTTACACGATCCTGATCACGCGAGATTTTAAATGGTATTGATAATGAAATTGTGCTGGAGCTGTGTGTTAACTAGCGGGTTACACACTTTTGCTCGCACATGATTTTTATGTTATTAATGATGAAACCGTGCTAGAACCTTCATGTCAACTGTGTGTCACATTGACTTGCTCACACTGGTATATGAGACAAGGTTATGGTTGATGGTTAATATCGAGGTCGTAAAAGCCTGTCTACTCTTAGATAGCCTCGAGCATACAGTATATTGATGGAGTCCATGGCGTAGGGTGTATGGACAGTGTCCATGACGTAGGGTGTATGGACAGGGTCCACGGAGTACGTTGTACAGTGTGATTGTCCACGGAGTACATTATATCGTGAGACGATACATAGAGTACCTTGTACCGTGTTGGCATCTTCGGACAAATGATAAAGTAGAGATGAGCCGATGGGTTGGATTGACCCGCCTCCTTAGGTGACTGACACCCTTGCACGCCTAGCTAGCGATTGCTTGGGGTCATTGACTATGACCATATGTCCACAGATGATTGCATATCCCTACCTAGTCTCAAAATGATCTCAAATGATTTCAAAACTCTGATTTGTGATTATGACAGAATCACTTATTGCCAGTACTAGAGGAGAACTGATTTTAAAAAATGAAAAGAGAGAGAAATGTGATGATTTGAAATGTGTTTAAAGTGAAATGAAAAAGTTTTCTATCGAATTAATGATTTTTGAATAGATTGTTATGGTTTGTCAAATGTATTTGTCTTGAGATAATATTAAGCATGCATTATGAGCACGTAGATAATATAGTTATTTGCCTACTTTCATGTTTTCCTTACTGAGCGTGTTAGCTCACCCCTTTTTCCCTCCCTCTAGAGATTAGGCTCAGTAGAGCATCTTGCTGTCATCCCTGCTATTTCTTTTGCTATACAGCTCTCTTTGCTGCGCAAAGGTATATATATACACGTATTTTGTATCTGAACACTAAATTGCACAGAAACGTACTGTATAAATTACTGTGGATGTAAATGATGAGAAACAATTATATAAATAGATATACATAGTTCATGAGATGTACAATAGTGTTTAATATTTGATACAAATGAATGAATAAAAATGATTAACATCGACTCACAGCCCAACCAAATCTTGTGAATGAAAAGAAAAAATGTCAGCGATAACGGTCGTGACATAAAGGCACTTCAGTTGGTGATTTATAGGGTGGATAGAGTGGTGGAGGAGTTTCAATTTGAGAATTAGGTGTAGGTGCTTTGGTAAAAGAGTAGATGGGGTTGTATATGTTGAAATGGTATATGGGGGTAATTAGGAGAAAATGGATGTATTTATTGGATTGGTGTCTTCTAAGGGAAAAGGAAGTGGGAGTGGACTATCATTGAACTTCTTGGACATGCATGGATAGGTGTTTTCATGAAAAATTACATCATGACTCGCTTAAATCTTTTGTGAGTGAAGATAAAAAATTTGTTACCTTTTTGACCAAATGGATAACAAAAAAAAAAAAATCCAGGAGATGCTCTTTAATCAAACTTATGTTTAATATAGACATTACTTCCAAAACATAAATAACCAAATGCATGAAGATGTTGAAAAGTGGGTGGCTTGTTGAACAACAATTCAAAGGTGTCTTATAGTCACACACTTTGGAAGGTGCTCAATTAATAAGATATGCAGTAGTGAGAATGCATTCTCCCATAAGTATAAGTGGTAAACCAACTTGAAAACGAAGTGCTGAAGCCATGTTTAACAATTGCCTGTGTTTATACTCCACAACACCATTTTGCTGAGGTGTATCGACGAAACTATGTTCATGACGCTACAAAAATTAGAGACCTTCAGGGAAGGATTTTGTGACGGAATTTTCGTCAAAAAAATTATAATTCCGTTACTAATCACGTTTACAGATGGAATTAGCGACGAATATTTCCGTCGCTAATTCCGTTTCTATTTTCGATGTGGCTGATATTCCTCCGTTGCAGATACATTATTCTGTTACTAATTCCGTTGTTAAAAGTTATAAAATTTATTCCGTTACTGAAACCTTTTAGAGATGAAAATTTCGTTGCTGAAAGTTATTGATTTGTCAATTTGATATTCCGTTGTTGATGCCTTGTAGAGACGGAATTCCGTTGCTTATAGACAGTACATATTATTCCGTAGCTAAAGTATTTTAGAGACGGAATTCCGTTGCTGAAAACATATTTATTCTTTTATAATTTTGTGTTAATATTTCATATCTAAATAGTTTCAGAGACGGAATTCCGTGGCTAAAAGTTTTTTTAATTTTTTATATTACTCCGTAGTTAAATTCTATCAAAGACAGAATTTCGTTGTTGATGCCATATTTTTTTTATTTTTATACAAAACAATATAAATAAAAAAAATTCGTTACAAAAGGGCATCAGAAACGGAATTCCGTTACTGATGCCCTATTTTTTAAGTGTTATATAAAATAATATAAATAAAAAAAAATTTCTGTTAGAAAAAAACATCAGCAACGGAATTCCGTTGCTGATGCCCTATTTTTTAATTTTTATATAAAATAACATCAATATAATAAAAATTTCGTTACAAAAGGGCATATAAGAATTTAAAAATAGGGCATCAGCAACGGAATTCCGTTGCTGATGCCCTATTTTTAAATTCTTATATAAAATTGTTGAGTTAATGTATTTTGAAATGACAAAACAAGTTAATTCAATAATGTTAAGATGATATACAAACATGTTTAGAGGTGATTAGTACCAGAACTTAGAGTTCTGCTGATGAGAGATCGATCTGGGGTATGAGAGATCGATCTCCTGGGCTTTTACTTGATGAGAGATCGATCTCATGAAGTAAGAGATCGATCTGCCTAGCCTTAAAACGTTGTAAAGGAATTAAGGTAAAATAAGATCGATCTGGTAAGGAAGAGATCGATCTTCTCAAAGTCAGAGAGCTAAAGAGATCGATCTGTGTTGTTGAGAGATCGATCTCCTCTCTAGAGATTGCATGGAAGATCGATCTGGAGATCGATCTTGCCTCAAACAGAGAGACTAGGAGATCGATCTGCCTATTCGACAGATCGATCTGCCTCATTATTTTCAAACTAACAGATCGATCTGCTAACCTATGAGATCGATCTCCTTGTGTATTTGTGCTTCAATCTTGCAGGATTTATAACTAATAGATCGATCTGGCCAAGAAGGCAGATCGATCTGGTACTCTACTGGAGGTACCCAACGGCTAGTTTCTGCAAAACATAACGGGAAGAATAACATTTAATGCTCCAACTACTAATCCTTCAGTATAAAACCAAGCATTGAAGACAAAGAGAAGAGTGAGACTATTGCTGCATATTCCAAACATTCTCAAGCTTTAATTCTTTCATTCTTTGTGTCCCTATTGCTCATTCATTGAGAATCATTGTAAAAGCTTAAGTGCAAAAAGCTACATTTGTCCTACCACTTTAAAGTATTATATTGTATTCAGTCTTATCTTAGAAGAGAAGAGGACTGTTCCTCAGTGAGAGTAAATTGTAAGAAGCTGAATACTTTTTCTGTATTGCTAAGGGTAGAGATGTTATTCCTTAACCTGCAAAAAGGAACTGTGTAAGCTCTATTGATAGAGAGAAAGAAAACACTTGACAAGAAGGTCAAGGAGAGAGGACGTAGGCAAGAGTTTGGCCGAACCTCTATAAACGATTGTGTTTGTTTCTCTCTTCCCTACTCTGCATTAAATTATTATACTGCACTATATTGCTCATTATCATTTGTGATTAAATTGTGATTAATTTTTAATTTGTCATAATTTTTAGAAAACCGATTCACCCCCCTTCTCGGTAGAGCCATCAATTGGTATCAGAGCTAGGACTCTTTAATCACATAGGAACAACTTCTTAAGAGTTAGAAAACGATCAAATGGCTCTTAACAATGTAGCAACTAGTTTGATAGGAGAGGGGCACTCCACGGTTAGACCTCCCATGTTCAATGGTGAACATTATTCATATTGGAGGACTAGGATGATGCTATTCATTCAAGCAAATGACTATGAAGTATGGAGAATTATAGTTAAGGGACCTCAAATCCCTACAAAGAAAATAGAGGGAAGAGATATCCCCAAAGAAGAAGATGAATGGGATTCTAATGACATTAAATGTGCACAGCTAAATGCTAAAGCTATGCACACATTATTTTGTGCTTTAGGTCCTAATGAATATAATAGAGTCTCCGGGTGTGATAATGCCAAGCAAATATGGGATAAATTGGCAATAACTCATGAGGGTATAACCAAGTGAAGGAGACAAAAGTAGGTATGCTCACACATGATTATGAGCTTTTTAGGATGAAGGAAGGAGAATCGATTAGTGATATGTTCACTAGATTTACAGACGTGATTAATGGACTAAAATCCTTAGGAAAAATATATTCTAACATTGAAATGGTAAAGAAAATTTTAAATAGCTTACCTAAATCATGGGAAGCTAAAGTGACGGCAATTGAGGAATCTAAGGATCCTCACACATTGTGTCTAGATGAACTGATAGGATCTTTGCTCACTTATGAGATGAAACTTAAAAGAAATGAAGAGCCACCCAAGAAAGTGGGTGTTGCTCTAAAATCCACTGCTCAAGAGGAGATTAAAAATGAGAGTGGGAGTGAGGAGGATATTGAGATGGCAATGTTTGCCAAAAGATTCAACAAATTCATGAGAATGAAAGCTAGTAGTAATAATAGGAGAAACAATAGGAGAGAACAAGAGGAAGTAGGTAGAAAAGACTCTATTGTGTGTTATGAATGTAAAAAACCTGGACACATAAAATTTAACTGCCCTCTTCTCAAAAGATCTAATGATAGGTTTCATAAAAAGAAGGCAATGGTAGCAACATGGAGTGACAGTGACTGCTCCGATGATGAATCAAATGAGGACATTGCCAACCTATGCTTCATGGCTATTGATGATGATCAAAAGGTAACATCTAATCTCAATGAATACTCTTTTGATGAATTGCAAGATGCATTTGATGAACTTGCATTAGAGTATGAATGTATGAGCATGAAGTATAAAAATTTAATATCTAAATTAAAAAGGGAAAATGAGATAATGTTAAAAGATAAATTGGAATATGAGAAGAAACTAGAGATTTCAAATCTAGAAATTTGTGACCTTAAGGAGAAAAATAGCAACCTACATAACTCCTTTAATAGATTTCACATGGGGCAACAAAAGCTAGATAGCATGTTGGAAACCCAAAGGGCATTTTTTGACAAAAATGGCTTAGGGTATAATGCACAAAGTAGGGAGACCCATCTTAAGAGTTTTATTGCTAGAAAGAGCATGAATAAACCTGCAATTACTTGTTCATATTGTAATAAGAAGGGACATAAGTCACATTATTGCAATATAAAGATGAGGAATCTTAAAGGAAAAATTGTAAAAAGGATATGGATTCCAAAAGAGGTAATTCATTCCAAGGACTGCAATGCATTAGCAAAATGGATCCCAATGGGATCAAAAATTACATTTACTAACCTCCAAGGACCCAAGAGAATTTGGGTACCTAAGACTTGAGTTTGATTTTGTGTAGGTGATTGAGCATAGCCACAAAGCTAAAACAAAAGAAGCTTGGTACTTAGATAGTGGATGCTCAAGGCACATGACGGGTGATAAAAGCCATTTCAATTCCTTCAAATCGAAAATTGGTGGAGAAGTCACTTTTGGGGACAACTCCAAAGGCCAAGTGGAAGGGAGTGGCTCAATAGGTAATGATCATTTCTCTTTAAAAAAAGTATTACTTGTTAGGGGTTTAAAGCATAACTTACTAAGCATTAGTCAACTTTGTGACAAAGGTTACAAAGTAATTTTTGATTGTATGAAGTGTAATGTTATAGATCCTAAGTCAAATAAAATTCTCCTTCTAGGTCATAGGCAAGGTAACATATATATAGTCTACCTTAATGAACTCAAAAATGAAAATATATGCTTAATGGTAGACAACAAAAAGGAATCTTGGTTATGGCATAGAAGACTAGGTCATGCTAGCATGCATGTGCTATCCAAATTAGCTAGAAAGGATCTAGTTATAGGCTTACCCAAAATATCCTTTGATCATGAAGAAATATGTGAAGCTTGTGTTAAAGGAAAACACAAGAGAACAACTTTTAAGCCTAAGAATAGTGTATCCACCACTAGGCCTCTTCAACTACTGCATTTAGACTTATTTGGACCAACTAGAACCACTAGCCTAGGTGGGAAACACTATGGTTTTGTAATAGTTGATGATTACACTAGGTACACTTGGGTGTTCTTTTTGAGAGTAAAAAATGAAGCCTTAGAGAAATTCATAACTTACTCAAAGGTGACTCAAAATGAAAAAGGATATACAATAACAAGCATTAGAAGTGATCATGGCAAAGAATTTGAAAATATAGGATTTGATGAGTATTGCAATGATCAAGGAATTAGCCATAATTTTTCAGCCCCTATGACACCACAACAAAATGGTGTAGTTGAGAGAAGAAATAGAACTTTGGAAGAGATGGCTAGGACCATGTTATGTGAAAATAACTTGCCAAAGTATTTTTGGGCTGAAGCTATAAACACATCATGTTATATAATTAATAGAGCTATGATAAGACCCATGCTAAAGAAAACTCCTTATGAGCTCTACAAAGGCAAGAAGCCTAACATTAGTTACTTCCATCCTTTTGGCTGCAAATGCTTTGTTCTAAATAATGAAAAAGATAATTTAGGAAAATTTGATGCCAAGAGTGACGAGGGAATATTTCTAGGATACTCATTGAATTCAAAGGCCTATAGAATATATAACAAAAGAACATTAATGGTTGAAGAGTCTATTCATGTTGTATTTGATGAATCAAATAATATATCTAAAGATTCAACCAATGATGAAAATGTTGGAATATTTGATGAAGGCCTAGAAGATGACTTTCTAGAAAAGCTTGACTTGAATAAAGGAGATGAAGAAGAAATAGAGTTTTTAGAAAGAGAACCTAGAGCACCAAGAGAGTTAGGATATGTAAAAGATTGTGAAATAGTAGGAGATCCAACTCTTGGAGTTAGAACTAGATCATCCCTAAGGAATATGTGCCAATATATTGCCTTTGTATCTCAAATTGAGCCTAGAAATGTCAATGAAGCTTTAGAAGACAATAATTGGTTCCTAGCAATGCAAGAAGAATTAAATCAATTTAAGAGAAGCAAAGTATGGAAACTAGTTCCTAGGCCTAGTGATCACTCAATAATTGGAACCAAATGGATATTCAAGAACAAAATGGATGAAAATAGTGTGATCACAAGGAATAAGGCTAGGCTAGTTGCTCAAGGCTATAGACAAGAGGAAGGCATAGACTATGATGAAACATATGCTCCGGTAGCTAGATTAGAGGCAATAAGAATGTTACTTGCCTTTGCATGTTATAAAAACTTCAAGTTATATCAAATGGATGTAAAGAGTGCATTCTTAAATGGTTTTGTTAATGAAGAAGTATATGTTGAGCAACCTCCCGGATTTGAAAATCATGAATTTCCTGAACATGTTTTTAAATTATCTAAGGCACTTTATGGGTTAAAACAAGCTCCTAGAGCTTGGTATGAAAGGTTGTCAAAATTCTTAATAGACAAGGGATTTTCAAGAGGAAAAGTGGATACCACCTTATTCATTAAGAATAAAAATAAGGATTTATTAGTTGTACAAGTGTATGTAGATGATATTATTTTTGGTTCAACTAATGAGTCTTTATGCCAAGAGTTTGCTAAGATCATGCAAGGAGAATTTGAGATGAGCATGATGGGAGAACTCACATTCTTCTTGGGACTTCAAGTGAAGCAAACAAAAGATGGAACCTTCATCAATCAAGCAAAGTATACTAAGGAATTGCTCAAGCGATTTGGAATGGACAATTGCAAACCTCAAGCAACTCCAATGGGCACCAACATCAAGCTTGATAAGGATGAAAGTGGTAAGTGTGTAGACACTAAACTTTATAGGGCTATGATTGGCTCATTGCTTTATTTAACTGCAAGTAGACCAGATATTTTGTTTAGTGTATGCCTTTGTGCTAGATTTCAATCCTCTCCTAAGGAATCACATCTATTGGCAACTAAGAGAATCTTTAGATACCTCAAGGACACTCCCTCACTAGGACTTTGGTACCCCAAGGACTCTACTTTTGCCCTTCATGCATTTTCAGATGCTGATTTTGGAGGCTGCAAAATAGATAGGAAAAGTACTTCAGGCACTTGCCAATTCTTAGGAAATAGGTTAATCTCTTGGTTCTCCAAGAAGCAAAACAGTGTAGCTCAGTCCACAACTGAAGCTGAGTATATAGCAGCTGGTAGTTGTAGTGCTCAAGTGTTGTGGATTAAACAACAAATGAGAGATTATGGCATTGACATGAAACAAGTGTCTATTAAATGTGATAATACCAGTGCCATTAATCTGTCTAAGAATCCTATTCAACACTCCAGAACCAAGCACATAGAAATTAGACATCACTTCCTTAGAGACCATGTACAAAAAGGGGATATAATTTTAGAGTACATTGACACTCTACATCAAATAGCTGATATATTCACCAAACCCCTTGATAGAGATAGGTTTTGTATCCTTAGAGGTGAATTAGGACTCATGGATATGCCTTAGGACTTTTGTGTTTCAAAAATCTTGGTTCCGAATTGATTTTAAACGAGTTTTTGCAAAGATTTTCTGGCAATGAGGATGAGAGATCGATCTCCTTGCAATATAGATCGATCTCCATACCTCCAACAAGCCTGAATCATCAAGGTTAAGCTAAGCAGATCGATCTTCTAACCATAAGATCGATCTCCTTACGTCTCTGTTTAAAGGCAGATCGATCTGTCCACACGACAGATCGATCTCTTCAAGCTTCCGCATTCTACAGATCGATCTTTGCATTTGGCAGATCGATCTGCCTAAGCCTCTGTTAAACGACAGATCGATCTGTGTGTAACAGATCGATCTCCTTAAGCCTCTGTTTGCGACCAGATCGATCTGGCCTTACGACAGATCGATCTCTATTGGATTCTGGAAATGACAGATCGATCTGTCGCCTCGACAGATCGATCTCCTGTGCCCTGGAGTATAAATACCCGCGTAAAATTCTCAAATTTCCCAAACCCAATCTTCAAAATTCCCAAATTTCCCTCGCATTTCTTCTTTTGATTCGCGACCAGATCGATCTTTGTACGGTCCTCCTTGCGTCTCGGTGTCCAATTTCGGTATTGTAACCAACATTCCTTACTGATTTTCAAAATATTTCTTCAATTTGTGTTTTTTTAATTCTAGGTCAAACCTAGGTACTGTTTCATTGCTTTTCTCGTTGTTGAATCCATTTAGTGCCTCTTTAGAATCTAGAATCATGCCTAGGAAGTCAATAGCAAACAAACCTCCTAGAACCACTGAGGCAGGTTCCTCATCACAACCTATTCCTCCACCTCCTGTCGCTTCCTTCAATCGGTGTTTTAAAACACCAGCAAAAAGAAAGCGATATGAGGAATATTTTTCAACCATGCCAATCAAGCATTGGCGCACTATCGATTTTTCGTTCCTCAATCGCATAGAGTTTCCCTATTTGTCAAAATTTGAGGAGTTTGGTTGGACGAACTTCTTGAAAATCAACACTCCTGTCCCTCCAAATCTCGTTCGCGCATTCTTTTCCAATGCCGAACTCGTTTATGACCCCGATGACACCTGCAAAATCCTTGCCTTCAAAACCTACGTCATGGGTCAATCCATTATAATTGACTCTGAAGTTCTAGCCAAAGTGTTTGATATACGAGATGAAGGCTTAACAAATGAGGATGAGGAAGTCTCCTTAGAGTTTGATCTCCCTGGGGACAAGGCGAGTGACCTGCCGATGCATCCTCGATTACTCCACCTCATAATTTCTTGGAACCTCCGACCTTTCGGTACTCGTCACTCTACCGTTAGGCGCTTAGATCATTTTTGGCTCCATCACATTCACACCACAAGCCAAAAGCCTAACCTCCCTCACTTTATATACGAAGATTGGCTGAAGATTGTGCATGGCCAAGCTACCACAATAGTTTTTCCACAACCAGTGGCTTATCTTCTCCACCGCCTTAGTATCAACTGCAGCAGCGAAACTGGCGAACTCCCCTCTCCCAAGAGTGTGCTTAACATTGGGACCCTCCATCATATGGGGTACTACAAAGACTTTCGGGGAGAGTGGACGAAAAAGAGGGATCAGCAACCTGCAGAGGCTATGGAGGAGGACCCCACTGCTGAGCCAGTGCATCGACCTGCTGCACCAGCTCCGAAACCATCGGCTCCGCCCACTGCACCAACATCGTCTCCTGCTGACTTGGAGATGCTCATGACGATGATGAATGACCTCAGTCAGCAGATAAATGACGGCTTTGCCACTCAGCGGCGTATGATCGAGAACTTAACCCAAAGAGTGGATAAGATTCAAGAAGCTCAAGAGGCGATGTTCGATGAGGTCCAAGTCACACGCACGCACGTTGAGCATCTTTTGGATCGTGATCCTCCCTCATCTTAGGCCATAGGTGTTTGTTGTAGTTTAGTTTCATCATGGTTGATCTTTAATGTTACTTGCACTACATTTGCTTGAATGAACTGTGATTTGACTGGATATTGGGTGAGTTAATGACAATGTTGATTTTGAAATGCCATGAATCTTCTATTTTGTGTGTGATTGATATGACAAAAAGGGGGAGAAGAAACATGTGTTGTGGTTATGTTAAATGTTTTAAAAGAATGATTTAATTGAGGGGGAGTTAAGATTTAACTGAGGGGGAGTTAAGTCATTAACAAAGTCAAAAGCTCACAAAAAGGGGGAGTTTTGCAAATTCACTAAACTTGTTTAATTGATGAGTTTTGTCATATCAAAAAGGGGGAGATTGTTGAGTTAATGTATTTTGAAATGACAAAACAAGTTAATTCAATAATGTTAAGATGATATACAAACATGTTTAGAGGTGATTATTACCAGAACTTAGAGTTCTGCTGATGAGAGATCGATCTGGGGTATGAGAGATCGATCTCCTGGGCTTTTACTTGATGAGAGATCGATCTCATGAAGTAAGAGATCGATCTGCCTAGCCTTAAAACGTTGTAAAGAAATTAAGGTAAAATAAGATCGATCTGGTAAGGAAGAGATCGATCTTCTCAAAGTCAGAGAGCTAAAGAGATCGATCTGTGTTGTTGAGAGATCGATCTCCTCTTTACGAGATTGCATGGAAGATCGATCTGGAGATCGATCTTGCCTCAAACAGAGAGACTAGGAGATCGATCTGCCTATTCGACAGATCGATCTGCCTCATTATTTTCAAACTAACAGATCGATCTGCTAACCTATGAGATCGATCTCCTTGTGTATTTGTGCTTCAATCTTGCAGGATTTATAACTAAGAGATCGATCTGGCCAAGAAGGCAGATCGATCTGGCACTCTACTGGAGGTACCCAACGGCTAGTTTCTGCAAAACACAACGGGAAGAATAGCATTTAATGCTCCAACTACTAATCCTTCAGTATAAAACCAAGCATTGAAGACAAAGAGAAGAGTGAGACTATTGCTGCATATTCCAAACATTCTCAAGCTTTAATTCTTTCATTCTTTGTGTCCCTATTGCTCATTCATTGAGAATCATTGTAAAAGCTTAAGTGCAAAAAGCTACATTTGTCCTACCACTTTAAAGCATTATATTGTATTCAGTCTTATCTTAGAAGAGAAGAGGACTGTTCCTCAGTGAGAGTAAATTGTAAGAAGCTGAATACTTTTTCTGTATTGCTAAGGGTAGAGAGGTTATTCCTTAACCTGCAAAAAGGAACTGTGTAAGCTCTATTGATAGAGAGAAAGAAAACACTTGACAAGAAGGTCAAGGAGAGAGGACGTAGGCAAGAGTTTGGCCGAACCTCTATAAACGATTGTGTTTGTTTCTCTCTTCCCTACTCTGCATTAAATTATTATACTGCACTATATTGCTCATTATCATTTGTGATTAAATTGTGATTAATTTTTAATTTGTCATAATTGTTAGAAAACCGATTCACCCCCCCTCTCGGTAGAGCCATCAAAAATAATATTAAAAAAATTTCGTTACAAAAGGATATCAGCAATGGAATTTCGTTTCTGATGTCATTTTGTTTAATTTTTATATAAAATAATATTAATAAAATAAAAAATCCGTTACAATAGGGCATCAGCTACGGAATTCTGTTGCTGATGCCCTAATTTTTTTATATTTTTATTAAAATTAAAACCAATTAAAAAATTCCGTTACAGAAGGTCATCAGATACGGAATTCCGTTGCTGATGCCATAATTTCTATATTTTTATTAAAAATATAAGTAATTAAACAAAGAAATCCGTTACAAAAGGGCATCAGCTATGAAATTCCGTTGCTGATGCCCTATATTTTTAATGTTTTTTTTAAATAAAAGTAATTAAACAAAGAAATCCATTACAAAAGGGCATCAGCTACGGAATTCCGTTGCTGATGCCTTATATTTTTAATTTTTTTAGAATAAAAGTAATTAAACAAAGAAATGCGTTACAAAAGGGCATCAGCTACGGAATTCTGTTGCTGATGCCCTAATTTTTAATGTGTTTTTTAAAAATAAAACTAATTAAAGCAACAGAATTTCGTTAGAAAAGAGCATCAATAATGAAATTTCGTCACTAAAAATCAATATTTTTATTAATTTTTAATTTTATTATAATTATTTTTTTATAAAATAATTTCACCTGTCTATATACAATTTTTTTATTCTTCTATATTTACAACTTATTTTCGGGAACCTAAAATAGTCAAATACTCGGTATACACGTAATAGATAAAAAATAACAAAAAATATATATCACATTCGTTTATCATAAACTACCATCAATAAGTATTAATAAAACTCAACGATCATCATCCGTTGATATTATGATAATAACAGACATAAACTAACATCAACAAGTACTCATAAAACATCACCATTATCATCCGTTCATAACATCATAACAACTACCGTAATTCATAAACAACCAAATCAAATAAAACAAAAGTTACTCTCACTGATTCACCTGACCTCCCGATCCCGATGGTCTAGTTGCAGGAGCTCCTACGTTAGTGGCATTACTCATCATATTCTTTATCATATCCACAAAATTATCAAACTTTCCTTCGAAATTATCGAACCTGGTGTGTATGAATTTAATGTCCTCTTTCATTTGGTGCACTTCTGAATTACTAGGAGAACCACTTACCACAGGAGCAGGATAAGGGAAAGGACTGTAAGCTGAATAGGACGCGCAAGAAGAATGTGTGGGGATATGCCCGTATCCGATGCCCTGCTGCAAATCAATGCGGTGTGGCCTAGTCCCAAATCCATAAGTATGTGTACGAGTAGTAATTGGCCCTCCAATTACTTCACACCATGCAGTTGGATCAAATTGGGGATGGGCGCTCGGATCCTCACCATATTTCTGATTCATTGAGGTAACATACTTTTCCTATAATGTAATTAGACAAAAGGATATTACATAACTTTTAAAACAAAAAAGTCATATAAAAAGCCAATATAATACATTACGTACACTGACAGATTTCGATTTGTTGTCCACATAATCACCATCCCCACATGAACATCTATAGGTTCGATCGAACAATTCTTTATACGACGGTGCGTGACCCTGACTTTGCGTCTACAATAAGAGATAAGAAATTTTACAAAGAATAAAATACCTTTAAAAGAAACATACAAAAAAGATATGTGTATTATTTAGACTTACCATCCTATATTCATGAACCGGAAAAGAAACAGACCCACATGTATGTTTTGTTATGGATCCTTCCTTTTCTGTTAACCGATTCTGTGTTCCTTTTTTTGACTTCTCCATCCACTTTTCAATCCCCCATACATTCTCAACTAATTCATTCCATACTTGGATTGAAATCCACTTGGACTTGTTATACCCCTTACAGTCAGCTATTTTATCAGTATTAAAATGCTGCATTGCTCTTCTTCTCTCTAACTGTAGCAAATGCCTAAAACGTGTTTTGCACACGTGCTCCCAAATAGAATAAACAATATTGGTTTCGTGTTCTTCCTACATGAACTTCTCCTGTACAGACAAACCAATAAAACTTATTTTATCAATTTATTCAAATATCAAATCGGATAGTTCATAATAATATACCTGGAATTTTTGCCACATATGCGCTTTTACTTCATCTGGAACCTTTTTCATGTTGGCCATGGTTCCGAGTAGTGTTGTTGAATCAAAGTGGCTATAGTCCTAACACCCTTTGGTTGTAGAAAAGCACTGCCACGAAAAGAAACAATATCTTAAATATTGAATCATATTTAATTTAAAGTGGTATGAAAAAAAATTAAATTATAAACAATATACCTATTACCAATCGGATTAAGCCTTAACCTATACTCTGGATTTGCCGGTGTTGGAAGGCTTTGATTTGGACCTTTTGTTCTTTTTTTACTAGTAGCACTCCCACTCCTAATGCCAGTTGCAGTATGTGTAGCCTTGTCAGAATGTCCTCCAGTAGATATTTCCTGCTCAGGTAATGGTTGTTCTGTGGCTGAAGGAGGTAGAGTAGAATCATCATCATTGTCAATATGGTCATCATCGTCATCATCATCATCATTATCTGACAGAGGGAGTAATGTATCCTGAAGGTATATAGACGAATTTGCTGGAGGATGAAAAGGAGCTGGGGTACTCGAAACATTGGTCAGTTGAGTGATTGGCTGAGAACGATGATGAGTTGAACTGTGATCAAGAACTCGACCTGCAAGACGCCGAGCCGGATATCGACCTATAGGCTGAACTGGAGGTCGAGCATGAGGTTCACCTGGAGGTTGAGATATAGGATTAACGTGAGGGGTGGGAATAAAGTACGAGTCCATGCCAGGTATATTTTTCGTTGTAGGTGGAGGGGACTTAGACTTGGTTGACCTTTTAGCCATCTTTTTCAATTTATGCATCTGCAATTTAAAAAAAAATTAAAGATATAAGTTAATGAAGTAAAAAAAAACTTCTAAATAAACAAATAAGTCAATGCAGGAAAAAATTGTAAACAAACCAATAAGTGAGTTTACTTATTAAATTTTTAACAAACACATAAGTAATTGAAGTTAAATAATTATAAGCAAAAAAACGTAAATTTAAAATACCAAAACCATTACAGCAAATGTTTAAGTCTTACTATTCATTACTCCAATCACTGTCATTTTCTCTATCATTACCATAAGCTTCATCATTCTATACAGAATCGTCCTCATTCTCTTCCTCTTCTTCTTCTTCTTCTTCTTCTTCTTCTTCTTCTTCTTCTTCTTCTTCTTCTTCTTCTTCTTCTTCAACAATATTATTGATTTCTTCATATTCACCACTAACAAGAACAGTAGGGTTGTCCAATTCCTCTGAATATGCAACTATTCTAGGGTTCGGAGTTTCTATTTCTTGGTAAACCCCAACGTTCAAATCAAGTATCTGTTCACCGTCACGAGTTTGAAGCTTAAATCTACTTCGTGCCTTTGTTTTGAATACAGCCCACCAATGACGACGATCTCTTTTTGTAGATGGATAAGGATTAAAGTACACTTGTTGACTTTGTTCAGCTAATATAAAAGGTTCGTTACTTGCAAGTATAGATTTATACTTGATATCAACAAGACCATGACGAGAATCAATGCGAAGACCTTTTCCAGTATCAGACCAATGACACTTGAACAATACAACTTTATTTCCAATTCCAAAATACTCTAATTCGATTATATCTATCAACATGCCATAAAAATCACGTTCAAAATCATTGTAACAACTGCCTTTCACACATACACCGTTGTTCATTGTTTTACGAGATCGTCCATAATCTAATGTATGAAACTTAAAATCATTTACAAAATAACCTTGAAAGCTCCTTATCATACGTCCCGGATCATGAGAAATCTCAATAATACGTGGATCAGTTTGATTGGCACGTTCATTAACCTGAAACCTTGCAAAACAAGCATTAAAATTCTGTAATTTTAAAATAATATACTATTTCCTGTCTCCTTACAGTACTTACAAATTGTTTAAACCATTTTGAAAAATGATCATGATGTGCTTTCTCCACTTAAGCATCATTGATGTTCGGGTGATCTCTTTTAATCATCTCATCAAATATCCTACAGTACATGATATGTGATGCAAAATTTGAGAAACACTTGTAATCGATAGAAATATTTCGATGACATCTTATATGGGTTAGAAATAAGGTAACTTACTCAATATATGGAAATATTTCATTGCAATTCATTAACACGTATATACATGCAGCATTGTATTCATCTTCGTCTAAGTATCGAGCATTATTCTTTGTCGGCCTGATTGGTGGACCTGGATGTCGAAAAATGGACAAACGTCCCATAGCAGCTACATCTCCTCCATCATCATTACGTGGTGGACGGGTCAATCTTGTTTGAACTTCGGGTTCAAAATATAAAGCACAAAAGTTTTCAATCTCCTCCCTTATATATGGCATACATATCGAACTTTCTGGATGAGCTGGATTTTTCATTTTCTTTTTTAAGTGATTCAAAAACCTGAAATAAATATTAAGATCACTTACCAAATGCATACATTTTCGTATATAATTGGATTTGTTTAAGGTCAATAAGTTAAGATAGAAGCGAAGTATTAGTAACTATTTTGTTACCTTTCAAAGGGATACATCCATTGATATTGTACTGGGCCAGCAACCATAGCCTCATAAGGCAAGTGGATTGAAAGATGCTCCATAGAATCGAAAAAAGAAGGAGGAAAGATATTCTCTAATTTGCAAATGGTTTTTACAATGTTCCTTGCAAAATTTGCATCTGATCGACACGTATTTCCGGGGAACATATATCTCAAAAAAATGAGATAACTCTGTGATTACATCCCAAATTGGATTAGGGACAAAATCACGAATAGCTATTGGAAGTAAGCGTTGCATAAATATGTGACAATCATGACTTTTCATGTCATAGAACTTGCAATCATCGACATTTACACAGCGACCTATATTTGATGCGAACCCATCGGGAAACTTTAACTGTTTAACCCAAGCACGCAGTCTTTTCTGATCCTTTTTGGTTAGAGTAAATGAAGCTTTAGGCTTGAATGTTCTTCCATTACTTGTCACCAATTCTAATTCTTTTCTTTTGCAAATCAATGCCATATCCAATCTTGCCTCGATGTTGTCTTTTGTTTTGCCTTTAACATCCATCAAAGTGTTGAATAAATTATCAAATACATATTTCTTAATATGCATGACATCCAAATTATGTCGAATAAGATTGATATGCCAATAAGGCAATTCCCAAAATAAACTCTTTTTTACCCAATTATGAGATACGCCAAAAGCCCCGAGGTTTTTGTGGACCAAATTTTCTCCCATGTGGTAAATCTTCGATGACATCTATTCGCTGTAATACTTCTTCACCTGACAATCTCTGCACTGGAGGATCATGATCGACCCTTTTACTAAATTTGTCACGTTGCCTTCTAAAAGGATGATTAGGAGGCAAAAAGCAACGATGACAATAAAAAAAGCAAGGCTTCCGTCCGTTCTGCAACCTTAAGGCCTTTGTATCTTCCACGCAATAAGGACAAGATAATCCTCTATAGGTGCTCCACCCAGACAACATTCCATAAGCGGGGAAATAATTAATCGTCCATAACAATGCAGCTCTTAGCATAAAATTTTGACCTTTGTGAGCATCATAAGTCTGGACACCTGCTCCCACAACACCTTCAACTCATCAATTAGAGGTCGCAAGAATACATTAATGTTGTGTGATGGACTTTTCCTTCCCTAAATTATCATATTAAGAAAGATATATGGTTGCTTCATACACATCCACGGAGGTAAGTTGTAAACAACAAGCATTACTGGCCAACAAGAGTATGATCTTGATGCTGGCCCAAAAGGACAAAATCCATCAGCACACAAACCAATTCTTACATTCCGAGGATCAGCAGCAAATGATTGATGAATACGATCGAATTGCTGCCATACCTCCCCATCAACAGGATGATTGAGCACTCCCGTAGTATTTCGAATTTCAGCATGCCATGTCATAAACTCAGCAGTTATGGATGACATAAAAAGCCTTTGCAATCTCGACATTAAAGGCAAATAATGTAAAACCTTATAAGGGACCTTCTTTCCTCTTCCACTAATTGTTGACTTAGATTCATATCGAGAGTAACCACATCTTTGACAGTTCTCATGCTCTGTATATTCTTTGTAAAACAACATACAATTATTCTTGTATGCATCTATTTTAACATAACTAAGGCCCAATTTCTCTACATTCTTATTCATTTCATAGAAAGTTTATGGTAAATTATCATCCTCTGGCAGCATATTCTTCATCATCCCCATCAAGTGATTGAAACATGCTTCATATTAAACTCTGACTTCCAATTCATAAGTTGTGACATAGCCGATAATGTTGTCTGCGATGAACAACCAGGCCATAGTGGTTCGGCAGCATCATTCAAAAGAGAATATAAATATGTAGCAGATGAATTCGATTGTCCCTCCTCATATCTTGAATCGGTTGCATAATTACCAATTTCTTCATCATTCGGATGTAATGCATCCATAACCATTCTAACATATGGATTTTGTCCCTCAGGATGAACTTCAGACATAATTAGATCAACTGATTCATTCATACTTCTTGATGGTTGTCCTTCTTGAATTTCTCCGTGTTTATCCCAAGTGGTATAACCAACAACGAAACCTTTGTAGTAAACGTGTTTACGCACCTTATCAACTTGTAAAAATTATTTGTTCATACATCTCTTACAAGGACATTTAATTCGATTTCTACTAACTACATCTGGATGGCCTAATGCACAACCAATGAACTCTTCTACTCCATTTAGAAACTCATTTCTAATGAATCCATTTACATCTAACCGAGAATACATCCAAGATCTATCATTATCCATTTTTCACTGAAAACAATATCTGAGAATAGAAAATAATAATTAAACCCAATCAACTCAAATCATTTAAAACACCCTAAATCCAGATAAATAAGAACTAACTCAAATTAACTACAAATAAACAAAATAAGAAATTAAAAATTAAACTAATAATTTTAATCAAATTAGCAATAGAGCAAAACAAACACTTCTTATAAACTTATAAAAAGACTAAACAGAATATTTTTAATCATATTCTAAGTAATCTGTAAAAATGACTCGTCATTTGCGTGTAGATTTTTCTTACAAAATTTCGAGTGTCAAATCCTATTTTTTTCTGTTGACTTTAGATGTGATTGTATTTAACTTTGGGGTTCATATTGCCGATAGAAATTTCGGCAGTATAACGACTTATATATTAGCGTACCCAGCATGGAGGAGCAAAGGTTTTAACAGTCCTAGTTATCGACAACTATCAAACATGATTTCCAAATTCACATCATCAGAATATTATATTCACCAAACGTTTCAACAATCCTAGATATCCACAACTATCAAACATGTTTTCCAAGTTAACATTTTCAAAAAATAATATTCATTACAAAAAATTTTACTTATGATATATAAAATAAATATTCATATAAATATAATATAAATGAAACGTGAAGTGTATGCATGTCGAACATATTTTTTAGCTAAAATTGAATTGAAAAGTATATTGATAGTCATGAATATTAATAGTTTGGGTTAATTTTATAATAAAAAAAGCTGATATCATTCCCAAAATGCACTAGCTTTGTAAATATTAATTATTTTGACAAAGAGACAAAAATGCATATATTGAGGTTTTAATATTTCTGGTTTTCTTCTCGGCTCCATTGAACAGTGTGTTTACTTATAGCATGTGTAACATGTATGTGACAAAATTTTTTTATCAAGTGATTAAATAGAATTGTAATTATAAAATTTCGGTTTTAACCTAATCGATTAAAATCCAACTTTCAATTAAATAAAACTTACAACAAAAATTTATAAGTTGTTGTGGGTGAGTGTAGGTGTAACCTTGATGTTGATGAATTATCAATTTCACCTATCCATCATTTATGAGTTATGACCCATTTAAGTATGAACATTGACCATACCAACATTAACAAAATCAAATAAAAATTCATTGCCTAATCCAACTCATTTATGTACATATTTTTAGTTTTTATTTTTATTTTTTTTATAAAAAGGACAACCAATTAGCCAAGCATACAGAACTAAAATGTTAATTTTTGTCGGTAGCAAAAGTCATTTTCTTAAGAAAATGTTCATCTATATTAAAATATTAAATAATTAAAAAATTATTTTATCCAGTATTGAATAGCAATCCCACCCTATTAAGGCTATGATCTTCTTGCAATTTAATGCGAAAATAATAGTCATATAGCACTTGAACTCAAAGTTTAGTTCAATTTATTCATCTTATTCATCTTATCGTTTTAAAAACAATTGATTTGAAATTTAAATTTTAACATAGAATCCTTTTATTCTATCTCCATCATACACCCCTAACCAGCTTCAAACAGAAAATTGATATATATATATATATATATATATATCACAATATAATATCACAGTATCTCGAGTTAAGAATGAAGTCTTTTATATTTCTATGAAGTAGTTTATAACCTTTATTGGTGTCTGTTGCTCTGCAAGATTTTGGTGAGGAGAAACCCTTGGCCTGGAGCCACTTCACTGCTGAAGGAGATGTTGAGTTCAACAGAATTATTTTTTAGTAATATGTAAAAATTGTAAGGCCCTTAACTCAAACTATAACAAATGATAAATGAGAATCATGCTATCAATCAACAGATTTCAGTAAACAAATATAAAATGGAGGAACAGAGAACTAACAGATTTCGGTATCTTGGAGTTCTCTGGGATTCGGGAAAGGTAATTTCGGAGGGAGGAAAGTGGAAGACAATCGAAATTCGGTCTGGGTCTCCGATGTAGGCAATGTAGTCGGTGGCGAAGTGAAAGACAGCAGGAAATCGGGGACAGGGGGAGAGCGTCGCACGAGAGAATGCAGATCGGGAGGGACTCTGCGTCTAGGAGAGGGAAAGGGGAGAGGGGAGGGAATGTGTCGCCGACGACAACAATAGACTGCAGAGGACTCTGGATTCAGGCTACGGTGCGAAGGGGGGGGATCGGCAAAGAGGACGAAAAGGGCGTGGGCTACCTGATCTGTTGCTTTCCATAAATGAAAAAGAAAGGGGGGGTGGTCCTCGAGCAATTCCCGCCCACCCCCTTTTGTTTGTCATTTACAAAAAAAAAATTAAATATTTATTCAATATAAATAAATAATGAGGGCATCAGCAACAAAATTCCGTTTCTGATGCCCTTTTGTAACGGAATTTGCGTAAATTTTATATTGTTTTTTAAAAACATTAAAAAATATGGCATCAGCAACGGATCGTTTGTAACGAAATTTTATTTTTTTATATTGTTTATTTTTTAAAAAATAAAAAATAGGGCATCAGCAACGGAATTCCGTTTCTGATGCCCTTTTGTAACGGAATTTTTATTTATTTTATATTGTTTTTTATAAACATTAAAAAATATGGCATCAGCAGCGGAATTCCGTTGCTGATGCTCGTTTGTAACGAAATTTTATTTTTTTATATTGTTTATTTTTTAAAAAATAAAAAATAGGGCATCAGCAACGGAATTCCGTTTCTGATGCCCTTTTGTAACGGAATTTTTATTTATTTTATATTGTTTTTTATAAACATTAAGAAATATGGCTCATTTGTAACGGAATTTTATTTATTATATATTGTTTATTTAAAAAAAATAAAAAATAGGGCATCAGCAACGGAATTCCGTTTCTGATGCCCTTTTGTAACAGAATTTTTATTTATTTTATATTGTTTTTTATAAACATTAAGAAATAGGGCATCAGCAACGGAATTCCGTTGCTGATGCTCGTTTGTAACGGAATTTTATTTATTATATATTGTTTTTTTTAAAATAAAACGGAATTTTTATTTATTTTATAATGTTTTTTATAAACATTAAGAAATAGGGCATCAGCAGCGGAATTTCGTTGCTAATGCTCGTTTGTAACGGAATTTATTTATTATATATTGTTTATTTTTAAAAAATAAAAAATAGGGCATCAGCAACGAAATTCCGTTTCTGATGCCATTTTGTAACGGATTTTTATTTATTTTATATTGTTTTTTATAAACATTAAGAAATAGGGCATCAACAGCGGAATTCTGTTGCTGATGGTCGTTTGTAACGGAATTTTATTTATTATATATTGTTTATTTTTTAAAAAATAAAAAATAGGGTATCAGCAACGGAATTCCGTTTCTGATGTTCTTTTGTAACGAAATTTTTATTTATTTTATATTGCTTTTTATAAACATTAAGAAATAGGGCATCAGCAATGGAATTTTGTAACGAAATTTTATTTATTATATATTTTTTATTTTTTTAAAAATGAAAAATGGGGTATCAGCAACGGAATTCAGTTTCTGATATCCTTTTGTAACAGAATTTTTATTTATTTTATATTATTTTTTATAAACATTAAAAAATAGGGCATAAGCAACGGAATTCCGTTGCTGATGCCCTTTTGTAACGAAAATTTATTTTTCATATTGTTTATTTTTTAAAAAATAAAAAATAGGGCATCAGCAACGGAATTCCGTTTTTGATGCCCTTTTGTAACAGACTTTTTATTTAATTTATATTCTTTTTTATAAACATTAATACAAATAGAGCATCAGCAATGGAATTCCGTTGTTGATAACTTTTTGTAACGAAAATTTTCTTTTGGGTATCAGTAACGGAATTCCGTTCCTGATACCTTTTGTAATGAATTTTTTTTAATTTATATTAATTTCTATAAAAATAAAAAAATTATGGCATCAGCTACGGAATTCTGCTACGGAATTCCGTTGCTGATACCGTTTTGTAACGAAAATTTATTTTAATTGATATGATTTTTAATAAAAGTAAAAAAATTATTGCATCAGCTACGAATATTCGTTACAAATTCGTCGCTAAATTCGTCGTTAAAATTTTGCGTCATGCCATTACCAATATGTAACGGAATTCCGTTATAAATTTCGTTACCTTTTGATAATAGTAAATGTATCATTATTAGTGACAGAAATCCGTTACAAATTATTTTTGTTTGCAATGAAAATTTTTTTTTTTCATTTCTGAATGTGTTTTTTTTTTTTTTTTGTGTGAACAACTCTAAGAGAATGAAAGAATGTTGTTGTGGCATTATTAAAAAATTTAGTGCCATTAAGGTAATAAAGACCATCATGCTCCTTAGCCGAACCAATCACTTTGTTCGTCATCAAGTCTCAAAAGACACAAAAATGAGGAAAGGACATAACAGAACAATTAAGTGCCTTCGTTATTTTACTGACTGACATGAGATTAAATTTGAAATAAGGAACATAGAGAATATTGTCTAAATGCTTATGAGAATTGAATTTACAAGAAGCTACATGAGTCACCGGAACCTGTTCTCTCCATTGGGTAATTTAATTGGAAGACTATGGTGGTCACAAACATTGGTTAAAGATTCTATATTATGTGTGATATGATCAGTACAACCAGAATCAATACTTCCAGGACCAGTTTGATGGGAAGAGAAATTGTACTTGTGAAATTGATGAGGGGACGAGAAGAATTTAACGAATGCGGTTGTATTAAAGCCAGGCTTTGCTGTATTTGTTCCTGAGTAAATGGCAAGTCATGGTGTGAACCATGACTGGACATCCCTTGGTCTACTGCAGTTGCAAGAGTCATATTAGTTTTATCACCAAAAGCTGTATTGGGCTTAGCAAAGTCACCTTTTTGTTGCGGATACGCTGGCCGAAAATTAGGATCATAATTTGCATTTCCTCTCTTCATACGACATCGCGACTCAGAATGACCATCCCTTCAACAAAAATCATAATGATAATGAAACTTGTTTCCTTTTGGTGATCTCATTGTTTTGAACTGAAGCAAGCAAAAGCAGCATGAGTTGAGGCCGCCATGGTTGACTGGTCTTGATAACCTATTGGATTAATCATTTTGATGGATTGTTGCCTTTCTTCTTGCAAAATCGATGAATAGGCTTTAGATACAGATGGTAAATGATTCATCATGAGAAGTTGGCTTCTTAAATGAATATAAGACTTGTTAAGTCCCATTAGAAATTGAATAAGACGATTAGGTTCATAAATATCGTTGAGATCTTTGAGTGCACTGTATGAACAAGCTTGACGAGTATTATAAATTTCCAGCTTAAAATCCCAGTCCTTTTGACACTGTGTAATAGTTGGCCATCGAGTCATTCCTTTGCAAATGATTACATATTGCTCACTGTATCTCAAAAACTTGAGTGGCATTCTGTTGTGAGAAGCGATCATGTCCATACATCGGCGGCTTTCTTCATGAAGATTACACTGTTGGCAATTTCTTTGGATACAAAATAAAGTAATCAATATACCATGCTATTACAACGATTCCAACAGGCATATGTAGGAGATGTTGCAGCAAGCTCTTTGATTTTTCCATCAGTGAATCCCATTTTGTTGTTGGCTTCGAAGGCTATCGTGATAGCACGACTCCATATGGGATAATTGTCCCGTCAAAAGTTGTGAGACTAACATGGTTCCTGGACTATCAGAATGGTGAATATAAAAAGGTGATGAAGTGTCTAGTTCATGGTTTGAAGCAATTGATGTTTCAGTATACGAAGATTTTGATGTTGTTTTGTTGCTAGAAACTTCCATGGTAGGCCCCTCAAATCCCCACCCCCCACCCAAAAAAAAGAAAAGGAAAAGAAGGTGGATCAAAGCTCGATGGCATAAAAGAGTTCGAATGGAAGGAAAATTACTCACTAATTCTCATTGTAAATACATATATTTATACAACAAATACAGGGCTAAACTTAGAGCAAAAGTCAAGGAACCTAATTGGAAATAATATTAATATCACACAAGGAAGAAAACTTAGCTAATATAGGAAATAAAGTTTAAGCATTCGAAAAAAATGCTGGGATCCTGTGTACTTTGATTTGTGTAAATGGGCTCCAAGAGTTACCCTATAATTATGATATCAATGAATTTTAGAATTTAAGATTTATACATCAGAAATTTAAAATTTTAATATAATGCTAAAAAAATTTTGTGTACTACCCTCTCAAAGTTTAAGTCATCTCATTTAACCGGGAAAAAATTATGAAGAGTTGTTCATTAAAAAGGAAAAATCCACCCATCCTTAAAATAGCATTAGACTGAGACGAGACTAGATTCCCATTTTATTAATAGATTATCTCATGTTAACTCCTCCGCATAGCTCAATGGATTTCCAACACTAATTCTATCATGAGGTTTATTATCACCCAATTTAGAACAATGATCATTAAAAGTTTAAACAATAAAAAGAAAGAAGAAATACTAGATACTAAAATTTGGTTTGCTAGGTAGTGAATGAAATTGTGAAGGGTGAACGAGTAGGGATGTAGTTGGGGAGGGGAGTGAGAAAGAAGAGGGGTCCATGAGTTGACGTAGATGCAGGTTGAAGGAAACTGTGCCCCAAAGAAGCAGAGCCGAAAAAGAAAGGTGCAAACAGAAAAAAGGCCAAGGGAAAAAGAATAGGCGGAGAGGACACTGTACGACGGTGAAACATCCATGTCCAATCGTCCATACATACGGACATCCCAAACCCAAAGTCAATGTGGAAAAACATATTTTCAGCCGTGATGAAGTCAAGATCTCGTGTTTATATTTATCTATTGTAAAATATAAAAGTTTTATATTAAAATTTGTATAAATATAAATAATAAAAAAATTTATTTTTAATTTTTATATTTTTTTATTGAGTCATTCGTTGCATTATCGGATACTCACATTCACAGCCCCTCAACCAGACAGGCAGGGTTCGCTGGCCCCCACCTACCTCTTCACATCGGCATCCTCACCACCCCCACCAAATTCTACTACTACCTGCCTATCTAGGCAGCTACCGATACCATGACCAGATGACCATGCAGAATAGAATCATCCTCCTAAAACCCACCGAACCAAAGGAGAAAAAGCTTGGAATTGGAAAGTAGTAAACAAAAATTACACATATTTATCATTCTAGTAAGAAATAATTAGTGATAAACAGGGGATGTTCCTCAAGTTAAGCTGTAAACATCAAGGGCTCTGTCAATTGTCGTTGTGCTACAAAACATTGCCCTTTGCCTTCTGTTTCCTTTCTT
The DNA here is from genome assembly GCA_033439115.1 of Firmiana major. NCBI lineage: Eukaryota > Viridiplantae > Streptophyta > Magnoliopsida > Malvales > Malvaceae > Firmiana > Firmiana major. The sequence goes on along the minus strand of CM065908.1, from coordinate 9,634,340 downwards.
CTATTCTCATAAGCGCTTTTCTTTTTACCTTTTCTCTGCTCTTCTCTGTTCTACCCCTACTATTCCCTTCAGGAATCAAGTCAGCTGCCTAATGAGTGTAATGACCAAATCTTTTTCTCTCACCATTTTTTTTTTACAGTTTGAATTTAGCTGAATATTTGATGCACTGCTGCTGCTATCTCATCCGCTGATCTTAGCTGACAATCGTCCTCCATCTGCGATTACCGTTCCCAACACACCCAAAAAAGAACAAAACAAAAACAACAAAAAAACAAGACAACTGTTGAGAAATTTTGGAACTAGGGTTTGAGGCAGGACATGTTAAACAATAAAAAAAAAAAAAAAAACTAAAAAAAATTTAATATTACCTTGAGATTGAATGAGTAAAGAACAGAAGCATGCGAAGAAGTAATATTGAGATGCAGAACCGTTAATCTATGAGCTTCCAGGGTGACAATGGCTTGTAGCAACTGACAAGGTCTTCTTGAACACTGAATCTTTAAGTTGACATGATTGTGTATTATGTTAACCTCTATTTCAGCTGCACCTGGCTTGCTTTCTTTCTTTACCTCCTCTCCGCAATTCCCATCTTCAGACCCAATTCCAGATTCCGGCTGTGAAATTTCCATTGTGGACTTCGAAACTAAATTATCACTGTTGTTGCTTTCTTCAATTCTTCTCATTCTCTTTTGCGCTTCCAGGGATTGAAGAAGTTGCTCTAGTTCCTTAACGAAATCAATTGCACCCCCTATAATAGAAGCCTGGTCACCCTGGAAAACAAAATAAAGCATGATTTTTGTTCAAGAAAATAGAGCTAAATAAACTAACTGCGGGGTTAAGAGTTTGCTGGGATTAGATTGACTTACTCTTTGGATATAAGATGGGGGCATGAGAGAGCGGAGGGAATTTAGATAATCGTTCATTTGTCGTCTACGGTTGCGTTCAACGGCAATGTGGGTCATGCGTTGGCTCTCAACTTCTTCTTTGTTCTTGGCTGGCCTTGTTCGTTTTCGCTTTCTTCGCTCTCTAGTAATAGGAGGGGAATTTGTGAAGTCTTTCTGAGGTGAGGAACCGGAGTTGCTTTTTCGATTACAATTGTCTGCTAATCCTGACTTTGGTTGGTCTTGATTGGAATCCGAGCTGACAGCTTCAGGACATGAACCTGAATGTGGGGTTTTTTTAAGCTCTCTGGCCTCAGATTTGACCGGTGAATGTAAGTCGAGTATTTCATGGGTGACACAGCTTTCATGCTCTAGGGCTTGAATCTGGGCTTCCATTTCCGGGACAAAAGTGTTGTTATTTATCTCCCAAGGCTTCTTCAAATGTTGCAGTCTCAAAAGTGTCTGAAAGTTGGGTTCTTTGAAGGCTAAAAGTTGAGGGGATTCTACACTCTGAAGCATCTGAAGGAATGACATTTTCTCCTCTAAGCTTGGTATTATAAAGTGTGCTTCCTCTCCTTCTCCTCCAAACATTAAGCTCTCTGAGTTAACAAATCCTTGTTCTAAGCATTCCACTTCGAAATGCTCTCCTAAGAACTGCAAGGAAAAGAAAATGATATTGTGAAAAAATGAAGGAAAATAAGAAAAATACTTAACTGGGTGCTCATAATAACCCTCAAAAGATATTGGGTTCAGTCTCAGCAGAGGAGAATGAAAATAGAATGTTAAAGAGTAAGAAGGCAGTAGCAGATGTTAGTATTTTCCACCAAAAGAACACGCTGCATTGAATGCAAGCATTTTTAATGGAGTAAATGCAGTCTATATCTTGATTCTAGGAACGGGATTCAAGAAAAGAGGAAGTGTAAATGAAGCAGAAATACTAAAGCAAGCAAAGAAACATACACAAGGATTAATTGGTCCTTGGAGCCTCTCCATAACAGCTTAGTAGTAGTAAGTAGTTGGAAGTAATGCCTTTAATTCTTTCTCTTTCACTTTCTCGTTCTGTATCGCTCTCTCAGTTACCAACATTCCATATAGTGATGCTAACAAAACAATACAAGTAATAAATGTAACCCCCAAGAAGCAGAATAAGACCCCATTCCCAAACACAACTTTTATTCTTTAGTTTTTGGCGCTGGTAATACTCATAAATAGAATTTTATTAAATGCTTTGAAGAATTGTTACAGAAAGAAAGAGAGAGAAAAAGAAGAATGTCTCCAGACTAGAAATGCAACTCGAAGCTGGAGGTTAAAACAATGGCGAAGAAAATGGAAACAAGAAACAGATGTGCTGAAAAACGAAGGGTGGAAAATACCCAAGTGCGAGTGAGAAGATATACAGAATGTATTTGGTACTGGGAGAGTTGGTGAGACTTAGCAGAGAGGAGAGAGAGGTTGTCTGGTTTACAAGGTCCGAAAGCATTATTGGCGGTGGCTGTTTTGTCCAGCAGCGGGGACAGACAGTTGTGGGGACTCCCTTTCAAGCGTACACCAAAGAAAAGCTTTGGAGAGTCCTATCCTAATTCCTATGGATTGTGTCACCCGTCTGATGATGGGTCATTTCCTTGTAGCGCATCTCCACCATTCTCCATATTTTTTTTTCTAAAAATCCATCAAGGAATTCCCACTTTTACTGCTCCGCATATAACCTTCATATTCCGTTGCGCACATGGGGTCCAAAATGGTACAATTAACACGTCCTTTGCCTCCAGGGTGGTAACAGTGACCCTTCAAACTTATTCCACAATCCTTAGGGTTCTGGTTACCAGGCCAAGGGAAGATTTTGCTAATTCAGTTCTATTTAGATTCCTAGCTCAAATGGTTAAATGATTAGATTGATTTGCCTTCAAACTCAATATCTAATTTGGGTTACCTCCATCAGGTTGTAAGATTCATATGGTTAACTAATAACAAGTCCACAGCTTACAGACTCATCATTTTTGTTCAATTAACCATGGTGTCCAAAATACATGCCGGGGTGTTGGCCATTTTTCTTATTCTCAGAAATGGAAAAACAGCTTTTACAGGGGGCTTAACCTCCTTAGCCACAATATGTGACCTCATTCTACATAATTGTCTCAAGGACAGAAATGTCGTCTTCAAGGGGGAGCAGAAGGAGATTGATTTTCAGATCTGTCTTTTGCTTCAAGCTCAAGTAGTGAAGTTCCTCTTGAATTGAACCAATCAAGAGAAGAGTCCTTGTTGAGTATGGTTAAAATGTACCATTGAGCGTTAATGATTTCAGGGGGCCTTGCAAATTTTGTACAAGTTTGTTCATCAATTTTGTAATAGTCCACTGGTAAAATTTTTGAATTCTCCATGACTTTACTCTGCGGCATTGCTTCTATTTTCTAAGAAGTTACCCCATTAAAAGACCCTTCTATGTAGGAAATTGTATGGAAATAATGTTCTTGCTTCATTTATTTTGGCAGTCCTAAACCTCTTTGCCCCCACTATCAGATAAGGGCTATCACGGAGCCTAGTAATACTTCTGCTTTTCTATTTAAGAAATATACAGTAAGAAACTTGCAACTTCCAGCGTTTCCAGCTTCACAGGAATTACCTGATGATCAGGGCATAACTGACTCAAATCTTTCTGAAGCCTAACAAAGACAACAATCTTGACTGCCAGACCCCATTAGTAATATTTTTTCCGGTTGCCATCAGTACACTGAAGCTGTCATCTGTTTTATAAACAGCAATACTGTCATATAAGGCGATTTCCTTTCCCATTCATTCAATTTTTATATATTTTTTTCCTTCTGAATGATCATCTTGCATGTGGGTAACTCCCTCCTTTCTACATCGTAGGAAGCGGTTGAACAGCTCACACGTCCTTCCATGATTCATGAGTGGCGAGATGTGTATGTGACTAATGTGTTCATATTCACAGCTTCACACACACACCAGCAGAAGCAGAGAAAAGAGACTGACTTGCAAAATGAGACAAACACAAATTTCAATTCCTAATGTCTTAAGGATCTTATCCATTTGAAGTTTTGAATTGCGGTATATCCATTTTCCACCTATAAAACCATTTTGCATGTCTCTAGCCACACAACTAGAGGCATTCTCTTTCTCAAAAAAGCTGCAAATTTCGATCTTGTCCTGTAGTTCATAGACTATGCCCACACATAAGAGTCTGTAAGAAAGATAACCCTACATGTTACCACTGCCTACCGACCTGGCATTGATCCCATCAAACAGTATTCTTCTATATCTTCACGGTTAAACCAAAGCCCCAGGATTGCCAGGAACCTTATCCCCTTCTTGAAAGTTAAATTTCATCTTCCATTTAATTTTTACATATGTTTAATTTCATCATCCATTTAATTTACACATATAGTATTTACTATTACTGATGAAATTATTGGATATGGTAATGGACTGCTAAGCAGAAAATCATGTGCTAATCAAGATAGGCATCAGCTATATGCCACCTATATGTATAAAGTATGGTACTGGGGACGTAAAAGGCTTTCAAAAGAGAGGCCCCCAAGCATATTCGAAAATTCTCCCTTTCCATTAACGTTCTATCTGGATGGTAACATGACTGATATTATACTCCTTTCTGATATATTCTATTACATTGTCTAAGACCATGTCTGCATCTGCCTCCGGCCTGATTTTGACAAGGCAAGCCAACAGGAACTTCCCCACAGTAATGGCCCATATGTGCAGCTCGCGAATGGCCACCACATCCCCCAAATCCAACAGCCCCCTTTCCAGCTTTGTTGCATCAATCTCTTTAGGTGTACTCTCCATCAGCACTTTAAGTACACTCCGCAACATTTTTACGGTAGTCCCCAGAACAAGAAGTGAAAATATTAGTGTGCAAATCATATCAACGATCCTCCATGCGGGCTTATACCATATGATTGCCCCTCCAATCATCACTCCAATACTTTGAATGGAATCCCCTAGTACATGAAGGTAAGCACCTTCGACATTTATATTCCTCGTTTCTTTGGCTTATCCAGCAGCGGGTCTGACTGATATTCGTCAGCATGGTGGTGCTCATCTTTGGCGTGCTCTGCATCATCAAGATAATATTGGTGCTCAGTCTTGGGCTGCTCCTCTTGATGATGATGGTGGCGTTCTCCTGTAGTGTGTCCCTTGTGATAATGGTGCGTTATTTTGAACATAGACCAGATGCATAAAAGAGGCTGATACAAAAAAGAAACAGGAAGTTGAAATCATAAAAATGACATACAAAATCCTAGGGAACAAAAAAAAGATGATGAGCAAAATGTCGACTTTTGCCTCATATGCAAACTACTTTCTTCTCTATAACAATAAAGCAACTTCCCCAGATTGCATCATTCATATAGAAGTGCATCAAAAGGGAAAATATTATTCCAATCCTTTCAAAATGCTTATAAAACAGAATAACTGCCCCACAAACTTCAAAAAAGAAAAATATGAAAAAACTATTGTTTACAAGAATATTAAGCAGAAACTCACAATATAAAGCTTCTGAAGAGATTGTAGTTATAAATAAGCGAGTTAACAGATTAAAAGTTTGACATCAAGAAGCAAGCAACGCATTTAAGTTCATTAATTGAAGATACATATAAATTAAGGAAATAAGAAAGAACGTTACCTCGCTAGGAGCTAAATTTCTAGCAGCTATAGATAATCAAATACTTAAAAATAAGGTCATGTGGCAAAGACAATGACAGGTTGAATGCCACAAATTAAAAACAGCAAAATCCAACTACTTGACTACTCACCATTTGCCAAGGCTATGGATGAATGATCACATCACCGGCAATCAAATCTACTCTTAAAAGGCATTTAAGTTTGCTAATCAACACAATTGGACTGATTTCTGGTAATCATTTGTCAGCCGAAATATTTTGTTGGTTATGCCAAAGAGCAGATAGAACTTGCTTCAGGCAAAAAGCCAAACAATCCTGCATCACATTCTTGCATGGCTCTTTCATATTTCCCTAAAAGTTTGGATCAAACATGAGATACTGTTGGTAATGCGCCTTAGTGCTTCAGTTAAGTGGTTGCTAAATAATTGGTCAATAGATCAAGTCTTTAAGAGTATTGACATTATGACTTAATATTAGGAGGACATGACATTATGTTAGGAGTATTGACATTATGGCTTGATATTAGGAAGACATGACATTATGTTTGGAGTAGTGACATAACATAGTATTATGTTAGGAGAAATGACATAATTTTAAGAAATTTTTGTTTGTTTCAGCTCTATATAAAGAGCAATGTTGTAAATAATAATAGCTTGCATATATAAATTTTATTCTTCTATTTCTTTGTCTTTCATATATTTTCGTATATTTTTACTGTCTTATTCCTTCCATATAATAATAAATTGGTATCAGAGCTCTTTTCTTGAACGACTTGTGAGTTGAGTGAATCCAAACCAACTTCAAGAATGGAAACAAAAACAAATTTTTTCATTGCACCACTCATTTTTTATAGTGAAAACTATCAAGCTTGGGTTGTTAAAATGTCGGTCTATTTGAAGCTTTAAACCTTTGAAAAACTGTAGAAAAAGACTATAAAGTGCTGCCATTGCCTGCAAATCCCACTGTAGCTCAGATAAAGAATCATAAAGAAAGAAAAATAAAGAAGTCCAAAGCTAAAGCCTGCCTATTCTCAGCGGTTTCAAGCACCACATTTACAAGAATCATGAACTTGGAATCGGTAAAAAGCATATGGGACTACCTCAAAAAGGAATACCAGGGAAATGAAAGTACCAAAAACATGCAGATACTCAACTTGATCTGGGAGTTCGAGATGCTGAAAATGAAGGAGGTCGAAACCATCAAAGAGTACTTTGACAAGTTGCTAGGTATAGTTAACAAGGTGAGACTGCTTGGTAAGAATTTCTCTGATGAAAGAATTGTGCAAAAAATCCGAGAGAGATGAGTCAAAAATTTCTTTATTAGAAGAAACTAAGGATCTGTCGAGTATTTCTTTGCCAGAATTGGTGAATGCATTGCAGACACAAGAACAAAGGCGATTGATGAAAGAAGAAGGGTTGATAGAAGGTGCTTTTTAAGCAAATACAGAAAACTCAAGAGAAAGTAAAGATAGGAAGACCTACAAAAAGAAAAAGGCTGGTAACAACGATATGAACAAGGATGAAACCTATCCAGTTTGCCCTCATTGCAAAAAGACAAGTCATCCACAAAAGAAGTGTTGGTGAAGGGCTGATGTTAAGTGCAGAAAATGTGGCAAACTTGGGCACATGGAGCGGGTTTGCAAGCCACAACAACATGAAGAAGCAAAGGCTGTTACCGAGAAAAATGAAGAGGACCATTTGTTTGTCGCAACATGTTTTACAACAAGCAACACCTCAAGCGATTCTTGGTTGATTGACAGTAGCTGTACGAACCATATGACCCATGATCAAGAGCTTTTCAAAGAGTTTGATAAAACATTCATTTTCAAAGTGAAAATTGGAAATGGAGAATTTCTTTCAGTCAAGGGGAAAAGAACCGTGGCTATAGAAAGTTTGTCAGGTTTGAAGTATATTAATGATGTTTTATATGTGTTTGACATCAACCAAAATTTGCTTAGTGTTGGACAATTAATTGAAAAAGGTTTCAAAGTCATTTTCGAAGACAAATGGTGCTGGATAAAAAATGCACGTGGACGTGATGTGTTTAAGGTGAAAATGAGAGAAACAAACTTTTCTTTGAATTTAATGGAGGAGGAGCTGGAGACAGCTTTGATGGAGATGGTTAAGTAGGATAACCGACGCCAATTAAGTGCTACGGTGGAGTAGTTAGAGCAAGACGTTACTGAGCTTCATAAAACACTTTCTGAGAAGCAGGAACAAGAAAATGGGATGCTTCAGGTCCTAATGTGGGTGGGGCAAGATCAAAGGGTAACAGAAGATGCTCGCAGATTTGCTAAACAAGATGCAGCTGCATAAAGATATGCTGCTCAAGTGCTTCAGGAAAAGTATGAAGAGGCCATTGCTTCGCTTGCTGAAATTGAGAAAAAAACGGTAATGGCAAAATCAATGTTGGAGACTACCTTACAGTACCAGTCTAGACTAAGTAAAGCTCAATCTTCTCCATGATCATCACATCCAGATTCATCAGCACGCAGCAATCAAGAGCCTCAACAAGGAATCCCCGCTCGAAAGATTAGTTTACTTTCTCGACCATTTGGACTTGGTTGGCGTGACAGAAACAAGGGAAAGTCGAGAAATGCTGATGAACCCAATGATTGGAAACCCTCTAATGAGGGTCAGAATATCGAAATCTGGCAGAAAGTCGTAAATGCTAAGGAAACGAATGACAAAAAGATAAATTAGGCCTCTGTAGCTACTAAGGCAAGAAGGAGATTTGTTGGTAATGTGCCTTAGTGCTTCAGTTAAGTAGTTGCTAAATAATTGGTCAATAGACCAAGTCTTTAGGAGTATTGGCATTATGACTTAATATTAAGAAGACATGACATTATGTTAGGAGTATTGGCATTATGACTTGATATTAGGAAGACATGACATTATATTAGGAGTAGTAGCATAACATGACATTATGTTAGGAGAAGTGGCATAATTTTAGGAAGTTGTTGTTAGTTTCAACTCTATATAAAGAGAAATGATGTAAATAATAATGGCTTGCAGATATAAACTTTATTCTTCTGTTTCTTTGTCTTTCATATATTTTCGTATATTTTTTCTGTCTTGTTCCTTCCATATAACAACAGATACTCGCCAAAAATAGTTTTTTAATCCTTTTCGACACCATAGATAAAGTGAATTAAGCAAGCAGAAGTGTATGAACCACAATGCAAACTGCAGACTTTTGTATGTTTTAGAAAAGAACTTGCTAAATCGGTGTAGTTCTTCTTAGTATGGCATTTATTTATATTTAATACAAAAGTACGGGTCGATCAATATAAAAAGGAAAGTACATAAAGACAAACGGTAAGAAAATCTGTTGTATCTCTTAATGCCTTAGCCATGCTTGCTTAAGTTTTGGAATTTGATTTATATTCTAACCGTTGCTTGCATGAATCTTAGAGTTTCCCTTCTGTCTTGCATGAATCTTAGAGTTTCGCTGCTGTGTACTCTTCTACACTCCCCCTCAAATTGGATAGAGAGGATTGTCAAAGTCATAGTTTGTGTTGCAAAGATTTAAAGGCTAGTTTAGATAATGGCTTAGTGAAGATATCCGCAACTTGTTTGGAAGAGGAAACAAACCATGTGACAAGTGAACCAATGGCAACTTTTTCCCTATCTCAACATGCTTAGTGCGAGCATGGAAGACTAGATTAATGTCAAGTGGATAGTTGATACATTATCACAGAATAATGTTGGAGGAGTAGGCAAGTGGACACCAATGTCGAGTAGGATTAAAGATATCCAAGTTAATTCAGCTGCTATGGAAGCTAAGGCACGAGGTCGTGTAATTTTTGGTTGTTTCTTGGCACTCTAAAAAAATACAAATTCCTATAAGAAGGTACAATAGTTGGTTGTGGAGCGACGAGTGAGTGGACAACTGGCCCAATCTATCAGAAAAAGCATATAAACCCAATATATCAGGAGAATGAAGTTGGACACATGGCTAATGGTTCTAGCAACATAGCAAAGTATTTTTTTTAAACAATTTGAAAACGAAAATTTGTTGGTTGATGCATGTATTGATAAGCATAATTCACACTATAGGATATATCTGGATGCATAAAAGTTAGATATTGAAGTCCACCCATAATGCTGTGATAGAGTTGAGGATTTGCAAAAAAAACTCCTATTAGTAGGGGTTTTTAATTTAGCTATCATGGGAGTGGTGATTGACTTCCAACCACTTATTTGTATACAAGCTAATAATTGATTTGCATGTTTTTCTCGATTAAGAAAAACGCCCTCGGATGTTCTTTGGACCTCGATGCCCAAAAAATAATGTAGTTGTCCCAAGTTTTTCACAGCAAATTCCTTACTAAGACGAGTAATAAATCATCTTAAAAATTTAATATTATCACCTGTTAGAATAATGTCATCTACATAAAGTAATAACAAAATAATTCTACCATTACCATGATAAGTAAAAAGTGAAGAATTTGTAAAACTACAAATAAATCCCATAGATAAAAGAAATGAAGCAAAACGATAAAACTAGGCTCTTGGTGCTTGTCGAAGGCCATAAAGGGCACGCTTGAGCTTGCAAACATGAGTTGGATGATCCTGATTTGCAAAACCCGATGGTTGCTCTATATTGGTTCATTAAGACAATTATGAAAGAATGCGTTCTTGAAATCCAATTGGTGTATATCCCAATGGTTGGCTAATGCCATAGTAAAAAACCACTCATATGGTAGCGAGCTTTACAGCTGGAGAGACTGCCAAATATAGGAAATCAACTCTGGCTTTAATCTCAAACTAGCCATGATATCCAATCTCTCCGATCCAGGTGGGGTTACGTCCAAACTAAGGTTCGCAAATTATTCCAACAACTCATGCTCCCGTACCATTATATAAGACACCAACCCAAGGTTCTTTCTGCTCAAGGCATTGACAATTACATTTGCCTTACCAAGGTGGTACATGATTTCACAATCATAGTCCTTCAAGAGTTTGAGTCATCTCATCTGTCTCATATTCAACTCCTTCTGCGAGAACAGGTACTTGAGGCTCTTATGATCTGTGAAAACTTGGAATTTCTCACCATAGAGATAGTGGCGCCATATTTTCAAAGAAAACACCATGGCCGCCAACTCCGAATCATGTGTCGGGTAATTCCTCTCGTGATCTTTCAACTGTCTAGATCCATAGGCAACTACCTTCCCATCCTGCATAAGAACACAACCCAGTCCCTAGTGTGATGCATCTGTATACACTGAGAAACCTCTTGAGCTAGTCGAAATGGTGAGAACTGGAGTAGTGGTCAATCGACGCTTAAGCTCCTCAAAACTCCTCTCACATGCCTTATCCTATACAAACTTAACATCTTTCCATGTGAGGTGTGTCAATGGAGCAGCTAGTCTGGAGAAACCCTCGACAAATCTCCGATAATACCTTGTCAATCCTAGAAAACTTCTGATCTCAGTAACTGTCTTTGACTGTTCCCACTGTACAACTGCCTCTATCTTGGATGGATCCACTGATACCACATCGTTCAACACAATATGGCCCAGAAATGAGATATGCTCTAACCAAAAGTTACACTTGCTGAGTTTGGCATATAACTCTTTCTCTCGGAGGGTCTGCAGAACTATCCTCAAGTGCTCCTCATGATCTTCCCTAGACTTGGAATAAACCAAAATGTCATCAATAAACACATTCACAAACTTGTCCAGGTATGGCTTAAACATATCATTCATCAGTGCCATGAATGTTGTAGGGGCATTCGTCAATCTGAATGGCATCACCAAGAACTCGTAGTGGCCATAATAGGTACGAAATGCTGTCTTGGGTACATCTCCACTCCTGATCCTCAACTGATGGTACCCTGACCATAGATCTATCTTTGAAAATACTTGGGCTCCTCGAAGCTGATCTAACAAGTTATCGATGCATGAAAGAGGGTACTTATTCTTGATGGTGGCCTTATTCAACAACCGGTAATCTATACACAGTCGGAGGCTTCCATCATTCTTCCTTATAAACAGAATCGGTGCTCCCCAAGGTGAGATACTTGGTCTAATAAACTCATTCTCTAGCAACTCTTGCAACTGTTTCTTTAACTCTTCCAACTCAATCGGTGTCATTCTATATGGTGGTTTTGATATCGGCTCGGTACTAGGCACTAACTCTATGCAAAATTCCATTTCCCTTTCAGGTGGTAGTCCTGGTAATTTGTCCGAAAAGATATCAGGATAATCCGCAATCACGGGGATGTCCCTCTATTCCGGATATGCCTTATCTATATCGACCATGTAGGCAATGAACCCTTCACATCATCCTTTCCACCGTTAGTATCACAAGTCATTACATCAACATTCAACATAAGCATATAAATCCATCTCTTAAGTAGATTAATTAAATAAAATCATACTTTTTTCATTTATCATAATTATATGATTTCATTTTATTTCATAAATCTTACAACATGGTTTCCTATCTCGGCAAACATCAAGGTCTTAGCATGACAGTCCATAACAATATGATTGATAGCCAACCAATCCATTCTCAATATTACATCAAAATTAGTCATATTCAATAAAATTAAATTGGCTGTCATATCCTTTCCCTCTATCATCAGTTTACAATCTCTACATACATACTCAGTCAATTGACTATCATTCATGGGTGTGGAAGTCATCAACATTTTATCCAACAATGTAGGTTTCACATGCTTCAACAATTTATGTGCAAAGGAAGGCGATATGAAGGAATGCGTGGCACCAAGATCAAATAATACCAATGTTTCTAAATCAAAGACTAGGATGGTACCTTTAATCACATTCGTCGATGCGTCCGCGGTGTTCTGGTCCAGTGCGTGCACTCTTTCTCTGCTCACACCCACTGTCTGCTTCCCTTTTTCCTCAACTGTAGCCCTCCTCCTCGGGGTAACTGTCTCAACTAGAGCTCTCTCTGGCTCCTTGCCCTTTGTGGGGTAGTCTCAACCATCTCAGTACAGTATCTCAAGATATGTCCGGGCTTCCCACACCTAAAACATGACACATGAGTCATCTGACATGGTCTAGTCCCATGGTATCTCCCACATCTCCTATACTGATCAGTAGTAGGTCGTGATCCTCCAATAACCATACCCCTCGGTGCAGTCAAAGCCGAGTATACGGGAGGTCTAGCAGCTTTCTGCTGCACCTCTTCGATCTTAGGTTTCTTCTCGAAAAACCTTTAGCCTCCTCTCTTGGCCACTCTATCCATCTCGGATCTCTTTCGATCTCTGTCTCTTCTGACATTAAACTTTCCAAGCTCGGAGGCATTCCTCTTAAAGTCTTGTTCGCATAACTGAGCCTTGTGCCCCGCCTCCTCATAAGTCTGAATGTCAAAGGGAGCTAACTTAGTTCGGATGACCAATCTCAGTCCATCAACGAACTTCTGAATCTTCCAAGCCTCACTACCCATCGTTTTCGAGTCATATCTCCCCAAAGACATAAACTTGGACTCATACTCGTCCACAGTACGATTCCCCTGAACCAGGTTCATGAACTCCATCAGCAGTTTCCTCTGTGCGATGGCTGGGATGTACTATCTCTTGAAGGCCTCCAAAAATATCTCCCATGTAATCTCGGAGTGTCGGGCCCTCAAAATAGCCTCGATGGATCTCCACCAATATTCTGCCTCGCCCTTCAGCATAAACACAGCAAAGGCTACCTTCTTAGTTAATGTCCATCGAAAGAACCTATACAGTTTCTCCATCTCATACACCCAGTCCTCCGTGACAACCGATTCCTTCATCCCTTTGAACACTGGAGGTTTCAACCCTTGGAACTCTCACAATCTGCTCAACTCGCAGTTGTAACCCAAATCGCTATCACTCTGCTTTGGAGCGATAGGAGAAGTCGTATCCTGTACTAAGGGTGTCACCGTCTCAATAGTCTGAGGTCTTTTCACCTCTACAGGTGCTTGTCCAGTAGTAGGCTATGACGTGGGACCTCGTCTATCACCGGCACCCAATGCCTACGTGACTATCTCAACTAGGCTCTCTATACTCCGCTCTATACTAGCAAAGCGAGCCTCTGTATCCCCTGATCTCTCAGCAGGGTTCTATGGAGCCTGATCAGTTTGTGGCTCCGCACGGCTCTCAGGCCTACCTCTACGACCTCTAGCACGTGCTCTCACCCCTCTACCTTGGCGCGTAACAGCCATACTGCCTAACTTCCTGTATTAATAATCATTTATTAAGCTTAATCCATCACGGTATACACAGTTATATCTAAACAAAAGCACAGTAATATGAGGATATACTTTTCCTACGTTTTATTACTGACTCACATGTCTCTGTCACGACCTTTTTTCATTTCTCTTTAACCAAAAATCACTATAAATGTTTCGCGTTTTTCATTTTCTTACCTGATCGTGACAAACTCACCACTACACAGTTAGGCTGTGAGGCAGTAATAATCATTCCTTACCATTCATTTTCCAAATAAATCAAAAGTATTGTTATATATCCAAATATTATGTGGTATGTTCATACATACTAAGTGTTATGACATTTACATCCCCATATTACAAATTCAAATGATCACTGTGCTTTTACATTGTTTAGATACAAAAAGAATCTCTGTGTATATACCTCTGGGTGATGGAGATGCAACGGATGTCTCAACAAAATGCCTCAGTCCTCACTGGGCCACTATGTACGCTCTGTAGAGGGGAAAAGTAGAGAGGGATGAGCAATCACATACTCAGTAAGGCAATAATGCAAGCATGATCGATAACTACTCTATCTACATGTTGATACTGTTATGCATAAATAATTTATAACAAGAGCATGAGGAATTAAAACTATGCCACATGAGTATACATAGATCAATTATTTAAATCATATACATTGGCATATAAAACATGGTAAAATCATCATGTACAAATCATCTCATGCTCATCAATCGTCCAATCTCATAAAAATGGCAATTAATTTAAGAAACATCTTTTTGAATCACATATCTTTCTCAAATACGCACAATCACATCACAAATCGTTTTCTCAATCACAAACATCATTACCATTTCGCAAATCAAATTCCACAAGGCTCGACCCCTCCCTCGGGTCTACCCCGGATAGTTCACAATCACACTTATATGTCAAAACATGTGGTAGTAAGTAAATCAAATGAGACAAGTCACTATATCACAAAGACTATGTTGGCCAACTACATCATAAATCATCCCAGACCACACGGATTTCAGTGTGTGGGGTATCATGCTAGAACGAAGGTGGGTTAATTCTCCGCCAGTCTTACTCATCACGTAACCACCATGCGGTACATCGTACTCCATGTGGTATACACGGTACAACGTACTCTGCAGACCCATATCATGGTTGGGGGTGCCTGCCGTAGGTCTTATCTACCCCATACCGAGTGTAACCTCTATAGTCTCAAGTGCACGTGGGAGTACTCTTAATACCAGGTCCTAGCCCCTCATGGCCTTGCTCGTTCCTTTTGGGTTCCCTGATTCAGGTCCTAACCCTTCACCCTCACCCCACTCAAGAGGTCTGTTAGGTTCCCTGAATGGATTAGTATCAGGTCCTAGCCCCTCACCCTCACCCCACTCAAGAGGTCTGTTAGGCCTATTGGGTTCCTTGAATTCCAATCCATATTACCCTCACCACTACCACAGTGTGAAAATCTGTGTGAGCTAAGCTCTAGCACGATTCATGGATTATCATTAAGTCACCTCGTATGAGCAGCGCTCTAGTACAACATTTATGCATAAAAACATGATGAAACCATGTATGAGCATAGCTCCAGTACGATTATATGCATACGAAACCACTCGAAATCCACGTACAAGCAGAAGCTCTAGTACGGTTTATAAAACTCAACGTAGTTTCAAACCAAAGTGAGAGCGATGCTCCAACACTTTTCATACAATGAAAACATCAAAATCCAGAGCGAGTGAGGCTCCAGCGCAATTTGAATCACATAGACAGGACAGATGGCTCATATGCATTCAAAACAAATCTCAAAATATGTTTAGCACCTCACATGTGTTATTCCACAACATCAACAAATCACTAGCCAACTTATCCTTTTACTTACCTAAAACAAAGTATTGAGTTTTGTAAAAACATTCAAAACATGTGATTTATGCGATTATTAGCTTTACTATCCCATTTCTTTATAACACCATTTCAAACCACCAAATCTCATACAAATACTCATAGTTGTTCCATACATCGTCAAACTCATTTCTAAATATGCATGCACTTTACAACACCCTAAATACCCACAAAATACAAGCAGCTACCTCTATATACTTACAGAATTCTCTTACTTGGAAATCGCGACGCGTGATTCTACTTCCTTAAAACTGTTTACTCGTGTGGTTCGATTTGTCTCCAACAAACTCTCTGAAACTGCACATAAACATATTTCACAACATTTTAGCCCATTATAATCCAACTCTTGCGTTTACTATAGTCGATTCTACCTATAGTATCTATTAATGCTTATGAGGCCTCGTTTCATTACTCTACCCATAACTCGAGTCTATGGATCCTCTTAGGCCTATTAACTCATTCCAAATCGATATTAGATCGATACTAAGTCCATAGTGTTCATATTTCATTAATTTCTTCACTATAGAATTTGTCAAGCATTTACATACTCATTTTCCACAAATCCTCTAAATTCCCAATGTGGCTTCATTTAACCACTACAAATCATTCGTATTACTTCAATAACAACTTATCACAATCCACAATCCACAAACCACCAACTTGTCAAAATCATACTTTCTCACACTAGACTTATTCCATTTTCTAGGTCACATTAATTCCATTTCATCCTAGGTAGTTTCAACCATCAATATACATACCAATCAACTCTAAAATCAATCAAGTAAACAATGTACTTGGGCTGGAGTATTAGAAACTTACCAATCTTGTTTCTCTTCTTGCTAAAAAGGGAATGTTCCTTGCTCCTTCAATACCAACAATGATGTTTTGATTCCCAACTATGTTGTTCTTCTCTTTGAAATGAACAACTTTGTGTCTAATAGCGTCCCCTTCAATTCTTACTGAAAATGACTGATTTTAGAGAGATAAAATCTAGGTTTTTGGGTGAAAAATGGAAAGGAATGGTTCTATCTCCAAAAAATGCAGATTTCACTGCTCTTTTTTATAGAAATCACTTGATGAGATCGATCTGTCGAATCATGAGATCGATCTGGTCCCTTTAAATCCCTTATTTTTCACGCCAATTTGAATGCATGAGATCGATCTATTGAAAGCTTGAGATCGATCTATCTCAAGCAGTAGCTTAAGGAGATCGATCTGTCTCCTGGGGAGATCGATCTGCTCCAACCCGAGAGTTCAAAAAATTGATATGTTTGCCTTAAAAATCGATCCTCATTTTACAAAATGTTTAGCAGATCGATCAGGCTCCATTGAAGATCGATCTGTCTTGTTTCATTGCTCATAGAAGAGCATTTTTTGCTCTTTCAGATCGATCTCTCATCCTATGAGATCGATCTGGCCTTCATATTTTGTAGATTTTCTGCAGTTTTTTTGCAGTAAACTCACACCCAAACATCCTAAATTTGTTGTCATGGTCATTTTCTCATCCAATCACCTTTAAGACTTGAAAATGACATCCATTCATACCATATACACATTAGAACTTGTGTGTATCCATTATATAGCCAAAGGTATACCATACCAAGCTAAATGGAAGTTCAACGTCATTCCATTTTACCACACTACTCATTTTGAGTTCAAATCACATTCATCACTTATAAAAACCCATTTTTCCATATTCATATAGAATGAAACTTGTGTGTACATTACAAATTCATGTTACAAGTATGTACATCGAATCCATGGACTTACATCATTTATGCTTTACATTGTAACTACATCACTATACTCATGATTTCATAAAGTTACATATCTAAAATACGGGTCTTACAATGTGGTGGATATTCAATGGTTTGCGATGAGTCAAGATCAATAGTGTTGTGTGTTTCACTCTCTAAGATGACATAAAGATTGAATGAGGCAATTTTCCTAGAAACCATTCACCAAAAACAGTAAGATCAAGGTTAGTATTAGGAATAACATATATATTTTGAGGTTTTCAAAAAGGAAATATTTCTTTATCAAAAACTGCATGCCATGAAATATATATACAATTTGTAGGAGGATACAAACATCTATAGCCCTTATATCGGTGACTATATCTAAGAAAAACACATGGCAATGATTGAGGGTCAATTTTAGATTTTTCATAGTTACAAAGATAAAGAAAACACTTACAACCAAAGACTTGTAAAGTTGCATAGTTTGGTGTCTTACAAAATAAGTTTTTATATGGAGATTTCATGTTCAAAACATGTGTAGGTAATCTCTTAATTAGCTAACAACAGTACTAAGGCTTCAACCCAAAATCTTTTAGGTACGTTTCTATGAAATAACATAGTCAAGTCGAGTTAAATGATATTTTTATGTTTATGTTCTGCTAAGCCATTTTACTCCAAAGTACCTGAACATGACATTTGATGATGTATTCCATGTTCTACTAAATAATGTTTAAGCTTTTTGTTAGAAAATTCTCCACCACCATCTGATTGAAAATTTTTAATTTTCCAATCAAATTGATTAAAAATAAATTTATGAAAATCTACAAAGCATTTAAAAAAAATCACTTTTGCGATATAATGGGAAAAATCATGTAAAACGAGTGCATTCATCAATAAAAACAACATAATATTAAAAATTTTGAAACCAGTTAACTGGGGCTGAACCCCACAAATCACAATGAATTTTTGCTAAAGGTTTATCAAAAAATTCATTAGAAATCAAGAAAGGTAATCTACATGCTTTGATCATTTGACAACTATAACATAACTGATCAATCTTACTACTAGAACTTTGAATCAATTTATTCTTTTTTAAATGTTTGACTACTTGTAATTGAGGATGACCTAATATTTGATGTAAAATCTACATGCTCACAGTTCTGAATCAAGTGGAATATAAGGTTATTCCATGTTTTGATTACAAAGACATAAAGATTATTGCTTCTAACTCCAGTATCAATTATTGGCCTCGTTTTCCTGTTCCTTATCACAAACCCATTATCGATGTTATAAGGTAAATCATTTGTAAGTTGACTAATATATGTTAAACTCTTTTTAATGTCAGGTATAATTAAAACATTATCAAGCTTTATGAATATAAGGTTATTCCATGTGTTGGCTACAAGACATAAAGATCATTTGCTTCTAACTCCAGTATCAATCATTGGCCTCATTTTCCTATTCCTTATCACAAACCCATTATCAATGTTATAAGGTAAATCATTTGTAAGTTGACTAATATATGTTAAACTCTTTTTAATATCAGGTACAATTAAAACATTATCAAACTTTATCTTATTATTACCAATATTTAAATTTGTTAATCTAAATGAGTTATATCAATAGATTTACCATTTCTAACTATAATTTTTTCAGGATCATAATAAGGAACAAGTGAATTTAGCTTACCTAGATCTGAAGTTATGTGATTATTACTTGCGCCAATGTCAGGAAACCAACTATTGTCTGGATTTTCAATCATTGATCATGCAGCAAAATGTTGAGGGATCTATTCAAAATGGTAAGAGTGATTGAAGTGATGATAACATTCAAGTGCAGTGTGATTTGCTTTCTTGCATATTTAACACATTGCATTTTTCTTTCTCTTTCTTTGATTTACCATTTTGTGAGAAATTTGCCAACTGATAATTTCAAGATTGAAAATTTTTTGATTCATTTGAGAATTGGGTTGAATGAGTAAATTCATGTCCTTTAGATGTAAATTAATTTGATGAGTACTTTCCTCTTCATGGGAAACTCCTTCCTCTCCCTTCTTGACATTGAGCCATAAATGCCATATTTTAATTTGCTTTTATAACACTATTAGAGTTTATAGCTTGAATAATTTCATGACTTTGGAGTTGAGAAACCAATTTAGTATAAGTTGGTTTTGGAGGTTTTAACATGGTTATAACAAATGATTCATATTCATGACTCCAGTGAGAAGAGAGAACACTTTATCTTTGTCATTAATAGGTTTTTCCCTATGGCTAAAAACTCATCACAAATTTCTTTAAATATTCAGATGTATTCAGCCATAGTGTTGTTGCTTTTGTGATGATGACAAAGCTTCTGTTCTAGAACGAACTCATACTCTTGAGTGTTTTGAGCAAATATGTCTAAAAGAGCTCCCTATACTTTAGCGGATGTGTTGTGACACTCTTAGGTAAATTTCACATCGACTAAGCATGGGAGAAATGTTAGGTATATAAGATAGTATGCTTCATACCTCTAGTGAGGTTTTTTAAAACTGTAAGGTATAATAGGTCAAAACGGACAATACCACTAGTGGGTTCGGCTGTTACTTATGGTATCAGAAAGACTTTGCGTGATCTCTTGAAAGATAGTAGGGCAAATCTTAGCGAGGATGTAGAATCCAGAAAGAGAGTATATGTGACACGCTTAGGTAAATCCCACATCAACAAAACACAAAAGAGATGTTGAGTATATAAGATAGCATGCTCTATACCTGTAGTGGGGCATTTTAAAATTGGTAGGTCTAATTGGTCAAAGCGGATAATATCACCAGTGGCTTGGGCTGTTACTTGTGTCAAGTCCAACACAATCCCGAGAGTTTCTTCATACAGCGTGCTAATGATCCAGACATGAAGAAGATGATCTGATTTTTGCCATGCTAGATATATTAGGTTCACAGCCATATCTTTTATGGCAACAACTTCAACTATCGAACTTTCTACATATTGCTATGGCATAGGAAAACTCCTATCAATAAATCCCATTATATCTTACAACTCAAAATGACTCCCAGGATTTTAGTTTTCCAAAGTAGGAAGTTGTTTTGCTTCAGTTTGAGAGATAAAAAATTTCCAACATTAAGGGTAGAAGGATAAGGATAGTTTACTGTTTGAGATGAAACAAAAAAGTCATGGATAATTTCAAAGAGTAAAAAGAAAATGAGACAGATTTCAAAGATTTACAAAGTCTGCTCCGATACCATACAAACTTTTGCAAGTTTTAGAAAAAAAATCAGTGAGTCAGTATAATTCTTCTCAGTATGGCATTTATATATATATATATATATATATATATATATTTAGATACAGAGTACAGGTTGATCAATATAGAAAGAAAGGTATATAAAGACAAACGCTATATCTCTTAATGATTTAGCTGTGCTTGCTTAAGTTTTAGGATTTGATTTATATTCTAACCATTACTTGCATGAATATTGGAGTTTCCCTTTTGTCCTGCATGAATCTTGGTGATTATCAAATATTAAAATAGAAGGAAAAAAGTAAATTAAATGATTATCAAATACTGTGAACGGGGTCTTTAGCGTGCAAGTATTTTAAGCAACCCCAAAAGGCCATAACTAGATATAGCAACATGTATTGTAAGATAGTTAATTAGTTATTTCATACAGAGACTAAAAAAATCAAGAGGAAGATTCTAAAGTGAATAATTACTAATTCTAGTTTAAAGTACAGATTTTAGCAAAAAAAGAAGTGAGGAAAGTACTACACCTCTGAATCTTGAGTTGATGTAGTAGAATATATAGAAAGCTTGTACCTCGATTAAAAGTTAAAGCGCATTAAGAACAAGTAGATTAAATAAACATAATTGAAATCATCCAAAGAATCGTCACAAAGTAATTGCAATCTGCCCAAAGTTGGTTACATCGATTCTAGGAGAAAGGAGTTTAGTTCCTAGAAATCATAATAAACATCCAATAATTCCAAATCATCATCCTTAGAATAAACATTGATCAAAAAAAATGTAAAAGATGGAGTTTCTATGGAGCTAAATCAATCCTGAAGCCTTTTGCCGCAACCTCCTTCGATATTCTGATAAAAAGATTATTTATAAGGTTCCCAGGCACTAAAACGCGGAATGCCACGTGGAAAAAACAGTGTTGCCCTAATCAGACTGCTATGCTGCGACAATGGTATTGATTCCCCAGATCTGCTCTGCACTGTCCAGTTTCTTCTATTACTGCAGCATAAGTCACGATCAGCATCCTGCAATTTCACTTCTTCACAGAATTATCAGAATCAGCTCCAAAAGCTTTAATTTCTCCATATTGTTCTTTTTCCTGCACAAATGCACAAAACACATAAAACATACCTAATATAGCAAAGAACAAATCAAATAACTAAGTAAAAAGGGTTCTAAACATATATAAATTTCAGTGCTAACATTCCTAAATCGCACAGGGCTCTACCAAAAAATAAATTTCCAATGGTGCAGGGTATGGTAAAACTCCCGGGATCCTTGAGCTTGAGGGGTAATTTCCTCTGGATAATGGCACTACATTCCTCAGTTAAGGCCACCGTCTCATAATCTTCCAATCTCCTTTTCCTAGAGAGGATATCCTTCAGAAACTTCACATAAATTGGCATTTGCTCTAAAGCATCTGCGAAAGGAATGTTGATGTAGAGTTTCTTAAGAACCTCAAGAAATTTGGCGAATTGTTGATCCAATTTTTGATCTTGGAACCTCTGGGGAAAAGGTACTGATGGTCTAACTAGAGGCAATATAGTGGGAACCTGTGTAAAATCAGTGGGCGAGGAAGGCTGTGAAGTAGAAGAAGGTATAGATGAAGAAGTGCCTAGCTTGGATTGTTTTGCAGCTTGATCCTGATGTTCCTGCTCTTTCTGAGCTGCTTATTTAGAACTTACGGATTCTTCAACTATTTGCTTTTCAAGTTGAGACTTAACTTATGGCTCCTCTAGCTCTTTGTCGCTCCTAAGGATGATGGATTTTACATGTTCTTTACCATCCCTTTGCCTAACAGGATTAGCTTCAGTGTTACTAGGACCTTGAGGATGTTGGCTAAGAGCATTTTCTATTTGTCCTACCTGAACCTCTAAGTTCTTAATTGAAGCAGCTTGATTTTGCAGGATCGTTGAGAACATTTCCTCAAGCGAGGGCTTCTTCTCAGCTACTGGTGCGTGGTAGTGTTGTGGCGGCGTAAGTGGTGGTGGTGGTGGTGATTGATGGAAGTGAGATGGATGATGCTGAAATTGTGGTGGGGATGTTTGATGAGGCGGGTGATATGGAAATTGCGATTGTGGTGGTACCTGAACCGGTGGAGCTTGAAAACTAAGGGGTTCTACAGGTCTAAAGCTAGAAGTTTGCCATTGGTTTTGTCTCTAAGAGAAGTTAGGATGGTTCCTCCACCCTGGATTATAGGTGTTTGAAAAATGGTTATTCTGTTGCTTCTGAAGTGGAGCAACATACTAAACTGATTCTAAGTTGAGCGGACACCTATCTACAGAATGGGTACCACTACACAAATCGCATGAAAGGAAAGGACTTTGGACAGAATAAATCAGATTAGGACTGGTAGAAAGATTATGCTGGGTACTGAGCGACTCTACCTTCCTCGTAAGATTCGCGATTTGAGAAGACAAGGTAGACAGTGTGTTGAGCTCATAAATACCCATCGACTTCTTTGACAATTGCCACTTCGAGGACCATAAATAGTTATTAGTCGCCATCTTGTCTAAAAGCTTGTAAGCTTCCTCTTCTGTTTTACACATTAGCTCTCCACCCGTAGTAGCATCAACAATGGTCCTATTCTGGCTTGTAAGTCCGTTGTAGAAGGTCTGGACTTGCAGCCACAAAGGTAGACCATGGTGAGGGCACTTCCTAAGAAGCTCCTTATATCATTCCCATTCTTCATAAAGAGATTCAGAGTCGTACTGGGTAAAGGAAGATATATTACTACGGAGTTAGACCATTTTAGAGGGAGGAAAAAACTTAGATAGAAATTGATGGGCTAACTTGTCCCATGTAGAAATAGATCCTGGAGGCAGGAAGGTTAACCAGTGTCTCGCCCTATCCCTAAGTGAGAAGGGGAATAATCTAAGCCTAAGCGCATCATCAGATAATCCATTGTGTTTAAACGTGTTGCACAAGTCCAAGAATTACCCAAGGTGAGCATGTGGGTCGTCATGAGAGAGCCCATTGAACTGCAATGAAGTCTGGATCATCTGGACGATTGCGGGCTTAATTTCGAAGTTGTTTGTAGGGACAGCTGGTGGCCTAATGCCAGTATAATAACCTCCAATAGTCGGCATTGCATAATCTCCAACGGTCTTAATTTCCCTATTTTCTGTCATGATGCTTTGCAGCGGAGCTATAAATTTCCTAGAATCCTTTCGAATTTTTTTAAGAGTGCATGAAATTTCAGGATCTAGAGGAAAGCAATCAAAACTTCTGGCTCTACGCATGCAATTATCAAAAAGTCCTTAGAATTTTTTTTTGAATTTTTAAAATTTTCATTTTTTTATTTTAATTTTTTTAATTAACTAATCTAGATTAAACTTCTAAATATTTACAACCTAAATATTTACAAACTAGAATTACACCTAAGTATAATTTCACCGATATTAACTAATAGCTAATTAAGACTTCCCTGGCAACGGCGCCAAAAACTTGACACGCCCTGAAGGTAATGTCCGCAAGTGCACGGGTCGTATAAGTAATAATAGGATTTTGAGTCCCGAGTTATCGTCCCACAGAGAAGTTGACTAGCCTAATTAACTACAGATTAATCTTACCCTAAGTATATCCTAGCCAATTATGAAACTAAAAGGAGTGATCTACATGGCTAAAATTAAAAATACTGAAAGCAATAAAATAATAAAAACTATAAAATAAAAAAAATAAAACTGAGCAAAATTACTTACAGTGCTCAGCGCAATTAAAATAAAAAACCTACAAAAGAAATTAAAATAGTTAAAACTAATTAACACAATTAAAATAAAATGCAATTATGAAAATAACAAAGCAAGATAAATTAAACTAAATTTAACAAACCTAAAATGCAATTAAACTACTTAATCAAAATGCAATTTAAACTAACCTAAGATTTAATGAAATAAATTTACCCATAATCTAATTCTAAATGAACATTTAATTAACTATCATCCTAATTAAAACTAAGTTTTATACTACTATGCAAGAATACTAACATGCAATTTAATTAAAGACTCTAAACTAAGCTTACCAAATTAAATTGAAATTAAACTAAACTAACAATGCATGAAAATGAATTAATTAACTAAAATGAACTAGCCAAACAAAGCCTTAACAACTTTTAAATCATCCAAATCCCTCCATTCATTGTTCATGCTTCATTTTTCTTTTTCATTTCCAGGAGATGGCCTCAGGTTAGTTGTCTATGCGTGTCCACTACTGCATGCTCTACAATCTCACCAACTCTGCCTCGGGTTCATGTGCTTCCTTCATTTCCTGCACTCAACACACAGCATGGCACCTTACTGCTCAGCAGATTGCGTCCACGGCATGCACTACTTCAGCAATGGCCTCAGGCCCGACCAACATCCCTCTGCTCCAGCACGTCTCCAACTACTTTGGTTTCATGCATCAGAAAGCCTCGCAACTGCTCTCGACCTGCTTCAGTCACTGATGCTGCTCTCGGCATTCCTCACGGTTTTGTCTTCTGCTACCTGCTACTGACTGCCCAGGCGTGTCCAGCTTCCATTCTCGGTTCTGTCCTGCATTCCATGTCTTGTCCAAGTCTGCTCCTCCTGCTGGTATTGAAGGCATGTCCGGCTTCTGCTCCCGATTTGTGCTACTGCTGGTGTGCGCAACCTCTGCCCAGCTAGCAGGAAACGTTAGCCTCTACGAACTGGTCCTGCACTGCCTCCCTCTGTGTCCTGCTTAGGGATGTAAATGGGTAGTGTGTAAACGGGTATCCGATACTACCCGTCCCATTTAAGTCAGATTCGGGTACCGATAAACGGATTTTAATCGGGTTAGGATAGTAATTTCACTACCCGTGACGAGTTTGGGTAGGGTTCGGGTAGTACCCCTCGGATATCCTGTACTCGACCCCGATTAATGTAATCAGGTTATTAATCGAGTTCGGGTACCTGAATTCGGTACCCGAACCCGTTTATTTTTTGCTTACAAAATATAATTTTTAAGGTTGTGGGGACTTGAACCTTTATCTTTTAATATTTATACAATGAACTTGTCAAGTAAATCATAACTTATATTTGACATAATGTGTTCTAAAAAATATTTATACAATAAAATTGTGTGTCTAAAAAAATTAGTAATTAGTATAATAAAAATAATTATGAAATTAAAATAATTGATTATACTTAAAATAATAAGTTTTAAAATTTTAAATATAATGTACTAAAATTAAATTTAAAAAATTCATAATTAGTTAAAATGCAATTCTTACACATTAATGATTAGTCATTTGCATATATGATATCAATTCATAGTATATTTATATGATACAAATTGTATTTAAAATTGTAATTTTCAATTTTAATAAAACATTGTTGACTAAAAAAATTAATAATAAATAATAATAAAATAAATAATTATGAAATTAAATTGGGTTAATTATGTTTAAGATAATATGTCTTAAAATTTTAAATACGAGGTACTGAAATTGAAATAATAAAAGTTTCATAATTAGTTAAAATCAAATTATATATATATATACACACACACACACACACACTAATATAGTATTTGTATATGATATAAATTATACTTAAAATTGAAATTATAAATTATAGTAAAACATTTTTTAGTCAAAAAATTAATGAAACATTATAATAAAATAATTATGAAATTAAATTAGTAAATTATGTTTAAGATAATAAGTATTTAAATTTTAAATATAAACTACTGATTTTTAAAATGATAAAAGTTTCAAATTTGATTAAGATGTAATTCTTGCAAATTGACCATTTACATGTATTATATATGATACTAATATAGTACATGCATATGATACAAATTGTATTTAAAATTGAAATTATCAATTATAATAAAACATTATTTACTCAAAAAAAATCAATGAGTATATGATAAATTGATAACTTCATATTATAGTATATGATATTATAGT
The DNA here is from genome assembly GCA_033439115.1 of Firmiana major. NCBI lineage: Eukaryota > Viridiplantae > Streptophyta > Magnoliopsida > Malvales > Malvaceae > Firmiana > Firmiana major. The sequence continues at coordinate 9,607,835 of CM065908.1, read as the reverse complement.
ATAATTATAATATATGATATTATAATATATGATCATTTACATATATGATACTATAGTATATGCATATGATACAAATTGTAATGAAAATATTAATTATCAGTTTAAGGTCTATATCTTTTTAATCATTTAATATTATTATCATTGATTAAATTAATTTACATTACATAAATATATCATAACTTCATAAGAAATCAAATGTATCAAATTAAAAATACTATGGTATATATTATGCAGTCATAATAGTTTCAAGTTACTTGTTGAACTATTAAAGTTTGTTTAAATATGATGGAACATGTATGCTTTTATTTAATTTTATGTTTTTGATTTTTGATGTTAGAATAATTTTTTTCATAGTCGGGTTTCGGGTTTGGGTTATTAAACGGGTTGTCAAAATATAAATTGAATAATCGGGTAATTACACGGGTTCGGGTATTTATCGGGTAGTGCAAAATTTATTAGGGTAGGGTTCGGGTAATTGTTTCAAAAATTAATCGGGTAATTATAGGGTTCGGGTTTTTTTAATTATTAATCGGGTTCGGGGTCGGGTAGTCCAAAATTAACGGGTACCCACCTCGTTTACATCTCTAGTCTTGCTGTCCAGGTCTGCTCTCGGTATGCCCAGCTCGCTGCACGTACTCCTCGCTTGCAGGACTTGTTTGTACTCCTCGCTTGCAAGACCTGTCTACCTTGCAACAGAACAGAGTGCACACAGTACAGGGGAAATATCATCATGGACACCATTGCAGGAGAAACATCATCATGAACAGTAATGGAAACAAATAGCAGGGGAGAACAGAGGAAAGCTCTCGGTCTGTCCAGCTTTGCTCTCAGTTCATAATCTGCTGACAGGATCTCGGGTTTCTTTCATGGTTCATGAGATCAAACCAGCTCCCCACATTCTCGAGTAACAAGGACAGCTAACGAAAAGAAAAAATAAAACTAACAATGGAAGCAACCGAGAATCATTGAACAAAAACAAAATAAAAATAAAACTACAAATGGGAAGCAAAAACCGAGAACTATACTAGGAAATGAATGCTGTGCATTAAGACTTGAAAAATAAAAGACTGGATTATAACCAAATCGAGAAGAAAGATGAGTAAATGAGGCTGCAAATCAACATGAAAAGCTTTTCATAAATGAAAACAAATGAAGATGAACAGTAACGTAGAACATGGTTTCGGGAAAAACTTCTAACAATAATAACAACTAAACTACTCTAACTACTTCTACACTAACACTACTCCTACTCCTAAAATTACATTTACTTCTACTCCTAAAATTACATACATTTTTCAATTGTCATCCATTCCTATTTATAAACACACTAGGGGTAAAATGGTAATTTCTACATCCTTGATGAGTTGGCTTTTTTTGGCCACTTGTCTTCACACCTTTGGCTCCTTGAAAAGATATTTCCATGTCATCGATCTTTTTGTCCAATTGGATGTGCTAGGTGGCATGACTCGTGTTGTCCGCGTGGCTCAATTTTGATTTTAGTCCAATTCCGGTCCATTTTCTACCGAAATATTCAAAATTCATCTGGATTTAATTTATCTGCAAACATGAGAATTTTAATTAAATAAAAGGGATAATCAACAAAATAAATTGGAGATTTAAATAATTAATTAGAAAATTAAGCACAAATAATTCTAAAAATATAGAATTATCAGTATGATTTAATCCTATTGGAGTGATTATGGTAGGCTGGCCGAATCTAAATGCATGTGTAGGATTGGTTTTAAACGTGAACCTTAAAAAAGAAGTATGGAGACTGATCATCGAATGTTTTACTTGTGGAATTGCAATTAGTGCACCACCAGTTACCAAGGAAGCTTAGGCACATATATGCGTGCCTAAGGCGATAATGGTAATTGTTGCGCATCATTTTGTGGTAAGGGATTTATATAACTTGTAGCTAGTATGATACCTTAGGTTAAGTTAAAATTTTACTAGGAACCATAGACTATTAGTTTAGTTAGGATTTATTTTAAACTAGTTATCTACCTTACTCGATTTTCACCAATACTATAACAATTATTCATAGTTACTAGCCTTAGTCAAAATGATGTTATAGTTATATAAGTGTACTGATTTGTAGTGTCAAATAAACCTAAATGAGTACAAACGTCTCACTACCTGATTTTATCGTTTTACGCATCTATGCATAATGTTTACAACTTGGTTGCATGGGCTATTTTGACTGTGATTTGGGAAAGTGCGGTGCTGTAAACAAATTGATGGTTGTTTGTTTGAAATGAAATTGCACGTTTTAACAGTCAATGGTTTACTTTCCCGAACTTTTGGTTTTGAATTGAGGTGATTTGCGTACTTATATTGTACACCCATCGTGGTGGTATCTTTTTGAGATTACTGACGATCCTTGAAAATGCCTTTGTGGTAGTCATGTCCTATGAGAGTCATCTCTAGCACCGATAGGAGGTTCTATGTGATTGCCCTATGGTGCCAAGTGTTTCACAGGGATGCCCGTGTGGCATCTAGTTTATGGGTCGTGAGAGCCACCTCTAGCACCGGTAGTAGGTTCTATGCGATTACCCTACGGTGCCAAGTGCTTCACGGAGATGCCTTCATGGCATCAAGATTTTTATGCTATCTACTACTGTAGACCTTGATCCCGTCTTCAGTACCCTAGTCCAGGACCTGATCAGTTAGGATAGGGCGGTAGTCACTATGGCTATAGGTGTTTTCATTATGTAATTGGTTCCATGACAAGTTAAAGATTGTACCACTTCTCTTCTATTTGTATTGAATGTTTGAATTGAGCTCATGCATGATTTTGTCAGATTTACATGTTTTTGGTAAAAGTGTCGAGTTATCGGATTTCAAGTTTTCCCGTGTCTTGATTTCGCACCCTGATTTATAAGCTATGAGTTATGTTAGCATGTTTTGTGAAGTGTTCTGATTTTAAAAGGGGTTGTTTAATATGACTCATTTTTTCTCCCTGTTATTTATGAAATCTTTACCTTTTAAGACTTAAAACCGAAGCTTATGCATAGTTTTGAAAGTGCATGATGTAATTGGATGATAACTTTGATTTTTCCAGCATGGTATTTTATTAGCTTCAATTATATGTCTTTCTTACTGAGCTTGTGGTTGCTCACCCCTTTCTTTAAAACCTTTCAGATTGATTAATGGGTGAACCACTCGGAAATTGTTGATTCCTCGTGCTAAGTTCGCAGTTCTCGTGCTAAAGGTATACGCAACAACAAGTGTAAAGTTTTTGTTTCAGACTTATATGTATGCATAGACATATGTAAATTATTCTTTTTGGGATGTATTAGCTGTTTCATCATAAGTAGGAATATTAAGGAAGTCAATATTACCTTTTCGTGACAATACACCTTTCTAAGTAGGTTATTATGAAGCTATGTTGAATTTGAAATTTGATGAACAATCATGATGTTGAAATCTTTTGATTGTTAGTTATGGATAGATAGGGTTGCTGATGTGATTGCTTGGTGTGATTGGTAATTGTGGATGCGTGATTGAGATTGAGGTTATTGGTTGTCATATTGCTCTTGTTGGCAGGTTAGGTATAAGACCCGATTTTATTGTAAGAACAAAAAGGAATGAATAGAAATTTATGAGTGCATTTAAAAATGTAAAAGGACTGAAATGAAATTTTCGAACACGTTGAAGGGCAAAATGGTCAAAAGACCGAAAGTCGGTATAAATTCGATGAAAAAATTTTTTTATTAAAAATAATAGATTGAGAAATCTTGGTCAAAAAAGGTGAAATAAATTTATTCTGGGTTAAATTGATCAAGATATCAATTTATTGGAATTAATCGGGATTAATCGAAATTTTTACCTCGAAAAAATTATCCCGAAAATAATCAAAAAATATACCGAAAAGTCGAAATAATACTGATAAATTCAATTAGGGATTAATTGAATAAATTAATAAATTTTTTAGATATTTTTGACAAGATAATAGTATTTTAATGACTAAAATAATAATAAAAATAATTAATAAAATTATTAAAGAAAAAGAAGAATTGAAAAAAAAAAAGGGGAAAACTCAGAATCGCGAAACGCGATTCTGAAGAAACAACAGAAAATGAAGCGGAGGCCGAGCCCCTCGCCGGCGATCGATGGCCGACGGAGGTCGAGCAAGGAAGCCTGACGAGGCCCGGACCACCATCGACCTAAAGGAGCCACGAACGGCGGCCACCGGCGAGAGGAACGGCGAGAAACGAAACCAAGAGAAGAGAAGGAGATTCTCGACGACCGACGCCGATTTGGCCGACCCCACCCTAGTCGAACGTTCCCGAGGCGCAGGTAAGCTGATTGGTGGTGGCCACGACCGGCGAAACTACCGGCAAACGTCGAAAACGACGAAAGGAGGAAATGGGTACCGACGGTGGAGAGAACAGGCTGGACCGGCGACTTTTCGGCGACCTTAGACAAAACTGAAGGCAGATTCGTGCTGCGGACGACCCAGCAGAGCCACTGGCGGCGGAAGCCGATGGAGAACCGATCGGCAAGGCACGAACCGGCTGAACCGGGGTGAATCGACGGTCTGAGCCGGGTCTGAACCGGACCGAACCGGTTCAGCCAAGAAAGAAAGGAAAAAAGGAGAAAAAGGGAAAAAAAAGAGGAAAAATTGGGAAAAAATCTCAGTGATGTAATCGAGCTAGGGGTAAGTCAGTAGCGGTCGAAATTGACCGATTTGAATTTTGAAATATTTTATTTAATGATTATTCGACTGGAAATTTACCCGAAAATTTATGAAATTATGTAGCTCGACAATTGGCATCCAATGAGAGCTCGAGATAGCCTCGATTTACGTATTAGCATGGAATCTAGGGTAAGTAACCCTTATTTACGATAATTTACATCGTTATGCGTGCTTCAGATTTAACTACCGCATAAAATAAATTAAATTCTGGAAATTTAGATAAATTGTCGTAAATAATAAATTGAGCTATTCGAGAGTTAGAACGAGGCCCAAGAAATTGTTGGTGGGCCCAATGAGCCCAATAGGCCTCGATAATGTGAAAATTAAATGGAAAACGGGCTTAAGGCCGATTAAGCCCTTTAAGGTGCAATCGGGCCCAATAGGGGTACATAGGCCCAATGATTTAAATTAAGCCCAGAAAATAGGAAATACAATTAAATTGTATGATACTTGACCTGAGAAATATTTATACGCAGTTCTGGACATTGGATTGGGAGCAGATCGGACTGCGTGACGAGACAGCAATGAAAAAAGAAAGGTCAGACTCTACAGAAAAATAAGGTAAGGGAATTCTACGGACTGCTAGAGGTAACTTTACGAAACTTCAAAGTCATATGCAGTCTTTTAAATTATTTGAAGGGTCTAGAAGTAAGTTAATAATTTTAGTGCCCTGAATGGACAAATTACCAAAATACCCTTGTTAAGGGTAAAATTTACAATTTTAGGAAAAATTAGTAGGAGCAAGAACAAGAGGTTCCTGCTCGTTTTGGAGGTGTTTTGACGCATGCATGAGTAAGCTGGCTAACATTGAAAGAAAAATGCACAGCATTGCATATTTTTAATGATGAAATTGTTTTGAAAACTGTTTTAAGGAAACAGAGCCGCCTACGTGTTTTATTGACATATGACGTGCTAGAGCTCAGCTTGCACGATGTTTTGATTTGTGTGATGCATGCATTAGTGCTAGAGCGAGAGCTCGCACTAGAGTTTTACATGCATTGGTGCTGGAGTCTAACTCGCACCTGATTTTACATGATTTTCGTGATACGGTGCTGAAGTCTAACTCGCACCAGGTTTTATATGATTTTCGTGACAGGGTACTAGAGTCTAACTCGCACTAGATTTTCCACATAATTTGATGAGAGTGCTAGAGCTTAGCTCGCACTAGTTTTACTTGAATTAACGAGAGTACTGGAGCATCGCTCGCACCCCCCACTGATTTTTATGAGAACATACGATGAGCCGTGCTTGGAGCATCGGGTAGACTGTGTGTCACCGATTAAATATGCTCGCACGTGCATTCTGAGACAAGATATGATATATAGGTCCACGGAGTACGAATGTACCGTGCAAGTAGCATGGAGTACGATGTACCGTGTGGCATCTTCGGATGCGTGGTATCTTCGGATACGGCATCTTCGGATGCGTGGGATCGGATAAGACTGACGGGTTGGATTGACCCACCTTCCGGGCGGTTCTCGATCAGGGTGAGATCCCGCACACTAGGATCCGTGTAGCAGAGGGGCTCACGAGGACACACGGCCATAGTCCTGGTTATTACCGATATACAGATGTTGCCTAGTCTCTCATGTTGACGATTTTGATGAGAACAAAACTGAGTTTTAAATCAAATGTGCATGATGATTATTTTCATGCTTTTTAAACCCATGTGTGATGTAAACTGATTTTCATGGTCTTGTGAGAGTTAGGACCACCCGAAGGAGGGGTTAAGTCCTGACTTTATTGTGAAATTTTTAAATGAGAAAAAAATGATTTAAAAAGAGTTGCATGTTGAATTTTTCATACGAACGTGTTTTACATGCCATCATGAATCATTGCATCAGTTTTGAAATGTGTGGAGAAAGGGTGGTTTATGCATGGCACCACGTTCATGTAGGTAGTATGGTTACCTACTTGTTCGTAGGATTGCCTTACTGTGCTTGATGTGCTCACCCCTTTCATTTTCTCACACAGAGAATCTCCAGTAGATGTTGAGGCGACTGAGTACTACATTCCGGATATCCGCTGCTGCCTATCATTTAAGGTATATACATGTAAGACCCGAATTTAATAAAAATACGAAAACTAAATAAGAAAAGATAGAGGAAGTATGAAGGAAGTCGGGTTAAATTAATCCCGAACACGTGTAAGGGCAAAATGGTCAAAAGACCGAAAGCTGGTATAATTTCGATAAAGAAAATTAATTAAAATATGGATTTGAGAAATCTTGGTCAATAAAAGTGAAATAAAATTATTTCGGATTAAATTGATCAAGATATTAATTTATGAAAATTAATCGGGATTAATCGAGATTTTTAGTTCGGAAAAATAATCCCGAAAATAATCGAAAAATATGTCGAAAGGTCACCCGGGACAATATCCCGAAAATACGGAGCAATTATACCCGAAAAAGGATTAAAAATAAATTAAATAAAATTAAATTAGTTAAATTAGAATAAAATTATGGAAATTTAGATTAATTGTCGTAAATATTTAATTTAGCTACTCGAGAAGTAGAACGAGGCCCGATAAATTATTGGTGGGCCCAATGAGCCCAATAGGCCTCGATAAGTGGGAATTTAGTGAAAAGCGGGCTTAAGGCCGATTAAGGCCCATTAAGGTGCAATCGGGCCCAATAGGGGTAAACGGGCCCAATGATTTAAATTAAGCCCAGAAAAGATTAAGTACAATTAAATCATAATATCTGACCTGAGGAATATTAATACGCAGTTCCGGACATTGGATTGGAAACATATCGGACTGCGCGATGGGACTACATTGGAAAAGAGAAAGGTCAGACTCGACGAAAATCGAGGTAAGGGAATTCTGCGGACTGCTAGAGGTAACAGTACGTAATTTTAAATTCATATGCAGTCCTTTAAAATATCCTGAAGGGTCTAGAGGTCAAATAATAATTTTAGTGCCCCGAATGGGCAAATTACTAAAATACCCTTGTTAAGGGTAAAATTCTAAAAATCTAGGAAAAATTGGGAGGAGCAAGGACAAGAGGTTCCTGCTCGTTCTGGAGATATTTCAACGCATGCATGAGTAGGCTGGCTCGCCTTGAAAGAAAGTGCACCGCATTGCATACTTTCAACGTGAAATTGATTTGAAAACTGTTTTGAGTAAATAGAGCCGCCTACGTGTTTTATTGACATATGACGTGCTAGAGCTCAGCTCGCACGGTAATTTCGATTTGTGTGATGCATGCATTAGTGCTGGAGCGAGAGCTCGCACTAGAGTTTTACATGCATAGGTGCTAGAGTATAACTCGCACCAGATTTCACATGCTCTTTCGTGACACGATGCTAGAGTCTGACTCGCACCATATTTTTACATGATTTTCGAGACAGAGTGCTGGAGTTTAACCCGCACCAGTATTTATAAAATTTTCATGTGATTTATAATATACAGAGTGCTGAGCTTAGCTCGCACTAGTTTTACCGGATTTGTGGAGTACCGCTGTCTACCCTTGGAGTCAGCCAAAAGGCCCAACAGGCTCAAGAGACCTCTTAGGTAGGGTGAGAGTGAGGGATGAGGTTGGCGGCCTTGTGGGGATGTAAGCGGGCTCTGCCAGTTGACGTGTTTTGATGAGAGTGCTGAGCATCGCTCACACAGATTTTATGAGAACATGCGATGAGCCGTGCTTGGAGCATCGGGTAGACTGTGTGTCACCGATTTAATAGGCTCGCACGTGCGTTTTGAGACATGGCATGAGTATTGAGAAACAAACCTCTGTGGGAAGCAGGCCAATTGGGCCGGAGTACCTAGAGATATTACATGGGTTCATGGAGTACGATGTACCGTGCAAGTAGCATGGAGTACGATGTACCGTGTTGTATCTTCGGATACGGCATCTCCGGATGCAGCATCTTCGGATGCCGGGGATCGGATAAGACTGACGGGATGGACTGACCCACCTCCCGGGCGGTTCCCGATCATGGTGAGAACCCGCACACTAGGATCCGTGTAGCTGAGGAACTCACGAGGACAGATGTGGCCATAGTCCTAGTTATTTACCTATATACAGACGTTGCCTAGTCTCGCATGTTGATGATTTCTATGATGATTTAAACTGGGTTTTAAAACTAAATTGCATGATGGTATTTCCATGCTTTTCAAAACCCACGTGTGATGTAAATGTTTTCATAATTTTGTGTGAGTCAGGATCACCCGCAGGAGGGGTCGAGTCCTGACTTTATTGTCAAAATCTTAATTGAGAAAGAAATGATTTATGATAATTGCATGTTGATTTTCCGTGCAAATGTATTTTACATATCATCATAATGCATAGCATTGTTTTAAAATGTGTGGAGAAAGGGTGGTTTATGCATGGCACTACGTTCATGTAGGTAGTATGGTTACCTACTTGTTCGTAGGATTGCCTTACTGAGCTTGATGTGCTCACCCCTTTCATTTTCTCCCACAGATGATCTCCAGTTGAAGTTGAGGCGACTCAGTACTGCATTCCGGATATCCGCTGCTGCCCATCAACATAAGGTATATACACTTGTACTTATTGTATCTACATAAGCATAGCACAGTAACATGATTGTAAGTAACTTTAGGGGATGTATAAATAATATAACAATTATAAATGACTGGAGAAGAAATAAGTACTAGGGTAGATGTATGGTGGGACTGGCATTGACGCACAGCCCAATTAGTAGTGGAGTGTTGGTCACGATTCGAGGACAGGTAAGAATTAAGTAAGAAAATAAACAAAAACGCGAAAAAATTCACTCTGATTTTTGGATAGTTGGGTCGTGACAATACACTTGTACATATTGTATCTAAATAAATATAACACAGTAACATGTTTGTAAGTGACTTTAGGGGATGTATAACTATTGCAAACACTTATAAATAACTGAGAAAGAATTAAGTTATATGATAAATGAATGGTGGGACTGGTATTGACGCACAGCCCAATTGTTAGTGGGGTGTGGTCACGATCAGAGAACAGGTAAGTATGAAAGAAAATAACAAAACGCGAAAAATTTACTCTGATTTTTGGGTAGTTTTGGGTCGTGACATATAAAGGTGGTATCAGAGCAAAATTGGTCTGATGTGTGTCAGTGTCAGTAATTAGGAAATTACATCCCCGTGTTACTGTGCTTGGTTAGATACAATAGTGTATATCGAGATGGGTTTTAACTAAGAAATGGTTGAGAATGCAGGAATACCTAATATTAGTCGCGATAGAGAAGGTAGAGCACGAGGCAGAGGTCGTAGAGGTAGACCTGAGCCTGCTAATCGTGCAGAGTTGACCTGTGAGAATCAGGATGAGATTGAAATGGAGGTTTATATTGAGCATGCCTCACAGAGTCCAACAGAGAGATCGGACAGTATTGAGACACGCTTCGCGAGGTTGGAGCGGAGTGTGGAGAATATTTTGGGAGCAAATTGCTCAGAGTATGCATGGGATTTGAGGACGAGTATGAATTATGAGTATGAAACTCGATTATATTCTTGGGCAGATGTTACCTCGACACTATGGACAGTGACAGTCGAGATGTCTAAAAGTTTATGGAATGGCTCAGATTGTCGATTAGAGTCCGATTGGCCTGTGAGATATTACCTATGTTGAGGCAGTACGTAAACTACAGTGGTGTGAATAAGATTGAGTGTTGCACGCCTCTGAGATTGGGAAAAGTAGTAAGGGTCGAAATAGAGATCGAAAGAGAATCGAGAATGATAGAGATGTCAGAACGTAAAAAAGGTAATTGGTAAAAGATCTAATTTTATGAGTTATGGGCTAAGATGATTGGTAAGGCCACAGTTATCCGATTGTAGCACTTTTGAGGGGTATTGTGATTGGAGAACCCTGATCTGCTATGGATTACTGTAGAATGTGTGGTAAATACCACGGAAGTAGGACCTACACCTACATATTATTGATGAAAATGGCCGTTAAGTGTGGTAAGACGGACCATTTATTATGATTGCTCAGAGTTGGGCGAGATTGCCCTACAAAAAGGTAAAGAGATAGAGAAAACCCTGTTGAGATAGCTGCATCGAAAAGGGAGGCCACAGCCGAAGAGAAAAGGAAAGTAGGCTGTTGGACGAAGGCGAGTATATGTCTTGGACCAGGACACTACTGATGTTTCACAGGATGTGGTGAAAGATTCCACACTGCTTATGAATAAAGAATGTAATTGTGTTAATTGATCCCGGTACCACGTATTTCTTCATGCCACCTTCATTCGCATATAAGTTAGTAAAAGACATAAATGCTTACACTCTTGGGCACAGTGCTGATAAATGAGTACCCCAATAGAGGAAGGTTAACTAACGGAATAATTATGAAGAGATTTTAAGTTGAAAACGGGGGAAGAAGTATAAGTCAGCCAATTTTATTCAATGGACTATGAATAAAGTAATATTTGAGAATAAAGTAGTCGGCTGCATGCTATGATGTTCGGATTTCTATCCTAAGATAGTTCTGTTATACCCCTGAAAAGTATACTGTAAGTTTTGATAAGTACTAAAAAAGGGGTGCAACGGTTGAAATTAAAGGAGCAAATGATGGTACTCATAAAATGAATAATGACAGAGTTTCATTATAATTGATATACGAAGGAGATAAGATATGTTTGATCCTAAATGCAAGATGTACTGGAGTAAGAGGAGTATGTAAGGTAAGAATATCTATGATACGTGAAGTAATTAGGATTAAAGCAATTAGCAGCGAATATGAATTGTGACCACAGGGACTGATATGTAAAGTAATTGTGGTTAAGTCTAAGGGTTAACAAAGGTATTTCAAAATACCTCCCCACCTGAAGACTTAACAGCGTCTAGAAATATATGTATATAATCTATAACTTGAAATCGATCGTGGTAAGATATAAATTTAAAATTTGGATACTTTTACTAGTACGATAAAGAATTATAAAATTCGATTAATTATGAAGGTTAAAATATTAAAAATTTAATAAAAGCCGTTAATATAAGAAAAAAGAAATGACGCGGGTTAGTACCTTGAACGGGAGCAATTTTGAAGTGATTATACGCTTATGCATACATAGGTCAAGGATATGGGCGATTAAAATATGTAATGGAGCTCAACTACAATGAGTTATTTAAACTTTACCTGGACCGATTGGTCATCATCCTTATTGATGATATGCTGGGTGTATTTAAAGTCCAGGGAAAATTATAAGCAATAATTGAAAAATTGCTTTTACAGATGGTTATTGCGAATTCTGAAAAAGGGTATACTTTGTTGACACGTTTAACTAAGAAGCGTGGTATTTGAGTGAGATGATAGACGTGACAGGAGTTTTGGTGTAATGAAGTATGAATTGACCACCGTGATTATTTTCACCATACCCAACAGCTCAAGAGGTTTCTCAGTGTGTATGGATACCTCAAAATCATGAATGAGCTAGGTATTGATGCAAAATGGGAAGATAGTCGATTGTAGATCCAGACAACTCAAGGATCATGAAATAAACTATCTGACCCATGATTTAAAGTTGGCAGCGATAGTATTTGTACTGAGTAGATGGCACTACTAGGTACACGATGAGGAATTTTGGGTATGCACTGATCATAAAGTCCCAAGTATCTGTTTTCACAGAAAGAGTCGAATATGAAATAATAAAGTGGGTTAGAGCTTCTAAGAGATTTTGATTATGGAAAATTGTACCACCCAGAAAAGGCTAATGTGATGGCTGATGCCTTGAGCAGAAAGAGTCTTGGGATGGTATTACATATGATGGTCAGGGAGCGTGAGCTACTTTTTGTAAGCCTCAGTAGTGAGGTGATCCCTTCTGATGATGACAGTGATTGTGTGACTGCTAGCCTGAGACTAGAACCGGATGAGAGTGCCCGAATTTGACAGGCTTAGCGTGATGATCGACATGGTGTCGATAGTTTGGGTCAGATTCAGAAGGGTACAGTGACGAAGTTCACAGAGAGTGTTGATGAATTACAAAGAGGTTCAGAGACAGTATAAGTACTCCCCAGGACCATCGTTAATGAGATAATAATATTGTCAGAAGCTTACTCTTCGGGATATACAGTGCATACGGAAAGTAACGAATATATATATGAAATCTCTAAAAAGGGTATTGGTAGTCAGATATGAAAAGAGATATGGTAGAGATTGTGGAAAAGTACCTAGTATGTCAGTAGAATAAGGTAGAGTATTAAAAGTCTACAAAGTTATTGCAGCCTCTACCTATATCGACACGGCACGGAAATGGGAGCAAGTCTCCATGAATTTTGTGATGGGTTATAGAGGACTCAGATGAATCATGAGGCTATTATGATGATAGTCGCTAAGTTGACTAAGTCTACCCACCTTCTGGTTATGAAATCCCCAGATACTTAGAGTGAGTATGAGGATTCAGGTATAAGGAAGATTATGGAACATTATGTAGCATTCCAGTGAGCATGGTATCATATAGGGATTCTCGCTTTACTTCCCACCTCTGAGAATATTTTTCAGGAAGCTATGGGAACCCGATTTAGTAATTGCACAGCTTTCCATCCTCAAACAGATGGTCAGTTAGAGAGGACTGTACAGGTTCTGGAGGATACGATGAAAGCATGTGCCGTTAATTTTATAAGCTCCTGGAATGATCAGTTGTTACAAATTGAAGTCGCCAATAATAACAGTTGTCACTTGAGTATCGGGATAACAATTATGAGGCATAGTATGGCCGTAAGGGTTGTTTCCCCGACTTGGATAAGAAAAAGTAGGTGACAGATAGAAATTTATTCTGAATTAGTATAATAAGTCTCTGAGGATGTTCAGTTGAGTGAGAGATTAAGAACACCTCAGAGCAGACAAAAAGCATTGGAATTCACCGAGGGTGAATCAATATTGTTGAAGTTATTTGTCCTAAGGAAATAACGACATAACGAGACTCGGGAAGAAGGCAAATTGAGTTTTGCTGAATGAAATTTTTGAGAGATTGGACAAGTGGGAGATAAGACCTGTAGGTTGGCGTTATCACCTGAATAAACAGGCATCCACAATATGTCCCATCTTTTGATACTTCAGCAATACTATCCAGATCCAGCATAGGTGATCAGATATGAACTCCAACAGTTCAGCTCAGTGCAAATATAAGTATATTGAAAAAGTTGATTCGGGCATTAAACAGGAAAGAGAAAGTATTGAGGTTTAAGACAATCTCCCTAGTTAAAGTTCTTGAGAAGTAATACACTTCGGAAAGGTCACATGAGAATTAAAAAAGTATGATACAATTGATGTACCCGGAGTAGTTTATGGACTCATATGACTTGGTTCTAATTTGGAGGACCAAATTCCTTAAGTGGGGGAAATTGTAAGACACGATTTTATTGTAAGAGCAAAAGGGAATGAATAGAAATTTACGAGTGCATTTAAAAATGCAAAAGGACTGAAATGAAATTTTCGAATACGTTGAAGGGCAAAATGGTCAAAAGACCAAAAATCGGTATAAATTCGATGAAAAAAATTTATTAAAAATAATGGATTGAGAAATCTTGGTCAAAAAAGGTGAAATAAATTTATTCTGGGTTAAATTGATCAAGATATCAATTTATTGGAATTAATCGGGATTAATTGAAATTTTTACCTCGAAAAAATTATCCAGAAAATAATCGAAAAATATACCGAAAAGTCGAAATAATACTGATAAATTTAATTAGGGATTAATTGAATAAATTAATAATTTTTTTAGATATTTTTGACAAGATAATAGTATTTGAATGACTAAAATAATAATAAAAATAATTAATAAAATTATTAAAAAAAAGAGAAGAATTGGAAAAAAAAAGGAAAACTCAGAATCGTGAAACGCGATTCTAAAGAAACAACAGAAAACGAAGCGAAGGCCGAGCCCCTCGCCGGCGATTGATGGCCGACGGAGGTCGAGGAAGGAAGCCCGACGAGGCCTGGACCACCACCAGCCTAAAGGAGCCACGAACGGCGGCCACCGACGAGAGGAACGACGAGAAACGAAACCGAGAGAAGAGAAGAAGATTCTTGGTGACCGGCGCCGATTTGGCCTACCCCACCCCAGTCGAACATTCCCGAGGCGCAGGTGAGCTGATTGGTGGCGGCCACAACCGGCGAAACTGCCAGCAAACGCCGAAAACAGCGGAAGGAGGAAATGGGTACCGACGGTGGAGAGAACAGGCCAGACCGGCGACTTTTCGACGGCCTTGGACAAAACTGAGGGCAGATTCGTGCTACGGACGACCCAGTGGAGCCACTGGCGGCGAAAGCCGGCGGAGAACCGGCCGACAAGGCACTGAACCGGCCGAACCGGGGTGAACCGATGATCCAAACCAGGTCTGAACTGGACCGGACCGGTTCAGCCAAGAAAGAAAGGGAAAAAGGAGAAAAAGGGAAAAAAAGAGAAAAAAATTGGGGAAAAATCCCGACGATGTAATCGAGCTACGGGTAAGTCAATAGCGATCGAAATTGACCGATTTGAATTTTGAAATATTTTATTTAATGATTATTCGACTGGAAATTTACCCGAAAATTTATGAAATTATGTAGCTCGACAATTGGCATCCAATGAGAGCTCGAGATAGACTCGATTTACATACTAGCATGGAATATAGGGTAAGTAACCCTTATTTACGACAATTTACATCGTTATGCGTGCTTCAGATTTAACTACTGCATAAAATAAATTAAATTTTGAAAATTTAGATAAATTGTCGTACATAATAAATTGAGCTATTCGAGAGTTAGAACGAGGCCCAAAAAATTTTTGGAGGGCCTAATGAGCCCAATAGGCCTCGATAATGTGAAAATTAAGTGGAAAACGGGCTTAAAGCCGATTAAGGCCCTTTAAGGTGCAATCGGGCCCAATAGGGGTAAATAGGCCCAATGATTTAAATTAAGCCCAGAAAATAGGAAATACAATTAAATTGTATGATACCTGACCTGAGAAATATTTATACGCAGTTCCGGACATTGGATTGGGAGCAGATCGGACTGCGTGACGAGACAGCAATGGAAAAAGAAAGGTCAGACTCTACAGAAAAATAAGGTAAGGGAATTCTACAGACTGCTAGAGGTAACTTTACGAAACTTCAAAGTCATATGCAGTCTTTTAAATTATCTGAAGGGTCTAGAAGTAAGTTAATAATTTTAGTGCCCCGAATGGGCAAATTACCAAAATACCCTTGTTAAGGGTAAAATTTACAATTTTAGGAAAAATTGGTAGGAGCAAGAACAAGAGGTTCCTGCTCGTTCTGGAGGTGTTTTGACGCATGCATGAGTAGGCTGGCTAACCTTGAAAGAAAAATGCACAGCATTGCATATTTTTAATGATGAAATTGTTTTGAAAACTGTTTTAAGGAAACAGAGCCGCCTACGTGTTTTATTGACATATGATGTGCTAGAGCTCAGCTCGCACGATGTTTTGATTTGTGTGATGCATGCATTAGTGCTGGAGCGAGAGCTCGCACTAGAGTTTTACATGCATTGGTGCTGGAGTCTAACTCGCACCTGATTTTACATGATTTTCGTGATACGGTGCTAAAGTCTAACTCGCACTAGGTTTTACATGATTTTCGTGACAGGGTGCTAGAGTCTAACTCGCACAAGATTTTTCACATAATTTGATGAGAGTGCTAGAGCTTAGCTCGCACTAGTTTTACTTGAATTGACGAGAGTGCTGGAGCATCGCTCGCACCCCCAACTGATTTTTATGAGAACATGCGATGAGCTGTGCTTGGAGCATCGGGTAGACTGTGTGTCACCGATTAAATATGCTCACACGTGCGTTCTGAGACAAGGTATGATATATGGGTCCACGGAGTACGATGTACCGTGCAAGTAGCATGGAGTACGATGTACCGTGTGGCATCTTCGGATGCGTAGTATCTTCGGATACGGGGTATCTTCGGATACGGCATCTTCGGATGCATGGGATCGGATAAGACTGACGGGTTAGATTGACCCACCTCCCGGGTGGTTCCCAATCAGGGTGAGACCCCGCACACTAGGATCCGTGTAGCAGAGGGGCTCACGAGGACACACGGCCATAGTCCTGGTTATTACCGATATACAGATGTTGCCTAGTCTATCATGTTGACGATTTTGATGAGAACAAAACTGGGTTTTAAATCAAATGTGCATGATGATTATTTCCATGCTTTTTAAACCCATGTGTGATGTAAACTGATTTTCATGGTCTTGTGTGAGTTAGGACCACCCGAAGGAGGGGTTAAGTCCTGACTTTATTGTGAAATTTTTAAATGAGAAAGAAATGATTTAAAAAGAGTTGCATGTTAAATTTTCCATGCGAACGTGTTTTACATGACATCATGAATCATTGCATCAGTTTTGAAATGTGTGGAGAAAGGGTGGTTTATGCATGGCACCACGTTCATGTAGGTAGTATGGTTACCTACTTATTCGTAGGATTGCCTTACTGAGCTTGATGTGCTCACCCCTTTCATTTTCTCACACAGATAATCTCTAGTAGATGTTGAGGCGACTGAATACTGCATTCCGGATATCCGCTGCTGCCCATCATTTAAGGTATGTACACTTGTACATATTGTATCTAAATAAGTATAGCACAGTAACATGTTTGTAAGTGACTTTAGGGGATGTATAAATATTGTAAACACTTATAAATGACTGAGAAAGAATTAAGTTATATGGTAAATGAATGGTGGGACTGGCATTGGCGCACAGCCCAATTGTTAGTGGGGTGTGGTCACGATCAGAGAACAGGTAAGCATGAAAGAAAATAACAAAACGCGAAAAATTTACTCTGATTTTTGGGTAGTTTTGGGTCGTGACATTAGGTTAGGTCCAATTGTAATCGTTATGCTACCGAAATTTCTAGAAAAATTTTAGGACTTAAATAAATTCCTTTACCTAATAGTTTAAAAGCCTTAACCTATATCGGACACGAAACTACAAGTGAAAGATCCTAAAAGAATAATAATAATAAACACTAATTAATGTTAGTTCACTTTAAAACATTTTTCGCTTAAATGTGCGCTTAGGGATAAAAGTAGTGGTCACGGGTTGTGACAATTGGCCATCACTTAGAGCCTAGTCATTCAATTGGCAGTTGGGAGACAACTGTAAACAAGTGGTCCTCATAAGAAATCACCAACATAATAGAATCTATTAAGTTGTGACACTTAGCACTCACTGCCTTAACACTTTGAGGTTGTCAAATACTGTCAAAATAAACGAACGTCACGATCTTGAGGCATGTGATCCAAATCACTTTCAGGTATTTAAATAAAGCTAAGGGGTGAGAAGAGGATCTAATTTGGAACATTCAACCTATAACCCTCTTGCATCCAAAAATTCTTGGCTCTCCCTAAAACCTCAACTACTCTTTGTGCTCTCTAGATTTTCTTCTTTTTCACCTCACTGTGATACTAACTTGAGCGTTAAAGCACACCATCAAACTTCAACACCCTTCAATTGTGCTTTCTTCTTTATAGGTCCTGTTAGCCCCAATTTCAATGGAGAACCTCCTTCAACCTTTGAACAATTTTTTTTTAATCTAAAGTAAATTGTTAAAATATAATAAGATTTATAGATCTATTGAAAATTAAACAATCAAATATACTTGGTTTAGTTCCTTAAGGGTCAATCACTTTGGGTTTATATCACTAAAATATTTTAAAATGTTCACATATACATTATATTATCAGAGCGTAACAAGATAAGGTATGGTAAAAAAATGAACCAAATGAAGTTTTCAATAGTATATTGAATAATTTGTGGTTTAGATTAAAAGATTTTTCTCAACTTGTTACAGCAAAAAAATTGTCTTTATGTAGAAAATAAAAATTTTGTACCTTTTGTGTTTAGAATTTATTGTAAATTATATCAGTTTGCAATGAAATCCAAACTTCCCAAAAAGCAATCATCTAAAGCAATCATTTAGACCTTGGTTTTCCTCAAGTTGATATGTAAAGCCATAAGTTCACATAAACCATGGTGATTGAAGGATTTCCATATGCATGCTTTGTGCTTGTGACCTGAAGTCTTGCCTTTGTTTAGAGTAATGAACCCAAAAAGGGTAATCTAGAGTAAAAATCAAAACTCTCAATGCAACCAAGTCAAATAGTGACACGAATCGAAATATGGAAAGAGAACCTATAAGCCTTGGAAAATCCTTTAAATGTTTAAGGATTTGTTTTTTTTTTTTTTTTGTCGCTTGGTTACACAATATGTGTTTCAATAATGTTTGAGCCTTTGTCCTTGTACATTCTTTTTCCCAAAGCCCCTCTCTCCCCAAAAAAAGAAAGAGAAAAAACCTCACTCCTTCATAGTAGATCTTGGCATTTGTTAGAATGCTATTATACAAGAATCTAAGAGCTTGTCAAAACGGATTGTGAGTTTAGATAACTATTTAAAATTTTGTAAAAAAAAAAAAAAAGGAGGTTGTAATTTTAAGAAAATTAGTTTTAAGCCAATAAAGGAACCATTGATTGTTGGTTAAAGCATTTCTCAAACTTAAATCTTGGTGCACCAAAGTTTTATTGTCTAGTTGGAAAGATCCAAATAGGATTTATGTCACTCATCTTGAGAAGTAATCACTAATTTTCCGAAAGGATCAAATATCACGTGTAAAAATTTTACTCATTTTTTTCTCTTGGAAATAATTGCGAGGAAATTTTTCAGCTTTTCGTTAAAAGTCTATAATAAGAGTACAAGAATTTTGAAGAAGTAAAAATAGAAAAGAGCTCTTATGATAATGTTAGGGCAAAGAAGATAAAGAAGGTGGTTAATACGTCTCTTTGAGAAGATAAGAAAAATGGTTTTAAAGCTAGAATATGTACAAGATTGGGTGTCATGCATACATATGTACATAGACATATCATGTAACATCAACATTGAAAATTTTCAAGCAAATTTTGAGATTAGGACATGTTTCTCAAGTTGAAGGCTCGAAACCATTCCAATCAAGATTTTAAAGTTATGAACCCTTATCAAAACAAAGGAGAATCAGATTAACACATGATAAGAAATTTTTTTAATCCGGCTTGATTGGTACCATATTTATGAATCCAATTAAGTTGAAGAATAAAAATTTCAAAAAAAAATAAAGTTAAGAAATTTCTAAGTCTTTCGGGCATAAGTTTAAGACCTCTAGGCACATTCTCAATCTAATTTGATTTTGAAAAGAAAAGAAATTTCTAAGGTCTCCAGGCACACTTTTAAGTTCTACGAGCATAAATTTAAGACGTCCGGGCTTCGGGTGTAAATTTTAAGACCTCCGGGTATAAATTTCAAGACCCCTAAATACATTCTTAATCCAGTTTGATTTCTAAAAGATAAGAAATTTCTAAGCCCTTTGGGCATACTTTTAAGTCCTCCAAACATAAATTTTAAGACCTTTGGGTGTAAATTTTAAGACTTCCGGGCATAAATTTTAAGACCTCCGGACACGTTCTAAATCCAATTTGATTTTCAAAAGATAACAAATTTCTAAGCCCTCTGGGCATACTTTAAAGTTCTCCGGGCATAAATTTTCAAACCTCCAGTTGGAAATTCCAAGACCTTCGGGCACATTCTCAATCCGTTTGATTTTCAAAATATTAGAAATTTGTAAGTCTTCCAGGCATAAATTTAAGACCTCCAGGTGCAAATTCTAAGACCTTTGAGCATAAATTCCAAGACCTTTGGACACATTCTCAATTTAGTTTGATTTTCGAAAGATAAGAAATTTCTAAGTCCTTTAGGCGTAAATTTAAAACCTTCGGGCACAAATTCCAAGACCTTCGGGCATAAATTTTAAGAACTCTAGGTACATTCTCGATCCAATTTGATTTTCAAAAGATGAGAAATTTCTATGTCATTCGCGCATAAATTTAAGACCTCCAAACGCAAATTCCAATACCTCAAGGTATAAATTTCAAGACCTTCAAGCACATTCTCAATTCAATTTGATTTTCAAAAGATAAGAAATTTTCAAGTCTTTCGAGCATAAATTTAAGACCTTTGGGCACAAATTCCAAGACCTCTGGGAGCATTATCAATATGGCTTAATTTTCAAAAGGCAAGAAATTTCTAAATCCTTTGGGCATAAAAGCCAAGCCAAGATCATCGAGCATTATTTCAAAGTCCTCTAGGCATAAATTCTAAGTTCTCTGGGCGTAAATTTCAAATTCTCTGAGTATTTTCTAAGTCCTCATGACACAATTTCAAGTCCTCCGAGCATCAATCCCAAGTCTTCCAGGCACCAATTTGAAGACTTCTCAACAAATTGTTAAGTCCTCTGGGCACAAAAATTATAAGTCCTCTGGGCAACATTTCAAGTCCTCCGGGTACAAAATTTTCTAGTCCTTTGGACACAAATCTTAAGTCCTCCTGGCATAGATTTTAAGCCTTTCGGGCATAGTTTCAAAATCCTCCGTTTTCAAGTCATTGACTTATTGCTTTATGAAAAGTGAAGAGCCTTTAGCAAGAGAAACTATTAAATTTAAATCTTAAAAGAAGGGGAAACAAAAACAAGAAATGAAAAACAAACAAAACAGCTAAATATGAAAAACAAAATTATAGCAAATCAAGGATCTAACAAAATTGTTATTTATTGTCTTTGTCCAATTCTTGATTCTAAGCAATGTGTAAAGAAAAGCAGCCGCAAGCATTTAATGTTGTCCAAACTTTTAAATAATAATCAAAATAAATTGAATTTTCATTTTCAACCCGAATTCATGATCTTTAGCGAATTTTTGTCCAATTTGCCATTACAAAAATCCAACAATTGGGTTAAACAAACTTGAAAGCCCACAATTCAATTACAATGATATTAGGTCCAATAAATAGTCCGAATATTGTTATCAAGGCCCAAACAGCAGCCCATGTTTTAATGGCCCAACCCTTTATCTAATTTCTCCTTCTAATTTATTTTATTTTACTTTTAATTATTGGAAAAAAATCGAAATCAAAAAATAAAATAAAATGGAAACGGGCGCGAAGATTGCCTGTGACGGCAGCAGGCCAGGGCAGGCACCACCCTTTTGCCTCTGCCATTCTCAGCTCTTCCCACCTCACCTGCAATTCAATCCATTTTTTCAGTAAACACAAACCCAGCTTTCTCCTTTGACTTCTGACCCCTACTTTTGCTTATCATTGATCTATCCATGGGCTATTTTGCACTCGGGAAAACTCAGACAGCGTGAACTCAGCAAAGATCTCTTCCCAGGTTCGGATTTTACCCTCTGGGTTTCGCATCACCCAAGAATCAGCAGCCATTGCTGCAGGAAATACAAAGAAAACAGAAGGACGCTTTTTTTTTTTTCTCGGAGCCATAATCAGTGCACTCTAAAAACTCAAACACAGACCTTGACCCCCAAACCTCGAAACCCCTCTACCTAAACCCAAACTCTTTACCTGGGTACACAAAAAAACCTGAGATCCCGTTTCCCAAACGGAGAAACCTCTACCTTTGCCCACACGACCCACCCTCGCCAATTTGTCCCAAAACAGTCAGCCCGGATCCGAAGCCCTTACTCGAATCACCATCATCATCCTCCCACAGTCACTCTCCAAACAGCAACACCATATAGCTATAAGAAAAATAGAAAAATCTCTGCAGCAGCTTCATCTTTGAAAAGGAAGCAACACAAGTGCAATGCAAAGAAAAAAATCACAGCCAAGAAAAGAGGAAGAGAACACAGTGGAGATCGGGGCTTCATTTTCGGGAAAGCCGATTGAAGTCTAGATCTACACAGATCTGGACTCCTCCTTCGAAAATCGACGCCATCAGCAAAGGGGAGGGGAGCGTTGCTGGCCGGAGGAAAAAGGGGCAACGGCAGGAGCTTGCGACGACAGAGGGAAGGAGAAAGCTTGGGCGGGGAAGAAGAAAATATAAGGGATATAGCTCGGGTTTGAGAAGAAGAAAGGAAAAAGGATTTGCGTTGCAGGTAGGTATAACTGGGATTAAAATGGGTAGGGTAAACGGGTATTTGATATTCTTCGTCTCGTTTAAGTTAGATTTGGATATCGATAAACGAGTTTTAATCAGGTTAAGGTAGTAATTTTATTATCCGTGATGAGTTCGGATAGTACTTTTCAGATGCCCAGTACCCGAATCTGATTAATGTAATCGGGTTAGGGTACCCGACTCGGTTAATTCGATACTCGAACCCGTTTATTTTTTACTTACAAAATATAATTTTAAGGTTGTGGAGACTTGAACCTTTATCTTTTAATCTTTATACAATAAACTTGCTAAGTAAATCATAACTTATATTTGACATAATATGTTCTAAAAAATATTTATACAATAAAATTTTGTGTGTCTAAAAAAAATTAGTAATTAACATAATAAAATAATTATGAAATTAAAATAATTGATTATACTTAAAATAATAATTTTTAAAATTTTAAATATAATGTACTAAAATTAAATTAAAAGAAATTCATAATTAGTTAAAATGCAATTCTTACATATTAATGATTAGTCATTTGCATATATGATATCAATTCATAGTATATTTATATGATACAAATTGTATTTAAAATTGTAATTTTCAATTTTAATAAAACATTGTTGACTAAAAAAATTAATAAAAAATAATAATAAAATAAATAATTATGAAATTAAATTGGTTTAATTATGCTTAAGGTAATATGTCTTAAAATTTTAAATACGAGATACTGAAATTGAAATAATAAAAGTTTCATATTTAGTAAAATCAAATTCTTTTATATATATATATATATATATATATATATATATATATATATATATATATTATATGATACAAATTGTATTTAAAATTGTAATTTTCAATTTTAATAAAACATTGTTGACTAAAAAAATTAATAAAAAATAATAATAAAATAAATAATTATGAAATTAAATTGGGTTAATTATGCTTAAGGTAATATGTCTTAAAATTTTAAATACGAGATACTGAAATTGAAATAATAAAAGTTTCATATTTAGTAAGATCAAATTCTTATATATATATATATATATATATATATATATATATATATATATATATATATATATATATATATATACACACACACACTAATATAGTATTTGTATATAATACAAATCATATTTAAAATTGAAATTATAAATTATAGTAAAACATTTTTTAGTCAAAAAATTAATGAAATATTATAATAAAATAATTATGAAATTAAATTAGTAAATTATGTTTAAGATAATAAGTATTTAAATTTTAAATATAAACTACTGAAATTAAAATGATAAAAGTTTCAAATTTGATTAAGATGTAATTCTTGCAAATTGACTATTTACATGTATTATATATGATACTAATATAGTACACGCATATGATACAAATTGTATTTAAAATTGAAATTATCAATTATAATAAAACATTGTTTACTCAAAAAAATCAATGATTCAAATTAAAATTGTAAATATATGATAAATTGATAATTTCATATTATAGTATATGATATTATAGTATAATTATAATATATGATACTATAATATATGATCATTTACGTATATGATACTATAGTATATGTATATGATACAAATTGTAATGAAAATATTAATTATCAATTTAAGGTATATATCTTTTTAATCATTTAATATTATTATCATTGATTAAATTAATTTACATTACATAAATATATCATAACTTCATAAGAAATCAAATGTATCAAATTAGAAATAATATGATATATATTATGCACTCATAATGGTTTCAAGTTACTTGTTGAACTATTAAAGTTTATTTAATTATGATGGAACAAGTATGTTTTATTTAATTTTATGTTTTTGATTTTTGATATTAGAATAAATTTTTTTCATAGTCGGGTTTCGGGTTCGGGTTAATAAACGAGTTGTCAAAATATAAATTGAATAATCGGGTAATTATACGGGTTCGGTATTTAACGGGTAGTGCAAATTTTATTAGGGTAGGGTTCGGGTAATTGTTTCAAAAATTAATCGAGTAATTATAGGATTCGAATTTTGTAATTATTAATCAGGTTCGGAATCGGGTAGTCCAAAATTAGTGGGTATCCGCCCCGTTTACATCCATAGGTATAACATTTAATTCCTTTCATACTATTATTATTATTATTATTATTATTATTATTATTATTATGATAATAGAATTTGCTTTTGGCTATTAGTTAATTAGTTATGGTTTTGTTTGTATGTACATAGAGATGTGTGTGTTAATTCATTCTCTTGCATTTTTTTTTAATTTACCATGTTCTGACTTGATTGCAAATTAGTGGTACGTATGTGCACATGATTGATGAAATTGCCTTTGTGCTTCAGTTGCAAATTTTTTCTTTTGTAATTGCTAATCATTTCTCATGCTTTGAAGAGTAAAGTACCATAAATAGTTTTTTTTTTTTTAATTATCAAATTTGTAAAATGAATCAATAGATTAAAATAAAATAATGATAAAATAATTTGTAAATTAAAATTTCGCTTATGACTTGAATAAAACCAATATAATTTAAATAGATAAAATAATTTTCCCAATGACAAGATAAATGGGAAATCACAAGTAGTGATTCCCAGTAATCTTTTAAGTGAAGATAAAAATCACTGAAATCGAAATATTTAAGAATTTTTTTCTAATAGAAGACTTTTTATTTTATCAGTCTATTTTTTGAATAAATAAAATAATAGATTATCAAAATATATTGTGAATGAGAATTTTTTTATGATTAGATATTACGGAAATCACAATTAATGATTTCTAACTTATCTCTAAGTGAAAAGTGTCTACTGAATATTTTAGAGTATTAGAATATTTAATGTGATTTTTCAATAATGAAATTTATTATTTAAATAAATGAATACTGTTTCTTTTAAAATATATATAATAATTATTATAATAATAAAAAAATTATTTGCATCATGTGTTATTTGTTTGCATCATATGCATTCATTTAATTACAAAAATAAATGCAAATTTTTCCGATTATGAGATTTCGTGGACATGCAATGAACACTTTTTAAAAAATCTCTAGATGAGAAAAATTGATCAAATGCTACAAAAAATATTGGAGCATGTGGTGTAATTTTTCAATAAAATAAATTCATGTTCATTCTTTAAAGAACTAATATATGTTATTTTAAAAAATAATAATAAGTCAAAAGATGAGAGAAAGAAAAATAAAAAAGCAAGAAATAGTGAATAGAATAAAATACCGATAATAAAAAGTATAATAAAGAAATGAACACTAATAATAAAATTTAATATGCATCATGTATTATTTAAATTATATGCGTGCATCTAATTATAAAAAAAATAAAAAATAAATGTGAATTGCTCCAAGATTCTTTGAAAATCTCTAGGTGAGAGAAGTCCATTAAATGTTAAGAATAGTATTGACATGTTTAATGTGATTTGTCAATATACAAATTCTAATTTATTTTATTTTTTAAATAAATAAATGCGGATAAGATTTTTTAAGAAAAAAATAAAAATTATTATGCATCATTTCTTATATGTTCATATCATATGTATTCACATTCGGTTATAAAAAAATGTGAATCTTCTAAGGATGAGATTCTATAGAAATTGCAAGTAGCAATTCTTAATAAATCATTAAGTGAGAAAGTTATTTCAAATGTTACCAAAAGTATTGGAGCATTTGATTTAACTTTTCAATATAAAATAGTTCACATTTACTTTCAAAAAAATAAAATTTAACTTTCAAAGAAATCAAAACGATTTTGAAAGGAACAATAAAATTGGTTGCAATAATAAGAATTATTTTTAAATATTAAATTAAGACCATTTCAATAAAACAAAAGAATAATACATGATTAAGATTGAACCTTTTTTAAATGAGCGTCACAGGGTGCTAATCATTCTCTATGCGTAACCGTACTTTCGAACCTAAACTTGATTTCGTTAACTAAAAAATTATCTTTTTAATAAAAATTAATAAATTTTGGGATTGGTCAAAAAGATAATGTAACACCTGAAATTTGTATTATTCTATTGTAAATATATCATTTTAAATGTACATTTATGATATATTGATTTATAAAGAAGGAATGATATAATTTTAAGTTCATTTTAATTAAGAAAATAAAGTTAAGTGCTTTAAATTGAGAAATAAGAGTTTCGGTAAGCTCGGGACAAACCGAACGAAATTCGGTTAAACCGATTGAAAATATGGTCTTAGGACTAGGAATGTCAACGGGGCGGGTACCCGCTAATTTTGAGGTACCCGACCCCGAACCCGATTAACAATCATAAAACACGAACCCTATTAAAATCCGATTATTTTTTCAAGATACTATCCGAACCCTACTCAAAAAAATTTTATACTACCCGTTAATTACCCAAACCCGTTTAATTACCCAATTATTCAACCCATAATTTGACAACCCATTTATTAACCCGAACCCGAACCCTTGGAAAAAAATCATCTAATTTTGTATAAATCAAAAATAAAAATTAAATAACAACATACATATTCTATCATAATTAAACAAATTTTAAGAATTCAACAAACCATTTGAAACCATAGCAAATAAACAAATAATAAAAACATAACAAGGGGGAAAAAAACAAAGTAAAAGTTAATCGGGTTTGGGTTTAGGGTACCCGAAGGTTACTATCCGAATTCTACTCGAACCCGTCACGGGTAATAAAATTACTACCCTAACTCGATTAAAACCCGTTCATCGGGTACCCGAACCCGACTTAAATGGGGCGGATAATCCCAGGTACCCGATTAACCCCTACCGGTTTACATCCCTACTTAGGACGTCAAAATATAGGGAGTCCAAGAAGGAAAATTAGTCCGGATTTGTAAAACCCGAAAATTACCCCACCTGAGAAATTTATCTCGAAAATATAAAAAATATATATATTTTCGAAGAAATAATAAAATAGGATGTACATATATATTCGTAGAA
Organism: Firmiana major; assembly: GCA_033439115.1. NCBI lineage: Eukaryota > Viridiplantae > Streptophyta > Magnoliopsida > Malvales > Malvaceae > Firmiana > Firmiana major. Next base: position 9,580,295 of record CM065908.1, on the reverse strand, counting down.
ACAAATTAAATATTCTATATGTATATGTGTGTGTAAATATTAATGTATAAAATACATTATGGTAATATAATAATATTATATTATTATAAGATATTTGTTATATTATTATTATTATTATTATTATTATTATTATTATTATTATTATTATTATAGTGTGAGATATTTTATATATATTGGTGTATTATATTATATTAGTATAATATATATATATATATATAAACTGAAACAGAATCGCACAACAAGGAGGGAGAGAATCGAAAAACTCGATCCTCCCCTTTTCCTTTCACCGACGGCGATACAGAGGGAGAGAGCGCGAGGGGTGGCTGGCGAAGGGAAGACCGACATCGAGGAACCCATAGAGTACTGCCACGCGACCTCCATCGTCGGGAAAAGAGAGATCGGAGAAGGAGATGACCGCGGGAGAGGAGAAAATCAGATTGCACCGACGCCGATTTGGCCCGATTGAAGCCAACCAAAGACTCCCCTGGTGAAGGTGAACCACGCGGTGGAAGAGGCGACCCGAGAACCGGTCGAAAACGTCGACAACAGCGAAATAGCCCATGAACCGGTTCGAACCAGTTCAGTGTGAAAAGGGGTTGAACTGGTCTAAACCGATTCAGCTAGGAGAGAGAAAAAAAATTTCGACGATGCTTCGGTTCAATGGTAGACCGGTAAGCAGTCGGAATTAACCGTTTTAATTTTTGGAATATTTATTTGAATTTATATTTAATCGAAATTGACCCGGTTCAAATATATAAATGTGTAGCGCGACTATAAGCGACGAACGTGAGTTCGATCGAGTCTCAATTTACATGCCATCACAGAATCTCGTGTCACGACCCGAACTACCCAAAAATCAGAGTTAATTTTTCGCGTTTTGTTATTTTCTTACTTAAATTCTTACCTGTCTTCTGATCGTGACCACACTCCACTAACAAATTGGGCTGTGCGTCAATACCAGTCCCACCATACATTTACCATATAACTTAATTCTTTCTCAGTCATTTATAAAATGTCTACAATATTTATACATCCCCTAAAGTTACTTACAAACATGTTACTGTGCTATGCTTATGTATATACAATATGTACAAGTGTATATACCTTATGTTGATGGGCAGCAGCGGATATCCGGAATGCAGTACTGAGTCGCCTCAACTTCAACTGGAGATTATCTGTGGGAGAAAATGAAAGGGGTGAGCACATCAAGCTCAGTAAGGCAATCCTGCGAACAAGTAGGTAACCATACTACCTACATGAACGTGGTGCCATGTATAAACCACCATTTCTCCACACATTTTAAAACAAATGATATGAATTATGATGTTATATAAATCAAGTTTGCACGAAAAATTCAACATGTAATTATTACAAATCATTTATTTCTCAATTAAAATTTTCACAATAAAGTCAGGACTCGACCCCTCCTGCGGGTGATCCTGACTCACACAAAACCATGAAAATCGATTTACATTCACACATGGGTTTGAAAAGCATGGAAATACCATCATGCAAATTTAGTTTAAAACCCAATTTGATTTCATCAAAATCGACGACATGCGAGACTAGGCAACGTCTGTATATCAGAAAATAACCAAGACTATGGCCATAGGTGTCCTCGGGAGTTCCTCAGCTACACGGATCCTAGTGTGCCGGTTCTCCCCATGATCGGAAATCGCCCGGGAGGTGGGTCAATCCATCTCGTCGGTCTTATCCAATCCCATGCATCCGAAGATGCCAACGTATTACAAAGATACCAACGTATCACAAAGATACCACACGGTACATCGTACTCCATGCTACTTGCACAGTACATCGTACTCCGTGGACCCCCAGCCTTATCCCTCGTTCGGGCTCATCAGCTGGTCCTCCAACCCTTAGCCCTCGTTCGGGCTCATCAGGTTATTTCTCTAACCCTTATCCCTCGTTCGGGTTTATCAGGTTGTTTCTCTAACCCTTATCCCTCGTTCGGGCTCATCAGGTTGTTTTAACATGCCATGTCTCAAAACGCACGTGCGGGCCTATTTAATCGGTGACACACAGTCTACCCGATGCTCCGAGCACGGCTCATCACATGTTCTCATAAAATCAGTGCGAGCAATGCTCAGCACTCTCATCAATCAAGTAAATCTAGTGCGAGCTAAGCTCTAGCACTCTGTATGCAAACCGTATAAAAATCTGGTGCGAGCGAAGCTCTAACACCCTGTCTCAAAATCATATAAAAATATGGTGCGAGTTAGACTCTAGCACCCTGTCACGAAAATCATATATATATAAGAATCTGGTGCGAGTTGGACTCCAGCACCTATGCATGAAAAACTCTAGTGCGAGCTCTCGCTCCAGCACTAATGTGTGCATCACACAAATATAAATATCGTGCGAGCTGAGCTCTAGCACGTCACATGTCAATAAAACACGTAGGCGGCTCTGTTTCCTCAAAACAGTGTTCAAAACAATTTCACGTTGAAAGTATGCAATGCTGTGCATTTTCTTTCAAGGTTAGCCAGCCTACTAATGCATGCATCAAAACACCTCCAGAATGAGTAAGAACCTGTTGTTCTTGCTCCTCCCAACTTTTTCTAAATTTGTAAATTTTACCCTTAACAAGGGTATTTTGGTAATTTGCCCATTCGAGGCACTAAAATTATTAATTGACCTCTAGACCCTTCAGGTAATTTTTAAAGACTGCAAATGAACTTAAAATTGCGTAAAGTTACCTCTAGCAGTCCGTAGAATTCCCTTACCTTATTTTTCTGTCGAATCTGACCTTTTCTTTTCCACTATTGTCTCGTCACGCAGTCCGATATGCTCCCAATCAAATGTCCGGAACTGCGTATAATTATTCCTCAGGTCAGATATTATACAATTTAATTGTATTTTCTATTTTCTGGGCTTAATTTAAATCATTGGGCCCATTTACCCCTATTGGGCCCGTTTGCACCTTAATGGGCCTTAATCGGCCTTAAGCCCGTTTTCCACTTAATTTTCACATTATCGAGACCTATTGGGCTCATTGGGCCCACCAATAATTTATTGGGCCTCATTCTAACTCTCGAATAGCTAAATTTAATATTTACGACAATTTATCTAAATTTCCATAATTTAATTCAATTTATGCGGAATTTAAATTCATATCACGCATAACGATGTAAATTGTCGTAAATAAGGGTCACTTACCCGAGATTCCATGCTAGTCCGTAAATCGAGGCTGTCTCGAGCTCTTGGTGGATGTCAATTATCGAGCTACACAATTCCATAATTTTTCGGGTAAGTTTTCAGCCCAAAATTAATTAAATTAAATACTCCGAAATTTAAATCGGGTCAATTTCGACCACTACTGATTTACCCGTAGCTCGATTGCATCGTCGGGATTTTTCCCCAATTTTTCCTCTTTTTTTTTCCCCTTTTTCTTCCTTTTTTTCCTCCTCTTTTTGGCTGAACCGGTTCAGTCTGGTTCGGACCGGTTCAGACCGCCGATTCACCCCGGTTTGGTCGGTTCACCGTCGGTTCAAGGCCTTGCCAGTCAGTTCTCCACCGACTTCCACCGCCAGCAGGTCCGCAAGGTTGTCCGCAGCTCGAATCTGCCCTCAGTTTCGGTCGAGGTCGCCGGAAAGTCACCGGTCCGGCCGTTCTCCTCTCGGTCGTCGGAACCCATTTTCGGTCTTGGCCGTCGCCGGCGATTCCGACCGTCTCATCGGCTGCTACCGGTCTCAAAAGGACCGCCTCCTCCTCATGGTCACGCCGGTGGCCTCCGTTCACGCCCAGTCGCCGTGGATCGCCGTAAATCGGGCCGTTTCTCCTCGGTGCTTTCCCTCCTCCCATCGGCTTCCTCCGGCCACTGCACGGTGCGATTCCGATGCCCACGTGCTCGTCGGTCTCTCCTCTACCTCCTCGTGGCCTCGTCGGAGCCTATCGGTCGTCGGTGCGTCCGTGGGCTCCCTCGGTCGGCTTCTTCATTTTTCATCTCTGCTTCTCTTTCTCTCTCCCCGATTTGGTTTTTCAGATTTCCTTTTTTTTTATTTTAACTCATTAATTAATTAATTTTTATTTATTTTTATTTATTTATTTATATTATATTTTAATCATTAAAATACATTAAAATACCCAAATATCTACCAAAAATTATTATTTTATTTCAAATCAATTAATTTAATTTTATTTAATTTATTAATTATATTTTAACCCTTTTTCGGGTATAATTTCTTCGTATTTTTGGGATATTGTCCCGAATAACTTTTCGATATATTTTTCGATTATTTTAGGGATTATTTTTTCGAACTAAAAATTTCGATTAATTCCGATTAATTCCCATAAATTAATATCTTGATCAATTTAACCCAAAATAAATTTATTTCATCTTTATTGACCAAGATTTCTCAAATCCATATTTTTAATTAAATTTTCTTATCGAATTTATTCCGACTTACGGTCTATTGACCGTTTTGCCTTTACACGTGTTCGGGATTAATTTAACTCAACTTCCCTTCACGAATACTCATTCATTTCGTATTTTAATTAAATCTGGGTCTTACAACTCTCCCCCACTTAAGGAATTTGGTACTCCAAATTAGAACCAAGTCATATGAGTTCATAAACTACTCCGGTTACATCGATCGTATCATACTCTTAAATTCTTATGTGACCTTCTCCGGAGTGTATTACTACTAAAGGACTTTAATTAGGGAGATCGTCTTAAACCTCAATACTGTCTCTTTCCTGTTTAATGCCCGAATCAACTTATCAATATACTTATATTTTCATTAAACTGAACTTTTGGAGTTCATATTCGATTACCTATGCTGGATCTGGATAGTATTGCCGAAGCATCAAAAACTGAAACACATTGTGGGTGCCTGTTAATTTAGGTGATAACACCAACTTATAGGTCTTATCTCCCACTTGTCCAATCTCTCAAAATATTCCATCCAGCGCAACTCAATTTACCTTCCTCCAAAAGTTCGCTATGTCCTTATTCTCTTAGGACAAGAAACATTTTCAACCATACCAATTCACCAATGGTGAATTCCAATACTTGTCTATCTGCTCTGAGGTGTTCTTAATCTCTCACTCTTAACTAAACATCCTCAGAGACTTATTATCCAAATTCGAAAATGATTCTATCTGTCACCCACTTTTTCTTATCCAATTTGGGGAACAACCCCTACAGCCATACACTGCCTCATATCTTGTTATCCCGATACTCAAGTGACAACTGTCACTATTGGCTAATTCGATTAGAAATCAACTGATCATTCCAGGAGCTTATAAAATCAATGGCACATGCTTTCATCGGATCCTCCAGAACTTGTACAGTCCTCTCTGACTGACCATCTGTCTGAGGATGAAAAGCTGTGCTAATACTCAGTCGGGTTCCCATAGTTTCCTGAAAAATATTCCCTAAAGTAGAAAGTGAAGCGGGAATCCCTATATAATACAATGCTCACTGGAACGCTACATAATGTTTCACAATCTTCCTTATACATAAATCCTCATATACACTCTGAGTATTTGGGGATTTCATAACCAAAAGGTGGGTAGACTTAGTCGCTCTATCAACTATCATCCAAATAGCTTCGTAATTCACCTGGGTTCTCTGTAACCCATCACGAAATTCATGGAGACTTGCTCTCATTTTTCGTGCCATGTCGATATAGGTAGGTGCTGCAATAACTCTGCAGACTTTTAATACTCTACCTTACTCTGCTGACATACTAGGCACTTTTCCACAATCTCTACCATATCTCTTTTCACATCTGACCACCAATACCCTTTTCGAGATTTCGATATATATTCTTTACTTTCCATATGCACTATATATCCCGAAGAGTGAGCTTCTAATAATATTACTATCTCATTAACTGTGGTCCTGGGGAGCACTTATACTGTCTCTGAACCTCTCTGTAAATCATTATCATACTCTGTGAACTCTGTCACTGTACCCTTCTGAATCTCACCCACACTATCGACATCATGCCGATCATCACACTAAACCTGTCAAATCCGGGCACTCTCATCCGGTTCTAGTCTCAGGCTAGCTGTCACACAATCACTGTCATCATCAGAAGGGATCACATCAATACTGAGGTTCACAACTGCTCTAGCAGCTCACGCTCCCTGACCATCATACGTAGTACCATCCCGAGGCTTTTTTTACTCAAAGCATCAGCCTTTCCTGGGTGGTACAATTTTTACAATCAAAATCTCTCAGAAGCTCTAACCCACTATGTATTCTCATATTCGCCTCTTTCTGTGAAAACAAATACTTGGGGCTTTATGATCAGTGCATATCCACAATTCCTCATCGTGTACATAATAGTAACATATCCTCGGTACAAATACTACCGTTGCCAACTTTAAATCATGGGTCAGATAGTTTATTTCGTGATCAAGGAGTTGTCTGACTCCAAAATTGACTATCTTCCCATTATACATCAATACACAGCTCCTTCATTATTTCGAGGTATCCATACTCACTGAGAACCTCTTGAGCTATTGGGTATGGTGAAATTAATCATGGGGGTCAGTTCATACTTCACTACACCGAAATTCACGTCACATCTATCATCTCACTCAAAGACCACGTTTTCATAGTTAAACGTGTCAACAAGGTATACCCTATTGAGAACTCGCAACAACCCATGTCACGACCCAAACTACCCAAAAATCAGAGTTAATTTTTCGCGTTTTTGTTTATTTATTTTCTTATATTATATTCTTACCTATCCTCGAATCGTGACCAACACTCCAAAATAATTGGGCTGTGCGTCAATGCCAGTCCCACCATACACCTACCCTAATACTTATTTCTTCTCCAGTCATTTATAATTGTTTATACTATTTATACATCCCCTAAAGTTACTTACTAACATGTTACTGTGCTATGCTTATGTAGATACAATATGTACAAGTATATATACCTTATGTTGATGGGCAGCAGCGGATATCCGGAATGCAGTACTGAGTCGTCGCAACTTCAACTGGAGATCATCTGTGGGAGAAAATGAAAGGGGTGAGCACATCAAGCTCAGTAAGGCAATCCTACGAACAAGTAGGTAACCATACTACCTACATGAACGTAGTGCCATGCATAAACCACCCTTTCTCCACACATTTTAAAAACAAATGATATGCGTTATGATGTTATGTAAAACGCAATTGCACGGAAAATTCAACATGCAAGTATATTCAAATCATTTCTTTCTTATTTAAAAATTTCACAGTAAAGTCAGGACTCGACCCCTCCTTCGGGTGATCCTGACTCACACAAAACCATGAAAACGGTTTACATTTCACACATGGGTTGAAAAGCATGGAAATACCATCATGCAATTTAGTTTTAAAACCCAGTTTAAATCATCGAAATCGTCGACATGCGAGACGAGGCAGTAATTGTATAACGGCAATAACCAGGACTATGGCCATATCTGCCCTCGGGAGTTCCTCAGCTACACGGATCCTAGTGTGCGGGTTCTCACCATGATCGGGAACCGCCCGAGAGGTGGGTCACTCCATCTCGTCGGTCTTATCCGATTTTCATGCATCCGAAGATGCTGATGCATCATATCGTGACGGCCAACCCCTGCCCGGCCAACCCCTGCCAACGGCCATGGCAACCCCTCTTGGGCCCATCGACAACGCTGGTGGTCTAACAACGGGTGGTCCAACAACGCCACAAGTCCAACGTATCACGAAGATACCACACGGTACATCGTACTCCATGCTACTTGCACGGTACATCGTACTCCGTGGACCCATATAATATCTCTATACTCATGCCATGTCTCAAAACGCACGTGCGGGCCTATTTAATCGGTGACACACAGTCTACCCGATGCTCCAAGCACTGCTCATCGCATGTTCTCATAAAAATCAGTGCGAGCAATGCTCAGCACTCTCATCAAATCAAGTAAATCTAGTGCGAGCTAAGCTCTAGCACTCTGTATGCAAATCGTATAAAAATCTGGTGCGAGCGAAGCTCTAACACCCTGTCTCAAAATCATATAAAAATATGGTGCGAGTTAGACTCTAGCACCCTGTCACGAAAATCATATATATATATAAGAATCTGGTGCGAGTTGGACTCCAGCACCTATGCATGTAAAACTCTAGTGCGAGCTCTCGCTCCAGCACTAATGCGTGCATCACACAAATCGACAATAAAAACACGTAGGCGGCTCTGTTTCCTCAAAACAGTTTTCAAAACAATATCACGTTGAAAGTATGCAATGCTGTGCATTTTCTTTCAATGTGAGCCAGCCTACTCATGCATGCCTCAAAACACCTCCAGAATGAGCAGAAACCTTTTGTTCTTGCTCCTCCCAATTTTTCTTAAATTTTTAGATTTTACCCTTAACAAGGGTATTTTAGTAATTTGCCCATTCGGGGCACTAAAATTATTATTCGACCTCTAGACCCTTCAGATAAATTTTAAAGGACTGCATATGAATTTAAAATTGCGTAAAGTTACCTCTAGCAGTCCGCAGAATTCCCTTACCTTATTTTCCCGTAGAGTCTGACCTTTTCTTTTCCAATGTAGTCCCGTCGCGCAGTCCGATATGTTTCCAATCCAATGCCCGGGACTGCGTATTAACATTCCTCAGGTCAGATAACATATAATTTAATTGTACTTAATACTTTCTGGGCTTAATTTAAATCATTGGGCCCGTTCACCCCTATTGGGCCCGATTGCACCTTAATGGGCCTTAATCGGCCTTAAGCCCGTTTCACTAAATTCCCACTTTATCGAGGCCTATTGGGCTCAATGGGCCCACCAATAATTTATCGGGCCTCGTTCTAATTCTCGAATAGCTAAATTTAATATTTACGATAATTTATCTAAATTTCCATAATTTAATTCAATTTATGCGGAAATTAAATCAATATCACGCATAACGAGGTAATTGTCATAAATAGGAGTCACTTACCCGAGATTCCATGCTAGTCCGTAAATCGAGGCTGTCTCGAGCCCTCGGTGGATGCCAATCGTCGAGCTACACAATTAATTACATTTTCGGGTAAACTTTTCGGTCGAAATTTAATTAAATAAAATATTCCAAATTTAAATCGGGTCAATTTGACCGCTCACTGACTTACCCGAAGCTCTATTACACCACATGAATTTTCCCCAATTTTTTTCTCTTTTTCTTTTTCCCTTTTTCTTCCTTTTTTCCTCCTCTTTTTTGGCTGAACCGGTCCGGTCCGGTTCAACCCGGTTCGGACCGTCGATTCGGTCTGGTCCGGTTCGATCGGTTCTGTCCGGTTCGGCCGGTCCAGGCTCCCTTTGGTCATGCCGGCACCGTCCGGCCGGTTCCCGACGCGATTTCGGTGCCGTTTGGCTCGGCTTCACATGGGCATTCAGAATCTGGCCTCGGTTGGTGCCGAAACGCCGCCATAGCCGGCGAATCACCTCTTCTCCCCCCGCGGCTGTCTCCTCCCGATCCGGCGGATTTCGACGGTTTCGTCGGCCAATACCGGTCTCAAAAGGACCGACTCCTCCTCCTGATCACGCCGGTACCCGCCGTTCGCCCCCAGCTGCCGTGGATCGCCGGCACCGACTCCGTTTTTCCCGCGATCTTCTCCTCCTCCGTTCGGCGATCTCCGGCGTCGGTAGGCTGCACCGCCGGTACCATTGAGGTCGCCGGCCTCTCCTCTTCCTCGCCGGCTCCTCGTCGGGGTCCCTCGCCGCCGGACAGCTCGGCGGGCTCCTTGGGTTAATCGGCTTCCATTTGGTTTTCTCTCTCCCCGACCCTTTTCTCTTTTTTTTTTGTTTCAGATTCATTTCATTTTTTTTGTTTATTTTATCAATTATTATTATTATTATTATAATCATTAAAATACATTAAAAATACCCAACTATCTCTACAAAAATTATTATTTAATTCTAAATTCTTTAATTTAATTTTATTTAATTTGTTTCAATCTTTTTTTTCGGGTATAATTTCTTCGTATTTTCGGGATATTGTCCCGGGTGACTTTTCGATATATTTTTCGATTATTTTCGGGATTATTTTTCCGAACTAAAAATTCCGATTAATCCAGATTAATTCCAATAAATTAATATCTTGATCAATTTAACCCAAAATAAATTTATTTCATCTTTATTGACCAAGATTTCTCAAATCCATATTTTTAATTAAATTTTCTTATCGAAATTATACCGGCTTTCGGTCTTTTGACCATTTTGCCCTTACACGTGTTCGGGATTAATTTAACTCGACTTCCTTTATACGTCCCCTATCTTTTCTTATTTAATTTCCGTATTTTAATTAAATTCGGGTCTTACAACCCATTTGTAAAAGCCACTTTCAATTATTGCTTACAATTTGCCCTAGACTTTAAATACACCCAACATATCATCGATAATGATGATTACAACTCGGTCCAATCCTTGACTTATTTACGCATAAGCGTATAAGATCCTCCAAAATCACTTACGTTTCCAGGTACTAACCTGCGTCATTTCCTTTTCTTATCTTAACGGCTCTTATTAAATTTTTACTATGTTAACTTTTATGATTTGTCGAATTTTAATATTCTTATCGTCTTAGTAAAGGTATCCTAACGCTAAAGGTATTTATTACAACGATCGATTTCACGTTATAAGTTATATATATATATATATATATACTTTTAGACGCTGTCAAGTCTTCAGGCGGGGAGGTATTTTGAAATACCTTTATTAACCTTCAGACTTAACTACAATTACTTTATATACCAGTCCATGTGGTTACAATTTATATTCGCTACTAATTGCTTTAATCCTAATTGCTTCGCATATTAAGGGTATTCCTTACCTAGCACATGTCTCTTATTCCAATACATCTTGTATTTAGGATCTATCTTATCTTAAAGATTATCTCCTTAGTGTATCAATTATAACGAAACTCTTGTCATTATTCATTTCGTGAGTACAATCCTTTACTCCTTTAATTTCAACTGTTGCACTCCTTTTTATCACTTGTCAACACTTACAATATACTTTTCAGTGATGTTTTCACCCCTGTTTTCAACTTAAAATCTCTATATCCATATTCTGTTGATTAATCCTCCTCTATTGGGGTACTCATTTATCAGTATTGTGCCCAATGATGTAGGCATTCATGCCTTTTACTCACTTATATGCGAATGAAGGCGGTATGAACAAATGTGTGGCACCAGGATCAATGAACATATGTACTTCATTATTCATAACAAGTGTGGTATCTTACACCACATCCACGAAACATCAATAGTGTCCTGGTCCAAGACATCCTCTCGCCTTCGTCCAACAGCCTACTTTCCTTTTTCTTTTCGGCTATGGCCACCCTTTTCATTGCAGCTATACCAACGAAGTTTTTCTCTGTCTCTTTACTTTTCTGTGGGGCGATCTCGCCCAACTCTGTGCAATTAAAATCAATGGTCCGTCTTACCACATTTAACGGCCATTTTCCATCAATACAGTGTAAGTATAGATCCTCCTTCCGTGGTATCCACCACCCATTCACATTGCTTACAGTGCTTACACTGCTACACTGCTTCGTAGCAGGTCGGGGTCCTCCAATCACAATACCCCTCAAGAGTGCCAAAATTGTATGCACTGGGGCCTTACCAATTATCTTACTCCATAACTCATCAAATTAATTCTTTTACCAATTACCATTTTTCCATTTTAACATCTTTGTCATTTCTCGATTCTCTTTTCTGTCTCTATTTCAGCCCTCACTACCTTTCCCAATCTCAGAGGCGTGCAATTCATGTTCTTATTTACCCAACTGTAAATCTGCGCACTGCCTCGGTATAAGCAATATCTCACGGGCCAATCGGACTCTAATTTACAATATGAGCCCTTCCATAAACTTTTAGACATCTCGACTGTCACTGTTCATAGTGTCGAGGTAAATTCTGCCCAAAAATATAATCGAGTTTCATACTCATAAATTATACTCTTCAATAAATCAAATCCTCTGGGTCAGAGTAAGGACTTTTATCCATAATTTTCTTTAAATCATGTCCGGGATATCGTATCACCGGAATACATCCATAAACATTTCTCACGTCAGCTCTGGATGTTTAACACTTAAGATGGGTCGAGCGGGTTTCCACCAATGCTCCGCTGCGCCCTCATATCTCATACATAATCTGAGCAATTAGCTCCTCACAATAATCTCCACACTCTGCTCCAATCTCGCGAAGCGTGTCTCAATACTATCCGATCACTCTGTCGGACTCTGAGAGGCATGTTCAACATTAGCCTCCATTTCAATTTCATCCTGATTCTCACAGGTCACCTCAGCACGACTTAACAGACTCAGGTCTACCTCTACGACCTCTACCTCGTGCACAATCTCATCTAACGCGACTCATATTAGGCATTCCTGCATTCTCAACCATTTCTTAGTCAAAACCCATCTCGATATACACTATTGTATCTAACCAAGCACAGTAACACGGGGATGTAAATCCTAATTACTGACACTGACACACATCAGACCAATTTCTGCTCTGATACCACCTTTATATGTCACGACCCGAACTACCCAAAAATCAGAGTTAATTTTTCGCGTTTTGTTATTTTCTTACTTAAATTCTTACCTGTCTTCTGATCGTGACCACACTCCACTAACAAATTGGGCTGTGCGTCAATGCCAGTCCCACCATACATTTACCATATAACTTAATTCTTTCTTAGTCATTTATAAAATGTCTACAATATTATACATCCCCTAAAGTTACTTACAAACATGTTACTGTGCTATGCTTATGTAGATACAATATGTACAAGTGTATATACCTTATGTTGATGGGCAGCAGCGGATATCCAGAATGCAGTACTGAGTCGCCTCAACTTCAACTGGAGATTATCTGTGGGAGAAAATGAAAGGGGTGAGCACATCAAGCTCAGTAAGGCAATCCTACGAACAAGTAGGTAACCATACTACCTACATGAACGTGGTGCCATGTATAAACCACCCTTTCTCCACACATTTTAAAACAAATGATATGAATTATGATGTTATATAAATCAAGTTTGCACGAAAAATTCAACATGCAATTATTATAAATCATTTATTTCTCAATTAAAATTTTCACAATAAAGTCAGGACTCGACCCCTCCTGCGGGTGATCCTGACTCACACAAAACCATGAAAATCGATTTACATTCACACATGGGTTTGAAAAGCATGGAAATACCATCATGCAAATTTAGTTTAAAACCCAATTTGATTTCATCAAAATCGACGACATGCGAGACTAGGCAACGTCTGTATATCGGTAAATAACCAGGACTATGGCCATAGGTGTCCTCGGGAGTTCCTCAGCTACACGGATCCTAGTGTGCGGGTTCTCCCCATGATCGAGAACCGCCCGGGAGGTGGGTCAATCCATCTCATCGGTCTTATCCGATCCCATGCATCCGAAGATGCCAACGTATCACAAAGATACCAACGTATCACAAAGATACCACACGGTACATCGTACTCCATGCTACTTGCATGGTACATCGTACTCCGTGGACCCCCAGCCTTATCCCTCGTTCGGGCTCATCAGCTGGTCCTCCAACCCTTATCCCTCGTTCGGGCTAATCAGGTGGATCTCCAACCCTTATCCCTCGTTTGGGCTCATCAGGTTGTTTCTCTAACCTTTATCCCTCGTTCGGGCCCATCAGGTTGTTTTAACATGCCATGTCTCAAAACGCACGTGTGGGCCTATTTAATCGGTGACACACAGTCTACTCGATGCTCCGAGCACGGCTCATCACATGTTCTCATAAAATCAGTGCGAGCAATGCTCAGCACTCTCATCAAATCAAGTAAATCTAGTGCGAGCTAAGCTCTAGCACTCTGTATACAAACCGTATAAAAATCTGGTGTGAGCGAAGCTCTAACACCCTGTCTCAAAATCATATAAAAATATGGTGCGAGTTAGACTCTAGCACCTTGTCACGAAAATCATATATATATAAGAATCTGGTGCGAGTTGGACTCCAGCACCTATGCATGTAAAACTCTAGTGCGAGCTCTCGCTCCAGCATTAATGCGTGCATCACACAAATCGAAAATATCGTGCGAGCTGAGCTCTAGCACGTCACATGTCAATAAAACACGTAGGCGGCTCTGTTTCCTCAAAACAATGTTCAAAACAATTTCACGTTGAAAGTATGCAATGTTGTGCATTTTCTTTTAAGGTTAGCCAGCCTACTAATGCATGCATCAAAACACCTCCAGAATGAGCAAGAACCTCTTGTTCTTGCTCCTCCTAACTTTTCCTAAATTTGTAAATTTTACCTTTAACAATGGTATTTTGGTAATTTGTCCATTCGAGGCACTAAAATTATTAATTGACCTCTAGACCCTTCAGGTAATTTTTAAAGACTGCAAATGAACTTAAAATTGCGTAAAGTTACCTCTAGCAGTCCGTAGAATTCCCTTACCTTATTTTCGTGTCGAGTCTGACCTTTTCTTTTTCACTGTTGTCTCGTCGCGCAGTCCGATATGCTCCCAATCAAATGTCCGGAACTGCGTATAATTATTCCTCAGGTCAGATATTATACAATTTAATTGTATTTTCTATTTTCTGGGCTTAATTTAAATCATTGGGCCCATTTACCCCTATTGGGCCCGTTTGCACCTTAATGGGCCTTAATCGGCCTTAAGCCCGTTTTCCACTTAATTTTCACATTATCGAGGCCTATTGGGCTCTTTGGGCCCACCAATAATTTATTGGGCCTCATTCTAACTCTCGAATAGCTAAATTTAATATTTACGACAATTTATCTAAATTTTCATAATTTAATTCAATTTATGCGGAATTTAAATTTATATCACGCATAACGATGTAAATTGTCGTAAATAAGGGTCACTTACCCGAGATTCCATGCTAGTCCGTAAATCGAGGCTGTCTCGAGCTCTTGGTGGATTCCAATTATCGAGCTACATAATTCCATAATTTTTTGGGTAAGTTTTCAGCCCAAAATTAATTAAATTAAATACTCCGAAATTTAAATCGAGTCAATTTCGACCACTACTGACTTACCCGTAGCTCGATTGCATCGTTGGGATTTTTTTCCAATTTTTCCTCTTTTTCTTTTTCCCTTTTTCTTCCTTTTTTTCCTCCTCTTTTTGGCTGAACCGGTTCAGTCCGGTTCGGACCGGTTCAGACCGTCGGTTCACCCCGGTTTGGCCAGTTCACAGTCGGTTCAAGGCCTTGCCGGTCGGTTCTCCACCGGCTTCCACCGCCAGCAGCTCCGCAAGGTTGTCCGCAGCTCGAATCTGCCCTCAGTTTCGATCGAGGTCGTCGGAAAGTCACCGGTCCGACCGTTCTCCTCTCGGTCGTCGGAACCCATTTTCGGTCTTGGCAGTCGCCAGTGATTTCGATCGTCTCGTCGACTGCTACCGGTCTCAAAAGGACCGCCTCCTCCTCACTGTCACGCCGGTGGCCTCCGTTCACGCCCAGTCGCCGTGGATTGTCGGAAATCGAGCCGTTTCTCCTCGGTGCTTTTCCTCCTCCGATCGGCTTCCTCTGGCCACTGCACGGTGCGATTCCGGTGCCCACGTGCTCGCCGATCTCTCCTCTACCTCCTCGTGGCCTCGTCGGAGCCTGTCGGTCGCCGGTGCGTCCTCGGGTTCCTTCGGTTGGCTGCTTCATTTTTCGTCTCTGCTTCTCTTTCTCTCTCCCCGATTTGGTTTTTCAGATTTCCTTTTTTTATTTATTTTAACTCATTAATTAATTAATTTTTATTTATTTTTATTTATTTATTTATATTATATTTTAATCATTAAAATACATTAAAATACCCAAATATCTACCAAAAATTATTATTTTATTCCAAATCAATTAATTTAATTTTATTTAATTTATTAATTATATTTTAACCTTTTTTCGGGTATAATTTATCCGTATTTTTGAGATTATTTTTTCGAACTAAAAATCCCGATTAATTTCGATTAATTCCCATAAATTAATATCTTGATCAATTTAACCCAAAATAAATTTATTTCATCTTTATTGACCAAGATTTCTCAAATCCATATTTTTAATTAAATTTTCTTATCGAATTTATTCCGACTTTCGGTCTATTGACCGTTTTGCCCTTACACGTGTTCGGGATTAATTTAACTCAACTTCCCTTCACGAATACTCATTCATTTCGTATTTTAATTAAATCTGGGTCTTACATCTCGGGTAAGTGAATCTCCATTACTATAACTTGTATAATTATACGAGTTAGAAATTAATCGCATAAGTTGCAGATTTATTTCGAATGAAATGCTTTATATTCTGGAATTGAAAATGACTATCGAAAATAATTGTATTGACTCTCTAAAGAGACTAGAAAATGCTTACGACGGTACAATAAGTGTAAATGGGCCTAATGAGCTAAACGAGCTTAGAATAAAGTTGGGCCCAATAAAGAGCAATAAGGCTCAATGAGAGTAAACAGACTGTAAACATCGTAAATTTTTTGTATTTAATTAAACAATAAAATTAAATGAAAATATGTTATAAGAATATATATATTTTTGCTAAATTGAAAATGTATTTAAAAATGATAAAAAAATTACAATAAATATATATATTTGTCAAATTGAAAATGTAATTTTAAATAAATACAAAAAAGCGTTATAAGAATGTATATACATATTGCATATAGTGTTGCAAATATATGTAAACACCTATGTGGTAAGTAAATGAAATGAGGTGAAATAATGCACATGGGTATCTAAGATAGTATATACATGTGCATGTACATTATAAAAGAGAAAGAGTATAGAAACATAATACAACATGATGAAATAAATAAATAATATATATATTATAATGATAATTCCCGCATTCTGGTTTTCAAAGGCAGAGACTTCGTTACTGTAGTGGAAAACAACAAAAGGAAAAAAAAAGAGAAGAAAGGGAGAAGAGAAAGGTGTGGACTGAGGCTGATCGAGAGGAGAAAGGGAGAAGGAAGGAAGAGATAGCAGCAGGAAAGCTGGAGCCGAAGCGCGAAACTAAGAGAAGAAAGGTGAAGACAGAAAGAAACTGAAAACTGAAGTAGGAGACCAGAGAGAAGAGCTGGGAACAGAGGAATTTTGATCTTTGTAAAACTACAGCAAACGTAAAAGAAGTTTTTAGCGAGAGAGATGGAGGAAATGAAGAGCAGAGAGCTCGATATGCAAGGGGGAGACTCCTCCTACCACTGGGAATCTGAAAACAATGGAGACGGTTGAAAATCGAGGATAGAAACAGGTGATTGGGAGAGGCAGAACTGAAAATTGAAACAGAAGGTGAGGCGAACGATAGTGGTGAGCTGGAGTGAGGCATGGCAGGAGGAGGAGAGAAGCCATCGGGTTGCTAGGCTGCCCAGGTGTGGAAACCGAAACAGAGATAGGGGAGGTAGAAGATAGGGTAGTGACGAGGAGGCAGGAAATGAAGACCAACGATGATGTAGGCAGGATGACAACGAGGAAGAGACGGTGAAGAAATAGGAACTGTGGCTGGTGATGATGAACAGTAACGAGGTGAAACTGAAGAAGAAAGAAAATAAAAGGAAGAAGCAAAATGGCGAGAAAAGGAAAAAAAGAAACCGAAAATGCAGAAGAATGAAACCCCGAAGCTAAGGAGAGAAGCAACAGTAACACAAAAATTGAAGCTCGACGTAAGGAAGGAGAGAAGGGAGAGAGTAATAAAGAAACTGAAATGTGTATTGAAGCTAGAAGAAAATAATATATATAGGAAGGAAATTGTAGCAGGAAGGAGACACGAGGGAAAAAGGCCGAGAGGGAAGAGATTAGACTGAACTAAAGTAGTGCAGTCGAGAACTGATCGTGAAGCGTGAACAGTGGACAATAAGGGAAGCTTTTGGGTGCTGTTGAGAGTTGCTTTGGAGGTTGTGATTGATGGATGTGAAGTGCAAAATAGTGCCTCAAAAATAGAGTGGTCGATGGTGTGATTTGAGTTTGGAGCAAAAGCAATTTTGAGGTGCCTTGAGAACTAAAATTTTGCTGCATTTGGTGGCTATTTATGGTGGCTCACAGTAAGGGATGAAAGGCCGAAGGGAGACTAGTTGATAAGCAGTAACAAGGGCAGTCACGGTGGAGTCAGGAAGCTGACTTTTAAGGTGACTTAAAGTGATTCTTAAGACTGTTTTAAAGCTGCCTAAGGTTGGCTATAAAAATGATTGCAAGGGTTGATTGTGAGGCTATACCCGAGAGTTTCAAAGAGGGCTAAAGTTGGTTGAACTTCATAGGTGTCATAAGGGGGCTTGATATGTCAATTGATTATGGACTTGATATGAAAATGTCGTGAATGATCTCGGTTATGACTCGAAATACACTTGGATTGATAATATCGAAATTTGTCTAAATTTACTATTTCTATGAATATACGATAATTTAATATTTAATGAGATACTAAGAGATCAATGTGGGTCTACCTATCAAGAGTATGAGGTGAATATAATAGGTTTGATATCAAGATAATATGTTTGGATTTGGTTGCGAATGAGGTTTAATTGAGTTGAATTGAGGTTAATATAATGATGAATGTATCGTAATTAACCTTATATATATATGATTATACGTAATTCCAGAGAGTTGACTGGGAGCAAATCGAACTGAGTGGAAATCTCAGCATTTGGAAAAGTCAGATTGTACAGAGAAATCGAGGTAAGGGGTATAATTTAGTTTAGTTCTGATAATGAACCCTCATTGCATTGATAAAAAGATTTTTATGAAGCAATATTATATTTTGAAATGATTTATGATTGTTTTCATACATATGGAACGATTTACGAAACATGATTTCGTTTTATGAAATGTTCACCAAGTACGTTTATGTTTATGAAATGAATTTACTAGAGCATGAAAATGCATGAAAGTTTTATGATGGTTTGAAAACCTATATTTATGCTTTGAAAGGAACTTTTGACATTTTCAAAAGTATTTAAGAAAAGGGAAAAGAATTTTTGAGACTATAGGCTTCATGCATAGCTACTCCTCGTGGTGTTCCGGCTCCACCACTTGAGTGCCAGTACGTAGGGCCCCTGTAGCACTTGACTTCACCTGTGTGGTAGATGTCTTGCTACTTGTGGATAATGATGATGATGTTTTGGTAGAATCTTGTGCCCACGCAGCACGCATGAATGTTTCCTGCACGGAGAGTGCCTTTGGTGCCTGTGCCCTAGATAGGTGCTAGAGAAAGTAAGAAAGATAGATACCACCGATGTTTTTATGAAAGTGTTGTACGATCCTGATCCAGTCTACAGCCCCCCTTTACCATGGTCATAGGTATGATGACTCTCTACGGAGAATGACACGTATCGCATGACTTAGTTATAACTTAGTCTCCATGATTATGATTATGGTTATGATTTTGATTATGGTGTTGATGAATGACTATGTTTTCTTGTATGAGATTATGACAATTGTTTACGAACAATTATGTTTCATGTATTGTCTATGAATGACGATGATTTTATGAAATCATCCATAAATGATGAAAATTTTGTGAAATAGTTAAGCATGTTATTTGATTTAAAGAAACTCATGCTTCATATTTTCTTATGATGACTATGCACGAAATGAAAGCTTACATATCTTTTAAAAGATTGGTTTATGAATGATTTTACATGCTTTTACATATCAGAATTACTTTAAAGGTATTATCTTATTGGATTTTTTTCCCGAAAGTTCACTCCTTCACCTCTCAGATTGTTTGCAGTTGATAATTGCTGTATAGATGACGTAGACTGGCAGATACGAGATTCTCCAGACTACCTTTTGTACATGCATGAGGTATACATTTCTATCTCTTTACCAGACCATTTGTATGCACATACGTCTATTGAAAGTAATGTGTCAGGATGTAATTTATATAAGGATAAATGAAATTAAAATATTCTTAAAGATTGATTTTTGGGAGTAACTAGACGTGTTTTGGAAAATGTAGAATGATTTCATGATATGACTTGAAAAGCATGGTTGGTAGTTGTGGATATCTAGGATTGTTAAAAACAATTGGTTTGCAGGTGGATAGACTTATATATAAGTCGTTATGCTGTCGAAATTTCTATTGGTTGTATAAATCTAAATATTAAACTTAAATATAATTACGAATAAAAAAGTAAGAAAGAGGATTGACACTGAACAGGAATACAACCTAAGTAAATAAAGGATTAAGTTGCAAGTCAAAATTTCAAAAAAAAAAATTTCTCCCGAATTTTTATAGGTCACGGGTCGTTACACAGACCCAGTACTTTAAGTTAAATATACTGGAAGTGAGAAATAAGTATATTGATGTGATTGGTAACTATCTGCAGCTTCCAGAGACATACACGGAGTCAGATAGATTGAATTACGTGAAGTGAGAAAATGAGAAAAAATTCCTTCAGCATGATTCGAGGTAAGAGAACTGTGTAGGCTATAGAGATAGCTACACGTATTTCATTCCCATTTATAGTCACTTAAAAATTATGCAGAGTCTAGATATGTGAATTTTTAGATTACTCCTGAGTAGGGGTAAATTACCAAAATAACCATAGTTATGACAAAAATTGAAAACGTCTGAAAATGCATGAAATAACATATCTCACTATTTTCTTTGTGCAAAAGTGATTTTTTTATAGTAGATGAGCTCTAGATTTGACTAATTGCATTAAATTGCATATTTTTCCTGCGTGATGAGTGATTTGATGAGAAGTGGTCCCTCTCACTCCGTTTCACGTCGTTTTATGTGTTGAACTCTATTTTGGGGTACCGTTTCCACTAGAAATAAGCCACCTATTGATTTTATATGTAAAATCGTGCTAGAGCCTTGCTCGCACTTGATTTATACGATTTATACATGACATGATGCTGGTGTCTTGCTTACACTGGATTTATAAGTTTTATGCATGACATAGTGCTGGAGCCTTGCTCAGACTCGATTTTATATTATATGCATAAAACCGTGTTTGAGCCGTCAAGTCTACTGTGTGTTACGCTCTGCTCACACTGAATTTTGATACAGGCGACGGTTGATGTTCCAAGTTGGGGTGGTAAGTTCCTATGGTAGGCACCCCTAAACTTGTTATTTGGAAATTGAGGTCGATGGAATACGTTGTGCCGTGTATGTAACACAAAGTAAGCAGTACCGTTGCTCAGAGTCGTTGGACGACTGATTGATCGGCGGGTAGCATTTGACCTCCTCCTGCAGTAACGGGACACTCTTGCACACCTGGCCGTGATGCTTGGGGTCTCCAACTATAGCCATGAGTCCATTATACATTGTGACATCCTTATCTGGTCTCTGATATTGTTGGTTTGTAGGTACCTGAGGGGTATCGATGGGTGAATCGGGTTTCACCGCACCAAACTAAAACTTATTTTATACCGGTGAGTGAATTGGGTTTCACTACACTGAGTTGGAAATCTATTGTGATTTTATACAGGGTAAATTTCTATGCGTAGTGGTGGTCGCTATTGATCTTACTGTTTTGGGTACAATGCATGAATCAAAAACAAGTTTTACACTGATGTGTTTTCTTCATATATATATGGTAAAGGCTGCTATCTACTTTCATTATGATTTTGTTTCCGATAGAAATGATTACTGCATAATGCATAACATTATATGCATGTAGATAGTGTGATTATCTACTGCGTGCATACTTTCCTTACTGAGTGTGTTTGCTCACCCTTTTACTTTCCTCTCTCCACAGATTTTATTTAATAGTTTGAGAGCGTCATGGTAGATCTTGCATTTCCTAGTGTTTGTTGCCATCTTTGTTACACAAAGGTATACACTCTTGTAGTCTTTTGTATCTAAACATTTTGTAGCACAGTATTGTATAGGTATAAGTACCGGGGATGTAAACGAATGTAAATGATTGTAAAATAATATAAGTACAAATTCTCATTTTGTTTGTATATCTCATGTGAACGAACCCGATAAATAAGGAAAGAACTTGGATTAACATCGACTCATAGCCCAACTAATTGATGTGAGTGTAAGCGAAAAGGGTCGCGACAGATAAACCTTTTAGGTGGCCAATCCCACCTAGTTAAAAAAGATTGGTGGCGATTCTCATTTTTTGTATTTTCAAAATCGTCGAGAGGTTGAGTCCTTGGATGAAATCGTTACGACATAACTGTCAAGATAATGCTAAGTTGCATCTACTCCAAAGCATCGTTTTATATTGCTTAAATCATTGGAAAACATTGTTTTTCAAAAGTTTGGTGATAATTTCCATTTGAATTTATTGGAAACCTAGCAACTATGAATTTCAAGTCGACCAAACTAATCTTTTCTCTCTTCCCTACAAACAATCTAAAGAAGCTTATAAACACACTATCACAATACTTTTCAAAGAAATCTTCATGATTTGTTAATCATATGGTTTTACATAAAACATTGGGAATATTATTCAAATTCTTACTATAAAATCATAGAAATAAAGTTATTTACAGAACTTTATCTATAAATTTAATCTTCGTAACCTGGATTAATTAATCTAACCTGGTTTGGATCTAACAACTCGTAGATAAGTTCTCAATCAACAACAACTCTTTGAGCAAACCAAGAATAAAGGATAAAGCAGAAGAGTAATAAATCAAGAATAAACAAAGATAAACCCTTAAAAGAAGTCAACTTAGGCATATATGGGCAACACTAAATTAGAATTAAAGATAATAAATATCATACAAACAAAATATTATATGCCAATAGCAAATCATCAAAGATGAAGAAAGCAATGCAAGGTCTTCCCTGATTTGACCTTGGTTTTCCTCAAGTTGATATGGAAAGCCATAAGTTCACATAACCATGGTGATTGAAGGATTTCCATGTGCATACTTTGTGCTTGTGACCTGAAGCCTTGCCTTTGTTTAGAGTAATGAACTTGCATTCTATTTGAAAACAAATAAACTTAAGTAGAATTAGGACGTAATCTTTTCCACCATACCAGATTTCAATAGAAGAGTACAATCTCCACAGTGAAATAAACATGCTTTATCATAGTTCTTTAGTATTTTTCAAATTATAATAACGTTAATCTTTGCATGGTTAACCATGTCTTATTTTTCCTAAATTAAGGCAACATGGCTGTTTTAAAACTTGCCTTTGAACCAAATGAAAAACTTCTTAAAGCTAGAAGCCAGGTGAAGTTCAACAAGTGCACGTTAATAGAAGTAGCCTACTACATTAGGCAGTTCCTTGAGATGGGAAGGGAAGAAGGTCCAATCACACATTGGACATTGATTTCTATTAGGTTGGCCTTAAGTCATGAGTATATACAAATGAGAACAAAAGAAACTATTAAAATAAAATTATGAAGTTACCCTATAAACAGGCACAAGCAACAATTAATTTTTAGTTCAAAATCATATCATACAAATATATTGGATAAACAAAAAAAATAATAGCTTCTGCAGGCCTAAAAGCCTTTCTTTTCATTTCTTTCCCTTATAGAATCCACTTCTAATATCAATTTAAAGCTAACGGAAATGTCATCTAGATCACATAAAGAAAGGAAAAGGAAAAGATGAAAAGAATTAAGAGGTAAAAGATAAAGATGACCTAACAGTATCATCCCTAATTAGATCACAAACAAAATTTGTTTATTTTGTCTCATAAACTCACTTACCACCATAACTCTAGATATTATACAACTGCTATGATAATAGTAAGTTGCATCTACTCTAAAGTATCAATTCATATTGCTTAAATCATTCGAAAACATTGTTTTTCAAAAGTTTGGGGATGATTTCAATTTAAATTTGTTAAAACCTAGAAACTATGAATTTCAAGTTGGCAAAACAAACCTTTCATCTCTTTCGTACAAATAATCTAAATAAGCTTATAAACACACTGTAATAATAGTTTTCAAGGAAAACTTCATGATTTGTTGATCACATGGTTTTGTATATAACATTGGGAATATTATTCAAATTCTTATTATAAAATCATGAAAACAAGGTTATTTATTGAAATTTATCTATGAATTTAAGCTTCTTAACCTAGACTAATTAACCTAACCTACTTTGGATCTAATAACTCGTAGATATCTTCTTAATCAACAACAAGTCTTTAAGTAAACCAAGAATAGAGGATAAAGCAGAAGAGTAATACATCAAGAATAAACCAAGATAAACCCTTAAAAGAAGTCAACTTTGATATATATGGGCAATACTATATTAGAATTAAAAATAATAAATATCATTAAACAAAATATTATATGCCAATTGCAAATCATCGAAGATGAAGAAAGCAATGCAAGGTCTTCCCTGATTTGACCTTGGTGTTCCTCAAGTTGATATGGAAAGCCATAAGAGTTCACATAACCATGGTGATAAAAGGGTTTCCATTTGCATACTTTGTGCTTATGACCTGAAGTCTTGCATTTATTTAGAGAAAAGAACTTGCGTTTTATTTGAAAGCAAATAAACTTAAGCAAAATTAAGACATAATTTTTTCCACCATATCAGATTTCGATAGAAGAGTACAATCTCTACAGTGAAATAAACATACCTTATCATAGTTCTTTAGTATTTTTCAAATTATAATAGCGTTAATCTATGCATAGTTAACCATGTCCTTTTCTTCTTAAATTTAGGCAACATAAATGTCTTAAAGCTTGCCTTTAAACCAAATGAAGTACTTCCTAAAGCTAGAAGCCAGATATAGTTTAAGAATTTATGTGCATGCTTATTGAAGCAACCTACTACATTGGACAATTCCTTGAAAGGGAAGAGAATAAGGTCCCTTCACACATTGGACATTGATTTTTATTAGGTTGGCATTAAGTCATGAGTATATATAGATGAGAACAAAAGAACAATTAAAATAAAATTATGAAGCTACCTTATAAACAAGCATAAGCAACAATTAATTTTTAGATCAAAATCATGTCATACAAATATATTGGATAAACCAAAAAATAATAGCTTCTGCAGGCCTAAAAGCCTTGATTTCATTTTTCTTTCCATTGTGGAATCCACTTTAAATATCAATTTAAAGTATCTAGATCACATAAAGAAAAGAAAAGAAAAATAGGAAAAGTATTAAGAGGTAAAAGACAAAGATGACCAAACAGTATCATCCCTGATTGGATCACAAAATGTTTTTAACATAGAATCTATTTATTTTGTCTTATAAACTCACTTACCACCATAACTCTAAATATTGTATATGTAATGACCCGTGACCTATAAAATTCGAGGGAAATTTTTTTTTTTGAAAATTTGGCTTGCAACTTAATCTTTTATTCACTTAGGTTGTATTCCTGCTCAGTGTCAATCCTCTTTCTTACTTTTTTATCCGTAATTATATTTAAGTTTAACATTTGGATTTATATGGCCGATAGAAATTTTGGCAGCATAACGGCTAATATATAAGCCTACCCACTTGCAAATTCTCACAATATCAATCTTAGCTATCCACAATTATCAGACATGCTTTCCAAGTCATATAATTAAATCATTCTACATATTCCAAACACGTCTAGTTACTCCCAAAAATCAATCCTTAAAAATATTTCATTTCATTTATGTAAGACCCACTTTTATTATCTGTTGATGTATTTCCTTATGATTCATGTGATGTACATTTTCATATATTCAATGAATCATAAGAAGAGCTTTGACTGAAATACAATTTCCAAGTAGAATAAAAAATAAAATCTTGGTGAATGTCGGAAGTAGCCAAATACGGATCAAAATGGCTACAGGCCAAACGGAAAGGATCGAAAATGAAGTTTACCGAAAATACGAAATTAAATAAGAAAAGATGGTGGATGTATGAAGGAAAGTTAGGTTAATTTGGTTTCGAAACAAGTGCAGGGGTAAAACAGTCAAAAGATCGAAATTCAGGATAAATTCGATAAGAAAATAATTTAATTAAAAATAAGGATTTAGGATATCTTGATCAATAATGAGGAAATTATACAATTTCGAGTCCAATTGATCAAGATCTGAAATTTTTAGAAATACCGAAAAGTCACCCAGGACAATATCTCGAAAATACGGAGAAATTATACCGAAAAATGATTAAAAATATAATCAATAAATTAAATTAAATTAAATTAAATTATTTGGAATAGATTAATAGATTTTGTAGATATTTTAGAATATATTTGAATATTTTAATGAATATTTTAATAATAAAATAATTTATAAATAATGATAATAATAATTTAAAAAAAACGGGCTGAAAATCAAAAACTCGGGAGAACCCGAAAACAGAAACCGAAAACGACCCGTGAGAACCGACGAGCTCGAGGATACACCGGCGATCCTTGACCGCCGACGAGCAGCCGAGGATGAAGAGGAGAGGCCGACGATCACGTAGACACTGGAGACGCGCCGTCAGGTGACCGGAGGACGCAGATCGAAGTAAAGGAAAATCGAGGGAGAAATGGGCCGATTCCCAGTGAACCACCATGTTTGGGCTGGAACGGAAGCCACTGACGCGTTTAGGGGGAGGAATCGGTTCTTTTGAGACCGATATCGACCGGCAAGACCGTCGAAAATGCCGACGACGGCAAAGCGACAGAAACGGCACCGTTTGGCCGAAAGGAAAGGGAAGGAAAAGGAGGGAAAAGGAAGGAAAGAGGAAAGGAAAAGAAAAGAAAAGAAAGGAAAAAGGGAAAAGGAAAGAAAATTTACCGGGGACGACTCGAGATTCGGGTAAGTTGACCGAGGGTCGAGATTGACCTACGGGTAAATTCTAAAAATTTAATTAATATTATATTTAATGGAAAATAACCTGAATTTACCTAATTGTGCAGTTTTTCGATAAAGCCCGAACAAGAGCCGATTGAGCTCCGATTCTTGTACCTCGCATTATATTGGGTAAGTATATTTTAATTACGGTAATATGAGTCCTTTAATATAGAGTTTCGATTATTTTATGATATTACAGATTAATTCTGTATAAAAGGGATATTAATCGGATTTACAACGTAATTACCGTAAATAGTATACGGGCTATCCACTAAGTTTGGAACGAAGCCCGATAATTATTGGTAAGCTGAATAAGCCCAGTAAACCCAAAGAAGGGATTTAATAAGTATAAATGGGCTGAAAACGGGCTCGAGGCCCATTAAAGTGCAATCGGGTCCAATAAAGTAAAACGGGCCCAGTATGTTAGATTCGATCAGTAAATGTGATATACTGATAAAGATAATTGAATTGAGCCCAATTATGTGGTTATATGCAGTTCTGTAGACTTGGTTGACGCGCAGTTGAATTGAGAGATCGAATATTATCGATACGAGAAAAGGTTGCGCGTGATTCCAGGTAAGGGAATTTTGTAGGTGCATAGAGATGCCTATACGTATTTTTGAGGGGATTTACAGGGTCTAGAATTTCTTAAATTATTCAGAAACGAAATACTAATTTTTGCGAAAGCCGGGGCATAGATGAATAAAGAAAAAGATGATTTTGCCATTGGGAGTAAAATTTACAAAAAGGGTAGTAAGGCAGATAAATTACATTCATGTTTTAATGCTTTATATGAATATATTGCTTTGATTTAAGCAAATATGCACATAGGTTGGCTGTTGATTTTAAGAATTATACGAAAGGGAACCGGTTTGTACCGGTTACGATTTTAAAGATGTTTTATCAAGATTGAGCCACCTATCATATTTATTCGAGTAAAAAGAGTGCTAGAGTATTACTCGCACTAAATTTTACTGATTTGTTACTCATGAAAGCCGTACTGGAGCATTGCTCGTATGAGAAATTTGTGTGTGCACAAAACCGTGCTGGAGCTTCGCTCGCACGAGATTTTAGATATCATGATATGCATAGCATGGTGCTGGAGCTTCGCTCGCACTAGACGTGAGTTGACATGCATATAGTCACGCGGAAACCTCCTGTAGACCGTGTGTCGCAGAGAGTTGAGATGCTCGCACGTATACTTTGAGACATGGGTTGGTTATCGACATAGTATTGGGGTGGATAAGACCTACGGCAGGCACCCCCAGACTATGATATGGGTCCACGGAGTACGATGTATCGTGTATGTCACACGGAGTACGCTATACCGTGCAGTCATGATGACTCGATGATGTTACTTGATATTCTGGCGGGTAGGACTTGACCCCACCTCCCGTTGCAGTTGTGATGCCCTGCACACCGGGATCCGTGTAGCCTGGGATCACAGGGAAAAAGTATGGCCATAGTCCTCGATTTTCATATAGTAACCTACATGCCTCACATGATATCATACAGTCTGGATAGACCAGGACAAACCTGAAGGAGGGGTAATGTCCCGATTTATGTTTTAAAAGAGATGTGATTTAATGAATCAAGGTATTCCCGAGTGGTGGGTTTAGCCTTGATGTGGTTGTTTTATGATGAAACAAACAAGTTTTAACGTGATGAGTTTATGATTAAACAAATAAGTTTTAAAGTGAAGAGTTTATAATGAAACTAATAAGTTTTTAATGTGACGAGCATGAGATGTCATACATGATGATTTTTCCATGTTGGTTTTATATGCCAATTTCATGATTTCTCTTATATGATACACATACATGTGGCATCGTTTTAGTCATACCTCATGCTCTAAATATAAACGATTTTATATCATGACATTATCAGCATGTAGATAGTATAGTTATCTATCTGCTTACATTATTGCCTTACTGAGCACGTTTCGCTCACCCTTTCATTTTCCACCCTCCACAGAGCATTTACAGCAGTCGAGAGCGGGTAGAGACTACATCCTTGGTTGTCCGCTGCTCCTATCGCAAATCAGGTATACATATCGTACAGTTTTGTATCTAAACAATTAATAGCACAGTATTGTAACGAATGTAATTATGGGGGATGTAAATATATGGAAACATATGTACATACAGTTGTATAATATATATATACTTAGTATTTCACTGTCTGAAATTCTAACATGATTACCATGGTAAGAATGTTATGATCAAATGGGATAAGAGTTGGAATTATTACTGACTCATAGCCCAGCTCGTTAAAAATGGAATTTGTCATGAAGATGTGAGAAGTATAGAAAAAGTGAAAAATTTGTAGTGATTTTGTTAGAACGGGTCATGACAAAAGGTGGTATCAGAGCTAGAGTTGGTCGGATATGAGTCAGTAATAATAGTTAAGAAATTAAATCCCCATAATACTGTGCTTTGTTTAGATATAACTGTGTATACCAATATGGGACTAGACTAATAAATGGTCGTGGATGCAGGAACTTAGGCATTATGCCTGTCACTCGCCGTGGTAGAGGGGTAAGTTCACGTGCTAGAGGCCGTAGAGGTAGGCCTGAGAGCCGTGCAGAGCCACAGACTAGCCAAGCTCCACAGGACCCCATTGAGAGACCAGGGGATACTGAGGCACGCTTCGCTAGGATTGAGTGAAGTATAGAAAGTCTTGTTGAGATAGTTACGCAGACTTTAAGGGCTGGTGATAGACGAGGCCCAGTTGGACAACCTACTACTACTGGACAAACTACAGATACTATTACACCACCACCGATTTAGGATACAGCTTCTCCTGTCACTCTACAGCTGAGCGGTAGTGATTTGAGCTATGACTGTGAGCTAGATAGATTACGACAATTCCAAGAATTTAGACCTCCAATTTTCAGAGGAGTGAAGGACTCGATTATTGCAGAGGATTGGATATATAAGATGGAGAAATTGTATGGGTTCTTCAGATGTACATCGACTGAGAGGGTTGCCTTTGCCGTATTTATGCTGAAGAGCAAGGCAGAGGATTGGTGGAGGTCTACTGTGTCTATCTTGAGAGCCTGACACTTAGTGATTACTTGGGAGATATTTTTAGAGGCTTTTAGAAGGCAGTATATTTCGACCACTGCACAGCGGAGATTACGGATGGAGTTTATGAGTTTGGTTCAGGGGAACCGCTCCGTTGATGAGTATGAGTTGAGGTTCATATCCTTGGGGAGGTATGACCCAGATACATTGAGTAGTGAGAGTCGAAAGGTTTAAAAATTCATAGATGGATTGAGACCAGCCATCAGATCTAAGTTAGCTCCATTTGACATCTCTACTTATGAGGAGGCAGTGCATAGAGCTCAGTTGTGTGAGCAAGATTTTGAGCGGAGTGCCTCAGAGTTTGGGAAGATCAGCAGAGCTAGAGATAGAGACCGAAAGAAATCCGGAGGGGATAGGGTGATCAGGAGAGGAGGTCAGAGGTTTGCTGATAAGAGACCTCGGATTGAGGAGATACAGGAGAAGACGGGTAAGCTTCCTTTATATCCGGCTTTACCATCATCGAGAGGTATAGTTATTGGAGGGACACGGTCGACTACCAAGCAGTGTAGGAGATGTGGCAGATTTCATGGTACCAGGCCTTATCCAACGACTACTGGGGTATGTTTTCATTGTGGGAAGCCGGGACATGTCATAAGAAACTGTCTCGAGATGATTACGACTGCCCCATAGAAGGGCAAAGAGCCAGAAAGAGCTCCTATTGAGACTCCTGCTCCTAGGAGAAGAGCCACTGCTGAGGAGAAGGGGAAACAGGTTATGGGCAGAGGGCGAGTGCATGCATTGGATTAGGACACCGCAGATGCTTCAGCAGATGTGATTAAAGGTACTATCCTAATTTTTGATTTAGAAGCATTTGTGTTAATTGATTCTGGTGCTACACACTCCTTCATATCGCCTTCATTTGCACATAAGTTGTTGAAGTTTGTACAACCTACATTATTAAATAGAATGTTGTTAATCTCTACACCTATGAATGATAGTCAGTTGACTGAGTATGTATATAGAGATTGTAGGCTGAGAATAGGGGGAAAGGATATGTCAGTCGATCTTGTCTTACTGAATATGAGGGATTTTGATGTAATTTTAGGGATGTACTGGCTGACTGCAAACCATGCTGTTTTAGATTGCTATACTAAGACAGTAATGTTTTCAGGGACAGATAGTCTTACTGTAAGTTTTGCAGAAAAGAAATAAAATGCATATAATTATTGCATTTGGAAAAGTATAGTTGAAATTCATCATATTTACGAGGTAAATTTATTTATTAATAATGGATGCTTATATGATGAATTATGTTACTAATGGTGGAAATGGTATTTTGAAGGGTTCATTGCATATGTGGTTGACATAGATAAGTTACGTCCAGGATTAAGAGACATTCCAATTGTAACAGAATTTTAAGATGTCTTTCCAGATAAGTTACCAGGGTTACCGCCAGTGCGGGAGACAGAGTTCATTATTGATTTGACACCTGGTACAGAGCCGATATCTAGACCACCGTACAGGATGGCTCCAATTAAGTTGGAGGAGTTGAGGAAACAGTTACAGGAATTATTAGAGAAGGGGTTCATCAGACCGAGTATGTCGTCATGGGGAGCACCGGTTCTGTTTGTGAGGAAGAAGGATGAGAACCTTCGATTGTGTATCAACTATCGATTGTTGAACAAGGCTACCATCAAAAATAAGTATCCCCTTTCGAGGATTGATGATTTACTGGATCAGCTACGGGGAGCGCAGGTCTTTTCTAAGATTGATCTAAGATCTAGGTACCATCAGTTGAGAGTTTGGGATGGAGATGTACCCAAGACAGCCTTTCGCACCAGTTATGGTCACTTTGAGTTTATGGTCATGTCATTCGGGTTGACAAACGCTCACGCAGCTTTTATGTCATTAATGAATGAGGTGTTTCGACCTTATTTGGATCGATTTGTGATAGTGTTCATCGATGACATCCTGGTTTATTCGAGATCCAGAGAGGAGCATGAGCAGCATCTGAGGATTGTATTGCAAACCCTCCGTGAGAAGCGATTATATGCTAAACTCAGTAAGTGTGACTTTTGGCTTGAGCAGATCTCCTTTTTGGGACATATTGTGTGGAGGGATGGTGTATCAGTAGACCCATCCAAGATTGAGGCAGTAGTTCAGTGGTAAAGGCCTCAGACAGTTACGGAGATCAGGAGTTTTTTGAGTTTAGCTAGATATTACAGACGGTTTGTGGAGGGGTTTTCGAGATTGGCTGCTCCGTTGACACGTCTTACTTGAAAAAGTGTTGCATTTGAGTGGGACGACAGATGTGAGGAGAGTTTTCAGGAGCTGAAGCGTCGATTGACCATTGCTTTGATTCTCACCATTCCTACCAGCTCAGGATGTTTTTCTGTTTACACAGATGCTTCTTACCAAGGACTGGGCTGTGTATTGATGCAGGATGGGAAGGTAGTCACTTATGGATCTAGGCAGCTAAAGGATCATGAGAGGAACTACCCGACCCACGACTTAAAGTTGGCGGCCATAGTGTTTGCATTGAAGATATGGCGCCACTATCTGTATGGTGAGAGGTTTCAGGTATTTACCGATCACAAAAGCCTCAAGTATTTGTTCTCGCAGAAGGAATTGAACATGAGACAGAGAAGGTGGCTTGAGCTTATGAAAGATTACGATTGTGAGATCCTATACCACCCGGGTAAAGCGAATGTAGTGGCTGATGCATTGAGCAGGAAGCACCTTGGGTTGGTTTCTTATATGATGGTACGGGAACACAAGTTGTTAGAGCAGTTTGCGAGCCTCAGTTTGGATGTGACTTCGCCTGATATTGAGAGTGGTTATATGATTGCTAGCCTGCGGTTAGAGCTGGATTTGATGAATTAGATTCGATAGGCTCAACGTGAGGATCAGTAGTGTATTGAGATAGTCAGGCAGATACAGAGGGGTATTGAGACTGAGTTTGAGTTGAGTTCGAATGGATTACTGAGGTTCGGAGACAGGATATGTGTTCCCGAGGATCCTGAGATCAGGAGGTTGATCTTGACAGAGGCTCATTCGTCGAGATATACCTTGCATCTGGGTAGTACAAAGATGTATCAAAATCTCCGGAAGGTATATTGGTGGTCGGGGATGAAGAGAGATATAGCAGAGTTTGTTGCGAGATGTCTTGTCTGCCAGCAGGTGAAGGTAGAGCATCAGAAGCCTACAGGGTTATTGCAGCCTCTACCTATACCAACTTGGAAATGGGAGCATGTCACCATAGACTTTGTGATGGGTTTACCGAGGACTCGTAGGGGAAATGATACCATATGGGTGATAGTTGACAGATTGACAAAGTCGACACATTTCCTAGCTATGAGAGTCACCGATACTCTGAGTAGATTGGTGGAGCTATATGTACGTGAGATTGTGAGACTGCATGGTGTCCCAGTGAGTATTGTGTCGGACAGGGATTCTCGCTTCACTTCCCGTTTCTAGGAACACTTTCAGGAAGCTATGGGAACCCCGTTGAGATTCAGTACAACTTTCCATCCTCAGACAGATGGGCAGTCAGAGAGGACTATACAGACCCTCGAGGATATGTTGAGAGCTTGTGTACTTGATTTTAGAGGCTCCTGGGATGATCACCTGCCACTCGTCGAGTTCACCTACAATAACAGTTATAATTCGAGTATCGGAATGGCACCATATGAGGCCTTGTATGGCCGTAGATGTCGTTCTCCTGTAGGATGGGAGGAGGTTGGTGACAGGCAGATATTCGCTCCCGATTTGATACGTCAGGCCTCTGAGGATGTCCAATTGATTTGTGAGAGGTTGAGGACAGCTCAGAGTCGACAGAAGAGTTATGCTGGCAGGAGACGTAGACCGTTGGAGTTTACAGCAGGGGAGTCAGTATTTTTGAAAGTTTCTCCTTCCAATGGTATTACTAGATTTGGAAAGAAAGGAAAGTTGAGCCCTCGCTTCATAGGACCTTTTGAGATACTCGAGAGAGTGGGAGATCGAGCTTATAGACTAGCGTTGCCATGTCACGCCCCGAATATGCGAAAAATAGGGCAAATTTAAAACTTTTTACTCGTTAATTCACAAATAAAGAGTGCATTCCTGTGCAGTGTCATACATCATCATAATTATCATATAACGTATTTTGTACCGTATACAATTACTCAATTCCAAGTTAATTAATCCTAATACATCCCATATAATATCATACATCAAGTGTCTGTAATTACAATAATAGTCTGGGTACATGAAAAGATAAATATACCTCAAAGTACAAAATATATAGCCTGGAGCTCGGATCCTCCACTAGCCACTACTCCGTACGTCGCAGGGAAGTCCTTATTCACTTGAAGAACTCTGGGGGGAAAGAAAAACAGGGTGAGCTTCTAAATCGCTCAGTAAGGGGGGTAGGGGACTCATTTCATAAACCAAAATGCACATCACAAAGCATTTATTTGTATGTGAAACTCATTTGAAAACCATAGCATGAAAATACTCAAAACGACACTCTCATGTGTCAAGTCATGTGAAAACATGAAGTAAAAAGGCTCACTCTAGAGCAAAACAAAGCATGTGAAAATACGCGTTAAACGCTTTCTCAAATAACGTGGCATAGCCACTGATTTAAAATCACACGTGGCATAGCCACAAAACACACGTGGCAAAGCCACTGAATTATTTTCTCACGTGGCATAGCCACAAAACACACGTGGCAAAGCCACTGAATTATTTTCTCACGTGGCATAGCCACAAAATAGGGTTTCTCAACGTGGCACTGCCAGGAAATGGGGTATAACGTGGCACAGCCACCAAGGGGGTATCTCAACGTGGCACAGCCACCAATGCGGTTTTCTCAACGTGGCACAGCCACCAATAGGGTTTCTCAACGTGGCACAGCCACCAATGGGGTATACGTGGCACAGCCACCGATGGGGTATACGTGGCACAGCCACCGATGGGGTATACGTGGCACAGCCACCAATGGGGTTTTCTCAATGTGGCACAGCCACCAATGGGGTATACGTGGCACAGCCACCAATGGGGTATACGTGGCACAGCCACCGATGGGGTATACGTGGCACAGCCACCAATGGGGTTTTCTCAACGTGGCACAGCCACCAATGGAGTTTCTCAACGTGGCACAGCCACCAATGGGGTATACGTGGCACAGCCACCAATGGGTTTCTCAACGTTACCAGAACGGAGAAGAAATCGGGCTTACATGCTACCAGAGCAATGCCCGGTGTGTACTCACAACTACACACCTAAGTCTTATCACATAAGACGGGTTTGCCTTCACGTAGAACTCGTAATGGTTTTCTCTCATAAAACTCATTTGAAATCGTTTTGTACTCAACACAAAACATAGTAAAACCGAGTTCCAACCGGCAAAGCACACGCACACATTTCTCAAATCACAATATTGCCTTAACGTAGAGCCCAGTTGTAAACTCATAAAACATTGGGCTCCAACCGGCTATAAAATCGTGTGCAGTTCAAATCTCAACACCAAACTCTCAACATGCTTGTTTATAAATCATAAATCATGCTATAACAGTTTACAAATCATATACACAAATGGTTTAGATTTCCCTTACCTCTTTGCACCTCGTATAGTGCAATCGTTCTCCCGTATCACGGACTAGCCTCGCATTCCACTCTGGAACTCCCGAGCTGTCCAAACGATGTTAAAAACATCAATACTCAACATCACATAAACCTTAATTCTCAAAATCGAGCATAATTGCTCATAACACCTCAAATCCCTTGATTCTCGTAACTCAACCCTAAACTACAACCTCATTCTCAATATCTCAACGTTCGATATCTCTAATACCAATTATCTACGCTAATTCACCACATTGTCTATATTTCCGTTTATAGCACAATTCTCAAAATTGCCACAATTTCCAAATATCAACATTAATCCATCTACATTACAATCTCATCAATCCCTAATCGTTTCTCAACTATTTCAACACAATTACAACCACCAATAACATCAAAATCAGCTCAAATATCAAGATCGAAGTTTAGAAATTACCCAAAGCTTGTGAGACGCACAACTCACGCCTCGATCCGATTCGTCCTTCGATTTCCAAGTATGTTGTTCTCCCTTCGATGAGGAACAACTTTCCTTCTTACCACAATAGCTGATTCGGCCAGAAATGGGGGATTTGGAGGAGTGAGAAACTAGGTTTTCGGAAAAAATGGAGGTTTGGAAGAGAGAGAAAGTAAGATTTCAGGAGAAAACACGGGTCCCTTATATAGACTGGAGGTAGGAGATCGATCTGTCTCCTGGGGAGATCGATCTGAGTTTGAATTTTGGGGACGATCTGGGCAATTTTATGCCTAGAAGATCGATCTGTCGAGGGGTGAGATCGATCTCTTTATGGCTTTATGAGATCGATCTGTGCCTTGAGGAGATCGATCTTCTCCCAAACAGAAGCATTTGGAGATCGATCTCTTCCTCATGAGATCGATCCCTTCTCAAACAGATTCATAAGGAGATCGATCTCTTCCATTGGAGATCGATCTGCTTCCTCAAATTTCCCCTTCCTCGTCATTTTTAATTCACCAGATCGATCTCTCCTTCTCTCAGATCGATCTGTCCTCATGGATCAAGCTTATTTTACACACTTAACACATAAATCTCCAATTATAATTCCCACAATTCATTTAGCTCAATAAATTACACTTCAATTTATTATTACATCATTAAATATGTGTGAAATTCTCAGATCTCACATCCTCTCCACCTTAAAAGAATTTGGTCCTCCAAATTCAACTCAACTAATCAAAATAGATGGGGGTATTTCTCCTTCATGAGACTCTCTAGTTCCCACGTTGCCTCTTCCCTTGAGTGACGCTTCCACAGAACTTTCACTAATGGGATGCTCTTGGTTCTCAGTACCTTCTCCTTTCTATCGAGAATCCGGACGGGTTCCTCAGTGTAGCTCATGTCCTCTTGTATGTCCATCTCGTCATACTCTATGACATGAGAAGGGTCCGGGTGGTACTTCCTCAACATAGATACATGAAAAACGTTGTGTATTTCGGACATCTGTGGGGGTAATGCTAATCTGTAAGCTACCTCGCCCACTTTCTCAAGAATCTCAAATGGTCCTATGTATCGAGGACTCAATTTCCCTTTCTTCCCAAATCACTGGAGCCCCATGTAATCTAGCTATCTCGCTGACATATAGTTCAGCTAAGGCATCCACAGTATCTGTGCTCTTGATGGCAAGGAAGTGGGCACTCTTGGTCAATCTATCCACAATGACCCATATCGCGTCACGACCTCTCCGGGTCCTCGGTAAACCCATAATAAAGTCCATAGTGACATGCTCCCATTTCCATGTAGGTACAGGTAAGGGCTGTAGTAGTCCTCCGGGCTTCCGATGCTCAGCTTTCACTTGCTGGCATACTAAACACCTGGCCACATACTCTGCCACATCTCGCTTCATACCACTCCACCAATACACCTTTCTCAAGTCTCGGTACATCTTAGTACTCCCTGGGTGCATGGTGTAACGCGAGCAATGAGATTCTCTCAGTATCTGTCTCTTCAGGGTATCATCGTCCGGTACACAAATCCGTCCTCTGAATCTCAACAATCCATCCTCACTGATGGTGAGATCCGACTGCGAACTCTGCTCAGCTTGGCTAACCATATCTATTAATCTCTGATCACTGCGCTGTCCAGTTCTAATCTGATCCATGATCCTGGGCTCCATCCTTAAGCTAGCCAAAAATCCAGTCTCTACCTCTTTAACTTTGATCCGAAGTTCGGCGAACTGCTCTAACAAATCCCATTCCCTGATCATCATAGCAGATATCATACTCTTCCTGCTCAGGGCATCAGCAACTACATTCGCCTTACCCGGATGGTATAGAATCTCGCAGTCATAATCCTTAAGGAGTTCCATCCATCTCCTTTGTCTCATGTTTAACTCTTTCTGATCAAAGAGATATCTCAAACTCTTGTGATCAGTGAAGATCTGGAATCTCTCCCCATATAAGTAGTGTCGCCAGATCTTCAAAGCAAATACCACAGCGGCTAACTCCAAATCATGCGTGGGATAATTCCGCTCATGGTCTTTCAGTTGTCGCGATCCATATGCGATCACTCTCCCGTGCTGCATAAGCACACACCCCAATCCTTGATGAGATGCATCACTATACACCGAGAATCCTCCTGATCCCTCAGGGATAGTTAACACAGGTGCCGCTGTCAATCTCCTTTTTAATTCCTGAAAACTGAGCTCACATTGATCAGTCCATATGAACGGAGTCTCCTTACGCGTGAGTTTAGTTAAAGGAGCGGCAATCCTAGAAAATCCTTCCACAAATCTCCTGTAATACCCTGCCAAACCAAGGAAGCTTCGTATCTCAGTCACTGTCCTCGGTCTCTCCCAATTAAGCACAGCTGCTATTTTACTCGGATCCACTGATACTCCTTCCTCTGAGACTACATGCCCAAGGAAAGCTATCCGGTTCAGCCAAAACTCACACTTACTAAGCTTTCCGTATAATTGCTTATCTCGGAGTATCTGAAGTACTAACCATAAATGCTGTGCATGCTCCTCATACGACCGAGAGTACACCAGGATATCATCAATAAAGACTATCACAAACTTATCCAGATAGTCTCTGAACACCTCGTTCATCAATCTCATAAATGCTGCAGGGGCGTTCGTCAACCCAAAAGACATCACCAAAAATTCGTAATGGCCATACCTTGTCCTGAAGGCCGTCTTTGGAATATCTTCCTCCTTAATCCTCAATTGGTGATAGCCCGATCTCAAATCAATCTTAGAAAAGACTGATGCCCCTCTTAGCTGATCAAGTAGATCGTCAATCCTGGGCAGTGGGTATTTATTCTTCACCGTGGCTTTATTCAATAGCCGGTAGTCCACACATAATCTGAGACTACCATCCTTCTTCTTAACAAATAGTACTGGCGCTCCCCACGGCGAAACACTGGGTCTAATAAACCCTTGATCCAATAACTCCTGTAGTTGTTTCTTCAATTCCTCAAGTTCCACTAATGCCATCCTGTAGGGAGGTTTAGAGATCGGCTGAGTATCCGGTACCAAGTCAATGGTAAACTCCAGCTCTCTCTCTGGTGGTAAACCTGGCAATTCATCTGGAAAAACATCCAGAAATTTGCAAACCACAGGTATATCCTCAATCCTCGGGTGTTTCCGCTCATCGTCTGAGATGAGTGTCTCATAACCTTCACAGGAATAATCATATTTAATATTCTCCAAAATAATATTAAAATTCTCAAATTACTTACTAGAAATCCACATAATCATTTCCTCAATATCTCAACCGTACACTGTAAGGTTCAGGTAGGGAGAAAGTTACAATCTTAGTGTAGCAGTCTAAACTCACTCGATTGGTCGCCAACCAATCCATTCCCAGAATTACATCAAACCCATGTATACTCAACATGATTAGATCTGCTAACATCACTCTATCTCCTACCTTAATATCACACCCTCTACAGATTAACTCAGTTCTCTGGGATTCACGCATAGGGGTATTTACATGTAGTATATATTCTAGAGGTTCAAACTTCAAGTTTAATCTACATGCAAAATGCTCAGAAATAAACGAATGCGTGGATCCTGAATCAATCAACACATGAGCCTCATAATTACAGACAGAGAGTGTACCTCTTATAGTTTCTGCCGAAGCGTCTGCGGTCTCCTTATCCAGGGCAAACACTCGTCCCTGTGCCACAGGTTTCTTCCCTTTCTCTGCCGCAGTGGCCCGTCTCCGGGGATCCACTCTCTGAGGCTATTGTCTAGCGGGCTCCGGAGCATGTGGTATCTGAGGTTGGGGACAGTCCTTCACTCTGTGACCCATGTCACCACATCTGAAACATCCATGGATCGACCCAGTACAACTTCCCTCATGCGATCGGCCACAATCTCTACAAATCCTCATCCCCGGCCTGACATATCGGGGGGCCTCCTTGATAATAGGATAGGCTCTGGGTCTCTCCAATCTGTCCTTCTGCACCTCAATCCTTCCCCTTCTGAAGGAACCTCTCCGAGCCTCTGACTGGAAAAGTGCTGGCCTCTTGCCCTTATCTCTATTCACCGCTCTGAGCTCATTCTGGGATTGTACCATCTCAATCCCTCTTTCAACCTCTTGTGCTCGTCTCAGAGCATCTCCAAACTCGGTAATACATAGCCCCATCAGTCTATCTCTAATAACGGGCTTCAACCCATACACAAACTTCTCTGTGCGGAGCTCTTCACTCTTGAAGGTCTCTGGGTCATATCTCAGTAGTACGGTGAACTGGCTCTCATAGTCATCCACCGACATGTCACCCTGTACCAAACTCAAAAACTCGGCCTGTTTCCTTCTCTGGGTGGCTCGTGGTACATATTGGGTTCTAAAAGCTGTCTGAAACTCTTCCCAACCAATCACATCCTGGTGGGACATCAAGATACCCTGGGTAGTACTCCACCAATCTCGAGCTCTCCCCTTCAGCATATAGGCACTCATACTGACTCTCTCAGCATCGGTGCACCCCAGTAAATCAAATATAACTCTCAACTCCGTCAACCACTCCTCAGCCTCTGTAGGATCCTTCTTTCCCTTAAATGCGGGTGGATTCATCTTCAGAAATTCCTTTAGTCGGACCTTACTTCTGTCCTCAGGCTGAGTGACGGGAGGCACTGGGGGTATGGGAGGTCCTGGTGGTGGTGTAGGGGTAGTATCCGAGGCATTAACTCCAAAGTGTTGCGCGAATAACGCTGCCATCTGCTCAAAACCTTACCTCACATCGGTCTCAATCCGATTAAATCGAGAGTTAGGACTCTCTGGTTGTGGGACAGGTGGCGGAGGGGACTCTGCCTGCCTCCTCGAACGACCTCGTCGTTTACTCATTCTCAATTTCAACTCGTCTCCTGCGCGTACATATCACAATCGATTGAAATCTCAATCCTCAATTTCAGTTCATGACCAGACTATTACAGACACTTGGGATGTATTCTATTTCACTTAACCGACACTGACAGTACTAGACACCCTAAGCTCTGATACCAAGAAAACTCTGTCACGCCCCGAATATGCGAAAAATAGGGCAAATTTAAAACTTTTTACTCGTTAATTCACAAATAAAGAGTGCATTCCTGTGCAGTGTCATACATCATCATAATTATCATATAACGTATTTTGTACCGTATACAATTACTCAATTCCAAGTTAATTAATCCTAATACATCCCATATAATATCATACATCAAGTGTCTGTAATTACAATAATAGTCTGGGTACATGAAAACATAAATATACCTCAAAGTACAAAATATATAGCCTAGAGCTCGGATCCTCCACTAGCCACTACTCCGTACGTCGCAGGGAAGTCCTTATTCACTTGAAGAACTCTGGGGGGAAAGAAAAACAGGGTGAGCTTCTAAATCGCTCAGTAAGGGGGGTAGGGGACTCATTTCATAAACCAAAATGCACATCACAAAGCATTTATTTGTATGTGAAACTCATTTGAAAACCATAGCATGAAAATACTCAAAACGACACTCTCATGTGTCAAGTCATGTGAAAACATGAAGTAAAAAGGCTCACTCTAGAGCAAAACAAAGCATGTGAAAATACGCGTTAAACGCTTTCTCAAATAACGTGGCATAGCCACTGATTTAAAATCACACGTGGCATAGCCACAAAACACACGTGGCAAAGCCACTGAATTATTTTCTCACGTGGCATAGCCACAAAACACACGTGGCAAAGCCACTGAATTATTTTCTCACGTGGCATAGCCACAAAACACACGTGGCAAAGCCACTGAATTATTTTCTCACGTGGCATAGCCACAAAATAGGGTTTCTCAACGTGGCACAGCCACCAATGGGGTATAACGTGGCACAGCCACCAAGGGGGTATCTCAACGTGGCATAGCCACCAATGCGGTTTTCTCAACGTGGCACAGCCACCAATAGGGTTTCTCAATGTGGCACAGCCACCAATGGGGTATACGTGGCACAGCCACCGATGGGGTATACGTGGCACAGCCACCGATGGGGTATACGTGGCACAGCCACCGATGGGGTTTTCTCAATGTGGCACAGCCACCAATGGGGTATACGTGGCACAGCCACCAATGGGGTATACGTGGCACAGCCACCGATGGGGTATACGTGGCACAGCCACCAATGGGGTTTTCTCAACGTGGCACAGCCACCAATGGGGTTTCTCAACGTGGCACAGCCACCAATGGGGTATACGTGGCACAGCCACCAATGGGGTATACGTGGCACAGCCACCAATGGGTTTCTCAACGTTACCAGAACGGAGAAGAAATCGGGCTTACATGCTACCAGAGCAATGCCCGGTGTGTACTCACAACTACACACCTAAGTCTTATCACATAAGACGGGTTTGCCTTCACGTAGAACTCGTAATGGTTTTCTCTCATAAAACTCATTTGAAATCGTTTTGTACTCAACACAAAACGTAGTAAAACCGAGTTCCAACCGGTAAAGCACACGCACACATTTCTCAAATCACAATATTGCCTTAACGTAGAGCCCAGTTGTAAACTCATAAAACATTGGGCTCCAACCGGCTATAAAATTGTGTGCAGTTCAAATCTCAACACAAAACTCTCAACATGCTTGTTTATAAATCATAAATCATGCTATAACAGTTTACAAATCACATACACAAATGGTTTAGATTTCCCTTACCTCTTTACACCTCGTATAGTGCAATCGTTCCCCCGTATCATGGACTAGCCTCGCATTCCACTCTGGAACTCCCGAGCTGTCCAAACGATGTTAAAAACATCAATACTCAACATCACATAAACCTTAATTCTCAAAATCGAGCATAATTGCTCATAACACCTCAAATCCCTTGATTCTCGTAACTCAACCCTAAACTACAACCTCATTCTCAATATCTCAACGTTCGATATCTCTAATACCAATTATCTACGCTAATTCACCACATTGTCTATATTTCCGTTTATAGCACAATTCTCAAAATTGCCACAATTTCCAAATATCAACATTAATCCATCTACATTACAATCTCATCAATCCCTAATCGTTTCTCAACTATTTCAACACAATTACAACCACCAATAACATCAAAATCAGCTCAAATATCAAGATCGAAGTTTAGAAATTACCCAAAGCTTGTGAGACGCACAACTCACGCCTCGATCCGATTCGTCCTTCGATTTCCAAGTATGTTGTTCTCCCTTCGATGAGGAACAACTTTCCTTCTTACCACAATAGCTGATTCGATCGGAAATGGGGGATTTGGAGGAGTGAGAAACTAGGTTTTCGGAAAAAATGGAGGTTTGGAAGAGAGAGAAAGTAAGATTTCAGGAGAAAACACGGGTCCCTTATATAGACTGGAGGTAGGAGATCGATCTGTCTCCTGGGGAGATCGATTTGAGTTTGAATTTTGGGGACGATCTGGGCAATTTTATGCCTAGGAGATCGATCTATCGAGGGGTGAGATCGATCTCTTTATGGCTTTATGAGATCGATCTGTGCCTTGAGGAGATCGATCTTCTCCCAAACAGAAGCATTTGGAGATCGATCTCTTCCTCATGAGATCGATCCCTTCTCAAACAGATTCATAAGGAGATCGATCTCTTCCATTGGAGATCGATCTGCTTCCTCAAATTTCCCCTTCCTCGTCATTTTTAATTCACCAGATCGATCTCTCCTTCTCCCAGATCGATCTGTCCTCATGGATCAAGCTTATTTTACACACTTAACACATAAATCTCCAATTATAATTCCCACAATTCATTTAGCTCAATAAATTACACTTCAATTTATTATTACATCATTAAATATGTGTGAAATTCTCAGATCTCACATGCCACCAGAGCCAGCAAATGTCCATAACGTCTTCCACATCTCCATGCTTCGGAAGTATCAGCCGGATCAGTCGCATGTGATCAGATACGAGCCACTGGAGCTCAGTGAGAGTATGTCCTATGTCGAGAGATCGATCCAGATTGTGGATAGGAAGGAGAAGGTATTGAGATCGAAGACGGTTCCCTTGGTGAAAGTACTGTGGCAGCATCACACTCCAGAAGAAGCAACTTGGGAGTTAGAGAGTTTGATGAAAGAGAAGTATCCAGAGTTGTTCAGAGACTGACTTGGTTCCAATTTGGAGGACCAAATTCTTTTAGTGGGGGAGATTATGTAAGACCCACTTTTATTATCTGTTGATGTATTTCCTTATGATTCATGTGATGTACATTTTCATATATTCAATGAATCATAAGAAGAGCTTTGACTGAAATACAATTTGCAAGTAGAATAAAAAATGAAATCTCGGTGAATGTCGAAAGTAGCCAAATATGGATCGAAATGGCCACAGGCCAAACGGAAAGGATCGAAAATGAAGTTTACCGAAAAAACAAAATTAAATAAGAAAAGATGGTGGATGTATGAAG
Source organism: Firmiana major (assembly GCA_033439115.1). Lineage (NCBI taxonomy): Eukaryota > Viridiplantae > Streptophyta > Magnoliopsida > Malvales > Malvaceae > Firmiana > Firmiana major. Next base: position 9,536,142 of record CM065908.1, on the reverse strand, counting down.
GAAAGTTAGGTTAATTTGGTTTCGAAACAAGTGCAGGGGTAAAACGGTCAAAAGACTGAAATTCGGGATAAATTCGATAAGAAAAAAATTCAATTAAAAATAAGGATTTAGGATATCTTGATCAATAATGAGGAAATTATACAATTTCGAGTCCAATTGATCAAGATCCGAAATTTTTAGAAATATCGAAAAGTCACCCGGGACAATTTCTCGAAAATACGGAGAAATTATACCGAAAAAATGATTAAAAATATAATAAATTAAATTAAATTATTTGGAATAGATTAATAGATTTTATAGATATTTTAGAATATATTTTAATATTTTAATAAATATTTTAATAATAAAATAATTTATAAATAATGATAATAATAATTTTTTTTTTAAAAAGGGCTGAAAATCGAAAAACTCGGGAGAACCCGTAAACAGAAATCGAAGATGACCCGCGAGAACCGACAAGCCCGAGGATACACCGACGATCCTTGACCGTCGACGAGCAGCCGAGGAGGAAGAGGAGAGGCCGACGATCACGTGGACACCAAAGACGCGCCGTCAGGTCACCGGAGGACACCGATCGAAGCGAAGGAAAACCGAGGGAGAAACGGGTCGATTCCCGGTGAACCACCGTGTCTGGACTGGAACGGAAGCCACCGACGCGTTCAGGGGGAGGAACAGATTCTTTTGAGACCGGTATCGGCTGGCAAGACCGTCGAAAATGCCGGCGATGGCAAAGCGACAGAAACGGCACCGTTTGGCCGAAAGGAAATGGAAGGAAAAGGAGGGAAAAGGAAGGAAAGAGGAAAGGAAAAGAAAAGAAAAGAAAAGAAAAGAAAAAGGGAAAAGGAAAGAAAATTTACCGGGGACGACTCGAATTCGGGTAAGTTGACCGAGGGTCGAGATTGACCTACAGGTAAATTCTAAAAATTTAATTAATATTATATTTAATGAAAAATAACCCGAATTTACCTAATTGTGCAGTTTTCCGATAAAGCCCGAACGAGAGCTGATTGAGCTCCGATTCTCATACCCCGCATCATATTGGGTAAGTATATTTTAATTACGGTAATATGAGTCCTTTAATACAGAGTTTCGATTATTTTATGAAATTACGGATTAATTCTGTATAAAAGGGATATTAATCGGATTTACAATGTAATTACCGTAAATAGTATACGGGCTATCCAATAAGTTTGAAACGAAACCCGATGATTATTGGTAAGCTGAATAAGCCCAGTAAACCCAAAGAAGGGATTTAATAAGTATAAACGGGCTTAAAACGGGCTCGAGGCCCATTAAAGTGCAATCGGGCCCAATAAAGTAAAACGGGCCCAGTACGTTAGATTCGATCAGTAAATATGATATACTGATAAAGATAATTGAATTGACCCCAATTATGTGGTTATATGCAGTTCCGTAGACTTGGTTGACGCGCAGTTGGATTGAGAGATCGAATATTATCGAGACGAGAAAAGGTTGCGCGTGATTCCAGGTAAGGGAATTTTGTAGGTGCATAGAGATACCTATACATATTTTTGAGGGGATTTACAGGGTCTAGAATTTCTTAAATTATTCAGAAACGAAATAATAATTTTTGCGAAAGCCGGGGCATAGATGAATAAAGAAAAAGATGATTTTGCCCCTGGGAGTAAAATTTACAAAAAAGGTAGTAAGGTAGATAAATTACATGATTTTCATGTTTTAATGTTTTATATGAATATATTGCTTTGATTTAAGCAAATATGCACATAGGTTGGCTCTTGATTTTAAGAATTATACGAAAGGGAACCGGTTTGTACCGATTACGATTTTAAAGATGTTTTATCAAGATTGAGCCACCTATCATATTTACTCGAGTAAAAAGAGTGCTAGAGTATTACTCGCACTAAATTTTACTGATTTATTACTCATGAAAGCCGTACTGGAGCATTGCTCATACGAGAAATTTGTGTGTGCACAAAACCATGCTCGAGCTTCGCTCGCACGAGATTTTAGATATCATGATATGCATAGCGTGGTGCTGGAGCTTCGCTCGCACTAGACGTGAGTTGACATGCATATAGTCGTGCGGAAGCCTCCTGTAGACTTTGTGTTGTAGAGAGTTGAGATGCTCGCACGTATACTTTGAGACATGCATTGGTTATCGACATAGTATTGGGGTGGATAAGACCTACGGTAGGCACCCCCAGACTATGATATGGGTCCACTGAGTACGATGTACCGTGTATGTCACACGAAGTACGCTGTACCGTGCAGTCATGATGACTCGATGATGTTAATTGATATTCTGGCGGGTAGGACTTGACCCCACCTCCCGATGCAGTTGTGATGCCCCGCACACCGGGATCCATGTAGCCTGGGATCACAGGGACAAAGTATGGCCATAGTCCTCGATTTTCATACAGTAACCTACATGCCTCACATGATATCATACGGTCTGGATAGACCAGGACAAACCCGAAGGAGGGGTAATGTCTCGATTTATGTTTTAAAAGAGATGTGATTTAATGAATCAAGGTATTCCCGAGTGGTGGGTTTAGCCTTGATGTGGTTGTTTTATGATGAAACAAACAAGTTTTAACGTGATGAGTTTATGATTAAACAAATAAGTTTTAAAGTGAAGAGTTTATGATGAAACTAATAAGTTTTTAATGTGACGAGCATGAGATGTCATACATGATGATTTTTCCATGTTGGTTTTATATGCCAATTTCATGATTTCTTTTATATGATATACATACATGTGGCATCGTTTTAGTCATACCTCATGCTCCAAATATAAACGATTTTATATCATGACATTACCAGCACGTAGATAGTATAATTATCTACCTGCTTACATTATTGCCTTACGGAGCACGTTTCGCTCACCCTTTCATTTTTCACCCTCCACAGAGCATCTACAGCAGTCGAGAGCGAGTAGAGACTACATCCCTAGTTGTCCGCTGCTCCTATCGCAAATCAGGTATACATATCGTATAGTTTTGTATCTAAACAATTAATAGCACAGTATTGTAACGAATGTAATTATGGGGGATGTAAATATATGGAAACATATGTACATACAGTTGTATAATATATATATATACTTAGTATTTCACTGTTTGAAATTCTAACATGATTACCATGGTAAGAATGTTATGATCAAATGGGATAAGAGTTTGAATTATTACTGACTCATAGCCCAACTCGTTAAAAATGAAATTTGTCATGAAGAGGTGAGAAGTATAGAAAAAGCGAAAAATTTATAGTGATTTTGTTAGAACGGGTCGTGACAATTTATCCTTATACAAATCACATCCTGACACATTACTTTCACTAGATGTCTGTGCATATAAAAGGTCTGGTAAAGAGATAAAAATGTATACCTCACGCATGTACAAAACGTAGTCTGGAGAAGCTCATATTCACCAGCCTACGTTGTCTATGCAGTAATTAACAACTATAATTCGCTGCAAACAATCTGAGAGGTGGAGGGGTGAGCTTTCGGGAAAAAACCCAGTAAGAAAATACATTTAAAGTAGTTCTGATATGTAAAAGCATGCAAGAATCATTCATGAAACAAACTTTGCTTCAGAAAAACTTATCATAAGTTTCTTTTAGAAACTAATATTTAGAAGATATGTAAAACTTTCGTTACGTGCATAATCATAATAGGAAAATATGAAGCATGGAGTCTTTAAATCAAATAGCTGGCTTAAACTGTTTCATAATATCTTCATCGTTCATGGATAATTTCATAAAATCATCGTCATTCATAAACGTTTCATAAAACATAAATCATTCTTAAACATTTCGTCATAATCTCATATAAACATAGTCATTCATCATCATCATCATCATCATCATCATCATAATCATCATCATCATCATCATCATCATCATCATCATGGAGACTAGGCTATAACTAAGTCATGTGATACGTGTCATTCTCCGTAGAGAGTCATCATACCTATTACCATGGTGGGGGGCTGTAGATTGGATCAGGGTCGTACGATACTTTTATAAAAACATGGATAGTATTTATCTTTCTTACTTTCTCTAGCACCTAGCTAGGGCACGGGCACCAAAGGCACTCTCCGTACGGGAAACATTCATTCGTGCTGCGCGAGCACGAGATACTACCAAAACATCATCATCATTAACCACTAGTAGTAAGACATCTACCACACAGGTAGAGTCAAGTGCTACAGGGAACTTACGTACTTGCACTCAAGTGGTGGAGCCGGAACACCACGAGAAGTAGCCATGCATGAAGCCTATAGTCTCAAAAATTCTTTTCTCTTTCTTAAATACTTTTGAAAATGTCAAAAGTTCCTTTCACAAGCATAAATATAGGTTTTCAAACCATCATAAAACTTTCATGCATTTTCATACTTTAGGAAATTCATTTCATAAAACGAAATCATGTTTCGTAAATCGTTCCATAAGTATGAAAATAATCATAAATAATTTCAAAACATAACATTGCTTCATAAAAATCTTTTTATCAATGCAATGAGTGTTCATTATCAGAACTAAATTAAATTACACCATCTTACCTTGATTTATCAGAAATTCCAAGTTCGAGTAGTGACGCCTCCAAGTATCTCTCTTAAATCCTTCCACAATTCTCCTACACCGAAATTTGTATTCTTAGTATCCTATTTATTCGAATTACCTACGATGCGTCAAAATCGTAACCTTACTTACCTAAGGAAAATACATTTGAAATCATAAAATACATACAGTTATCTCTAAAACTTGCATAAATTTCTTACCTCGGTGTCTGTCTATAATCTTTGATTGCTTCGACTTAGCGAGTCGGCGGGTCCGATCCACTCGGGTTATTCAGTCGAAACCCTTTTTCCTCAGGTTTCCAAATTCTCAGTACACTTTGTCACGATCACACACAGCTCTATACCCGATCCGTGACCTGTACCTTACCACTTACAGTTGGGCTGTGAGTCAACATCCAATCCACATCTCATATACATTCATTTAAATGAAATAGAATATAAACTAGACTTTTATAAATATACGGAAGCGTTTACATCAGTTTCTGTTAATTATACATCCCTTTCGTACATAATATCACTAGACTGTGCATTAATTTACAGGATACAAAATTTTTCTCAACACAAATGTATACCTCTCTATACTGCTGGAGAACTAGAGAATACCTTAGCAGGGACGACTGCAGTATTCACTACTGCGTAGTATCTGTGGAGGAGGAAATAAGGGGGTGAGCATAACACGCTCAGTAAGGAAAATGTGCAAGCAGGTAGATAACTACACTATCTACATGCTAACATACAAATATGTTCATTTTCCTTATAGGTGCGACAGGAGGTTAGGGATTTGAGATTTTGGAAATTTGAAATTTGAGGATTTTTCGCCAGTTTTTATAGTCCAGGGCACAGGAGATCGATCTGTCGAGACGACAGATCGATCTGTCATTTCCAGAAGCTCGAAGAGATCAATCTGTGGTTCCACAAGATCGATCTTCAGAATACAGAAGCTTGAGGAGATCGATCTGTCGTATGCACAGATCTATCTTCTATTTGACAGAGGCTTAGGGAGATCGATCTACCAAATGCATAGATCGATCTTCAGAATACAGAGGCTTGAGGAGATCGATCTGTCGTATGACAGATCGATCTGCTGTTTAACAGAGGCTTAAAGAGATCGATCTTATGGATAGAAGATCGATCTGCCTAGCTTAACCTTAATGCTTTAGGCTTATTTGAAGTATGGAGATTGATCTATATTGATAGGAGATTGATCTCTCATACTCTTTGCCCAAAAAAATCTTTGAAAAGCTCTTTTAAAACAAACTTAAAATCAAGATTTTGAAGCATATGCATCTGAAGGAACGTTCATGAGTCCTAATTCACCTCTAAGGACACAAAACCTATCTCTATCAAGAGGTTTGGTGAATATATCAGTGATTTGATGTAGGGTGTCAATATACTCTAGAATTATATCTCCCTTTTGCACATGGTCTCTAAGGAAATGATGCCTAATCTTAATGTGCTTAGTTCTAGAGTGTTGAATGGAATTTTTAGATAGATTGATAGCACTGGTATTATCACATTTAATAGAGACTTGTTTCATGTCAATACCATAATCTTTCATTTGTTGTTTTATCCACAACATTTGAGCACTACAACTACTTGCTGCTATGTATTCAGCTTCAGTTGTAGACTGAGCCACACTGTTTTGTTTCTTAGAGAACCAGGGTATTAATCTATTCCCTAAGAATTGGCAAGTACCTGAAGTACTTTTCCTATCTATTTTGCATCCCCCAAAATCTGCATCTGAAAATGCATGAAGTGTAAAAGTGGAGTCCTTGGGGGTACCAAAGTCCTAGAGAGGGAGTGTCCTTAAGGTATCTAAAGATCCTTTTAGTTGCTAATAAGTGTGATTCCCTAGGAGAGGATTGAAACCTAGCACAAAGGCATACACTAAACAATATATCTGGTCTACTTGCAGTTAAATATAGCAATGAACCAATCATAGACCTATAAAGTTTAGTGTCTACACACTCACCACTTTCATCTTTATCAAGCTTGATGTTGGTGCCCATTGGAGTTGCTTGAGGTTTGCAATTGTCCATTCCAAATCGCTTGAGCAAATCCTTAGTATACTTTGCTTGATTGATGAAGGTTCCATCCTTTGTTTGCTTCACTTGAAGTCCCAAGAAAAAAGTGAGTTCTCCCATCATGCTCATTTCAAATTCACCTTGCATGATCTTAGCAAACTCTTGGCATAAAGATTCATTAGTTGATCCAAAAATAATATCATCTACATACACTTGAACAACTAGTAAATCTTTATTTTTATTTTTAATAAATAAAGTGGTATCTACTTTTCCTCTTGAAAATCCTTTCTCTATTAGGAATTTTGACAATCTTTCATACCAAGCTTTAGGAGCTTGTTTCAAACCATAGAGTGCCTTAGAAAGTTTGAAAACATGTTCAGGAAATTCATGATTTTCAAAGCCGGGAGGTTGCTCAACATAGACTTCTTCATTAATGAAACCATTTAAGAATGCACTCTTTACATCCATTTGATATAACTTGAAGTTTTTATAGCAAGCAAAGGCAAGTAACATTCTAATAGCTTCTAATCTAGCTACCGGTGCATAAGTTTCATCATAGTCTATTCCTTCTTCTTGTCTATAGCCTTGTGCAACTAATCTAGCCTTGTTTCTTATGATCACACTATTTTCATCCATCTTGTTCTTGAATATCCATTTAGTTCCAATTGTAGAGTGATCACTAGGCCTAGGAACTAGTTTCCACACTTTGCTTCTCTCAAATTGATTTAATTCTTTTTGCATTGCTAAGAACCAATTATTGTCATCTAAGGCTTCATTTACATTTCTAGGTTCTATTTGAGATACAAAGGCTATATATTGACACACATTCCTTAGAGATGATCTAGTTCTAACTCCAAGAGTTGGATCTCCTACTATTTCACAATCTTTTACATATCCTAACTCTCTTGGTGCTCTAGACTCTCTCTCTAATATCTCTATTTCTTCTTCATCTTCTTTATTTAAGTCAAGTTTTTCTACTAAATCTTCTTCCAAATTTGGAATTTCCTCAAATATTCCAACATCCTCATCATTGGTTGAATCTTTAACTACATCATTTGACTCATCAAATATAACATGAATTGATTCTTCAACCATCAATGTTCTTTTGTTATATACTCTATAAGCCTTTGAATTCAAGGAATATCCTAGAAAGATTCCCTCATCACTCTTGACATCAAATTTTCCTAAGTTATCTTTCCCATTATTTAAGACAAAACATTTGCACCCAAAAGGATGGAAGTAGCTAATGTTAGGCTTCTTACCTTTGTAGAGCTCATAACGAGTTTTCTTTAGCATAGGTCTAATCATAGCTCTATTAATGATATAACAAGATGTGTTTATAGCTTCAGCCCAAAAGTATTTTGGTAAATTATTCTCACATAACATGGTTCTAGCCATTTCTTCCAATGTCCTATTTCTTCTCTCAACTACACCATTTTGTTGTGGTGTCCTAGGGGCTGAAAAATTATGGCTAATTCCTTGATCATTGCAATACTCATCAAATCCTATAGTTTCAAATTCCTTGCCATGATCACTTCTAATACTAGTTATTGTGTATCCTTTTTCATTTTGAGTCACTTTAGTATAAGCTATGAATTTTTCTAAGGCTTCATTTTTCATTTTTAAAAAGATCACCCAAGTGAACCTAGTGTAATCATCAACTATTACAAATCCATAGTGTTTCCCACCAAGGCTTGTTGTTCTAGTTGGTCCAAATAAGTCTAAGTGGAGTAATTGAAGAGGCCTAAAGGTGGATACACTATTTTTAGGCTTAAATGTTGTCCTTTTATGTTTTCCTTTAACATAAGCTTCACATATTTTGTCATAGTCAAAGGACATTTTGGGCAATCCTATAACTAGATCCTTTCTAGCTAACTTAGATAGTACATGCATGCTAGCATGACCTAGTCTTCTATGCCATAACCAAGATTCTTTTTCTTTATCTATCATTAGGCATATGTTTTCATTCTTAAGTTCATTAAGATAGACAATGTATATATTACCTTGCCTATGACCTAGAAAAAGAACTTTATTTGACTTAGGATCTATAACATGACATTTCATGCAATCAAAAATTACTTTGTAACCTTTGTCACAAAGTTGACTTATGCTTAGTAAGTTATGCTTTAGACCCCTAACAAGCAATACTTTTTCTAATGAAAAGTAGTCATTACCTATTGAGCCACTACCTTCAACTTAACCTTTGGAGTTGTCCCCAAACGTGACTTCTCCACCAACTTTTGATTTAAATGAGTTGAAGTGGCTTCTATCACCCGTCATGTGCCTTGAGCATCCACTGTCCAAGTACCAAGCTTCCTTTGATTTAGCTTTGTGGCTATGCTCAATCACCTATAATCAAAACATTCAACTCAAGTTTTAGGTACCCAAATTCTCTTGGGTCCTTTGAGGTTAGTGAAAGCAATTCTTGATCCCTTTGGGATCCATTTTACCAATGCATCAAAGTCTTTTGAATTAATTATTTCTTTTGGTACCCAAATTCTTTTTACTGTCCTTCCCTTAATAGTGGTCAACTTCATATTGCAATTATGTGATGCATGTCCCTTTTTATTACAATATGAACAAGTAGTTGAAGGTTTATTCACGCTCTTTCTAGCAATAAAGCTTTTGAGATGAGTCTCTCTACTTTTTGCATTATATCCTAACCCATTTTTATCAAAGAATGCTCTTTGAGCTTCTAACATGTTATCTAACTTTTGTTGTCCCATATAAAATCTATTAAAGGAATTATGTAAATTACAATTTTTTTCTTTTAAGTCACAAATTTCAAGATTTGTAATTTTTAGTTTCTTTTCACATTCTAATTTGTCCTCTAGCATTAACTCATTTTCTTTCTTTAATTTAGATATTATCTTTTTATATTTCATACTCACGCGTTCATATTCCAATGCAAGATCATCAAGGCATCTTGCAATTCATCCAAAGAATATTCATTGAGTTTTGAAGTTACCTTTTCATCCTCAATAGCCATGAAGCACAAGTTGGCAATGTCCTCATTTGAGTCATCATCGGAGCAGTCACTGTCACTCCATGTAGCCACCATTGCCTTCTTTTTGTGGAACCTATCATTGGACCTTTTAAGAAGAGGGCAATTAAACTTAATGTGTCCTAGTTTTTTACATTCATAACACACAATTGTATCTTTTCTTCCTACCTCTTCTTGATCTCTCTTGAGGTTTCTCCTATTACTACCACTAGCTCTCATTCTCATGAATTTGTTAAATCTTTTGGCAAACATTGCCATCTCAAGATCCTCTTCACTACCACTCTCATTCTTAATCTCCTCTTGAGCAGTAGATTTTAGAGCAACTCCCACTTTCTTGGGTGGCTCTTCACTTCTTCTCAACTTCATCTCATAAGTGAGTAGTGATCCTATTAATTCATCTAAAGACAATGTGTGAGGATCCTTAGATTCCTCAATTGCAGTCACTTTTACCTCTCATGATTTTGGTAGGCTATTTAATATTTTCTTGACCATTTCTATATTAGAGTATATTTTTCCTAATGATTTTAATCCATTAATTACATCAGTGAATCTAGTGAACATATCACTGATTGACTCTCCATCTTTCATTCTAAATAGCTCATAGTCATGTGTGAGCATTCCTACCTTAGTCTCCTTCACTTGGGTTGTACCTTCATGAGTTATTATCAATTTATCCCAAATTTGTTTAGCATTGTCACATCCAGAGACTCTATTGTATTCATTTGGCCCTAAAGCACAAAAGAGAGTATGCATGGCCTTAGCATTCAGCTGAGCACATTTAATATCGTTTGAATCCCATTCATCTTCTTCCTTAGGGATATCTCTTCCCTCTATTCTTTTTGTAGGGATTTGAGGTCCTTTAGTGATAATCCTCCATACTTCATAGTTATTTGCTTGAATGAATAACATCATCCTAGTCTTCCAATAAGTATAATGTTCCCCATTGAACATAGGAGGCCTAACCGTAGAGTGCCCCTCTCCTACTAAGCTAGTTGCTATATTGTTGTGAGCCATTTGATCGTTTCTAACTCTTAGGAAGTTATTCCTATGTGATCAAAGAGTCCTAGCTTTGATACCAATTGTTGGCTCTACCGAGAGAGGGGTGAATCGGTTTTCTAATGTTAATGGCAAATTTAAACTAATTTAAATTTAATTAACAATTAATGAATAAACAATATAATATAATGAAACAAATTAAAGCAAGATAAGGAAAAGAATATCAAACACAGTGAGTTATAGAGGTTCGACCAATCTCTTGCCTACGTCCTCTTTTCTTGACCTCCTTGCCAAGAGCTTTCTTTCTCTCTTTCAATGAAAGTTACACAATCCCTTTTTCAGGTTAAGGAATAACCTCTCTACCCTTTTTAAACAAAGATGTATTCCCCTTTTTACAAGATTTATCTCACTGAGGAACAATCCTCTTTTCTCTCAAAAGTAGGAAGAATACAATATCAAGCTTTTAATGTGGGTAGGACAAATACAGCTTTTACACAAGCTTATACAACAAATTCAATGAATGAAATTGAAGACAAATAGAATGTAGGAATTAAACTCTTGAGAATGTAAGAAATGTGCAGCAATTGTGTCTATCTTCTCATTGTCTTCAATACTTGATTATATACTGAAGGATTGGTAGTTGGAGCATTTAATGCTATTTTTCCCGTTGAGATTTTGCAGAAATAGCCTGTCACGACCCAATTCCATTCTCTTTAACCGAAAATCACTAAAAATTTTTTGCGTTTTACTGTTAACTTACCCGGTCGTGAACTAACTCACCACACACTGTTGGGCTGTGAGTCAATAATAAACTCCACCTCTCATTCATTCTAAGTGAAATAAAACGATGTCATACATTTGCATTTAAATCTTGTACTTATAGAAAAGCATGTTTTACTGACATCTACATCCCCCATAATTACAATTCAAAGAATACTGTGCTTTTACATTGTTTAGATATAAAAAGAATTACTGTGTATATACCTCTTAGCGATGGAGATGCAGCGGAGTCCAAAATACCACACCTCAGTCCTTACTGGGCTACTATGCACGCTCTGTAGGGGGAAAATAGAGTGGGATGAGCAACCACACGCTCAGTAAGGCAATAATGCAAGCATGGTAGATAACTACTCTATCTACATGCTGATAGTGTTATGCATAAATCATTTATAGTAGGAGCATGAGGAATAAAACTATGCCATGTGGATATACATATATATCATGTATCAAAATCATGTGCATTGGCATATAAAACATGGTAGAAACATCATGTATAAATCATCTCATGCTCAATCTCATTTAAATTCATAAAAAGGGCAATTCATTAAGAAACCTCCTTTTTAAACCAACATCATAAACCTCTTTCTCAACACATAATTACCACCAAATCAACTCACAATCACAACCACATTTTCATTTCACAATTCACGCATGTGTATAAAAACTAGGTCACTATATCAAAAGTGCCTATGTGGACCATTACATCATAAATCATCCCAGACCACACGCATCCAGGTATGCGGGGTATCACGCTGGCATGAAGATGGATTATCCCTGACCAGACTTTCTCAACACATAACCATCATGCGGTACATCGTACTCCATGTGATATACACGGTACAGTGTACTCCGCAGACTCATATCGTGATTGGGGGTGCCATTCCTAGGTCTTACCTACCCCATACCAAGAGTTTTCCATATCTGTGAAGGAGAGCCTCCCTGTCGAATAGAGCCTCCCCGCCTAACAGAGCCTCCCTGCCTCCTCGGGCTTAAGGATGTTAGCTTAAGGATGTAGGGCTTAAGGATCCTTCCATAAGAGAGCCTCCCCACCGAACAGAGCCTCCCCGCCTAACAGAGCCTCCCCGCCTCTTTGGGCTTAAGGATGTTGGCTTAAGGATGTAAGGCTTAAGGATCTTACCGTACCCATGTAAGAGAGCCTCCCTGCCTAACAGAGCCTCCCCGCCCCTCCAGGGCTTAAGGATGTTGGCTTAAGGATACCACCGTAAGAGAGCCTCCCCACCGAACAGAGCCTCCCCTCCTAACAGAGCCTCCCCGCCTCTTTGGGCTTAAGGATGTTAGCTTAAGGATGTAAGGCTTAAGGATGTAAGGCTTAAGGATCTTACCAACTTTCACAACCTTATGCTTATCACAATGTGCAAACTTGTGCGAGCAAATCTCTAGCACGACTCATGCATCCTCTCGTAAAGAGACACGTATGAGCATAGCTCTAGTACGATTATACTCATAAGACAACCACTCAAAAGCCACGTACGAGCAAAAGCTCCAGTACGGTTTATAAACATCAACATAATTTCCAATCAAGGTGCGAGCTAAGCTCCAGCACGTTTCATACAAATGAAAACATAGAAATCCAGCGCGAGCGAGGCTCTAGCGCGATTTATGTCCTACAATATGATAGGCGGCTCATACACAATCAAACAATCCCGGCAATCGGGTTTAGCACTCACAAATACTTTTCCACCACAACAATACAATACTAGCCGACCCATCTACAAGCTTGCTTAAAACCAAGCAATTTCGTTTTGAAAAAACATCAAAACATTAGATTTATGCAATTATTAGCCTTACTATCCCATTTCATAAAATCCACTTCAAAACCAAAATCACGCATATACTCATCATCATTCACGAATACCATCAACATTTATTTGAGCAACCATGCATTTCATAAAACTCCCGATATTCACCCACAAGTTCAAAGTACGAGCAGCTACCTCTATATACTCACAAAATTCCCTTACCTGGAATCGCGATGCGTGATTCCACTTCCTTAAGCTGGTTACTCGTACGGTTCGATTCGTCTTCAACGAACTCTTCGGGACTGCACAAAATCGTATCCCGCATTATATTCGATCCATATAATGCAACCCTTGTGCTTGCTATATCCAATATAATCTATACCCTCTATTAAAGCTTATTTGGCCTCGTTTCATTACTTTACCCATAGCTCGAGTCTATGGATCTTCTTAGGCCTATTATCTTATTCAAAGTCGATATCAAATCGACATAAAGCTCATAGTATTCATATTTCATGAATCCCCTCACTATGGCATTTATCAATCATATACATACCCATTTTCACAATTCCTCCAACTCACCATGTAATTCCATCTAACCATCTAAAATCATAAACATTACCCCAATAACAACTTTAGCATGCCATAAATCATAAGCTCATTCAATCCCACATATTCTCACATTACACCCATTTTTTTGATTTCTAGGTCACACCAATTTCACTACATTCTTAGGTAATTTATCCATCAATACTCATACCAAACAACTCCAAAATCAATTAAATAGCTAATGCATTTGGATTGGAGTGTTAGAATCTTACCAATATGATTTTTCTGCTTGCTCCAAATGGTAATGCCCTTAACTCCTTCAATTCCAAAAATGGGAAAATGCCCTCTCACTATGTTGTTTTTCTCTTTGATAGGAACAACTTTGCCTCTAATGATCTCTCTTCAAATCTCACTGAAAATGGCTGAGTTTAGAAAGGGAAAGTTAGGTTTTTGGGTTGAAAATGGGAGGTTAATATGTTTTTCTGAGATTTCCAGATTTTCAGCCCTCCTTATATAGAAATAGCTTGGGGAGATCGATCTGGTTCATGAAGAGATCGATTTGGTCCCCTTAAATCCCTCTTTTTTCACGGTATTTTTAAGCATGAGATCGATCTGTCGAAGCATCAGATCGATCTGTTGAAGCATGAGATCGATCTGTCGAAGCATGAGATCGATCTGGTCCCAAACAGAGAGCTAAGGAGATCGATCTGGGTGCTTGGGGATCGATCTTTTCATCACGAAAATGCTTAGGAGATCGATCTGGCCCCATTGGAGATCGATCTGCTCTATTCCATTGTCCAAATAAGAGCATTCTAGCTCTTCCAGATCGATCTCTCATCCTATGAGATCGATCTGGCCTTCATGTTTTCCAGATTTCTTGTAGTTTCCTTACTGCAACTCATACCAATACATCCTTAATCTATTTTCATGGCCATTTTCTCATCCATCCACCTTTATAACTTGAAAATGGCATCCATTCATACCTTATGCACATTGAAACTTGTGTGCATTCATTGTATGTCCAAAGGTATGCTACATGAAACCAAATGGAAGCATAACTCCATTCCATTTTACCACACTACTCATCTTGAGTTTCAATCACATCCATCACTTGTCAGAACTCATTTCTTCATATTCGTACTCAATGAAACTTGTATGTACGTTACAATTCATATTACATATACATACATTGAATCCATGGACTTACATCAATCATACTTTACATTACAAGTCCATTCATATAATTTGATCCAATTACACATATTACCATTATACATATACGGGGTCTTACATTCTCCCCTCCTTCAAGGAATTTGGTACTCCAAATTAGAACCAAGTCACTCTTCAAAAAGTTGGGGGTACTTCTCCCGTATCAAGTTCTTCAATTCCCACGTGGCCTCTTCCGCCGTGTGGTGTTGCTAAAGAACTTTCACTAAGGGAATTGTCTTATTCCGCAACACTTTCTCTTTTCTGTCCAATATCCGAACCGACTTCTCAACATACGTCATACTCTCATAGAGCTCCAACGGCTCATATATTATCACGTGTGCCGGGTCCGGGTGATACTTCCGAAGCATCGAGACGTGGAAGACGTTGTGGACATTTGCCAAGTCCGGTGGCAATGCCAATCTATACGCCTTATCTCCCACTCTCTCCAAAATCTCGAAGGGTCCGATATATCTAGGGCTCAGCTTGCCCTTCTTACCAAATCTCATAATACCCTTCGATGGTGATACCCTCAGAAACACCGACTCACCCTCATCAAACTCCAGTGGTCTTCGTCTCTTGTCAGCATAACTCTTTTGTCGGCTCTGAGCTGTCCGTAATCTCTCATATATCAACTGGACGTCCTCAGATGCCTGTTGCACTAAGTCCGGAGCAAAAATTTGTCTGTCACCAACCTCTTCCCATCCAATAGGGGAACGGCATCTACGCCCGTACAATGCCTCATAGGGTGCCATCCCGATACTCGCATGATAGCTATTATTATAAGCGAACTCGGGTAACTGCAGGTGGTCATCCCAGGAGCCTCTAAAATCCAGCACACACGCTCTCAACATATCCTCGAGGGTCTGTATAGTCCTCTCTGACTGTCCATCTGTCTGAGGATGAAAAGCGGTGCTAAAACTCAATCGGGTCCCCAGCGCTTCCTGAAAATGTTCCCAAAAATAGGAAGTGAAGCGGGCATCCCTATCAGAAACAACGCTCACTGGTACACCATGTAGCCGTACTATTTCTCGAATATACAGGTTCGCCAACTGACTCAGTGTATCGGTAGCTCTCATAGCTAAGAAATGGGCGGACTTAGTTAACCGGTCCACAATAACCCATATGGCATCATGACCTCTGCGGGTCTTCGGCAACCCCATCACAAAATCCATGGTGACATGCTCCCACTTTCATGTCGGTATCGGTAGAGGCTGCAATAATCCTACAGGCTTCTGATGCTCTACCTTCACTTGCTGACAAACGAGACACTTAGCGACATATTCAGCAATGTCTCTTTTCATTCCAGACCACCAATAAACCTTCTGAAGGTTTTGATACATCTTGGTACTTCCCGGATGTATCGTATACTTCGATGAGTGAGCCTCTGATAAAATCATTCTCCTGATCTCAGGATCCCTGGGAACGCATACTCTGCCTCTGAACCTCAATAAGCCATCAGCACTCTGCTCAAAATCAATACCCACACCTGTCTGTATCTGCCTCAGCCAATCAATGCATCGTCGATCGCTCTGCTGGGCTAGCCGAATACGGCCAATCAACTCTGGCTCTAGTCGCAACTAGCCATGATCTCAAGTCTCTCAGATCCAGGTGGGGTTACATCCAAACTGAGGTTCGCAAAGTATTCTAACAATTCATGTTCCCGTACCATTATATAAGACACCAACCCAAGGTTCTTTCTACTCAAAGCATCGGCAACTACATTTGCCTTACCTGGGTGGTACATGATTTCACAATCATAGTCTTTCAGGAGTTTGAGCCATCTCCTCTATCTCATGTTCAACTCTTTTTGCGAGAACAGGTACTTAAGGCTCTTATGATCTGTGAACACCTAAAATTTCTCACCATAGAGATAGTGGCGCCATATTTTCAAGGCAAATACTACAGCCGCCAACTCCAAATCATGTGTCGGGTAGTTCCTCTCATGATCTTTCAACTGTCTAGATCCATAGGCAACTACCTTCCCATCCTGCATAAGCACACAGCCCAGTCCCTGGTGTGATGCATCCGTATACACCGAGAATCCTCCTGAGCTGGTAGGAATGGTGAGCACTGGAGCAGTCGTCAATCGACGCTTAAGCTCCTCAAAACTCCTCTCACATGCCTCATCCCATGTAAGCTTAACATCCTTACGCGTGAGGCGTGTCAACGGAGCAGCTAGTCTGGAGAAACCCTCTACAAATCTCCGATAATATCCTGCCAATCCCAGGAAACTTTTGATCTCAGTTACTGTCTTGGGCTGTTCCCACTGTACAACTGCCTCTATCTTAGATGGATCCACTGATACCCCATCCTTTGACACAACATGCCCTAGAAATGAGATCTGTTCCAACCAGAAGTTACACTTGCTGAGTTTGGCATATAATTCTCTCTCTTAGAGGGTCTGCAGAACTATCCTCAAGTGCTCCTCATGATCTTCCCTGTACTTGGAATACACTAAAATATCATTTATGAAAACAATCACAAACTTGTCCAGGTATGGCTTGAATATGTCATTCATCAATGCCATAAATGCTGCGGGAGCATTTGTCAATCCGAATGGCATCACCAAAAACTCGTAGTGGCCATAACGGGTACGAAATGCTGTCTTGGGTATATCTCCACTCCTGATCCTCAACTGATGATACCCTGACCGCAGATCTATCTTAGAAAATACTTTGGCTCCCTGGAGCTGATCCAACAAATCATCAATTCTTGGAAGGGGGTACTTGTTCTTAATGGTGGCCTTATTCAACAACCGGTAATCTATACACAGTCGGAGGCTTCCATCCTTCTTCCTTACAAATAGAACTGGTGCTCCCCAAGGTGAGACACTCGGTCTAACAAACCCCTTCTCCAGCAACTCTTGCAGCTGTTTCTTCAGCTCTTCCAACTCTATCGGAGCCATTCTATAGGGTGGTTTCGATATTGGCTCTGTACCAGGCACTAACTCAATGCAAAATTCCATTTCCCTTTCAGGTGGTAGTCCTGGTAATTCGTCCGGAAAGACATCAGGGTAATCCGTAATTACGGGTATGTCCTTCAATTCTGGGTGTGCCTCATCTATATCGACCACATAGGCAATGAACCCTTCACATTATCCTCTCCATCGTTAGTAACATAAACCATCACTCCACATTCAATATTTATCAAAAACAAATAATTTATCTCTCAAGCAATATGCATTTAAAATTATACTCTTTTATTTACCACAATTATACAAGTTTCATATCATTTCTTTTCATCAAAATTTACAATAAGATTGTCTAATCCTGAAAACATCAATGTTTTGGCATGACAATCCATCACAACACGATTGGTAGCCAACCAATCCATTCCCAAAATTACATCAAAATCATTCATATTCAATAAAATCAGATTGGCTATCATTTCCTTCCCCTCTATCTTTAACTTACAATCCCTACATACATGCTCAGTCAATTGACTATCATTCATGGGTGTGGAAATCATCAACATTTTATCCAACAATGTTGGTTTCACATATTTCAACAATTTATGTGCAAAGGAAGGTGATATGAAAGAATGCGTGGCACCAGGATCAAATAATACCAATGCTTCTAAATCAAAAATTCGGATGGTACCTTTAATCACATCCGTCGATGCGTCTGCAGTGTCCTGGTCCAGTGCATGTACTCTTCCTCTGCTCACACCCGCAGCCTGTTTCCCTTTTTCCTCAGCTGTAGCCCTCCTCCTCGGGGCTGCTGTCTCAACTGGAGCTCCCTCAGGCTCCTTGCCCTTCTGTGGGGCAATCTCCATCTTCTCGGGACAATACTTAGCTATATGTCCTGGTCTCTCGCATCTAAAACACACCATAGGGGCCATCAGACAGGGTCTATTCCCGTGAAATCTCCCACATCTCCTACACTGATCAGTAGTAGGTCGTGGTCCTCCAATAGTCATACCCCTTGGCGCAGTCAAGGCTGGGTATACGGGAGGTCTAGCAGCTCTCTCCTGCACCCCCTCAATCTTTGGCCTCTTCTCGAAAAATCTTTGGCCATCTCTCTTAGCACTATTCCAAACCCGGATCTCTTCCGATCTCTATCCTTCCTAACATTGACTCTCCCAAGCTCGGAGGCATTTCGCTCGAAGTCTTGCTCACATAACTGAGCCTTATGTACAGCCTCCTCATAAGTTAAGATGTCAAAGGGAGCTAGCTTAATCCGGATGGTCAATCTCAATCCATCCATGAACTTTTGAATCTTTCGGGTCTCACTACCCATCGTGTCAGGGTCATATCTTCCCAATGACATAAACTCGGACTCATATTCGTCCACAGTTCGGTTCCCTTGAACCATGTTCATAAATTTCATCTGCAATTTCTTCTGTGCGGTAGCTGGAATGTACTGCCTCCTGAAGGCCTCTAGAAATATCTCCCACAAGATCTCAGAGTGTCTGGCCCTCAAAATAGTCTCGGTGGACCTCCACCACTGCTCGGCCTCGCCTTTCAGCATAAACACGGCAAAGGCAACCTTCTCACTTGAAGTGCATCGAAAAAACCTATACAGTTTCTCCATCTCATACACCCAATCCTCTGTAATCACTGGGTCCTTCACCCCTCTAAACACTGGGGGTTTCAGCGCTTGAAACTCTCGCAACCTACTCAAATCGCAGTCATAACCCAAATCACTACCGCTCTGCTGCGGAGCGATAGGAGAAGCTATATCCTGGGCTGGAGGTGGTGTAACTGTAGCTGTCTCAGCAGTCTGAGGTCTCTCCGCCTCTGCAGCTGCCTGTTCCGTAGTAGGCTGTGCCGCGGGACCTCGTCTGTTACCGGCGCCCAAGGCCTGCGTGACTATCACCACCAAACTCTCAATACTCCGCTCTAACCTAGCGAAGCGAGCCTCAGTATCATCTGCTCTCTCAGTAGGGTTCTGTGGAGCCTGCTCAGTCTGTGGCTCCGCACGGCTCTCAGGCCTACCTCTACGGCCTCTAGCACGTGCTCTCGCCCCTCTACCATTGCGTGTAACTGGCATAGTGCCTAACTTCCTGTATTATAATAATTCATCAAGCTCAATCCATCATGGTATACACAGTTATATCTAAACAAAAGCACAGTACTATGGGGATGTACTTTCCTACGTTTTTTTAATGACTCACATCAGGCCAACACAGCTCTGATACCAATATCTGTCACGACCCAATTCCATTCTCTTTAACCGAAAATCACTAAAAATTTTTCGCGTTTTACTGTTAACTTACCCAGTCGTGAACTAACTCACCACACACTGTTGGGCTGTGAGTCAATAATAAACTCCACCTCTCATTCATTCTCAGTGAAATAAAACGATGTCATACATTTGCATTTAAATCTTGTACTTATACAAAAGCATGTTTTACTGACATCTACATCCCCCATAATTACAATTCAAAGAATACTGTGCTTTTACATTGTTTAGATACAAAAAGAATTACTGTGTATATACCTCTTAGCAATGGAGATGCAGCGGAGTCCAAAATACCACGCCTCAGTCCTACTGGGCTACTATGCACGCTCTGTAGGGGGAAAATAGAGTGGGATGAGCAACCACACGCTCAGTAAGGCAATAATGCAAGCATGGTAGATAACTACTCTATCTACATGCTGATAGTGTTATGCATAAATCATTTATAGTAGGAGCATGAGGAATAAAACTATGCCATGTGGATATACATATATATCATGTATCAAAATCATGTGCATTGGCATATAAAACATGGTAGAAACATCATGTATAAATCATCTCATGCTCAATCTCATTTAAATTCATAAAAAGGGCAATTCATTAAGAAACCTTCTTTTTAAACTAACATCATAAACCTCTTTCTCAACACATAATTACCACCAAATCAACTCACAATCACAACCATATTTTCATTTCACAATTCACGCATGTGTATAAAAACTAGGTCACTATATCAAAAGTGCCTATGTGGACCATTACATCATAAATCATCCCAGACCACACGCATCCAGGTGTGCGGGGTATCACGCTGGCATGAAGATGCATTATCCCTCACCAGACTTTCTCAACACATAACCATCATGCGGTACATCATACTCCATGTGATATACACGGTACAGCATACTCCGCAGACTCATATCGTGATTGGGGGTGCCATTCCTAAGTCTTACCTACCTCATACCAAGAGTTTTCCATATCCGTGAAGGAGAGCCTCCCTGCCGAACAGAGCCTCCCCGCCTAACAGAGCTTCCCTGCCTCCTCGGGCTTAAGGATGTTAGCTTAAGGATGTAGGGCTTAAGGATCCTTCCGTAAGAGAGCCTCCCCACCGAACAGAGCCTCCCCGCCTAACAGAGTCTCCCGCCTCTTTGGGCTTAAGGATGTTGGCTTAAGGATGTAGGGCTTAAGGATCTTACCGTACCCATGTAGGAGAGCCTCCCTGCCTAACAGAGCCTCCCCGCCCCTCCAGGGCTTAAGGATGTTGGCTTAAGGATCCCACCGTAAGAGAGCCTCCCCACCGAACAGAGCCTCCCCGCCTAACAGAGCCTCCCCGCCTCTTTGGGCTTAAGGATGTTAGCTTAAGGATGTAAGGCTTAAGGATCTTACCAACTTTCACAACCTTATGCTTATCACAATGTGCAAACTTGTGCGAACAAATCTCTAGCACGACTCATGCATCCTCTCGTAAAGAGACGCGTACGAGCATAGCTCTAGTACGGTTATACTCATAAGACAACCACTCAAAAGCCACGTACGAGCAAAAGCTCCAGTACGATTTATAAACATCAACATAATTTCCAATCAAGATGCGAGCTAAGCTCCAGCACATTTCATACAAATGAAAACATAGAAATCCAGCGCGAGCGAGGCTCTAGCGCGATTTATGTCCTACAATATGATAGGCGGCTCATACACAATCAAACAATCCCGGCAATCGGGTTTAGCACTCACAAATGCTTTTCCACCACAACAATACAATACTAGCCGACCCATCTACAAGCTTGCTTAAAACCAAGCAATTTCGTTTTGAAAAAACATCAAAACATTAGATTTATGCAATTATTAGCCTTACTATCCCATTTCATAAAATCCACTTCAAAACCAAAATCACGCATATACTCATCATCATTCACGAATACCATCAACATTTATTTGAGCAACCATGCATTTCATAAAACTCCCGATATTCACCCACAAGTTCAAAGTACGAGCAGCTACCTCTATATACTCACAAAATTTCCTTACCTGGAATCGCGATGCGTGATTCCACTTCCTTAAGCTACTTACTCGTACAGTTCGATTCGTCTTCAACGAACTCTTCGGGACTGCACAAAATCGTATCCCGCATTATATTCGATCCATATAATGCAACCCTTGTGCTTGCTATATCCAATATAATCTATAGCCTCTATCAAAGCTTATTTGGCCTCGTTTCATTACTTTACCCATAGCTCGAGTCTATGGATCTTCTTAGGCCTATTATCTTATTCAAAGTCGATATCAAATCGACATAAAGCTCATAGTATTCATATTTCATGAATCCCCTCACTATGGCATTTATCAATCATATACATACCCATTTTCACAATTCCTCCAACTCACCATGTAATTCCATCTAACCATCTAAATTCATAAACATTACCCCAATAACAACTTTAGCATGCCATAAATCATAAGCTCATTCAATCCCATATATTCTCACATTACACCCATTTTTTTGATTTCTAGGTCACACCAATTCCACTACATTCTTAGGTAATTTATCCATCAATACTCATACCAAACAACTCCAAAATCAATTAAATAGCTAATGCATTTGGATTGGAGTGTTAGAATCTTACCAATATGATTTTTCTTCTTGCTCCAAATGGTAATGCCCTTAACTCCTTCAATTCCAAAAATGGGAAAATGCCCTCTCACTATGTTGTTTTTCTCTTTGATAGGAACAACTTTGCCTCTAATGATCTCTCTTCAAATCTCACTGAAAATGGTTGATTTTAGAGAGGAAAAGTTAGGTTTTTGGGTTGAAAATGGGAGGTTAATATGTTTTTCCGAGATTTCTAGATTTTCAGCCCTCCTTATATAGAAATAGCTTGGGGAGATCGATCTGGTTCATGAGGAGATCGATCTGGTCCCCTTAAATCCCTCTTTTTTCACGGTATTTTTAAGCATGAGATCGATCTGTCGAAGCATCAGATCGATATGTTAAAGCATGAGATCGATCTGTCGAAGCATGAGATCGATCTGGTCCCAAACAGAGAGCTAAGGAGATCGATCTGGGTGCTTGGGGATCGATCTTTTCATCACGAAAATGCTTAGGAGATCGATCTGGCCCCATTGGAGATCGATTTGCTCTATTCCATTGTCCAAATAAGAGCATTCTAGCTCTTCCAG
This sequence comes from Firmiana major, assembly GCA_033439115.1. NCBI lineage: Eukaryota > Viridiplantae > Streptophyta > Magnoliopsida > Malvales > Malvaceae > Firmiana > Firmiana major. Next base: position 9,512,916 of record CM065908.1, on the reverse strand, counting down.
ATCGATCTCTCATCCTATGAGATCGATCTAGCCTTCATGTTTTCCAGATTTCTTGTAGTTTCCTTGCTGCAACTCATACCAATATATCCTTAATCTATTTCCATGGCCATTTTCTCATCCATCCACCTTTATAACTTGAAAATGGCATCCATTCATACCTTATGCACATTGAAACTTGTGTGCATTCATTGTATGTCCAAAGGTATGCTACATGAAACCAAATGGAAGCATAACTCCATTCCATTTTACCACACTACTCATCTTGAGTTTCAATCACATCCATCACTTGCCAGAACTCATTTCTTCATATTCGTACTCAATGAAACTTGTATGTACGTTACAATTCATATTACACATACATACATTGAATCCATGGACTTACATCAATCATACTTTACATTACAAGTCCATTCATATAATTTGATCCAATTACACATATTACCATTATACATATACGGGGTCTTACATAGCCGTTAGGTACCTCCAGTAGAATGCCAGATCGATCTGCCTTCTTGACCAGATCGATCTCTTAGTTATAGTTCCTGTAAGATCAAGGCAAAATGAAGCAAGGAGATCGATCTGTCGAACTGGCAGATCGATCTTCCAATTTGAAAATGTTAGAAGAGATCGATCTGTCAAACAGGCAGATCGATCTTCCATCCTCTCTGTTTGAAGCATGATCGATCTATGGATTGATCTTCCAGGTATTGTCTTAGTGAGGAGATCGATCTCTTATCAACCAAGATCGATCTCCTTAGCTCTCTGACTTTGAGGGGATCGATCTCTTCCTATACCAGATCGATCTCTCAAACTCTCTGTTTGCATACAGATCGATCTTACAGATCGATCTACTGCCTTTACCTTTTGTTTTAGGGGAGATCGATCTCTTGCTATACCAGATCGATCTCACCAGCATCCTGTATTAGTCAGATCGATCTTATAACCCATATAGATCGATCTCATTCTTCCTTAATACCTTTGAACAAGTTCAAGGCTTAGCAGATCGATCTCATGAAGACATGAGATCGATCTCTCATCCAAGAAAACCCAGGAGATCGATCTCTCATAACCCAGATCGATCTCTCATCTACAGAAACTTAAGTTCTGGTACTGATAACCTCTAAACATGTTTTCATATCATCTTTATATTATTGAATCTACTTGTTTTATCATTTCAAAATATATTATCTCAACAATTTCCATTTGAATTCGTTGGAAACCTAGAAGCTATGAATTTCAAGTAGGTAAAACCAACCTTTCCTCTTTTCCTTACAAATAATCTAAATAAGCTTATAAACACACCGCCGTAATAGTTTTTAAAGAAATCTTCATGATTTGTTAATCATATGGTTTTCTATATAATTTTGGGAATATTATTCAAATTTTTACAATAAAATCATAGAAATAAGGTTATTTATTGAAATTTATCTATGAATTTAAGCTTCTTAACTTGGATTAATTAGTCTAACTTGGTTTGGATCTAACAACTCATAGATAACTTCTCAATTTACAACTCCTTAAGTAAACCAAGAATAGAGGATAATGTAGAAGAGTAATACGTCAAGAACAAAAATAAACCCTTAAAAGAAGTTAACATTGACATATATGGGAAACCCTATATTAGAATTAAAAATAATAAATATCATATAAACAAAATATTATATGCCAATAGCAAATCATCGAAGATGAAGAAAGCAATGCAAGGTCGTCCCTGATTTGACCTTGGCTTTCCTCAAGTTGATATGGAAAGCCATAAGTTCATATAACAATGGTTATTGAAGGATTTCCATGTACATACTTTGTGCTTGTGACATGAAGTCTTGCATTTGTTTAGAGTAATGAACCTGCATTCTATTTGAAAGCAAATAAACTTAAGCAGAATTAGGATATAATCTTTTCCAGCATACCAGATTTCGATAGAAGGGTACATTCTCCACAGTGAAATAAACTTACCTTCTCATAGATCTTTAATATTTTTTGAATTATAATAGCATTAATCTATGCATAGTTAACCCTGTCTTTTTCTTCTTAAATTAAGGCAACATGTTATCTTAAAGCTTGCCTTTGAACCAAATGAAGTACTTCCAAAAGCTATAAGTCAGATGTAGTTCAACAATTTCTGCTCACGCTTATTGAAGCAGCTTACTACATTGGATAGTTCCTTAAAAAGGGAATGGAAGAATGTCCTATCACATATTGGAGATTGATTTCTATTAGGTTGGCTTTAAGTCATGAGCATATACAACTGAGAACAAAAGAAACAACTAAAATAAAATTATGAAGCTACCCTATAAAAAGGCATAAGAAATAATTAATTGTTAGTTCAAACGTTTCCATAACCAGAACATTTCATATGGTCTTAATTCTTAACTTACACTTAATACTTCACACACATATAATTCCACAACATAATTCATCTTAACTTTGATATCATAAAGCATAAATTCATAACACATCCATGACTCTAGAAATTAGCCAAACAACTTATAACATTCCATATACATGCTATTTTTCATAATCTGATAATGCATAATCTATTACATTTTCGTTCAACCTATAATACAAATACAATATCTAACAAAACCGACTTACTTAACATAGCTTGAGGACTTATACAGGGGAAAAATCAGGGTTTTACAATATAATCATTGATTATACCAACAAATCTGGCTGAGATTTCTTTTAGGTTCTCATGACGCCATATTTCTAGGTATTGCATAACGACAATATTGGGCTTAAGGTTGCCAAGACACATGGTCTGTACAATTCCACTAAAGCCTTTAGTCATATTAAGAGCTATGACTATTTCCACAACACCTGTTGTGCACAAGCGAAAGTTCAAAATACAACTATAACTACTAATTATTGAAGCAGAATTTCAAATTGGTAGAAAAGCAAATACTAAACAAATAATCAAATGCAAAGCATAAAGGAAGAAAAGAAAAACATAAGAATTTATGTGTTTCAGTATAATTACCTACATCCACGGGCGCTGCTGAAAACCTTCACTAATTTCAAAGTGGAATTACTACAAAATCTGGACATAATTACAAAATCCAAAAACTAATAGGAGAAAGCCAAATACAAATATAGGGGCTATGTATATTTCTCCCAAGGGACATCTAAACAATTAGTTCATGCTTAAATTTATAAGCCAAAAATCTTCCTCTCTCTTTGTGATTTTCCAATGTGGGATTCCCCACTAGGCTAATGAGCCACTAATTTCAATAAATCTCCACCTTGGCGAATTAGCCTTCAGCAATTCCTTCAAATGTGTCTCTTAGACTTTCAACATATTAGTCAAGTTCAAACGATGGTTGAATTTGATTGCTGTCACCACTTTGGTCATTATATCTACAGGATTGTCAGCAGTCCCAATTTTCTGTAAGAGAATCTTCCCTTCATTCAGAATTTTCCACATGAAATGATATTGAACATCAATATGCTTGGTGCGAACATGGAATACTGGATTCTTTGCTAAATGAATGACACTCTAACTATTTGAATGAATAGTGATATTCTTTTGTCCCATTCCTAATTCTTTTAGTAGTCCTTGTAACCAAAGTGCTTCCTTTACAGCCTCTGCTAATGCCATGTACTATGCATTTGTTGTAGATAAAGCAACTGTTGATGTAAAGTAGACTTCTAACTTACTGGAGCTCTTACAAGAGTGAACACATATCCATTAGTTGACCGACATTTATCTAGATCACCGACATAATCTGAATCAACATATTTGATTGCCACCTGACCAAGTGAGTCCTACTTCTGAAAGACTAAACCAATATCTACGGTTTTCAACAAATAGCGTAGAATCCATTTCACGGCCTGCCAATATCCTTTACCATGATCATACATATATTTACTCACAACTCTAACTGCCTGTGAAATGTCGGGTCTTGTGCACATCATAGCATACGTCATACTACCAACCACATTAGAATATGGAACTCGAGACATGTATTCTCGTTCCTCATTCGTACTAAGAGATAAAGATGCACTAAGCTTCATATGTGAGGCAAGTGGTGTACTTACAGGTTTTGACTGCTCTAAAATGCCAAAATGTTGTAATACCTTCTTCAAATATTGCTTTTGATTTAAACAAATCTTGCCTCGTTCTCTATCTCTGCTAATCTCCATACCTAGTATCTTCTTTGCTTCACCCAAATCTTTCACCTCAAACTCTTGATTCAATTAAGCCTTCAACTTTTCAAGTTCTTCGACATTTTTCGAAGCTATTAACATATCATCAACATACAAGAGTATATAAATGAAAGAACCATCATGTAGCCTCTGAAAATACACACAGCTATCAAATTTGCTTCTTGTGTATCGTTGACCCATCATAAACTGATCAAATCGCTTGTACCATTGCCTCGAAGATTATTTCAAACCATAAAGCGATCTTTTTAGTTTGCAAACCCAATTTTCTTTTCTAACAATCTTAAATCCTTCTAGCTGAGTCATATAGATTTCCTCCTCAAGGTTCCATGTAAAAATGCAGTTTTCACATCAAGTTGAACTACTTCCAAATTCATCTGAGCTACCAAGGCCAACAAAATTCTAACGGAAGAATGTTTCACAACTAGAGAAAATACCTCATTGTAGTTAAATCCTTCCCTCTGAGCGTAGCCTTTAGCCACCAACCTTTCCTTGTAGCGGATGCCCTCCTTGTTAGGAAATCCATCTTTCTTCGTGAATATCCATTTTCACCCAATTTCCTTCTTATCTTTCGATAGTTGAGGTAGCTCCCAGGTTTCATTCTTTCGAAGAAACTGCATCTCTTCATCCATAACATTCTTTCACTTATCTATTTTAGAACATTGGACTGCTTCTCTATAAGTGGAACGAACTTCATCATCTACAATTGAAAGTGCATAGGTCACCATATCAGCAAACTGAGCAAGTTTGCGAATCTCCCGTCTTGGCCTATCCTTTGCAATTGATTCTTGCTGCTGTAAAGGTTCTTGGGTGAAAACCTCTTCTTTATCTTCAATAATCTCATCTTCAACAATTTTAGCTGGATTAATTGTTGACTCAAACTCCACATGTTTCATAGTAGACTCCATTTGTTACGGAATACCCTCAGCATTCTCTTTTGTTTTTGTCCTGAACATAAGAGATTCATCAAAAGTAACATCCTTACTAAATATTATTTTCTTCGAATTTGGATATAAAAGATGGTATCCTTTCACCCTTGATGAAATCCACACAAAAATAGTTTTCTTGGCTCTCGGATCCAACTTATATTCTTTTACATGATAATACACAGTACACCCAAAGACATGTAAAGAATCATAATCATTAACAGATTTTCTAGACCATACCTCTAATGGAGTTCTACTATCAATTGATGTTGATGGTAAACGATTGATGAGATGACACATATAAGTCACTAACTCAGCCTAAAACTCATTGCCCAACCCAACATTGGATAACATACACCGAGCTTTCTCCAATAACGTTCGATTCATGCGTTCTGCCACCCTATTCTGCTGTGGTGTGTGTCTAAATGTGAAATGATGTACAATACCAGCATCTTGACAAACTCTAAGAAAATGATCACTTCTATATTCACCTCCATTGTCTGTTCTGAGATGCTTGATCTTTCTTCCAGTCTGAGTTTCCACCATCTTTTTCCATTTAAGAAAAATCTCAAGTACGTCATCCTTCGTCTTCATTGTATACACCTAAACTCTTTTGGAAAAGTCATAAAAAAATGTAACAAAATAGTGTTTACCCTAATGGATGCTGTCCTGGTAGGTCTCCAAACATCAGAATGGACATAATCCAAAATGCCTTTGGTATTATGAATTGCAGTCCCAAATTTAACTCTTGTTTGCTTTCCCAGAATACAATACTCATAAAAATCTAGCTTGCATGTCTTTGCTCATTTCAACAAGCCTTGATTCACCAAACTGCTTAAGACTTTCTCATCTGCATGTCCCAAGCGCATATGCCATAGCCTAATCGAATCAACATCCTTCTCTAAAGCTGCTGTCATTGATCCAGTAACTGTACTACCATTCTAGTAGTACAAGTTATTCTTTCTTATGCCTTTCATAGTCACCAAAGCACCAGACACAACTTTCAAAACTCCATCTTGAATAATTACCTTGTAGCCTTTAGATTCTAAGACTCCCAATGAGATAAGATCCTTCTTTAACTCTGGTACATACCGAACTTTTGTCAAAACTCTGGTTGATCCATTTTCATTCTTTAACAGGATTGAACCTATCCCAAAAGTTTTGCATGAGTTATCATTACCCATAAAAACAACTCCACCATCTAGCTTTTCGAAGTTGAAAAACGACTCCTTATATGAACACATATGATAAGTACAACCTAAATCCAAAATCCATTCGTTTCTTTCAAATGTGGATTGTTGACTGACCAACGTGAAATCATCGATATCATGTTCGTCTACATACGCATTAAAAGTAGCTATGCCATTGCCCTTATCTTTCTTCTGCAGCTTTGGACAATCTTTCTTCCAATGCCCTTTCTCATGACAAAAGGCACATTCATCTTTATTAGGCCTTTTCTTCAAACGAGATCTTCACCTATTTTCTTGTCTTTGGCTTTGGCTTCGTCCCCTAACTACGAGCACCTCTGCGGATTCATCCCTATTCTTTTTTTTATCCTTCTTTTGAATTTCTTAATGAAGCAAAGCTGCACATACTTCTTCAAAGGATAATTTTTCCTTTCCATGAATAAGTGTAATGCACAAATGATCTAACTCATTAGGAAGAGATCTTATTAGCAGCATAGTCTTTTACTCATCGTTAAAGGTTTTATCCAAATTCAACAAATCAGCTAACAAACGGTTGAATGTATTAATGTGATTACTGATATTCATACCCGATTTCAATTGAAGACGATATAGCCTCTTCAATAAATAAAGTCAATTTTCGTTACTTTTCTTTATGTATTTATTCTCCAGCGCCTCCTATAATATTCTAGCAGAAGTTTCCTTCATGAATAGATACTTATGTTCTCTACAGAGACATGAATGAATCAACCTACATGTCGTCGCATTCAGTCTCTCTTAATCTTTTTCTTTGATCTCATTTGGTTTATTTTCTTTTAGAGTGATGTCTAAATCTTGTTGACATAGGACAACATTAACTTCGCTTTTCCACAGGTCGAAATTATTTTGACCATCAAATTTCTCCACTTCAATTTTTGCATTTATTGACGACATCATCCTTGATGGTGATGGTAAGCTGATGATGATGCTGTCATTTTTGCTTCAAATTACTCTCTAAAATGTATATATGAATAGTAATCATATACAAAAAAAAATGACACTCTAATTAGTACTGTATACTAGAATAGAGAACACAACCTATGTGAATAGTATACCGAGTCAGCTCTCAGGAAAGAGAGGTGGGTAACCATTATACACTTAAATACCAAGTTTTTCCTTAGCCAAAGCCTTCCTAGACATGCACTTCTACTTTATCTCAATTTTGACGTACACAGTACAAATAGAGTACAATAGAGTGCTCTTAATCAAACAACTCAGGAACAATTCTTTTATGATGTGGAGGATCAGACAACGCTGCAACCACAAAGCATACTACGACAACCACGCGCTCTGATACCAATTGTTGTGCGTAAGCAGAAGTTCAAAACACAACTATAACTACTAATTATTGAAGCAGAACTCCAAATTGGCAGAAAAACAAATGCCAAACAAACAATCAAATGCAAAGCGTAAAGAAAGAAAAGAAAATACAAGAATTTATGTGGTTCAATAAATTACTTACGTCTACGGGCGTTGTTAAAAACCTTCACTAATTTCAAAGTGAAACTATTACAAAATCTAGACACAATTGCAAAATCAAGAAACTAATAGGAGAAAGCCAAATATAAATATAGGATTTATTTATATATCTCCCAAATAACATCTAAACAATTAGCCCAAGCTTAAATTTATAAGCCAAAACTCTTCCTCTCTATTTGTGATTTTCCAATGTGAGATTCCCCACTAGGCAAATGAGCCACTAATTTCAACAACACCTTCATAGTTCTTGTAGTTAATGTAGGTATAAAGCTGCTTGTAGGCAGCCTTGGCATCTTCAACACATTCATGATAGTCCCCATCTAGTATATTGACAAATATGGATATTCCACGACCTTTCTTCTTCATGCAATTGGCAACATCAGCAAGTTTTTAGATGGCTAGGTACATTTTCTGGTAGCTTACCTGAGATTGGTAGAATACAAGAGGAATGAGATAACAGTTTTTTAGATGAACTTGATTTGCCCCCAGAGATCTAAAGCTGCGAAAGGTTAGTTAAAAATATGCACTTTTGAAACTATCCTCCCAATCCTGAATTTTTTCCTTTAATGCTAACATAATAATGTATGAGACGGGTGAGGGCCAGAGACACTACACATAGTGATGCTTCAAGGATAAAGAGGCTCCAATGGAGAAATTTCCACCAAGGATGCCAACTAAGAGCATCTAGAAGATCCTAAAGGAAGCAAGACAAGTTGACGCTCAAATAACATAGAAGGTAAAACATGGTTACAGTTGGTGTGATAATATCTAGATTCCCAATAATGACACATCCTCTATGGATAATGGAATTAAAGCGGGTAGCGATGTAAGGCTCACTCCAATCTGCTACCATCTGAGTTTGTGGTGCAAATGAGATTAAAGTGTGAAATAGCTCATTTTTTGTAAGACCTGATTTTTATCGAAATTCCTTATGATTCATATGATGTAAACAAGGTTGGATGTAAATTAAATCACAAGAAGAGTTGTACGTGAATGAAAAAAATGCAAATGGAATGAATAAAAATTCTCGAATGCATTTAAAGATCAAATGAATGATTGAAATGACCACTGATTAAATGAATGAGATTCGGACCATTCAGATTGGAGATAAGGATTTAAAACACGAAATGAGAAAGGGTTCGTGAAGGGAAGTTGTGTTGATTTGGTCCCGAACACGTGTAAAGGTAAAACAGTCAAAAGACTGAAATCTGGTATAAATTCGATAAGAAATTTTCATTAAAAACATGAAATTGAGAAATCTTGATCAATAACGAGGAAAATATTAAATTTCGAGTTCAATTGATCAAGATATTAATTTATTGGAATTACTCAAAATTTTCACATCGAAAAATTATCTCGAAAATATTAGAAAAATATATCGAAAAGACGAAATAAGACAGATAAATTCATTTATGGATTTAATGAATAAAATATAAAATTTTGATGATATTTTGGGATTTTTTATAATATTTTAATGAATAAAATAATAATAAAAGAAATTATAAATAAATAAAAGAAATTGAAAAAAAACTGGAAATGGCGAAACAGAAAGAAAATGAAGCAAGCGAAAGCGAAGGAAGACGAAACCAAGGGAATCGGTTTCCCTCACCGGTGAGACAGAGGGGCAGGCGACGACCGGCGAGAGGAGCCCAACACCGGGAGAGCCACCAGACACTGGCACACGCGTCGACATCTCCGAAAAGAGGAGATCGGAAGAGGAGAGTGCTGCGGGAGAGAAGGGGAGATTCGTTGATGATGACGCCGATTTGACCCACTCCGAGGCCAGTCAAAGGTCCCCCTCACGATGGCGCGTCGATTAGTGCCGAAAACTGTCGAAGAACCGATCGGACGGCGTCGGAATGGCAAAGATGATCCTGAATCGGTACGGACCTGTTCGGTGCAGTGAGGATATGCTGAACCGGACCAGACCGGTTCAGCTAAAAAGAAAAGAAAGAAAAGAAAAGAAAAAAGAAAAAGGGAAAAAGAAAAAGAGGAAAATTGGAGAAAAATTTCAGTGATGCAATCGAGTTACGGGTAAAATGGTAAGAGATCAAAATTGACCTATTTAAATTTTGAAATATTTAATTTGATTAATATTCGACTGAAAATTTACTCAAAAAAATATGTAATTGTGTAGCTCGACAATTGACGTCAAACGAGAGCTCGAGTCAACCTCGATTTGCGTACTATCATGAAATCTTGGGTAAGTAACCCTTATTTACGACAATTTGTATAGTTGTGCGTATTAAAAATTTACCGCATAAATTACAGATTAATTCCGTATAAAATGAATTAAATTCTGGAAATTGAGATAAATTGTCGTAAATAATTAATTGAGCTATCCGAGAATTTAGAACGAGGCCCAATAAATATTGATGGGTCCAATGAGCCCAATTGGCCTCGATGATGTGAATAGTAAGTGAAAAACAGGCTTAAGGCCGGTTAATGCCCATTATGGTGCAACCGGACCCAATAGGGGTAAACGAGCCCAATTATTTAAATTAAGCCCAAAAAAATGAAATACAATTAATTATATTGTATTTGACCTGATGAATATTTATACGCAGTTTCGGAGATTGGATTGGTAGCAAATAGGACTGCGTGACCAGACATCAGTGGAAAGGTCAGACTGTACAGAAAAATGAGGTAAGGGAATTTTTCGAGTAGTTAGAGGTAGCTACGCATATTTTTAATAGCTTTTACATACACTGAAACTGTATAAAGATTCTAGAAATAGATTAAAAATTTTAAGGACCCGGGATGGAAAAAAGACTATTTTACCCCTACTGAGGGACAATTAACCTAAGGATTGTGAAAGCATGACATGCATGATTTGAAATATTTTCGTGAAATTTTAGCAAAGTAAATTAGTAGATTGGTCAGTAATTGCATAAATTTCACAAGATAACACTACTTAAATGTTATTTAGATTTAAATGAAATTGCTTTGGAAAATGGGTCAACTATCAAGTTTATATGGAAACAGATAGTGCTGGAGCGTTCCTCGCTCTATATCTGAGTTTGTGAGTATGCATAAAAGGTGCTGGAGCGGTTGCTCGCACCGACTTGTGTGACATGATATGCATAAAAAGGTGCTGGAGCGATTGCTCGCACTAGTTTTAATGATTTGACATGCATGAGAGGTGTTAGAGTTTAGCTCGCACGAGTTTTGAACTGTGTGACGCATGCATTAGTGTTGGAGCAAGGGCTCACACTAGAATTTTACATGCATGGGTGTTGAAGCCTAACTCGCACCAGATTTTCACATGATTTTTGTGACAGGGTGCTGAAGTTTAACTCGCACCAGATTTTCACTTGATTTTATGACAGAGTGTTGTAGCCTAGTTCGCACCAGTTTTACATGATTTTGACAGAGTGCTGGAGCTGAGGTCACATTAGATCTTATGAGATTTTATGAAACGCGTGCTGGAACTTTGCTCACACGAGATTTTCCTTGATTTTATGAGAGTGTTGGAGTATCGTTTGCACTGATTTTATGAGACATGCGATGAGCTATGCTTGGAGAGTCGGGTAGACTGTGTGTCACGCCGATTAAATATGCTTGCACGTGCTTTTTGAGACAGGCACGATTATTGATATAAGATGTGGGTCCATGGAGTACGTTGTATCGTGCAAGTAGCATGGAGTATGCTGTACCGTGCTGGGATTGATTATGTGGCATCTTCGAATGCGAGTGGCATCTTCGGATGCGTGAGATCGGGCAAGACCGACGGGATGGACTGACCCACCTCCCGAGGTGATTCCCGATAGTGGTGAGACCCCGCACACAGGATCTGTGTAGCAGAGGGATCACGAGGATATGGCCATAGTCCTGGTTATTTGCCTGATATATATATATATATATTTATATATATATTTATATATATTGTCTAGTCTCGCATGTTACTGTCTGATGTTTTGAAAACTTGAGAATGCATGGATTTTGTATGAGTCTGGACCACCCGAGGGAGGGGTTGGATCCTGACTGATGATATTGGTTTTGTTGTGAATAAATGAAATTTTCAATGTTTTCATAAATGCTTGGAAATAAATGATTTTATGTGGATCAGGATCACCCGAGGGAGGGGTTGAGTCCTGATGAGTGTGACTGAGATGTGATTTGATGAGAATGAAACTGGGATTTAAACTGAAACTTGCATGACGTTATTTTCATGCTATTTAAATCCATGTGTGAGGTAAACTGGTTTTACATGACATTCATGGTGTGGCATATGTGTATGCGAGAAGTTTTGTGGAAACTCAGCATGATGTATTTTTCATAATTATTTATAATTCATGCAATGAATTGTTTAGCATGAGGAGGTTATCCATGCTTTAATCGCAAATGCATGGTTTTGAGTTAATTCATGCGTTTTATGATTTTACATGAGATGCCATTGAGGCATGAGTTGCATGATTTCCATAAGCACGAACAGCTTTTATAAACTATGGCATTGATGTGTGCATGATTTCGTGCATGAGCTTTAAGCAAAAAGAAATGGATTTAAGGGCATGGCTGTCACGACCCAAATTACCTAAAAATCCCTACAATTTTTTTGCTTTTTCATTTCCTCACTCGTCGTGAACAGTTACACTACTAAACAGTTGGGCTATGATTCGGTGTTAGTAACCTCTCACCTATTTACCATTCCATTTTCATATTCACATTCACATATCAATTTATTTAAACAAAATACATCCCCAATATTAAATCCATATACAGTACTGTGCATCTATATGTTCAGATACGAAATTATACAAATGTGTATACCTGGTCTTGCTAAGAAGCAGCGGATAACCGAGATGCGAGACTATTGTCGCTCTCTTCTACTGAATATACCCTGTGGGTTGGTAAATGAAAGGGTGAGCCAAACGTGCTCAGTAAGGCAATAATGTAAGCAGGTAGATAACTGTACTATCTACGTGCTGATAATGTCATGATGTAAAAATCGTTTACTTTCGGAGCATGAGGTAAGATTAAAACAATGCCACATGTATGTATATATCATATACAAGAAATCATGAAATCGACATATCAAGCACACATGGAAAATCATCATGTATGACATCTCATGCTCGTCACATTAAAACTCATTTATTTCATCGTAAACTCTTCACTTTAAAACTCATTTGTTTAATCACAAAACTCATCACTTTAAAACTTATTTGTTTCACATAAATTCATCACATTTAAAACTCAATTGTTTCATTATAAAACAACTTCATCAAGGTCAAACCCATCTCTCGGAAATACCTTGATTCATCAAATCACATCTCTTTTAAAAACACAAATCGGGACTACCCCTCCATCGGGTTTGTCCTGGTCTATCCAGACCGTATGATATCATGTGAGGCATGTAGGTTACTGTATGAAAAATCGAGGACTATGGCCATACTATGTCCCTGTGATCCCAGGCTACACGGATCCCGGTGTGCGGGGCATCACAACTGCAACGGGAGGTGGGGTCAAGTCCTACCCGCCAGAATATCAAGTAACATCATAGAGTCATCATGACTGCACGGTACAGCGTACTCCGTGTGACATACACGGTACATCGTACTCCGTGGACCCATATCATAGTCTGGGGGTGCCTGCCGTAGGTCTTATCCACCCCAATACTATGTCGATAACCAACCCATGTCTCAAAGTATACGTGCGAGCATCTCAACTCTCTGTGACACACAGTCTACAGGAGGCTTCCGCACGACTATATGCATGTCAACTCGCGTCTAGTGAGAGCGAAGCTCTAGCACCACGCTATGCATATCATGATATCTAAAATCTCGTGCGAGCGAAGCTCCAGCACGGTTTTGTGCACACACAAATTTCTCGTACGAGCAATGCTCCAGTACGGCTTTTCATGAGAAATAATTCAGTAAACTTGAGTGCGAGTAAGACTCTAGCACTCTTTTAGTCATGTAAATACGATAGGTGGCTCACTTTTAATAAAACATCTTTTAAAATAGTAACCGGTACAAACCGGTACCCTTTCGTAAAATTCACGAAATCAACAGCCCACCTATGTGTATATTTGCTTAAATCAAAGCAATATATTCATATAAAGCATTAAAAACATGAAATCATGCAATTTACCTGCCTTACTACCCTTTTTGTAAATTTTACTCCTAGGGGCAAAATCGTCTTTTTCCTTTATTTATCTAAGCCCCGATTTTCGTAAAAATTATTATTTCGTTTACTAGATACTTAGATAAATTCTAAGCCCTGTAAATACCCTCAAAATATGTATAGGCATCTCTATGCACTTACAAAATTCCCTTACCTCGATTCTCGTCGAGTCTGACCTTTCCACTGATGTCACGTCGCGCAATTCGATCTACTCTCAATCCAATGCCCGGAACCAATATAATGCGGGATACAAAAATCGAAGCTCAATCGGCTCTCGTTCGGGCTTTGTCGTACAACTGCACAATTATATATTTAATCCCGGGTTACTTTCAGATTAAATATAATTTAAATAAATTTTTCGAAAGTCAAATTGGTCACTTTTGACCTCTTACCGACTTACCCGAAGTCCGGTGTATCCCCAAAAATTTTTTCCCTTTTTCTTTTTCTCTTTTTCTCCATTTTTCCCTTCTTTCTTGGCTGAACCGGTTCAGCCCGGTTCAGACCCGGTTCAACCCGGTTCGATTCAGCCGGTTCAACCCGGTTCACCCCTTTGTTGAACCGGTCCGTACCGGTTCAGACCATTCCACAGCCGTTCACGGCGTTTTCGGCCGGTTCTCGGCTCGGTTCTCACGCCATTCGACTCGTCTGCACTGGGGGAGTGTTCGGCTGGGGTCGGGGTTGGCCGAATCACGCCGGTGGCCGCCGGATTCGTCTTCTCCCTCCGCGGCACTCTCCCTCTCGATCCGCTGGATTCCGGTAGTTTCGCCGGCCAATACCGATCTCACAAGAACCGGCTCCTCCTCCTGAACTCGTCGATACCCACCGTTCGTGTCCAGCTGCCGTGGATCGTCTGGATCCACCTCGTTTTTCCCGCGGTCTTCTCCTCCTCTGTTCGCCGGACACGGCCATCGTCGGTGCGAGTCACCGGTGCCAATGGCTTCGCCGGCCTCTCCTCTTGCTGCTCGGCCCTTCGTCGGACGCCATCGGTGCCCGGTGGCCGTCGGTCAGACGAGCCACGCGCGGTCTCCCCTTTTCGGTTTCCTTTACTTTCTCTCTCCCCGATAGTTTTCAGTTCTTCTCTTTTTTTTTTTTTTACAATTATTATTTTATTTAACAATTTATTTTATTATTAAAATATTCATTAAAATAGTCTAAAAAAATCTGAAAATATCTACAAAATTAATATTTTATTCCAAACAATTTAACTTAATTTAATTTAATTTATTTATTATATTTTTTTAACCATTTTTCGGGTATAATTTCTCCGTATTTTCGGGATATTGTCCCGGGTGACTTTTCGGTATTTTTAAAAATTCCGGATCTTGATCAATTGGACTCGAAATTGTATAATTCCTCATTATTGATCAAGATATCCTAAATCCTTATTTTTTTAATTAAATTTTCTTATCAAATTTATCCCGACTTTTGATCTTTTGACCGTTTTACCCCTACACTTTTTCGGGATTAATTCAGTCAAACTTTCCTTCACGAACGCTCATTCATTTTATGATTTGAATCCTTATTTTCAGTCTGAATCCTATTCCTTTAAATTTGTGAACATTTTTCTACCTCATAAAATTTACGATTTAATTTCAGGTCTTACAAATCTCCCCCACTTAAGAAATTTGGTCCTCCAAATTAGAACCAAGTCATATGAGTCCATATACAACTCCGGGTACATCGATCGTATCATACTCTTAAATTCTTATATGACCTTCTCCGGAGTGTATTACTACCAAAGGATTTTAATTAGGGAGATCCTCTTAAATCTCAATACTTCCTCTTTCCTGTTTAATACCCGAATCAACTTATCAATATACTTATATTTTCATTAAACTGAACTTTTGGAATTCATATTCGATCACCTTTGCTGGATCCGGATAGTATTTTCGAAGCATCAAAAGCTGAGACATTGTGGGTGCCTGTTAATTCAAGTGATAACACCAACCTACAGGTCCTATCTCCCACTTGTCCAATCTCTCAAAATATTTCATCCAGCGAAACTCAACTTAACTTCTTCCAAAAGTTCACTATGCCATTATTCTCTTAGGACAAGAAACATTTCAACCATACTAATTCACTCTCGGTGAATTCCAATGCTTGTCTATCTGCTCTGAGGTGTTCTTAATCTCTCATCCTTAACTAAACATCCTCAGAGACTTATTATTCAAAGTCGAAAAATAATTCTATCTGTCACCCACTTTTTTCTTATCCAATTTGGGGAAACAACCCCTACAGCCATACACTGCCTCATATCTTGTTATCCCGATACTCAAGTGCCAACTGTCATTATTGACGACTTCAATTTATAGCAACTGATCATCCCAGGATCTTATAAAGTCAATGCACACACTCTCATCATATCCTCCAGAACTTGTACAGTCCTCTCTGACTGACCATCTGTCTGAGGACGAAAAGTTGTGCTAATGCTCAGTCGGATTCCCATAACTTACTAAAAATATCCTCAGAGGTGAGAAGTGAAGCGGGAATCCCTATATGATGCCATGCTCACTGGAACGCTACTTAATGTTCCACAATCTTCCTTATACCTGAATCCTGATACACACTCTGAGTATTTGGGGATTTCATAACCAGAAGGTGGGTAGACTTAGTCAACTTAGCGACTATCATCCAAATAGCCTCGTAATTCACCTGAGTTCTCTGTAACCCATCATAAAATTCATGGAGACTTGCTCACATTTTTCGTGCCGTGTCGATATAGGTAGGTGCTGCAATAACTCTGCAGACTTTTAATACTCTACCTTATTCTGCTGACATACTAGGTACTTTTCCACAATCTCTACCATGTCTCTTTTCATATCTGACCACCAATACCCTTTTTGAGATTTCAATATATTCTTTACTTTCATATGCACTGTATATCCCGAAGAGTGAGCTTCTGACAATATTACTATCCCATCAACTGTGGTCCTGGGGAGCACTCATATTGTCTCTGAACCTCTCTGTAAATCATCAACACTCGCTGTGAACTCTGTCACTATACCCTTCTGAATCTGACCCAAACCATCGACACCATGCCGATCATCATGCTAAGCCTGTCAAATCCGGGCACTCTCATCCGGTTCTAGTCTCAGGCTAGCTGTTACGCAATCACTGTCATCATCAGAAGGGATCACATCAATACTGATGTTCACAACTGCTCTAGCAGCTCACGCTCCCTGACCATCATATGTAATACCATCCCGAGACTCTTTATACTCGAGGCATCAGCCATCACATTAGCCTTTCCTGGGTGGCATAATTTTCACAAATCAAAATCTCTCAAAAGCTCTCACCCACTATGTATTTTCATATTCGCCTCTTTTTGTGAAAACAGATACTCGGGCTTTATGATCAGTGCATAACCACAATTCCTCATCATGTACATAATAGTACCATATCCTCGGTATAAATACTGCTGCCAACTTTAAATCATGGGTCAGATAGTTTATTTTATGATCAAGGAGTTGTCTGACTCCATACTTGACTATCTCCCCATTATACATCAATACACAGCTCCTTCATAATTTTGAGGTATCCATACTCACTGAAAACCTCTTGAGCTGTTGGGTATGGTGTAATTAATCACGGTGGTCAGTTCATACTTCACTACACCGAAATTCATGTCACATCTATCATCTTATTTATCATCTCATTCAAAGACCACGTTTTCTTAGTTCAACGTGTCACAAGGTATACCATATTGAGAACTCGCAGCAACCATCTGTAAGGGCAATTTTCCAATTGTTGTTTATAAGTTGCCCTGGACTTTAACTACACTCAACCTATCATCGATAATGATGATTACAATTCGGTCCAATCCTTGACTCATCCACGCATAAGCGTATAAAATCCTTCAAAATCGTTTACGTTTTCAGGTACTAACCTGCGTCATTTCCTTTTCTTATCTTAACGGCTCTTATTAAATTTTACCATATTAACCTTTATGATTTATCGAATTTTAATATTCTTATCGTCTTAGTAAAGGTATCCTAATGCTAAAGGTATTTATTACGACGATCGATTTCACGTTATAGGTTATATATATATACTTTTAGACGCTGTCAAGTCTTCAGGCGAGGAGGTATTTTGAAATACCTTTATTAACCTTCAGACTTAACCACAGTTACTTTATATGTCAGTCCATGTGGTCATAATTTATATTCGCTACTAATTGCTTTAATCCTAATGACTTCGCATACGCACTCTTACTCCAATACATCTTGTATTTATAATCAAGCATATCTTATCTTAAAGATTATCTCCTTTCGTATATCCCTCATGACAAAACTCTTTCATTATTCCTTTCGTGAGTACAATCATTTACTCCTTTAATTTCAACTGTTGCACCCCTTTTTATCACTTATCAACACTTACAATATATTTTTCAGTGATGTTTTCACCCCTGTTTTCAACTTAAAATCTCTATATCCATATTTCGTTTATTAATCCTCCTCTATTGGGGTACTCATTTATCAGTATGTTCTCAATGATGTAGGCATTCATGCCTTTTACTCACTTATATGCGAATGAAGGCGGTATGAATAAATGTGTGGCACCAGGATCAATGAACATATGTACTTCATTATTCATAACAAGCGTGGTATCTTATACCACATCCATGAAACATCAATAGTGTCCTGGTCCCAGACATCCTCTCGCCTTCGTCCAACAGCCTATTTTCCTTTTTCTTTTCGGCTATGGCCTCCCTTTTTCGTTATAGCTATACCAACAAAGTTTTTCTCTGTCTTTACTTTTCT
Source organism: Firmiana major (assembly GCA_033439115.1). Taxonomy (NCBI): domain Eukaryota; kingdom Viridiplantae; phylum Streptophyta; class Magnoliopsida; order Malvales; family Malvaceae; genus Firmiana; species Firmiana major. The sequence goes on along the minus strand of CM065908.1, from coordinate 9,494,241 downwards.
GTAAGGCGATCTCGCCCAACTCTGTGCAATCAAAATCAATGGTCCGTCTTACCACACTTAACGGTCATTTTCATCAATACAGTGTAGGTATAGACCCTCCTTCCGTGGTATCCACCACACATCCCACACTGCTTACAATGCTTACACTGCTACACTGCTTCGCAGCAAGTCGGGGTCCTCCAATCACAATACCCCTCAAGAGTGCCAAAATCGGATGCACTGGGGCCTTACCAATTATCTTACTTCATGACTCATCAAATTAACTCTTTTACCAATTACCATTTTCCCATTTTAACATCTCTGTCATTTCTCGATTCTCTTTTCTGTCTCTATTTCAGCCCTCACTACCTTTCCCAATCTCAGAGGCGTGCAATTCATGATATTATTCATGCAACTGTATTCTGTGCACTGCCTCGACATAAGTAGTGAGCCAATCAAACTCTTATCGATAATTTGAGCATTCCATGAACTTTTGGGCTTTTCGACTTTCACTGTCCATAATATCGGATTGCTCTGTCTGTTTGGGTTCCACAATACCTTCATTTTTCATTTTTCATTGTAATCTGAGATTCATACTCATCAATCAACCAATGACTATGGGCAGTGTAAGAAATTTTACCTGTAATTTTCCTTTAAGTAGTGCCCGAAATATTCAGTCACCAGAATACATCCAGAATATTTCTCATATCATCTCTTAAGATGGGTCGAGCGGGTTTCCTCCAAAGCTCTGCTGCGCCCTCATATCTCATACATAATCTGAGCAATTAGCTCCTCACAATAATCTCCACACTCCGCTCTAATCTCGCGAAGCGTGTCTCAATACTATCCGATCACTCTGTCGGACTCTGAGAGGCATGCTCAACATTAACCTCTATTTCACTCTCATCTTGAGTCTCATGTGACAACTCATTCGACTCTCAGGCCTATCTTTACGGCCTCGAACATGTGTACTCGCCACTCTACCATAGCGGCTATCAGTTATAAAAGTATATTCTTGCATTCGAAACTAAATTCTTAGCTGCTGTTCCGTCTTGATATACACAATTGTATCTAAACAATGCACAGTACATGGGGATATAATTTTTTTACTTAACTACTAACACCGACATCATATCAGGCCAACTCTGCTCTGATACCACCTTTTTGTCACGACCCAAATTACCTAAAAATCCCTACAATTTTTTTTGCTTTTTCATTTCCTCACCCGTCGTGAACAGTTACACTACTAAACAGTTGGGCTATGATTCGGTGTTAGTAACCTCTCACCTATTTACCATTCCATTTTCATATTCACATTCACATATCAATTTATTTAAACAAAATACATCCCCAATATTAAATCCATATACAGTACTGTGCATCTATATGTTCAGATACGAAATTATACAAATGTGTATACCTGGTCTTGCTAAGAAGCAGCGGATAATCGAGATGCGAGACTATTGTCGCTCTCTTCTACTGAATATACCCTGTGGGTTGGTAAATGAAAGGGTGAGCAAAACGTGCTCAGTAAGGCAATAATGTAAGCAGGTAGATAACTATACTATCTACGTGCTGATAATGTCATGATGTAAAAATCGTTTACTTTCGGAGCATGAGGTAAGATTAAAACAATGCCACATGTATGTATATATCATATACAAGAAATCATGAAATCGACATATCAAGCACACATGAAAAATCATCATGTATGACATCTCATGCTCGTCACATTAAAACTCATTTATTTCATCGTAAACTCTTCACTTTAAAACTCATTTGTTTAATCACAAAACTCATCACTTTAAAACTTATTTGTTTCATCATAAATTCATCACATTTAAAACTCAATTGTTTCATTATAAAACAACTTCATCAAGGTCAAACCCATCTCTCGGGAATACCTTGATTCATCAAATCACATCTCTTTTAAAAACACAAATCGGGACTACCCCTCTATCAGGTTTGTCCTGATCTATCCAGACCGTATGATATCATGTGAGGCATGTAGGTTACTGTATGAAAAATCGAGGACTATGGCCATACTATGTCCCTGTGATCCCAGGCTACACGGATCCCGGTGTGCGGGGCATCACAACTGCAACGGGAGGTGGGGTCAAGTCCTACCCGCCAGAATATCAAGTAACATCATAGAGTCCTCATGACTGCACGGTACAGCATACTCCGTGTGACATACACGGTACATCGTACTCCGTGGACCCATATCATAGTCTGGGGGTACCTGCCGTAGGTCTTATCCACCCCAATACTATGTCGATAACCAGCCCATGTCTCAAAGTATACGTGCGAGCATCTCAACTCTCTTTGACACACAGTCTACAGGAGGCTTCCGCACGACTATATGCATGTCAATTCGCGTCTAGTGAGAGCGAAGCTCTAGCACCACGCTATGCATATCATGATATCTAAAATCTCGTGCGAGCGAAGCTCCAGCACGGTTTTGTGCACACACAAATTTCTCGTACGAGCAATGCTCCAGTACGGCTTTTCATGAGAAATAATTCAGTAAACTTGAGTGCGAGTAAGACTCTAGCACTCTTTTAGTCATGTAAATACGATAGGTGGCTCACTTTTAATAAAACATCCTTTAAAATAGTAACCGGTACAAACCGGTACCCTTTCGTAAAATTCACGAAATCAACAGCCCACCTATGTGTATATTTGCTTAAATCAAAGCAATATATTCATATAAAGCATTAAAAACATGAAATCATGCAATTTACCTGCCTTACTACCCTTTTTGTAAATTTTACTCCTAGGGGCAAAATCGTCTTTTTCCTTTATTTATGTAAGCCCCGGTTTTCGTAAAAATTATTATTTCGTTTACTAGATACTTAGATAAATTCTAAGCCCTGTAAATACCCTCAAAATATGTATAGACATCTCTATGCACTTACAAAATTCCCTTACCTCGATTCTCGTCGAGTCTGACCTTTCCACTGATGTCACGTCGTGCAGTCCGATCTACTCTCAATCCAATGCCCGGAACCAATATAATGCGGGATACAAAAATCGGAGCTCAATCGGCTCTCGTTCGGGCTTTGTCGTACAACTGCACAATTATATATTTAATCCCGAGTTACTTTCAGATTAAATATAATTTAAATAAATTTTTCGAAAGTCAAATTGGTCACTTTTGACCTCTTACTGACTTACCCGAAGTCCGGTGTATCCCCAAAAATTCTTTCCCTTTTTCTTTTTCTCTTTTTCTCCCTTTTTCCCTTCTTTCTTGGCTGAACCGGTTCAGCCCGGTTCAGACCCGGTTCAACCCGGTCCGGTTCAGCCGGTTCAACCCGGTTCACCCCTTTGCTGAACCGGTCCGTACCGGTTCAGACCATTCCACAGCCGTTCAAGGCGTTTCCGACCGGTTCTCATCTCGGTTCTCGCGCCATTCGACTCGTCTGCACTGGGGGAGTGTTCGGCTGGGGTCGGGGTTGGCCGAATCACGCCGGTGGCCGCCGGATTCGTCTTCTCCCTCCGCGGCACTCTCCCTCTCGATCCGCTGAATTCCGGTGGTTTCGCCGGCCAATATCGATCTCAAAAGAACCGGCTCCTCCTCCTGAACTCGTCGGTACCCACCGTTCGTGTCCAGCTGCCGTGGATCGTCGGGATCCCCCTCGTTTTTCCCGCGGTCTTCTCCTCCTCTGTTCGCCGGACACGGCCATCGTCGGCGCGCGTCACCTGTGCCAATGGCTTCGCCGGCCTCTCCTCTTGCTGCTCGGCCCTTCGTCGGGGGCCGTCGGTGCCCGGTGGCCGTCGGTCAGACGAGCCACGCGCGGTCTCCCCTTTTCGGTTTCCTTTACTTTCTCTCTCCCCGATAGTTTTCAGTTCTTCTCTTTTTTTTTTTTTACAATTATTATTTTATTTAACAATTTATTTTATTATTAAAATATTCATTAAAATAGTCTAAAAAATCTGAAAATATCTACAAAATTAATATTTTATTCCAAACAATTTAACTTAATTTAATTTATTTTATTTATTATATTTTTTAACCATTTTTGGGGTATAATTTTTCCGTATTTTTGGGATATTGTCCCGGGTGACTTTTCGATATTTTTAAAAATTTCGGATCTTGATCAATTGGACTCGAAATTGTATAATTCCTCATTATTGATCAAGATATCCTAAATCCTTATTTTTTAATTAAATTTTCTTATCGAATTTATCCCGACTTTTGATCTTTTGACCGTTTTACCCCTACACTTTTTCGGGATTAATTCAGTCAAACTTTCCTTCACGAACACTCATTCATTTTATGATTTGAATCCTTATTTTCAGTCCGAATCCTGTTCCTTTAAATTTGTGAACATTTTTCTACCTCATAAAATTTACGATTTAATTTCAGGTCTTACAATGGCATTATAAGCATGTAGATAGTGGAGCTATCTACTTACTTGCATAATTGCTTTACTGAGCGTGTGGTTGCTCACCCCCCTTATTTCCCCTATTTTCAGAGCACTCGCAGTAGATAGTGAGCGGCTGATGACTTGCATTCTTGGTATTCGCTGCTTCCCATCATCGAGAAAAGGTATACACACTTATATAGTTTTTGTATCTAAATATGTAAATGCACAGTACTGTAAATGTCTATGACGTCGGGGATGTAAGGTTATGTAAATGAAGTTGTGAATGTAACAAAGAAATTGAATGGTAAGTAGTATGAGGGGACTAATACCGAATCATAACCCAATTATTGGTAAGATGGTCACGATTAGAGAAATGTAAGAATTAAATATGAAAGAAAAACAAAAAATTTACTCTGATTTTTGAATCGTGACATTTTTTCCTAATGTTTTTCATAACCAACTGTCCATGACTTAAGAATCAAGATAGCTAGTTTTTCATTTGGAATCTGCTTCGGATGTGAATGTACTTAAGGACTTTGTTTGCTGCTTCAAGCTCAATAAAAATAGTTCCACTTAGGCATTGGGAGGTTTATGGCATGGTTCTAGATTTTGTAGGCCATCTGGTAATGCGCGTCACTCTGCATCTTTTTAAATGTGTTCAACTTAAACTTTTGGAGCACCCAATGGAGTTGGATCATCAAGAGACAAAATATACATTGTGCATTTTTCTAAAATAATTATCTATATTATGGTTTGATGATTAATAATGTTCCAAGATGGTTTATGAATACGTAAGTTACCTGACATCCTTTTTGGTTTTCGGCTAAAATATACGGATCGATAGAATATGTAACCAACTATTTTTTTAATGGATGCTCCACTTCTGGCCCGTTTGTGCTTTATCTCTTTTTCTGCCCTTATCTTCAAGAAATGCCATGCATCACCTTATCGTTTGGCCCACCTTATTCTATGTTGTAACTTCGATGTTGAAAGACAGCCTACATGCCTAACACGCTAAGAAAGTTGAGGTTCTTCCTAGCTTGATTCACAAGTTTAATTATTTCCATAATAATAATAATAATAATAATAATCTGTGATTAGTTACTGAATGCTATAAATTAAGGAAAATTGCCATTTTCAAGTTTTATGAATCAATTAAACGATCACCAGGAACAATTATTAATATATATTTTTTTAAGTCTATACTCATATATAATGCCAGACAATAAATGTCGTCAGTAATATTTTCCTTCCTTAAGCAACATGAATCTAATTCCTCCTTCTGACGACCTGACATGGAGAATCCAAAACAGTGAAGCAATATGACATTAGATGCTATGCCCAACATTAGAGGTTCCCAAGAAACAAACGAAAACAAAAGTAGAATGAAGATGTAGATTGTAGAGGTCTGAGTCTTACCATATGCCAATTAGTAACCAATATTTATTCACTTTACCTTGATATAAAATAAATAAATAAATAAATAAATATATGATTTAAGCACTCGACGTTATTGGCCATAATTGCCACGATAAGATTATTTAATATAAATAAGTATATAAAAGTTAAAACTATTAGCTATAAGTAAAAGATATTATCTGGATAATCTAAATATTTGATACGTGTAATAGTATTAAAAAATATTTTTTAATTTTTTAAAATATAATAATCTATATAATTAAAATTATAAAATATATTAATTATCTCTTTAAATCAATTATTTATTTCAATTTTTAAAAGATAAACATTTATATTTATATTTATTAAAATTAAAAAAATCACATATCATTTATCAATATATACCTACAACTGATAAATTCTAATAGGGACAGACATGAAGCAAAATAGTGCAGATCAAACAAAGAGATGAAGCAAAATAGTGCAGATCAAACAAAAACTATTAGAGGAGCAATCTAAGAGTGCAACGACATCTATATAAACATTAATTAGTTAACAATGAAAAAAATAGGTAAAATGCAAAAACTTATTGATTGAATGGTTAAGTAATAGTTGTAGCATATTATAAGGATTGAGTTCGAATCAAAGTGATTTCACTCCTACTTCACAATATCAAATGTTGACCTTGTAATCAGAAAAGGAATAAAAGATAGGTAAAAATATTAATAAAAGATAGTTATTTTTTTTATTTTAATATATATAGATGTCTATTTTTTGGAAAATTAAAAAATAGAATTGGTAGTAAATTGATTTAAGTTAATTGAAAAAAATTCAAATAGATAATTGATTTAAAAAAGATAATGGACTATTTTTGTAATTTTAGTATATAGAGGCTTATCCTTTAAAAAATTAAAAAATGATTAATATTTTTTATTTTAATGTAATACACATGTTAAATAATCGAATTATTGTAATATTTTATTTTTAATTGAAAGCTTTGGATTTTATATATTTGTATTAGATTAAGCCAACCGGGCAGGTTATAAACTACCACAGTAGCTTTATTAGAAAGAGTTAGTTTGAATGAGCGATGAGATTGATTCGTGAGATTGAAAAAAAAAAAAAGTGATCATTAAATAAAAATAGTTTTAACAAAATAATAATAAAATATTTAAGGGTCTATTTGGATGAGGAATTTCAAGAAGAAAATTTATTTCAATTAGAATATTCAAAAGCATAAAATTCAATTTCCTTGTTTGGCAAAAAAAATTGAAAAAATTCAAATTTTAGGAGGAATGGATTTTGAGATGCTAATTATTTCCTGAAAATTCATCTGAATATGTGGTTTTTCAAAACTTATTCAAATCTTTCCTCATTTTTTTACACATAGCCCACTATTAATATAAACTAAAAAAGAAAATTATTATTAATTAAATATAATATATTTTTTCTTTTTATATTATTAATGTATAAAATTTTTTACAAATCTAATGACATCGTATTACATTTTTTATATTTTCTTTTATAATTTTTATTTTATTTCATTAAATTTTAATATTCCAAAAAAATTTCTAAAAAATATTTTTCAAATCATATAATTGTAAATATTAGCATTTTAAATTGATGCATTTTTAAATATTTTAAAATTCAAAAGAAAAGGGGAAATGATATTTTTATTTTTTCAATATTTTATTTTTAATGGAAGGTATTTTGTATTTTGTCTTTTGTGAAGGGTTGCCGCCGCCGGATAAACCAAGTGCAAGTGGGCTACCGTCGACCTACTGGGCTGAGATAGGAAGCAGCACCCAAAAAAAAAAAAAACAGATGGTGGCCTCTGGCCAACTTTTGTTGCATGTAGAGCCATGCGTCTAAATCCTGATGCCTCGTGGCAATTCCAAAAACTGTAAACCGAAAAAAGACCACGGAACAAGCCAGCTACTATTTCACTCCCTTTTGAGCAGTGCAGGGCAACTGAAACAATACGATGGAAATAAAATAAAATGGAAGAAGAAGAAGAAGAAGAAGAAGAAGAAGAAGAAGAAGAAGCCCCTTTGGCGTTAATTTTAATTTCTGACCACATTGCTTAGTACAAATTACATATGTGCGACTGTGCCTCAACTTGATTTTGATTTTTTCTAATTTTACGAAGATAATAAAACATGAAGAAGCTTACAGAAGTAATAAAAAAAAAAAAAAAAGTAAACCAAAGCTACAATAAAATTCATGAATCATGAAACAAAAAGAGGAGAAAACCCAGAAAAAGCTGCCTCCTTACTTATGCGTGATGCATCTCTACATCATATATCGACTTTACATGGATGAGCTCCAAGCAAAGGCACCTGCCCTACTACACCCTTCTTCAAACCAATCCAAACATCACATTTCACATAAACTCCGTACTTCACTGTCTTAATAGCACCAGCCTTCCATCTCAACTTCCCCAACAACACTACCTTCAGCGCCACCACTCCGTAAGCCTCATCTATCATCAGTCCGTTCACCACCTCCGCAGACGCTGGCACCGTCTCGCTACCAAGCACCGGAGACAGTGCAACCGTGCTCTTTGTCTCATGGTACAGTGGTGGCAAGTCTACTGGAGGAGTAATCTGTTGGTTCCTATACGAAACATAAGCCTGCAGCTTATCATAAAATATGGAGACTCTCCTGTTGGGGTTTCTCGTAACGATTGTGAACTGCATAGAAGTGGAAATGAAGGGTTGCGAGGTGGCGTTGAGTTCATAAATTGCAACACCGACAACAGTGAAACGAGGCTTTTGGGGACGGTAGATGAGCCACACAGTAAGGGCCGTGGTTCCTGCTAGGAGGAGGAAGATGAAAATACACAAGGCACAGACGCTTAGTGGCTTGCGTTTAGGCTTTTCTTCGCCCATTTTGGGTAGTGAGGACTGCTGAGGCTGAGGGTCTAGTGGTTACTCCCAATTCTGTCGTGGAAAAATAAATATAAAGTACTAAGGGTTTTGTACTGTATAATGGAAAGAAATTGAAAGAGAGGAGGTTTCCTGGGTGGTGATGGCGGGCCGAGTAACAATACTGAAAGTAAAGAAAAAAACGAGAAGAATATGTGCGACAAATGGAACATAAAAAGGAACGGTAAAGAAAGGAGAGTTGGGTCGATGGGTGCTAAAGCGAGCTTTCTTTTTTTTTTTTCCCTTGTGCTTTCTTTAGGACAATGCGGGTGACCTTTTCTTGGTTTCTTTGAATTTTTTTTCTTTTTTCGCTTGCTTTCTTTTTCTAACTTATTTGGAGGAAGTGGAAAAATAATTTTATGCCATATATAAAAGCTAATAGAAGAAAAAACAAAAAGAGGAGTGAAAAACAAACTGGGAAAGTGTGCTTAATTTTGCAATAAAGCACTATCATGAAGCCATATTCGCATGAAATTAACAAGTCCAATCTAAACCCCCTATGAGTTAAGTTACTCTGAGTTAAGTTAGGCAGTCCTATGATGAATATATGCTTCTTGTTTCCTCTTTTATTTAAGCGAATGTGGCAATAGCCCTTTAACGCCCGTTATTAGGCTCTGTTCATATTTAAATAGGATTTCGTTGAAATACGATTAGAGTACTTTCAACTCTAATTATTACTAGAAAGAAAGTTTATACACTACGTTAAAAGTGTAATTTATGACAAATGATTATATTTTTCTAATTATAATTTATTCAGACGTAATCCTTTCTTATATAATATATATTATAGTACTTAAGTGCTGTCTACAATATAAATATAAATCATATTTTAGAAAAAAAATTGTAGTTGAACTTATAAGAAATAGACTAAATTGTATTTAAACATAGTCTAATTTTAAAATAAATTATGCGATTAAATTTTTATAAATATTTATTTATTTGAAATTAAAATCAATATGCTACCATGTTGAATAAATATAATATTTTATTTCATTAAAAAAATTACAAAGTAGCTACTAAAAAAATATCTTACACCAGATTTTCATTTAAATGAATGTCTTCAAGACTTATACTAAAAAAATAAATCATCTTAAAGATTTCAACACAAAACAAATATATATGAAGAAGATTTTACTCCCACAATAAGATAGTGTCGAAGCTCTCTCCTTTGCTACTTTCTTTTCAAATGTTAACAATCTAATTTGCATTACCTCCATCTGCCCTTTGACTCGAAGGGGAAGATTCTTAAATTAATAGACCAAGTTCTCAGTGATAATGGATGCATTATACTATGCAAGGTAGTTCATTATATGACATTGTCTATGTGCCTCTAATTCGCTTTTTGAATGCAGCATTGTTGTTCAATAGTTTTTTTTTTGTCTAATTAGTTTCTAAGAATTGGGATCTTAAATTTAGAAGACATTTGTTGGTGTGGGAAGAAGACTCTCTCAATCAACTTCTTGAAAGGCTTGCCTTGATTCATTTGAATGATAAATGGTGGATAGACTTGCTTAGAGGTTAAATCACAAAGAATCTAGAAATTTTCCATTCCATTAAGAGTTCAAAGGTTTTTATGGCCAGCTATCCTGAGTTGTTTACATTTAAAAGCTTCCTAAAATCAAGAGGAGTCCACATTAATGATAGTCAGTGCATATGCCTCTGGTGTGGGTTAGAGGAGGAAAACTGTTACCACATTCTCATTGGGTGTAAATTTACTTGGACTGTTTGGGGTATGGTTTTTAAATGGTAGATGCTTAATTGGGTCTCTCATGGACGTGTTGAAGAGTTCATTCAACAATGTGAATGTGTTTCTTTCCCAAACATGGTAAATAAGAGATGGCTTGTAGTCATTGGAGCTACTCTTTAGTCTCTATGGTTATTAAGGATTGAATTGGTTTTCAGTAAAAAAAAAATGGAAAGGTGAGAAGATCTTATTCTTGTTTAAGATGCACTCCTTGTTCTAGTTGAGAGCTCCAGATCATGATTCTATGTTGAATAAGGCTTCCTGGTAGTCTAATCCATTTAATTCCCTCGATTTTGCTCCTTTATCTAATCCACGATCTAAGGCAAAGTGGATTCAACCTGAGGTGAACCAAGTTGAAGCTCTATGTGGATGGAGCAGTTATTGTTTCCTCAATATTAGCTATTTGCGATGGAGTCCTTCTAGATGATTCTTGACTGGTTTTAAGTGTCTTCTTTGCTCTGTTGCTTTACAACGCCTTGTTTCTGCTGAGCTTCTTGCAATTAAAGAAACCCTTTTTATGTTTGCAAATTCCCTTTTGGTGAAGATTAATGCGCTTTTGTTTGAATCAAACTCCACATCTACAATTTGTTGGATTGAAAATCCTAATCAACGTCCTTAGTGTAAGATTTTGTTGTCTCAGTTCATCATGTCATACACGAAAAAGGTAGGAAATTAAAAAAACAACAAACCAAAAACATTAAGATCATGCAACAAAATTTCTTTCGGGATAGAAACTTACTATTTCGGTGTTACTCATGTAAGAAGATTCAACTTTCGAATCTGAAAGCCCATAAACAATTTTCGGTTTATTATTAACTCGAGACTCCTAACTAAGACAATTCCTCTAATAGTATCTACACAAATAGGACACAAAATAGGACCTTTGCTAAGCAAAGGGAAGAGAAAGGGAATTGTTTTGTGAGTGCTGGCTCCAAGAGGCAAAGTAGCTATCAAGAACATACTATCAGAACTTTTCTGACTTAATGTTGCTTATATAGTGTCTCTTGACAAAACCCTAAAAAGTCCTTAGCCTTAGTACAACTAGAGTGAGTCTATTTGGGCCTTTTTTAAAATTATTTAATGCAAATCAAATTTGCTTGTAGGGCATACTCGAACAATCTCCCACTTGCACTGCAACCAATCAATCATGTACTTAGATTAATAATTTGGACTAGCCATGAATTATTAAATTAATAACTCATAATTATAATCTCATTATAATTGAAAGACTAAAATACCCTTTAGTTATATCGGGATAAAATTACAATTAATTAAATTTCGAATTCTAGTTGGAACAGGATTCTAGTCTTACTAGAAATTTTACTTGTATCAGGATTCATCACATGAATCCAACTCCAATTACCTTGTCTTGGTCATACTTTTATTGTGTATGACCCTTTAGATTTTCATTACCTTGGCAATGATTTAGAATCTTATTCATAAATCACAAGCCCAGATTGGCATCTAGCAATGTATCATGGCTACCCAAGTAATGAAAATGTCAGTGAGTTGACGACAACCTTTCCATGAGCACTTACCATATAATTCAATCCTTTCATCACCTAATATCCCAGTAGAACATAGAGTATGGAACGTGTCATCTCTATTATAGTTCAACTACATTGTTTCTCAATCTCAAGATAAATGACTCAATCAAATAAATTCAAGGTCTCATCTTGAATCTCATTCATACTGTGGCCACAGATATTTAATCATTCATCTTTATTGAGAGGCCTTAAGATATAGACTCTTGTTACCAAGAGGGATGAATACTATCTTAATTACTCACAACCCTCATGTGATACATGATGTACCCAATTACTGTCTTACTTGCAAACCTCATTAAGCTACGTTTATCAGCATCAAAGTACACCAGTCTACATATAGGATATCACGGTGATCGCAAGTCTAAGGATCACATATACCATTGCCATTTCAGAACATCCAAAGACACTCAATGTAACGATCCATATAGAGATCTTAAAACGAGTCAATCCAGTGTATTCGTTCATAATGATCACTCGTGTATTAATCTGGATATCACCATATTTATAACTTATGAGATCAGTCACCTAAATGAATCTAACACATGTTAGTACTCTTAATGAACCACTGATGTCCCTTCTCAGTGATACTATGACTAAGGACATTTAAGAATAGCATTTTTTGTATCATAAAAATCTCATCATCAAAGTCACTACTTTGATTCCCTTTATGCGAATTATGTTATTATAAGGACTTTATCATTTGATTATGACTTAAGCAAATTAAATACAGTCAACAATGATAAATAAATGTCATGTATTATTAAATAATATAAACAATCACAATGTCGTAAGTGTCAGACCCGTGTTTTTTGATTTACGTATGTAGCTTGTACCTTATGATTCCTATGTGTACGAACGTTATATTTTCATAGTTGAATCATAAGAAGAGTATTTACTATCATGCAATTGACTATTTAAAGAATAAAAATGCATGTAAGCTACATAACAGCGAGATAAGGGTTCAAGTGATTCCCGAGCAAGTGCAGGGGTAAAACGGTCAATTGATTGAAATCCGGTATAAATCCGATAAGGAAATTTCATTAAAAATATGAAATCGAGAAATCTTGATTAATAATGGGGCAAATATTGAATTTCGAGTCCAATTGATCAAGATATGAATTTATTTAATATTTTTGAAATTTTTATCTCGAAAAATGAGCCCGAAAATAGTGAAAAAAATATACCGAAAAGGTAAAATCGGACTGATATATTCATTTACGGACTAAATGAATTTAATAGGAATTTTTGAGATATTTTAGGATTTTTAATATTATTTTAAGGATTAAAATAATATTAAAAATATATTATAAAGAAAAAAACAAAATAGAAAAAAATGAAATCTAAAATTGGAAAGAAAAACGCGAGGAGAGAGAAAATTGAAGAAAAAGGAAATTGACGAAAGCGAACCGAGAAACTCACCACCGGACGACGAGCACCAACGACCCAGAAGCCAGGCCAGCTACCGGAAAAGGAAGCTGATCTCCGTGCGACCTCCCAGCCACCAGAAACGCTCTCCACCGGCGCCGAAAAGGGGAGATCGACGAGGTTGAAGGCCGCGGAGAAGAGAAGGGAATCTGGCGGCCACTGACGGTGCTAGGGTTCGATCGAGCCCAGCCGAACGTTCCCCAGGCTGTGGCACACCGAACGGCGGCAACGGTACCCGGAGAACCGACCGGATGACGTCGACACGACCAAAACATCCTTGAACCAGTCGACGGTTCAGGGGAGAACCTTCTAAACTGAACCAGACCGGACCGGTTCAGCCAAGAAGGAGAGAGAAAAAGAGAAAAAAAGAAAGAAAAATGAAAAAGAAAATTTTTGGGAATTCACCGAACTTCGAGTAAATCAATACGAGGTCAAAGTGACTGATTTAATTTCCGATAAATTTATTTAAATTATATTTAATCAAAAATTGACTCGGAGTTAAATATACGAAATTGTGCAGTTCGACGATTAATTTCGAACAGAAGCCCAATCGAACTCTGATTCGCGCACCATCGCACAATCTCAGGTAAGTAAAGCTCATTTACGACAATTTATGTGATTTATGCGTATTTAAGATTTAATTTACGCATCTCGGATTAAATTTCAGATTTAGTGAATTATATTCAAAAAATTGAATAAAATGTCGTAAATGATATACGGGCTATCCAAAGAGCTTGGAATAAAGCCCAATGGGTATTGATAAGCCCAATGAGTCAATAGACCCTGATAAACGGGCTTAATATGGATTAAGGTCCAATTAAAATGTTTAAGACCCATTAAGAGTAAACGGGCCCATTTAAGTGAAATGAACTGTATTAAATGTGTAATACAGTAGAAAACATGGAATTAATTTAGTGAATGGTTAAATGCAGCTCCAAAGTCATATTGAGAGTGACCGGACTGTAAGGTTTGGACAGCACAGAGGAAGAGAGGTCACACTACGTGATCTAAGGTAGGGGACTCTTGCAAGTAGCTAGAGATATCTGTGCATATTTTCATTGGATTTTACATTCACTGAAATTGTTTGAGGGTCAAAGAAAATCTATAATAATTATAGGGACCCGATATGGGTAAATTACAATTTTGCCCATAGTTAGGCAAAAAGTTAAATTTTAGGAAAAGTGGTAAAAAGCATGGAAATGATGTTTTGAGTGGTTTTTACTGCTGTGTAGCAGAAGAGTAGGTGGATGGGCTAATGTTTTGAGGTCGATGTAAACTAAGCACACTTTATAGTGCTGATTTTAGTAATTTTAAACATCCCTATTTTTAAAGAGCCATCTACCGTGTGAAAACAATCGTGCTGGAGCACAGCTTGCACTTGATTTCAAATGTTTTTCACATACATTAGTGCTAGAGGTTTACTCGCACTACATTTACTTGACATGCATGATAGAGTACTGGAGCATTGCTCGTACTCAGTTTTATGTGATTTGTGCATGATAGAGTGCTGGAGCGATTAGCTCGTACTCGAGTTTTACATGAGATGCATGACAGAGTGCTGGAGCATTGCTCGTACTCGATTCTTCATGATTTATACATGACATAGTACTTGAGCGATTTGCTCATACTTGATTTGAATGAGAACTATGCATGACTTGGTGCTGGAGGTTTACTCGCACTAGTGTTGATATTTTGACATGCATATATAGTGTTTTGAGGCGGAGCGTTGACTATGAGTCATACTCAAGACACACACTGTAGTTTTACATGATATATAAACATGTTAGAAAAACTGTGACGATTTCCTCCGTGTAGACTGAGTGTCACACTGTTGAGATGTTCTCACGTGGATTTAGAGACGTGGCATTGATTCCATAGTATGAGGGCTAAGACCTATGGCAGGCACCCCAACTATGATGTATTTCCATGGTATGAGAGGCTAAAACCTATGGCAGGCACCCCGACCATGATGTATGGGTCCACGGGTGTACGGTGTACCGTGCGTGTGGCATGGAGTACACTATACCGTGTTTTATGTTGTGGAGTTATGGAGGAGAGTGTTGATAGCTGACGGTTGTGATGGACTGACCCCCCTCCTATTACAGCAGTGATAACCTGCACACCGAGTACTGTGTTACCTGAGATTTCACCACATGTTAGGATATGGCCATAGTCCGGAGATATTGCATTTAGCCACTGAGTCTCGCATGATATATCACATGTAATTTTATGATACGGGTAGACCTGAGGGATGGGTCGAAACCCGATTTATTTGTGTTGTGATGAGAAATGTCATATTTACTGTGTTTTGAATGTAAATGACATATTTTATATAAAGGCATTCTTAAATGATTAAATATGCACTGTTTTGCATGAATACCTCTGATTGATAAATCAGCATGTGTTTAGTACATGGGATTTTAAATTTGTACTATTATTATATATATTTGAAACATGCTTTTGAATTGAGAGAAGGAAAGGTAAAGCATTATTTTCAGTCGGATAGTATGGATGTCTACTTGCTTGCCTGATTTCCTTACTGAGCACGTTGATAGCTCATCCCATTCATTTTCCCCCATCTCTATAGATTCTTGTCAGTAGATCGAGTCGGCCAGGGTATTGCATTCCTTTGATCCGCTACCACTCCCCATCTAGCGAAAGGTATATACAAGCTCACTCTTTTGTATCTGAACAATGCATAAACACAGTGATGTACACGATTTTAATGTTGGGGATGTAAATGTAATGATGTAATTATATTAAGTATATGAATTTACTTATGATATGAATATCATGTATATATGATACGTGAAAGAATGGTAAGGTATGTATGGATGAGGAGATTAATGCCTATTCACAGCCCAACTGTTGAGGAGAGAAAGGTAAGTAAAAAGTAAAAAATTTATTGTGGT
Organism: Firmiana major; assembly: GCA_033439115.1. Lineage (NCBI taxonomy): Eukaryota > Viridiplantae > Streptophyta > Magnoliopsida > Malvales > Malvaceae > Firmiana > Firmiana major. The sequence goes on along the minus strand of CM065908.1, from coordinate 9,477,939 downwards.
TTTTGGTAAGTCACGTGTGCGAGGAGTGCGTGACAGAATGGTATCAGAGCGTAGTTGGTCTGATGTGTCTAGGCATTAGTAATTAGGAAAAATGTACACCCCCGTATCACTGTGTTTTGTTCAGTTATAATTGTGTATACAAGATGAGAGTTGGACAAATTCATGTTTGTGAATGTAGGAATCTAGCCTTTATGGCAATTATCGGCCGTGGTAGAGGGGCGAGAGGAAGGGTTAGAGGCCCTAGAGGTAGGTCTGAGAGCCGAGATGAGTCCTCATTTGACTTGGTGACGTAGAGTCCCATTGAGGTACCAGAGAGTATCGAGGCACGCTTTATGAGGTTTGAGCATAGCCTAGAGACGATAGTAGGGCTGTTGGCACAGACTTTGCCAGGTAGACAGGGACAGGATGCAGAGACTGCGACTGGAGAGGCAGTTGCACCTGATACACCTGCGCAGCCTGTACAGAGGCCATAGACTACTGATACTCCTACACCCCCACCAGTTCAGGTTAGTAGTGGATTGGGATATGGGTGTGATTTGGATCGATTGCGACAGTTCCAGAAGCTTGGACCTCCATCCTTTCAAGGGGTCAAGGACCCAGCCAGTGCTGAGGAGTGGATTGGCGAGATGGAGAAGTTGTACGACTTCTTTGACTGTACGACTTCAGAGAGAGTCACATTAGCTGCGTTCCTACTGAAGGGAACGACAGAGCATTGGTGGAAGTCCACCAGGCCGATATTAAGAGCCCGACATGCTGAGATCAGTTGGGAGCTGTTTCTGGATGCCTTCAGGAGGCAGTTTGTTCCTGATACGGCGCAGCATAGACTGCAAGCCAAGTTTTTGGGATTGAGCCAGGGGAGTTTCACAGTGGATGAGTACGAGACTAGATTTTTGGCCCTAGGGAGATATGATCCTGATTAGCGAGACCAGGAAGGTCTGCAGATTTATTGACGGATTGAGACCGGTGTTGCGGTCTAGATTGGTACCACTGGACATTGGTACGTATGATGAGGCAGTGCGTAGGGCGCAGCTTTATGAGCAAGATTATGAGAAGCATTCCTCTGAGTTTGGGAAGTTTAGTCGGAGCTGAGATAGAGAGAGGAAGAGGTCGACTAGAGATAAAGGGTTCAGTTATCGAGGAGGGAGGAGACTCTTCGGTAAGGAACCACAGATAGAAGAGGTGCGAGAGCGACCGGTTAGACCTCCTACATACCCGGCCATAGCTTCGACGAAGGGCATTGTGATTTGAGGATCGAGGCCTACTACTGATCAGTGCAGTCGATGTGGTAGACATCATGGCGGTAGACCTTATCCGTTGAGCCCTGTTGTGTGTTTTCGATGTGGGAAATAGAGGCACATTACTAGAGATTGCCCAGAGACATTTGAGACTACCCCACAGAAGGGCAGGGAGCCTGATAGAGCTCCAGCTGGTACGTCTGCTCAAAGAGATAGAGCGACGATAGAGGAGAAGGGGAAGCAGGTGATAGGTCGAGGGCGAGTACATGCCTTGGACCAGGACACAGCTGATGCTTCTGCAGATGTGATTTGAGGTTTTATTGCGTACGTGGTGGGTACGGATAAGGTACATCCGGAGTTGGTAGATATTCCTGTGGTCAGTGAGTACCCAGATGTTTTTTCAGATGAGTTGCCAGGGTTACCACCAGACAGAGAGATGGAGTTCTATATAGATTTGGTGCCTGGTACTGAGCCTATTTCGAGACCACCGTATCGCATGACCTTAGTTGAGCTGAAGGAGATCAAGAGACAGTTGCAGGAGCTGTTGGATAGGGGTTTCATTCGAACGAGTGTTTCACCGTGGGGAGCACCGATTTTGTTTGTGAGGAAGAAGGATGGAAACCTCCGATTGTGTATAGACTACAGATTATTGAATAAGGCTACCATCAAGAATAGATATCCCCTTCCACGCATTGACGACTTACTGGATCAGCTTTGGGGAGCGCAAGTCTTTTCTAAGATTGATATGAGGTCTGGGTATCATCAGTTGAGAGTCCGGAGTGGAGATGTACCCAAGACAGCATTTAGGACCCTATATGGTCACTATGAGTTCCTAGTTATGCCATTCGGACTGACGAATGCTCCCGCAGCTTTCATGGCTTTGATGAACGATGTGTTCAAGCCATATCTAGATCAGTTTGTTATCTTTTTCATTGATGACATATTTGTGTATTTAAGATTCGAGGAGGAGCATGAGGAGCACCTCAGGATCGTATTGCAGACTCTACGAGAGCAGCAGTTGTATGCTAAACTCAGCAAGTGTGATTTTTGGTTGACAGAGATCTCGTTTTTGGGACATGTAGTGTCGAGGGATGGTGTATCAGTAGATTCATCCAAGATTGAGGCTGTAGTTCAGTGGTAATAGCTGAGGACAGTTACCGAGATCAGGAGTTTTCTTAGTTTAGCAGGGTACTATCGGAGATTCGTTGAGGGATTTTTTAAGTTGGCTGCTCCATTGACACGTCTCACTCGTAAGAGTGTTAAATTCGAGTGGGACGAGGATTGTGAGAGAAGTTTTCAAGAGCTGAAGAGTCGATTGACCACCGCTCCGATTCTCACTATTCCTACCAGCTCAAGAGGATTTTCAGTATATACCGATGCTTCGTATCATGGACTGAGCTATGTGTTGATGCAGGATGGGAGGGTAGTTGCTTATGGATCCAGATAGCTGAAGGACCATGAGAAGAACTATCCGACCCACGATTTAGAGTTGGCAGCAGTAGTGTTTATGTTGAAGGTATGACGCCACTACTTGTATGATGAGAAGTTTCAGATTTTTACCGATCACAAGAGCCTCAAGTACTTGTTCTCACAGAAGGAGCTTAACATGAGACAGAGAAGATGGCTAGAGTTTTTGAAGGATTATGATTGTGAGATACTTTATCATCCGGGTAAGGCTAATGTTGTAGCAGATGCTTTGAGTAGGAAGTGCCTTGGGATGGTATCGTATATGATGGTCAGGGAGCACGAGCTGCTAGAGCAGTTTGCTAGCCTCAGCTTAGGAGTTGTGCCTTCGGACATGGATGCGGATTTTATGATTGCGAGTCTACACTTAGAGCCAGATCTGTTAGACAGGATCAGACAGGCTCAGTAGACTGATTCGTATTGTATCGATGTGATTGGTCAGATGCAGAGGGGCACAGTGATTGATTTTGAGTTGAGTTCTGATTGACTACTGAGGTTCAGAGGTAGATTGTGTGTTCCCGAGGACCCAGAGCTCAGGAGATTGATATTGTCGGAAGCTTATTCATTGAGGAACACGTTCCATCCGGGGAGTGACAAGATGTATTAGAACCTCCGAAAGGTGTACTGGTGGTCAGGTATGAAGAGAGATGTGGCAGATTTTGTGGCGAGATGTCTCGTATGTCAGCAGGTGAAGGTAGAGCATCAGAGACCTGCAGGATTGTTGCAGCCTCTACCTATACCGACATGGAAATGGGATCATATCACCATGGATTTCGTGATGGGTTTATCGAGGACCCGGAGGAATCACGATGCTATATGGGTGATCGTTGATAGACTGACGAAGTCAGCCCACTTCCTAGCTATGAGAGCTACCGATACTCTAAGTACGTTGGCAGAGTTGTATGTACGCGAGGTAGTGAGGTTGCATGGTGTTCCAGTAAGCATAGTTTCGGATAGGGATTCTCGCTTCACTTCCCACTTTTGAGAACATTTTCAGGAAGCCAAGGGAACCCAATTGAGTTTGAGCACCGCTTTCCATCCTCAAACAGATGGTCAGTCAGAGAGGATTATACAGACTCTGAAGGATATGTTGAGAGCATGTGTGCTAGTTTTTAGAGGCTCCTGGGATGACCACTTGCCACTAGCCGAGTTCGCCTACAATAATAGTTATCATTCGAGTATCGGGATGGCACCGTATGAGGGGTTGTATGGCCGTAGATGTCGTTCCCCTATTGGGTGGGAAGAAGTGGGTGACCGAAAGATTTTTTGCTCCTGATATGCTTACACAGGCTTCTAAGCATGTTCGGTTGATAGTTGAGAGATTGAAGACAGCTCAGAGTCGAGAGAAGAGTTATGCTGACAAGAGACGTAGGCCACTTGAGTTCGCAGTTGGTGAGTCCATGTTTCTGAAGGTTTCTCCTTCCAAGGGTATAGCGAGGTTTAGGAAGAGGGGTAAGCTGAGTCCTCGCTACATTGGACCCTTTGAGATACTTGATCGAGTGGGAGATAAGGCCTATAGGTTGGCATTGCCACCAGATTTTTCAGGCGTGCATAACGTCTTCCATATTTCGATGCTTCGGAAGTATCACCCGGATTTGGTGCATGTGATTAGTTATGAGCCATTGGAGCTCAGTGAGGGCATGTCATATGTTGAGAGGCCGATTCGGATACTGGATAGGAAGGAGAAGCTTTTGAGTTCAAAGACTATCGGGTTAGTGAACGTTTTATGGCAGCATCACACTTCTAAGGAGGCTACTTGGGAGTTAGAGAGCTTGATGCGAGAGAAGCACCCCCAGTTGTTTGATGATTTATTTTGTTCTAATTTGGAGGATCAAATTCTTTTAGTTGGGGAGGATTGTCAGACCCGTATTTTCGATTTACGTATGTAGCTTGTACCTTATGATTCCTATGTGTACATACGTTATATTTTCATAGTTGAATCATAAGAAGAGTATTTACTATCATGCAATTGACTATTTAAAGAATAAAAATGCATGTAAGCTACATAACAGCGAGATAAGGGTTAAAGTGATTCCCGAGCAAGTGCAGGGGTAAAACGATCAATTGATTGAAATTCGGTATAAATCCGATGAGGAAATTTCATTAAAAAAATGAAATCGAGTAATCTTGATCAATAACGGGGCAAATATTGAATTTCGAGTCCAATTCTTCAAAATATGAATTTATTTAATATTTTTAGAATTTTTATCTCGGAAAATGAGCCCGAAAATAGTGAAAAAATATACCGAAAAGGTAAAATCGGACTGATAAATTCATTTACGGACTAAATGAATTTAATAGGAATTTTTGGGATTTTTTGGGATATTTTAAGATTTTTAATATTATTTTAAGGATTAAAATAATATTAAAATATATTATAAAGAAAAAACAAAATAGAAAAAAAAAACGAAATCTGAAATTGGAAAGAAAAACGCGGGGAGAGAGAAAATTAAAGAGAAAGGAAACTGACGGAAGCGAACTGAGGAACTCACCACCGGAAGGTGAGCACCGACGACCCAGAAGCCAGGCCAGCTACCGGAAAAGGAAGCTGATCTCCGTGCGACCTCCCAACCACCGAAAACGTCCTCCACCGGCGCCGAAAAGGGGAGATCGACGAGGTTGAAGGCTGCGGAGAAGAGAAGGGAATCCGACGGCCACCGGCGGTGCTAGGGTCCAATCGAGCCCAGCCGAACGTTCCCCAGGCTATGGTGCACCGAACGGCGGCAACGGTACCCGGAGAATCGACCAGACGATGTCGGCACAGCCAAAACATCCCTAAACCAGTCGACGGTTCAAGATAGAACCTTCTAAACTGAACCGGACCGGACCGGTTCAGCCAAGGAGGAGAGAGAAAAAGAGAAAAAAAAAAGAGAAAAAAAGGAAAAAGAAAATTTTAAAAAATTCATCGAACTTCGAGTAAATCGATACAAGGTCAAAAGGGACCGATATAATTTTCGATAAATTTATTTAAATTATATTTAATCGAAAATTGACCCAGAGTGAAATATACGAAATTGTGTAGTTCAATGATTAATTCTGAACGGAAACCCGATCGAACTTCGATTCACGTACCATTGCACAATCTCGGGTAAGTAAAGCTCATTTACTATAATTTATGTGATTTTTGCGTATTTAAGATTTAATTTACGCATTTCGGATTAAATTTCGGATTTAGTGAATTATATTCAAAATATTGAATAAAATGTCGTAAATGATATACGGGCTATCCAAAGAGCTTGGAATAAAGCCCAATGGGTATTGATAAGCCCAATGAGTCAATAGACCCTGATAAACGGGCTTAATACGGATTAAGGTCCAATTAAAGTGTTTAAGGCCCATTAAGAGTAAACGGGGCCCATATAAGTGAAATGAACTGCATTAAATGTGTAATACAGTAGGAAACATGGAATTAATCCAGTGAATGGTTAAATGCAGCTCTAGAGTCATATTGAGAGTGACCGGACTGCGAGGTTTGGACAACACAGAGGAAGAGAGGTCACACTACGTGATCCGAGGTAGGGGACTCTTACAAGTAGCTAGAGATATCTGTGCATATTTTCGTTGGATTTTACATTCACTGAAATTGTTTGAGGGTCAGAGAAAATCTATAATAATTATAGAGACCCGATATGGATAAATTACGATTTTGCCCATAGTTAGGCAAAAAGTTAAATTTTGGGAAAAGTGGTAAAAAGCATGGAAATGATGTTTTGAGTGGTTTTTACTGCTATGTAGCAGAAGAGTAGGTGGATGGGCTAATGTTTTGAGGTCGATGTAAACTAAGCACACTTTATAGTGCTGATTTTAGTGATTTTAAACATCCCTATTTTTAAAGAGCCATCTACCGAATTATATGGAAACAATCGTGCTGGAGCACAGCTTGCACTTGATTTCAGATGTGTTTCACATACATTAGTGCTAGAGGTTTACTTGCACTACATTTACTTAACATGCATGATAGAGTACTGGAGCATTGCTCGTACTCAGTTTTATGTTATTTGTGCATGAGAGAGTGCTGGAGCGATTAACTCATACTTGAGTTTTACATGAGATGCATGACAGAGTGCTGGAGAGTTGCTAGTACTCGATTCTTCATGATTTGTACATGACATAGTACTTGAGCGATTTGCTCGTACTTGATTTGAATGATAACTATGCATGACTTGGTGCTGGAGGTTTACTCGCACTAGTGTTGATATTTTGACATGCATATACAGTGTTTTGAGGTGGAGCGTTGACTGTGAGTCACACTTAAGATGCGCACTGTAGTTTTACGTGATATATAAACATGTTTGAAAAATCGTGACGATTTCCTCCGTGTAGACTGCGTGTCACACTGTTGAGATGTTCTCACATGGATTTAGAGACGTGGCATTGATTCCATAGTATGAGGGCTAAGACCTATGGCAGGCACCCCGACTATGATGTATTTCCCTGGTATGAGAGGCTAAAACCTATGGCAGGCACCCCAACCATGATGTATGGGTCCACGGGTGTACGTTGTACCGTGCGTGTGGCATGGAGTACACTGTACCGTATTTTGTGTTGTGGAGTTGTGGAGGAGAGTGTTGATAGCTGGCGGTTGTGATGGACTGACCCCCCTCCCGTTACAGCAGTGATAACCCGCACACCGAGTACTGTGTTGCCTGAGATTTCACAACATGTTAGGATATGGCCATAGTCCGGAGATATTGCATTTAGCCACTGAGTCTCGCATGATATGTCACATGTGATTTTATGATACGGGTAGACCTGAGGGATGGGTCGAAACCCGATTTGTTTGTGTTGTGATGAGAAATGTCATATTTACTGTATTTTGAATGTAAATGACATATTTTATATAAAGGCATTCTTAAATGATTAAATATGCACTGTTTTGCATGAATGCCTCTGATTGATAAATCAGCATGTGTTTAGTACATGAGATTTTAAATCTGTACTATTATTATATATATTTGAAACATGCTTTTGAATTGAGAGAAGGAAAGGTAAAGCACTATTTTCAGTAGATAGTATGGATATCTACTTGTTTGCCTGATTTCCTTACTGAGCGCGTTGATAGCTCATCCCATTCATTTTCCCCCATCTCTACAGATTCTCGTTAGTAGATCGAGTCGGCCAGGGTATTGCATTCCTTTGATCCGCTACCACTCCCCATCTAGCGAAAGGTATATACAAGTGCACTCTTTTGTATCTGAACAATGCATAAACACAGTGATGTACATGATTTTAATGTTGGGGATGTAAATGTAATGATGTAATTATATTAAGTATATGAATTTACTTATGATATGAATATCATGTATGTATGATACGTGAAAGAATGGTAAGGTATGTATGGATGAGGAGATTAATACCTATTCACGGCCCAACTGTTGAGGAGAGAAAGGTAAGTAAAAAGTGAATAATTTATTGTGGTTTTTGGTAAGTCGCATGTGGGAGGAGTGCGTGACAGTAAGTGTACTACAAGTCCAAATCTGATGGCTCGTAGCACTTACACTAATAATCTCCCACTTGCAATATAGTCAATCGATCATATATTAATACCAAATGACCTAACATGGGCATCACGCTTATGTTGTGATAATGCCTTCGTAAGCAGGTCAGCAATATTATCCTTAATGCTTACTTTACATATCTTCACCTCGTCTCTCTTTATGATCTCTTTGATTAAATGAAAGCATCTGAGTATATGTTTAGACTGCTGGTGAGACTGGAGTTCCTTAACTTGTGCTATGGCTCCATTGTTGTCACAATGAAGTGCCATTGGATCAGTAATGCTAGGGACTACTCCGATTTCTGTGATGAACTTCTTAATCCAAATAACTTCCTTGGTTGCATCTGAAGCTGCTGTATATAAGCCTTGATCGTAGAATCGACCACTGTCTCTTATTTTGAACTCTTTCAACTCACAGCGCCATCATTCAGGCAAAATGTATAGCCAAATTTTGACTTAAAGTCATCTTTATCTGACTGAAAACTAGCATCGGTGTAACCATTACAACAAGCTCATTCTCCTTTTCATAGATTGAGAAAACATTCTTGTCCTTCTTAAGTACTTAAGGATGTTCTTAACTGCTATCAGTGACACATATCTGGGTCAACTTGATACTTACTTGCCATGCTTAAAGCATATGAGAGATCAAGCATAGTACATAACATGGCGTACATGATAGATCCAATAGCTTAAGCATATGGAATCTTAGCCATTTTATCTCTCTCATATTGTGTTTTAGGACACATGTCCTTAGAGAGATAAATGCCATTCTTTCTTAGATTTGTTAATGCTAAACCTTTTCAACACTTTATCAATATATGTACTTTGACTGAGACCATGTAACCTACTCGATCTATCTCTATAGATTTTTATCCTGAAGATATAGGTTGTTTCTCCTAAGTCTTTAATGGAAAAGCAATTCCCTAGCCAAATTTCAAAAGATTGTAGGGTAGGATTGTCATTTCTTATTTGTAGTATGCCATCCACATATAACACTAGGAATCTGACAGCACTCCCACTAACCTTCTTATAAACATAAGGTTCATCTTCATTTTTTATGAAGCCAAATTCTCTGACTATCTCATCAAAACAAATGTTCCAACTCCGAGAAGCTTGCTTTAATCCATAAATGTATTTTTGAACCTTGTAAGCATTTTCAAGAGTGATAAAACCCTCAAGTTGTGTCATATACACATCCTCAGATAAGTTCTCATTCAGGAACTAGTTTTAACATTCATCTGTCATATCTCATAATCATGGTGTACGACTATAGCAATCAAAATCCAAAAGGACTTGAGCATTGCAACTGGTGAAAAAGTCTCATCATAGTGTATACCATGCCTTTGTTTGAAACCTTTGGCTATCGATCGACTCTTATAGTTATGCACTTTACCATCCATGTCAGTCTTCTTCTTGAAGACCCACTTGCACCCTATGGGTTTTACCTCTTCAAGTGGATCAACCAAAGTCCATACTTGGTTTATGTACATGGAGTCCATTTCAGATTTCATGGCTTTAAGCCATTTCTCAAAATCTGGGCCCGTAATTGCTTATTTATAAGTAGTAAGCTCATTATTATCTATGAGCAATACATCGTCCTTCTGAGTAGAGAGAAGGCTAAGCTTCTCGAGCTCTCGACATATCCTACTAGACCTATGTGGGCCTTGTGTTTTCGAAGTAACTTCTTATCCTACAACATCTTGTGGGACTTGTTCGTGTTCCACTAAAGGCTCAACGACATTTTGTGGTTCTTGAATCTCTTCAAGTTCTATTTTCCTCTCACTAGTTCTTCTAAAAAGAAAATTCTTTTCTAGAAAAACACCATACCAAGGTGCAAACAGTTTGTACTCCTATATATTGTAAAAATAGTATCCTATTGTTTCTTTAGGATACCCCACAAATATGCATTTATCAGATTTGGGTCTTAATTTGTCTAAGATTTGTCTTTTAACATAAGCCTCACAACTTCAAATCTTTAGAAAAGATAGATTGGGCTTTTTCCTAATTCACATCTGATAAAGTTTCTTCTCAACCGCTTTAACGGGAACACGGTTCAGTATGAATGCAACCGTCTCTAAAGCATAACCCTAAAAGGAAACAATGAGGTCAGCCAGACTCATCATGGATTAATCCATGTCTAACAAGGTCTGATTTGTCCTCTCAGATACACTGTTCCACTCAGGTATACTAGGTGGAGTGAGTTGTGGAACTATTCCACACTCCTTTAAATGATCTATAAATTTTAGGCTCAAATATTCTCCACTACGATCTAATCAAAGTGTCTTGAAATTCTTACTGTAAGACCTGTGAATTTTGTGTACTTTAACTATGAGATTTATAGTTTAGAGAATGTAGTTATGATATTGCAATGTACACGCAAGTTTTGAATCTAATGAAGTATAAGAAGATGAAGTTTTTAAGTCTTAAATATGTGTGTAGATTGAAATATTGCCTATGAAGTAGATTATGGTCAGTTTTACATTGAGTTTCCTGTAATTTATGCAGCAGTAGTAGAATCTGTGAAGGTCATATCGATCTCTAAGGGAAGTGTGATACCCCGGAAGCGCGAAAAACAGGGAAAATTTAAAACTTTTTACTCTTCAAATCACAATTAAGGGTGCATTCCTGTGCAGTGTCATACATCATCATACTTATCATGCCTCAGGATCTCATCATTAAATAGTATATATCATATCATATGCATTACTAAATTCCAAGTTAATTAATCCTAATAAATCCCATACAATGTTGTACATCAAGTGTCTGTAAATACACATTAGTCTGGGTACATGAAATGTAAATTATACCTCAAATACAAATATATGGTCTGGAGCTCAAGTCCTCCACTAGCCAATACTCCATACCGCACAAGAAAACTTCTCTTCACTTAAAAAAATTTGGGGGAAAGAGAAAACAGGGTGAGCTTCTAAATAGCTCAGTAAGGGGGGTAAGGGACTCATCAATAAAACAATGATTTGCACAGCACAATCATTTTATCCCGTAGTTGAAACTCAATTAAAACGTAGCATGAACTCATTAAAACATCATTCCCAACTCATTTCTCTGAACTCATGTAAAAACATGAAAGTATATAATTCAGTACAAATCACAGTCACAAGCATGTGGAAATCAGAATGCGATAATGGTTTTTCTCATAAAACGTGATAACAATCACCTCAATATAATACACGTGGCACAGCCACAAAACACAACTCATGTGTATAAAAAGGAGACTAGGCAATAAAACTCATATAAAACTCGTCATGGCACATCATAATAAATCTCCTCTGGGTGCGCATCTCAGGCATCCTCATAAGAGGGAACGTCGACATATGGTCGTGTACATGGTATATTGGACTTACGCGTTACCAGAACAAGGCCCGACCTTACATGCTACCAGAGCAATGCCTCTCCTCATGTACACTATCATGTGGTCCTTGAGTCGGTTCCCAGGCGACCCACTCTATCGGTCTTACATGCTACCAAAGCAAGGTCCGGACTTACATGCAACCAAAGCAAGGCCCGGACTTACATGCAACCAAAGCATGGCCACCCAGCGTTACCAGAACGGGGGTCATCTCACGTTACCAAAACGGAGGCATCTCTCATTACCAAAAGGAAGGAATATCAGACTTACATGCTACCAAAGCAAGGCATCCCAACGTTACCAAAGCGGAGGAATAATCGGACTTACATGTTACCAGAACAAGGCTCGGACTTACATGCTACCAAAGCAAGGCCCAACGTGTATTCAACATGACACGCCTAAGTCTCAATCATTAGCCATTATCATATAAAACGTTTTGCCTTCACGTAGAACTCATAATGATTTTCTCTCATAAATCTCATTTAAAACATTTGTGTACCCAACACAAAACATGTTAAAACCGAGTTCCAACCGATAGAACCATGCACACATTTCTCAATCTCAGTACGCCTTAACGTAACGCCCAAATCTCTCATCACATTTTAAACACAAAACGTTTGTAAAAACATTTGCACGCTTAGTTTATAACTCATAAAAGTTAGGCCCCAACCGGCTATAAAATCGTGTGCAGTACTCATTCACAACTCATAAAACATGCTTGTTTGCTCAAATCACTTTTCATGCTACAATTAACATCAAAACACATACACAAATGAGTTTAAGTTTTTCCTTACCTCTTTGCACCTCGTATAGTGCAATTGTTCCCCCATATCACGAACTAGTCTCGCATTCCACTCTGGAACTCCCGAGCTGTCCAAACGATGTTAAAAACATCAATAACCCAACTCAATCGCATTATTGAGCACACATTTGCTCATATTCTCATTAACACCTCAATTAACTCAACTCTCATAACTCTATAACAATTCACATACTCATCCACTACACCTCAAAATGCCACGTTTCTCATACCATATTCCATGCTAAATTCACCATATTGTCTCAATTTCAATTTATAGCCATAATTCCCAAAATTATCACAATTGTATAATAACATCTCTATTCCAACAAAATCATAGTTTCATCAATCCCTAATCATTTACCAATTATTTCATCATAATGCCCATGCTCACAATCACCAAAATTACTTCAAAATCAAAGATCGAGGTTTAGAAAATTACTCAAAGCTTGTGGAGTGCTTAACTCTTCCCTCGATTCAATCCGTCCTCGATTTCCAAGTATGTTGTTCTCCTTTTGATGAGGAACAACTTTCCTTCTTGCCACAACCTTTGATTTGGACGAAAATGGGTGTTTTGGAGGGGAGAGAAAGCTAGGGTTCAAAAATGGTGATTTGGGGGAGAGAGAGAGAGAGAGAGAGAGATTGATTTCCAGGAAAACAAAGGGGTCTTTATATAGGTGGAGGGTAGGAGATCGATCTGGTCCTTGATGAGATCGATCTGCAGTAAAATTTGGGAACGTTTTGGGGCAATTTTATGCCTAAGAGATCGATCTGTCGTGGGGTGAGACCGATCTCTTAATAGCTTTATGAGATCAATCTGCTCCAATTATGAGATCGATCTCTAGTTTACAGAATGCTTCATGAGATCGATCTGCTCCTTGAGGAGATCGATCTGCTCCTTACAGAATGCTTCATGAGATCAATTTCTTCCTCATGAGATCGATCTCTCTATTACAGAATCATAAGGAGATCGATCCTCTTCCATTGGAGATCGATCTGCTCACTTAATTTCCTCATTCCTTGTCACTTTGGCCTACCAGATCGGTCCCCTCTTCTTCAAGATCGATCTAGCCCCATAGTTTCACACTTTGGCTGAACATTTAACATAAAATCTCCATATGTAATAGCCATAATTTACTTTATTGATTAATTCTCATTCATTTCTCATTCATCACTTAAAACTCCATTCCATAGAGCCTCAATATATGAGTACATCATATTTAGTTCAATCAATTACACTTCATGTTCATATTACATAATTTAGATATGTACAAAATTCTTAGATCTCATAGGAAGAGAGATCGATCTCATGACTCCAGAATGCAGTAAGTGTGTAATAGTAGGCAAACAGATCGATCTCATAAGGGAGCAGATCGATCTCATGTTACCTCAGCCTAGGAAGAATCGATCCCGCCATAAGGGCAGATCGATCTCCTTAAGTTTTGGCCTGGAGAAGATCGATCTCTACCCTCTAGAAGATCGATCTCCACTTAGAAGAACATATCGATCTCCACCCTCGACTAGATCGATCTCGTAGTTGTTAATGGAGCAGTTAGAGCAATTAAAATCAAGCAGAGATCAATCTCCACCAATGCCAAATCGATCTCATACGCCCTGCCTATATAAGAATCACGAGATTTTGCTTGAAAATCGAGCCTCTCTCACCTACAAACCTCAATATTCACCATTTTCTACCAAACCAAGCTTTCTCTCTCTTAGATTGACCATATTCTGGACATAATTAGACAAAAGGGTAAGAGACAAAGTTGTTCCTCTTGGTAAAGGGAACAACATACTAGAAAATCAAGGATTAGATTGAAACAAAGGAAAGGACAAGCATTCTACAAGTTTTGGCAAGAGGAGACAAGCTAGGTGAGCTCACAAGACCCTTGTTTTCTTAAGCATTATCATTTTATATATTGGTGAATGGATATATATATATAAATATTTGGTTTTAAATGTCTAAGTCATAAGGGAAACAACCAAGGAGTAAGTTGGAAAATGAAATGTAGATATCTTGTGATGGTTACGAGTTAGCTAAGGTGATTATAAAGATGTAGGAGAATTTTGAGACAATGTATGTGTCTAAGAGTGGTAGCTTAGATATAGTATAGGTATAGGTATAAGTGAGATGAAAAGAGAAATGAGAATGATGAATATTGACAATTTAATGATGTTTGGACAGTTTGAGAATTTGACACGAGAAACGAGGCTAGTCCGAGGGTCGGAGGATATTGTACCACTCAAGGTGCAAGAGGTAAGGGAAATAAATCATTTGTGCTTGTGAGTTTTTGAATTATTGAAAACGTTTTGATAGCATGAAAAAGGTTTAATGAAATGAGCATGTTTATGAGAAATGAGATGATTTGATGCTTTGATGAACGAGTGAGTGTTTTACCGATTTGAGCTCGATTTTGATGAGTTTTGTGTAACTGTGAATATAATGTTTTATAACCAAAATGAGTTTTGTAATAACCGTTATGGGCTCTACGTGAAGGCAAAACAGTTTTAATACAACAATGACATATTTTACTGAGACTAGACTTGTCATGAGATGCACATCGATACTCCGCTTTGACAGTGTTGAGTGGCCTTGCTCTGGTAGCATGTAAGACTGGGCCTTGCTCTAGTAGCATGTAAGACTAATACCTCCGTTCTGGTAACGAGAGATGACCCCGCTCTGATAGCGATGGGTGGCCTTGCTTTAATAGCATGTAAGATCGAGCCTTGCTTTAAATAACATGTAAGACCGCAGCTGTACGACTTTGATCAAGTCTACAGTGAATCATGGCCATGTATTGATGTCGACACTTCCTTCTTTTGAGGATGTCCACCTAGGGGACGATTTGATTTGATTTAATGTTATGTGCCTATGACGATGATTTTATCTGAGTTTTATTAAATGCCTAGTCTCGATTTCCTTGATGAATAATGTGTTTTACAATCGTGATTTCTATCACGTAATGATGATTTGATGTTATGATGATTTGTGATTTTTATCACGTGAATTATGCCTATGCCATTGTTTCCACCGTTATTTCTATAACGTTTTACATGCTCGAATGTTTCATCATATTGTGTTGTGTTGATAATTTTATAAATTTCCCTTATCCTCCTTACTGAGCGTTTTGAGAGCTCACCCCTTCTTTTCCTCCCCCCTCCAGATTACTTGCAGTTAGCGAGATAGAGCCTGCCGCGTATGTGGAATAGGCTGGTGGACAAGATCTCCCCAAGCTACCGTTTGTACACACATAAGGTATAAATTCAATTCATTTTGTACCCAGACAATGATGTAATACAAACATTTGGGATAAGTATTTTGGGATGTAATTAGGACAATATGAAGAAAATAAATTGATATTTTTGGATATTATGTATTTGATTTCATTAAGTATGAATTGTGTGATCTTGGGTATAATGACTAGTTATAAATGTAAGTGGTTAAAAGATACTGTACAGGAATACGCCCAGAGTTGTTAGTTTTAATTTAAGAAAAATTTTAAATTTGCCTTATTTTCCACGCTTTCGGGTTGTCACAAAATTTTCTTGGTAACAGAGTAAAAGGTGTCTAGTACTATCTGTGTCAATCAATCGGAAGTAGATTACATCCCAAGTGTCTGTATTGTCTGGTAATGAATTGAATTTAACGAGTAAAATTATGATCAATGTTTAATGAATACGCGTAGGCACAAAAGAGATATGATATGAAGGAGAGAAGAGGACGTTCTGGGAGGCAGGCACAGCCACCTCCACCACCTGCCCCAGAGCCAAAGAGCCCTAACTCTCGAATGAATCAGCTAGAGCATGATGTGCGGTAAGGATTTGAGCAAATGGCAGCACTATTTGCACAGCATTTAAGGGCTAATGCCTCGGGTACTATACCTGTTTCTACTCCTCCACCACCATAAGGACCACCCGCACCCCCATTACAGACTGACCCGATGCCTCTGCCACACAGCCTCCGGTACAGGCCCAGCTTGATGACAGAAATAAGGGTCGATTGAGGGACTTTCTGAAGATGAACCCACCAGCTTTTAGAGGGGTGAAAGATCCCTCAGAGGCTGAGGAGTGGCTGACAGAGTTACGAGTTATTTTTAACTTTTTGGGATGCACCGACACCGAGAGGGTCAGTATGGGTGCTTACATGTTAAAGGGACAAGCCCGAGATCGATGGAGCACTACTCAGAGTATAATGGAGGCTAGCCATGAGGTGATTAGCTGAGAGGCATTTCAGTTTGCATTTAGAGCTCAGTATGTGCCAAGAGCTGCCCAGAGGAGAATACAAGCTGAATTTCTAAACTTGACTCAAGGCAATATGATGGTTGATGGGTATAAGAGTCGATTCACCACCTTATTGAAGTATGACCCAGAGACTCTTAGGGATGAAGAACTCCATACAGAGCGATTCGTGTATGGACTGAGACCCATCATGAAAGATCGATTGATAGGGCTATGTATCACTGAGTTTAAGGATGCTCTGAGACGAGCACAAGAAGTAGAGAGGGGACTTGAGTTGGTACAGTCTCAGACTGTGTCTCAGATTTTGACCAGAGATAAGAGTAAGCGACTCATGACCTCCCACATAGACTTTCAGAGAGGTTCTTTTAAGAGGAGACAGTTTGAGGGACCGAGAGGAAGAATTGACAGACCCAGGGTCCCTCCCATTGTTATGGAGACCCTTCGAAGTGTCAGGCCAGAGGTTAGAGTTTGTAGAGATTGTGGCCGACCACTTAAGGGAAGTTGTTCCAAAACTGTATAAGGATGTTTTAGATGCAGGGACATAAGTCATAGAGTGAGGAATTACCCGCAGCCATAAAAACCACACTCTCAAGAGCCTTCTAGACAATAGCTTCAGAGGGTGATTCCCCAAAGATGGGTTACGGCTGTTGATAAGGGTAAGAAGCCGATCATAGAAGGACGTGTGTTTGCCTTGGATAAGGAGACCGCAGACACTTCGTCCGAGACCATACGAGGTACGCTCCTTGTTTGTAATCATGAGGCTCATGTGTTATTTGACTCGGGATCCACACATTCTTTTATTGGTGTACATTTTGCATGTAAACTGAGTTTAAAGCATGAATCCTTAGATTATATTTTACATGTAAACACCCCTATGCAGGAGTCCCAGAGGACTGATATGGTATGTAGAAGGTGTGAGATTAAGGTGGGAGATAGGGTAATGTTGACAGATCTAATTTTGTTAAGTATGCTCGATTTTGATGTGATTCTTAGGATGGATTGGTTAGCGGCCAACCATGTGAGTCTAGACTGTTATACCAAGACTGTAACCTTCTCCCTATCCTAAAAATTTAGTGTATGTTTGAATGTTAAGGAATGAAAATGTGTGAAGTTCATTGTGAAAAGATTTTAGAATATAATGATGTTACCATAAAAACACTAATTAAATTATTGATGTGAAGGTTACATCGCACGCACCTCCGATATAAGTCGGGACCATCCGAGGATAGAGGACATACCAATCGTATGTGAGTTTCCATATGTATTCTCTGATAAATTGCCTAGCTTACCACCAGAGAGAGAGCTGGAGTTCACTATCGATTTAGTGCTAAATACACAGCTGATCTCTAAACTTCCCTATAGGATGGCATTATTCGAATTGGAAGAGTTAAAGAAACAGTTGCAAGAACTGCTTGACCAGGGTTTTATTAGGCCCAGTGTGTCACCATGGGGAGCTCCGGTGTTGTTCGTATGGAAGAAGGATGGTAGCCTGAGATTATGCATAGATTATTGATTGCCGAACAAGGCTAAGGTGAAGAATAAAAATCCCTTGCTAAGAATAGATGATTTTTTGACCAGCTGAGAGGGGCTTCTGTCTTTTCTAAGATTGACTTGAGGTCGGATTATCACCAGTTAAGAATCAGGAAAGAGGATATTTCAAAAATGGCCTTCAGACCTAGGTATGGCCACTACGAGTTCTTAGTGATGCCCTTTGGTTTGACGAATTCCCCTACTGCTTTTATGAGTTTGATAAATGAGGTATTTAGAGACTATCTAGATCAGTTTGTGATAGTCTTCATTGATGACATGCTTGTGTATTCTCGGTATCGTGAATAACATGCACAACATTTAAGGATTGTGCTGTAGATACTTAGAGATAGGCGGCTTTATGGAAAGATTAGTAAGAGTGAGTTTTGGCTATATCAAATAGCTTTTCTCGGTCATATTGTATCTAAGGACAGAGTGTCAGTTGATCCGTCTAAGATAGAAGCTGTACTTAATTGGGAGAGACCGAGGACAGTTACAGAGATTCAGAGTTTTCTAGGACTTGCAGGGTATTATAGAAGGTTTGTTGAAGAATTTTCCAGGATTGTCGCTCCTTTGACTAAACTCACACGTAAGGAGACTCCTTTTGTATGGTTTGAGCAGTGTGAGTAGAGTTTTCAAGAATTAAAGAGGAGATTAACGACGGCACCTGTGTTGACTATTCCAAATGGACCTGGAGGCTTCACAATGTACAGTGATGCCTCTTAACAAGGATTGGGGTGTGTGCTCATGCAACAAGGGAGAGTAGTTGCTTATGGTTCGCGATAGTTAAAGGATCATGAGCGAAATTACCCCACACATGATTTAGAGTTAGCAGCAGTGGTGTTTGCATTAAAAATCTGGGGACATTACTTATATGGGGAAAGGTTCCAGATATTTACTGACCACAAGAGCCTAAGATATATATTCGACCAAAAAGAGTTAAACATGAGACAAAGGAGATGGATGGAACTTCTTAAAGACTATGATTGCGAGATACTCTACCATCCGGGTAAGGCGAACGTAGTTGCTAACGCCCTAAGCAAGAAGAGTGCGATATCTACTATGATGATCAAGGAATGGGATTTGTTAGAACAGTTCGTCTGACTCAGGATCAAAGTTGAGGAAGAAAAAGTTAGGTTTATGGCTAGCCTACGAAAAGAGCCCAGTATCATGGATCAGATTAGAACCGGGCAGCGAAATGATCATAAGCTATTGGATATGGTTAGCAAAGCTGAACAGACCTCGCAGTCAGATTTCATGGTTAGTGGCGATGGGTTATTAAGGTTTAAGAGTCGAATTTATGTTCCGAACGATGATACCCTGAAGCAATAAATACTGAGAGAGTCTCACTGCTCACGATACACCATGCACCTGAGAAGTACCAAGATGTATCGGGATTTGAGAAGGGTGTATTGGTGGAGTGGTATGAAGTGGGACGTGGCTGAATATGTGGCCAGATGTTTAGTATGCCAACAAGTGAAAGCTGAGCACTAAAAGCTTGAAGGATTGCTTAAGCCCTTGTGTGTGCCTACATGGGAATGGGAGCATATCACTGTGGACTTTATCATGGGATTATCGAGTACCCGAAGATATCATGATGCAATATGGGTGATAGTGGATAGATTAACGAAGAGTGCCCACTTCCTTGCCATCAGGAGTACGGATACATTGAGTGCCTTAGCCGAGTTATATGTTAGAGAGATAGCTAGACTGCATGGGGCTTTAGTGAGTGTTACATCTGATAGATATTCTCGATTCACCAACAACCTTTGGACTCAATTTCAGGAGGCCATGAGATCTCGATGAATTTTAGTACCGCCTAACATCCTCAGACTGATGGTCAGTCTCAGCGGACTATACAGACCTTGGAGGATATGTTAAAGGCGTGTACGATGGACTTTAAGGGATCATGGGATGATCTCCTACCCCTTACTGAGTTTACGTACAACAATAGCTATCATGCGAGTATTGGTATGGCACCGTATGATGCTCTATATGGTAGGAGGTGTAGATCCCCTATAGCTTGGGAAGAAGTGAGTGACAAGAAAGTAATTGCCTCTGAACTCGTTGAATAGACAGTTCAAAATGTGAAGATCATTTGTGATAGGTTATAGGCTGCTCAGAGTAGACAGAAAAGTTACACAAATGTACGTAGACGGTCACTCGAGTTTCGAATTGGAGATCCTGTATTCCTTAAGATATCTCCAAGTAAGGGTATCATGCATTTCGGGAAGAAAGAGAAACTGAGTCCTCGATATATAGGATCGTTTGAGATTTTAAAGAGAGTGGGAGACGTTGCCTACCGGTTGGCCTTACCTCCGCAGTTCTTTGGGATACACAATGTCTTTCACATATCCATGTTGAGGAAATATAATCCGGATCCCTCTCATATCATCGAGTATGAAGCATTGGATATTCAAGGGGAGATGAGTTATGTGGAAGAATCCATCCAAATACTTGATAAAAAGGAAAAGGTACTTCAAAAAAAAAGATTCCATTGGTTAAAGTTCTTTGGAAACACCACTCAATGGAAGAAGCAACTTGGGAACTAGAGATCCTTATGAAGGAGAAGCACCCTCAGTTATTTAATGGATCGAGTTGAATTTGGAGAACTAAATTCTCCAAAGGTGGGGAGGATGTAAGACCTGTGAATTTTGTGTACTTTAACTATGAGATTTATAGTTTAGAGAATGTAGTTATGATATTACAATGTACATGCAAGTTTCGAATATAATGAAGTATAAGAAGATGAAGTTTTTAAGTCTTAAATGTGTGTAGATTGAAATATGGCCTATGGAGTAGATTATGGTGAGTTTTACATTGAATTTCTTGTAATTTGTGCAGCAGTAGTAGAATTTGTGAAGTTCAGATTGATCTCCAAGGGAAGAGAGATCGATCTCACACTCCAGAATACAGTAAGTGTGTAATAGCAGGTAAGGAGATCGATCTCATAAGGGAGCAGATCGATCTTATGATGTCTTAACCTAGCAAGAATCGATCCTGTCACAAGGGCAGATCGATCTCCTTAAGTCTTGGCCTGGATGAGATCGATCTCTACCCTCTAGCAGATCAATCTCTACTTAGAAGAACAGATCGATCTCCACCCTCGACCAGATCGATCTCGTAGTTGTTAATGGAGCAATTAGAGCAGTTAAAATCAAGCAGAGATCGATCTCCACCAATGCCAGATCGATCTCATATGCCCTGCCTATATAAGAATCATGAGATTTTGCTTGAAAACCAAGCCTCTTTCACCTACAAACCTCAACATTTACCATTTTTAACCAAACCAAGCTTTCCTCTCTCAGATTCACCATATTTTGGACATAATTAGACAAAAGGGTAAGAGACAAAGTTGTTCCTCTTGGTAAAGGGAACAACATACTATAAAATCAAGGATTGGATTGAAACAAAGGAAAGGGCAAGCATTCTACAAGTTTTGGCAAGATGAGACAAGCTAGGTGAGCTCACAAGACCTTTGTTTTCTTAAGCATTATCATTTTATATATTGGTGAATGGATATATATATATATATATATTTGGTTGGAAATGTCTAAGTCATGAGGGAAACAACCAAGGAATATATTTGAAAAATGAAATGTAGATATCTTGTGATGGTTACGAGCTAGCTAAGGTGATGATAAAGATGTAGGAGAAGTTTGAGACAATGTATGTGTTTAAGAGTGGTAGCTTGGATATAGTATAGGTATAGGTATAAGTGAGATGAAAAGAGAAATGAGAATGATGAATATTGACAATTTAATGATGTTTGGACAGTTTGAGAATCCAACACGGGAAACGAGGCTAGTCCGAGGGCCGAAGAATATTATACCACTAACGGTGCAAGAGGTAAGGGAAATAAACCGTTTGTGCTTGTGAGTTTTCGAATGATTGAAAATGTTTTGATAGCATGAAAAAGGTTTAATGAAATGAGCATGTTTATGAGAAATGAGATGATTTGATGCTTTGATGAACGAGTGAGTGTTTTACCGGTTTGAGCTCGATTTTGATGAGTTTTGTGTAACTGTGAATATAATGTTTTATAACCGAAATGAGTTTTGTAATAACCGCTATGGGCTCTACGTGAAGGCAAAACGGTTTTAATACAACGATGACATATTTTATTGAGATAAGGCTTGTCATGAGATGCACATCGATACTCCGCTTTGACAGTTGTTGAGTTAATGTATTTTGAAATGACAAAACAAGTCAATACAATAATGTTAAGATGGTATACAAACATGTTTAGAAGATATCAGGACCAGAACTTAGAGTTCTGCTGATGAGAGATCGATCTGAGGTATGAGAGATCGATCTCCTAGGTTTATACTTGATGAGAGATCGATCTCATGATGGAAGAGATCGATCTGGCAAGCCTTAAAACGGTGTAAAGGGTTTAAGGTAAAAAGAGATCGATCTTCCAGGGTTAAGAGATCGATCTCCTCTAAGTCAGAGAACTTAGGAGATCGATCTGGTAAGGAAGAGATCGATCTGCTCAAAGTCAGAGAGCTTAAGAGATCGATCTGGTGTATTGAGAGATCGATCTTTCCTCAAACAGAGAGGATAGGAGATCGATCTGGATATTCGACAGATCGATCTGCCTTCTCATACTCTAACTGAGAGATCGATCTGGTAACCTATGAGATCGATCTCCCTGTGTGTTTATGCCTTGATCTTGCAGGATTCAAAACTAAGAGATCGATCTGGCCAAGATAAGAGATCGATCTGTCTGACCACTGGAGGTTCCCAACGGCTATTTTCTTCAAATCTCAACGAGAAAAACTGCATTTAATGCTCCAACTACCCAACCTTCAGTATATAACCAAGCATTGAAGACAAAGAGAATAGAGAGACTATCACTGAACATTCCAAACATTCTCAAGCTTTAATTCTTTCATTCCTTGTATCCCTATTGCTCATTAATTGAGATTTATTGTACAAGCTTAAGTACTACAAGCTTTGTTAGTCCTACCCACTGAAAAGCCTTATTCTGTATTCATCCACACCTTAAAAGAAAAGAGGATTGTTCCTCAGTGAGTATTATTGTAAAAGGGTGAATACATTTTCTGTATTGCTAAGGTAGAGAGGTTATTCCTTAACCTGAAAAAGGAACTTTGTAAACTCTATTGAAAGAGAGAAAGAATCCACTTGACAAGAAGGTCAAGGAGAGAGGACATAGGCAAGAGTTGGCCGAACCTCTATAAGTCGTTGTGTTTGTTTCTCTTTCCCTCTCTTTGCATTAAAATTGTTATATTGCACTGTTTTATTCATTATCATTTGTGTTTAAATTGCGATTAATTTAAAATCTGCCATAATTGTTAGAAAACCGATTCACCCCCCCTCTCGGTAGAGCCAACAATTGGTATCAGAGCTAGGACTCTTTAATCACGTAGGAACAACTTCCTAAGAGTTAGAAAACGATCAAATGGCTCTTAACAATGTTGCAACTAGTTTGATAGGAGAGGGGCACTCCACGGTTAGACCTCCCATGTTCAATGGTGAACATTATTCATATTGGAGGACTAGGATGATGCTATTCATTCAAGCAAATGACTATGAAGTATGGAGAATTATAGTTAAGGGACCTCAAATCCCTACAAAGAAAATAGAGGGAAGAGATATTCCCAAAGAAGAAGATGAATGGGATTCTAATGACATTAAATGTGCACAGCTAAATGCTAAAGCTATGCACACATTATTTTGTGCTTTAGGTCCTAATGAATATAATAGAGTATCCGGGTGTGATAATGCCAAGCAAATATGGGATAAATTGGCAATAACTCATGAGGGTACAACCCAAGTGAAGGAGACAAAAGTAGGTATGCTCACACATGATTATGAGCTCTTTAGAATGAAGGAAGGAGAATCGATTAGTGATATGTTCACTAGATTTACAGACGTAATTAATAGACTAAAATCCTTAGGAAAAATATATTCTAACATTGAAATGGTAAAGAAAATTTTAAATAGCTTACCTAAGTCATGGGAAGCTAAGGTAACAGCAATAGAGGAATCTAAGGATCCAAACACATTATCCTTAGATGAATTAATAGGTTCCTTGCTAACTTATGAGATGAAGCTTAAAAGAAATGAAGAGCCACCCAAGAAAGTGGGTGTTACTCTAAAATCCACTGCTGAAAAGGAAATTAAAAATGAGAGTGGCAGTGAGGAGGATATTGAGATGGCAATGTTTGCTAAAAGATTTAATAAATTCATGAGGATGAGAACTAGTAATAGCAATAGGAGAAACAATAGGAGAGAACAAGAGGAAGTAGGTAGAAAAGACTCTATTGTGTGTTATGAATGTAAAAAACCTGGACACATAAAATTTAACTGCCCTCTCCTCAAAAGATCCAATGATAGGTTTCATAAAAAGAAGGCGATGGTAGCAACATGGAGTGACAGTGACTGCTCCGATGATGAATCAAATGAGGACATTGCCAACCTATGCTTCATGGCAATTGATGAGGATGAAAAGGTAACATCTAATATCAATAAATACTCTTTTGATGAACTGCAAGATGCATTTGATGATTTAGCATTAGAGTATGAATCTATGAGCATGAAGTATAAAAAGTTAATATCTAAATTAAAAAGGGAAAATGAGATAATGCTACAAGATAAATTGAAATGTGAGAAGAAACTAGAGATTGCAAATCTAGAAATTTGTGACCATAAGGAGAAAAATAGCAATTTACATAACTCCTTTAATAGGTTTCACATGGGGTAACAAAAGCTAGATAGCATGTTAGAAACCCAAAGGGCATTTTTTGACAAAAATGGCTTAGGGTATAATGCACAAAGTAGGGAAACCCATCTTAAGAGTTTTATTGCTAGGAAGAGCATGAATAAACCTGCAATTACTTGTTCATATTGTAATAAGAAGGGACATAAGTCACATTATTGCAATATAAAGATGAGGAATCTTAAAGGAAAAATTGTAAAAAGGATATGGATTCCAAAAGAGGTAATTCATTCCAAGGACTGTAATGCATTAGCAAAATGGATCCCAATGGGATCAAGAATTGCATTTACTAACCTTCAAGGACCCAAGAGAATTTGGGTACCTAAGACTTGAGTGTGTTTATTTTTTGTTGTTGTAGGAGATTGAGCATAGCCACAAAGCTAAAACAAAAGAAGCTTGGTACTTAGATAGTGGATGCTCAAGGCACATGACGGGTGATAAAAGCCATTTCAATTCCTTCAAATCGAAAATTGGTGGAGAAGTCACTTTTGGGGACAACTCCAAAGGCCAAGTGGAAGGAAGTGGCTCAATAGGTAATAATCATTTCTCTTTAGAAAAAGTATTACTTGTTAGGGGTCTAAAGCATAACTTGCTAAGCATTAGTCAACTTTGTGACAAAGGTTACAAAGTAATTTTTGATTGCATGAAATGTAATGTTATAGATCCTAAGTCAAATAAAATTCTTCTTCTAGGTCATAGGCAAGGTAACATATATATAGTCTACCTTAATGAACTCAAAAACGAAAACTTATGCTTAATGGTAGATAACAAAAAGGAATCTTGGTTATGGCATAGAAGACTAGGTCATGCTAGCATGCATGTGCTATCCAAATTAGCTAGAAAGGATCTAGTTATAGGCTTACCCAAAATATCCTTTGATCATGAAGAAATATGTGAAGCTTGTGTTAAAGGAAAACACAAGAGAACAACCTTTAAGCCTAAGAATAGTGTATCCACCACTAGGCCTCTTCAATTACTGCATTTAGACTTATTTGGACCAACTAGAACCACTAGCCTAGGTGGGAAACACTATGGTTTTGTAATAGTTGATGATTACACTAGGTACACTTGGGTGTTCTTTTTGAGAGTAAAAAATGAAGCCTTAGAGAAATTCATAACTTACTCAAAGGTGACTCAAAATGAAAAAGGATATACAATAACATGCATTAGAAGTGATCATGGCAAAGAATTCGAAAATATAGGATTTGATGAGTATTGCAATGATCAAGGAATTAGTCATAACTTTTCAGCCCCTAGGACACCACAACAAAATGGTGTAGTTGAGAGAAGAAATAGAACTTTGAAAGAGATGGCTAGGACCATGTTATGTGAAAATAACTTGCCAAAGTACTTTTGGGCTGAAGCTATAAACACATCATGTTATATAATCAATAGAGCTATGATAAGACCCATGCTAAAGAAAACTCCTTATGAGCTCTACAAAGGTAAGAAGCCTAACATTAGTTACTTCCATCCTTTTGGCTGCAAATGCTTTGTTCTAAATAATGGAAAAGATAATTTAGGAAAATTTGATGCCAAAAGTGATGAGGGAATATTTCTAGGATATTCATTGAATTCAAAGGCTTATAGAATTTATAACAAAAGAACATTAATGGTTGAAGAATCTATTCATGTTGTATTTGATGAATCAAATAATATATCTAAAGATTCAACCAACAATGATGAAAATGTTGAGATATTTGATAAAGGCTTAGAAGATGACTTTCTAGAAAAACTTGATTTGAATAAAGAAGATGAAAAAGAAATTGAGGTTTTAGAAAGAGAACCTAGAGCACCAAGAGAGTTAGGATATGTAAAAGATTGTGAAATAGTAGGAGATCCAACTCTTGGAGTTAGAACTAGATCATCCCTAAGGAATATGTGCCAATATATA
Organism: Firmiana major; assembly: GCA_033439115.1. Classification (NCBI taxonomy): domain Eukaryota; kingdom Viridiplantae; phylum Streptophyta; class Magnoliopsida; order Malvales; family Malvaceae; genus Firmiana; species Firmiana major. Next base: position 9,451,172 of record CM065908.1, on the reverse strand, counting down.
GCCTTTGTATCTCAAATTGAACCTAGGAATGTCAATGAAGCCTTAGAGGATAATAATTGGTTCCTAGCAATGCAAGAAGAATTGAATCAATTTGAGAGAAGCAAAGTATGGAAACTAGTTCCTAGGCCTAGTGATCACTCTATAATTGGAACTAAATGGATATTCAAGAATAAAATGGATGAAAATAGTGTGATCATAAGGAATAAGGCTAGGCTAGTTGCTCAAGGCTATAGACAAGAGGAAGGCATAGACTATGATGAAACATATGCACCGGTAGCTAGATTAGAGGCAATAAGAATGTTACTTGCCTTTGCATGTTATAAAGATTTCAAGTTATATCAAATGGATGTAAAGAGTGCATTCTTGAATGGTTTCATTAATGAAGAAGTCTATGTAGAGCAACCTCCCGGATTTGAAAATCATGAATTTCCTGAACATGTTTTCAAATTGTCTAAGGCACTTTATGGGTTAAAACAAGCTCCTAGAGCTTGGTATGAAAGGTTGTCAAAGTTCTTAATAGAAAAAGGATTCTCAAGAGGAAAGGTAGACACCACATTATTCATCAAAAATAAAAATAAGGACTTACTAGTTGTACAAGTATATGTAGATGATATTATTTTTGGTTCAACTAATGAGTCTTTATGTCAAGAGTTTGCTAAGATCATGCAAGGGGAATTTGAGATGAGCATGATGGGAGAACTCACATTCTTCTTGGGACTTCAAGTGAAGCAAACAAAGGATGGAACTTTCATCAATCAAGCAAAGTACACTAAGGACTTGCTCAAGTGTTTTGGAATGGAGAGTTGCAAACCTCAAGCCACTCCAATGGGCACCAACATCAAGCTTGACAAAGATGAAGGTGGTAAGTGTGTAGACACTAAACTCTATAGGTCTATGATTGGATCATTGCTTTATTTAACTGCTAGTAGACCAGATATATTATTTAGTGTGTGCCTTTGTGCTAGATTTCAATCCTCTCCTAGGGAATCACATCTATTGGCAACTAAGAGAATTTTTAGATACCTCAAAGATACTCCCTCACTAGGACTTTGGTATCCCAAAGACTCCACTTTTGCCCTTCATGCATTTTCAGATGCTGATTTTGGAGGATGCAAAATAGATAGGAAAAGTACTTCAGGTACTTGCCAATTCTTAGGAAATAGGTTAATTTCTTGGTTCTCCAAGAAACAAAATAGTGTAGCTCAGTCCACAACTGAAGCTGAATATATAGCAGCTGGTAGTTGTAGTGCTCAAGTGTTGTGGATTAAACAACAAATGAGAGATTATGGTATTGACATGAAGCAAGTCTCAATTAAATGTGATAATACCAGTGCCATTAATCTGTCTAAGAATCCTATTCAACACTCCAGAACCAAGCACATAGAAATTAGACATCACTTCCTTAGAGATCATGTACAAAAAGGTGATATAATCTTAGAGTATATTGATACTACACATCAAATAGCTGATATATTCACCAAACCCCTTGATAGAGATAGGTTCTGTATCCTTAGAGGTGAATTAGGACTCATGGATAAGCCTTAGGATTTTTGTGTTTCAAAAAATCTTGGTTTCAAATTGTTTTTAAATGAGTTTGTGCAAAGATTTTCTGGCAAAGAGGATGAGAGATCGATCTCCTTGTGATATAGATCGATCTCCATGCTTCTATCAAGCCTAAATCGTCAAGGTTAATCTAAGCAGATCGATCTTCTAACCATAAGATCGATCTCCTTACGTCTCTGTCTAAAGGCAGATCGATCTGTCCCCACGACAGATCGATCTCTTCAAAGCTTCCGCATTCTGCAGATCGATCTTTGCATTCGACAGATCGATCTCTTCAAAGCTTCCGCATTCTGCAGATCGATCTTTGCATTTGGCAGATCGATCTCTTTAAGCCTCTGTTTGCGACCAGATCGATCTGGTCTTACACCAGATCGATCTCTCTTGGATTCTGAAAGTACCAGATCGATCTGTCTCCTCGATAGATCGATCTGCTATGACCTGGAGTATAAATAGCCGCGAAAAATTCCCAAATTTCACAAAACCTAAAATTCAAATTCTCCAATTCCCTCGCATCCTCTTCTTCAATTCCTCTTCAGATCGATCCTCGTACGGTCTTCCTTGCGTCTCGGTGTCAAATTCCGGTATAGTAACCTACATTTCTCACTGATTTTCTCAAAATCCTTCTTCGATTTGTGTTTGTTTTGATTCTAGGGCAAACCTAGGTCCTGTTTCATTACTTTTCTCACTGTTGAATCTGTTTAGTGCAAATCTATAGTTTAGAATCATGCCTAGGAAGTCAGTAGCAAACAAACCTCCTAGAACCACTGAGGCAGGTTCCTCATCACAACCTATTCCTCCACCTCCTGTCGCTTCCTTCAATCGGTGTTTTAAAACACCAGCAAAAAGAAAGCGATATGAGGAATACTTCTCAACCATGCCAATTAAGCATTGGCGAACCATTGATTTTTCATTCCTCAATCACATAGACTTTCCATACCTGTCAAAATTTGAGGAATTTGGTTGGTCGAAATTCTTGAAAATCAACACTCCTGTCCCTCCAAATCTCGTTCGCGCATTCTTTTCAAATGCCGAACTCGTTTATGACCCCGATGACACCTGCAAAATCCTTGCCTTCAGAACCTTCGTCATGGGTCAATCAATTCTAATTGATTCTGAAGTTCTAGCCAAAGTATTTGATATACGCAATGAAGGTTTAACAAATGAGGATGAGGAAGTCCCCTTTGCGTTTGAACTCCCCGGGGACAAGGCGAGTAACCTTCCAATGCACCTTCGGTTACTCCACCTCATAATCTCGTGGAACCTCCGCCCTTTCGGTACTCGTCATTCTACCGTTAGGCGTCTAGATCGTTTTTGGCTCCATCACATTCACACCACAAGCCAAAAACCTAACCTCCCTCACTTTATATATGAGGATTGGCTGAAGATTGTGCGTGGCCAAGCTGCCACAATAGTTTTTCCACAACCAGTGGCTTATCTTCTCCACCGCCTTGGTATCAACTGCAGCAGCGAAACTGGCGAACTCCCATCTCCAAAAAGCGTGCTTAACATTGGGACCCTACATCATATGGGATACTACAAAGATTTCCGGGGAGAATGGACGAAAAAGCAAGAACAGCAACCTGCTGAGGCTGAGGAGGACCCCACTGATGAACCAGCACACCAAACTGCTGCACCAGCTCAGGAATCATCGGCTCCGCCCACTGCACAAACATCGTCTCCTGCTGACTTGGAGCTGATCGTGAAGATGATAAGCGACCTCAGTCAGAGGATCGATGAAGGACATACCACTCAACAGCGTATGTTTGCCGAATTGACTCAACGAGTGGATCACCTTCAAGACACTCAAAAGGCGATGTTCGACAAATTTCAAGAAACTCAAGAGGCAATGTTCGATGAACTTCAAGTGACGCGCACACACGTTGAGAATCTTTTGGACCGTGATCCTCCATCATCTTAGGCTTTAGGTGTATGGTTTAGTTTAGTTATATCATTTCGCACTGTTCTTTGTACTGAATTTGCTTGAATGCAATATAAATTGATTGTTTATGAAAATGTGGCATTTTGTGAGTCAATATTGATTTTGAACTGCCATGGTTTTGACAATGTTGTATTTTGTGAGTTAATGACCATGTGTGATTGATATGACAAAAAGGGGGAGAAGACACATAAGAAACATGATAAGAAACATGCATGTTGTTGTGTTTGTGTTCATAGTTTAAAAGGATGATAGGATTGGGGGGGAGTCAGGATGATTTAATTGAGGGGGAGCTAAGAGCTAGAGCTAACTAAGGGGGAGTTAAGATTTAACTAAGGATGAGTTAAATCTTTAACAAAGTCAAAAGCTCACAAAAAGGGGGAATTTTGCAAATTCACTAAACATGTTTATTGGATGAGTTTTGTCATATCAAAAAGGGGGAGATTGTTGAGTTAATGTATTTTGAAATGACAAAACAAGTTAATACAATAATGTTAAGATGGTATACAAACATGTTTAGAAGATATCAGGACCAGAACTTAGAGTTCTGCTGATGAGAGATCGATCTGAGGTATGAGAGATCGATCTCCTGGGTTTATACTTGATGAGAGATCGATCTCATGATGGAAGAGATCGATCTGGCAAGCCTTAAAACGGTGTAAAGGGTTTAAGGTAAAAAGAGATCGATCTTCCAGGGTTAAGAGATCGATCTCCTCTAAGTCAGAGAACTTAAGAGATCGATCTGGTAAGGAAGAGATCGATCTGCTCAAAGTCAGAGAGCTTAAGAGATCGATCTGGTGTATTGAGAGATCGATCTTTCCTCAAACAGAGAGGATAGGAGATCGATCTGGATATTCGACAGATCGATCTGCCTTCTCATACTCTAACTGAGAGATCGATCTGGTAACCTATGAGATCGATCTCCCTGTGTGTTTATGCTTTGATCTTGCAGGATTCAAAACTAAGAGATCGATCTGGCCAAGATAAGAGATCGATCTGTCTGACCACTGGAGGTTCCCAACGGCTATTTTCTTCAAATCTCAACGGAAAAAACTGCATTTAATGCTCCAACTACCCAACCTTCAGTATATAACCAAGCATTGAAGACAAAGAGAATAGAGAGACTATCACTGAACATTCCAAACATTCTCAAGCTTTAATTCTTTCATTCCTTGTATCCATATTGCTCATTAATTGAGATTTATTGTACAAGCTTAAGTACTACAAGCTTTGTTAGTCCTACCCACTGAAAAGCCTTATTCTGTATTCATCCACACCTTAAAAGAAAAGAGGATTGTTCCTCAGTGAGTATTATTGTAAAAGGGTGAATACATTTTCTGTATTGCTAAGGGTAGAGAGGTTATTCCTTAACCTGAAAAAGAAACTTTGTAAACTCTATTGAAAGAGAGAAAGAATCCACTTGACAAGAAGGTCAAGGAGAGAGGACGTAGGCAAGAGTTGGCCGAACCTCTATAAGTCGCTGTGTTTGTTTCTCTTTCCCTCTCTTTGCATTAAAATTATTATATTGCACTGTTTTATTCATTATCATTTGTGTTTAAATTGCGATTAATTTAAAATCTGCCATAATTGTTAGAAAACCGATTCACCCCCCTCTCGGTAGAGCCAACAACAGTGTTGAGTGGCCTTGCTCTGGTAGCATGTAAGACCGGGTCTTGCTCTAGTAGCATGTAAGATCGATATTTTCGTTCTAGTAACTAGAGATGACCTCGCTCTGGTAGCAATGGGTGGTCTTACTTTAATAGCATGTAAGACCGGACCTTGTTTTGAATAGCATGTAAGACCACAGTTGTACGACTCTAATTAAGTCTACAGCAAATCATGGTCATGTATTGATGTCGACGCTTCCCTCTTTTGAGGATGTCCGCCTAGGGGACGATTTGATTTGATTTGATGTGATGTGCCTATGAGAAGATTTTATCTGAGTTTTATTAAATGCCTAGTCTCGGTTTCCTTGATGAATGATGTGTTTTACAACTGTGATTTCTATCACGTAATGATGATTTGATGTTATGATGATTTGTGATCTTTATCACGTGAATTATGGTGATGTCATTATTTCCACCGTTATTTCTATAACGTTTTACATGCTCGAATGTTCCATCATATTGTGTTGTGTTGATAATTTTATAAATTTCCCTTATCCTCCTTACTGAACGTTTTGAGAGCTCACCCCTTCTTTTCCTCCCCCCTCCAGATTACTTGTAGTGAGCAAGATAGAGACTGTTGCATACGTGTAATAGGCTGGTGGACAAGATCTCCCCAGGCTATCGCTTGTACACGCATAAGGTATAAAGTCAGTTCATTTTGTATCCAGACAATGATGTAATACAAACATTTGGGATAAGTATTTTGGGATGTAATTAGGACAATATGAAGAAAATGAATTGATCTTTTTGGATATTATGTATTCGATTTCATTTAGTATGAATTGTGTGATCTTGGGTATCATGACTAGTTATAAATGTAAGTGGTTAAAAGATACCGTACAGGAATGCGCCCAGAGTTGTTAGTTTTAATTTAAGAAAAATTTTAAATTTACCTTATTTTCCACGCTTTCGAGCTATCACACTTACCTAGTTGGTTTTGTACTTCGTTCTTGAATTCCTTGAACTTTTCAAAAGATTTGACTTGTGTCTTATTAGATTCACATCCATATCTAATATAGTCATCAGTAAATGTGATGAAGTATTGAAACCCTCCTCTAGCGTGTGTGGTTAATGGGCCACATACATTTGTATGTATGAGCTCTAGTAAACTACTAACCCTTTCACTTGTTCTTGTAAAAGGGGGCCTTGGTCAACTTACCAAGCAAACAAGATCTCATACATCATATGATTCGAAATCAAATTAATCTAAATGTCCATCTTTATGGAGCTTAGATATGTAACGGTCCAGCCCAGCTGACCATGACCACCCATTTTGGGCCCACAACATCGACTGCTGTGACATCGTTATTCATCCGAACTATCCGCTTTGGGTCCACTGGCCCAAGCGATTTTATCCTGGGCGAGCGAGGATCAAGTTAGCCTGGGGTATCATGTGTGTAAGGATTAAGGACTTAAGGTCTTGGGTTCGAACCATGTGGGATGCGAATTGGGGTATTTACCTCGATAAAATCGTTGTGGACCCAAAGCGAACAGTACGAATGAGTAACGATGTCACAGCAGTCGATATTGTGGGTCCAAAGAGGGGTAGACCATAGCCGGCTGGGCTGGGCTGTTACAGAAACTGAGGGAGAAAAGTAAGAAGAGGAAAGGAAATGGGTTCTGCCCAATATTAAGACAAAATTTAATTACGCACATTTCATTAGAAGCTACCCATTCGTCAACATTACATGGCAATCCGTCGATAAAAGAGTAGGATATTTTTTTAATATCCTGTCCATTTTCTTCGACTTCTTTAGGACGGAATATCATCGATAATTTACCGCCATGGTAGTTCTTCATTTTTGCCATCCTACCGACAATTTACTAATGAATGTACTTTTCATCGATAATTCCACTAGTAAGTCGACTTGGTAAGTATATCTGCTACATCATATTATCTTCTCAAGTGACAACAATTTAAGCTTATATAGAATCAATAAAACATCAATTATTACATAAATTCTTAATAACAAACTCAGCAACTATATTATGTAGATTAATCAGCCTGAAAGGAACCTTATTTGTCAATGAGTTTAAGCGCATGTTTCTTGTGATCTAAAGAGTGTAATTTGCAATTCAAGTCCAAACAAGGAGACTTTTGAATCGAAGTAATCTATCTCTAGATGATTAGTGGATGTGGAAAAAGAGTGGCACAGACAATGGGTAGAGGTGGCAAACAGGCCGATTCGGGCGAGTTTGGTCTGGGTTGTCTTTGGGTTGAAACTTCTCAGGTTCGAGTTTTTTTGGGTTTTGGCTTTTTCAAGTTTTGTCTTTTTTGAGTTCGAAATTTTTCTGGTTCGAGCTTTTCTGGGTTTGAACTTTTTTGAGTTTGGGTTTCTGGGTTTGTTCAAGTTTCGGGTTTGGTCCCGGTTTGAGTCGAGCAGGTTTAGCGAGCAAACTTTAAATTATTTTGAAATTTTATAAGTTATGAACATTTTAAAAAAAATTAATGTAATCATTAATTTAATTTTTATATAATTTTAAATTTTAATAAATATTTATGTAAATATAATTTTTTACATTGTAATATTTTTTATGTGACAAAAATTATTTATTTTTTAAATTTCCTACAATACTTGTTATAAAATAATAAATATAATTATATTCATCAATCGCAAAATAGATGTTATAATTATCTTTTACCAAAAAAAACTTAATATAAATAACTGGTCAACTAATTAGCTCAATATTATTTCTAGCTCTCTTTTTATTTGTACATAAATCATAATATTAACATTATTGTATTAAATATAATAGTATATATTAATTAATCAAATGTCTTATTAAAAATTTAGAATGTTGAATTAAAAAAATTATATACACTAATTAATCGCATATCCAATATTAAAAATACTTAGCAAAATATGTTGAGATTATGGAGGTTTGAACCTTGGCCCTTTAATTTCCATGCAAAACTCTTATCATATGAGCTATATTTTGTGTTTTATATATTATACTAAAAAAATATATTCATGCAATAAAACTTTTTGAGTTTAAAAAATTAATAAAGTGTAATAAAAATAATTATGAAATTAAATTAGTTAATTATTTTTAAAATAATAAGTTTGTAAATTTTAAGCATAAGTCACTGAAATTAAATTAATAAAAATTTCATAATTAGTTAAGATGCAATTCTTATACATTGACCATTTACATATATGATATTATAATATATGTATATAAATATGATACAAATTGTAATTAAAATTGTGATTATCAATTTTGATAAAATATTATTGAGTCAAAAATATTAATGAAACATAATAATAAAATAATTATGAACTTGAATTAGTTAATTGTGCTTAAAATAATATATTTTTAAATTTTAAACATAAGGTATTAAATTAAATTAATAAAAGTTTCATAATTAGTTAAGATGTAATTCTTATGATGCAAAGTGTACTTAAAATTGGAATTATCAATTTTAATAAAATATTATTGAGTAAAAAATATAAATGAAAAACATAGTAATAAAATATCATGAAATTAAACTAGTTAATTATGCTTAAGATAATATGTTTTTAATTTTTAAACATAAGGTACTAAATTAAATTAATAAAAGTTTCATAATTAGTTAAGATACAATTCTTACTCATTGACTATTTACGTTGTGTGTGTGTGTATGTGTGTGTGTGTATATATATATATATATATATATATATATGTCATATGAATACGATACAAATTGTACTTAAAATTGTAATTATCAATTTTAATAAAGTTTTGTTGACTCAAAAAAATTAATGAAACATAATAATAAAATAATTATAAAATTAAATTAGTTAATTATGTATTAGATAATATGTTTTTAAATTTTAAACATAAATTACTAAAATTAAATTAATAAAAGTTTCATAATAATTAATAAGTTAAGAAACATTTAATAAAATTTAAGATATAATTCTTACACATTCAAAACTTACACTCACACTCACGCATACTTATATGTGTGCTGTATAATTGTGTCTATATATATTAACAATTTTGTCTAACTTAATTACATTGAATATTACTCATTTATACAAAAAAATAAGTACGTGTATGTGTATGTGTATGTAAAGTTTTTTGGAATTAAAAAACTTTTTTTTTGTTTGATTTTACGAATTGAAGAACATTTTTATTTTATTATATTTATTTTGGACATTGTACTTGTATAGTTGTATTGTTTGATTTAGTTATTTAACTTTTCTTTTAAATTTAAATACAGTATATTTTAATTTTAAGATTATGTTTTTTATTTTCAAGTGAATTTAATATTTTTATATATTTAAAACTCTAAGAAAATATAATTTAAATTTAATTTTGTTAATAATGTTCTCAATCTTTTGCACAAAATATCAAATTCGAGCAAATATTATAATTATATAATTATTTATATATATTTGATTTATTATTATATTAAAATTAAAACTTTAATATGAAATAAATATAATAAAATAGTATACTAATTGTTTTTATAATAAAATCAAACTTTATATTTAATAATATATTTATTATTTATTATTTATTATTATAAATACAATAAGCATGATATTAAAAATTATGTGATATATATATATATATATATATATATCGCGTTTTAAAATAATTTTATTTAATAATTGAATTTAAATATTCAATACTTATTTTGTTGATAACACATTATTGATATAATTATGTAATAAATAATGATTATTTTAAAAATGTTATAAATTTTAATTAGAAAAAGTGTATCATTATTTTATTTTATTTTATTTTTAATAAAATAATCATATAATTATAATTTAGGTTTTTTCGAGTTATAAATTCTATTTTTTCGGGGCTTCGGGTTCGGGTCGATCTCAGGTTCAGGTCATACCGAGCTCGATTTTATATCGGGTTCAAATTTTTTCAGGTTCAATGTTTTTTGGGTTTAGTCTTTTTTAAGTTTAGGTTTTTTCTAACCGAATTTTTTCGAGTTCAAACCTTTGACTTTTTTGATCAATTCGAACCAGTCTTAAGTTCGATCTTAGGAGAGTTCAGATGGGTTTTCAGGCTCCAGGTAGTTCTTACCAGCTCTAACAATGGGTTGGGTTGGGAGAACTATTAATTAAAAGTATAAATGACTTCTACTATTCATGAATTATTCGAGCTTGATTATTTATTTTCGATCAGAGCTCGATCTCAAACTACTCGAATAACGAGTCGAGTCGAGTTTGAATATTTTAGTACTCGTTTGATCGGTCCAAGTCGTTCGCGAGGCTAATTGAATTTTTTTATATATTTTTAATATTTTATTATTAATTTATCATTTTATTTTCATACTAAATGATTAACAATTGACATATCGAATTTATAAAAATTTAATTTAAATTTATTAAATCGAATTTGAATAACTCAAATATTTTATCAAATTAAATATAAACTTAAAATATCATATTTAATCCAATGAATTGCAAAATTTAAAATTTTAAAGTAAATCGATTTCAAATTTAATTCTAAATCGATTTGAATGATCGTGCCCAACAGCAGCATCGACAATGCATCTGGATAAGAAGAATATGTGCAGCGTGGCAGTTATGTTTCATTTCTACATGCTTGGCTCCGTGCTCTTGCTTCGTCAATCGACATTCACCAGATCCCAGTATCTCACGGCCATTGTATCGGGTCCCACCTACATCTGATACAAGTCAGACTTCCATGCACTTTCTTTCTTCCTCCACTATCATTTCGCTTCACCCTTTTAATTACTTCCAACGACTAAAATTACTTTGTTTCTATTCTTCTCTTTCGGGCATATCTCACAAAATTTTGATATTACAACCATATCAATAACCTTTCGAATGAATGGTTAAAAAAAGTTATAATTATTATAAACTTTAAATTTAAATAATTTTATCTTTTATTCCCAACTATCAAATTTAATAAAAAAATATTACAATCACTAAAACCAATCACTAAAACCACCTCAATTTTATTCGACATTTAGACTATTTGTTTCAAACATACATCTATTCCTATACAATCAAACATAAAAATTATTATTTTAAAATAATCTTAAACACACCACAATAACATGATATAAAAATTATAAATTAAAAAAAAAACAAACTTAATAAAAACAAAATTTTAATAAAAATTATATATAAATATAAAATAATTATTAGGAAAAAAAAACATTTTATGATTTTATATCAATATAAATTTTGACAATTTTTATTTCTTGTAATAAGAACATAAATTTACATAACAAAGGTAAAAATTATATATTTTGCGAAATCTCAAATCTAACTAGATATACCGAGTTGTGCAGAAAAGAATCAAAGACATGATCAATCAATCCGTATTTCAATCTATTGAAGTAAATTCCATTATACAACTAACCAGCCTAACTAAAATCAGTAAGTTGTCCAACGTCCATACAATCGAACATAAAATCTACCAGGAAAAAGAACCAAGACTACCTCACTATATAACTACAATACTACCTCATTGAGTTGGATTCAAAAAATTACAGTCATCACGCATAACAATACCGAAGGAGCTCGCAAAATATTTAAGCTATAAAACATGATCCTACTTTTTCTTACAAAAAACTTCATGAATATGTTTCTAATGTAAAATTAAATCGTCTCATGTTTTCAGCTAGAATATGTTAATGGGGAAGACTAGTTTGTATCCTCATATTTTAGTGCCATCAGCATCAGCTACAGGGGTGTCATTTTGCACTTGACGGACAAATTGTCCTCTCACTCGGGGGCGCTGCTCTGCTAGTCTTTTCCGGCTTTGATATCGGACCTGTGCAAAGAAGTTACTCATTAAGGAATTAGACATGCCTCTATGAAATGGTTAGTGATTTTCTGTTCTCACCATAAGAGCGAAATAGGATGCTATCAAATTACAGGGTAAGTCTCTGAATCTACATTGTTTGGATTTTGATGCAAATAAAAAATTAGCTACTAAAACAAGTTAAAAGTACCAGTAACTACAACAGGGCATGTACTGTTGGAATAACAATACTTGACCAAACATAAATGATAGTTTAGATAAGAGATGGCACCAACTGGATAAGATTGGGCAGATATGATGGCTGTGGTGAATTGACACCACATACATCTAGGTGAAAAAAGGTGCATTTTTATCTACATACAACCGTAAGTCCCTTTGGCAAAGCATGTGTCTCCTCAGCTATTTAAAATAATAGCAGTAGTAGTAGTGATAATGTACCTTTTTCTCAAAGCATCGATCTTTCCGCTTAAGTCGGAACTTTGTCAAAGCGGCTTCTCTTTGGCTGGAGCGATGAGTATCCATCTGTTTGAATCCATCATGAATGAAGAAATTGCTATTATGGAAAGTCTCCATGGTTGTGCCCTTGTCAGTTGCTGCAGCAAAAGTAGCATTACTCCTACTTGAAACACCTCCAAGTGCGCTGCTCTTTTCACGATCTGCAACACCATTATATAAACTACTGCAAGCACTCTGATCAGCAATAGGAGAACTGCAGCTTAGCTCCCCAACAGGCTCCTGCTTGTTCAGCTCTTGAACGGTTTGGTCAATAGAACAATTGGTAACTTCATCAGACCGGTGGTAACCTTGTTCTGAGTCATGACTGTCAGGATTTGAGTGCACTGAGGTGCTCACAGGAAAGGGAGAATGCTCTCGCTGTCCAGCTGGTTTGGGACTCCTTGCAGGGGGTAAACTTGATTGCGCATAATAAACGTGTGGGGAAACATTATTACATCCAGCACACATATCATCCATCTTCACCCCATGAACAGGAATCAGCTCAAGTTGGCTGCTTAGAAATGTTTGTTCAGATTGACCCATGACTGGAGTAGGGAGATTCTCACGACTACCACTCTGTGTAAAAACATGAGGTTGAGAAGTACCATTGTTACTTTCCAGGTGTTGACTGGATTTACAGTCACCCTCCTTGAATGCAGCTCGGTTGCCATCTAGTGAAGGGAAAATGGACTGTAATGACTTGCTATTGTTATACCTGCAAAAATAAATTAGCAATCATCAGCAAACTGCAAGGTACATAACATTTCAAGAAATAGAGATTAAGCACACAATCATCTTTCTTTCAAATTTCGAAGAGTTGTGCGGAGAGATAATCTGTAGTTGTATATATATTAGATCCAAAATTTTTACTTGAATTGAGTTGTCAGCTCATACGAAATAGAGTATGAAAACCAATATATTTTATTATGGTGCATCAAGTCAGATGCTTACAGACAAATTAAAGAAATGCTCACTTCAGACGGTTAAGTCATTCCCCTGAAAATTTATATATACCTCATTTGGGATTATTTCCCAATGCTAGACCCCTGAAAATTTATATATACCTCACTTAGGATTATTTCCAATGCTAGAAAAGGAGGTGCCAGTTGTTTATAACAGGCAGAAGATTAAATTGAAATGTGATAATCATTGCAAACATCACTCAGCGCAAAATACAACTTGGTAATTGATGCATTCTAAACAATATTATGCAAAAGTGGTTAATAAATTTTTTAGGGTAAAGTGCATTTATAGCCTCAAACTTTCTGTATAAGTTTCATAACTTTCTGTATAGGTTTCATTTTGATCCCTAACTTTTAAATTGTTTTATGATAATTCCAAACCTTTTTAAAAGTTATCAATTTAATTCTATCATCATTTCTTACATAAAAATAAAAGAGAATAACAAATTAAGGCGATGGGTATAGAATTATTACTTTTTTTTATCATATTAAAATGTATTTATTAAAAATAAAATAAAATTTTAAAAAATTTAACTATAAAATAGTAGCATCATTTTGTCCTTGATTTTTAAAATTATATTTAAAATTAAGAGAAAAAATAACACTTTAATTTCCTTCTAAATAAGAAAAATCTATATTTATAAATTTTGATCAAAAAATATAAATTAAATCTTATTAAAACTAAAGATAAATTTTTTTAACCAAAAAAAAAAAAGAAATGAAACTTACACAAATAAATTCTTTAAAACATGTCCAAATTAAAGTAAATATTGATTAACAATTCAAGAAAGCACTTTTTGTAAATTATTATTAATATAATTTAAAACTTTTTAAATCTATGTCAAACTAGCACAACTAACTTATTTACTACTATACCCTAAAAAAGAGAAACTTATTTACTACTATAATTTCTTAAGAAAATAATTTATTAGAAATAATTTATTTAAAATCAATTATCAAATAAGCTTAATTCTCTCTATAGCTATGTTTATGACTATAGCTGAAATAGAGATGTCCATGGGCTAAACTAGGTTGGATTCTCGTCAGGCCTAGGTAAAGTATTAAAGGATTAAACATGAGCTTAAGGTCAGCCTAACCATATTTTTTGTGTCTAATTTTTTCTCTAAGCTAGTTTTTACAAAATGAATAAAACTAAGCTTGTCCAAGTCCACCCAAATACAATTAATTTTTAAAAAAGCATGTAGTAAAATATAAAATATTAAAACGCATAATAGTTAACAAGTATAACATGATAATTTCAAATAGAATTTTTTTCAAAAAGATTACAAAAAACATGAAAATTAAAAATTAAAATTCAAAATAATAATACAAACGCAAATTATATTATACAAAAAGATCTAGTTATTAAAATGTATTAGCATAAAAAATAATAAAAAATTATTATAAGGCTATGTCGAACATAGGTTGGACTTAAAAAGATGAACCCAAGCCGACTTTTTTTTTTTAATTGGCCTCAGTTTTAAGCCTGAACCTGTTCAACATGCTAAATCTTTTGTCCAAATTCGCCTAAAAATTGGACAAACCTTTGGGTTTGGATGGATACTCAGATCCTTGAAGAAGCCTAAGCTAGATATAAATATTATTAATTAAGTTTTTTATTATAAATAGGCTTTTTTTATTTTTATGAAAAAATAAATATCAATCACTGAAAATCGAAATTATTTAAGTATATTCCATTTTTTTGTTAAAAATAGTTTTATTTTAGATTTAGTTAATGCACTTTTATCAAAATTTGAAATTATTTGAAAAATAAAATTTAATAAAATAAAAATATATAAAATATATAAAATCAGATAATAGATACAAAATTATTATTTTTTATTATCATAAAAAATATATTTATTAGAAGGGAAATAAAAATTTTATTTTAAGAAGAAAAATAAAGTACCTTTTTCTAATTTTAAGTTGAATTTTTTAAATTATAAGTAAAAATATATTTTTGTTTTCTTATAAGAAATTTTTTTCTAAAAAATAAAGTTTTGTATAACTAACAATGAGTAATAATTTTGAATTTATTACCTTAATTTATAATTTTTGTCTTATTTTTGTTAAAAAAAATTAAGACAAGACTATATTGATACCTATTTAAAAGATTTGAGATTATTATAAAACAATTTAAATAAAATGAAACTTATAAGAAAGGATTAGGACTATAAATGCACTTTACCCAAATTTTCTATGATGGCCCTTCAATTGAAAATTTCAGGTAGTATTCATTAACCTATATTACTATAGTGACTCTAACATTGCCTCCTTCGCCCTCAATAGCATAGTACAAAGATTCACCTTGACCTAATCTCTAATTCTACAGAAAATGTTTTTATTACATAGTTGTTTAAGAAACATAAATTTTCAAGAATAGCCGAAGAAATCCTTCGCTAAAACTAGTAAAACGCGAACAAAAGAATAAAAAAAATATTAAATGGAAGATAAAGCAACTCTTTTTGTTTCTCCCAAAAAAGGTGAAGTAAAATAATGGCATCTCACTTTTTCCTTAACATCTGTACATCTCAAGCTCAATTATACAGTAAATTAAAGAAAGGAAACAGAAAGTTTACCATGAAAAAGCTGAAGCAGCAGAATGTTTTAGTGTTGGCCTTTCCCTGGTACCTTGGCTCTTTGCACCACTTAAACAAGATCTCGTCAAAGAAAGCTCCAACTGTGGAGAATATTCAAACTTATTTTCACCATCACTTAAATGAGAAAACGCAAAGGTGCCCTTTGGCTGACTATCAAACGAACCAATCAAGTCAATCACTCCAGTGGAAGGTTCAACTAATTCATCATTGCAGCCAACTCTAATCATAACATTCACATTTCCTCTATCACTTTGTTGTCCAACAGCGTCATCTTGAGTCATCCCTTTAACAAAAGCAGAGTTTTCATCCAATTTCAATGCATTTGATTCACAAGCTTCACTGCAATGAGCAGCCTCCTTTACCTTAGCTAACCTATTTGAATTTTCTGAAACAAATAGCTTGTCAGATATCCCTGGTCATAAAGAGGAAAGGATTTTCTTTCTTAAGCTGAAATCAGAAAAGGAGAACTAAATATTTTATAAAATAGGGTAAAAGGAGATGATAACATACCCTCATTTTCAAGCGAATCTTTGTCCAGTTTGACATCATTTCCTGGCTGCTCTCTGCCTGTATCGCTAAGATTTGCACTTGTACACTTCAGCTGTGAAAGACCCTGCATATTTTGCATGCATGTACTTTGAGCTTCCAAGTAAGGCGTTGTACAAGAGCTCTGCACAAGAGGTGGCAAAACATGCAGTCTCTATGCGAAACTTCATGAAGCCAAGAAGAAATTTTCCTCACATATGCATTGCATCTTGTTTCCAAGACTTCTCATGTAGATTGTGACATCAGTATGTTCCCATATAAAAATGAACAAAACTCAACAGATAATCATGCAAACACCTAACAACTTATAAATTCCCTTGGCAGTGGAACATTCAAAGAACACTACGTATCATGGACACGGTGTTATCAAAGTTTTAGAAAATCATCAAAACAGCTAAACCCTTAGATTACAACTCCAGTGGGCTGATAGCATATATCAACAGTGACCTGAATAGAATTATCCGCAAGCCCTTAATTAACGTATATCAAAATATGAGAAAATGCTCACTTGGGTATCGCTTCCTTCTTTATTGTTCTGTTTATATGATCCATAATCACTTGATTGGTTGCTCTCAGCACTGTTTTCAGCCGTGGCTTCAACTTTATGTTCAGTCGCAGGTAGATTATGAGAAACACGTCCACTAGCTAGCTGATAAAAAGTAAAGCAAACAACAAAAGGCCAATCTAAGTTAAATGCTTGATTTCAACCAAGGAGAAACAAAACAAACCGTTAAGCATACCGTGTGTCTTCTCCAAACATGGTGCCAGAGGTTCCTCAACTCATTCCTCCGAACGGGCTTGATCAGAAAATCAGCTGCACCTTTTAACATGCAGTTCAAGACCATGCTAATTGAATCATGCGATGACATCACTGTTTTAATCACCAAAAATGAAATAAATTTAAACATATTAGCTTCATATCTAACCAGGATAATTGCTAAAATTTAAAAGATAATATTAAAGATGGCAGAGCAACAATTTAGTTGAAATTACATACTTATAACAGGAATGTTTTTGCAAATATCATGTTCCATGACTAAAGTAAGAAGCGCGAATCCTGAAATCGAAGGCAACTCTACTTCGGTCAATATAAGATCAATATTATGCGGTCGATCTTTTAAAGTCTCCCATGCCTTTAAACCATCAGGAACAGCCGCAACTACTGAAAAAAAAAATTCTGAAACTTAGATATGATAAAAACAGGGGAAATTAAACTAAAACTTTTAATTGGTAGATCTAGAGATGAAGAAGAAGAAGAAGAAGATGAATATTATTATTATTATTATTATTATTATTATTATTAGGGAAGGTAAAGAAGAAACCTCTGTAACTGCATTTTCGAAGAAGAGCGGCGATAATCTGACGAGTGGAATCATCGGCTTCAACTAAAAGAACTCCGAGAACCATCTGAGGTAAGAACCTTTCCCAGCGAACAACCTCCGAGGATCCATCTTTTTCCTCGTTCTTCGTCTTCTCCTTCCTCTCTTCCGCCGTCCCTACCTCCACGTCTATTTCCATTCCAACTTCACCCATTTTCAAAAACCCTAATTTCTCAGTAAAAAAAAAAAGTAGAGTAAGCTGACGGAGAAAGAAAGAACGAAATTTCCGTCTGCAGTGAAATTATCCAATTAACCTCATCCTTAACCAAGAAAAAACCGCACAAATATCTGAAAAGTTGATAGAAGCAAAAACCGCCTAAAGTTTTGATATCCAACTTTCATTCAGGACCGCGAAAGCATCATAAAATATCTTCCTCTTCTTAAAAACAAAGGAAAGAAGAAACAGAGACTGTGATTTTCTCTTAAAAAAAAATTAAGGATTCAGATCAAAAGGTGGGCCGCAATTGGCAACTGGTTGGTGAATAATGACGTGGCTCAACATGCGCCATTGTTTTTGATTTTTTGGAACGGGAGTGTGGGGACGACACTGCCATGATGTAGTGGTGATAATCCATTGCGGGATAGAGGCCGCAGGGGAAGGGAAGGGAAAGGACACGTGTTGGGTGGGTGTGTAATGTTCAATGCAAGATATTTTTTGGAAGCGGCTGCCACGTTCGCATGACCACAGTTGGGATCTTAATGTGGGAAAAATGCACCACGTGGATAGGTAAGAGAATCAAAGTTTGTGGTTTTATTTTAGTTTTTCTTATTTATTTTTGGAGAAATGTTATTTAGATTACAAAATTAATTTTATCCTTAAACTCCTTTATTAAATATATCACAAACTTAAAAATAAAAGTTCTTTTCATTACTCAAAATTACTAGCATACCTCCAAGCTAAATAAACTCAAATGTCTTTCCCTTTTTCACCATTCTTCTTTCATCTCTCACACCATTTTCCTTCTTCCATTCATCAAAATTTATACCTTAACTTCAAAAATTCAAAAATTTTCTAAACTTACTTGTAAAATCAATAAAAATCTTTAAGTATATTTTACTTTTGATTGATTTTATGTAATTTGAATTGTTATCTAAAGAAAATTTTTCACAATTACAATTTTTAATTTAACTTGATGAGAAATTTACAATTTAAAGAAAATGTAAAAAATTAAAAATATATTTGAATAGTAAAACTGTAGAAAAAGAGAACAATTGACACAATGATTTGGCCAACAATGTCAAACCTTAACTTCAAAATTCAAAAATTTCCAAAACTTATTTGTAATATCAATAAAAATCTTTAAATATTAGTTTGCTTTTGGTTGATTTTATCTAAATTGAATTGTTATGTAAAGAAATTTTTTCGCAATTACGATTTTTAATCTGACTTAATGGGAAATTTACAATTTAAAAAAAATGTAAAAAATTAGAAACATATTTGAATTGTAAAAGGGTAGAGAAAGAGAACAATTGAGACAACGGTTTGGCCAACAATGTCTACATCCTCTCCTTTAACATCCCATTAAGAAGTTTCCAAAGTCACTCTAGAATTTGCTAATGCATTCTCTTTTTTCAAGACTTAAGAGTAACATTTTACAATTCATTTTTTTTTTTTTCGGGTTGAGGAGAAACTATATACTTAATCTCAAGGAAGAAACCTTTACAATATATGAGTTTCTATAAAATTCACAATTTATAAGAGGATAACACCTTCTCCTGACGAATTACAAGTTCTATTACAAAGTTTGTAAACTTTAAGACCTCTATTAAGGTTGCATTACTCGGACAAAAAACAAAGATTACGATTACTGAAAGCGGTCCAATTGTAATATCTTTGACTATGATTTTAAAATCTTAACCGCATTTTAATTTTTAGACATTATAAATCTAACTACGTTTATATAAAATGTATATATTTTATTTTTTATTTTTGTTTTTTCAGCATGCCTTTTGAAATCAAATCGATTGTATATGTACTACGTTTATGTTTTTAATTGTCATATATTTATAAAAAATAGATATTTCTTCATACTAAAGATTACAGTTAAAGTTGAATTGTAGTCTAGACTATATTTACTTTAGATATAATGACCATAATATTTTTAAAAACATAAACTTAGCTTATATTTATTTTCCCTCGTTTTTTATCATGCTTTCTGAAACAAGAAAAATATATATAAACTATGTTTATATCTTTACCCATCATCTATTTTTATTTAAATAAACATTTTTTATACTAAAGGTCACGGTTAGGGTTGACTCGTAGTCTGTATTATATTTTGCATTATAGTTGTTTTACAAACAAAGACTGCAGTTTTCTTAAAAACATAGTCTTAGCATAAATACTACTGTTATATAACAAAATTAACTATAGTTATTGAAAGTGCTTGCATTTTAATATCTTTAACTACTATAGTTAATATTATTAATTGTATAAATACAATTCAATTGTAAAACAATATTTCTTATAGAAGATCGAAAAACCTTTTTTCTTATTAAACGTCATAGTAAAAGACTATGATTGGTAGTCGAAACGTAATGTTATAAAAAAAATATAAAGATCTAAAAAGAGAAAAAGATCACTTAGCCTTAAATAGACTATGATTTTTATTAGAAATGCAGTCTTTATTTTTACGGCTTTTAGTAGAAACGTAACTTTTTGAGGTTTGATGTTTTATCTTATGAAATTCACACATTTCATAAATTCTCTATTTGCCTTAAAATTGGACAATTTATCTTTTGATAAATTTAATCTTTCTTTATTCTATATCTCGTTCTTCTCTTTCCATCCTTTTGAAAGGATGTGACCATTACTTCATTAATTTTTTTTTTTTTTGAAAACCCACTTTTAAAATTCGACGCATCAAGATAGTGCTTGATTCAACTAATGGTCGTCGATGAATGTCCATTCCAAAGGAGCACTATATCTTGATGCTTCTATTCATACTTTCTTTCACATCACATTGCATTCGAAATACCTTTTCCCCCTTTTCTCTACATTTCCCAAATTTCTTTCTTGTCCTCTTCTTCCAAATTCTCTTTTGTCCTCGTTTATCACTCGCCTCTCATTCTTCTCATATATGCATTATTTTATTTATAAATAAATCTCTTTTGATGAATTATATTCGCTACATTGGGCTAAAGGTCAGTTTATTGGTGGTGGTGCAAAACTGATGGCCAAACTTCCTATAATTCATACCAGACTTCCTATGTTACTGGCAATCAATTTTACAACATTATCTATAGGCTAACCTTAAGTGTTGAATGCAACAGTAAAGCAAGTTTGGTTTCTGATACAACGTAAACTTCAACTACAAAAAATTATGGTTTTGAGAAACAACGTAGTCTAATTTACTCATAGAGACTACGTTTTAATAATGTAGCATAGCCTAAAATCAAAATAAATATTTCTAAAAAATGGAACAATGTTATAATTAAGTTAAAGATAAACTACAATTGAATATAAACTATGATTTTATATCGTAATCGTAATCTTTTAATATTTTTTAAAATATTAGTTGACACATATATCAAACCCCACTCAACAAATTTGCTGGCTCGTAAATGACCAGGAGAGGATGATTTGGTTTTTAAACTTTTTCTATCTTAAGATTTTCTAACTAAAGTTTTTTCTACACTAAATATGCAAGAAACAATCAAGTAATAAGTAATGTAGTAAACAACAATGTCCTCCATCTTGAATTCCTACCAAAGATTTCAACCAAGACCACTGCCAAAAATGGCTACAACTTTTCCTTTTGTAGGCTATAGGAGACAATTTTTGCCTTTTTCACAATGCTCAAGGATAACTTTACCACTCCCTTTTCAGAGGCTTAAGGAACAAACTTACACCTTTCTTTTTGCTGACCAAGGAGAATAACCTTTATAAGTGTTCTTTTTTTTCTTGGCTCAAAGAGCAAACCTTACAAGTGCTTCTTTTTCTAGTTCAAGAAGCAAACCTTAAACTACTCAATCTCACTTCACAATTTGCACTCAAGAGAACTCTCTCCTTTTTTACAAAGATAGGTGTGAGCTAATAAGATGGTTACAGAAGCCTCTACTAAGGCTAAATCACTTTCTTTTGGTCTTGAAAGAAATCATATCAAGACAAGAATATGGAGATCGCTCTCTTGCCTTTTCTCTTTCTTTTTTCTTTTATGAAGCTTTGGAAATGAGTATAACATCATATATGAAATTTCGGCTCTCTCTTTGTTCAATTCATAGCTTCATCTTTATATAGATTCTTCAAGTCCTTAGTTATAGAAGTTGGTTTTCCAATAATTGATCTTCCCGTTAGCAGATACAAAAATCCAACCGTTGGAACTTGCCAGACTTGAAGTGTATCAATGCGTCCTTCGCTGTATCGATTCCCTTAAAAGAAATCATGCACAGAAAGAAATGTTGTATTGATACATCACTTAACCATATCGATACCAAAACAGAGAAGGATGCTTCTGTTCTAAGGTTATGATCTAATATGGATACACTATTAGTCCCATTAGTATTTGAATCATGTCGTATTGATACACATTCAAACCATACCGATACTTCTATATCTAAGTCACATGTAATTGGCCTAGAAAGTAAGATTAACTTCAAGTTCAAATATGCAAGTATATATTTTATGTTTGGTGTTTTGCATATTTGACTTTAACATACATTAAACATGAGTATTAGATTCAAACAATTAACTCAATCATGATTTAATTAAAATTACATTCTTTTTAGGTTCTTTAAAGAGTCATATTAAAATCATATTGTATTTCAAAGTCAACAATCTTTTTTTTATCCGACAATACTTAAGATGAATTAATTTTAATCACTCCCTCTGAAGTTTAGATAGTTCTTTTATAGATTTTGCAAAATCATATTTCCCTTTTAGTATACGCATACTTTTGTGATTTTGCATTAGGGTTACATATATCTTCTCCACTCCCCCTTACTAAATGCTTTATATCTTAACCATTTTTTCCCTCATTTTTTCATATTAAAAAGAAATAACATTTCAAAGTCCAATGATAGGGCATAGTGGCAGTAAAAACAAGGGTAAAGTAAGAGTAATACCTAAAAAATAATGTGGATTGACTTACGTAGATAAAATGAGTAGTCATGAAATGAAAGTGAGATGTATAAACTCATGAGTGTAGACTAATGTATTATGCACATTTTATCGACTGACTCACTAAAATGGAAACAAAAAGGATACTCATTGTCTAAGCTCACACAAAGATAGCAATTAGCGTAAGCCAATGCGCCCATGGTGAGGAATTCACCATTTATTCACATAACACACATTCAACACATCAAAATCAATCAGAATTAGCAGGCATTACTCACTTTATGATAAATACTCTAAGATCACATATAGCATTAAGAAATCCTACTGCAAACAAGTTTTGAGTCTTTTGAAGATTGAGCACACATGATCAAACAATCAAGCAATAGACACATAGATTCAAGTATTCAATCCAAACATTTAACAAACTAATCAAACATCAATCTAAACATTTATCAACACACGCTCATTCATAAAACATTCAAGTACAAAACCAAATAATCAGTTATAAGTCTTGAAAAAGACTTAAGACACACATAAAGAATTATAAAGGATAAATACCATTTTATCCATTAACTACGTTCTTAAAGTACAAAAAGAGTTTTAACATTTCTTTGTTCCTAATTTCATTTTTTCTTCTTAGCTCATACTCTATCTGTTTGTACCCAACCTTAAGTAAAGTTAAAAGTAAAGTCATCTAACCTAATGATTTATGATAAGAGATAGACACTAAGAAGGGGTATGATAGGTATATAGAACCTAGGTTAAAACTTAGGTAATGGAAAATGTGAGTTAATAGAATGCAAGAGGTGATGGAAAAGATTTGTTCTTACAGTGATGTTAACCATATCTTTAACAAGAAAGTGAACAAAATTTTGTTTCTTCTATTTCTTTATCTTATTAATCCACCAATAGTCAATATTTTTAATCATGTTTTTGTCTCCTCCATATGGTATGAGAGTGTAAAGAACAATCAAGTGTAAAACCCTTCTCGTAAGATGGAAAAAATTTGGGATCATCATTTGGAACTCTTTTATCTTTTGTTAATCCTTACTCTTCGGAAGTGTTTCCTTCGTTAATGATGCCATAAGCTCTTTACAAGGTATCTCTTGTAATGATTACTTATTTTCCCAAAAGAAAAGATTTAATTCCCATGACTATCCTTTCGTCATCAAGAGAGAAGACATACGAGGAATTATAGAAAAATGCATGGATTAAATTGGCAAGTACTTTGTACTTGAGTTGCAAAAAGAACATCCATGCATCCAAAGTTTGTTAACTCCTCAGTGTAGGGAAAGCCAATTTGATGGAGATCTGAATAAGTCAGAATCATTCCTATCTTAATGGGATACTAACAATACCACTTGATGAGTCTCTATTTGATTTCAAAGTCAGGAAGACTACTTTTGAGGTACTTTGGTATCTTTTTTACGTTCATTGTCGTTTGAGAATATATTTATTTAAAGATTTGACTTAGTGTTTCAGAAGGTTCTTTTTAAAGAAGGGTTTCTTAATTTGAGGGTGATAGGATTTAATGACTTTTCACTAGGATACTCAAGATACGAAAGGTCACGTCTATTTGTACTTTCTTCCTTTTTAGAGTCTGTCTAATATAGTATCAATACCTTTATGAAGCATATAGATACAACAAGAATGTGTATCGATACATAATGTAACGACCCGAATTTACAGACATTTTTTGTTGGGCTATAAGTCGATATTAGGTCAGAACAATACTCAGTCTGATTAATTTTCTTTCTTAGAAACAAATTTAAATAAAAAATGCTCACATTCCCCATATACACCTCGTTGGCATTACTATACTTATAAAAATTTTAGATACAAAAGAATTTCTTACAACTGGGTTTACCTTCAACGCAGAAAAACTCCGCGGAACCATAGCTGTGCGACATGCCTTACAATCGGAAGCGTCCAAGTTACTGATGAGACTCTGTGGAGGAAAGTAGAGAGTGAGCTTAACGCGCTCAGTAAGAAACTTATGTAAGCAATAGACAACCATACTATCTACATGCTTATAATGTATGCCATGATAAGTTATAAAACACTATAAAACACTTGCATATAAATCAATTCATTAATACTGAAAACGATTCACAATCGATGCACTTTCTTTGAAAAACACTTTCATTCACACTCCATTTCTGGTAATATACTTTACCGTATGTAAAACATATGCAATCGATATAGTCGATATGATGAAACCATTTACTGTTCAATCGATACAGTAAAACACTTGAATTCATTTCTTTAAAACGATTCATTCAATTAGTAAAATAGTTTAGTTCACTTTTCTTTCTATCAATAAAACAATTCAGTTCGTTGAGACTAGGCTGAGATTCAATCAATAACAGTAGGATTCAGTTAATAACAGTATAGTCGACATATGACCATAGTCAGTGACCCCGCCCCTCATGGGCCATATGTGTGCGAGTGTCATACGCCTCAGGGGAGATGGGTGAGTCCAGCCCGTCGGCTAATCAATACAGTTCAGTTGTCCGAAGACTCAATATACGGTGTAACGTACTCCATGTGCGTCCACACGGTACATCGTACATCCGTAGACCCCAATACAATACAATATGATTGAGGGTACCGAGTAATCTCAAGGATTTACCCCACAGCAACAATCTCCACCATCACCTTAGTCTCAAAATCTAGTACGGTCTTTTTCTTATAAATCATATAAAAATCTTGTGCGAGTCAGACTATGCGACACAGTCTGCACGCACTCAAGCATGTCTCGTTAGTGCGAGTAAGGCCGTGCGACACATAGTCAACACGCGCTCAATTACATCTCGTTAGTGCGAGTTGGTCCGTGCGATACAGTCAGCACGCGCTCAAGCACGTCTCGTCAGTGCGAGTCAGGCCGTGCGACACACTGTCAGCACGCGCTAAAGCACATCTCTTCAGTGCGAGTTGGTTCGTGTAATACAGCCAACATGCACTCTAGCACCGTTTCATTTGAAAATCAGATAGGTGGTTCAATTCTTTCAAAAATAATATAGAAACCAATTTCTGTACAAAAGTAGTGCTTAAAAGATATGTGAGTGGGAGATTTCTTGAGAGGTCACCCATCATGGAATTTCTCATACTCGAGCACACTTAACTTCATAAAATGTGTTATTTTATGTAGACAGTAAAAACAATAGTCGACCTATCCAAATACCTTTGGAAACAATATTTAACGATGAAAACACTCAAAACATGTAATTTATGCATTTATGATTTTTCAACACTTTACGGTACGATTCAGTCTATAGGTAGGGATAATATGGGAAATTTTTATCTTTATAATATTTATTTAGCCATTCGAAATCATAAAATATGTACGGTTATCTTTAAAACTTGCATAAATTCTTTACCTCAATGTCTGTCCATAGTCTTCGATTGTCTCGTCGTAGCGAGTCGACGAGTCCGATCCACTCAGATTATTTCTGTCGGAGCCCTCTTCCCCGGGTCTCTAATTTTTCAATACTTCCTTCTCTTTCTTCAATTTTTATTCTATTTTCTAATATACAAATATATATTTATATATTATTTTATTTTATTTATTTATTTATTTTTAAACCTTTCGTTCTTTCCCGCCAACTCTCATTCTTCTTCATTTTCGTTACTATTCACCATCTTATTTTCTTCTTTCTCATTCATCAGTCGTCCGTCTGTCATCATTTGCTCCTTCATTCTCGACTTCAGTTACATTTCCCATCCAAGTCTCGATTTTTCGGTGGCTGTTTCACGGTAGGGAACTCCCCTTACAACTAGGTTCCTTTGTTTCTTCACTGTTTCTTCTCCCTCGACAGTAGCTCATCGTCCTCACCATCCCTTCTTCGTTGCTACTACCTCTCGACCCGGGTCTCATCCTTCCATCCTCCCTTGGCTTTCCAATCTTCCACCATGAGAGGAAGCCTCTAACTCACACTTCGCTAGTCTCCAATCCCATCTCCTCATATCTGTTTTCGGCTTTAGTTTCCAGAGGGCAGAATGTCCTATGTTTCATTCCTATTTCTCACTGTCTCCTATCTATATGTATATAACCTATGTCCTCAATTTCTTCTCTTTTCTTTTTCTGCTACCCACATGCTCGGGCCAATATCTGTTTATCAACTTGTTGCAACCCGAGCTTTTCAGTCGTCCTCTGTTTGGTAACTCCACACTGTTTTCCCCTTCGTTCTACTTTTCATAGAGCTAAATTTCCTTGTTCCATGATCGGTCCTGCACCTCGAGGCTTCTCGTTTCCGTAGGTCCCATCCCTCAATTCGGGATTCTCCCAGGATGCCAGCAGCAGCGTTCGAGCACCACCATCACAATTTCTCCTCTGTTTTCCAATTATTTCTATACAGGTTTTTGGCAACAGTTTCTCCTTTCTCGGTTTACTCTTTATTTGGTTCAGTCGGTCCTCATTACTGCCAACACCAGCCCACCTCGGTCTTTACAGCAGTGGGCTACTTCCCCTCTTCTCCTCTTTCTTCTCGATTCGGTTTCTTCCCGATTTCACTCTCTCCCTCACTCGTTCTCTCTCTCGGTCCCCTTTCCCTACCTTGGTCTGATGTATGTATATATATATACATATAATTCACACTTCCTGCTTCACATTTCCCACTCCCATCATACAATATTGCCTACTGCATTCTGCATGCACATTTCCTCCCCAGTTTACCGTTCATTCCCCTGCTCTGCAACAGTTTGATTATATTCATATACTAGTTACTTGCTTTTCTTTTCCTCTGCACACATTAGCTCCTTCACTATAGCAACAGTTCCAGCACTCACCATATAACGTGCACGTCTCCTCCACTGTCATCCCAAATTTGTATGTACTTCGTATATAATTTTTTTGTCTTCTTCACTTCTATTTATTGCTTTTATCTCAGTGTCATTTCTTTGTATCAGTTTGCATCTACATTATTTTCCTTAACTTGCCGAACTCGAGCTCTCTCCTCTGATCCAATCTCCCACACTCACACACATATATATATATATATATATATATATATATATATATATATATATATATATATATATATATATATATAATTCCTTCCTATTGGTTTTCCATTTTCCTGGGTAGATTGCCCATGGACAATTATGGGTGGGCATCCTTGCTTCCTCTAATTTCCCCCAAATGTTCCCATGCGTTTTGCTTGTCAATCTTCTCTTTACCCACCAAACATTTCCATCCTTCCACCAACCCATGTTTATGCCCATATGTATTTACTGAATGGGGTTCTCGGGTTTTGGCATAAAAATATATATGAATGTATACATATACACTTATGTGCATTCCTTCTCATATTTATTCAATTATACAGGTACATATACCTTCGTACATGAATATATACCAAAACGTTAATCTTGAAGGGTAATTATGACATGGCATTCATCTATACTTAGTAAAAAAAAAAGGTTAGACCAATATTTATTCTCGAATCAATTCATCCATATCCACACTTTTTAATTTTAATTGTCCAAATTATTATTGATGACTATACCGAATATATTGAAAATTTACGGTATTTACACATAATGAATTCCTAACGATCCTAAGTTTTAAATGTATCGATACTCAACAAAAAGTATCTATTCAACGATCCTAAGTTTTAAATGTATCGATACTCAACAAAAAGTATCTATTCAACAATCAGTACAAACAAGTCTATCATATTCACAAGATTCAAATAATTGAACACACAATAAAATCACAAGTAATCACAAATAATTAAACAATCACAGACAAACAATCAGTTATAATCAAACAAGCAATCATAAACATTCATACTTATTTAAATATAAAATATTTTTAAGTATGCCACAAAGATAGATAAAAATCACAAATGCACCTAATTATGCATACTGAGACTATATTATTCCTAAATTCTATCATGTTTCCTATTTTGTCAAGAGGACATTTTGTAACGACCCTTGACCCTTGAAAACTGGGGAAATTTTTTTTTTGAACTTAATTTACCCACTTATTCCCTTATTCACTTAGGTTGCATTCCTGCTCAGTGTCAAATCACTTTTCCTAATTCTTAATCCGTAATTATATTTAAATTCCATATTTTGACCTATATGGTCGATAGAAATTTTGGCAGCATAACGGCTTACATATGAACCTACCCACCTGCAAATCAATTGTTTCGACAATCCTAGATATCCACAACTACCAAGCATGCTTTCCAACAATCCTAGATATCCACAACTATCAAGCATACTTTCCAAATTCACCTTTACAATTCAATACATCTATTTCGATTTAATACTAGTCATCTTAAATTATAATCCCACAATAATAATGTTTACATCGTTTTCCTTACAAATTACATCCCAACAAAATATTCTCAATATATGTCTGTGCATACAAATGTGTCTAGTAGAGGAATGTAATTGTATACCTTGACTGCGTGTACAAAAAGTAGCCTAAGGTAGCTCTTTCCACCAGCCTACGTCGTGTACGCGGCAGGTAGCGTCTATTGATCACTGCAAATAATCTGAAGGGTAAAGGGGTGAGCTTTCGGGAAAAAGCCCAGTAAGAAACGCATTTAAAATGATCGTGGTGGCTAAATCACATTGAATGCATGATAAAACCAAGAGATACGTTTCTTTACAAATATCACATAACTTTCAAAAAGCGTATATATAAATATAATTTTGAAGTAACAAATCTATTCAGTTACATCACAATCTATCGAAACATACAAAACTCCAGAATATTTCAAAACCGATAGAACTTCAAAAGCATAACTGATGCAAAAACATATATCGGATGATCAAAATCATATAGCATAGTTCATATCGGATGGGGACTTAGCTAACTTATAGAGGGAAATCATAAATATGCCCGAAGGCAGGATTCATATACGCCACAAAGGCACGCATGACAAAAATGCATTGACCGTATGGCACTTTGTATCTATAGGTGTTAGCACTGAAATTTATATATGTTTAGAACCTTTTTTTTACTTAGTTATTTGATTTGTTCTTTGCTATATTAGGTATGTTTTATGTGTTTTGTGCATTTGTGCAGGAAAAAGAACAATATGGAGAAGTTAAAGCTTTTGGAGCTGATTCTGATGATTCTGATGATTCTGTGAAGAAGTGAAATTGCAGGATACTGATCGTGACTTATGCTGCAGAAATAGAAGAAACTGGACAGTGCAGAGCAGATCTGGGGAATCAATACCATTGTCGTAGCATAGCAGTTTGATTAGGGCAACACTGTTTTTCCACGTGGCATTCCGCGTTTTAGTGCCTGGGAACCTTATAAATAGTCATTTTATCAGAATATCGAAAGAGGCTGCGGCAGAAGGCTTCAGGATTGATTTAGCTCCATAGAAACTCCATCTTTTACATCTTTTTCAATCAATATTTATTCTAGGGATGATGATTTGGAATTATTGGATGTTTATCATGATTTCTAGGAACTAAACTCATTTTTTCCTAGAATCGATGTAGCCAACTTTGGGCAGATTGCAATTATTTTGTGATATTGTTTGGATGATCTCAATTATGTTTATTTAATCTACTTGTTCTTAATGCTCTAGTTGATTGGCCACCAATTGGATGAATTAGTATAGGAATCCGACACTCGGGAGAGGGGATTATTTATATGCACAATGGTAGATTAACATAGGACATTGTTGAATCGGGAGATTGACAATTCTTATGAGCCATAGAGAAACGGATTACCATCACTTAATGAACTCTATTATTTAATTCTGAATCGGGAGGTTAGGATTAGGTAATTTGGGTATGACTATTTAAAACTCGGGAGAGATAAACAGGAAATAGTTTAGGCTATAAACAAATTGAAATCAAAAGAACAATTGATCAAAGGAATTGTATGAACCCTAGTTAGGTGAAGTCGAGTTCTAGGAATATTTTACCATTGATATTTTCATTCGTAATAATTGTGATTTGTTTTGAGTAATTTGTTCCGTAATTAATAGTTAGAATAGTAATTAGGATCTTAACCATTATAAATTACTTTTTCTAAATAAAGTTCAAGGTTGTTGATTACAGTGATTTGCGATAGGCACAATTCCCTGTGGGACGATACTTATATTTACTCTATACTCGAAAACTGACCTGTGTACTTGCAGTAGTGTTTCATTTGAGCACGACAAGTTTTCTGGCGCCGTTGTCGGGGAATTGTTGTTTCATTTTTCGTTAACACTGTTTCCCAATAGCCTTTACTTTAATTTAGATTTTTATTTTTGTTTTAATTTACTATCTACAAATTTTTATTTTAGGTGAATGGTAAAAACCCGCAGAAGTGGAAATACAGACATAAAAGAAGAGTTAGACCCAGAAATTGAGAGAACCATCAGGCAAATTCAACAGAACAGATTTGAAGAGAAAGACAGAAATTTAATCATGGCAGAGGAAAATCAGCAGCAGTGAGCTATACGCGATTACTTTACCTCAGTTATGAATCAGAATTTTGCTGCTATAAGAGAGGTTCCTGTAAACTGTAATAACTTTGAGTTGAAGCCGGCATTGATCAATATGGTTATGCAAAATCAATTTGGAGGTTCGGCCTTAGAGGATCCTAACACACATTTAACAAGTTTTCTGCAGATTTGCAGCACCATTAAGATTAGTGGAGCCCCTGATGATGCTATTCAACTGAGATTGTTTCCATTTTCTCTTCGGGATAAAGCCTTGAGCTGGTATCAAAATTTGCCAGCAGGAAGCATTCCGACATGGGCAGTGATGGCATAAAAATTCTTAGCAAAGTACTTCCCACCAGGAAAGACAATGCAGATGAGATTAAAAATTGCCCAGTTCACACAGTTGGATCAAGAACCATTACATGAGGCATGGGAGCGATTTAAAGAGTTATTGCGTAAATGCCCTCAGCATGGATATGATGAAGGAAACCAAATACAAGTTTTCTACAGAGGCATGACTCCGCAGACACGAGCTACTGTGGATGCTTCAGCAGGAGGTTCACTGTGGTCTAAGACACCTGATCAAGCTATGCAGTTAATTGAGGAGATGGCTATAAACAGCAGCCAATGGCAAGGTAAAGAGCTAATGTCAGAAGAGTAGCAGGTATGCATGAGTTAGATACGCAGACAGCCATCCTAGCAAGACTTGAGCAGATTTCAACACAAATTTCTTCAATGGGTATACAAGGGCCGCAAGCTATGATTCATCATGACAGCACAAATCCTAACTTGATGGGGACAGATTTGGAGCAGGTGAATTATGTTAATAATCGTAACTTTGGTTTTCAAGGAAATCGAGTTCCTAACTACTACCAGCCAGCATTCAGAAACCATGAGAATCTACCTTATGGTAACTCTAAAAACGTTCTAAACCCACCAGCAGCAAGTAACAGCAATACAGGATTCAATAACCAAGGGAATTCCCAAGGTTATGGTGGAGTTAAAAGGAACGAATTTGAGGAGTTCATGGTTGAAACTAGAACAAGATTTAGTAAAACTGATGCGCGATTAGAGAACGTGGAAGCTAAACTATCAGAGATGAATACCAGTCTTGGTGCACAGATAAAGTTTGTTGAGACCACTTTGGGACAGCTAGCTGCAGCTGTCAGTTCTTTAAATGAAAGAGGTAAGTTTCCAAGTGACACAGTGCTCAATCCGAAAGAACACTGCAATGCTATATCTTTGAGAAGTGGGAACACATATGAGCCACCGAAGGTAGCAGAGAAAGAAGGAACTGCACCAATAACTGAGATGAAAAAGAAGTAGACTGAACCTGTTATGACAAAGGATGCAGAATCAGAAACAGTAAAACAGGGAGTTAATTCTAAACCCTTTAGTAAACTTTTTCCTGATAATCCTCCTTTGTTAAAACCATCTATTCCTTATCCTCAAGCTTTGTACAAAAGGAAGATTGAATCTGAGTTTAAGAAATTTCTTGATATATTTAAGAAATTACATATTAACATTCTGTTAGTTGATGCTCTGCAGCAGATGCCACATTATGCAAAGTTCATGAAAGAAGTGCTGTCAAAGAAACGGAAACTTGAAGATTATGAAACTATCAACTTGACAGAAGAATGCAGTGCAATTTTGCAGCAGAAGTTACCGCAAAAATTGAAAGACCCTGGAAGCTTTACTATTCCATGCGAGATTGAAGGATCGAAAGTGGGTAAGGCATTGTGTGATCTAGGTGCTAGCATAAATTTAATGCTTTTATCTATTTTTAGGAACCTAGGTCTTGGAGAGGTAAAGCCGACTACCATAACACTGCAACTAGCGAATAGATCGATTACTTATCCAGAGGTATAATAGAAGATGTACTTGTTAAGGTTGATAAGTTAATTTTCCCTGCCGATTTTGTAGTCTTAGATTATGAAGAGGACAGAGAAATTTCACTTATACTTGGGAGACCATTCCTTGCCACTGGGAGAGCACTAATAGATGTTCAGAGAGGGAAATTAACCCTGAGGATGAATGATGAATCAGTTATGTTCAACATCTATAAGGCGATGAAATTTGCTGATGAGCCAGAAACATGTAAGTTGATTGAAGTAGTGCAGAGTTGTGTAAGAGAAGTTGAAACAAAGGAAGCACCAACTGATCCTATGGCTCAATGTCTGGTAAATTCAGTTTCTAATTTAGATGATGAATTACTAACTGATAAACTTAAAAGTTGTGTTGTTACTTTGGAAGCCAATCCATTAGAAAGTACGACTACAACAACTAAGGAGAAGATTGACAAGTCACAAGTAAGTGAAAAACAAGAAGGCAAAACTGAATTGAAAGAAGCCATTTGAGGTATGCCTTTTTAGGTGATGATAGTACTTTTCCTGTAATTATTTCATCATTTTTATTAGTTGCAGAGGAAGACAAGTTGCTTAGAATTTTAAGAGAGCACAAACCGACAATTGGATGGTCTATTGCTGACATCAAAGGAATTAGTCCCTCTGTTGTGATGCACAAAATTCGATTAGAGGAAAATCATAAACCCTCTAATGAACCACAAAGAAGACTAAATCCAGCAATGAAAGAAGTTGTTAGAGCTGAGATCTTAAAATTATTAAATGCTGGTATTATATATGCTATATCTGATAGTTCTTGGGTGAGTCCTGCGCAGGTTGTACCTAAAAAGGGTGGAATGACAGTAGTTCGTGACACAAACGATGAAATCATATCCACCATAACTGTAACGGGATGGAGAGTTTGCATCGATTATAGGAAGCTGAACAAAGCTACTAGGAAAAACCACTTCCCGCTTCCTTTCATCGACCAAATGCTAGACAGACTAGCCGGACACAGTTATTATTGCTTTTTAAATGGTTACTCAGGCTATAACCAGATTGCAATAGCCTCAGAAGATCAAGAGAAAACAACATTCACTTGCCCATATGGAACTTTCGCATATAGAAGGATGCCTTTCGGGTTGTGTAACGCCCCAGCAACCTTCTAGAGATGCATGATGTCAATTTTCGCTGACATGGTTGAACAGATAATGAAAGTCTTCATGGATGACTTCTCGGTATTTGGTAGGACTTTTGACCAATGTTTATCTAATTTGGTACTTGTTTTGCAGAGATGTGAAGAGACAAATCTTGTCTTAAATTGGGAGAAGTGTCATTTTATGGTGCAAGAAGGGATCGTCCTTGGATACAAAATTTTAGCTCACGGCATTGAGGTGGATAGAGCTAAAGTCGCTGCTATTGAAAAGCTTCCTCCTCCAAAATCAGTTAAAGCCGTGAGGAGCTTTTTAGGACATGCAAGATTTTATCGTAGATTTATTAGGGACTTTTCAAAAATCTCAAAACCTTTATGTCATTTATTGGAAAAAGATGCTGACTTTGTCTTTGATGATTTTTGCTTGCAGGCATTTGAAAAGATCAAGAAGGAGCTTATTTCTGCACCTATTATGATCACACCAGATTGGACAGAACCATTTGAACTGATGTACGACGCGAGTGATTTTACAATTGGAGCTATCCTTGGACAGAAAAGAGACAAGATTTTTCGGGCTATTTATTATTCAAGTAGGACCTTAGATGATGCTCAGAAAAATTACACTACAACAGAGAAGGAGATGCTTGCAGTTGTACATGCATTTGACAAGTTCAGACCATATCTAATTGGAAGCAAGGTCATTGTCTATACAGATCATGCAGCTATTCGTTATCTATTTACAAAAAAAGACACCAAACCCAGACTTATTAGATGGATCTTGCTTTTGAAGAATTTGATTTTGAAATCAAGGATAAAAAAGGATCTGATAATGTTATAGCTGATCATTTATCTAGATTGGAGCAATCTGAAATTCAGCAAGAACAACCTATTCAAGAGGGATTTCCAGATGAGACAATTATGAAGATTGATGAAAATCTACCTTGGTTCGCAGACATAGTGAATTACTTAGCAGGAGGACTAATGCTAAGTGGTTTAACGTACCAACAGAGGAAGAAATTCTTCCATGATGTCAACTCATATTTTTGGGATGATCTTCTGCTGTTTAAGAAGTGTCCAGACCAGATTATAAGACGATGTATGCCGGAAGATGAAGCTCAGGAAATTCTGCACCACTGCCATGCTGCAGCATATGGAGGACATTTTGGTGCAGAACGTACATAGCAAAGGTGTTGCAGTCAAGTTTCTATTGGCCTAGTGTGTTTAAAGATAGTTACATATTTGTAAAAACATGTGACAGATGTCAAAGGGTTGGAAACATCACAAGAAGGCATGAATTACCTTTGACAAATATTTTAGAAGTGGAAATCTTTGATGTATGGGGTATAGATTTTATGGGACCGTTTCCTCCATCTTTTGGGAAGCTATACATTCTCCTTTCTATTGATTATGTCTCTAAGTGGGTTGAGGCAATAGCAACACCAGCAAATGATGCAAAAGTGGTAATTCGGTTTCTGCACAAGAATATATTGACAAGATTCGGTACCCCACGAGCTATTTTGAGTGATAAAGGCACTCATTTTTGTAACAAAATCTTTAATGGTTTGATGTCAAAATATGGAATTCGACATAAAGTAGCTCTCGGTTATCATCCGCAGACAAATGGCCAAGCTAAAATTTCAAACTGAGAAGTGAAGTTGATATTGGAGAAGACTGTCCACCTGAATAGAAAAGACTGGGCTAACAAGTTAGATGACGCACTTTGGGCATATAGGACAGCCTATAAGACTCCAATTGGAATGTCTCCCTATAGGTTGGTATTTAGTAAGGCATGTCATCTACCTGTAGAGCTTGAGCACCGAGCTTATTAGGCCATTAAGAAGCTCATTTGTTTTATCATAAAACAACCACAACTGCAAAATAATTTTTACGAAGCTTATTAGGAAGCTTATTAGGAAGCTCATTTGTTTTATCATAAAACAACCACAACTGCAACCACATCAACTCATTTGTTTTATCATAAACTCATTTGTTTTATCAACTCATTTGTTTTATCATAAACTCATTTGTTTTATCATAAAACAACCACATCAAGGCTAAACCCATCTCTCGGGAATACCTTGATTCATTGAATCACATCTCTTTTAAAAAAACATAAATCGGGACATTACCCCTCCCTCGGGTTTGTCTTGGTCTATCTAGACCGTATGATATCATGTGAGGCATGTAGGTTACTGTATGAAAATCGAGGACTATGGCCATACTTTGTCCCTGTGATCCCAGGCTACATGGATCCCGGTGTGCGGGGCATCACAACTGCAACGGGAGGTGGGGTCAAATCCTACCCGCCAGAATATCAAGTAACATCATAGAGTCATCATGACTGCACGGTACAACGTACTCCGTGTGACATACACGATACATCGTACTCCGTGGACCTATATCATAGTCTGGGGGTGCCTGTCGTAGGTCTTATCCACCCCAATACTATGTCGATAACCAACCCATGTTTCAAAGTATACGTGCGAGCATCTCAACTCTCTGTGACACACAGTCTACAGGAGGCTTCCGTACGACTATATGCATGTCAACTCACGTCTAGTGCGAGCGAAGCTCCAGCACCACGCTATGCATATCATGATATCTAAAATCTCGTGCGAGCGAAGCTCCAGCACGGTTTTGTGCACACACAAATTTCTCGTACAAGCAATGCTCCAGTACGGCTTTTCATGAGAAATAAATCAGTAAACTTGAGTGCGAGAAAGATTCTAGCACTCTTTCTATTCATGTAAATACGATAGGTGGCTCAATCTTGATAAAACATCTTTTAAAATAGTAACAAGTACAAACCGGTACCTTTTCGTATAATTCTTGAAATCAATAGCCAACCTATGTGTATATTTGCTTAAATCAAAGCAATACATTTATATAAAACATTAAAACAGGATAATCATGCAATTTATCTGCCTTACTACCCTTTTTATAAATTTTACTCCCAGGGGCAAAATCGTCTTTTTCCTTTATTCAACTATGCCCCGGTTTTTTGTAAAAATTATTATTTCGTTTCTAGATACTTTAAGAAATTCTAAACCCTATACATCTCCTCAAAATTACGTATAGGTATCTCTATGCACCTACAAAATTTTCTTACCTCGATTTACGCGCAAACTTATCTCGTCTCGATAATATCCAATCTCTCAGTCCAACTGCGCGTCAATCAAATCTACGAAACTGCATATAACCATATATTTTGGGTTAATTCACTTATTTTTATCAGTATATCACATTTACTGATCAAATCTAACGTACTGGGCCCGTTTTATTTTATTGAGCCCAATTGTACCTTAATGGACCTTGACCCATTTTCAGCCCGTTTATACTATTTAAATCCTTTCTTCGGGTTTACTGGGCTCATTCAGCTTACCAATAATCATCGGGCTTCGTTCCAAACTTATTGGATAGCCCGTATACTATTTACGGTAATTATGTTACAATTTCGATAAATATCCCTTTTATACAGAATTATTCCGTAAATTCCGTAAAATAATCGAAACTCTGTATTAAAGGACTCTGATTGTCGAAATTAAAATATACTTACCCAATATGATGCGGGATATGAAAATTGGAGCTCAATCGGCTCTCGCTCGGGTTCTGTCGTAAAATTGCACAATTATATATTTAATCCCGGGTTACTTTTCGATTAAATATAATTTAAATAAATTTCTCGAAAGTCAAATCGATCACTTTTGACCTCTTACCGACTTACCCGAAGTCCGGTGTATCCCCGAAAGTTCTTTCCCTTTTTTCCTTTTTCTCCTTTTTTTCCCTTCTTTCTTGGTTGAACCGGTTCAGTCCGGTTCAACCCGGTTCAGACCGGTCCGATTCAGCCGGTTCAATCCGGTTCACCTCTTTGCTGAACCGGTCTGTACCGGTTCAGACCTTCCCACCACCGTTCACTGCGTTTCCGACCGGTTCTCGGCTCGTTTCTGGCGCCATTCGACTTGTCTTTGGCCAGGCAACCTTCGACTGGCCTCGATCGGGACCGAATCACCGTCGATGGCCGTCATTCCTCTCTTCTCCCTCTCGGCCTTCTCTCCCTCGATCCGCCAGATTCCAACGGTTTCGTCGGCCAATACCGGTCTCAAAAGAACCGGCTCATCCTCCCGAACACACCGGTGGCCTCCGTTCACGCCCAGCAGCCTTGGATCGCCGGTATCGACCATGTTTTCCCCGTGGGCTTTTCTTCCTCTGTTCGGTGATTTTCGGCCTCCTTGGCGCGCGTCACCGGTGCCAACGGCTTCGCCGGCCTGTCCTCTTCCTCCTCGATCCTTCGTCGGAGGGTGATGATTGCCGGTGGCCGTGGGTCGGGCGGGCCACGCGCGGGTCATCCTCGTTTCCTTGGTTCTTCTCTCTCCCTGATAACATTTTTCGATTTCTTCTTGTTCTTTTTTTTTTTACAATTATTATTATTTTTATTTATTATTATTTATAATTTAGTTTATTATTATTATATTCATTATTTTATTATTATTTTGCCAAAAATATCAACCAAAATTATTATTTTATTCAAATTAATTTATTTAATTTTATTTAATTAATTTATTATATTTGTAATCATTTTTTCGGTATAATTATTTTGTATTTTCGAGATATTGTCCCAAGTGACTTTTCGGTATTTCTAAAAATTTTGGCTCTTGATCAATTGGACTCGAAATTTAATTATTTCTTCGTTATTGATCAAGATTCTCAAATCCATTATTTTTAATTAAATTTTTCCTGTCGAATTATACTGGTTTTCGATCTTTTGACCGTTTTGCCATTCACGTGTTCGGGATTAAATTAACCTGACTTCCCTTCACAAATACTAATTCATTTTGTGTTTTTAAATAAATTCGGGTCTTACAAAATCTCCCCCACTTAAGAAATTTGGTCCTCCAAATTAGAACCAAGTTAGTCTGTAAATCATTCCGAATATTTCACACATATCATACTCTTTAACTCTTATGTGACTTTTTCGGAGTGTACTACTATCAAAGGACTTTAATTAGGGAGATCATCTTAATCTCAATACTTTCTCCTTCCTGTTTTAATACTCGAATCAATTTTCCAATCATACGTTATACTTTCATTGAGCTAAACTGTTGGAGCTCATATCTGGTTACATACGCTGGGTCCGAATAGTATTTCTGAAGCATCATAAGATAGGACACATTGTGGATGCCTATTTATTTAGGTAGTAACGCCAACCTATAGGTCTTATCTCCCACTTTGTCCAATCTCTTTCTGAATCTCGTCACATCCTTATGTTATGTCCTAAAGGCATGTAACTTCCAACAATACTAATTCACCCTCGGTGAATTTCAATGGTTTCTGTATCTTGTCAGCATAGCTTGTCTATCTACTCTGAGGTGTTCTTAATCCTTCACAATTAACTGAACATCCTCAGAGGTTTGTCTTACCAATTCAGGAACAATTTTCTATCTGTCACCCACTTCTTCTTATCCAAATCAGGGAAACAACCCTTACGACCGTACAATGCCTCATCTGAAGTCATCTTGATACTCAAGTGACAACTATCATTATTGACGAATTCGATTAGTAACAATTGATAATCCCAGGAGCTTATCAGATAAATGTCACACGCTCTCATCATATCCTCCAGAACTTGTACAGTCCTCTCTGACTGACCATCTATCTGAGGATGGAAAGCTGTGCTAACACTCAGTTAGGTTCCCAATAGCTTCCTGAAAATCGTTCCCAGAAGTAGGAAGTGAAGCGAGAATCCCTATATGATACAATGCTCACTGGAAAAATACTTGGTGTTCCACAATTTTTCATACACATAAATCCGCCTATACACTCAGAGTATCAGGGGATTTCATAACCAGAAGGTGGGTAAACTTAGTCAATCTATCGACTATCACCCAGATAGTCTCGTGATTCATTCGGGTCTTCTATAACCCATCACGAAATTCATGGTAACTTGTTCCCATTTCCGTGTCGATATAGGTAGAAACTGCAATAACCCTGCAAACTTCTATTGTTTTACCTTACTCTGCTGACATACGAGACACTTTTTCATAATCTCTACCATGTCTCTTTTCATATCTGACCACCAATTCCCTTTTCTAAGATTTCGATATATTTATTACTTCTTGGATGCACTGTATATCCCGAAGAGTGAGCTTCTGACAATAACATTATATCATCATTGTGGTCCTAGGGGGCACTTATATTATCTCAGAACCTCAGTAAG
Source organism: Firmiana major (assembly GCA_033439115.1). Taxonomy (NCBI): domain Eukaryota; kingdom Viridiplantae; phylum Streptophyta; class Magnoliopsida; order Malvales; family Malvaceae; genus Firmiana; species Firmiana major. The sequence continues at coordinate 9,410,602 of CM065908.1, read as the reverse complement.
CCATCATCACTCTCTGTGAACTTTGTCACTGTACCCTTCTGAATCTGACCCATACTATCGACACCATGCCGATCATCACGCTAAGCCTGTCAAATTCGGTCACTCAAATTCGGTTCTAATCTCAGGCTAGCTGTTACACAATCATTGTCATCATCAGAAGGGATCACATCACTACTGAGGCTTACAACTGCTCTATCAGCTCACGCTCCCTGACCATCATATGTAATACCATCTCGAGGCTCTTTCTGCTCAAGGCATCAGCCATCACATTAGCCTTTCCTGGGTGGTACAATTTTCCACAATCAAAATCTTTCAGAAGCTCTAACCCACTATGTATTCTCATATCCGACTCTTTCTGTAAAAACAGATACTTGGGGTTTTTATGATCAGTGCATACCTGAAATTTCTCGCCATGTACATAGTATTGTCATATACTCAATACAACCACTATCGCTGTCAACTTTACATCATGAGTTGGATAGTCCTTTCATGATCCTTGAGCTCTCAGGATCCATAATCAACTATCTTCCCCTTTTGCATCAATACACAGCTCATTCATTATTTTGAGGTATCCATAGACTCATGAGAAACCTCTTAATCTGTTGGATATGGTGAGAATAAATGCAGTGGTCAGTTTATTACTTCAGTACACCGAAACTCCTGTTACGTCTATCATCCAATTCAAATACAACTTTTTCTAAGTTAAACGTGTCAATAAAGTAGTCCATTTCGAGAACTCTTAAGAAATCATCTGTAAAAAAAAATTTCCAATTGTTGCTTATAATTTTCCTGGACTGTAATTACACTCAAAATATCATCAATATGGATGATAACAAATTGGTCCAGGTAAAGTTTAAATATTTCATCGTAGTTGAGTTCCATTGAATATTTTAATTACCCATATCCTTGACCTATATACTCATAAACGTATAATGTTCTTTTCGAAATCGCTTCCGTTGAAGCTACTAACCCGCGTCATTTTCTTTTTCTTATATTAACGGCTTTTATAAAATTTTAAATTTTTAAACCTTCCTGATTAATCGAATTCTATATTTCTTATCGTACCCGTAAAGGTACCCTAATTTTAAATTTATATATTACGACTGTCAATTTCAATTTATAAGTTATGTGTATACTTTTTGACGCTGTCAAGTCTTCAGGCGGGGAGGTATTTTGAAATACCTTTATTAACCCTCAGACTTGACCACAATTACTTTACATATTAGTCCATGTGGTCACAATTCATATTCGCTACTAATTGCTTTAATCCAAATTACTTCACGTATCAGAGATATTCGTACCTTGCATACGCCTCTTCCAGTCTATCTCGTATTCAGGATTTATCACAAAACTTATCTCTTTTCGTATATCAATTATAACGAAACTCTGTCATTATTCATTTCGTGAGTACAATCATTTGCTCCTTTAATTTCAATCGCTGCACCCCTTTTATTAGTTGTCAAAACTTACCGTATACTTTCCAGTGATATTTTCACCCCTATTTTCAACTTACAATTTCTTCATAATTATTTCGTTAGTTAACCCTCCTTCGTTGGGGTACTAACTATCAGCATTATGCCCATGGGTGTAGGCATTCACGTCTTTTACTAACTTATATACAAATGAAGGCGGTATGTCTAAATACGTGGCACCAGGATTAATTAAAATAATTACTTCACTATTCATAACTAGTGTGGTATCTTTCACCACATCATATGACACATCAGAAATGTCCTGGTCCAAGGCATACACTCGCCCTCGTCCAACAGCCTACTTTCCTCTTTCTCTTCGGCTGTGGCCTCCCTTTTCGATGCAGCTATCTCATTCATCCAGTCGTCAGTAACTATTGGTTTCTTTACTTCGCTATATACCGAAGGGGTGTGAAAATCTTTATAGTCTGAGGTATCTGTTTAGGCTTTACCCTGCCTATCCTCAACAACATGCATAGACTGAGTAAACAACCCCGAAATATTTTCTACACTCCACTCCATTCTCTCGGAGCGTGTCTCAATACTGTTTGGTCTCTTTGTAGGACCCTGTGGAGTATGCTCAACATCAGCCTCCACTTCACTCTCATCTTGAGTCTCATGTGACGGCTCATTCGACTCTCAGGCCGATCTCTACGGCCTCGAGCATATGTACTCGCCCCTCTACCATAGCAGCTATCATTTATAAAAACTAGATTCTTACATTCGAAATTAAATTCTTAGTTGCAGTTCCATCTTGATATACATAATTGTATCTAAACAATGCACAGTACATGGGGATGTAAGTTTACTTAACCACTAACACCGATCATATCAGGCCAACTCTGCTCTGATACCATCTTTTCTGTCACGACCCAAATTACCTAAAAATCAGAGTAAATTTTTCACTTTTTCATTTCCTTACCCGTCGTGAACAGTTACACTACTAAACAGTTGGGCTATGATTCGGTGTTAGTCACCTCTCACCTATTTATCTTTCCATTTTCATATTTCATTTACATATCAATTTATTTAAACTAAATACATCCCCAATATTAAATCCATATACAGTACTGTGCATCTATATGTTCAGATACAAAATTATACAAATGTGTATACCTGGTCTTGATAAGAAGCAGCGGATATGACTACTGTCGTTCTCTTATACTGAATATACCCTGTGGGGTGGAAAATGAAAGGGTGAGCATAAACAGCTCAGTAAGGCAAAAATGTAAGCAGGTAGATAACTATACTATCTACATGCTGATAATGTCATGATATAAAATCGTTTACTTTTGGAGCATGAGGTAAGATTAAAACGATGTCACATGTATGTATATATCATATACAAGAAATCATGACATCGACATATAATTCAAAGATGGAAAAATCATCATGTATGTCATCTCATGCTCGTCACATTTAAAACTTATTTGTTTCATCATAAACTCATCACGTTAAAGCTCATTTGTTTTATCATAAAACAACCACATCAAGGCTAAACTCATCTCTCGGGAATACCTTGATTCATTGAATCACATCTCTTTTAAAAAAACATAAATCGGGACATTACCCCTCCCTCGGGTTTGTCCTGGTCTATCTAGACCGTATGATATCATGTGAGGCATGTAGGTTACTGTATGAAAATTGAGGACTATGGCCATACTTTGTCCCTGTGATCCCAGGCTACACGGATCTCGGTGTGCGGGGCATCACAACTGCAACGGGAGGTGGGGTCAAATCCTACCTGCCAGAATATCAAGTAACATCATAGAGTCATCATGACTGCATGGTACAGCGTACTCCGTGTGACATACACGGTACATCGTACTCCGTGGACCCATATCATAGTCTAGGGGTGCCTGCCGTAAGTCTTATCCACCCCAATACTATGTCGATAACCAACCCATGTCTCAAAGTATACGTGCGAGCATCTCAACTCTCTGTGACACACAGTCTACAGGAGGCTTCCGTACGACTATATGCATGTCAACTCACGTCTAGTGCGAGCGAAGCTCCAGCACCACACTATGCATATCATGATATCTAAAATCTCGTGCGAGCGAAGCTCCAGCACGGTTTTGTGCACACACAAATTTCTTGTACGAGCAATGCTCCAGTACGACTTTTCATGAGAAACAAATCAATAAACTTGAGTGCGAGAAAGACTCTAGCACTCTTTCTATTCACGTAAATACGATAGGTGACTCAATCTTGATAAAACATCTTTTAAAATAGTAACCGACACAAGCCAGTACATTTTCGTATAATTCAAGAAATCAATAGCCAACCTATGTGTATATTTGCTTAAATCAAAGCAATACATTTATATAAAACATTAAAACAGGATAATCATGCAATTTATCTGCCTTACTACCCTTTTTATAAATTTTACTCCCAGGGGTAAAATCGTCTTTTTCCTTTATTCACCTATGCCCCGATTTTTCGTAAAAATTATTATTTCGTTTCTAGATACTTTAAGGAATTCTAAACCCTGTACATCCCCTCAAAATTACGTATAGGTATCTCTATGCACCTACAAAATTCTCTTACCTCGATTTACGCGCAAACTTACCCCGTCTCGATAATATCCGGTCTCTCAGTCCAACTGCGCATCAATCAAATCTACGAAACTGCATATAACCACATATTTTGGGTTAATTCACTTATTTTTATCAGTATGTCACATTTACTGATCAAATCTAACGTACTAGGCCCGTTTTATTTTATTGGGCCCAATTGTACCTTAATGGGCCTCGACCCATTTTCAGCCCGTTTATACTATTTAAATCCTTTCTTCGGGTTTACTGGGCTCATTCAGCTTACCAATAATCATCGGGCTTCGTTCCAAACTTATTGGATAGCCCGTATACTATTTACGGTAATTATGTTGCGATTCCGATAAATATCCCTTTTATACAGAATTATTCCGTAAATTTCGTAAAATAATCGAAACTCTGTATTAAAGGACTCTAATTGTCGAAATTAAAATATACTTACCCAATATGATGCGGGGTACAAAAATTGGAGCTCAATCGGCTCTCGCTCGGGTTCTGTCGTAAAACTGCACAATTATATATTTAATCCCGGGTTACTTTTCGATTAAATATAATTTAAATAAATTTCTTGAAAGTCAAATCGGTCACTTTTGACCTCTTACCGACTTACCCAAAGTCCGGTGTATCCGCAAAAGTTCTTTCCCTTTTTCTCTTTTTCTCCTTTTTTCCCCTTCTTTCTTGGTTGAACGGGTTTAGCCCGGTTCAAACTGGTCCGATTTAGTCGGTTCAATCCAGTTCACCTCTTTGCTGAACCAGTCCGTACCGGTTCAGACCTTCCCGCCGTCGTTCACGGCGTTTTCGGTCGGTTCTCGGCTCGTTTCTGGCGCCATTCGACTCGTCTTTGGCCAGGCAACCTTCGACTGGCCTCGATCGGGACCGAATCACTGCCGATGGCCGCCGTTCCTCTCTTCTCCCTCTCGGCCTTCTCTCCCTCGATCCACTAGATTACGACGATTTCGTCGGCCAATACCGGTATCAAAAGAACGATTCATCCTCCCGATCACACCGGTGGCCTCCGTTCACGCCCAGCAGCCTTGGATCGTCGGTATCGACCATGTTTTCCCCGCGGGCTTCTCTTCCTCTGTTCGGCGATTTTCGGCCTCCTTGGCGCGCGTCGCCGGTGCCAACAGCTTCGCCGGCCTATCCTCTTCCTCCTCGATCCTTCGTCGGAGGGTGATGATCGCCGTGGCCGTGGGTCGGACGGGCCACGCGCGGGTCATCCTCGTTTCCTTAGTTCTTCTCTCTCCCCGATAACATTTTTCGATTTCTTCTTGTTCTTTTTTTTTATTTTTTTACAATTATTATTATTTTTATTTATTATTATTTATAATTTAGTTTATTATTATTATATTCATTATTTTATTATTATTTTTCCAAAAATATCTACCAAAATTATTATTTTATTCAAATTAATTTATTTAATTTATTTATTATATTTTTAATCATTTTTTCGGTATAATTTTTTTGTATTTTCGGGATATTGTCCCGAGTGACTTTTCGGTATTTCTAAAAATTTCGGCTCTTGATCAAGTGGACTCGAAATTTAATTATTTCTTCGTTATTGATCAAAATTCTCAAATCCATTATTTTTAATTAAATTTTTCCTGTCGAATTATACTGGTTTTTGATCTTTTGATCATTTTGCCCTTCACGTGTTCGGGATTAAATTAACCTAACTTCCCTTCACAAATACTAATTTATTTCGTGTTTTTAAATAAATTCGGGTCTTACAGGTAACGTGTAACATGAAATCTAGAGGCTCAGGTTTTACAGTAAGTTTACATGCAAAATGGGGTGATATTTAAAAAAAGTGCGTAGAACCTGAATCCAATAATACATGTGCCTCGTGATTACAAATTAAAAGCTTACCCTGAATGGTCTCAGTGGAAGCATCAGCAGTCTCTCAGTCCAAGGCAAAGACTCTCCCATGAGTGACAGGCTCCTTGCCTTTCTCTGCTGCAGTAGCCTGTCTCTATGGGACTTGTCTATTTAGAGCTTGCCTCACAGGTTGTCGTGGTAGCTCTGGGGGCTGTGGGGCCTTATTCAGTAGGCAATCGTTAATCAGGTGTCCCCTCTCTCCACACCTAAAACAGCTCTCTGTGGCCCTGTAACAAATACCTTCATGGGGTTTACCGCACTCCCTACATAACGTCCCATATAGCTGCGGACCTCTAGTAGTCTGTGGAGCAGGTACAGGAATGGTGGGCCAATCAACCCTAGTCCTAGACTCATCTGTCCTCTGCCTCTTAGGCTAGTCCCTCCGAAAATCCTGTCTCACCAACTCCATCCGCTTACTCTCATCTTTATTCTTTCCCTTAAGGCCATACTCCGTCTGTGTAACATTCAGGCCCCTCTCAACCATCTGTGCTCTTTCCAGGGCATCTTGAAATTCAGTAATCCATAACCCCAAAAGACGATCTTGAATAGCTGGCCTCAACCCTGCTAGAAACCTCTCAGTCCGACGCTCTTCATTCTGGAACGTCTCTGGATCATACCTCATCAGCATAGTGAACTTACTTTCGTACTCATCCATGGTCATACTGCCCTGTACCAAATTCAGAAATTCCATCCTCAACTTTTGCTGGGTAGCTAGTGGAACATACTGCTTCCTAAAGGCTGTGGAGAATACACCCAACTAATCACCGGATGCTGAGCAGTCAGAAGGACCTTGGTGGATCCCCACCAATACTCTGCTTGGCCTTGCAGCATGTAGGTGGCCATGGAAACCTTCTCAACATCAGAACATCCCAAAAAATCAAAGATCTTCCCAAGGCTCCCAGCCACTCTTCAGCCTCTACTGGATTCTTAATTCCCTTAAATGCTTGAGGCCTCATCTTCAGGAAATCCCTCATCCTACCGACATCCCTCTCCTCCCTCTAGACCTGTACGGGAGGCTGAGGCGCCATAGGTACTGACAAAACTGGTGGAGGAGGAGGTGGTGCTTGTGGCGGAGTTGGCACCGGAGTAGGGATCGGTGCTGTGCCAGCTAAATCAAAAGCATTTGCCCCTAAGTGTTGGGCAACCATGGCAGCTATCGATTCCAGTCCTCGCTCGAGACGTTGCTCCAACCGCTGTTCAAATCGAGCCATACGAGTATTGGGGCTCTCTGGCTGCGGTGGAGGAGGTGGAGGTGGCTGAGCCTGCCTCCGAGGACGTCCGCGTTCTCCACTCATCGTGCAGTGATCTAATACCTGCGTGTAATTTCAAAGATCAAACCTTAAAGTCATTAGGTATACATTACCTACAACCAGACAAGCATAGACATTGGGATGTAATTTAATCCTTATTTTCGACATTGGCAGTACTAGACAACCTTCGCTCTGATACCACTTAAACTGTAATGACCCTTGACCCTTGAAAACTGGGGAAATTTTTTTTTTGAACTTAATTTTTCCACTTATTCCATTATTCACTTAGGTTGCATTCCTGCTCTGTGTCAAATCACTTTTCTTAATTCTTAATTCGTAATTATATTTAAATTCCATATTTTGACCTATATGGTCGATAGAAATTCCGGCAGCATAACGGCTTACATATGAGCCTACCCACCTGCAAATCAATTGTTTCGACAATCCTAGATATCCACAACTACCAAGCATGCTTTCCAACAATCCTAGATATCCACAACTATCAAGCATACTTTCCAAATCCACCTTTACAATTCAATACATCTATTTTGATTTAATACTAGTCATCTTAAATTATAATCCCACAATAATAATGTTTACATCGTTTTCCTTACAAATTACATCCCAACAAAATATTCCCAATATATGTCTGTGCGTACAAATGTGTCTGGTAGAGGAATGTAATTGTATACCTTGACTGCGTGTACAAAAAGTAGCCTAGGGTAGCTCTTTCCACCAGCCTACGTCGTGTACGCGGCAGGTAGCGTCTATTGATCACTGCAAATAATCTGAAGGGTAGAGGGGTGAGCTTTCAGAAAAAAGCCCAATAAGAAACGCATTTAAAATGATCATGGTGGCTAAATCACATTAAATGCATGATAAAACCAAGAGATACGTTTCTTTACAAATATCACATAGCTTTCAAAAAGCGTATATATAAAACATAATCGATAGAAATATAATTTCGAAGTAACAAATCTATTCAGTTACATCACAATCTATCGAAACATACAAAACTCCAGAATATTTCAAATCCGATAGAATTTCAAAAGCATAACTGATGCAAAAACATATATCGAAGGATCAAAATCATATAGCATAGTTCATATCGGATGGGGACTTGGCTAACTTATAGAGAGAAATCATAAATATGCCTGAAGACAGGATTCATATACGCCACAAGGGTGCGCATGACAAAAATGCATTGATCGTATGGCACTTTGTATCTGTAGGACTCAAGAGGTGGCCCCCACAGTAACATAGACTGTGTGGCACTTTGCTCACACATAACTCAAGAGGTGGCCCCCACGATCGCATGTTATTGTGAACCGCATGGCACTTTGCTCCCACAGAACTCAAGAGGTGGCCTCCACGTTCGCATGTCTTTGTGATCCGTGTGGCACTTTGTTCCCGTCGGAGTCAAGAGGTGGCCCCCACGTTCACATGTCATTGTGAAAATTGCGTGGCACTTTGCTCCTGTCGGACTCAAGAGGTGACCCCCACAATTCCACTATACAATGTCCTTTTTGTCTCAAAACAGAGTTTTCAAAATCTTACTTGGGTTTTTATAGCTCATAAACTCATATCGAGTAATAAAATCGAATTTCTTGAAATCTGAAAACTCTTTCATAAAACAGAAAGACTGTGTGGCACTTTGTTCCTATAGGACTCAAGAGGTGGCCCCCACGATCGCATGTCGTTGTGAACCGCATGACACTTTGCTCCCGTCGGACTCAAGAGATAGCCCCCACGTTCGCATGTCTTTGTGATCCGTGTGGCACTTTGCTCCCGTCGGACTCAAGAGGTAGCCCCCACGTTCACATGTCATTGTGAAAATTGCATGGCACTTTGCTCCCGTCAGACTCAAGAGGTGGTCCCCACAATTCCACTATACAATGCCTTTTTTGTCTCAAAACAGAGTTTTCAAAATCTTACTTGGGTTTTTATAGCTCATAAACTCATATCGAGTAATAAAATCGAATTTCTTAAAATCTGAAAACTCTTTCATAAAACAGAAAGACTGTGTGGCACTTTGTTCCCGTAGGACTCAAGAGGTGGCCCCCCACAATCGCCTTTTCGAAAACAAATTTCATTTCATTCAGAAACAAGAAATCAATCATACATAAGTCGAAACCATGGCATTTATTCAGAAATCATGTTTGAAACTATGCATTTAATCTCATATAGCATTTCTTTATCTCGAAAACATGATCAAATAAATCTTGGGCTTTTTAGGTGTCGGGTTTTGTTTTACAATCAAGGGTTGCACGAGAAAGGCACGAAAACACATAAATAAATCGAAGTCTAAGGGTAGGGATACCATTACCATCTTAAATTACACCCCTTACCTCGATTTATCGAAATTTTCGAATTCAAGTGGTGAAGCCTCCTAGTACCTCCTTTAATTCCTTCTACGATCACCTACACGAAAATTGTATACTTAGCACCCTATTTATGCGAATTGTCTGAATTGCGTTAAAATCATAACCTATTCGTTGCTACTTCGTGTGTACGTATTATTGCACCTACCTAGGCCAACACGCACGTTTATATATTTTCCTCATTATATATTATTTTGTACATACAAATATTAACATACACATTTATTTTATATACACCCCTTTGTATATACACCTAAGTATATACACACATACATTTTATCATTTAATTTCCTTTTTCATCATCACATAAATATATATATATATATATATATACTTTTTTTATTTCTCATTTTTCATTTTCATTTCACACACACCTTAATTCACACTAACATACTTATATCTCAAACATATATATATATATATATATATATACACACATATATGTACATTAAATTTACATATATAAATTTTACCTTTATCTCTTACAAATTTCCAGCCTTTCTTTTCTCTTTTTTTTTCTTCTTTTCTTTTTTTTTTTAAATTTGGCTTCCCGCCAAATTTCTTTCCTTTCTTCTTCCTCCTACCCGAGCTCACTGTTCATCACCTTCAACCAACCTTCCCTGTCACTGCTACCCCTTTCCAACATTTCCTTCCCGGTATGGCATCATCACCATCGCCATCATCATCTTCACCATCAACCCCGGTTCAGCACTGCCGACTCTTCCCTGTCTTCCACTATCTCTGCTCGGTTTCCAACTTCCAGGGAGATGGAATGCCCCCTGTTCCAGCCTTTATTTTTTTTGTCCACATCGCTTGAGCTTCTCATGCTTGGGTTTTATTTAGCCGTTGAGCAGAGCTCATCTGGGAGCAGGGAGGGCGTAACGACCCTGCTTTCCCCTCGTCCTTCTTTTCCTCTTCATCATTTTTTTATTCCAGTTGCCCTCTATCGTCTGTTCTCCTCTGTTCCCTGCCTGTATTCACTGTTCGGATCCCTTCCTGATCGGTAGTAATCGGGGACTTCAGCTTGCCCCCTGCCTTGTGTTTTGTTTTCTCCAGCTAGTCGATATTCTGCTTTACGGTCCCTCTCGTGTCTCTTTTCTGCTCGGTTCTAATGTTCTGCTGTTGTTTCCACCCATCCTATTTCCTGTCAAGATCAGTTTTCCAGGTCTCGATTTTTTTTTATTCCTCCTTTTCTTTTCTTTCACCGAGCCTACCAGTTGTCCACCCTCACACTTCCCTACTGCAGTCTACTATTTCTACTGCTGCAGACTCCCTCGGGTTTGCTTCACTTACTCCTGACAGCCCATTCCTTTGCGGTGACCAAACCATCATTCACTGCATATTACACGGCAAACACTGCAGTTACAATATATATATATATATATATTTTTATTTGATATTCGGCTGTAGCCACTGCACCCACTGCACCTACACCACTTATACTTCAATCTTAACATGTAGTCAATTGTTATTACCACAGTATTCAGCAGGAAATTCCAGCCCTTCAACATGTTTTAGTTTCCTTCTCTATTCCTGCTATTCGTTCATAAATTTGGTTGGCCATTTTACTTACTCAACTTTGACTTTCTTCCGAGCAATATCAGCCCAAGGCTAATTGTTTGGGACAAATCGGGTTGGCTTCTTTGGAAGCCAATCTTTGTTCTTCTAAATTGTTAAAATGGTCTAACAATCATAATAATATATAATTTAATTAATGAGAGTATAATATTACATTATATTTCACTTAGTATCATGTATGATTTTGTACTCATTAAAACTTTGAAATAAAATGTCTTATATGCTTGAATTTATCTATATCCCTCATGCCATAGTATACTTTAATTAATCATCCACCAAAAGCACAATTTTTTTTTAATCACAATGTTTTAATCCACTACTCATAGTTGAAACCGGTTGTTTATATGTATATAAAAAATATTTATGGAGTTTACACATCTTAAGATCATCAATATAAAGTATCATGTCATTCTTTCATATAAGGATTAAGAAAGTTGAGTATAAAAAAGTGTAAAGAATTTTCTCACAATACTCCTATGTTTAAGAGACGAATTGTCACGACCCAAACTACCCAAAATCAGAGTTAATTTTTCGCGTTTTGTTATTTACTTAACTTAAATTCTTACCTATCCTCGAATCGTGACCACACTCCACTAATAATTGGGCTGTGCGTCAATGCCAGTCCCACCATACATCTACCCTAGTACTTAATTCTTCTCCAGTCATTTATAATTGTTTACAATATTTATACATCCCCTAAAGTTACTTACAAACATGTTATTGTGCTATGCTTACTTAGATACAATACATACAAGTGTATATACCTTAAATGATGGGCAGCAGCGGACATCCGGAATGCAGTACTGAGTCGCCTCAACATCTACTGGAGATTATCTGTGGGAGAAAATGAAAAGGGTGAGCACATCAAGCTCAGTAAGGCAATCCTACGAACAAGTAAGTAACCATACTACCTACATGAACGTAGTGCCATGCATAAACCACCCTTTCTCCACACATTTTAAAACAGATGATATGAGTTATGATGTTATGTAAAACACATTTGCACGAAAAATTCAACATGCAATTTATATTCAAAATCATATCTTTCTCGTTTGAAATTTCACAGTAAAGTCAGGACTCGACCCCTCCTTCGGGTGATCCTGACTCACACAAAATCATGAAAATCCGTTTACATCACATATGGGTTTTAAAAGCATGAAAATAACCATCATGCACATTTAATTTAAAACCTGGTTTGATCTCATCAAAATCGTCGACATGCGAGACTATGCAACATCTGTATATCGACAATAACCAGGACTATGGCCATATGTGTCCTCGTGAGTCCCTCTAGCTACACGGATCCTAGTGTGCGAGGTCTCACCCTGATCGGGAACCGCCTGGGAGGTGGGTCAATCCAACCCGTCAGTCTTATCCGATCCCACGCATCCGAAGATGCCGTATCCGAAGATACCCCGTATCACAAAGATACCGTATCCGAAGATACCCCGTATCACAAAGATACCGTATCCGAAGATACCCCACGGTACATCGTACTCTATGCTACTTGCACGGTACATCGTACTCCATGGACCCATATCACTCTGGGTACTCCAGCCCAAATGGCCTGCTTCCCACAGAGAGGTTTGTTTCTCAATACTCATGCCAAGTCTCAAAACGCACGTGCGAGCCTATTAAATCGGTGACACACAGTCTACCCGATGCTCCAAGCACGGCTCATCGCATGTTCTCATAAAATCAGTGCGAGCAATGCTCAGCACTCTCATCAAATCAAGTAAAATCGGCAGAGCCCGCTTTACATCCCCACAAGGCCGCCAACCTCATCCCTCACTCTCACCCCACTTAAGAGGTCTTTTGAGCCTGTTGGGCCTTTTGGCTGACTCCAAGGGCAGACAACGCTACTCCACAAATCCACTAAAACTAGTGCGAGCTAGGCTCTAGCACTATATATATAAATCACATGAAAATCTTATAAAATCTGGTGCGAGTTAGACTCTAGCACCGTGTCACGAAAAGCATGTGAAATCTGGTGCGAGTTATACTCTAGCACCTATGCATGTAAAACTCTAGTGCGAGCTCTCGCTCCAGCACCAATGCATGCATCACCCAAATCAAAACATCGTGCGAGCCTGAGCTCCAGCACGTCACATGTCAATAAAAACACGTAGGCGGCTCTGTTTCCTCAAAACAGTTTTCAAAACAATTATATTGTTGAAGGTATGCAATGCTGTGCATTTTCTTTCAAGGTTAGCCAGCCTACTCATGCATGCATCAAAACACCTCCAGAATGAGCAGGAACCTCTTGTTCTTGCTCCTCCCAATTTTTTTCTAAATTTGTAAATTTTACCCTTAACAAGGGTATTTTGGTAATTTGCCCATTCGGGGCACTAAAATTATTATTTGACCTCTAGACCCTTCAGGTAATTTTTAAAGACTGCAATGAACTTAAAATTGTGTAAAGTTTACCTCTAGCAGTCCGTAGAATTCCCTTACCTTATTTTCCTGTCGAGTCTGACCTTTTCTTTTCCATTGTTGTCTCGTCGCGCAGTCCGATATGCTTCCAATCAAATGCCGGGAACTGCGTATCAATATTCCTCAAGTAAGATATCATACAATTTAATTGTATTTCCTATTTTCTGGGTTTAATTTAAATCATAGGGCCCGTTTACCCCTATTGGGCCCGATTGCACCTTAATGGGCCTTAATCAGCCTTAAGCCCGTTTTCCACTTAATTTTCACTTTATCGAGGCCTATTGGGCTCATTGGGCCCTCCAACAATTTATTGGGCCTCATTCTAACTCTCGAATAGCTAAATTTAATATTTACGACAATTTATCTAAATTTCCATAATTTAATTCAATTTATGCGGAATTTAAATTCATATCATGCATAACGATGTAAATTGTCGTAAATAAGGGTCACTTACCCGAGATTCCATGCTAGTCCGTAAATCGAGGCTGTCTCGAGCTCTTGGTGGATGCCAATTATCGAGCTACACAATTCCATAATTTTTCGGGTAAGTTTTCAGCCCAAAATTAATTAAATTACATACTCCAAAATTTAAATTGGGTCAATTTCGACCACTACTGACTTACCCGAAGCTCGATTGCATCACAGGAATTTTCCCCAACTTTTTCTCTTTTTTTTCCCTTTTTCTTCCTTTTTTCCTCCTCTTTTTGGCTGAACCGGTTCAGTCCGGTTCAGACCGGTTCAGACCCGCCGGTTCACCCCGGTTCACTCCGGTTCGGCCGGTTCACCGCCTTACCGGCCGGTTCTCCGCCGGCTTCCATCGCCAGCATCTCCGTTGGGTCGTCTGCATCACGAATCTGGGCTTGGTTCGCCTCGAGCTAGCCGGAAAATGGCCGGTCCGGCCTGTTCTCCTCCGGCCGTCGGGACCCATTTCTCCTCTTGGCCATCGCCGGAGATTCCGACAGTTTCGTCGGCTGCTACCGGTCTCAAAATGACCGGTTCCTCCTCCTGAACTCATCGGTGACCTCCGTTGATGCCCAGCCGCCGTGGATCGCCGGAACCGAGCCATTCTCTCCCTCGATTTTTCTTCCTCCGATCGGCGTCCTCTGGCCTCCAAACGGCGCGTCTCCGGTGCCCTGAAGATCGCCGGCCTCTCATCTTCCTCGTCGGCTCCTCGTCGGGGTCGTTGGTCGCCGGACGGCTCGCCGGCCATCCTCGGTTCGGCTGCTTCATCTGTTTTTCGTTTTCTTCTTCTCTCTCTCCCCGACAATTCTGATTCTTTTCTTTTTTTTTTAATTCATTTTTTATTATTATTATTATTATTATTATTATTTATTTTAATTATTACACTATTCATTAAAATATTCTAAATACCCAAAATATCTTCTAAAATTATTATTTTATTCTAAATTAATTAATTTAATTTAATTTAATTTATTTATTTATATTTTAACCCTTTTTCGGGTATAATTTCTCCGTATTTTCGGGATATTATCCCGAATGACTTTTCGGTATATTTTTTGATTATTTTCGGGATTATTTTTCGATTTAAAATTTTTGATTAATCCCGATTAATTCCAATAAATTGATATCTTGATCAATTTAATCCAGAATAAATTTATTTCACCTTTATTGATCAAGATTTCTCAATCCATTATTTTTAATTAAATTCTTCTCATCGAATTTATACCGACTTTCGGTCTTTTGATCATTTTGCCCTTACACGTGTTCGGGATTAATTTACCCCAACTTCCTTTCACGAATACTCATTCATTTCGTATTTTAAATAATTTCGGGTCTTACAAATCTCCCCCACTTAAGGAATTTGGTCCTCCAAATTAGAACCAATTCATATGAGTCCATAGACTACTCCGGGTACATTAATCGTATCATACTTCTTTAATTCTCATGTGATCTTTTTCCGGAGTGTATTACTACCAAAGGACTTTAATTAGGGAGATCGTCTTAAACCTCAATACTTTCTCTTTCCTGTTTAATGCCCGAATCAACTTATCAATATACTTATATTTTCATTAAACTGAACTTTTGGAGTTCATATTCGATTACCTATGCTGGATCTAGATAGTATTGACGAAGCATCAAAAACTGAAACACATTGTGGGTGCCTGTTAATTCAGGTGATAACACCAACTTACAGGTCTTATCCCCCACTTGTCCAATCTCTCAAAAGATTCAATCCAGCGAAACTCAACTTACCTTTTTCCAGAAGCTCACTATGTCCTTATTCTCTTAGGACAAGTAACTTTCAACCATACTAATTCACCCTCGGTGACTCCAATTCTTTCTGTCTGCTCTGAGGTGTTCTTAATCTCTCATCCTTAACTAAACATTCTCAGAGACTTATTATCCAAAGTCGAAAATAATTCTATCTGTCACCCACTTTTTCTTATCCAATCTGGGGAACAACCCCTACAGCCATACACTGCCTCATATCTTGTTATCCCGATACTCGAGTGAAAACTGTCGTTATTGGCGACTTCAATTTGTGACAACTGATCATTCCAGGAGCTTATAAAATCAAGGGCACACGCTTTCATCGGATCCTCCAGAACCTGTACAGTCCTCTCTAACTGACCATCTGTCTGAGGATGAAAAGCTGTGCTAATACTCAGTCGGATTCCCATAGCTTCCTGAAAATATTCCCTGAAGTAAGAAGTGAAGCGGGAATCCCTATCTGATACCATGCTCACTGGAACGCTACTTAATGTTCCACAATCTTCCTTACACATAAATCCTCATATACACTCTGAGTATTTGGGGATTTCATAACCAGAAGGTGGATAGACTTAGTCACTCTATCGACTATCATCCAAATAGCCTCGTAATTCACCTGGGTCCTCTGTAACCCTTCACGAAATTTATGGAAACTTGCTCTCATTTTTCGTGCCGTGTCGATATAGGTAGAGGCTGCAATAACTCTGCAGACTTTTAATACTCTACCTTATTCTACTGACATACTAGGCACTTTCCCACAATCTCTACCATGTCTCTTTTCATATCTGACCACCAATACCCTTTTCAGAGATTTCATATATATATTCGTTACTTTTCGTATGCACTGTAAATCCCGAAGAGTAAGCTTCTGACAATATTACTATCTCATCAACTGTGGTCCTGGAGAGCACTCATACTGTCTCGAAATCCTCAGTAACTCATTATCATACTCCATCAACTCTGTCACTGTACCCTTCTGAATCTGACCCAAACTATCGACACCATGCCGATCATCACGCTAAGCCTGTCAAATCCGGGCACACTCATCCGATTCTAATATCAGGCTAGCTGTCACACAATCACTATCATCATCAGAAGGGATCACATCAATACTGAGGCTCACTACTGCTCTAGCAGCTCACGCTCCCTGACCATCATATGGGGTACCATCCTGAGGCTCTTTCTGTTCAAGGCATCAGCCATCACATTAGCCTTTCCTGGGTGGTACAATTTTCACAAATCAAAACCTCTCAGAAGCTCTAACCCACTATGTATTCTCATATTCGCCTCTTTCTGTGAAAATAGATACTCGGGCTTTGTGATCAGTGCATACCCAAAATTTCTCACCGTGTACATAATAGTACCATATCGTCGGTACAAATACTGTTACCAACTTTAAATCATGGGTTAGATAGCTTATTTCATGATCAAGAAGTTGTCTGACTCCATACTTGACTATCTTCCCATTTACATCAATACATAGCTCCTTCATTATTTTGAGGTATCCATACTCACTGAGAACCTCTTGAGCTGTTGGGTATGGTGAAAATAATCACGGTGGTCAGTTCATACTTCACTACACCAAAATTCATGTCACATCTATCTTCTTATTTATCATCTCATTCAAAGACCACGTTTTCTTAGTTAAACGTGTCAACCAAGTAGACCATATTTGAGAACTCGCAAGAACCCATTTGTAAAAGCCATTTTCCAATTGTTGCTTATAATTTGCCCTGAACTTTAAATACACCCAACATATCATCGATAATGATGATTACAAATCGGTCCAATCCTTGACTTATTTACGCATAAGCGTATAAAATCCTTCAAAATTGCTTACGTTTTCAGGTACTAACCTGCGTCATTTCCTTTTCTTATCTTAACGGCTCTTATTAAATTTTTACTATGTTAACTTTTATGATTTGTCGAATTCTAATATTCTTATCGTCTTAGTAAGGTATCCTAATGCTAAAGGTATTTATTACGACGATCGATTTCACGTTGTAGGTTATATATATATACTTTTAGACGCTGTCAAGTCTTCAGGCGGGGAGGTATTTTGAAATACTTTTATTAACCTTCAGACTTAACCACAATTACTTTATATACCAGTCCATGTGGTTACAATTTGTATTCGCTACTAATTGCTTTAATCCTAATGACTTCATATCGTAAGGATGTTCTCACCTTGCATACGCCTCTTACTCCAATACATCTTGTATTCAGAATTAAGCATATCTCATCTTAAAGATTATCTCCTTAGTGTATCTATTATAACGAAACTCTTGTCATTATTCATTTCGCGAGTACATTCCTTTACTCCTTTAATTTCAACTGTTACACCCCTTTTTTTACCACTTGTCAAAACTTATAGCATACTTTTCAGTGATGTTTTCACCCCTGTTTTCAACTTTAAATCACTATATCCATATTTCATTAATTAATCCTCCTCTATTGGGGTACTCATTTATCAGTATTGTGCCCAATAATGTAGGCATTCATGCCTTTTACTCACTTATATGCGAATGAAGGCGGTATGAATAAATGTGTGGCACCAGGATCAATGAACATATGTACTTCATTATTCATAACAAGTGTGGTATCTTACACCACATCCATGAAACATCAATAGTGTCCTGGTCCAAGACATACACTCGCCTTCATCCAACAGCCTACTTTCCCTTTTCTTTTCTTTTCGGCTATTGCCTCCCTTTTCGTTGCAGCTATACCAACGAAGTTTTTTTGTCTCTTTACTTTTCTGTGGGGCGATCTCGCCCAACTCTGTGCAATCAAAATCAATGGTCCGTCTTACCACACTTAATGGTCATTTTCATCAATACAGTGTAGGTATAGACCCTCCTTCCGTGGTATCCACCACACATCTCACACTGCTTACAGTGCTTACACTGCTACACTGCTTCGTAGCAGGTTGAGGTCCTCCAATCACAACGCCCCTCAAGAGTGTCAAAATTGGATGCACTGGGGCCTTACCAATTATCTTACTCAATGACTCATCAAATTAAATCTTTTACCAATTACCATTTTCCATTTTAACATCTTTATCATTTCTCGATTCTCTTTTCTATCTCTATTTTAGCCCTCACTACCATTCCCAATCTCAGAGGCGTGCAATTCATGTTCTTATTTACCCAACTGTAAATCTGCGCATTGCCTCGGTATAAGTAATATCTCACGGGCCAATCGGACTCTAATTGAAAAGTTGAGCCATTTCATGAACTTTCAAACATCTTGACTGTCACTTGTTCATAGTGTCGAGGTAATATCTGTCCAAGAATATAACTGAGTTTTCATACTCGTCAATAAATCAATTTCTCTGGGTCAGAGTAAGGACTTTTATCTATCATTTCTTTTAAACAATGTCCAGGATATCCTGTCACCGAAATACATCCATAAACATTTCTCATCTTAGCTCTGGATGTTTAACACTTAAGATGGGTCGAGCGGGTTTCAATTAATGCTCCGCTGCGCCCTCGAATCTCATTCATAATCTGAGCAATTAGCTCCTCAAAATAATCTCCACACTCCGCTCCGATCTCGCGAAGGGTGTCTCAATACTATCCGATCACTCTGTCGGACTCTGAGAGGCATGCTCAACATTAACCTCTATTCCAATCTCATACTGATTCTCATAGTCAAATTCAGCACGACTTAGCAGACTCAGGTCTACCTCTACGACCTCTGCCTCGTGCACTATCTCATATAACGTGACTCATATTAGGCATTCCTGCATTCTCAACCATTTCTTAGTCAAAACCCATCTCGATATACACTATTGTATCTAACCAAGCACAGTAACACGGGGATGTAATTTCCTAATTACTGACACTGACACACATCAGACTAATTTCTGCTCTGATACCACCTTTATATGTCACGACCCAAACTACCCAAAATAAGAGTTAATTTTTCGCGTTTTGTTATTTACTTAACTTAAATTCTTACCTGTCCTCGAATCATGACCACACTCCACTAATAATTGGGCTGTGCGTCAATGCCAGTCCCACCATACATCTACCCTAGTACTTAATTCTTCTCCAGTCATTTATAATTGTTTACAATATTTATACATCCCCTAAAGTTACTTACAAATATGTTACTGTGCTATGCTTACTTAGATACAATACATACAAGTGTATATACCTTAAATGATGGGCAGCAGCGGACATCCGAAATGCAGTACTGAGTCGCCTCAACATCTACTGGAGATTATCTGTGGGAGAAAATGAAAAGGGTGAGTACATCAAGCTCAGTAAGGCAATCCTACGAATAAGTAGGTAACCATACTACCTACATGAACGTAGTGCCATGCATAAACCACCCTTTCTCCACACATTTTAAAACAGATGATATGAGTTATGATGTTATGTAAAACACATTTGCACGGAAAATTCAACATGCAATTTATATTCAAAATCATATCTTTCTCGTTTAAAATTTCACAGTAAAGTCAGGACTCGACCCCTCCTTCGGGTGATCCTGACTCACACAAAATCATGAAAATCCGTTTACATCACATATGGGTTTTAAAAGCATGGAAATAACCATCATGCACATTTAATTTAAAACCCGGTTTGATCTCATCAAAATCGTCCACATGCGAGACTAGGCAACATCTGTATATCGACAATAACCAGGACTATGGCCATATGTGTCCTCGTGAGTCCCTCTAGCTACACGGATCCTAGTGTGCGAGGTCTCACCCTGATCGGGAACCGCCCGGGAGGTGGGTCAATCCAACCCGTCAGTCTTATCCGATCCCACACATCCGAAGATGCCGTATCCGAAGATACCCCGTATCACAAAGATACCGTATCCGAAGATACCCCGTATCACAAAGATACCGTATCCGAAGATACCCTACGGTACATCGTACTCCATGCTACTTGCACGGTACATCGTACTCCATGGACCCATATCACTCTAGGTACTCCAACCCAAATGGCCTGCTTCCCACAGAGAGGTTTGTTTCTCAATACTCATGCCATGTCTCAAAACGCACGTGCGAGCCTATTAAATCGGTGACACACAGTCTACCCGATGCTCCAAGCACGGCTCATCGCATGTTCTCATAAAATCAGTGCGAGCCATGCTCAGCACTCTCATCAAATCAAGTAAAATCGGTAGAGCCCGCTTTACATCCCCACAAGGTCGCCAACCTCATCCCTCACTCTCACCCCACTTAAGAGGTCTTTTGAGCCTGTTGGGCCTTTTGGCTGACTCCAAGGGCAGACAGCGCTACTCCACAAATCCACTAAAACTAGTGCGAGCTAGGCTCTAGCACTATATATATAAATCACATGAAAATCTTATAAAATCTGGTGCGAGTTAGACTCTAGCACCGTGTCACGAAAAGCATGTGAAATCTGGTGCGAGTTATACTCTAGCACCTATGCATGTAAAACTCTAGTGAGAGCTCTCGCTCCAGCACCAATGCATGCATCACCCAAATCAAAACATCGTGCGAGCCTGAGCTCCAGCACGTCACATGTCAATAAAAACACGTAGGCGGCTCTGTTTCCTCAAAACAGTTTTCAAAACAATTATATTGTTGAAGGTATGCAATGCTGTGCATTTTCTTTCAAGGTTAGCCAGCCTACTCATGCATGCATCAAAACACCTCCAGAATGAGCAGGAACCTCTTGTTCTTGCTCCTCCCAATTTTTTTCTAAATTTGTAAATTTTACCCTTAACAAGGGTATTTTGGTAATTTGCCCATTCGGGGCACTAAAATTATTATTTAACCTCTAGACCCTTCAGGTAATTTTTAAAGACTCCATGAACTTAAAATTGCGTAAAGTTTACCTCTAGCAGTCCGTAGAATTCCCTTACCTTATTTTCCTGTCGAGTCTGACCTTTTCTTTTCCATTGTTGTCTCGTCGCGCAGTCCGATATGCTCCCAATCAAATGCCCGGAACTGCGTATCAATATTCCTCAGGTCAGATATCATACAATTTAATTGTATTTCCTATTTTCTGGGCTTAATTTAAATCATAGGGCCCGTTTACCCCTGTTGGGCCCGATTGCACCTTAATGGGCCTTAATCGGCCTTAAGCCCGTTTTTCACTTAATTTTCACTTTATCGAGGCCTATTGGGCTCATTGGGCCCTCCAACAATTTATTGGGCCTCATTCTAACTCTTGAATAGCTAAATTTAATATTTACGACAATTTATCTAAATTTTCATAATTTAATTCAATTTATGTGGAATTTAAATTCATATCATGCATAACGATGTAAATTGTCGTAAATAAGGGTCACTTACCCGAGATTCCATGCTAGTCCGCAAATCGAGGCTGTCTCGAGCTCTTGGTGGATGCCAATTATCGAGCTACACAATTCCATAATTTTTCGGGTAAGTTTTCAGCCCAAAATTAATTAAATTACATACTCCAAAATTTAAATCGGGTCAATTTCGACCACTACTGACTTACCCGAAGCTCGATTGTATCACAGGAATTTTCCCCAACTTTTTCTCTTTTTTTTCCCCTTTTTCTTCCTTTTTTCCTCCTCTTTTTGGCTGAACCGGTTCAGTTCGGTTCAGACCCGTCGGTTCACCCCGGTTCACTCCGGTTCGGCCGGTTCACCGCCTTGCCGACCGGTTCTTCGTCGGCTTCCA
Organism: Firmiana major; assembly: GCA_033439115.1. Lineage (NCBI taxonomy): Eukaryota > Viridiplantae > Streptophyta > Magnoliopsida > Malvales > Malvaceae > Firmiana > Firmiana major. The sequence goes on along the minus strand of CM065908.1, from coordinate 9,388,189 downwards.
CCGCCAGCATCTCCGTTGGGTCGTCCGCATCACGAATCTGGGCTTGGTTCGCCTCGAGCCCACCGAAAAATGGCCGGTCCGGCCTGTTCTCCTCCGGCCGTCGGGACCCATTTCTCCTCTTGGCCGTCGTCGGCGATTCCGGTCGTTTCGCCGGCTGCTACCGGTCTCAAAATGACCGGCTACTCCTCCTGAACTCATCGGTGACCTCCGTTGATGCCCAGCCGCCGTGGATCGCCGGAACCGAGCCATTCTCTCCCTCGATTTTTCCTTCCTCCGATTGGTGTCCTCCGGCCTCCAAACGGGAAGTCTCCGGTGCCCTGAAGATCGCCGGCCTCTCCTCTTCCTCGTCGGCTCCTCGTCGGGGTCGTTGGTCGCCGGACGGCTCGCCGACCATCCTCGGTTCGGCTGCTTCATCTGTTTTCCATTTTCTTCTTCTCTCTCTCCCCGACAATTCTGATTCTTTTCTTTTTTTTTTTTAATTCATTTATTATTATTATTATTATTATTTATTTTAATTATTACACTATTCATTAAAATATTCTAAATACCCAAAATATCTTCTAAAATTATTATTTTATTCTAAATTAATTAATTTAATTTTAATTTAATTTATTTATTTATATTTTAACCCTTTTTCGGGTATAATTTCTCCGTATTTTTAGAATATTGTCCCGAATGACTTTTCGGTATATTTTTCGATTATTTTCGGGATTATTTTTCGATTTAAAAATTTCAATTAATCCCGATTAATTCCAATAAATTAATATCTTGATCAATTTAATCCAGAATAAATTTATTTCACCTTTATTGATCAAGATTTCTCAATCCATTATTTTTAATTAAATTCTTCTCATCGAATTTATACCGACTTTCGGTCTTTTGATCATTTTGCCCTTACACGTGTTCGGGATTAATTTACCCCAACTTCCTTTCACGAATACTCATTCATTTCGTATTTTAAATAATTTCAGGTCTTACACGAATGTTCCTCATAATCTTTCTAGAAGAAGGCAGAATATCATCATGTGTTCTTTGAGCTTTTCCTTCCATGCCTTTCCTTCACTAAACTCTGTGATGCAAGGTTTTTCTATTTTGTTTTCCATTATTTGATCTCCAGCTTCATCACATCTGCAGCACACAGAATAATTTGTATTTAGGTGCTCAAATTTGCTTAGGTCCTTGCATGTTAGTGCTTGTAATTTTGGTTCCTTTGGGTGACCATAAAGATAGATCACTATTAAATATAAGTGTCTGCTTAGGAACCCATATCTTTCTAACTACTTTCTTCCTAAATGTAGTCTTGCTATATTAGCATTTAGATTCACTATGTCATATCTTATGACAATTACTACATTAAAAGAATCTATTTGAATGTTTGAAATGTATTTGATTGTCGAATCTTAACAACTGGGTTTTCAGTGTAAGGGTATAAACTTTCGTACGAACAACTATGCGGGCCCCACAGGAGTGCACACCCACCCAAAAGCCATGAAATTACCCTATATTGATCATAAATGGCTTTAGGTAAGGCATTTTAGTCTATGTAGTTACGATTTCAGCATATTTTGAAAATTATGCAATAAACAAAAAAAATGAAATTTTGATTTATTGTGTAGGATGCAGATGTATACGGGACTCTTGGAAGGTTATATTCGTCCTAAAATTTCGTGAGAACAAATAAATTCAAAAATCGGTAAGACGATTCAAATTTCGATAATTAAAGTAGCTAAGTTATTATTTCGAATAAATCGAATTAAGGAAGTATGCCTATGTTAAATTGAATTATCACATTTTCAATAGTGGCCATATATAAGAGGTTAACTTCTCACCAAGTAAATTAGATTTTATGATAGCCACATGATTTAATTAAGCAACATTATACCTAGCTATTAGAATTGCCATTATCATTATGCCTTGTTAATATCTAAGCCAATTTAGCATGAATTCAAAAAGTGTAAAGTGAGTGTGAAACATATGGCCTTACATTATTAGTATCATACACTAAAGAAAACAAAACAAGTGGAAATTTGTAAGAGAAATAATCAATTAGTGGAATTGTGCAAAGAAATATTACATTGTTATTAACTACATGACTAAACAACTAAAGCATGAGAACCTAACAAGTGTGAAAGTAAAGAATTAACTAGTAAAGTTAGTGAGGACACATAACATTAGTGAAGAAAGCATGACAAACCATTTCATGTTAGTGCACAATGTGATTAAAGGAAACATAAAGAAAGAAAACAATTAAAACATAAAAGCTAAGTAGAAGAATTAGGGAAAAATCATGGCCTTCTACATTGTTCCTACCTAAACCAAAAAGAAAAGAATGAAAGAGGGCTTGGCATTGAGAGAAATAAGAATAAGAGTGAAGATAGCTTTGATCTTGAATAGAAAAAAATAAAGAAAGGAAAATTGAAAGGAATATTGTGAGATTGATGAAGAGAGTAATTGGTTTCTTCACTTCCATCTTCATGCATGGTGATTTTTTAGGTATTCTTACTCTAGGAAATAAATGAGGTTCAGTAATGGCTGGTTATGAAGGAAAATAATCTTGTATGTGAGGAATTTTTATGAATTTAGTGTTAGAGGTTCATCGATTCCAAGTGTTAAGGGTAAGGTTTGGATATTTCTTTGATTTTCTTGTATGTGTGTTGTAAAATGAATTCAAGATGATTTTTATGTTAAAATTGCAACAAAATTCCTTGGAAGAGCGAAGGAGTATTTAGCTAAAAAGGGCTTTATAAGGTGAAAATATCTCATTTGGATTGAATTTGATAATTGTGAATTGTGTGATGATATTAAGCTATATTAGTTGGAATTGTTTATTAAAAAAATCGAGAAAGGTCTTGTAAAGCTCACAACCTTGATGGGGAAAGCTTACAAGTGGAAGTTGGTGGCTTATACAATCGGCCAAGGAGAGTTAGTAGGGTAAGGTTAATGCTAATTAGTTCAATATGATTTATAACATGAATATATGAATGTGAATGATTAATTGGTGTGTTGAAATTATAGTGGAATTACCTAAAGAGGTGGTGTGCATAATTTGGCCTATGCATTGATAATTACCTATTTGTGTTGCTTTAGTAAGTTAATGATATAAGATTGGATGTTGGCATCATCTTGTGTAGGCAAGAATGAATGGAGATTATAGTGTTTATATATATATATATATATATATATATATATATATGTGGATGATTTGTGATGTTGCTAGCCAAGACATCATGCCTTATATGGAAGTGAGAATTGTGAATGATATGGTTTAGGTTGTGCTAATGCAAGTCAACAATTGAGTCAGTGTAAACCTAACCTTATGCATTCGGTCTAGGTGGCATTACATGATGTATGTGGTTGTTTGGCATATTATGCATGTGACGTTATTCATGCGATATTGAAAGTGTACATTAAACCATGCTTTTATTGCTTTCATTATACTTGTGCATAGCACTATAGTGCTAATGAGATTGAAAAGCTTGCATTTATTAACTCACGCATATGTAAAAGCTTTTGAAGTCTCATGATGCTTGTTTTGAAATACATTGTATCATTTTATTGAAAAAGTGCATTGATTTGCTGATTTCTCATACAGTGCATTTTTTAAAGTATTGGACATTCATGACATGAGATAAATTCTTACATCTAGAGTGCATTGTGTTATGATATAAGATAGTCAAAGTTGTATATATTATACTACCTTGTTTAGATGTTAGGTCGATAGAGAAATAACGTGCTTCAAAGTACCCTTCAAACTGATACACCTAAAAGAGCTTGACTTTGTTGTGGAGTCCTGCTGCATAAGTGATATTAGTGAAGTGATAGTGTATCCAAATGTGAAAGTATTACATAATAGTGCATTATTCATTTGATGATTGTGAAACCTATACAAGTAAAGTGTGTGCTATGCATATAGAACAATATAATTCTAACTCTGCTCTTATATGGTTAACTTACTGTGTTTTAGCTTACTCCCCTGCATTGATTTCCTTACAAGTTAAGCTTGAGTTAGGAACGCTTTATATTAGTATCGTGCTTCATAGATATATTCTCCAATGCACTTGTTGTACTACGTTTAGTATTTTCTTTAAGTATACGATTTTTGTTTTAGGCAGTTTTTTAGTTATATTGTACCTTAGGATGTGTACTGGTTAATAATACTACAATAAAACATACTTTCAACAACGAAATTAGTCCGTTGCTAAATAAATAAATTAGCGACGTATTTGCGACGAAATTCCGTCGCTAATAATTTCAAATATATTATTTATCTTTAGCGACGGACTTTGCAACGGAATTCCGTCGCTGACTCCTCATTTATTTTTTTATTTTTTTAAAAAATTTATTCCGTCACGAAAAAATTTATCTACGGAATTTCGTCACTGAAGAAACCTCTATTTTTTCTAAATTTTTTTAATTTTTTTCGTCCCTAAAAGTCTTCAACTACGGAATTCCGTTGCTGAAGCCTGTTTAATTTTTCCTAATTTTTATTTTATATTTATTCCGTCGCTGAAAGGATACAGCTACGGAATTTCGTCGCTGAAGCCTTTCTAATTTTTTCTAATTTTAATTTAAAATTTTTCGCCTCTGAAAGTCTTCAGGTACGAAATTTCGTCGCTAAAATCTGTCTAATTTTTTCTAATTTTTATTTTATATTTATTTCATCGTTGAAAGGCTTCAGTTACGGAATTCCGTTGCTGACGTCTTTCTATTTTTTCTAATTTTTATTTAAATTTTTCCGTAGCTGAAAGGCTTCAACTACGGAATTCCGTCGCTGAAGCCTTCTAAAATTTTTTATTTATATCCATCGCTGAAAGGCTTTAGTTACGGAATTCCATCACTGACACCTGTCTAATTTTTCCTAATTTTCATTTATATTTATTCTGTCGTTGAAAGGCTTCAACTACGGAATTTCATCACTGACGTCTGTCTATTTTTTCCTAATTTTTATTTATATTTATTCCGTCACTGAAAGACTTCAGCTACGGAATTCCATCGCTGAAGCCTTTCTAATTTTTATTTATATTTTTCCGTCGCTGAAAGAATTCAGCTACGGAATTCTATCGCTGAAAATTTTCTAAATTTAAAAAAAAAAACACACGCTTAACACTCTCCCGACCCTCCCTTTTTCCCCCCAATTTCTTTCCCTCCCGAACACCACTCTCCCCGATTTCCCTTTTCCCTGCCTCTACCGACCATCACGAATCCCCAGCGACCATTGGCACATCCCTTCCCTCGGCCGATCTCCGTTTTCCCCTTTTGTTTCGCCACCGAGCAACCCATTTTCTTTCCCTCCCGAGCACCCTTTTCTCCCCGATTTCCCTGCCTCTGTTCGCCGATCGTTCCTCCCTTCACTATCGGCGACGAACTGCCAGGACGAGCAACATTGTTTCCCTTTCTTTCCCCTGCCTCGCCCAAAACCCAGGAAACCCGATTTCCCTATCTCTATTTTTTTTTCCGTTCGCACGATCGAGCCCCTCTAGCATAGGCATCCTCGCCTATCGTTCCTCCCTCACTGTCGGCGACGAAGTGGTGACCCTACCATCCAGTAGCCTTTCCCTTTCTTTCCCCTGCCTCGCTCGGAACCCAGGAAACCCAAAAAACCTCATTTGCAAAGGCTTCAGTTGTTCAATTTTTCGTTGTTACCCAAATGAAGTATGAGGTCAGTCACTGTTATTGATAAGTTATTGCTTGTTTTCACATTTGACAGAGCCAATTACATTTTTGTTTTCATAATGTGATTTTACTTTCCACAATTTTATTTGGTTCTCTTTTTTATTTGATCTGGTTAATTTTGTGAAGCAAAATCTTAGCTAAAAAAATTGGATAAATTTTTGAAGTCTCTTTATACACACACACAAACACACATATTTCATCATGCAATTGTTAAACTATAATTTTTTCACGTAAAATATTTTTTCTTTTTAATTTCTATTTCTTTCCTTTTAATTTTGTCAAGTGCCTTGTTTAAGGCAGTATATTGCTTGTCTATACTATATCGGGTAGAGTCTCTATACAAGCAGACTTATTAAGCCAAGTACATTTGCTTTTGCTTCTTAGCTTGGACACTGTTGGCCATTTCTTTTCCCATCCTTGCCACTGATCTGGGTGGTAAGCCGCAGACAAATAGTCATGAGTCAGTTGAGGCTAATGGATGGAAGAGAGCTAGATATAACCAAATTCTCGAGCTATAGACTGCAGCGAGATGTAAGAAAAGGTGTGTATCAAACAATTCTCTTTGCAATCACTGCATTTTAACATCACTTTGGCCTCTGTTTAATTTTGTGAATTCATTTGCACAGGGAAGCTGTTCTGGTTTTGGATTTTTATAAGCATTTGATCCTTAACTATGCTTCGGTTTTGGCTTCTTAGATGTCATTAAAATGCTTACTTTTAAATCAATTCAAATCGGAGTGCTAAAGAATAGAGAATTAATTTATTTATTTTAGCTTGTGATCTCCTTGTTGGTTTTCAAAATTAATTAAATCTATGGTTAAATACACATAAGTGTAAGAAGCGATGTATCTTAATACACAAGGACATGTTAATATAAATTATATATACACTCTAATATGCCTTTTATTTATGTTGAGTATTGATTTGAATTTGAATTTTCATCATTTATATTTCAAGGAAAAATAATTTGTCCCAAGCAAAGTTATCGGTGATTTGCACATAAAATGAATTATTCTTGAAGCCCAGCTATGTGTTAATAACTGGACCACAATAGGGACCTACACATATTCACTGACAATCAAGGCCACAAATCTTGATCCTCTCAGTTGTTATTAGGCCTCCTTTTTTTTCCCCATCTTTTAAGGGATTGTCAGTTGCAATAGAGGAAAAACAGATATTACACCGATCTCGTTCTCCTTGATTCTTATCCCTGCTAGCGTACTACTTTAGCTAAAGCAAATACCATGCTACAAATTGTTGGAGAAAGTTATAAAAGGTAAAACTGAGCCACACATCCTTGATCATGAGCTACATTTCCTTTCCTCCCTTGTGACCTCAACTCTTCTTACTCAACCTTGTTAGACACATTTCAAATTTTCGATATGCAAATTTAGTCTGGTTTCCTCTAAACATAGATTTCAGTAATAATTTCAAATCAGGTACAATGGTGATGAGATAAACCCTAAACCCTTATTTTCTAAACAAAGCAAATGAGGGCTTACTTCATTGAACCCCTCATCACTATCTACTCTAATCTTCCCTTCTTTTCTTTTTGTCTCCCAAGTACATTGGTAGCCCTTCTTTTCCCTCCAAACTCCCAAATCTATTCTAGCCTATTAGCCTTGATAGGAGATTAATGATTGGGTAAATTTGGCATTCATGTTGAGCTTGGACCAAATATGTTATGTTAGGAATGTAATTATGTATACTCCAAGTTAAATTTAATATTATTTCTTGTTGGCTTGGACATTTCAATCATGCACTGAGACATCACAACCATTTTCATCATAGTTATTACATTGAGGACAATGCATTCAAGATATCATACGTAGAGGATAAGGGGTTATGACTTTCAACAGTTCACAATGTATTTTATATATGCGAAAATCTATATGTACCGACATGACAACATCTTCATAGAAGTTTGATTATGAAAAAAAATTGCATCCATTATAGCTGCAACAAGTTACCTTCATGTAATGACGAGGCTTTAGAGGCTGCCTTGACTGGCTCTTACCATCCTGACCTGGAGACCAAAAAATAGCTAGAAAATTTAATTAATTAAAAAAATATATATATAAATTAGCGACGAAAATCCGTTGCTGAATTATTTCAGCGACGAAAAATTTAATTAATTCAAAAATATATATACATTAGCGATGGAAATCCGTCGCTGAATCGTTTCAGTGATGAAAAATTTAATTAATTCAAATATATATATAAATTAGTGACAAAAATCCGTCGCTGAATCATTTTAGTGACGAAAAATTTAACTAATTTAAATATATATATAAATTAGAGACGGATTTTCGTCGCTGAATCCTTTTAGTGACGAATTTTTTGCTTAATTGAAAAATAAAAATAGCGTCGGAATTCCGTCGAAAAAAATTTTCAACGACGAAAATAATTTGCGACGGAATTAACGATGGAAATTTTCTCTTAGCAACAAAAAATTTTCAGCGACTTCAAATTTATCGACGAAATTAGCGACGGAAATTTTCGTCACTAATTTCGTCGCAAATACTCATTTGCAACAGAAAGCAAAAATTAGCGACGAAAAATCCGTCGCTAAATCTGTCGTTGTTACCCCTTTTTCTAATAGTGTAAGCCATAGAAATGTGAAACATGTTGTGTTTGAGATGTAAATAAATTATTACTACGTAGTTCTTCCTTACCGATAAATATATTAATGATGTATGTTAAGGATATATTTAGGATAAGCAAATGAATTTAGTTTTTGGTAGTTTCTTAGCAATTTGATAGATTTAGATGCTAATTACGTAAATAGACCTTCTGATTAGGAAACATACCCTTTCTTGCATGTGAATAAATTCACCTGTCCTAAATTGGATGTTACTGATAAATAAATCAATAGTGAAAGAAACTGATATTTGGGGTTAAAGATTGGTTCTATGAATATATAATGGATTGGGACCTTAGGCTAGAATCTTAAACTAAGTCAATTAGTCAAATACTTGAGGTTATTAAGCTACACCGAGTGAATGACAAACTTAGTGTAAAAGGAAAAAGTTTGCTTGTAAAAGGAAAAAGTTAAGTAAAATATTACTGTTACGGGATGTGAAACAATATCTTATATATATTAAGATTATTATCTCATACACTGATAATAGAGTCTTTTAATTTTACAAGCAAGATTAAAAAATTACCACATGTCCCACATTCTTTTTTAAATAGTTTTTTTTAATATTCCCTAAAAGTTATGTGTCACCCTGTTAATCCTGTTTGTGGAGTCTAGAAATTTCAAAGTCAATATCTTTGATAATAATCCTATGTATTAACGGTTGAACTTTTATTATTATTATTAAACAAATAATTACTTTTTCGATTAATTTAAAATTTTACATTTTTGATTTACATAAATAAAATGTAAATTTCAATGATTGATTACAAAAATATAAATCATATAAAAATATAAAAATGTAAAACTAAATTAATATTATTCTAATATATTTGCATTTATAAGTTAGTACTATTAGAGTTGGCAAAAGTTGGCTCAAGCCCAAAAACCCGCTCGAGCTCTCCCGAGACCGAACCTGAGACCGGACCGAATTGATAAAAAAGTCAAATGCCTGAACCCGAGAAAACCCCGACCCGAAAAAATTCGAACCCGATAAAGACGGAGCCCGAAAAAGATTGAGCCCGAAAAACCCAAACCCGAAAAAATTCGAACCCGATGCGACCCGAACCCGAAATCGATCCGATCCGAAACCCGAGAAAACCCGAATTTATAACCCGAAAAACCTGAATTATAATTATATAATTATTATATTAATAAATAAATAAATAATACACTTTTTCTAATTAAAATTTATAAAATTTTAAAACAATCATTATTTATTTATTACATAATAATATCAATAATTTATTGTTAACAAAATAAATATTGAATATTTAAATTCAATTATTAAATAAAATTATTTTAAAACACAATATAATATTCAATATCAAATAATTTTCAATATTATGCTTATTATATTTGTAATAAAAAAATATATTATTAAATATAACATTTGATTTTATTATAAAAACAATTATTATATTATTTTATTATATTTATTTCATATGAAAATTTTAATTTTAATATATTTACCTCAAATAAATATACCCAAATACATGCATGTAATTCAAATTTTGTTTCTAAATTATAAAGTCAAATTTCCAATTTAACTAAATAAACTAATTTACACATCAATATTAAAAATGACTTAGTATTTATCTAGCGGTCTTACATATAGTAAATAATAACAATAAAAAAAACAAATAATAAGAGCTTTTACTTGATAAAATTTAATAATCAGATCTGATAATTTCACCAGAATTTGGGTGAGGAGCGGTGACGCCTGAGTGAGAGACTAAGTGAGGAGTGGCGATGAGCGGCTGAGTGAGGGAGCAATGTAGGCAGACTGAGTGAGGAGCGGCTGAGTGAGGCATTAGAGCAGAGAGATTGAGTGAGAAGCGACAACTATGAAACTTTTATTAATCTAATTTTAATAACTTCTGTTTAAAATTTAAAAACTTATTATTTTAATCATAATTATCTAATTTAATTTCATAATTATTTATATTATGTTTTTTTTTTAAGTTCACAAAGTTTTATTGTATAAATATATTTTTTAGTGCATTATATCAACTACAAAATATCGCTCATGTGGTAGTGTATAATTGTATATGATATAATTATATCAAATGTTAAAAAAAATATATTTTTTAATTTAATAATCTAATTTTTTAATGAGACATTTGATTAATTAATGTAAACGATTATATTTAATACAATAATGTTAATTATGATTTATGTACAAATAAAAAACAAATTAGAAATAAAATAGAGCTAATTAATTGACCATTTATTCATATTAAATATTTTTTTTTGTAAATGATAATATTAATTGGTACTTTTCTTCCTATAATATCTATATGTAATATTTTCTTTTGCATTTAATGAATATAATTATATCTACTATTTTATAGTAAATATTGTAGGAAATTAAAAAAGAGTAAATGATTTTTGTCAAATAACAAATATTAAAATATAGAAATTTGTTTTTATATAAATATTTATTAAAATATAAAATCATATAAAAGTTAAATTCATTATCACATTCAAAATATATAAAAAAAAATTCATAACTAATAAAATTTCAAAATATTTCAAGCAAACTCGCTAAACCCACTCGACTAGAATCGGGACTGAACCTGAAGAAGTCCGAACCCGAAGAAGCCCGAAACCGAAAAAATCCGAACCCGAAAATAACCGAAACCGAAAAGTCCGAACCCGAAAAAATTTGAATCCGAAAAAACTCAAACTCGAAGAGAACTCGAACTGAACCCCCCGATTGCCACCTCTAAGTACTATTATTTTGTTACACATACAAAAGAGTTAAGAACTTAAATATCCAAGGCTCTTTGCAAACATAGGATTGAAATGTAAGTTATTTCTTAATTTGGCCACAAATAAAAACACAATGACTTTTGATTGATTATTCGAGCTTAGGGATTAATCAAGCTTGCTTGAGTTAATATAATGATGTGCTTGAGCTTAATTCCAAATTCGTTGCTCAAAACTAAACTCGAAGTTGATTTGAGTTTCAATTTTAGAGTTCGAGACTCAAAATGAAAATCAAGCTATTTGAACTTACTAGATTAGGCTTGTTGATCGAGCTCGATTTTCATGCTCAGCATCAAATCTTGATTAAGTGTGCATGAGCTCAAGAATTTTTTTTTTTTTATACATTTATCAAAGGCAAGATTCGGACTGTCACTTGTTGTGGTTTGATTTGATTTGCTGGGGCAGCGATTGTGATAGAAACCAGAAGAATATTTGATTTTGGTTGGGTCCATCCAGTCAATGGAAGTGCGTGAAGTGAAAGAGCGAGTTGTGGTGTCGGTGTTGGCGACAAAGGATGAAGAGAGACGAATGAGTTTGTGAGAGAAGTGGTGGCACTAGAGGGAAAAGACGAAGATTAAAGGGTAGCTAAAGGCCTCTGTCTGCTTGAAACAGAAACTTAAAACCCTAAGTGAAGAAGGAATAAAAAAGAAAAGGTTTATTCAAAAATAAATAAATGTTTTTCTACTAAGAGAGGAAAAGATAAGGAGAGAAGGGTGGCGTGTGAAAGTGTGAAAGTGTGAAAATGCGAAAATGCGATCAAGGTTTTTAGATTATGATATTATATATATTAAGAGCATAATTAAAAATAAAAAATTTAATAATTATAAAATATTAAAAAATTTAGTTAAATTTGTTGAACTAATAAACTTAAATATTAAAAAATTTAATTTTGATTTATTTAATAATTCGAATTCAAAAATTGAAATTCAATTTTATCTTAAATTGAGCCGAAATTGTTTACTAGTGCCCATATTTAATTTACGCCCTCACTTGAGCCTTCGTTAAACGTCAGATGGTGACAATCCATGGCGCGCAACATGAGCATTGCTATCTATTGGTTCTAACGAGGTATCTTCATTTTAAAAAAAAAAATTTTTGTGCGCTATCTTGTGTCTCTCCCTCCATCACTAAAAACAAGCCAGCTAGCGACACGGACAACTTCAAAGCAGAATATTTTCATTATCCCACATGGTCCGAAATCAGCAGTTTTTGTTTACTTAACATGAGTAAAAGAAATAAAAAAAAAAAAGTGCTTATATAAAGTGCATTGTATAATCTTTATATATCAATTAATTATAAAATAATATTTTATTAATAAATAAATTTAAAAAAATAAATAGATTTCTAAAAATAAATATTTATAAAATTTTTAAATTTATTTTTAAAAATTTATACACTTTAAAATTTTATTCATTAATAAAATAAAATTATTTAATTGATTAATAATATTTAAAAATTATACATTGTTAGTACATCATATATATATATATATATATATATATATATATATATATATATAATCCCAATTAAAAAAAACAACATACATGTGGTCAATCATCATTACATTCTGACGTGGCATATTTTGGTCCAGTCATCACGATTAGCTTTTTAAATACTACCCATGCGATGCCCATAATCTTGGTTGATTGATCAGGACCGGAAACCTGGGTTTTACTCTAGATTCCACTAATTGTGGATGACAAGTGCATGCTGAATATATAAAAAAAAGCATGGTCAGAATATATCAACCATCCATTTGGTACGTGGAAACATAGAAACTATTTTCCTCCACCATGAACTGTCTTTTTCTATGTACAAATAAAATACAAAAGTTAATATTCCAAATTCTAATAGTTAGGCTGCATGCGACTCGATGGAGTAAAGTAATGTCTAGAACTACTAGTAGTAGTAGTAGGTGTCCCACTGCCACTCGGTTTCATTTTCATTAGAAATATTTAGGGGGCGATTTAGCTGATTAACATTGAGTCGATGGGATTAATATTATAATTATATTTTAATATCATTTTTTATTACTTAATTTGATAAGAAAATATTCCCCAATTAATGTAATTTAAAAAAATAAACATTTTCTTATAATTTATTCATAATAAAAGTTTATTTAAATGATTACATAATATTAACATTTTGTTATTTCATCTAATATTGAAAAAAATTAATATAGAAGAAAATTTCCACAATGCAATGTAATGTAAAAAAATAAACATTTCTTATAATTTATTCATAATGAAAATTTATTTAAATGATTACATCAATGGTGCTACATAATTTTTTTTTTTTTCAATTTTCTCTTGTACTAATAAAAATGATAAAAAAATGATGTAAGTAGATAGATGATATAATATTTTTTTATTACAAGATTTCATTTATATTATCAAATAACTAACTATGTATAAACTAATTATTATATGCATCAATCAATCATTTATAAATTGGATCAAACTCATATATAATATTTATTATAAAGGTAATTAATATAAAAACAATAAATGAAAAATACGGTTACTATAAAGTGAAGAGAGGGTTTAAATAAAAATAATAATAAACTAATCAAAAATAAGATAAGGCTAAAAATTTAATTAGCAAAAAATAATAGAAATACATGCTAAAATTTTTCAAACTCATTAGTCAAACTTGTACTCTTAGTAAAAAAGAATATTACAAATTTCAAATTAAAATGAATATAAAATTAAAGATAAAATTTATTTTTTGACTCATTTCTTAACAAATTTCAATGGTGTCAATATAGAAAAATTACAAAATTTTCTATACTAGTTAGATATATATATATATATATATATATATATATATATATATGTTACATATTTTCAATAATTGAGTGGGGTAAATTGATCATGTTCAAACTAATGTGGATGTGTCACTAGTCAGGTAAGGTCGAGTTCAGATCAAATTAGTTAGAGTATTAAAGGAATTTAGGTGAGCCTAAAGTGAGTCTAAACTCACTCTAACTTGACTTTCTGGGCCTAATTTTTTTTGTTTCAATTCCATTTTTATATACAACAAATAATTGCATATTTGTCCAAAACTACCAAAACACTATTCAATTTTTTTTTTCAAAAGGAAATTATAATAAAATCTAGAAACAAAAAAAAAAAACCACATAAAGAATGAGTATAATGCAATAAATTTAAATAAATTCTTATAAAAATAGTATATTAAGTGTTTAAAGAAAACATGCTACAATACTTAAAATTCGAAGAGACATCCATCATTCATCACTTTTGTTCTACAATTTCTCTTTCTCTTTATCTCTTTCTTCAACAATATTGGATCTCTTCCTTTTTAATCTCAAAATCATGAAGAATAAAACTATCAATTGCAATAATATTGGGTCTCTTCCACAGGTGATCTTGTTTGAGATTCTTAGGCTTATGGCTTCCAATATAGCAATTGATTGCATGAATGTCACCATAAATTATTAAGCTTTCAATGAAACCTCAAAATATGATTATATCTTTGAGAATCTTTTATTGAATAAACTTAGATTCCCAAGATTGCATGAAAGTGAGAAAATATTTTTAAAAAGATGCATATGTGCCAAGAATATAGAGACATTATATTGAATACAGAATGTTCAATTTTTTAGTCAAAAGAAAGCTGAGTTAAGATTGCATTACTTAAAATTAGCAATCGAACCATATCATGCACTTGAACACATATATGTATATAGTATTATCTTAATTTGCTTAGGATGTGAGTAAAGGGATTAGGATGTGAGCAAAAGGAACAAGGGCTCAAAGATTCATCTTCTCTCAATCTCACAAGTTCTAACAAAAGAAGTTTCGACATTGTTAGATGTCATTCAAACAGAGAAGTTCTTAAGTTGCATGTGGGTCTATGTATCATTGTCTAAGCCAAAAGAATGTTGTTGTAAGATCTTTAATTTTTGGTGTAATGTATATAATTATATGATGTACAAACAAGTTGAATTATGTATGAATCATAAGAAATGAATGTTTTTGAGTTTTAAGAGAGAATGGAATGATAATTGGGTGTTGAAGTGATTGAGTATGAGTTTGAATGAGGAAATTGCAGTAAAAAGGGTGTAAGATGAAGGTCAGATCAATCCCATGCAAGGAGAGATCGATCTCATGGCCTGAAAAATGCAGAATCAAGCATGCTGGAAAAGAGAGATCGATCCCTCACTCAAGCAGATCGATCTCCTTAACTCTCAGGCTGGAGTAGATCGATCTTCCCTTAAGACCAGATTGATCACCTTAGCTCTCTGCCTGAGACAAATCGATCATGTTCCATTGAAGTAGATCGATCTCATTCACTGAAGAAGACTGATCTTATGCCTTCGACAGATCGATCTCCTACCCTGAAATGTCATGAAATTGAAGGATTTAAGCAAGGCCAGATTGATCTCCACCGTATACAGATCGATCTCATCAAGCTAATTCTATAAATATGGAGCAGTTAGATCTACAATTCATGGGAAACAACTCAATCTTTCCATTTTCAATCCAAAACCTAACTTTCTACTCTAAAATCACCCCATTTCCATTAAGATTGAAGAAAAACCCATTAGAGCAAAGTTGTTCCTTTCAAAGAGAAGAACAACATAGTTTGGAATCAATATCTCATTGGTTGGATTGAAGGAGCAAAGATGCATTTCCATTTGGAGCAAGGAGAAAATCAAGTTAGGTGAGTTTCTAATGCACCAATCCAAGTATATTTGCTTAGTTATTGATTTTGGAGTTGATTTGTATGTATATTAATGATATAAACTACCTAGAAAATCATGGAACCATTATAACCTAGAATGAGTCTAGAGTGAGAAATTATGATATGGGTGAATTGATGATAAATGGACTATGCTAAAGTGTTTATAAGGTAATATGTATGATTTTAAGATGATGAAATGAAGCTACATTGTGAGGATAGCCAATTTATGAAAATGAGTACGTAAGGTGTATGACAAAATGTTATAGTGAAGTAAATGATGAAATAGAAACACTTTGAGCTTAAACATCAATTTAGTAAGAATCAAGGGATCTAAGAGAATCCAATAGACTCTCGAGATAAGAATAGAGTAATCGAACGAGACCTTATAAGTGTTCATGGAGACTATAGGTTGAATTGACTATAGTAAACACAAAAGTTGTGTTATATGAGACTAAATTGACGTGAAACATAATCTCGTGCAGTTCCGGAGAGTCCGTTTGAGACGAATCGAACCTCGAGATCACGCAACTCTAAGAAAGTGGAATCACGCGACGCGATTCCAGGTAAGGGAATTCTGTGAGTATATAGAGATAGCTACTCATATTTCGTAGGTATATAGGGCTTTAGAAAATGCATGAGTATCTAGAAAAAGTGAATTGATGGTGTATATGAATGACTACAAGTGTATATGTATGTGGTTTGATTTTTGAAATGATTTTTATGGATGGGATAGAAAGGCTAATAATTGCATAAATCACATGTTTTGATGCTTTTATGAAAACACATTACTTTGGTTTAAGCAAATGACGGATAGGTTGGCTAGTAATTTCTTGATTTTGTGAAAAGGCACAAATGAGGTGTTAAGCATTGTTTTGAGAATGTTTCATTGAAATAGGGCCACCTATCATATGTATGTAAGTTAAAATCGTGCTGGAGCCTCACTCGCACTGGATTTTCGTGTTTTCATATGTATGAAACGTGCTGGAGCTTAGCTCGCACATGATTTGATTTGTGATGAGGTCTTATAAACCATAGTGGAGCTTCTACTTGTATGTGGATTTCATTTGATCTTTTTATGTATATAACCGTACTAGAGCTTTGCTCGTACGAGGTGATTTATTGATGTTGCATGAATCGTGTTAGAGCTTAGTTCGCACAGGTTTTCACACTGTGGTATGTATGATGCCATGGTGGAGATGGTAAAATCCTCAAGCCCTACATCCTTAAGCTCGACGGGGGGGGGGGAGACTCTGTTCGATGGGGAGGCTCTCTTACGGTAGGATCCTTAAGCTAACATCCTTAACGTTGGGGTGGGGAGGCTCTCCTACATGGAAACAAAACGCTCCCACACGCACTTGAGACTATAGAGGTTAGTCATGGCATTGAGGTAGATAAGACCTACGGTTGACACCCCCAACCATGATATGGGTCCGCGGGTGTATATCACATGGAGTACGTTGTACCGCGTGGTTGTGATGATGATATGAAAAGTCTGACGAAGAACTAACCCACTTTCGTTCCAGCATGATGCCCCACACATCGAGATCCGTGTGGTCTGGGATGATTATGACATAGTTGGCCAACATAGTCTTTGAGATATAGTGACCTCCTGTCTCATATAATATTACATAGTACCACATGATTTTATACACTGAGTCTGATTGTAGTTATCCAGGGTAGACCCGAGGGAGGGGTCGAGCCTTGTGGGATTTTGTTTAAAAGAAATGACATGTTATTTGTGATGAGATTTGATGTGTTTTGAGAAAAAGATAACTATTAAAGGATGTTTCATATTGAATTTCCTTTTTTATGATGAGTTTTGATAACGATGAGCATGAGAGGCTTTATATGATGGTTTTACTATGTTTTACATGCATTTTTCCATGTTTTAGTACATGATATATGTATATACATATGACATAATTTTATTCCTCATGTTCTGACTATAAATGATTTATGCCATGACATTATCAGCATGTAGATAGAGTAGTTATCTACCATGCTTGCATTATTGCCTTACTGAGCGTGTGATTGCTCATCCCTCTACTTTCCCCCTGTACAGAGCGTACATAGTAGCCCAGTGAGGACTAAGGCGTTATTGTTGGGACATCCGCTGCTCTCCATCACTCAGAGGTATACACACAGGGATTTTTTTATATCTAAACATGTAAAGGCACAGTGATCATTTTGAATTGTAATGTGGGGGATGTAAATGTTAGAAAATAATGTCATGTATAAGTGTATGTCTTAACTTTCAAATGAATGACATTACTTTTGTTTAATTAGAAAATGAATGGTAAGTAAGGATTATTATTGACTCACAGCATAACTGTGTAGTGGAAAGGGTGTTCGTGATAGGGTAAGGAAAATAAAAATGCGAAAAATTTAAAGTGATTTTTGAACAAAAAAGATGAAAAGGGTCGTGATAGAGATTGGTATCAGAGCTGAGTTGGCCTGATGTGAGTCAATAATAACATGTAGAAAAATTACATCCCATAGTACTGTGCTTTTGTTTAGATATAACTGTGTATACCGAGATGAAATGAGACTAATAAATGGTTATGAATACAGGAAGTTAGACACTATGCCTGTTACACGTCGAGGTAGAGGGGCAGCTACACGTGCTAGAGGCAGTAGAGGTAGGCCTGAGAGCCGTACGGAGCCACAGACTGACCAGGCTCCATAGGACCCTGCTGAGAGATCAGGGGATACAGAGGCACGCTTCACTAGGATAGAGCAGAGTATCGAGAGCCTAGTGGAGATAGACACACATGCATTGGGTGCCGGTGATAGACGAGGTCCCGCAACGCAGCCTACTACTACCGGACAGGCAGCTGCAGAGGCAAAGATGCCTTAGACTATGGAGACAGTTACACCCCCAGTTCAGGACACTGCTTCTCCTATCGCTCCACAGCCGAGCGAGAGTGATTTGGGGTATGGTTGTGAGTTGAGTAGGCTACACCAGTTTCAAGAGTTGAAACCTCCAGTGTTCAGAGGGGTAAAGGACCCTGTCATTACTGAGAACTAGGTGTAGGAGATGGAGAAGTTGTACAGATTCTTCAAATGTACATCAATTAAGAAAGTAGCCTTTGTCGTATTTATGCTGAAAGGCGAGGCAGAGCACTGGTGGAGATCCATCGAGGCTATTTTGAGAGCCAAACACTCCGAGATCACTTGGGAGATATTCATAGATACCTTTAGGAGGCAATATATTTCGACCACCGTACAGAAAAAATTACGGATGGAGTTCATTAATTTGGTTAAGGGGAATCGTGCTGTAGATGAGTATGAATCAAGATTCATGTCTTTGGGGAGATATGACCCGAATACAATGAGTAGTGAGACTCAGAAGATCCAGAAGTTCATGGATGGGTTGAGATTGGCCATCCGGACTAAGCTAACCCCATTTGACATACATACTTATGAGGCGGCAGTGCACAGGGCACAGTTGTGTGAGCAAGACTTTGAGCGGATGCCTCCGAGCTTGGAAAGATTAGTGTTTGAAGAGACAGAGATCAGAAGAGATCCGGGATGGATAGAGTGGCCAAGAGAGGAGGCCAGAGATTTTTCGAGAAGAGACCTAAGATTGAGGAGGTGCAGGAGAGAGCTGCTAGACCTCTTATGTATCCAGCTTTGACTGCACCGAGGGGCATAGTTATTGGAGGACCACGACCTACTACTGATCAGTGTAGGAGATGTGGCAGATTCCATGGGACTAGATGTCATATCCCATTTTTCCTAAAAACCCCTACAAATTTTTCGCTTTTTTATTTCCTTACCCGTCATAAACAGTTTCACTACTAACAATTGGGCTATGAGTCGATGTTAGTCCCTCATGTCATGTTACTTACCTTAACATCTATTTTTCATATTTCATTTACATATCAATTTATTTTAACTAAATACATCCCTAATATTACATCTGTATACAGTACTGTGCCTCTATATGTTCAGATACAAAAATTATACGAATGTGTATACCTGGTCTTGATAGGAAGCAGCGGATAACCGAAATACAAGACTACTGTCGTTCCCTTCTACTGAATGTACCCTGTGGGGTGAAAAATGAAAGGGTGAGCGAAACTTGCTCAGTAAGGCAATAATGTAAGCAGGTAAATAACTATACTATATATGTGCTGATAATGTCATGATACAAAATAGTTTATATTTGGAGCATGAGGAAAGACTAAAACGATGCCACAAGTATGTATATATCATATAAGAGAAATCATGAAATCGACATATAAAACAAACATGGAAAAATCATCATGTATGACATCTCATGCTCGTCACATTAAAACTTATTTGTTTCATAATAAACTCATCACGTTAAAACTTATTTGTTTTATTACAAATTCATCACGTTAAAACTTATTTGTTTCATCATAAAATAACCACATCAAGGCTAAACCCATCTCTCGGGAATACCTTGATTCATTAAATCGTATCTCGTTTAAAAACATAAATCGGGACCTTACCCCTCCTTCGGGTTTGTCCTAGTCTATTCAGACCGTATGATATCATATGAGGCATGTAGGTTACTGTATGAAAATCGAGGACTATGGCCATATTATGTTCCTGTGATCCTAGGCTACACGGATCCCGGTGTGCGGGGCATCACATCTGTAACAGGAGGTGGGGTCAAATCCTACCCGCCAGAATATCAAGTAACATCATCGAGTCATCATGACTGCACGGTACAGCGTACTCCGTGTGACATACACGGTACAACGTACTCCGTGGACCCATATCACAGTCTGGAGGTGCCTGCCGTAGGTCTTATCCACCCCAATACTATGTCGATAACCGACCCATGTCTCATAGTATACGTGCGAGCATATCAACTCTCTGCGACACACAGTCTACAGGAGGCTTCTGCACGACTATATGCATGTCAACTCACGTCTAGTGCGAGCGAAGCTCCAGCACGACGCTATGCATATCATGATATCTAAAATCTCGTGCGAGCGAAGCTCCAGCACGGTTTTGTGCACACACAAATTTCTTGTACGAGTAATGCTCCAGTACGACTTTTCATGAGTAATAAATCGGTAAAATTTAGTGCGAGTATGACTCTAGCACTCTTTTTACTTATGTAAATATGATAGGTGGCTCAATCTTGATAAAACATCTTTAAAATTGTAACCGGTATAAACCGGTACCCTTTCGTATATTTCATGAAATCAACAGCCAACCTATGTGTAAATTTGCTTAAACCAAAGCAATACATTCATATAAAACATTAAAACACGATAATCATGCAGTTTATCTGCCTTACTACCCTTTTTGTAAATTTTATTCCCAATGGCATTATCGTCTTTTCCTTTATTCACCCATGCCCCGATTTTCACAAAAATTATTATTTCGTTTCTAGATACTTTAAGAAATTCTAGGCCCTGTAAATCTCCTCAAAAATACGTATAGAAATCTCTATGCACCTACAAAATTCCCTTACCTCGATTCTTTGTACAGTTTGACTTTTCCAATTCTACCGATCAGTCGATCCGTTTAGCTCCCAATATGTACTCCAGAGCTGCAGATAATTATTTACCATGTCAATTTAACCAAATAAATATAATTCTCGCGTTTACTACAGTCGATTTAATTAATTGAGTCAATTTACTCTTATTGGGCTCGATCGCACCTTAATGGGCCTCGACCCATTTTCAACCCGTTTCTACTTATTAAATCCCTTCTTCAGGTTTACTGGGTTCATTCAGCTTACCAATAATCATCGGGCTTCGTTCCAAACTCATTGGATAGCTCATATACTATTTACGGTAATTACGTTGCAATTTCGAATAATATTCCTTTTTATACAGAATTAATCCGTAAATTCTGTAAAATAATCGAAACTCTGTATTAAAGGACTCATATTATCGTAATTAAAATATACTTACCCAACATGATGCGGGGTACGACAATCGGAGCTTAATCGGCTCTCGTTCGGGTTCAAGTACACGATTTATCGTCGAACTGCACAATTTTATATTTAATTTCGGTTTAATTTCTGATTAAATATAATTTAAATAAATTTCTCAAAAATCAAATCGGTCACTTTTGACCTCGTATCGACTTACCCGAAGTCCGGTGTACCCTCAAAAATTCTTCCCCCTTTTCCTTTTTCTCTTTTTCTCCTTTTTTCCCTTCTTTCTTGGCTGAAACAGTTCGGTTCGGTTCAACCCGATTCAGACCGATCCGGTTCAGCCGGTTTAGTCCAGTTCACCTCTTTGCTGAACCAGTACGTACTGGTTCAGGCCTTTTCGCCGTCGTTCATGGCGTTTTCGATCGGTTTCCAGCTCGTTTCTGGCGCTATTCGGCTCGTCTTTGGCCGGGCAACCTTCGACTGGCCTCGATCGGGACCAAATCACCGCCGGTGGCCGTCGTTCCTCTCTTCTCCCTCTCTGCCTTCTCTCCCTCGATCCGTCGAATTTTGACGGTTTCGCCGGTCGATACCAGTCTCAAAAGAACCGGCTCCTCCTCCTGAACTCGTCGGTAGCCTCCGTTCAAGCCCAACCGCCGTGGATCGTCGGAATCGACCCCGTTTTTCTCGCGGCTTTCTCTTCCTCCGTTAGCCGGACACACCCGTCGTCGGCGCTCGTCACTGGTGCCAACGTGTTCGCCTACCTCTCCTCTTCCTCCTTCGGTCTTCATTTGGGCCGTCGGTCGCCGGTGGCCATGGGTCGATCGGGTTACGCGTGGTTCATCCTCGATTTTTCGATTCCTTTGTTTTTTTCTCTCTCCTCGACAAGTTTTCTGATTTCTCTCTTTTTTTGAATTAATTTATTTTTATTTATTATTTTAATTTATTTTATTAATATTATATTCATTAAAATAATATAAAATTCCCAAAAATATCTAAAAATTTATATTTTATCCAAATTAATTTATTTAATTTATTTATTATATTTTTTCACTTTCTCGGTATATTTTCTCTATATTTTCGGGATATTTTACCGAGTGAAAATTTAGATTAATTCCAGTAAATTCATATCTTGATCAATTTAACCCGAAATTTAATTATTTCTTCGTTATTGATCAAGATTCTCAAATCCATTATTTTTAATTAAATTTTCTTGTCGAATTTATACCGACTTTCGATCTTTTGACCATTTTGCCCTTCAACGTGTTTGAAAATTTCATTTCAATCCTTTCTTTCATGAACATACTCATTTCGTGTTTTAACTAAATTCGGGTCTTACATAATCTCCCCTACTTAAAAAATTTGGTTTTTCGAATTAAAACCAAGTTAAATGGATCCATAACAAACTCCGGGTACGTCTATTGTATCATATATTGTCATACTCAAGTGACTTTTTTCGGAGTGTAATACTACCAACATACTTTAATTAGGGAGATCATCTTAAACCTCAACACTTTCTTCTTCCTGTTTAATACCCGAATCGATTTTCCAATCATACGTTATACTTTCATTGAGCTAAGCTGTTGGAGCTCATATCCAATCACATATGCTGGATCTAGATAGTATTTTCGAAGTATCATAAGATAGGACACATTGTGGATGCCTGCTAATTCAGGTGGTAACGCCAACCTACAGGCCTTGTCTCCCACTTTGTCCAATCTCTTTCTGAATCTCGTTACGTCTTTATACTATGTCCTAAGGGCATGTAACTTCCAACAATACTAATTCACCCTCGGTGAATTCCAATGGTTTCTGTCTCTTGTCAACATAGCTTTTCTATCTTTTCTGAGGTGTTCTTAATCCTTCACAATTAACTGAACATCCTCAGAGGTTTGTCTTACCAAGTCGGAAATAATTTTCTATCTGTCACCTACTTCTTATCCAAATTGGGGAAACAACCCTTACGGCCATACAATGCCTCATCTGAAGTCATCCCGATACTCAAGTGACAACTGTCATTATTGGCGAATTCGATTAGTAACAATTGATCATCCCAGGAACTTATCAGATAAATGGCACACGCTCTCATCATATCCTTCAGAACCTGTACAGTCCTCTCTGACTGACCATCTGTCTGAGGATGGAAAGCTGTGCTAACACTCAATCGGGTTCCCATAGCTTCCTGAAAAATATTTCCAGAAATGAGAAGTGAAGCGGGAATCCCTATCTGATATCATGCTCACTGGAACACTATATAATATTTCACAATTTTCCATACGCATAAATCCGCCTACACACTCAGAGTATCTGTGGATTTCCTAACCAGAAGGTGGGTAGACTTAGTCAATCTATCGACTATCACCCAGATAGCCTTATGATTCATCCGGGTCCTCTGTAACCCATCACGAAATTCATGGTAACTTGTTCCCATTTTCGTGTCAATATAGGTAGAAACTGCAATAACCCTGCAACTTCTTTTACTCTACCTTACTCTGCTGACATACGAGACACTTTTTCACAATCTCTACCATGTCTCTTTTCATATCTGACCACCAATACCCTTTTCTAAGATTTCGATATATTTATTACTTCTCGGATGCACTGTATATCCCGAAGAGTGAGCTTCTGACAATAACTCTATCGTATCACTGTGGTCCTGGGGAGCACTATACTGTCTCTGAACCTCAGTAAATCATCATCACTCTCTGTGAACTGTCACTGTACCCATCTGAATCTGACCCACACTATCGACACCCTGTCAATCATCACGCTAAGCCTGTCAAATTTGGTCACTCAAATTTGGTTCAAATCTCAGGCTAGCTGTCACACAATCACTGTCATCATCAGAGGGGATCATATCACTACTGAGGCTTACAACTACTCTAGCAGCTCACTCTCCCTAACCATCATATGTAATACCATACCGAGACTCTTTCTGCTCAAAGCATTAGCCATTACATTAGCCTTTCCTGGGTGGTACAATTTCCACAATCATAATCCCTCAGAAGCTCTAATCCTCTTTGTTCTCCTATCCGACTCTTTCTGTGAAAACAGATACTCGAGGCTTTTATGATCAGTGCATACCTGAAATTTCTCACCGTATACATAGTAGTGTCATATACTCAATACAACCACTATCGCTGTCAACTTTAAATCATGGGCCAGATAGTCCTTTCATGATCCTTGAGTTTTCTGGATTCATAATTGACTATCTCCCCCTTTTGCATCAATACACAGCCCATTCATTATTTTGAGGTATCCATATACTCATGAGAAACCTCTTAATCTGTTGGGTATGATGAGAATAAATGTGATGGTCAGTTTATTACTTCAGTACACCAAACTCCTGTCACGTCTATCATCCCATTCAAATACAACTTTTCTAAGTTAAACGTGTCAATAAAGTAGTCTATTTCGAGAACTCTCAACAAATCATCTGTAAAAAAATAATTTCCAATTGTTGCTTATAATTTTCACTGGACTGTAAATACACCCAAAATATCATCAATATGGATGATAATAAATCGGTCTAGGTAAAGTTTAAATACCTCATCGTAGTTGAGTTCCAATAAATATTTCAACCACCCATATCCTTGACCTATATACGCATAAACGTATAATATTGTTTCGAAATCGTTTCCGTTCAAGATACTAACCTGCGCCATTTCCTTTTTCTTATATTAATGGCTTTTATAAAATTTTTAATTAATTTAATTTTAATTTTTTTTTACCTTTACGATTAATCGAATTCTATATTTCTTTATCGTACAAGTAAAGGTACCCTAATTTTAAATGTATATATTACGATTGTCGATTTCAATTTATAGGTTGTGTATACTTTTAGATGCTGTCAAGTGTTCAGGCGGGGAGGTATTTTGAAATACCTTTATTAACCCTCAGACTTGACCACAATTACTTTACATATCAGTCCATGTGATCACAATTCATATTCGCTACTAATTGCTTTAATCCAAATTACTTCACGTATCATAGATATTCTTACCTTGCATACGCCTCTTATTCCAATAGATTTTGTATTCAAGATCTATCACATCGCAAAACTTATCTCTTTTCGTATATTACTTATAACAAAACTCTGTCATTACTCATTCCATGAGTACAATCATCTACTCCTTTAATTTCAATCGCTACACCCCTTTTTCGATGCAGAGCTACCAATAGGGTTTTCTCTGTCTCTTTACCCTTCTGTGGGGCAGTCTCACCCAACTCTGAGCAATCATTAAATAATTAGCCCGTCTTACCACACTTAACGCCTATTTTAGTCAATAAAGTGTAGGTGTAGGCCCTACTTCCGTGGTATCTACCACACATTCTACACTGCTTACACTGCTACATTACTTACACTGTTACGTTGTTACACTGCTACACTGCTTACACTATTTTGTAGCAGGTCGGGGTCTTCAAATCACAATACCCCTCAAAAGTGCTGAAATTGGATACTCTGGAGTCTTACCAATCATCTTACCCCATAACTCATCAACTCTAATCTCTTACCAACTGGTCTCTTTCCCGCTCTGACATCTCTGTCATTCTCTATTCTCTTCTGTCTCTATTTCGGCCCTTACTACATTTCTCAATCTCAGAGGTGTGCAACACATGATATTATTCACGCAACTGTATTCTGCGCACTGCCTTGACATAATTAGTGATATCTAACGGGGCCAATTGGACTCTAATCGACAATTTGAGCCCTTCCATGAACTTTTGGGCTTTTCTACTCTCACTGCCCATAGTGTCGGGGTAATACTTGGGCAGGTATATTAACTGAGAGTCATACTCATCAATCAACCAGTGTCTCTGGTTCATTGTAATAAATTTTACCTGTAATTTCTCTTAAGTAGTGTCTGGGATATTCTGTCACCGAAATATATCCAGAAATATTTCTCATGTCAGCTCTGGACGTCTAACTCTTCAGATGGGTCGAGCGGATTTCCACCAATGCTCCGCCTCGCCCTCCAACATAAACGTATTTAAAAGTCACTTTCTCAGTCGACATACACCGAAAGAATCCATACAACTTCTCTATCTCATTCACCCAGTCCTTAGTAACTATTGGTTTCTTTACTTCGCTAAATACCGGAGAGGTGTGAAAATCTCTATAGTCTGAGACATCTGTTTAGGCTTTACCCTGCATATCCTCAACTACCTGCATAGACTGAGTAAACAACTCCAAAATATTTTCTACACTCCACTCCATCCTCTCGGAGCCTGTCTCAATACTGTTTGGTCTCTTTATAGGACCCTGTGGAGTATGCTCAATATTAGCCTCCACCTCACTCTTATCTTGAGTCTCATGTGACGACTCATTCAACTCTCAGGCCGATCTCTACGGCCTCGAGCATATGTACTCGCCCCTCTACCATAGCGGCTATCAGTTATAAAAACTATATTCTTGCATTTGAAACTAAATTCTTAGCTGCAGTTTCATCTTGATATACACAATTGTATCTAAACAATGCACAGTACATGGGGATATAAATTTACTTAACCACTATCATCGACTCATATCAGACCAACTCTGCTCTGATACCACCTCTTGTCACAACCCATTTTTCCTAAAAATCCCTACAAATTTTTTGCTTTTTTATTTCCTTACCTGTCGTGAACAGTTTCACTACTAACAGTTGGGCTATGAGTCGATGTTAGTCCCTCCTGTCATGTTACTTACCTTAACATCTATTTTCCATATTTCATTTACATATCAATTTATTTTAACTAAATACATCCCCAATATTACATCCGTGTACAGTACTGTGCCTCTATATGTTCAGATACAAAAATTATACGAATGTGTATATCTGGTCTTGATAGGAAGCAACGGATAACCGAAATGCAAGAGTACTGTCGCTCCCTTCTACTGAATGTACCATGTGGGGTGAAAAATGAAAGGGTGAGCGAAACTTGCTCAGTAAGGCAATAATGTAAGCAGGTAGATAACTATACTATCTACGTGTTGATAATGTCATGATACAAAATCGTTTATATTTGGAGCATTAGGTAAGACTAAACGATGCCACATGTATGTATATATCATATAAGAGAAATCATGAAATCGACATATAAAACAAACATGAAAAAATTATCATGTATGACATCTCATGCTCGTCATATTAAAACTTATTTGTTTCATAATAAACTCATCACGTTAAAACTTATTTGTTTTATAACAAATTCATCACGTTAAAACTTATTTGTTTCATCATAAAATAACCCATCAAGGCTAAACTCATCTCTCGGGAATACCTTGATTCATTAAATCGTATCTCGTTTAAAAACATAAATCGGGACCTTACCCCTCCTTCGGGTTTGTCCTGGTCTATTCAGACCGTATGATATCATGTGAGGTATGTAGGTTACTGTATGAAAATCGAGGACTATGGCCATATTATGTCCCTGTGATCCCAAGCTACACGGATCCCGGTGTGCGGGGCATCACATCTACAACGGGAGGTGGGGTCAAATCCTACCCGCCAGAATATCAAGTAACATCATCGAGTCATTATGACTGCATGGTACAGCGTACTCTGTGTGACATACACGGTACAACGTACTCCGTGGACCCATATCATAGTCTGGAGGTGTCTGTCGTAGGTCTTATCCACCCCAATACTATGTCGATAACCAACCCATGTCTCAAAGTATACGTGCGAGCATATCAACTCTCTGCGACACACAGTCTACAGGAGGCTTCCGCACGACTATATGCATGTCAACTCACGTCTAGTGCGAGCAAAGCTCCAGCACGACGCTATGCATATCATGATATCAAAAATCTCGTGTGAGCGAAGCTCCAGCACGATTTTGTGCACACACAAATTTCTCGTACGAGCAATGCTCCAGTACGACTTTTCATGAGTAATAAATCAGTAAAATTTAGTGCGAGTATGACTCTAGCACTCTTTTTACTCATGTAAATATGATAGGTAGCTCAATCTTGATAAAACATCTTTAAAATCATAATCGGTACAAATCGGTACCCTTTCGTAAATTTCATTTCAATCATTTCTTTCACGAACATACTCATTTTGTGTTTTAACTAAATTTGGATCTTACACTAGACCTTGTCAGACGCCCCCTACTATATGTTATAGATGTGAAAAGCCAGGGAACATCGCGAGGCATTGTTCTGAAATGATGAAGATTGCCCCACAGAAGGGTAAGGAGCCAGAGAGAGCTCCAGTTGAGATAGTTGCTCCAAAGAGGAGGGCTACAGGTGAGGAAAAAGGGAAACAGGCAGTGGGTGTTAGCAGAGGACGAGCGCACGTACTAGACCAGGACACAGCAGATATATCGACGGATGTGATTAAAGGTACCATCCAAATCTTTGACTTAGAAGCATTTGTATTGTTTGATCCTGGTGTCACGCATTCCTTCATATCGTTTTCCTTTGTTGAAACATGTAAAACCCACACTGCTAGATAAGATGTTGATGATATCTACCCCTATGAATGATAGTCAATTAACAGAGCATGTATATAGGAATTGTAGGTTGAGGATAGGAGGAAAAGAGATAGCAGCTGATTTAATTTTGCTAAGTATGAATGATTTTGATGTAATCCTAGGAATGGATTGGTTAGCTGCAAATCATGTGGTTATGAATTGTCATGCTAAGAAATTGATGTTTCTAGAGATAGATAATCTTGTTGTAAGTTTTGCGAAATGAAATGAAGAACATGTTTACTGTAAGATGAAGAGTGTAATTTTAATTATCCTACTTGGGAGATGAATTTGTTTATTATTGTTGTATGTTAATGTGATGATTTGTGTTGCTAACGGTGGAAAGGATAATGTGAAGGGTTCATTGCCTACGTGGTTGACACTGATAAGGCACACCCGAAATTGAAAGACATTTTCGTAATTACGGATTTTCCTGACGTCTTTTCTGACGATTTACCAGGGCTACTACCTGATAGGAAAATTGAGTTTTGTATAGAGTTAGTACATGGTACAGAGCCGATATCTAAACTACCGTATAGAATGGCTCTGATTGAGTTGGAAGAGCTAAAGAAGCAATTGCAAAAATTGCTGGAGAAGGAGTTTATTAGACCGAGCGTCTCACCTTGGGGAGCTCCAGTTTTGTTTGTAAGGAAGAAGGATGGAAGCCTCCGACTGTGTATAGTCTACCGATTGTTGAATAAGGCCACCATTAAGAACAAGTACCGCCTTCCACGTATCGATGATTTATTGGATCAACTCTGAGGAGCCTAAGTATTTTCAAAGATAGATCTGCGGTCAGGGTACCATCAGTTGAGGATACGGAGTGGAGATGTACCCAAGACAGCATTTCGTACCCGTTATGGCCACTACGAGTTTTTGGTTATGCCATTCAGATTGACAAATGCTCCCACAACATTTATGGCATTGATGAATGATGTACTTAAGCCATACCTGGACCAGTTTGTGATTGTGTTTATTGATGATATTTTGGTTTATTCCAAATCCAGGAAAGATCATGAACAACATTTGAGGTTAGTTCTGCAAACCTTCCAAGAGAAGGAGTTATATGCCAAACTTAGAAAGTGTAACTTTTGGTTTGAGCAGATCTCATTTCTGGGTCATGTTGTGTCGAAAGATGGAGTATCAGTGGATCCATCCAAGATTGAGACAGTTGTGCAGTGGGAACAGCCCAAGACAGTTACTTGGCAATGTATTATCAGAGATTTGTTAAGGGTTTCTCTAGACTAGCTGCTCCGTTGACATGCCTCACGCGGAAAGATGTTAAATTTGTATGGAATGAGGCATGTGAGAGGAGTTTTCAAGAGCTTAAGCGTCAGTTGACCACTGCTCCAGTTCTTACCATTCCTACCAACTTAGGAGGTTTCTTTGTGTATACGGATGCATCACACCAGGGACTAGGCTGTGTATGCCACGACCTATTTTATCCTTTTTAACCGAAAATCACTGAAAATTTTTAGCATTTTTCTTTCCTTACCCAGTCGTGAACAAATTTACCACTACACCGTTGGGTTGTGAGTCAATAAATAAACATCACTCAACATTCATTCTCAATTAAATCAAAAGAAGTGTCATTAATTAAAAGTTAAGTTACACATGACACGTTTCTAACTTTTACATCCCCCACATTACATTACAATTTGACTATTGTGCCTTTACATGTTTAGATACAAAAAGAATCCTTGTGTGTATACCTTTGGTGATGAAAACAGCGAATGTCCAAAATAAAATGCCTCAGTTCTCACTGGGCTGCTATGTACGCTCTGTAGAGGGGGAAAATAGAGAGGGATGAGCAACCACACGCTCAGTAAGGCAACAATGCAAGCATGGTAGATAACTACTCTATCTACATGCTTATAATGTTATGCATAAATCATTTATAATAGGAGCATGAGGAAGTAAAACTATGCCATATGAGTATACATATATCATGTATTGAAAATCATGTAAATATGCATAAAACATGGAAGAATTCAACATGTAAAACCATCTCATGCTCAATCTCATTTGAAACTTATCACAAAAAGGGAAATTCATTTAAGAAACATCATTTTCAAATCACATTTCATCTCATCACAATTCTCTTTTCAAATTCCATCACATTTCATCATAAATCAATTTATCATTTCATTAAATCACAAACCCAATAAGGCTCGACCCCTCTCTCGGGTCTACCATGGACAATTCACAATCACACTCATGTATAAAAATCATGTGGTATTATGTAATGTCAAATGAGACAGGTCACTATATCTCAAGGACTATGTTGGCCAACTACATCATAAATCATCCCAGACCACACGTGTAAGATTCGATTTTATTCAAAACACGAAATTAAAAATGCAAAAAGACTGAAATGGAATTTTCGAACACGTTGAAGGGCAAAAACGGTCAAAAGAACGAAAGTCGGTATAAATTCGTCAAGAAAATTTAATTAAAAATATGGGATTGAGAAATCTTGATCAATAACGAATAAATAATTAAATTTCGAGTCCAATTGATCAAGATATGAATTTATTGAAATTAATTAGAAATTTCACTCGGGACAATATCCCGAAAACACGGAGAAAATATATCGAGAAAATAGAAAAATATAATAAATTAATTAAATTAATTAATTTGAATAAAATATAATTTTTAAGGATATTTTGAGATTTTTAGAATATTTTATTGATTAAAATAATATTAAATTAAATTATAAATATAAATGTATAGAAAAAAAAGTAAAGGAAAAAAAATCTGAAATCGCGAAACGCGAAAACAGAAAAGAAAAATGGAAGAAGGAAGACGACCGGAGAGAGAGCAGGCGACGACCGTCCGGTGACCAATCAGCCAGGTGAGGACCGGCTAGGAGAGCGGACAACCGTGCGGTTCCACTGGTACCGACGAGAAACGCAGAAACCGTCGAAATTCTGCGGATCGAGAGGGAGAGTGCCGCGGAGGGATAAGAGAAATCGACCGCTACCAGCTCCGATTTGGCTAACCCCGACCCCAACCGAACACTCCCTCAGTGCAGGCGCACCGATTGGGGCCAGAAACGAGCCGGGAACCGGTCGAAAATGCTGTGAACGGCGATGGGGAAGCCTGAACCAGTACGGACCGGTTCAGCAAGAAGTGAACCGGCTAGATCGAACCGGTCTGAACCGGGTTGAATCGGACCGAACCGGTTCAGCCAAGAAAGAGAGGAAAAATGGAGAAAAAGCAAAAAAGAGAAAAATTTTCGGGGATACACCGAACTTCGAGTAAGTCGATAAGAGGTCAAAAGTGACCGATTTGATTTTCGAGAAATTTATTTAAATAATATTCGATCAGAAATTAACCTGGAATTAAATATAAAATTGTGCAGTTCGATGATAAATCATATACGTGAGACGATCGAGTTTCAATTTGCGCATCATTGCATAATCTCGGGTAAGTAAAGCTCATTTACAACAATAATATGATTATTACGCAATTGAAATTTATTTTGCAGATTTCGGATTAATTTCTGCATAAAAATAAATTATATTCGTATTTTTGAATTAATTGTCATAAATGATATACGGGCTATCCAAAGAGTTTGGAAACGAAGCCCAATAGGTATTGAGAGCCCAATAGACCCGAAGAAAGGATGTAATAAGTGGGAAACAGGCTTAAGGCCGATTAAGGCCTATTATGGTACAATCGGGCCCAATATGGGTAAACAGGCTCAATGATTTAAATTAAGCCCAGAAAAATATGAAATACAATTAATTGTATTGTATTTGACCTGATGTATATTTATCTGCAATTTTGGAGATTGGATTCGGAGAAAATCGAACTGCGTGATGAGACATCAGTGAAAAATGTCAGACTGTACAGAAAAATGAGGTAAGAGAATTTTGTAAGCGCTTAGAGATATCTGCGAGTATTTTTGGAGTTATTTACATTACTTAGAATTTCATAAGGTATCTAGAAATAGAATAATAATTTTTACGAAAATCGAGGTATATGTGAAAATTACGATTTTGCCCCTAGTTAGGAAAATTTCAAAAAGGGTAGTAAAGCTATGAAATTGCATGATTT
This sequence comes from Firmiana major, assembly GCA_033439115.1. NCBI lineage: Eukaryota > Viridiplantae > Streptophyta > Magnoliopsida > Malvales > Malvaceae > Firmiana > Firmiana major. The sequence continues at coordinate 9,355,016 of CM065908.1, read as the reverse complement.
TCATGTTTTTGATATTCCTATTATTATGTTGCTTTAATTTAAGCAAATTATGGATAGGCTGGCTGTTATTTCATGTTCTTACATGAAATGGTACGAATTAGGTGCCAGTGGTGATTTTGATTTGTTTTAGTGAAATTGAGCAGTGTATCATGTCTTTTATGAGTTTTAAATCGTATGTGGATTTTACTTGGTTTTATGCATCCGTACTAGAGTATTGTCCGTATGTGAATTTAAATTGAATTTATAATTATTTTAAGTCGTACTGGAGCGTTGCTCGTATGCAGATTTCATTGATTTTTATGAAACGGTGCTGGAGTTTCGCTCGCACGAGGGTTTTTCTGATATTATGAATATGCATGGAGCCGTGTTGGAGCTTCGCTCACACAGAAATTTTATGACATGCATATGACCGTGTTGGAGCCTCCTGTAGACTATGTGTCACAGTGAGAAGATATGCTCGCACGTGTAGATTGAGACATGGGTTGGTTATCGACATGGTTTGAAGTGGGATAAGACCTATGGCAGACATCCCCAGACTGTGATATTGGGTTCATGAAGTACGTTGTACCGTGTATGTCATATGAAGTACGCTGTACCATGTAGTCATGACTATTCCCGTGAAATATATTGAACTAATTAAAGACATGTATTAAAATGCAAAGACACATGTGAAGATATGTAGAGGGCAAACAAACAAATTTCATATCAAAGTGGGACCACATCAAAGGTTGACACAAGTCTATTTTATTTTGTTGTAGTAATGGTCAAACTGAAAAAAATCATTCAAGATAAAGTTCCTTAATGTTTGATATTTGCAAATGATATTGTCTAGTATGCTGAAACCAGAGCCGAAGTTAATGTGAAGGAATTGTAGAGACAGATACTAAAATCAAGAGAGTTCAAACTAAGTAAAGTGAAAATTGATGACATGAAATGTAAATTTTGTTTAAACAAGAAGGAAAGTCAAAAAAATAGTGATGTTAGATGGTGTGGTGATACCTAAGCGGGGTCATTTTTGTTATTTACGGTTGACAATATAGATTGATAGAGAGGTTAACGATGATGTGACTCGTAGGATCCAGGCTGAATAGAGTAAATGGAGAAACACTAAATGTGTGTTATGTGATTAAAGAATTCATATATCGTTGAAAGGTAAGTTTTATAAAACAATTGTTAGACCAATATGGCTACATGGTAGTGAATGTTAGGTGACTAAGAGACTACATATATAGAATATAAGTGTAGCAGAAATGCGAATATTGTGGAGCTGTGAAAAAATACAAGTAAAAGTAGAATGAGAATGATGAAATTCGCAAGAAAGTTGGAGTGACACTTATCGAAGACAAGATGAATGAAAATCATTTACGTTGGTTTATACACATACGACGTAGACCTGTGGATGCTCTAGTTTGGAGAGTGAAGACTATGACTAATGTAAAAGGGTCAAGACTAGGGAAAGATAGAAAAAGATTTGGAAAGAAGTTATTCGAAACGATAGAAGGGCACAAGTGTTGGAAAAACACATTGTCTTAGATAGAAAATAGTATAAGTGGAGAATTCATGTTGATATCTTAATATAAGTTCATATATTAGTTATTGTAACCTATCGTATACCACACCGTTTTTTTACTATAGTAATTTAGAGATTAGTTTTGCTTAAGCTAAAAACCACAAACTTAGATTATTTCCTATACTTGTGATTTTTCAAATGCCCAAAAAAAAGAAAATAGATGTTTATGAAAAAAGTGAACTGCCCCTTTTTTTTGTCACATACAATAAGCTTTCCCTCAATGCAAAGGTCTTGAATTTTTTAAGTACTTCCTCAATTGCTGATCATAAGTGGTCTTAAATTTTTTAAGTACTTCCTTAATTGCTGATCATAAGTGGTTGATGTAAGTCTAAAAAAACGTAGAGCACGGTTGGTACACTTCAACAAATGAGGTCGGTGCCAGTGCCCCAACATTTTCTTAATTTTATTTTTGCGTTTGGTTACCTGCTACTTGCACACGTTACATATACATTCAACTAAACAATGTTTCAAAATCTTAGATAAGCATGCATATTTAAAGTTATTGGGTATATCCATTCGCATTTTGTTTTTTTTTTTTTTAATTTGTAGGTGTATGCAGGTGGGTAATTTTAGGTTTATAAAAAATTAAAAAATAACTCCATTAGTATTATTACCAAGAAGAATATATTTGAGAAGATAAATCCTAGAATCTATTGCCAAAAATTACTACTATTTATATCACAGTTCAACTTTATAACTATAAAAGTTTAGGATGCTTACGGAATGAGAATCTTTTGGAGAAAGGAAGAAGATATGTATTGACTTCAATTTTTTAAGGTTTATAGAGAAAATAGTTTTTAAGGTTTATAAGAGATTATTAGTTTGTGAAATAACTTTAAACGTATAGTGTTTTGAGTTCTAAAAATTTTATTTTTTGAAATTTAAGCAATTATTTTTAAAAAAAAAAATTGACATGACATTAACGTTACATTCAATATCTCTTTAAAGAAATAAGTTTAAAACTAATATTATTAAGGAATAAAAATTTTAAAATATCCTTTTATTGGGAAAAAAACTCGTATTTTTTGTGCAATCAGGTTCACTCACTTTCTAGAGAGACGACAAAGTGATTTTACAAAAATGAAGAGGTGTAATCTGCAGATTGGATATCCTAGCAGCATTGTAATTGTCGCTAGATGAGGCCGTGTAATTAGATTCCATCTTCGAGTAGCATTGTAATTGTCATTGTAAAGTAACATTGCAAGTAAATTGTCACACCAATGGGTCATTTGGTGCTTTACTATGGGAGTGGTTGTAATGTAATGTGATTGCAGAGGAAATGGTTGTTGAGAATTAAAATATTAGGAAGATAATTCAATGTTTGGTATACATGATAAAGTGTTGTTTAAAATGCAAGCAAAATATTCAGTATTCGGTACACTAATTTTTAACTGCAAATGTAATGTTAATTTTCAAAAATGCCGTTAGGTATGAAAAAAATTTGATGTAAATTATTATATTAAAATGTTAATAATGTAATTACAAAAATCTCTGTTCTTTCATTTTTTTACTTGAATTTTTTAATTGTAATAATGTAATATTTAGCTTAAAAAAATTATTGTTGTTTTTCACTTCTTACTCTTAATTATTTTTTTAAACAACAATAATTTAAGTAAAAAAAAAAAAAGAAAATAAGATGCAACTTAAAATTTTAAATTATCTGCAAAATTCAACTTAAAAATGGCTGAGTGAAATTTTGCCTTTCTTTTATTTATCCAATTCTTTAATTAATTATCTTTTATATATATATATATGTATATATATATGTATATATGTATTATTAATATGTTTATTATAATATTTTTTTATATAACATTCTCACAATTTTCATGTTCACCTGTCAATTGTAATTACAAAACTAACAATTTAACATCAAAGAAAATAAAAGCTCGTAGTATTTATAAACTTAATTAAAATTATATTTATATAAAGAATTTCGCAACTAATACATATTACATTTAAAAAATTATGTTAATTGTACATTAAATAACAATATGTCTAAAATAAAATTTTATTAAAATTGATAAAATATAATCATAAACTATGTTGGAAAGAAAATAAAGTGTGTTAAGCTCTTGTTGAAGGGTATTTTGGGAAGAAAAAAAATGTTTTACTTTGTATAATCACTGAAATGTTACTTTGGATAAGGGGAGGGTTGTAATTACATTGCAGTTTTTAATGATAATGTGATTGCAACAACAGAGTAACATTGTAGCTAAATAACCTAACCAAACAATGCAATTATTTTAGCCAACTAAATGCGTTCAATGTACTGCACATTATCAAATACCAAGCACCCTTAAAACGTTGTAAACTTATTATACTTTATATCCAATTAAATGTTGAACCCTTCTAAATTAATCTTTTTTAAATTAATAAAAACTAATGGTCCCGAATCAAGCAGTATAGAAAATTAATAAACTCTTTTATTATAATAATTAATAATTTTATTTCAAAACTTAGTGTAAATTTTTGGTCTCGAATTTTATATAAATTAATAATTTAATAAAAATATAAGACATATTGCATAATACTCAAGAATTAAAAAAAAATATTTCAAGATATTAATTTACAAAATATTATTATATTTGGAATTTTTTATTTCAAGAATTAAATTACATAAGATATATTTACAAACACATTTTTGAGGAGTTAAACAACCAAAATGAGATTTTGAGAAAATTAAATATTATAAAGTTATTGACGGAGTTCAATGAATAAGAAACTTAAACATATATATATATATATATATATATATATATATATATATTATTAGGATCAGTTTGACACACCAATTGCCATCAATGTGGTGCGACTGGTGTGCCGTATGTACAAAAGACAAAAAAAAGCGCGGTGAAATTACTTTTTTACATCTAATTTTGAATTTTCAATTATTTTATTAATAATCATATATTATTAATGGTTATTTATCTTTTTAAATTTCACTAAAATTAATTTTACTGTCCATCCAAATTAACTCTAAAAGAAATTAACAATTTACAAAACAATATTTTTAAATTAATATTCAAAGATATGTTTCAAAAATATTAATTTAGAGAAGTTATATTGTTCATGCAATGTGCATGACTTTCCTAATATCAAACTGGTTCGAACTGAGAAATTTGTTTTTCGTGTATCTACATCTACAATGTGTGGCACTAATGGAAACGTTAGCAATGAACTAGACCAAGAGTTATGGTGATTCAATACTTTTCCAGTCTGGTTATATTTATGGCTAGTGTTATGGACTAATTAAAGTAATTAAAATTTGTTGGCGAGTCATTTTATTGCATCTAGTCGCTTGATGTAGTTATAGGATGATTGCACGTGTCTAGAAGATTAATTGTCTATATCTTAACTCTAGCTACCCATTATGGGAGCTTGATGCAAAGACGTCATTTGCTCAGTGATGGCTGGATCCACCAAAATTTTGGCGGATATCTAGGCTGAGGCTCTCGAAGCTCCAACGTTAAAATAAAACGGCCGGTAACTGACTTAACTGTTGCAAAAGCTTCTTCGAGCAATTTTTGTAACTATTATTAGCTATTTGCAAATACCAACTGGGCCTAATTCCTAAAGTTCCGGGGGAAAATGGTTCCAACGCTATAAGTGGGTTATATTTCCTAAAGTGAAGAATTAAAGAAGAGTTCCTAAATTACATGTACCTTCCAGCTACGAGGTCCAAGAATTGTGCAAATCGTGAGATTTTATGATTCTCATGAAAAAGAATCTCTCTAGATGGACTTCAAAATTAAATCTAAGTTGGTTTGCAACCTTTAGCTTGGATTTAAGCCTGATGTCCTCACACAGGCCCAACTTTAATGTGAAAGTGTGTGTTTGTGTGAGAGAGTGAGACAGAGAGAGTGACCAGAAGGAAGCCGATTTCGTTGAAAAGAGACTAAAACTTGTTACCTATTCACAAGGAAGGAGACGAAGACTAAGGTATGAAAAACTCACCAGCTTTCACTGATGATTATAAATATGTCAGTAAGATATAGATATGTATCGTACAATTTTATTTTTTTTAATCAAAAAGATATCATACGATTTTTCCTTATCACAAATTAATCGACAGAACATACCACGTCCGTCATATTCGTAACTCTCTTCGTATGTTGAACAACTTGTCTTACATATTTTTTTGGGATAAATTGAACAGCTTGTCATTCCTAAATATATTACTTTGTAATGTTATAGCCACTAATTTTGAAATTCTTGAACTTTGAATTTGATTTTTTTTAATCCTAGATCAAATTTTATTTTTTTCTTTATATTATGGTTCAATTTTTTTAATACTTGACACTAATTAAGTATTTAATTATTTTGATTTGTGTTAATTGAATCGTACTACCGCTAATTATCTATCAGAACATGTTATACTAAGTCAAAGTTTGACTTTGTAAATTTAAATTTAAAATCAAATTTAGAATAAATTATTAAATAATTAAATTAATAAATTTAATTTAACTCATAAAAACAAATTAAAATTAAAAATCATAATTAATATTTAAATAATTACTTTCATTAAATATTACAATATTTATAAATAATTTATACATTAAAAATATAAATATCATATTAAAAAATTTTATTTATATAGTAAATATCTTAAAATAATTATACGAATCTTACACAATCTCATGTTGTAATAATTTTGTTACTTAAATTCTACCGAACTTAATTATATAATATGTTGATCCTACTAAATTGGATCAAATAATTCTGAATACTCGTTTATAAATAAGGCACGCAATGCCATCATTAATTCTTAAGAGGACTGCATTAGCTGACAGGTAAATCTAGGAAGAGCCAAGTGGCCGCAAGCAATGTCAGTTTATGGAACTTTAATAGAAAAGGGAAAAATAAGAAAACCATCAAATTTATAACAAATGATTAAATTAATAAATTTAATTTAACTCATAAAAATAAATTATAATTAAAAATTATAATTATAATATTTAAATAATTATTTTAATTAATATTACAATATTAATAAATAATTTATACATAAAAATAATTTAGTTTTAATTGAATTTGAATAGCAAATACTTTTAAATAATTATCCGAATCTTACCGATCTATGAAGGGCAGTAATTTTACTACTTAAATTCTACCTGAGCTTAATTATATAATATGTTAATCTTACTAGATCAAATAAACTGAATACTCATTTATAAATAAGGCACGCATTGCCATCCTTAATTCTTAAAAGGGCACTGCATTAGCTGACAGGTAAATCTGGGAACAGTTAAGCGGCTGCAAGCAAGGTCAGTTTATGGAACTTTAACAGAAAAGGGCAAAATATGAAAACCATCAAATTATGAGCATGGCAAGGAAATAGGGCCAACCTATCCTTTCGGGCTTGCCATTCAAGCCATTTGTCCGAGTAATAAATGGAAATATAATCATGAAACCAAAATTTTAAATAGACAGAACCTAAAAAGCATACTTCTTTTTGAAATGTTAAAAAACATATACTTGTTACACAAGAAACAATACAAAGAAGAGAACAAGAGATTGCTAGCACAAACTAAGTATATGAGAATGCAATAACAAAAAGTGAACATAAATATATTGATCACTGTCCTAGAATGAAAGATTAGACATGAGCAGTGCCTTCAGTGAATTTGGGATCCTCACATCTATATCTGCCATCGGGTCCGATTCCAAAACCTTTTGGGTCTGCAAAGACGTTTTCGAGCAGCTGGCTCCGAGCAGGAAGAGGGCTTTCATCTGCAAACTCGACAGCATCCTCTACCAGCTCTTCTATCCTCTTGTCTATAACCTTTAACTCTGCTTCACTGGCCAGACTGTTCTCAATGAGGTACTTCTTCAGGGCTGTGATGGGATCTCTTGCAGCATAGTGAGCTTTCTCAGCTGCCAAAAGGAGAACCAAGAAATTTAAAAATTGTACATTTGTCAACTCTTAAAGATCCAAATTAAGAACAGAAGTTATGATCAATCACCCTCTACATCACTAATTCCCTTACAGAACACAAAACTCCATCCCGAAGAATCCAAAAACTCAATCATTAATCAGTGTGCTTTACCATAACATAAAAAAACAGATTTTTATGGAACATACAGAGTTTAGAAAACAAAGTAAGAACTTCAACTACAAGTCATCATTACAGGACCAATACAACAGAAATGTATGCAAGTTCTTGTTTTATCATTAAGAATTTCAACACAAGAAAAACACACACACACACTAAATCAGGAAAATGAATCATAAATGAAAAGTCAATAACTGGAATTAGGTATTTGAATCATAAAAGCACTGAGAATTAAGAAAAGATAATCAAAGGCTTACCAGGATCACGAAGTTCATCAGGGTCAGCCAACGAGTGTCCTCTAAACCTATATGTCTCACATTCGACCAACGTCGGACCTTCTCCTCTCCTAGCCCTGGTAATTGCCTCCTTAGCCACTTCCCTCACCTTCAAAACGTCCATTCCATCGACATGAATACCAGGCATCCCAAAAGCCGGTCCTTTCTTATAAATCATAGGATCAGAAGTTGCCCTCAAATGCGACATCCCAATAGCCCACAAATTATTCTCAACAACAAACACAATGGGTAATTTCCACAACGCCGCCATATTCAAACACTCAAAGAACTGTCCATTATTACAAGTCCCATCCCCGAAAAACGCCAATGTGACATGATCACAGTCGGCTTCTTTCAAAACCTCCCTCTTATACTTAGAGGTAAAAGCTGCCCCCGTAGCAACGGGGATCCCTTCACCAATAAAAGCAAACCCACCAAGCAAATTGTGCTCACTGGAAAACATATGCATCGACCCACCTTGGCCTCGGCAGCAGCCGGTGGTCTTACCGAAGAGTTCGCTCATGACGGCACGTGCAGTAACGCCTTTGCTCAAAGCATGCACGTGATCCCGGTATGTGCTTACGACAGAATCTTGTTTCTTTAACAGCTTAATAAAACCAGTTGAAACAGCTTCTTGGCCGTTGTAAAGATGAACAAAACCAAACATTTTACCTCTGTAATACATCTGAGCACACATATCTTCAAATGATCTTCCTAATACCATATCTTCGTATAATTCCAATCCTTCCTCTTTGGTAATTAACTGGAAAGAATGGAAAATTGAATAAAAATCTATGTTTCTAAATAGCTATCAAACAGATAATTAAAGCTTAGTTTCACTGTAACAGGAAAAGAAAGAAACAAAAAATGGGTCACCAGATTGGGCGTGGATTTGGATTTCTTTTCCTTGACGACATCGGAGACGGCGACGACTGTCCCACATGGACGATGGAGATTCAGTTGGGAAGAAGAACTGAGGCGGAGTTTGCGGGTGGATCCGAGGAAGGGTGAGGTGAGGTTGGGGATTTTGAGAGGGTGGAAGAGGGGCTTGTCGTAAGATCGGGGGGAAGCGGTGTTGAGAGAGGAAGGTTGGGAAGTGAACTTGGCTGCGGAGAAAGCGGCAGACATTTTTCCTCTTCTTTTTTCTGCTGGAGAGAGTTTGCAGGAAGGAGTAAAAGAGAGAAAATGGGAAGTGAAAGAAAAGGGGAGAGAAGATATATAAAAGGGAGGAAGAGAGGGCGAGGGGGGAGAGGGAGGGGGCGAAGGAAACGAGGGAAGGGGCTTGGGAATAATCGTTTGGAAAAATTAGATGGAGCATAAAAGAAAGGAAAGCCACCAAACTTAACGACACACATAAACACAGTTTGGCTCTGTCTTTGTAAAATCAGTTAGTAAGACATTTGAATTTGTGACTCTTGTCGCTTCATTTTAGTCAAGCCTTGTTTTTTTGGGTTACATTCTAGACTCGCAAATTTAGACACTGCACAATAACAAACAAAATTTATACAAAAATAAAATAAATTAAAATTTCATAAAAATTATATTTAGATGTAAAAAGTTTTAAAAATTATCTTTCTTGTATGGATACAAATTTTAATATTTTATAAAATAAATATGATTTTATATCACATAAATAAATATTATATATATAAATTATCAAGCTTAATTTTTTTTTTCTTTTGCTTTGGTGATGGTATTGGGAATAATATTTTGTGATGCCCCATTCCATTTTCTCAATCATCTCCTCCAAGTCCAATTTATTTCAATGTTCTCTAATTTTTTTGCTTTTGAAATTTCCAAGTAAAATGTAACAAGTAGGCAAATTGATTTTATCACATTGTATAGTTTCAAGTTTGCATTGGTTAAGTTAGATTTTTGATCGGTTTAATATGTTCTTCATTTTAATGACAATTTCTACCATGTGTTCTCGCAGAAAATTGCCAAGTAGGTTCAAGTTTAGATTCTGATCATTCTTATTTTGGGTCATTTTCATTTCATTTAGAGTTGTAGCAAGTGATCATGATTAATAGTACTAATAGTAATTATTCTATCGAAACAAAAAGAGAGGCCCTATTGTGATAAAATCCAAATTCAAGTGGTTTAGATCAATTATACGTACTCAGCGTTGGCGTTGAGGCAGTAGCAGTAGATGAGGTCAATGTCTTTTTCAATCAAAGTTGTTAGTTTTAAGATAAGAAATGCCACTGTTGAGTAGGGTTTATAACTTAGCGGTACAGCACAAGAACTCATCCGTTGCGATTGGCTGTCAATTTGTTGTTTTCATTCTTTACATCTTCGACTACTCTTGCCTGACCTTGAAAAGAATATTACGCTTTGTAAGAGAAAGGGACAGAAAGTATTACTTCATTGATTTGACTTTTGACTTCTCTCTTCCTGCAATCAACTTTCTACTATTATTCATCTACAAAATTTTATCATGTTTACAAAATATTTAACAATTACAACAATCTTCTTCATATTTGACAAATAATCAAATACGAGGGTTAAAATGAGAAAAAGAAACAGGTAACCAAGTTGTCTTGAATTTGATTGAGATTCACCCATTTCTTCAATAACTAAGGGACAACCTCAGACTCAGGAAGCGCATGTTCATGTTCATTTTCGTCTCTAGTATCTTCACTCTGTACAATACCAGTTACCTATCGTTTGCGTCTTTTCTCCTTACCTGCGAAAAGAATTCAAAACCAGTTTAATAAACAAGATAGATAATACCTAACAAATTAAGAGCAGATTGATTTCTAGACTTCTTAATATTCTTCTTAGGCAAACAAACAGGGCATCCAGATGAGAAGGCTCTAGTTAATTCCTCGTGTTCCAGAAGCTCACATTGAAGATGAGTTGCATGACCAACACTGAAAACTCGATCACGAAAGCTAGAAGAATTCTTGGCAAGAAGGGTGTGGAATAGAAAACATACTAGACTTCGAGGAGCATATCGATGAGAAGCTCTCTTCTTCGGTAAGCTCATGGTGTAAAAAGCATCATCCTCAATGGCAGTATCCTGAGAATAAAAGGAATGTTAAACAAAATTTTAACATTTAAAGTTACTCGTAGCTTTGAAAGAAGGTTAATGTCAAGTTACTACTATATCCAACTTGAAAGAGAATAGTTGGAAACAGTTACTATACTGAAATCAAATGACATTTCAGAAACAAAGCCTTACTGCATATATCGTTACCTAATGTTGGCGCTAAACCCTAAAACAAGATAAATTGTAAATAACAAAAAGAAAATAAATAAAAAAAGAAATTAGAATTATTTTACTGATTATGAAGAGCTGAATGAGGTATAAATATCTAACTCTCTTTAAGATGATTCACATTTTTGCGGAAATTTATATTAACCGTTATAGTAGAAACTCTAAACATGTTGTCTCTAAGATAGGAGAGACCAATTTTATTTTTGTTGTACTCTATACAATTTTGCACTAACTTGTAACTTAAAAAAAACTCTAAAATCAAACACTTTTTTTTTTTTTTTCAATCCAAGAGTATGTGGAATATAAAAAAGTGGATTGACATAGTGGATTGACAAGAGTGTCTTCTTGTTCGAGGTTAGGACTTCTATTTATAAGCTTAAGATTTTGTAACTTTCATCAAATATTAAACATAAAATTATGATTATTTACGTTTAACACCAAAGCATAAACTGCTAGCATTTAAAATGAGATGAATGGCAAACGGCTACAGTACTATGGTAATAATAATGTAAAGCTTTCAAAGTTTGAGATATTAACTTTAATCAACAACAGCTGGCAAATTGTTTAAGATATAATAACGCTAGGTTTTAGTGTTTTTAAGACACTGCTTACCAAGGAAGACTGCGTTTACTAACTTTTCATTTCTCAATCCACCATATGAAATCAAAAGCTCTTTGGATTTTGTTGATGGATAGGAGATTCAATTAACTTCATATAAGAGAGTTTTTATTCACAACCTATGAAGTATGCCATACAACTTAATTTTAAATTTTTTAATACTAAAATACTCTTGTGAAAAATTACATAATTATCTTTAATAATATTCTTTTAAATTTTAATATTTTTGCACTCCCAAAAATGAATTTTCAAGAGGACAATAGAGCTCCTAAAAAAAGATTTTCGAGATCGGAAATCCATTTCCAGGAGTAGAATAGAATGGCAGCGTCTTGCTACATGGTAGCATTCAAGTGCTGCCAGGTAGTACTTTCCGATGGTTGTTTCTGATATAAAAGAGAAAATTTTAAAAATTCACAATAAAACCCCCGGAAATGGATTTTCAAAAACACAATAGAGCTCTCAGAAATTGATTTTTCAAGAGTAAAATAAAGTTCTCTAAAATCTATTTTCAAGAGCTTAATTTTTATGCCGGAAGCATCTTGCTGTCAAGCAACGTGCCAGGCAGAGCAAGCTGTTGCCTGGAGCAAGACACTTTCCAGTGAAACACACCGGAATCTGCAAAAAAAGAAGCACGGTGGGTTGGTTTTGACATAAGGATAAAATGGAAAAAAATTTGGATTTTTTAGGTGATGAAGAATAGTTTTAGAAAGGGGATTTTAGGGTTCAAGGTTTTTTAGGCATACTTGATAGGTTATGAATAGAATCACTCTCCATATAATGGAATTCCTCATGGTAAAAACCAAGTTCTATTAATCTACCCTACGTGCAGGTATGAAAAACCACTGAAGGGAAGGAAAACCAATTGGATGAAAGCGGCATGATAGAGCGACAAAGGATAACATTCTTCGGAAGAGAGGCATCACAGGATTTGTGAATGGCATGAATGTCAAAGAATGGAACCCGTTAACGGACAATTACATTACCGTCAAATATAATGCTTCAACAGTAAGAACTTACCGACCTGAATTGGAAAATTTTAATTAACATTGAATCAGGATTACTCAAATATGACACTCTCAGGTTATGGCTGCAAAGCCTCTTCCGAAGGAAGCCCTCCAAGCCGAAGTTGATTTGCCCGTGGCACATAGGTAGGCTAAAAGAGCAGAAAGGTTCAGAAATTCTTGTAGCAACCATTCCTCAATTCATTATAGAAAATGTACAAATAATAGTCCTCGTAAGTATCCAAGTGACGATTTGTTTTTGTGATTTCTGTTAATAGACTTGATATAATCAAAATGAGCACGGATTTTTCCTAGAATTATTGCTTACCAAATTTCTCATTGGACAGGCAAAAAACGAATGCAGAAGAAGCTTGAAAAGTTGGAAATATTGTACCCTGACAATGCCTGAGGTGTAGCAAAATTCATTGTTCTTTTGGCTCATTATTATAGCAGGAGCAGACTTCATTTTGGTTCCAAGCAGATTTGAACCGTATGGTCTTATGCAGCTGCACACGATGCTTTACGGGACGGTACGTTGCCCATCTAGAAGTTCCCTGATACATAAACTACTGCATAATATGTCGGAATTAATTGTCTTTGTATTAATTTAGATAGAATAATAAAATTAATTTCAATTAAATTGGTTTCGAAAAAAAATAAGAATAAATGTTTTTTAATAAAATAATTTTTAAAAAATAATTTCATAAAGACAAATAGGAAAATTTATCCTCTTGTTTTTTTGTCCTATTAGATTAAAATACAAACGAAGTAAATAATTTCATAAGCCACCGCATCTTCCAAACGAAGCCCTTGTCTTTCTCTTTTATAGTAGATATCCATAATTGCCTCAACTGGTGGGTTGGTCGACAAAGTCGCAGAGGGTTTTCCCAGGATTTCAGATGGGAGCTTTCTATTTTGAGGTAATAACATCACCTACTTAACCCTTTTCTACATATTGAGGCTTAAGAATCTGGAAATTCCGCCAACCATATTAGATCTTGCGGCGTGATGCTGTAGATCCAGCAAACGTGAACGCAGTGACAACAACAGTTAGAAGGGCCATTGCAACTTATAGAACTTTTTTTTTTTTGGGTCCGTACGAGGTACAAAATGAGTGAAGCCTTGGTTCAATTGATTCTCGATGGCACAGGTACCAGCTAAGAAATGGGACGAGGTGCTGCTGAGCCTAAGAGTCGCTGGTATTGATGGTGAGGAGATTGCTCCTCTCTAGCCTAGGAAAACGTTGCAACTCCATGAAAGAAGATACCGCATACTCCTTCCACTGGCCTAACAACCGTATCTCGACATTAGCTCGGCAGACTTTCACATGTAGAACAGTATGATATTTAAAGACCAAAATACGTTCAAGTCTGACAGTTCTTGAATTTGCTAAATAGATTTCAGTGGACTTTGCATCCTCAAGCACAAGTAGCTACAGCCCTATTTTGGAAGACATAGGCTTTCACTCATACTCGTGTGTATGCACGTGTGTGTGGAACCAGCTCACAAAGCAAATTCCCATTGTCATATAGCCAATGAGTGCAAAGGAAATGGTACCTCATTTACTTTTGCATGAAAATTTTATCATGACAAGGCATCAAGTAGAAGTAGAAATTTCTGACAACTGATTTGTACAAACAATTTAACTAGGCAATGCTGTGTCATAATAGTACCAGTAATCGATGGTTGAATTCTGAATCCAATTCCAACTAACCATGTTTGTCACTGTTAGAAGCTACAACCAGCAAGTCGCGCAATATCAGGAAAACCTGACATCCGATAGCAAACTATGTCTATGTTAATCACCCTTCAATGTAAAAACATATATCAAGTATTCTCAGCCATATGCTTAAGTCAAAGATAAAAAGATAACAAAATCTCAGATATTCTAAGAATCAAGTGACCCACGCCTAGATCCACTGTATCTACTCACAAGAACATATATAATAGAAGATTCAGATCACCTAACAGCCAGTACATTTAGCAAATGGAAAACAAATCTACAACAAACTACAAACACACAGCAAAAAGCTTATATGGCCAACCTTTCAGCAAAAATAAAAATAAGGACGGAGTATATATCATAATTGACTACAGATCAGAACAATTAGTGGCAAAAAAATTTCCTTCTCGCTTAACTGTCTTCAGCTTGCAAAGAGATTGTGAAAAGGTACTTTTCAATAAATTCTCTAAGTATTGATAAACCTACTTGAACCTGTCCAAAATAGGAATGTAGTGAACTAATATTAAAAACCCCTTATCACTCAATCAAAAAAAATCTATAACCAAAGCATGCAACACAATGGCATAAACCACATCAATTCAAGCAAAAATTGGATTAGAATACTTTATATATAGAACATTCAAACATACAACTCAAAAGAAAAGAACTACTCAGCGTCACTTCAATCAAAAAGACATATACTTCTAAATAACAGACAAATACCAAAACCTTAAAACTCAAATAGTAACTACTGTCATAGCTTGCTTAATTCTCTAAACCAGTAATTGATCAAATCACGCATTGAAAGAAGCTCCTAATCGAACAAACTGAATCCCATATCATCATCACTCTCTTCCTCTGGCTCTTCCTGCAAAATTACAAATGAATCACACATCAGAATAATGGTGCAAGGAAATACAAAAGACAAGGACATCAGATCCACTTATTTATTTCTAATTTTTACTCCCACCTTCTTCTTCTCCTCAGCAGGGGGTGGAGCAGCACCACCAGCTCCAGCACCAGCTCCAACAGGTGCAGCTGCAGCGACTGGAGCACCACCACCAGCAGCTCCAACATTGGTTATGAGATCCTCAATGTTGCACTTCTCGAAAAGCTTAGCAAACAGGCTTGGCCAATAGGACTCAACGGAGACATTTGCAGCTTTAACTATTGTTGTGATCTTTTCAGCCTATTAGAGAAGTTAAAGAAACAAACGAACCCATCTTCCCACAGATATGTAGAATTTCGCATTTTTTCAACAACAATAATCAAAACCTCCAATTTTTGTTTTTCGTTTCATAATCCGATCAG
This sequence comes from Firmiana major, assembly GCA_033439115.1. Classification (NCBI taxonomy): domain Eukaryota; kingdom Viridiplantae; phylum Streptophyta; class Magnoliopsida; order Malvales; family Malvaceae; genus Firmiana; species Firmiana major. The sequence continues at coordinate 9,339,242 of CM065908.1, read as the reverse complement.
AGAAATCAAAAACAAATTTTCAAATTATAAATCGTAAAACCCTAAATTACATGCATAACGGATACGGTGATGGGGATGCCATCATCATAGAGAATCAAAGCAGCGTAAGAGCAAGCAGCTTCTCCAACCGACGACATCGTTTCAACTATTAACAATAAATAAATAAAGCGATTAAAACCCGATCCATATAAAGATTTACAATAATATCGAGCCTAGAAATGTCTTTATGCAAACAATTTTCGAAGAAAGGAAAGGAAAAGGCAGAAATTACCTGAGAGATGAAATCTGGGAATGAAGAGTTCTCGGCAAACTGTACAGCGCCGCTCTCAAAGCAAGTGTTGCGAGGGTTTCTTCTCGCCCTTTGGAAAGGATTTTAAAGAAGTGTGAATTGGGCTCCTACGATAATGAGTCAAATTGAAACAAACCGGCCCGAATTTAAAACGGGGCCTCGCATCTAGAGGTGATTAATGGGTGGGTTTGATTTGAATTTTTTTTGGGTTTTGATTTTTTAGGATTCGGATTTTTTCGATTTCAATTATTTTCGAGTTTGAATATTTTTGGATTCAGACTTTTTAAGGTTCGGACTTTTTGATTTCAGGTTTTTTCGGTTTCGAGTTTTTTCGGGTTCGGATTTCTTCGGGTTCGATTTCGATTCTAGTCGAGCGGGTTTAGCAGGCCGACTTGAAATATTTTGAAATTTTATTAGTTATGAATTTTTTTAATTTTGAATGTGATAATTAATTTAATTTTTATATGATTTTATGTTTTAATAAATATTTATATAAAAACAAATTTTTATATTTTAATGTTTGTTATTTGACAAAAATCATTTACTCTTTTTTAATTTCCTACAATATTTACTATAAAATAGTATATATAATTATATTCATTAAATGCAAAAGAAAATATTACATATAGATATTATAGGAAGAAAAGTACCAATTAATATTATCATTTACCAAAAAAATGTTTAATATGAATAAATAATCAATTAATTAGCTCTATTTTATTTCTAATTTGTTTTTTATTTGTACATAAATCATAATTAACATTATTGCATTAAATATAATCGTTTACATTAATTAATCAAATGTCTCACTAAAAATTTAGATTATTGAATTAAAAAAATTATATATTTTTAACATTTGATATAATTATATAATATACAATTATACACTACCATATGAGCGATATTTTGTAATTGATATAATACACTAAAAAAATATATTTATACAATAGAACTTTGTAAGCTTAAAAAAATAAAACATAATATAAATAATTATGAAATTAAATTAGTTAATTATGATTAAAATAATAAGTTTTTAAATTTTAAACGGAAGTCACTAAAATTATATTAATAAAAGTTTAATAGTCGCCACTTCTCACTCAATCTCTCTCTTCTGCTGCCTCACTCAGCCGCTCCTCACTCAATCTGTCTGCATTGCTCCATCACTCAGCCACTCATCGCCACTCCTCACTTAATCGCTCATGCCGATGTATATTTTTTCTTGTCTTGTTTGATGTTTTGCTTGGTGTTCATTTATTTTCATTTTGTGCAAAATCTAGTTTAGGATTTTCAATGTTTTCTCATTTATTTAAAAAGAAACTCAGATTCTAGTGAAATTATCAGATCTGATTATTAAATTTTATCAAGTAAAAGCTCTTATTATTTTTTTTTTATTGTTGTTTACTATGTGTAAGACAACTAATTAAATACTAAGTCATTTTTAATATTGATGCGTAAATTAGTTCATTTAGTTAAATTGAAAATTTGACTTTATAACTTAGAAATAAAATTTGAATTATATGCATGTATTTGAGTATATTTATTTGGGGTAAATTAGGAAATATAATTAAATAGGAAAAATTATATAATTTAGTAATAAAATTTATAGAAGAAATAAAACATAGTTAAAATTGAAAATTTCTAACTAGAAATAAAAATTTGAAATATATATTTTTTTAGGTTAATTTGAAAATTATTTAAATAAATAAAAAAAGAGTAAAAAAAGGGAGAAAAGTAAAAAAAAAAAGAAGGGGAAAGTAAAAAAAAAATTCAGCTTTTGAGACTCGTTAGCATTTAAAGTTTTGTGAATATATATGCAAGAAAATAATTTAGAACACAACAATCATTGACTTGTTAATGGCCTGGGAACTTGGATGCAAACATGTCATAGTTGAGTTTGAATTTTTTTTGCAGTGAAAAAGTTATTACAGCTTTTAAAAGGGTATGGTCCCCTCTTTCAACTTTCAATTCTTATTTTTAGAATAATCACCATTTAAAAAGTAAATCACTATTTTTTTTGTTTACAAGTTATAAGAGTCAAAATTTAAATTCTAATTTTGTTAATAATGTATTCAATATTTTATACGAAACATCAAATTTAAATAAATGTTACAATTATATAATGATTTATATATATTTGATTTATTATTGTATTAAAATTATAATTTTAATATGAAATAAATATAATAAAATAGTATAATAATTGTTTTTATAATAAAATCAAATGTTATATTTAATAATATATTTATTATTTATTATTACAAATATAATAAGCATAATATTGAAAATTATTTGATATTGAATATTATATTGTGTTTTAAAATAATTTTATTTAATAATTGAATTTAGATATTCAATATTTATTTTGTTGATAATAAATTATTGATATAATTATGTAATAAACAAATAATGATTGTTTTAAATGTTTATAAATTTTAATTAGAAAAGTGTATAATTATTTATTATTTATTTTTAATATAATAATTATATAATTATAATTCGAGTTTTTCGGATTATAAATTTGGGGTTTTCTCGGGTTTCGGATCGGGTCGATTTCGAGTTTGGGCCGTATCGGGCTCGGGTTATGTTGGGTTCGAGTTTTTTCTGATTCGGGTTTTTTTGGACTCGGTTTTTTTCGGGTTGAGTTTCTCTCGGGCTCGGGCCTTTAACTTTTTGGTCAATTCGGTCCAATCTCAAGTTCGGTCTCGGACGGGCTCGGGCTAGTTTTCGGGCTCGAGCCAACTTTTGCTAGCTCTACTCGGAACGTTTCTTTTCCGAAAATAGTTACGATGATGAAATGATGAAATTAGTCTTTATATTTTGGTTAAAAACAAATTTTAGTTTTTTTTTAATAATAACTTAAATAAATTGAATCCTTTTATTATTTAGAATTCCAAATTTCAATAAAAAATATAAAATTTCATTATTAAATAGACATGTTCATGGATTGGACTATCGGTTCAAAACTGAAATTCAATATGATTTTTAAGTAGGTTTGGATAAAAATATTAATACTATTAAATGAAATTGAACTTAAAATTTGAGGGTAGATAAAAATAGGGCTAGACTTGGGCTTACAATTTAAAAACCAAGCTTGGTCCAACCCGACCCGTTATTTATAATTTTTTTCTTTATAACTTTGTTAATTTTGATATCTAATTAAAATCGATGTTGCATTTTGTAAATTTTAAAAAGATTTTTAAATATATGTTAAGTAAACAAACTATTGAAAAATATACTAATGCATTTTTAATTATTTCATGTGTAATTTAATTTGAACTTGGTGACCATAACTCAAGAAGGAATGAAAATGGACAAGTACAAAGAAGGTTACCCGAACAAAGGACCATGTACTGTCAATGCCATGTTTATTGCTCAAAGGTAGCCAAAACGACCAAGTATTATAATGATAGCTTGAATGAAGAAGCATGCTCGGCTATGTAGCACCTAGTGACCAAAAGAACGGCCAAAGTGGCCAAGTATAATAGTGTTGCCCGAATAAGGGCTATGTTCATCCAAAGTTTCGGCACTAAGCATTGCTTAATCAAGACGGGATGTTCGATCAAGAGGCATTACCGAACTAAAGGCTATGTCGAACCAAACCAAGATCACGTTTGTTGCTTGAGGAGTGCAAAAATGACATAAGTATTGAGAAGGTTGCCTGATTAAAGGGCAAGGATCGATTAGAATGGTGTTCTCTCCTTAAGGACGGCTTAAAATGGCTAAGAGTTTAAGGTGGTTGCCTGACCTAAGGGTAATGCTCGACTAGAAAGGTCTTCATTCCTTAAGTATGATTGAAATGGTTAAGTAATCAACATAGTTACCCCAATATTATAATAATAATAATAATAATAATAATAATAATAATAATAACTATACTGTTGGCGGCAATTTTCCTAAGTGGTGAATTAAAATTGCTGCACAATCTTTGGTTACCAATTACCACTGAGCCAGTGGATTTTCCAAGTTGAATATTACAAGTCCAAGTGCTACGGTATTGTAATGTTTCGCTTCGTTTTGTTTCAATAAATTAGGCTAACTTTTTATTTAAAAAAAAAAAATTATTTCTCAAGGGACAACCTTGTACCAAAATAATAACAACATTAAATTTAAAATGTTGCAAAGATTCTTTTATAAGATCGAATCTTACCAAACCATCGCTAACAAAGAGAAGTGGATTTCAGAGCAATCGAGAACGTGACGCCTTCTAGCGCAGAATACAGCCATGCATAAAATAGATTTTGATCCAACATTAAAATACCTGAAACCAAACAGCTCATTGAGTGAAAATTGTTGAATAAAATATTTGCAAAACCTTTCCTACTCACTCGTCAACAATGACTTTGATGACATGTTGAACAATTACCAGTTTTTAAATGTTTTTGGAACCGACCAACTTCGTTGTTGAGACTTTTATATTTTGCAATAGTTGCTGAGAATTAACAGAAGCGAAGACAAAAGAGCATCCCTTTACAGTGGTTTATTAGTTAGAGGATGCAAAAGCGACAGCAGTATTTCTCCTGGTTTTTCTTTATTATTCGTTCTTTTGTTGGGATACAATATTCTTACAATTGGTTGGATTTATTTTCCCGACATTTCTATAGCAGAAACTTTTCCAGGCTTTCATCGAATTGGTGTTTGGAAGGATCAGGATATGCACAGCCGGCATGCTTGACTCTGAAACAAGAAAATGTAAACCCCCAACCATTGACCTCTTTTTATGAGATGAGATCCCCCTTGGATTCCAAACACATGCATCCAACCCCAAAAGTGATGATCATGTAAAAGGGATTTGATCGGTTAAAAAAAAAAAAAATGCGAAAGATGAAAGACATAAAAGATAATCTTTCCTTTTTTTAAGAGAAAAAAAAATAACACCATCGTATTATCCCAACTAATTCTTTGAAAAGTATCAATCATGAATAATAAACAAACAAAAAAAGATTACATGTTAATGGGTGAGCTATCCGAGCACACCCTTTTTTTTTTTCTTGACCAGTCAATCAAATTTGGGTTCAAAGATACAAAATCAATCTTCTGAACCGCATGCTACTAATATGAACAAGCCTGTCATAGGATGCTCTCTGCAACCAAGACAAAATCATCTAATAATTAGCGTCTAAGGTAGAATCCAAAGCCAATATTTAGTTTCCACCTTATGCAAATACATGAATGAATATGATTTCTTCTCCTATTGCTAACAACTAATTAAGACTCCCTACCTTACTACCAGACCAAACATGTATCATGAGTTGGTGACTGAAGATGATGATAATAAGACAATCCTATTGGGCATGAAAGGAGAATGAATTGTAGAGTTCTAGTGGAGCGAGCTTTACATCTAAAACGCCAATTCCATGAACAATCCGGTGCTGAAACTCTTGGGTTCCACCTCTTGTTATGCTATGTGATCGGGCATGACACATCCTTCTTGTGAATCAATAACTTGTTGTATTCTTATTATTCAAATGTTTTCTTTTGCTCCACTTGATGTTCCTTTCAGAAGATCTTGATTGACTTGTATAAGACACTATCCTCCAACACAGATTAACTTAATGGTTTCCTTTCAGTAGGTGTCTCAGAGGCTCGTGAGGGTCCTGTCCCCTTTCCCACCGTCCCAGTTGTTGCTGTTGTTGCTGGGGGTAGTGGTGCCTTTGTTGGTTGTGTTGTTTTTGTTGTCTCCGTTGATAAGGTTGTTGTTGTGGTTGTTGCAGCCACCCCTGCCGCTGCAGTAGTTGTTTCTGCAATTCCTGCTGCATATTTAGTTTGATAATTAACACGTGTAGTATTTTGCATTAAAGTTATTTTGCAACAGGTAATATAAACCAAGAGACTAACAGATTGAAAAATATTGCAAAAGAGCTGTATGAAAGTTGTTAGAGGTTGAGTAAAATAATCACCTGCAGTAGTTGCAGCCATAGGCATTGAAATTGGAAGTGACAGGATTCCCACCGAGCTATACTGCTGAGGCAAACGAGGATATTGTACCATTTGGGGATATTGAACGCCAAAACCAAGTGCTTGGCTGTTTTGTGCATATTGAGCATAAAATGGATAATAATTATGAAACACCCCCGGTGTCATTGATGCCCCAGTAGTGTAGTAAGGTGAAAATTGTTGACCTCCATAGAGACTAAAATAGTTCTGCTGAAACAACAGCAAATTCAGGCAAAAAACGAATGCAGAAGAAGCTTGAAAAGTTGGAAATATTGTACCCTGACAATGCCTGAGGTGTAGCAAAATTCATTGTTCTTTTGGCTCATTATTATAGCAGGAGCAGACTTCATTTTGGTTCCAAGCAGATTTGAACCGTATGGTCTTATGCAGCTGCACACGATGCTTTACGGGACGGTACGTTGCCCATCTAGAAGTTCCCTGATACATAAACTACTGCATAATATGTCGGAATTAATTGTCTTTGTATTAATTTAGATAGAATAATAAAATTAATTTCAATTAAATTGGTTTCGAAAAAAAATAAGAATAAATGTTTTTTAATAAAATAATTTTTAAAAAATAATTTCATAAAGACAAATAGGAAAATTTATCCTCTTGTTTTTTTGTCCTATTAGATTAAAATACAAACGAAGTAAATAATTTCATAAGCCACCGCATCTTCCAAACGAAGCCCTTGTCTTTCTCTTTTATAGTAGATATCCATAATTGCCTCAACTGGTGGGTTGGTCGACAAAGTCGCAGAGGGTTTTCCCAGGATTTCAGATGGGAGCTTTCTATTTTGAGGTAATAACATCACCTACTTAACCCTTTTCTACATATTGAGGCTTAAGAATCTGGAAATTCCGCCAACCATATTAGATCTTGCGGCGTGATGCTGTAGATCCAGCAAACGTGAACGCAGTGACAACAACAGTTAGAAGGGCCATTGCAACTTATAGAACTTTTTTTTTTTTGGGTCCGTACGAGGTACAAAATGAGTGAAGCCTTGGTTCAATTGATTCTCGATGGCACAGGTACCAGCTAAGAAATGGGACGAGGTGCTGCTGAGCCTAAGAGTCGCTGGTATTGATGGTGAGGAGATTGCTCCTCTCTAGCCTAGGAAAACGTTGCAACTCCATGAAAGAAGATACCGCATACTCCTTCCACTGGCCTAACAACCGTATCTCGACATTAGCTCGGCAGACTTTCACATGTAGAACAGTATGATATTTAAAGACCAAAATACGTTCAAGTCTGACAGTTCTTGAATTTGCTAAATAGATTTCAGTGGACTTTGCATCCTCAAGCACAAGTAGCTACAGCCCTATTTTGGAAGACATAGGCTTTCACTCATACTCGTGTGTATGCACGTGTGTGTGGAACCAGCTCACAAAGCAAATTCCCATTGTCATATAGCCAATGAGTGCAAAGGAAATGGTACCTCATTTACTTTTGCATGAAAATTTTATCATGACAAGGCATCAAGTAGAAGTAGAAATTTCTGACAACTGATTTGTACAAACAATTTAACTAGGCAATGCTGTGTCATAATAGTACCAGTAATCGATGGTTGAATTCTGAATCCAATTCCAACTAACCATGTTTGTCACTGTTAGAAGCTACAACCAGCAAGTCGCGCAATATCAGGAAAACCTGACATCCGATAGCAAACTATGTCTATGTTAATCACCCTTCAATGTAAAAACATATATCAAGTATTCTCAGCCATATGCTTAAGTCAAAGATAAAAAGATAACAAAATCTCAGATATTCTAAGAATCAAGTGACCCACGCCTAGATCCACTGTATCTACTCACAAGAACATATATAATAGAAGATTCAGATCACCTAACAGCCAGTACATTTAGCAAATGGAAAACAAATCTACAACAAACTACAAACACACAGCAAAAAGCTTATATGGCCAACCTTTCAGCAAAAATAAAAATAAGGACGGAGTATATATCATAATTGACTACAGATCAGAACAATTAGTGGCAAAAAAATTTCCTTCTCGCTTAACTGTCTTCAGCTTGCAAAGAGATTGTGAAAAGGTACTTTTCAATAAATTCTCTAAGTATTGATAAACCTACTTGAACCTGTCCAAAATAGGAATGTAGTGAACTAATATTAAAAACCCCTTATCACTCAATCAAAAAAAATCTATAACCAAAGCATGCAACACAATGGCATAAACCACATCAATTCAAGCAAAAATTGGATTAGAATACTTTATATATAGAACATTCAAACATACAACTCAAAAGAAAAGAACTACTCAGCGTCACTTCAATCAAAAAGACATATACTTCTAAATAACAGACAAATACCAAAACCTTAAAACTCAAATAGTAACTACTGTCATAGCTTGCTTAATTCTCTAAACCAGTAATTGATCAAATCACGCATTGAAAGAAGCTCCTAATCGAACAAACTGAATCCCATATCATCATCACTCTCTTCCTCTGGCTCTTCCTGCAAAATTACAAATGAATCACACATCAGAATAATGGTGCAAGGAAATACAAAAGACAAGGACATCAGATCCACTTATTTATTTCTAATTTTTACTCCCACCTTCTTCTTCTCCTCAGCAGGGGGTGGAGCAGCACCACCAGCTCCAGCACCAGCTCCAACAGGTGCAGCTGCAGCGACTGGAGCACCACCACCAGCAGCTCCAACATTGGTTATGAGATCCTCAATGTTGCACTTCTCGAAAAGCTTAGCAAACAGGCTTGGCCAATAGGACTCAACGGAGACATTTGCAGCTTTAACTATTGTTGTGATCTTTTCAGCCTATTAGAGAAGTTAAAGAAACAAACGAACCCATCTTCCCACAGATATGTAGAATTTCGCATTTTTTCAACAACAATAATCAAAACCTCCAATTTTTGTTTTTCGTTTCATAATCCGATCAGAGAAATCAAAAACAAATTTTCAAATTATAAATCGTAAAACCCTAAATTACATGCATAACGGATACGGTGATGGGGATGCCATCATCATAGAGAATCAAAGCAGCGTAAGAGCAAGCAGCTTCTCCAACCGACGACATCGTTTCAACTATTAACAATAAATAAATAAAGCGATTAAAACCCGATCCATATAAAGATTTACAATAATATCGAGCCTAGAAATGTCTTTATGCAAACAATTTTCGAAGAAAGGAAAGGAAAAGGCAGAAATTACCTGAGAGATGAAATCTGGGAATGAAGAGTTCTCGGCAAACTGTACAGCGCCGCTCTCAAAGCAAGTGTTGCGAGGGTTTCTTCTCGCCCTTTGGAAAGGATTTTAAAGAAGTGTGAATTGGGCTCCTACGATAATGAGTCAAATTGAAACAAACCGGCCCGAATTTAAAACGGGGCCTCGCATCTAGAGGTGATTAATGGGTGGGTTTGATTTGAATTTTTTTTGGGTTTTGATTTTTTAGGATTCGGATTTTTTCGATTTCAATTATTTTCGAGTTTGAATATTTTTGGATTCAGACTTTTTAAGGTTCGGACTTTTTGATTTCAGGTTTTTTCGGTTTCGAGTTTTTTCGGGTTCGGATTTCTTCGGGTTCGATTTCGATTCTAGTCGAGCGGGTTTAGCAGGCCGACTTGAAATATTTTGAAATTTTATTAGTTATGAATTTTTTTAATTTTGAATGTGATAATTAATTTAATTTTTATATGATTTTATGTTTTAATAAATATTTATATAAAAACAAATTTTTATATTTTAATGTTTGTTATTTGACAAAAATCATTTACTCTTTTTTAATTTCCTACAATATTTACTATAAAATAGTATATATAATTATATTCATTAAATGCAAAAGAAAATATTACATATAGATATTATAGGAAGAAAAGTACCAATTAATATTATCATTTACCAAAAAAATGTTTAATATGAATAAATAATCAATTAATTAGCTCTATTTTATTTCTAATTTGTTTTTTATTTGTACATAAATCATAATTAACATTATTGCATTAAATATAATCGTTTACATTAATTAATCAAATGTCTCACTAAAAATTTAGATTATTGAATTAAAAAAATTATATATTTTTAACATTTGATATAATTATATAATATACAATTATACACTACCATATGAGCGATATTTTGTAGTTGATATAATACACTAAAAAAATATATTTATACAATAGAACTTTGTAAGCTTAAAAAAATAAAACATAATATAAATAATTATGAAATTAAATTAGTTAATTATGATTAAAATAATAAGTTTTTAAATTTTAAACGGAAGTCACTAAAATTATATTAATAAAAGTTTAATAGTCGCCACTTCTCACTCAATCTCTCTCTTCTGCTGCCTCACTCAGCCGCTCCTCACTCAATCTGTCTGCATTGCTCCATCACTCAGCCACTCATCGCCACTCCTCACTTAATCGCTCATGCCGATGTATATTTTTTCTTGTCTTGTTTGATGTTTTGCTTGGTGTTCATTTATTTTCATTTTGTGCAAAATCTAGTTTAGGATTTTCAATGTTTTCTCATTTATTTAAAAAGAAACTCAGATTCTAGTGAAATTATCAGATCTGATTATTAAATTTTATCAAGTAAAAGCTCTTATTATTTTTTTTTTATTGTTGTTTACTATGTGTAAGACAACTAATTAAATACTAAGTCATTTTTAATATTGATGCGTAAATTAGTTCATTTAGTTAAATTGAAAATTTGACTTTATAACTTAGAAATAAAATTTGAATTATATGCATGTATTTGAGTATATTTATTTGGGGTAAATTAGGAAATATAATTAAATAGGAAAAATTATATAATTTAGTAATAAAATTTATAGAAGAAATAAAACATAGTTAAAATTGAAAATTTCTAACTAGAAATAAAAATTTGAAATATATATTTTTTTAGGTTAATTTGAAAATTATTTAAATAAATAAAAAAAGAGTAAAAAAAGGGAGAAAAGTAAAAAAAAAAAGAAGGGGAAAGTAAAAAAAAAATTCAGCTTTTGAGACTCGTTAGCATTTAAAGTTTTGTGAATATATATGCAAGAAAATAATTTAGAACACAACAATCATTGACTTGTTAATGGCCTGGGAACTTGGATGCAAACATGTCATAGTTGAGTTTGAATTTTTTTTGCAGTGAAAAAGTTATTACAGCTTTTAAAAGGGTATGGTCCCCTCTTTCAACTTTCAATTCTTATTTTTAGAATAATCACCATTTAAAAAGTAAATCACTATTTTTTTTGTTTACAAGTTATAAGAGTCAAAATTTAAATTCTAATTTTGTTAATAATGTATTCAATATTTTATACGAAACATCAAATTTAAATAAATGTTACAATTATATAATGATTTATATATATTTGATTTATTATTGTATTAAAATTATAATTTTAATATGAAATAAATATAATAAAATAGTATAATAATTGTTTTTATAATAAAATCAAATGTTATATTTAATAATATATTTATTATTTATTATTACAAATATAATAAGCATAATATTGAAAATTATTTGATATTGAATATTATATTGTGTTTTAAAATAATTTTATTTAATAATTGAATTTAGATATTCAATATTTATTTTGTTGATAATAAATTATTGATATAATTATGTAATAAACAAATAATGATTGTTTTAAATGTTTATAAATTTTAATTAGAAAAGTGTATAATTATTTATTATTTATTTTTAATATAATAATTATATAATTATAATTCGAGTTTTTCGGATTATAAATTTGGGGTTTTCTCGGGTTTCGGATCGGGTCGATTTCGAGTTTGGGCCGTATCGGGCTCGGGTTATGTTGGGTTCGAGTTTTTTCTGATTCGGGTTTTTTTGGACTCGGTTTTTTTCGGGTTGAGTTTCTCTCGGGCTCGGGCCTTTAACTTTTTGGTCAATTCGGTCCAATCTCAAGTTCGGTCTCGGACGGGCTCGGGCTAGTTTTCGGGCTCGAGCCAACTTTTGCTAGCTCTACTCGGAACGTTTCTTTTCCGAAAATAGTTACGATGATGAAATGATGAAATTAGTCTTTATATTTTGGTTAAAAACAAATTTTAGTTTTTTTTTAATAATAACTTAAATAAATTGAATCCTTTTATTATTTAGAATTCCAAATTTCAATAAAAAATATAAAATTTCATTATTAAATAGACATGTTCATGGATTGGACTATCGGTTCAAAACTGAAATTCAATATGATTTTTAAGTAGGTTTGGATAAAAATATTAATACTATTAAATGAAATTGAACTTAAAATTTGAGGGTAGATAAAAATAGGGCTAGACTTGGGCTTACAATTTAAAAACCAAGCTTGGTCCAACCCGACCCGTTATTTATAATTTTTTTCTTTATAACTTTGTTAATTTTGATATCTAATTAAAATCGATGTTGCATTTTGTAAATTTTAAAAAGATTTTTAAATATATGTTAAGTAAACAAACTATTGAAAAATATACTAATGCATTTTTAATTATTTCATGTGTAATTTAATTTGAACTTGGTGACCATAACTCAAGAAGGAATGAAAATGGACAAGTACAAAGAAGGTTACCCGAACAAAGGACCATGTACTGTCAATGCCATGTTTATTGCTCAAAGGTAGCCAAAACGACCAAGTATTATAATGATAGCTTGAATGAAGAAGCATGCTCGGCTATGTAGCACCTAGTGACCAAAAGAACGGCCAAAGTGGCCAAGTATAATAGTGTTGCCCGAATAAGGGCTATGTTCATCCAAAGTTTCGGCACTAAGCATTGCTTAATCAAGACGGGATGTTCGATCAAGAGGCATTACCGAACTAAAGGCTATGTCGAACCAAACCAAGATCACGTTTGTTGCTTGAGGAGTGCAAAAATGACATAAGTATTGAGAAGGTTGCCTGATTAAAGGGCAAGGATCGATTAGAATGGTGTTCTCTCCTTAAGGACGGCTTAAAATGGCTAAGAGTTTAAGGTGGTTGCCTGACCTAAGGGTAATGCTCGACTAGAAAGGTCTTCATTCCTTAAGTATGATTGAAATGGTTAAGTAATCAACATAGTTACCCCAATATTATAATAATAATAATAATAATAATAATAATAATAATAATAACTATACTGTTGGCGGCAATTTTCCTAAGTGGTGAATTAAAATTGCTGCACAATCTTTGGTTACCAATTACCACTGAGCCAGTGGATTTTCCAAGTTGAATATTACAAGTCCAAGTGCTACGGTATTGTAATGTTTCGCTTCGTTTTGTTTCAATAAATTAGGCTAACTTTTTATTTAAAAAAAAAAAATTATTTCTCAAGGGACAACCTTGTACCAAAATAATAACAACATTAAATTTAAAATGTTGCAAAGATTCTTTTATAAGATCGAATCTTACCAAACCATCGCTAACAAAGAGAAGTGGATTTCAGAGCAATCGAGAACGTGACGCCTTCTAGCGCAGAATACAGCCATGCATAAAATAGATTTTGATCCAACATTAAAATACCTGAAACCAAACAGCTCATTGAGTGAAAATTGTTGAATAAAATATTTGCAAAACCTTTCCTACTCACTCGTCAACAATGACTTTGATGACATGTTGAACAATTACCAGTTTTTAAATGTTTTTGGAACCGACCAACTTCGTTGTTGAGACTTTTATATTTTGCAATAGTTGCTGAGAATTAACAGAAGCGAAGACAAAAGAGCATCCCTTTACAGTGGTTTATTAGTTAGAGGATGCAAAAGCGACAGCAGTATTTCTCCTGGTTTTTCTTTATTATTCGTTCTTTTGTTGGGATACAATATTCTTACAATTGGTTGGATTTATTTTCCCGACATTTCTATAGCAGAAACTTTTCCAGGCTTTCATCGAATTGGTGTTTGGAAGGATCAGGATATGCACAGCCGGCATGCTTGACTCTGAAACAAGAAAATGTAAACCCCCAACCATTGACCTCTTTTTATGAGATGAGATCCCCCTTGGATTCCAAACACATGCATCCAACCCCAAAAGTGATGATCATGTAAAAGGGATTTGATCGGTTAAAAAAAAAAAAAATGCGAAAGATGAAAGACATAAAAGATAATCTTTCCTTTTTTTAAGAGAAAAAAAAATAACACCATCGTATTATCCCAACTAATTCTTTGAAAAGTATCAATCATGAATAATAAACAAACAAAAAAAGATTACATGTTAATGGGTGAGCTATCCGAGCACACCCTTTTTTTTTTTCTTGACCAGTCAATCAAATTTGGGTTCAAAGATACAAAATCAATCTTCTGAACCGCATGCTACTAATATGAACAAGCCTGTCATAGGATGCTCTCTGCAACCAAGACAAAATCATCTAATAATTAGCGTCTAAGGTAGAATCCAAAGCCAATATTTAGTTTCCACCTTATGCAAATACATGAATGAATATGATTTCTTCTCCTATTGCTAACAACTAATTAAGACTCCCTACCTTACTACCAGACCAAACATGTATCATGAGTTGGTGACTGAAGATGATGATAATAAGACAATCCTATTGGGCATGAAAGGAGAATGAATTGTAGAGTTCTAGTGGAGCGAGCTTTACATCTAAAACGCCAATTCCATGAACAATCCGGTGCTGAAACTCTTGGGTTCCACCTCTTGTTATGCTATGTGATCGGGCATGACACATCCTTCTTGTGAATCAATAACTTGTTGTATTCTTATTATTCAAATGTTTTCTTTTGCTCCACTTGATGTTCCTTTCAGAAGATCTTGATTGACTTGTATAAGACACTATCCTCCAACACAGATTAACTTAATGGTTTCCTTTCAGTAGGTGTCTCAGAGGCTCGTGAGGGTCCTGTCCCCTTTCCCACCGTCCCAGTTGTTGCTGTTGTTGCTGGGGGTAGTGGTGCCTTTGTTGGTTGTGTTGTTTTTGTTGTCTCCGTTGATAAGGTTGTTGTTGTGGTTGTTGCAGCCACCCCTGCCGCTGCAGTAGTTGTTTCTGCAATTCCTGCTGCATATTTAGTTTGATAATTAACACGTGTAGTATTTTGCATTAAAGTTATTTTGCAACAGGTAATATAAACCAAGAGACTAACAGATTGAAAAATATTGCAAAAGAGCTGTATGAAAGTTGTTAGAGGTTGAGTAAAATAATCACCTGCAGTAGTTGCAGCCATAGGCATTGAAATTGGAAGTGACAGGATTCCCACCGAGCTATACTGCTGAGGCAAACGAGGATATTGTACCATTTGGGGATATTGAACGCCAAAACCAAGTGCTTGGCTGTTTTGTGCATATTGAGCATAAAATGGATAATAATTATGAAACACCCCCGGTGTCATTGATGCCCCAGTAGTGTAGTAAGGTGAAAATTGTTGACCTCCATAGAGACTAAAATAGTTCTGCTGAAACAACAGCAAATTCAGCTAAACCAATGTCACAGAATTGAAGCATATTATTTCTTATATTCAATCTCTTTGTAAGAACTAACCAATGGATAGATGTTCTCTTGTGAATATCCAGTAAACCTGAAAGTTCACAAATAGAGAATGAGGTGATGAAACAGAAAAAGTGAATCAATCAAGAGTATTAAAATGCAGGTTAAAGGGAAATGGCATTGGAATTTATTTCTACTACACTCGAACTTACCCACAAGCTGAGTAAGGAATTGAATATTGACCAGTAGGCTGTTGGATGTAAGTTATTGAGGAACCATGATGGCTAGGCAGTGCCATCAATCCAGGTGCTGGTCTAAACCGTCCTGCCCCTGCATTTAGTTATATTTCCTAGATTAAATTATATTATAGCTATAGCTTTAAGATCACATTGACCAACTACTTATCTTAAACTTGAAACATTTTTGAAATGATAGCAGTGAACCAAGATGACAATGTTTTCCCAATATAGTAACAAACACATCTTCAGAATGAATTAAAAGGGGATTTTGAACATTTGAAATATCATTGTCTGACAATGACCTTTCATTCACCCTGATGTTGGAGTGAATATTCAGAGGACCATTTTAAATATGCGTAAGGAGTTGATATTGAGATAACGAGATGGGATTTCAACACGAAATAATACTAACAAAGAAAAGTAAAGGGAAGGAAAAAAAAGAAGAAAGAAACCATGTAGAGGAGTTGGTGGACGAGTCTTTTGTGCACCCAATGCAGCAAGATTGCAATTTGCCCTCCTTCCATCAATGATAGGAGAAGGGTTTTGACAAGCTCTCATAGCAGCCTCTGAATCCTTGAAGGTAACCTGGAAATGAAAATTAATAAAAGGATTAACTTTTTATTGTCATAGAATGAATAAAGGAAAAAAGAAAAACAAGACATTTTACAAAGGGATCAATGAGAGCTTACAAAGCCATAACCCTTGGATCTCCCAGTATTCTTATTTGTGATTACCACAGCCTCAAGTATCTCTCCAAATTGCTCAAAATAACGCCTCATGGTATCTCTTTGAGTTTCCCAGGCCAATCCACCAACAAAGATCTTTGTAAAAGTTGAGTCGTTGTACTGCCCAGGATTGCTACCATCCATCATCTGAAATTGCCTTTGTTGAGACATAGAAAACAGACCAGACTCCCAAATAAAGCAGGGAATAGAGATTGAAGAAAAAGGTTAAAAGAACCAAGAACCGAAAATAAGAACCAACCACCCAGAAGCCAAATATAGAGTGGTAAAAATGATTAAAAAAAAAAAGACTTGATAGAGCCGTTTGTTTGGATGATCGCATCAACCAACCCAAACCTTTCTTTATCTTTGCCCTTCCTCAAGCACTCGAGCACTCATGTATCCTGTTTTTGTTTTATTCGTGATGTTCTTCTTCTGGCTCTTCTTTTCTAACGCTATAACTGCCACTTTCTCAGAACCAAAACTCCTTAGATTCTTCAGCGACGATACCCATAACTAGAAAATCATTACTGTTGAGAGGGTGGGAAAAAAAAAAAAACCTTCCTGAACAAGCATAAAATATATTATACTCCTACCTTATACAAGTTAAAACGCAATTAAAAGAGGGAAAGAAAGATGGTAAAAGGAAGGAGAAGGAGAAGCAAAAATAAGAAAATGGAAAGACAAAAAGGCTGCTAGTGGGTACCCACGACAGTAGTAGGCTAGGTTGTCCAATGAAAATTGAAAGAGCAAAGACCCAAACTTTTTTGCTGTATCAGCACACACACCCTCTTTTTGTATTACAAGAAGAAAGAAAAACAAAAACAAAAACAAAAACAAAAACATTAGATGTCTACAGATATTAATATAGATTTATATGTCAGCGTGCCGGAGGGAATTCAGGGAAGTGAGGGGGTGAGGGCCGGGTTGCTTAACATCTGCTTCGCTGTATTCAACCTTTTATTTTCCTCTCTCTTCTCTCTCCCTCTCTACTATGGCATGTTCTGTATCTGGCCTTGTGGGTCTTTGTCTTTGAGAAGTCATTCATTGATACACCCTTCCCCTGTTTGGCTCCGTTCAATTCCCACCCTCTGCGGCTGCAGCTATTCTCTTAACTGAAAAAGTACAGGTTTAGGGGTTTTGTTTGTTCTGGTGGCCAAAAGTTTTCTGGCACAACCCTCTAAACTCTCCTCTCTTTTTTCCTTTAATTAATTGTTTTGGATAATAGTAATAAATTAGAGGGAGGGCAACTGTTAACAATTAACCACCTTTGGCCATTCCGTGTTTTCCTGGGATAAACAGGACGATTTCTCCTGTTAAAAGCTTCGCTCTTCTGCATAATTGAATGTCTGAATAAAAAATAAAATCGTAACATTACATTATTAGTGTTCTGTCCATTGTCCATTAATCAATCCCAGCATAACCTTCACCCAAACATTATCTACTGACATGCCTTCCCATTTCGACAACAAATGTCCCTTCTAAAATCATGCTGTTTTCGCAATCCCAATTAAATTATCAATACAATGAAAAATAAAATAAAATAAAATAAATCTTAAATTACAGTTTCTAGCATAGCAATCTTCAATGGGTGAAATTCGTCTTTTCGTTTTCTAATTTCTTTAATCATTATTAAAATAATAAAAGAAAAAAATAGAGTAAGAAAAATTAGGAATAAGCGTCATAAGCGGCGTTTATAATTGTAAAATGGAGGATAATTAAGGATTAGAAGAAGAGAGAGGAAAAAAAAAGTTAAAATGATAACTTGATTTTTAACAGAGACAAATAGTAATTAAAAAAATTGTGGAACACAATTCATTTTTTTTTTTGTTAAGAATATAATGGATCAAGTACCCATTAATTTTGAAATAATGAAAAACAAATTTTATTATTTTTTATAATATCTGAATTCAATTAATTATTCGATTATTTTGATCTGTGTTATATGAATCCTACAAGTATAATGAAAAATGCTCATTATCTATTTGAACTTATTAAATACTTATTTACGAAGTCAAATTTTGATTTTTAAATTTAAATTTAGAATTATTTTTTGAATAAATTATTAAAAATTTAAATTAATAAATTTAATTTAACTCATAAAAATTAATTAAAATTAAAAATTATAATTATAATATTTAACGAATTAATTTAATTAAATGTTACCTGAATAATAAATAATTTATAAATAAAAAATATAAATATTATATTTAAAAATATAATTGATAATCGAATTCGAGTAATGAATGTCTTAAGATGACTATCTGAATACGTGATAAATAATAATTTTACTATCCGAACACGATTATATAATATTTTAATCATACTTAATTAGTTACATAGGATTGAGTAACTGTTTATAAAGTACTCATTGCAATCTATAACTGTTTATAATGTACTCATTGCCATCTTTATCTATCACTATTCGCTAGCGCACCAATGGCTTTGGATTGTTTTGGAGTTCGATCAAAATTTTTATTTATTTATTTATTTAAGCACTTACTCAACACTTTTCTTAGAGGATATAAAGGGGTATTATATAGAGGTATCTTGTACTAACTTATCCAGTTAAATATGATTAGGATATTTAATAATAGGATTTGGATAGGCTGTAGATAGTAATTTTATCATTATTACTGGTTCAGATAGTGATTTTAGGGTATCTACTACTTAAACTTGATTATAAATAATAATTTTTAAATAATATATTTTTATTTATAAATTATTTATTATTAATATAATAATTAAATTAATTTATTAAATATTTTAATTTTAATTTTTAACATTAATTTGTTTGTGAGTTAATTTAATTTTTCTTAATAATATGTATTAAAATTAATTTTAAATTTAAATTTAAAAGTTAAATTTTGATTTAATAAACAGTTATTTAGCGAGTTCGGATAATAAAAATCAAAATATTCGGATAATTAATCGAATTCGATTATTGTAAACATAAATTGTTTCTAGTTCAGATATCTAAAATTAGCAACTACCCATCTCGTTGCCATCTCCACCCTCATCCCTTAATTTCGTTTTTTAAATATTTTTAAATATTTTATATGTTTGTTTTTATATATTTAATATTTTGTATTTTAAATATACTTTGTATATTTAATAATTTTATATTGTATATTTTTTATTTAATATTTGGTTTTTATAAGGTCATCAACTCTCTTAATGGCTAATAATCTATAGTAGTGGTCGGAGGTTGAACTTCTTACTTGGGAGCAATGGCGTAGTCAAGAATTATTTTCAGTAAGGTTAGAAATTTGGTTCTATGGTTACATGGCTAATAATATACTTTTTACGAGAGCTTAATTGATTTTTTATATTTCTTTGAGGAAAAATATGCTGACGAGGTTGATAAGGCATTTTTTGCAAGTATGTCTTTCGCACTTTATTTTAATCATTAAGAGGATAATTTGTAATTTTATTTGAAAGTCCTTGACATAAATAAAGAGTTTCTAACGCGATTGCAATATGAGCTTGTTTTGAGTTTTGTTCTTTAAATAGTAATATAAACGAATAGAATGCTGTAAACATGTTCAATTTTTGGTTTTTTTTTTTTTTATATTTGTTTTTTAAACTTAACGATAAACAAATGTGTTTATTTTTTTATATTTACAAATAAACTCGTATAAAATTTTTTTAATACTTGTTCGTTAAATGAATTATTTAATGTTAGTTTGTTCTTTGATAATAATAAATATTTAAAATTACATATTTACTTGCAAGTCATTTTAATACATAATTATTAAAATTACATATTTATATAAGATTTTTTTTTTAATTTGGTATTGGAGCAAATACAATATGTTTGCTTACGTTTTTTGTTTAATACAAAATCCATGGTGACATGCTCTCACTTCCAAGTCGGTATCGGTAGATGCTGCAATAATCCTGCAAGCTTTTAATGCTCTACCTTCACTTGCTGACAAACGAGACACTTAGCGACATATTCAGCAATGTATCTTTTCATTCCAGACCACCAATAAACCTTCATGAACACATTTATCTATGAATATATTCATTTAATGTTCACGAACGCTTACTAAACATGAATAATATTAAAAACTAAAGGTTCATTTAGAATCATCTTTGTTTCATGTTTTCAATTTTTTTTTTTAAAAAAAAAAACTATAGCAGCAAACATGTTTGTTTATATGTTTTTATTTTACCAAAAAAAAAAAAGAATTTTCAAAATTGTTGAAAGAAATAATTTCTTATTATCATTGTTTTTAGAAACATGCTTTCATTTTTGGTAGTGTTTATAAGTAAGTGAACATTGTTTATATATTAATATAATATTAATATATTTCATAATAAATAAAATATGAAATAAAATTAATTAATTTTTAGATAAAAATGATATTAAATTTTACTATAAAATATTTAATTAAAAATAAATAGTTTAAAATTATAGTATTTATATTAATATAAAAAGTAAACAAATGTAAAAAGAAATTAAATAAAAAATATATCAAACATAATATCATAATTATTATTTAATTTAAATTTGTATAATAATTTATTGAATCAATTATATATATTTTTAATAATATCGTATATTATAATTTTGATATGTTATTAATTAACATTATTTCTGATACTATTATCTAATATAATTAACTATTGTTTTACAAAACAATATCATTATTTAATATTATATTTTTAATTAAATTTAAAATATATCACTACTACTATTAAATAGTTTTATATTATCAAATAAGTGAACACTTAACATTAAATAAATATAATTTAATTTAATAATTATATAATTTACTATAAATTAATTAGTAGAATATATATTATTAAATAATTTAATATTATTTTAATTGAATTATGTTTAAGTAAGTATTTTATGTGATATTATATGTAATTATAATATTCTTTAAATTATTAAATTTTTATACAATTGAATGCAGATATTTAATATTAGTATTAAATAGTATAAAATAATATTATATAATATTATGCACTTAATTTTATTTAATAAATATATATTTTTTATTCAATTTTAAAGTTCTTATTTTGTGAGTTGAGTTGTTATATTTGAATTGGTTTAAATATTTGTTTCCAATACCTAACTCTAGAAATCTAATTTTGTCTTAGTCAAAGTTCAACATGCTGAGCTAATCAAGCCTGAAAGGCCTAAAGACTGATGTGATAACCCGAATTTTTTCACTTTGAGAATTTATCTCGAAAATACGAGATAATATTTTTTTAAAAAAATATATTAAATATATACAGAAATAAATAAATAAAATAATATATATAGATAGATATTTATATATATATATATAATATTATAATAATATATTATATATAGATATTTATTTATATAATATATTATATTAATATATAATATAAAAAAGGGAAGGATTGGGTTTCCCAATCCCTCTCTTGTTTTTCTCCTCTGTAAAACAGAGGAGAAATAAAGGAAGAGAGACAGAGAGAAACAGAAAGACACCGACAGGAGGAAGAGTGCCTTGTCACTGGCCAATAGATGATGGAATAGGCACCGACAGCGTAGGAAGAGGCGGATCGACGGAGGAGAAAGGAAAAATAAAAGCAGAGATGAGAAGGCCTCAATTCGTCAGTGCCGACGTCGAACCGCCAGTATTGCCGCCATCGGAAGGCTCCCCAGACGAAGCTGATTCATGTGGTGGAGGAGATAGCCAGAGAACCAGTCTGGTAGGAACTGAACCGGATATGATAGGCTAAATCGGACTGGACCGATTTAGCAAATAAAAAAGGGTTGAACTAGTCTAAACTGGTTCAACTAGAAAAAAGAAAAGAAAAAGAAAAAGAGAAAGAGAAAGAGAAAAATTTTGAGTGCTTCGGTTTAAGGATAAACCGGTAAAAGGTCGAATTTGACCGTTTTAATTTTTTAAAAATTTATTTGAGTTTATATTTGTGAGATCTGAGAATTTTAGACATATTTAAATTATGTAATGAGAACATGAAGTGTAATTGATTGAACTAAATATGATGTACTCATATATTGAGGTGGTATGGAATGAAATTTGAAGTGATGAATGAGTTATAAATGAGATTTTATATTAAAGTGTGAAACTATGGGGCCAGATCGATCTTGGAGAAGAGAGGATCGTTCTGGTAGGCCAAAAATGACAAGGAAGGAGGAATTTAAGCGAGCAGATCGATCTCCAATGGAAAATGATCTATCTCCTTATGATTCTGTAATGAAGAAGATCGATCTCCTCAAAGAGCAGATCGATCTCATGAAGCATTCTGTAAGGAGAAGATCGATCTCCTCAAGGAGCAGGTCGATCTCGTGAAGCATTCTGTAAACTAGAGATCGATCTCATAATTGGAACAGATCGATCTCATAAAGCTATTAAGAGATCGATCTCACCCCACGACAGATCGATCTCCTAGGCATAAAATTACCCCAAATCGTCCCCAAATTCAAATGCAGATCGATCTCATCAAGAGTCAGATCGATCTCCTACCCTCGGCCTATATAAAGACCCCTTTGTTTTTCTGGAAATCAATTTCTATATCTCCCAAATCGCCATTTTCGAACCCTAGCTTTCTCTCCCCTCCAAAACACCAATTTTTATCCAATTCAAGGGTTATGGCAAGAAGAAAAGTTGTTCCTCATCCAAAGGAGAACAACATACTTGGAAATCGAAAGACGAATCGAATCGAGGTGTGAGTTGAGCACTCCACAAGTTTGGGTAATCTCTAAACTTCAATCTTGGATTTTGAAGTGATTTTTGGTGATTGTGAATATGGACATTGTGATGAAATAGTTAGGAAAGGATTAGAGTTGGCAAAAATTGTGATTTTATTGGAGTGATGATGATATTAAGTAAATTGTGATAAATTGAGATTTTTATCTATAAATTGGAAATTGAGGCAATTAGGTGATTTTGGCATGGGTATTATGCATGAGAAATGTAGAATGTTGAGATGTAGTGGATAAGATTATGAATTGTGATAGAATCATAAGAAATGGGATAATTGAGGTATTTAATGAGAATATGGGCAATATGCTCGATGTATAGATTTAGAGGTTATGTGATAATGAGTTATTGATGTTTTTACATTGTTTGGACAACTCGAGAGTTTCAGAGAGGAATGCGAGACTAGTCCGTGATACGAGGGAACAATTGCACTATACGAGGTGCAAAGAGGTAAGAGAAAACTTAAACTCATTTGTGTATGTGTTTTGATGTTAATTGTAGCATGAAAAGTGATTTGAACAAACAAGCATGTTTTTATGAGTTGTGAATGAGTAGTGCACACGATTTTATAGCCGGTTGGGGCCCAACTTTTATGAGTTGTAAACTAAGCGTAAAAATGCTTTACAACCGTTTTGTGTTTAAAATGTGAAAAGAGATTTGGGCTTTACGTTAAGGTGTACTGAGATTGAGAAATGTGTGCGTGGTTTTACCGGCTGGGACTCGATTTTTAACATGTTTTGTGTTGGGTACACAAATGTTTTAAATGAGATTTATGAGAGAAAAACCATTATGAGTTCTACGTGAAGGCAAAACGTTTTATATGATAATGGCCAATGATTGAGACTTAGGCGTGTCATGTTGAATACACATCTGGCCTTGTTCTGGTAACATGTAAGTCCGATTATTCCTCCGCTTTTGTAGCGTTGGGAGGCCTTGCACTGGTAGCATGTAAGTCCGGGCCTTGCTCTGGTAGCATAAGTCCGATATTCCTCCGTTTTGGTAACAAGAGATGCCTCCTTTTTGGTAACGTGAGATGACCTCTATTCTGGTAACGTTGGGTGGCCTTGCTTTGGTAGCATGTAAGACCGATAGAGTGAGCTGCCTAGAAACTGACCCAAGGACCACATGATAGTGTGCATGAGGAGAGGCATTACTTTGGTAGCATGTAAGGCCGGGCCTTGTTCTGGTAATGCGTAAGTCCAATATACCATGTACACGAACATATTTTCGACGTTCCCTCTTATGAGGATGCCTGGGATGCGCACCCAGAGGAGATTTATTATGATGAGCCATGACGAGTTTTATATGAGTTGTATTGCCTAGTCTCATTTTTATACACATGAGTTATGTTTTGTGGATGTGCCACGTGCATTCTATTGAGGTGATTTTTATCACGTTTTAATAAGAAAAGCCATTATCGCATTCTGATTTCCTCATGCTTGTGATTGTGATTTGTACTAAGTTATGTACACTCATGTTTTTACATGATTTCAGATAAATGAGTTGAGAATGATGTTTTAATGAGTTCATGCTACGTTTTAATTGAGTTCCAACTATGAGATAAAATGATTGTGCTATGCAAATCATTGTTTTATTAATGAGTCCCTTACCCCCTTACTGAGCGATTTAGAAGCTCACCCTGTTTTCTCTTCCCCCCAAATTTCTTCAAGTGAAAAGAAGTTTTCTGTGACGTACGGAGTATTGGCTAGTGGAGGTTTTGAGCTCCAGGCCATATATTTTTATTTGAGGTATAATTTACAGTTTATGTACCCAGACTAATGTGTATTTACAGACACTTGATGTACAACATTGTATGGGATGTATTAGGATTAATTAACTTGGAATTAAGTAATGTATATGATATGATATATACTATTTAACGATAATATCCTGAGGCATGTTAAGTATGATGATGTATGACACCGCACAAGAATGCACCCTTAATTGTGAATTGATGAGTAAAAAGTTTTAAATTTATCCTGTTTTTCGCACTTTTGGGGCGTCACAGAGTTTTCTTGGTATCAGAGCTTAGGGTGTTTAGTACTGTCAGTGTCGGTTAAGTGAAATAGAATACATCCCAAGTGTCTGTATAAGTCTGGTCATGAATTGAAATTGAGGATTGAGATTTCAATCAAATTTGATGTGTACGCGCAGGAAACTTATTGAGATTGAAAATGAGTGGACGACGAGGTCATTCGAGGAGGCAGGCAGAGTCCCCTCCACTGCCTGCCCCACAACCTGAGAGTCCTAACTCTCGATTTAATAGAATTGAGACAGATGTGCGGCAGGGATTTTAGCAAATGACAACGCTGTTCGTGCAACATTTTGGAGTTAATGCCTCGGGTACTACTCCGACACCACCACAAGGACCTCCCGTGCCCCCAGTACAGATGGACTCGATGCCTCCCGTCACTCAGCTTGATGACAGAAGTATGGTCCGATTGAAGGATTTTTTAAAAATGAATCTACTCGCATTCAAAGGGAAAAAGGATCCCTCTGAGGCTAAAGAGTGGTTGACTGAGTTAAAAGTCATATTTGACTATTTGGGATGCACCGATGCTGAGAGGGTCAGTATGAGAACGTATATGTTGAAAAGGAGAGTACGAGATTGGTGGGGTACTACCCAGGGTATACTGAGGTCCAGCCAGGATGTGATTAGCTGGGAAGAGTTTCAAGCGGCTTTTAGAGTCCAATATGTACCACGAGCTGCTCAAAGAAGGAAGCAGGCAAAGTTTTTAAATCTGGTACAGGGCGATATGTCTGTGGACGATTATGAGAGCCGATTTATCGCTCTATTGAGATATGATCCAAAGACCTTCAAGAATGAAGAGCTCCGCACAGAGAGATTTGTGTATGGATTGAAGCCCATCATCAGAGATCGATAGATAGGGCTATGTAATACTGAGTTTGGAGATGCTCTGAGACGAGCACAAGAGATTGAGAGGGGAATTGAAATTGTACAATCCCAGAATGAGTTCAGTGCTATAACTAGGGATAAGGGCAAGAGGCCACGATTTCTCAGGCAGATGTTCGGAGAGGTTCCTTTAGAAGAGGAAGGATTAAGGTACAGAAGGGCAGATTGGAGAGACCCAGAGCTTATCCTATTATCAGGGAGACCCCTCGATATGTTAGGCTTGAGATAAGGGTTTGTAGAGACTATGGCCGACCGCATGAGGGAAGTTGTACTGGGTTGATTCGTGGATGCTTCAGATGTGGAGACATGGGTCATAGAGTAAAAGATTGTCCTCAACCTTAGATACCACATGCTCCGGAACCTACTAGAAAGCAACCTCAGAGAGTGAATCCCCCGAGACGGGCCACTGCTGCAGAGAAAGGAAAGAAGCTTGTTACAGTGGGACGTGTGTTTGCTCTGGACAAGGAAACAACAGACACTTCTGCGAAAACTATAAAAGGTACACTATCTGTCTGTAATCATAAGGCTCATGTGTTGATTGATCCAGGATCCACGCATTCGTTTATTTCTGAGCATTTTTCATGTAGTTTAAATTTGAAGTTTGAACCTCTAGAGTATATATTACATGTAAATACCCCTATGCGTGAATCTCAGAGAATCAAGTTGATCTGTAGAGGATGTGGAATAAAGGTGGGAGATAGAGTAATGTTAACAGATCTAATAATGTTAAATATACATGGGTTTGATGTAATATTAGGGATGGATTGGCTGGCAACCAATTGAGTGAGGTTAGACTGCTACACTAAGATTGTAACTTTCTCTCTACCCGAACCCTACAGTGTACGTTTGAGAGATTGAGGAAATAAATGTGTAAAATTTTTGTAAGTAATTTAAAATTTTGATGTTGTTTTTTAGAGTACTAAATTTGAGTATTCATGTGAAGGTTATGAAACATTCACCTCAGATGATGATTAGGAACATCCGAGGATTGAGGATATACTTGTGGTATGTGAATTTTCGGATGTTTTCCCAGATGAGTTGCCTGGTTTACCACCAAAAAGAGAGCTGGAGTTTACTATTGATTTGGTACCGGATACTCAGCCTATCTCTAGACCTCCGTATAGGATGACATTAGTGGAACTAGAGAAATTGAAGAAGGAACTGCAGGAGTTATTGGATCATGGATTCATTAGACCCAATGTCTCACCGTGGGGAACACTGGTGTTATTCATGAGGAAGAAGGATGGTAGTCTCAGATTATGCATAGACTACCGACTGTTGAATAAAGCCACGGTGAAGAATAAATATCCATTGCTAAGGATTGATGATCTACTTGATCAGTTGAGAGGGGCCTCAGTCTTCTCTAAGATTGATTCAAGATCGAGCTATCACCAGTTGAGGATTAAAGAGGAAGATATTCCGAAGACGACCTTCAGAACGAGATATGACCATTATGAATTTCTACTGATGCCCTTTGGATTGACGAACGCCCCTGCAGCCTTTATGAGATTAATGAACGAGGTGTTCAGAGACTATCTAGATAAGTTTGTGATAGTCTTTATTGATGATATCCTGGTGTACTCTTCGGTTGTATGAGGAGTCTGCACAGCATTTGTGGTTAGTACTTCAGATACTTCGAGATAAACAATTATATGGAAAGCTCAGTAAGTGTGAGTTTTAGCTGGATCAGATAGCTTTCCTTGGTTATATAGTTTCAGAGGAAGGAGTATCAGTGGATCCATGTAAAGTAGAAGCTATGCTTAATTGGGAAAGACTGAAGACGGTTACAGAGGTACGAAGTTTCCTTGGTTTGACAGGGTATTACAGAAGATTTGTGGAAGGATTTTCTAGGATTGCTGCTCCTTTGACTAAGCTCTCGCGCAAGGAGACTCCGTTCATATGGACTGATCAATGTGGGCTTAATTTTCAAGAATTAAAGAGGAGATTAACAGTGGCACTGGTGTTGACTATCCCTTAGGGATATGAAGGATTTTTGATGTCTAGTGATGCTTCTCATCAAGGATTGGGGTGTGTGCTTATGCAGCACGGTAGAGTGGTTGCCTATGGCTTGCGATAGTTGAAAGACCATGAGAGGAGTTACCCCACGCATGATTTGGAGTTAACCGCTGTGGTATTTGCCTTTAAGATATGGCGACACTACTTATATGGGAAAAGATTCCAGATCTTCACTGATCACAAGAGTTTGAGGTATCTCTTCGATCAAAAAGTTAAATATGAGATAAAAGAGATGGATGGAACTCCTTAAGGATTATGACTGTGAGATTCTTTACCATCCGGGTAAGGCGAATGTAGTTGCTGATGCCCTGAGCAAAAAGAGTATGATACTACTATGATGATTGGGGAATGGGATTTATTGGAGCAGTTTGCCGAACTTCGGATCAAAGTTAGAGGGGTAGAGACTGGATTTATGGCTAGCCTGCAAATAGAGCCCAGGATCATGGATTAGATTAGAACTGGGTAGCGCAATAATCAGAGGTTGATAGATATGGTTAGACAAGCTGAGCAGACTTCACAGTCGGATCTCACAATTAGTGAGGATGGATTGTTGAGATTCAGAGGATGAATTTGTGTACCGGATGATGATACCCTGAAGAGACAGATACTGAGAGAATCCCACTACTCATGATACACCATGCACCCAGGTAGTACAAAAATGTACCGAGATTTGAGAAAGGTGTACTGGTTGAGTGGTATGAAGCGAGACGTGACAGAGTATGTGGCTAGATGTTTAGTATGCCAGCAAGTGAAAGCTGAGCATCTTAAGCCCGGAGGATTACTACAGCCTTTACCTGTGGCTACGTGAAAATGGGAGCAAGTCACCTTGGATTTTATTATGGGTTTATCGAGGACCCGAACGGGTCGTGATGCGATATGGGTCATAATGGATAGAATGACCAAGAGTGCCCACTTCCTTGCCATCAAGAGCACTGATACTGTAGATATCTTAGCTGAGTTATATGTCAGTGAGATAGCTAGATTACATGGGGCTCCAGTAAGTATTACTTCTGACAGAGATTCCCAATTTACTTCCAGATTTTTGACCCAGTTTCAGGAGTCCGTGGGATCTCGATTGAGTTTTAGTACCGCCTATCATCCTCAAACAGATGGTCAGTCAGAGAGGACTATTCAGACCTTGGAGGATATGTTGAGGGCGTGTACGATGGATTTTAAGGGATCATGGGATGGTCACCTGCCCCTAGTAGAGTTTGCGTACAATAATAGCTATCATGCAAGTATTGGAATGGCACCTTTTGAGGCTCTATATGATAGGAGGTATAGATCCCCTGTAACTTGGGAAGAAGTAGGTGACAGAAAGATAAATGCTCCCGAACTTGTTGAACATGCTATACAGAGTGTGAAACTCATATGTGAGAGATTACGGGCTGCGCAGAGTAGTCAGAAAAGCTACGCGGATGTACGTAGATGGCCACTCGAGTTTGATGTTGGTGATGCAGTATTTTTGAAGATATCACCGAGTAAGGGTATCATGAGGTTTGAGAAGAAAGGAAAATTGAGTCCTCGATATGTAAGACCATTCAAGATTCTTGAGAGAGTGGGAGAGGTAGCCTACAAGTTAGCATTACCCCCACAGATGTTTGGAATACACAACGTCTTTCATGTATCTATGTTGAGGAAGTACCACCCGGACCCTTCTCATGTCATAGAGTATGAAGAGATGAACATACAAGAGGATATGAGCTACACTGAAGAACTCGTCCGGATCCTTGATAGGAAAGAGAAAGTACTTTGGACTAAAAGCATCCCATTAATGAAAGTTCTATGGAAACATCACTCAATGGAAGAGGCAACTTGGGAATTGAAAAGTCTCATGAAGAAGAAGTACCCCCATTTGTTTGACGAGTTGAGTTGAATTTGGAGGACCAAATTCTTTTAAGGCGGGGAGGATGTGAGATCTGAGAATTTTAGACATATTTGAATTATGTAATGAGAACATGAAGTGTAATTGATTGAACTAAATATGATGTACTCATATATTGAGGTAGTATGGAATGAAATTTGAAGTGATGAATGAGTTATAAATGAGATTTTATGTTAAAGTGTGAAACTATGGGGCCAGATCGATCTTGGAGAAGAGAGGATCGATCTGGTAGGCCAAAAATGACAAGGAAGGAGGAATTTAAGCGAGCAGATCGATCTCCAATGGAAAATGATCGATCTCCTTATGATTCTGTAATGAAGAAGATCGATCTCCTCAAGGAGCAAATCGATCTCATGAAGCATTATGTAAGGAGAAGATCGATCTCCTCAAGGAGCAGGTTGATCTCGTGAAGCATTTTGTAAACTAGAGATCGATCTCATAATTGGAGCAGATCGATCTCATAAAGCCATTAAGAGATCAATCTCACCCCACGACAGATCGATCTCCTAGGCATAAAATTACCCAAAATCGTCTCCAAATTCAAATGCAGATTGATCTTATCAAGAGCCAGATCGATCTCCTACCCTCGGCCTATATAAAGACCCCTTTGTTTTCCTGGAAATAAATTTCTCTCTCTCTCCCAAATCGCCATTTTTGAACCCTAGCTTTCTCTCCCCTCTAAAACACCCATTTTCGTCCAAATCAAGGGTTGTGGCAAGAAGGAAATTTGTTCCTCATCCAAAAGAGAACAACATACTTGGAAATCGAAAGATGAATCGAATCGAGGTGTGAGTTGAGCACTCCACAAGTTTGGGTAATCTCTAAACTTCAATCTTGGATTTTAAAGTGATTTTTGGTGATTGTAAATATGGGCATTGTGATGAAATAGTTAGGAAAGGATTAGAGTTGACAAAAATTATGATTTTATTGGAGTGATGATGATATTAAGTAAATTGTGGTAAATTGGGATTTTTGTCTATAAATTAGAAATTGAGACAATTAGGTGATTTTGGCATAGGTATTATGCATGAGAAATGTAGAATGTTGAGATGTAGTGGATGAGATTATGAATTGTGATAGAGTCATAAGAAATGGGATAATTGAGGTATTTAATGAGAATATGGGCAATATGCTCGATGTAGAGATTTGGAGGTTATGTGATAATGAGTTATTGATGTTTTTACATCGTTTGGACAACTCGGGAGTTCCAGAGAGGGCGAGACTAGTCCGTGATACGGGGGAACGATTGCACTATACGTGTGAGACCCCGTATATGTATAATTGTAATATATATATAGAAATGTAAATGGAGTTATACTATGAATTCATATGTGAAGTATATGTGATGTAAGTCCATAAGGTTAATGTACACACTTGCAATAAGAGTTGTGATTGTACATACAAGTTACATTATATATGAATGTTAAGAAATGGACTTAAACATGAGGGGAATGTGAGTAGAATGGATTATTAGTAGTGTGGTAAAATGGAAGGAAGAGTTGCATAAGTTGTGCACTTCCATTTGGTTTATATTAAGTACCTTTGGTCATACAAAGATTCTACACAAGTTTTAATATGTATAAAGTATTAATGGATGCTATTTTCAAGTCTTAAAGGTAATTGGATGAGGAAATGACTATGGCAGCAGATTAAGGATGTTTTGGTGTAAGTTTCTGTAAGAAACTGCAGCAAAATTTGGAAATATGAAGGCCAGATCGATCTCATAGGATGATAGATTGATATGGAAGAGCCAAAATGCTCTTATTTTGAGCCATGAAATAGGACAGATCGATCTCTAAGGGAGCCAGATCGATCTTCTACACAATCTGTAAAATGCAGATCGATCTTAATGAGACAGATCGATTTTCTTAGCTCTCGGGTTGGGAATAGATCGATCTCCCCTAAGATCAGATCTATCTTTTGAACCTTCTGTAAGCTGCAGATCGATCTCCCCAAGACTAGATCGATCTCCTTAACCTTCTGTTTGAAGCAGATAGATCTTCCCTACTCGACAGATCAATCTCCTACTTCAAAATGTTATGGAAAAGAGGGATTTTAAGAGATCAAATCGATCTCTACCTAATGCAGATCGATCTCATTAAGCAAATTCTATAAATATGGAGCAGTTGGATCTGTAATTCTGAGACAAAAACCATTTCCTTCCATTTCAAACCTAAAACCTAGATTTTACTCTCTAAATCTGATCATTTTTCAGAAGATTTGAGAGAAGACTATTAGAGGCAAAGTTGTTCACCTCAAAGAGAAGAACAACATAGTTGGGAGGCATTTCCCCATTTGTGGGATTTGAGGAATGATAATTCTATGAAAATAAAATTATTTGTGCTTAATTTCCTAATTAATTATTTAAATCTTCAATTTATTTTGTTAATTATCCCCTTTATTTAATTAAAATTCTTTAATGTGCAGGTAAATTAAATCCGGATGAAACTCAGTCGTTTTAGTCAAAAATGGGCTAAAAATGGGCTAAAGGAAACTGGACCACTTTCAATTTGCAGACCGAGTCACCAGTCGTCTGGACATGTGGGATGCCGGGCGTTAGTATTTTATTCGCTCTGAAACGATGAGATCGACGGACACTGTGCTAACCCTTTGGAAGACACCCTCCGGGCCACATTGAACAACTAAATGTACTAGAAGACGGGTGACGTGAAAATATCTACTCTGCAGTAAATAAAATGAAGACAAGTGGCCAAACAATGTCAACTCATCTAGGATGAAAAATTACCATTGTACCCCTAAGTGTGTGTATAAATAAGACATGATAGCAATTGAAAAGACTAAGTAGTGTTAGTGTAAAACTAGTTAAGGTAGCATAGGAAAAATAGTCTTAGATTTTTTCGGAAGCTTTCCCAAGTAGATTTTTTAGCCATCATTTTATTCTATTTCCCATAGTTACTGTTCATACAATTTCTACGTTGATGAAAAGCTTTTGTTTATTTCTAGTTCTTGATTTTTTTCACATTAATTAAGATTAACTATTTTCCATTTCTCTTCCTCTCGGCATTGCATAAGTTCCATTTCTTTGTTTTTATGTAGGGATTTTTATGAAAAACTGAAATATTTTTACAGTTGCTAATCTTGGGTTGCTTAGTAAGTTAGTTGTATTCCTTTGATTTCCTTTAGTTATTCGGGTTAGTGGATTCTTGGTACAATCGAATGGCATGAAGAAGCAGTAGATTTAGATGTGTTGGCTGCTGAGGCTGGGTAGCTTTTTACTATTCGGGTTCAAGGTATAGCAAAGCCGAATGAGGCAGAATTGCCACTGATTCCAGTGCCAGGAACGACACGGGTGGCAAGGAGACCGAACCCATCTAATTTTCTTTCGGACTTTATTTTCTGCTTCATGTGTTCTTGCTTCCTTTTGCATTTTGTATTTATTCTTTTGTTCTAGTATTTCTTCAATTCATCATTTCTCCACTGTTCTATGTTTCCATTACTGTTCATCTTCATTTTTCTGGTTATGAGCATTTTCTTTCATGTTGTTGATACTTTAATTTCTGCTAGTGTGTTGTAGTTTATTCACGTTATGTTTCCTTCCTTTCCTTACATTACTGTTATCTCCTAGCTGCTTTAATTCTAATTTATTCATCTTGTTTCCAGATTTACATTCGGTTAACAGGAAAGTGGAGTAGCTGCTGCGTGTAGAGGATTCGGTTGTTGCAGTTGCTGGTTCAGTTGATAGACGGTCACTGGTGCACCCCGTTTTGTTGCAAGGTAGGCAGGTGATGCAAGTTGGTGGTGACTGAAGCAGGAGCAGAGGACAAGTGCGGAGATGGCGTAACGTTGCAGAACAGTGCAGCGAGAGTAGGTTGCTGTACGTGCTGATTATGGCAGCTGGAGCAAGGAAGATTGGAGAGCTGCTGTTACTGGAATTGTTGAAGAAGTTGCAGCATTGCAGTGCAGTATAAGAGCCAGATAACACTGGATGCAGAAGCCACGGACAACACCCAAACCTGGAAATGGAGAAGAAGCAGGAGCAGGACCTGTGCGGGGAGTAAGTCTGGCCAGAAAATACAGCTTGAAGCATGTGGTAACGTGATGTGTTGAGTTATAGAAGGATGCTGTACACGGAACCGATGCAGAGTCAGTGGAAGTTGCAGAAGACTGCAACCAAACCTGGAAATGCAAACTATACACGGGACCTGGACATGCAAACTTGCACAGTTGGCTATATTGCAAACCAACGAAGGCCATGTTTGGCAATTAACTCTTGCAATAATCCATTTTTTATGCATTTTAGAATAGCCTAATTTCAATTTAATGTGTTAGCTTAAGGAGTAAAATTCTAAACTTAGTTGCATGATTAGTTATAGTCAATTGCTTGATTAGTACATGAATTAGATTTAATTATGTCCTTAGTTCATTTCTATTTTATCATGCATTAGTTAAATTTTAGTGTTAAATTAGTAATTAGATATAATTAGGAGTAATTTAGAATGAATATTTTAGACATTTAGGCTTGTAGTTATTTTCTTAATTTTTTTAGGATTTTATTTCTTTAAATTTTAAGTTAGTTTAATTTGCATTTTGATTAAGTAGTTTAATTGCATTTTAGGTTTGTTCAATTTTAGCTTAATTAATTTTGCTTCTTTATTTTAGTATTTTATTTTAATTACGTTAATTAATTTTAACTGTTTTAATTATTTTTGTAGGTTTTTGCTTTTAATTGCTTGGAGCACTGTAAGTAATATTAGCTCGATTTTATTTTCTTTATTTTATAGTTGTTATTATTTTCAGTATTGTTAGCCATGTAGATCACGCCCTTAAAATTCATAATTTGCTAGAATATACTTAGGGTAAGATTAACCGGTACTTAATTAAGCAATTCAACTTCTCTGTGGGACGATAATCCGAGACTCAAATCCCATTATTACTTGTACGACCCGTGCACTTGTGGATAATACGTTTAGATCGTACTAAGGAACAAGGTGCATTTTTATTTGGAGCAAGGAGGAAAATCCAAAGAGGTGAGTTTCTAATGAAGTACTCAAGTACATTGTTAAGCTATTGATGTTTGGGGTTGATTAGAGTGCTTAGTATTGTTAGAAATTATCTAAAATGCATTGGAATGACCATGACCTAGAAATGGTCTAGAGTGAGAAAGTGGAATGCATTGAGGTTAATGAGGAATGGGATATCTTGAGGTTATAATAGTGTTATAAGTATGATTTAAGATGTTGTTAGAGAATAAATGGTGAGATTTACCAAAAAGGGGTAAAATGTAGATTAAGGCATTGGTAAATGCATAGATGAATTATATTGACTAGTGAAGTCAAAATGCGAGTTAAGAGCGTTAACTCAAGTGTTTGATGAATGAATCATAGCTCTCGAGGATACACCGGAGAAAGGCGAACTAAGAGCGCAAGAGGCTAAGAGGAAGAGAGAGTCACACTCAAGCAAATTGAGGTAAGGGAATTGTGTGGACTCTTAGAGATATCTTTGTGCAATTTGGGCGCTTAAATGCTTTGCTAGAATGCATGAGATGTTAGGAAATGAAATTAGATGATTGAAGGGCAAAAGTTAGGTGTTTGAGAAATGTGCATGAAAACAAAAGCATAATGCTTTAAAAGTCATGTTTTATTGCTTTTTAGCAAATGATTGGTAGATTGGCTGACATTTGAAATGATTTACAAAAGAAATGAGTTGTTTTGGTTTGTTAACCATGCTTTGCAAAGATTTGAGCCACCTACATGGTTTTCGTGAGAATGAAAGCGTGCTAGAGTATGAATCACATGAGATTTGACATGTTTTATGGACATGAGTGCTGAAGCTTAGCTCGTACTAGTTTTCACATGGATTTTATACTGGTTTTGGCATGATGCTTAGAGCATAGCTCACATTAGATGCCCACCTTATTTGTTGCCGTATTTGGAGCTTCGGGCAGACTGGGTGTCACATCGATTAAATAGGCTCGCACGTACATTTGTGATATTTTGACGTGTTGATAGCCGTGTTAGGAGCTTCGAGTAGACAAGAGGTTGTATCGATTAAATAGGCTCACATGTGCGTTTTGATATGTGGCGTGATATGATGTGTTGATGTGGATCCATGGAGTACGTTGTACCGTGCAGGTAGCATGGAGTACATTGTACCGTGTTGAAATGTGATATGCCATCTTCGGACGAGATCTGCTATGGATCGACGGGCAGGATTTGACCCACCTCCCGTGTGGAATCTGATAATGGTGATATCTCGCACACTTGATCCGTGTAGTTGGTATCATAGGTTATGGCCATAATCCTAGAGGTTATTACCCTTATTGAATTGCCTATCTCACATGTCTACTGTTTTGTGAATAAATCTATGTTTGAAATGATTTGTGGGTTCAGGACAGTCCGAGGGAGGGGCTGAGACCTGACAAGTATTGGATTGTTTTGAGATGATAGTTGTTAATGGTTTTAAAGTGCACTGATGCATGATGGTTAATGCCATGCTTATTTGAGAAAAATGCATGATGGTTAATGCCATGCTTTATTGTGAAATATGCATGATGATTTATACCATGCTTTGAACCGAATTGTGCACTGGATTTTAAGAGCATGAATGCTTTAC
Organism: Firmiana major; assembly: GCA_033439115.1. NCBI lineage: Eukaryota > Viridiplantae > Streptophyta > Magnoliopsida > Malvales > Malvaceae > Firmiana > Firmiana major. The sequence goes on along the minus strand of CM065908.1, from coordinate 9,302,577 downwards.
ATACCATTAACACAAGCATGAACTCATATTTTGAGAAACGATGAAATGTATGCTTTGAACATGGCATCACGATCACATAAATAGTGCAGTATCTACCTGTTCGCATGATTGCCTTATTGAGCATGTGGTTTGCTCACCCCCTTATTTTCCCCCTCTCTACAAAGATTTGAGTATAGAGTGAGGGTGATTGGAGGCTTTCCCTTTTTGGTATCCTCTACATCCCATCGCTAAAGGTATACACACTTGAATTATTTTGTATCTAAATTAGACATAGCACAATAGCATTTTATATGTAAAGCAATGTAAACACTTGTAAACAGTAACTCTGATGTATTTATAAAAGTGTTTACTTTTGAAATTTAATTGTTATGGATGGATGAGGTAGACATTGACACACAACCTAACTGTTGAGTGTGTAGCTGATCACGATTCGAGGTAAGGATGATTGATAAACAACGCATAAAATGCAAAAAATTTGTACGTATTTTGGTAAGTTAAGGGTCGTGATAGAAGTTGGTATCAGAGTAGAGTTGGTTTGACTCGTGTTATGTCTAAAATACTTAATAAGTTGGAAAATTACATCCCCATGTTACTGTGCTTGTTTAGATACAAATTTTGTGTGTGTCGATGGGTTGACTAAGAATTTGATATAAATGTAGGGAATTGAGCAATTATGCCTAATACCGATCGTAGTAGAGGGGCGAGGGAGTAAGTTAGAGGTCGTAGAGGTAGTAGAGGTAGGCCTAGGGGTCGTGTTGAGCCAGAAACACATGAGGCTCATGAAGAGATTGAGGTGGAGGCTAAGGTTGAGCATGCTCCACAGGGTCCAGAGGAGAGACTTGAGAGTACTGAGGCTCGCTTCGCTAGGATTGAGCGGAGCATTGAGATGATATTGGAGTTGGTCACCCAATCTTTACCTGGAGTTAGCGGTAGACAGAGTCTCGCTACACAGGGTGATGCCGAGTATGCGGCAGCTCCTGAGGCATGGGCGTGACCAGCTCAGAGACCTCAGACGATAGATACCCTACCCACATAGGATGTGCCTACGCCAGTTGCTACACCAGACAGTAGAGGTTGGGGATATGGATTCGATTTGGACAGATTGTCGCAGTTTCAGAAGTTTGGATTGTCGTCTTTCAGTGGAGTTAAGGACCCAGTAGTTGCTGAGGATTGGATAAGTGAGATCGAGAAGTTGTATGGGTTCTTTGAGTGCACTACGACTAAGATGGTAGCATTTGTCGTGTTTATGCTGAAGGGATCATCGGAACATTGGTGGAAATCCACCAGGCCTATTCTGAGAGTCTGACATACTGAGATTAGCTGGGATATATTTTTGGAGGCTTTCCAGAGACAGTACGTTTCGGATACCGCACAGTGGAAGATGAAAATGGCATTGTTGGGACAGACCTAAGGGAGTAGGACTGTGGATAAGTACAAGATGACTTTTATCTCCCTTGGTAGGTATGATCCCAACACGATGAGTAATAAGGTCAAGAAAATCCAAAAGTTTGTGGATGGATTGGACCGACCATCAAGTCTATACTGGTTCCCCTGGACATACCGACTTATGAGGAGGCAGTGCGTAGGGCGCAATTGTGTGAGCAAGATGTTGATAGAATCGCCTCAGAGTTTGGGAAAGTCAGTAAAGTGAGGGACAGAGATAAGAAGAGACTAATGATTGATAGAGGGTTTAGTTATATGGGAAGCAAGAGATTTTTTGGAAAAAGGTCGAGGATTGATGAGAGCTGAGAGAAGACAGTTAATACTCCCATGTATCTGGCCATTGCTCCAGCTAAGGAAATTGTGATTAGAGGGTCACGGCCTACGACAGAGCAGTAAGACAAGTGTGGCAGGTACCATGGTACTCGACCATGCTATGGACATCCTGTTGTATGCTTTAGATGTGGGAAACCAGGGCACATAATCAGAGATTATCCAGAGATGACAGAGAGAGCCCCACAGAAAGGTAAGGAGCTAGAGAGAGCTCCAGTTGGAATAGCTGCTTCGAGGAGGAGGGCTACAGCTGAGGAAAACGGGAAACAGGTAGTGGGTGTGAGCAGAGGACGAGTGCATGCACTGGACCAGGACGCTGCAGATCAATCTTTGGATGTGGTTAAAGGTATCATCCAAATCTTTGATTTAGAAGCATTTGTATTGTTTGATCCTAGTGCCACGCATTCTTTTATTTCACCATCCTTTGCATGTAAATTGTTGAAGCATGTAAAACCCACGCTGCTAGATAAGATGTTAATGATATCTACCCCTATGAATGTTAGTCAATTGACCGAGAATGTATATAAGAATTGTAAGATGAGGATAGGAAGTAAAGAAATGGCAGTCGATTTGATCTTATTAAATATGAGTGATTTCGTTGTAATCCTAGGTATGGATTGGCTGGCTGCAAACCATGTCATTATGGATTGTCATGCTAGAACCTTAATGTTTTCAGGATTAGGCAATCTTATTGTAAATTTTGATGAAAAGAAATGAAATGACATGATCTTTATAAATGAAAAGAGTATGATCTCAATTTATAGTATTTGAGAGATGAATTTGTTTATCAATTATATGTGTGTATGTGATGATTGTGTTACTAACGATGGAAAGGATAATGTGAAGGATACATCAGTTATGTGATTGAGACGGATAAGGCACGTTCAGAATTGGGAGACATTTCAGTGGTCAGGGAATTTTCAGATGTCTTTCCGGATGAGTTACCAGGGTTACCTCCAGATAGAGAGATGGTATTTGGTATAGATTTGGTACCTGGTACAGAGCCGATATCCAAGCCACCGTACAAAATGGCTCAAGTTGAGTTGAAAGAATTAAAGAAACAGTTACAGGAGTTGCTGGAGAAGGGTTTCATCAAACCGAGCGTCTCACTTTTGGGGAGTACCGGTTCTATTTGTAAAGAAGAAGGATGGAAGCCTCCGACTGTGTATAGATTATCGATTGTTGAATAAGGCCACCATCAAGAATAAGTATCCCTTTCCACGCATCGATGACTTGTTGGATAGCTTAAGGGAGTGCAGGTCTTTTCCAAGATAGATCTAAGATCTGGGTACCATCAGTTGAAGATACAGAGTGGAGATGTATCTAAGACAGATTTTCACACCCGGTATAGACATTATGAATTTATGGTTATGCCATTCGGGTTGACGAATGCTCCTGCCACTTTTATGTCGTTGATGAATGAGGTATTTCACCAGTATTTGGATTGATTTGTAATCGTATTTATTGATGATATATTGGTGTACTCAAGGTCTAGAGAGGAGCATGAAAGGCATTTAAGGATAGTGCTACAGACCTTCCAGGAGAAGAAGTTATACGCTAAACTCAGTAAGTGTGACTTTTGGTTGGAACAGATCTCTTTTTTGGGTCATATAGTATCAAAAGATGGAGTGTCAGTGGATCCATCTAAGGTTGAGGCCATAGTTCAGTGGCAGAGACCCCAGACAGTGACAGAGATCAGAAGTTTCTTGGGTTTAGCTGGGTATTTCCGAAGGTTTGTGGAGGGATTCTCAAGATTAGCTACTCCATTAACACATCTCACGAGGAAAAATGTGCAGTTTGTGTGGGACGATAGATGTGAGGAGAGCTTGGAGGAGTTGAAGAGGAGGTTAACTACAGCTCCGATACTCACCATTCCTACTAGCTTAGTAGGTTTTTCGGTGTATACAGATGCTTCACACCTAGGACTGGGCTGTGTATTGATGTAGGATGGGAAGGTAGTAGCCTATGGATCAAGACAGTTAAATGATCATGAGAGGAACTACCCGACCCATAATTTGGAGTTGGCGGCTGTAGTGTTTGCATTGAAAATATGGCGCTACTATCTTTATGGTGAGAGATTTTAGGTTTACAGACCACAAGCCTTAAATACCTGTTCTCGCAGAAAGAGTTAAACATGGGACAAAGGAGATTGCTCGAGCTCTTAAAGGATTATGATTGTGAGATCTTGTACCACCCGGGTAAAACGAATGTGGTTGCTGATGCATTGAGTAGAAAGCATCTCGGGTTGGTGTCATTCATGATGGTCAGGGAACACGAGCTGTTGGAATAGTTCACGAACCTCAGTTTGGATATGACTCCCCCTGACGCTGATAGTGGATTTATGATAGCTAGCCTGTAGTTGGAATTGGATCTGGTAGATCGAATCCAATAGGCTCAGCGAGTTGATCAGCAATGCAGTGATATTGTTGGGTAGATACAGAGGGGGTACATACACGGACTTTGAGTTAAGTTCATATGGATTGTTGAGGTTCAGAGGTAGGATATGTGTTCCTGATGATACAAAGATTAGAAGGTTGATCTTAACAGAGTCTCACTCATCGAGGTATACGATACATCCAGGAAGTACCAAGATGTATCAAAACCTTCGAAAGGTTTATTGGTGGTCTGGGATAGAAAAGCATATTGTTGAATATGTAGCTAAGTGTCTCGTTTGTCAGCAGGTGAAGGTAGAGCATCAGAAGCCTGCAGGGTTATTGTAGCCTCTACCGATACCAACATGGAAGTGGGAGCATGTCACCATGGATTTTGTGATGGGATTGCCGAGGACCCGCAGAGGTCATGATGCATATAGGTGATTGTGGATCGGTTGACGAAATCAGCCCATTTTCTAGCTATGAGAGCTACTGATACTCTGACCCAATTAGCAAACTTGTATGTACGCGAGATAGTGAGGCTACGTGAAATTCTAGTGAGCATTGTTTCTGATAGGGATGCCCGCTTCACTTCCCACTTCTGGAAACATTTTTAGGAAGCGATGGGGACCCAGTTGAGTTTTAGCACCGCGTTTCATCCTCAGACAGATGGTCAGTTTGAGAGGACTATACAGACCTTGGAGGATATGCTGAGAGCATGTGCATTGGATTTTAGAGGATCTTAGGATGACCATTTGCCACTCGCAGAGTTCGTCTATAATAACAGTTTTCATACGAGTATTGGGATGACACCATATGAGGCCTTGTATGGGTGTAGATGCCGTTCCCCTATTGGATGGGAAGAGGTTGGTGACAGACAAATTCTTGCTTCAAACTTAGTGCAGCTGTCATCTGAGGATGTCCAACTGATATGTGAGAGATTAAGGACAGCTCAGAGCCGACAAAAGAGTTACGTTGACAAGAGACGGAGACCACTAGAGTTTTATGCGGGTGAGTCGGTGTTCTTAAAAGTCTTTCCTTCGAAGGGAATTTTGAGATTTGGGAAGAAGGGAAAGTTAAGCCCTCGATATATAGGGCCATTTGAGATACTTGATAAGGTGGGAGATAAGGCATACAGGTTAGCATTGCCACCAGAGTTGGTAAGTGTTCATAATGTCTTCCACGTATCCATGTTAAGGAAGTATCACCCGAACTAGGCGCATGTGATAAGATATGAGCCATTAGAGCTCAATGAGGGTATGACATACGTAGGGAGGCCAGTTCAAACACTGGATAGAAAAGATAAAGTATTGAGGATAAAGACAATTCCCTTGGTGAAAGTTCTTTGGCAACATCACACGGTGGAAGAGGCCGCATGGGAATTGGAGAGTTTGATGCAGAAGAAGTATCCCGAGTTGTTCACAGAATGATTGGTTCCAATTTGGAGGACCAAATTTTCTAAGTGGGGGAGAATGTGAGACCTCGTATATGTATAATTGTAATATGTACATAGAAATGTAAATAGAGTTATACTATGAATTCATATGTGAAGTATATGTGATGTAAGTCCATAAGGTTAATGTATACACTTGCAATAAGAGTTGTGATTGTACATACAAGTTACATCATATATGAATGTGAAGAAATAGACTTAAAAATGAGGGGAATGTGAGTAGAATGGATTATTAGTAGTGTGGTAAAATGGAAGGAAGAGTTGCATAAGTTGTGCACTTCCATTTGGTTTATATTAAGTACCTTTGGTCATACAGAGATTCTACACAAGTTTTAATATGTATAAAGTATTAATGGATGCTATTTTCAAGTTTTAAAGGTAATTGGATGAGGAAATGACTATGGCAGCAAATTAAGGATGTTTTGGTGTAAGTTTTTACAGGAAATTGCAGTAAAATCTGGAAATATGAAGGCCAGATCGATCTCATAGGATGGGAGATCGATTTGGAAGAGCCAAAATGCTCTTATTTTGAGCCATGGAATAGGACAAATCGATCTCTAAGGGAGCTAGATCGATCTCCTACACAATCTGTAAAATGCAGATCGATCCTTAATGAGATAGATCGATTTCCTTAGCTCTTGGGTTGGGAATAGACCAATCTCCCCTAAGATCAGATCGATCTTCTGAACCTTTTGTAAGCTGCAAATCGATCTCCCTAAGACTAGATCGATCTCTTTAACCTTCTGTTTGAAGTAGATCGATCTCCCCTACTCGACAGATCGATCTCATACTTCAAAATGTCGAGGAAAATAGAGATTTTAAGAGGATTAGATCGATCTCTACCTAATGCAGATCGATCTCATCAAGAAAATTCTATAAATATGGAGCAGTTAGATCTGCAATTTCAAGACAAAAACCATTTCCTACCATTTCAAACCCAAAACCTAGATTTTACTTTCTAAATTTGATCATTTTCGAGAAGATTTAAGGGAAGAGTATTAGAGGCAAAGTTGTTCACCTTAAAGAGAAGAACAACATAGTTTGGAGGCATTTCCCCATTTGTGGGATTTGAGGAACAAGGTGCATTTCTATTTGGAGCAAGGAGGAAAATCCAAAGAGGTGAGTTTCTAATGAAATACTCAAGTACATTGTTATGCTATTGATGTTTGGGGTTGATTAGAGTGCTTAGTATTGTTAGAAACTATCTAAAATGCATTGGAATGACCATGACCTAGAAATGGTCTAGAGTGAGAAAGTGGAATGCATTGAGGTTAATGATGAATGGGATATCTTGAGGTTATAATGGTGTTATAAGTATGATTTAAGATGTTGTTAGAGAATAAATGGTGAGATTTACCAAAAAGGGCTAAAATGTAGATTAAGGCATTGGTAAATGCATAGATGAATTATATTAACTAGTGAAGTTAAAATGCGAGTTAAGAGTGTTAACTCAAGTGTTTGATGAATGAATCGCAGCTCCTGAGGATACACCAGAGCAAGGTGAGCCAAGAGCGCAAGAGGCTAAGAGGAAGAGAGAGTCACACTCAAGCAAATTGAGGAAAGGGAATTGTGTGGACTCTTAAAGATATCTGTACGCAATTTGGGTGCTTAAATGCTTTGCTAGAATGCATGAGATGTTAGAAAATGAAATTGGATGATTGAAGGGCAAAAGTTTGGTGTTTGAGAAATGTGCATGAAAACAAAAGCTTAATGCTTTGAAAATCAAGTTTTATTTCTTTTTAGCAAATGATTGGTAGGTTGGCTGACATTTGAAATGATTTGTAAAAGAAATGAGTTATTTTGGTTCGTTAACCATGCTTTGTAAAGATTTGAGCCACCTACATGGTTTCGTGAGAATGAAAGCGTGTTAGAGTATGACTCATGTGAGATTTGACGTGTTTTATACACATGAGTGCTGGAGCTTAGCTCACACTAGTTTTCACATGGATTTGATACTGGTTTTGGCATGATGCTTGGAGCATAGCTCGCATTAGATGCCCACTTTATTTGTTGCCGTGCTTGGAGCTTCAGGCAGACTGGGTGTCGCATCGATTAAATAGGCTTGCACGTACATTTGTGATATTTTGACATGTTGATAGCCGTGTTAGGAGCTTCGGGTAGACAAGAGGTCGTACCGATTAAATAGGCTCACACATGCGTTTTAAGATGTGGCGTGATATGATATGTTGATGTGGGTCCATGGAGTACGTTGTACCGTGCAGGTTGCATGGAGTACGTTGTACCGTGTTGAGATGTGATATGCCATCTTCGGACGAGATTTGCTATGGACCGGCGGGCAGGATTTGACCCACCTCTCGTGTGGAAGAAAATAGTGGTGATATCCCGCATACCTGATCCGTGTAGCCGGTATCACATGTTATGGCCATAGGCATAGAGGTTATTACCCTTATTGAATTACCTATCTCACATGTCTACTGTTTTGTGAATAAATCCATGTTTGAAATGATTTGTGGGTTCAGGACAGTCCGAGCGAGGGGCTGAGACCTGACAAGTATTGGATTGTTTTAGGATGACAGTTGTTAATGGTTTTAAAGTGCACTGATGCATGATGATTAATGCCATGCTTATTTGAGAAAAATGCATGATGGTTAATGCCATGCTTATTTGAGAAAAATGCATGATGGTTAATGCCGTGCTTTATTGTGAAATATGCGTGATGATTTATACCATGCTTTGAACCGAATTGTGCACTGGATTTTAATAGCATGAATGCTTTACATACCATTAACACAAGCATGAACTCATATTTTGAGAAACGATGAAATGTATGCTTTGAACATGGCATCACGATCACGTAGATAGTGCAGTATCTACCTGTTCGCATGATTGCCTTACTGAGCGTGTGGTTTGCTCACCCTCCTTATTTTCCCCTCTCTACAAAGATTTGAGTATAGAGTGAGGGTGACTAGAGGCTTTCCCTTTTTGGTATCCGCTGCATCCCATCGCTAAAGGTATACACACTTGAATTATTTTGTATCTAAACTAGACATAACATGGTAGCATTTTATATGTAAACATTGGGGATGTAAAATAATGTAAACACTTGTAAACAGTAACTCTAATGTATTTATAAAAGTGTTTACTTTTGAAATTTAATTATTACGGGTGCATGAGGTAGATATTGACACACAGCCCAACTGTTGAGTGTGTAGCTGATCACGATTCGAGGTAAGGATGATTGATAAACAACGCATGAAAATGAGAAAAATTTGTACGTATTTTGGTAAGTTGAGAGTCGTGACAATACGAGGTGCAAAGAGGTAGGGGAAAACTTAAACTCGTTTGTGTATGTGTTTTGATGTTAATTATAGCATGAAAAGTGATTTGAACAAACAAGCATGTTTTTATGAGTTGTGAATGAGTAGTACACACGATTTTATAGTCGGTTAGGGCCCAACTTTTATGAGTTGTAAACTAAGCGTAAAAATGCTTTACAACCGTTTTGTGTTTAAAACGTAAAAAAATATTTAGGCTCTACATTAAGGCGTACTGAGATTGAGAAATGTGTGCGTGGTTTTGCCGGTTGGGACTCGATTTTTAACATTTTTGTGTTGGGTACACATATGTTTTAAATGAGATTTATGAGAGAAAAACTATTATGAGTTCTACGTGAAGGCAAAACGTTTTATATGATAATGGCTAATGATTGAGACTTAGGCGTGTCATGTTGAATACACATTGGGCCTTGTTCTGGTAACATGTAAGTCCGATTATTCCTTCGCTTTGGTAGCATTGGGAGGCCTTGCTCTGGTAGCATGTAAGTCCGGGCCTTGCTCTGGTAGCATGTAAGTCCGATATTCCTCCGTTTTGGTAACGAGAGATGCTTCCGTTTTGGTAATGTGAGATGACCCTCTTTCTGGTAACGCTGTGTGACCTTGCTTTAGTAGCATGTAAGACCGATAGAGTGGGTCGCCTGGGAACCGACCCAGGGACCACATGATAGTGTACATGAGGAGAAGCATTGCTCTGGTAACATGTAAGGCCAGGCCTTATTCTGGTAATGCGTAAGTCCAATATACCATGTACACGACCATATTGTCGATGTTCCCTCTCATGAGGATGCCTGGGATGCGCACCCAAAGGAGATTTGTTATGATGTGCCATGACGAGTTTTATATGAGTTTTATTGCTTAGTCTCCTTTTTATACACATGAGTTGTGTTTTGTGGTTGTGCCACGTGCATTCTATTGAGGTGATTTTTATCACTTTTTAATGAGAAAAGCCATTATCGCATTTTGATTTCCTCATGCTTGTGATTGTAATTTGTACTGAGTTATGTACACTCATGTTTTTACATGATTTCAGAGAAATGAGTTGAGAATGATGTTTTAATGAGTTCATGTTACATTTTAATTGAGTTCCAACTACGAGATAAAATGATTGTGTTGTGCAAATCATAGTTTTATTAATGAGTCCCTTACCCCCTTACTGAGCGATTTAGAAGCTCACCATGTTTTCTTTCCCCCCCAGATTTCTTCAAGTGAAGAGAAGTTTTCTTGTGACGTACGAAGTATTGGCTAGTGGAGGACTTAAGCTCCAAGCCATATATTTGTATTTGAGGTATAATTTACATTTCATGTACCCAGACTAATGTGTATTTACAGATACTTGATGTACAACATTTTATGGGATGTATTAGGATTAATAAACTTGGAATTGAGTAATGTATATGATATGATATATACTATTTAATGATAAGAACTTGAGGCATGTTAAGTATGATGATGTATGACACCGAACAAGAATGCACCCTTAATTGTGAATTGATGAGTAGAAAGTTTTAAATTTGCCCTGTTTTTTGCGCTTTCGGTGCGTCACAATATTTGACTGAAACTGACCAAATTTAAATATATAAACGTGTAGCGCGATGATAAGCAAGGAAAACGAGTTCGATCAAATCTCGATTTACGTGCCATCACGGTATATCTGGTAAGTAAACCTCACTTGATACAACTTGTATTGGCATACGAGGTAAGTTCAATTGCATTAGCTGTGGGTTAACCCTATACCAATTGCTTTATATTTTAAGACAAACCTTTGATTATTGTAAATGTTTTGTTTGAACTTTTCGAATAGGTATTTGAACATTTTGATTGATTTGATATATGAAACATATTGACTCAATTGAATTGGGGATATAAATTGTTATCTACTTTGCAGGCTAAGTAATGAGCAATTGTTACCAGTCTTATTACAGAAATTTCGTAAATTATCTATATGTTTCGAACTAAGACCCTTATGTTATAGGAAATGTGATTTCGATTCGTTTTGACATGTTTTAAACCTTGCGATGATTTTTATACATTAAAATCATTGCAGTGCATTGTGTGGGAGATTTAAAAGCTTGCACATATTTTTATCTGCATGTATGTATTGCTTTATAATCTCATTTCGAATTTGTTTTGGATTAATTGGAGCATATAGCTTATTTAGCTTATGCTTAGTGTTTTTGGATTTAAGCATAAATTGATTTTCGTCTTGATTTTTATATGACTTTTAGAAACATGATTTTCGAATATTTTATCGTTTATGGGCATCATAGCTATGTTATTCCCGATAGAGCATATGGAGACAGCCCTGAGTTTACAACTCTTATACGGGCAGTTTGGTTTGTCCGACATTATCGTAACAAGTTCCAGTTCTGACTGATCACTAGGACTGGAGACTTTAGGATCTATTGCCATAGGTAACAACCAAGGTATCAGGGTAGTTTCGGCACATTGATAGTTATAGTGGGAAAGCCTTTATTGGGATATACTTGTTGACTTTGCCTATATTCGTATGATCCAATCATCGAATTTTGTGAATAATATATCGGACTATATGATTGCAGAATTATTTTATGATATATTAACATGATACGAATTTTATCGAACCATACATCTTTGATTCGGTTTATTGAACCTTGTGAAAGTATATGGAAAATGTGTAGTGAAATGTATTTGACGCAAGTGTTCGATTTAAGAAATTTAATGCATATTAGGAATTTGGGATTTAGAAAGCTTACATTGGTTTATACCTGCATTAAAGAAGCTGTAAAATCTCATTCATGGCATGTTTTAAAAGTATGTGAGACATACGTCTCTATATTTTGAATTTAAGCTAGCTCTACTTTTATCAAGATTGTGATTAGAACTGATTTTAAAACATGCATTTTGAAAGCTTTTACAACTAAATGTTTTACCTTAGCTGACATACAATAACAGTTAGCCATGACCATTTTCGGCATTTGCTGACGGGCTATATAATAATTAGCAATGTTTCCGAACTTGCTAACAAGATATATAATAGTTGACAATGTTTCGGCTCCTGCTAATGGGTTATAATAGTTAGTAATGATAATGTATTTCAAGATTATGATATTTCGTCGATCACGGGTTAAAATAGTTATCATATGAAATGTGTTTCAGATTTTGAAATATGCATTGAAATGTATTTTGAAACGTGAAATGTGTTTTGAAACGTGAAAAATGTTGTGTGAAACTGAAAATTTTTCATTTCACTATTTATTTGGAAACTAGAAAGCAATTAAGATACTCAGAATAATATCATGTAGGCCTAGAACAAACCGAAGTACTCGGGTTAGTGGCACATAGTTCGGGACATAAAAATCGAGGTAAGGTTTTAAGTTCAAATATTTCTGAAGATTTCATGTATAAGTGTGTTTTGGTGGTTAGGAGTTGAAACTAAGGTATTAGAAGTGAAAAAGTTAGTGGAACTTGAGTTAACACTAAATCGAGCAATTGGGCCTAGAGTGTGAAATAAATTCGAAATAAATTCTAAAAATTCAGAAAAATTGTTTCGAGGTCATAGGAAATTAAAGTAAGATATATTTGACTTGGGGAATGAAGATTTAGTGGAAATAAGGAGGTTTCAGTGATCAAATGAATTTTTAAAGTAAACCGAAAACCTTAAGCCAATTCAATCGGTAATGACCAAATCACACAAAATGGGCTCAATCGGGGAACTTTTCTTAAACAAATGGGCTCGAAATTTTTATGGGACATACTAGAGACTTAGTATAGCACTTGAGAAGTGAAAATTTGGATGAAAATGGGCTGGAAATAATTTTTATGGATTTTACAAAAACAGGACTGCTGGCAAGCCCAGACCCAACATCTGCTGGCCCAACATAAAAGCACAATTTAAAGCCCATCCAGAAGGATTTTGAGCCCAATATTCTCCAGTATAAAAAATAGGTTCATTCTCTTTCTAGAATGGTAGAGAACTTCCCGAAATCAGCTGGAACCAAAGAGAACTTCCCCTCCCTTTTTGTCGCTGATGTCATTCCTTGGCCAGACTTGTGCAATTTTTTTGGCCACCTTCCGGCCACTTTTAGACTCCGTTCAAAAGGATAAAATCTTCCTTCCTAAGTCTTATACAACATATAAAAAAATTCAGCCAAAAAAAAGCTTATTTTCTAGGTGAAAAGCTAAAGAGAAGAACAGAGGCAGAATCTGCCATATTTCTGGGTAAGAGGAAAACTTGAATTTATGAGTTTTTTATTGGTTTTTGACCTTGTTTTTTATGATTATAAGTAGTATACATGTTTATCTACAATTGAGAATCATTGTTGGAGGAAGAATCTCTGGTCAAACTTGGTCAAACCCGAGGTAAAGTTGATGGAAGATGATGAATGTTAGATATGTTAATGTTTGATGAATTCAAATGATTTTTACTAAAGTAGAAATTGATGAAATGGTTTCTAGGGATAAGCATAGGTTTGGCCAGCCATGAAAGGTTATGGAAATGCTGAAATTTGATTGTGTTTGATGTTGTAGAATGATTGTTTAATACCAAAAATTTCATATTATAGCTTAGTTTAGTAGAGAATTGTAAAAGTACGAAAGTTTGATAATTTGACAAGTTGTAGTGTGTTGAATTTAGATTTGGATAAATGTTTAGGTTTTTAAGTTTATAAGTTTGAAGTTAGAGAAAAGAAACTATCGAAATTGCCTAAATCGACCCTTTTATCGGTAAAACCGAAAAAGTAAGAAAAGTGGACCAAACAGTCACATTTAGTGAAGTTTATGGAAGTGGATGTATGTTTAAACATTCTAAGATGAAATTAAGCATCATTTGATGATTTTGAAACTATTTTTGACAGTTTGAGGTACTAACATGCAAAACGAGGTAAACCTTGTAAGACCCAAAAATTCATAAGTATATACATGTACATGCTATGTGAAGCATAAATGATGTAAAGTCTATAGAATTAATGTACACACTTGCATTATAAGTTTGTGATGTACGTATAAGTTTCGTTATGTATGAATAATAAGAAATAGACTTCTGTAGATATTGAATGTGAGTGGAATGGAAAATGAGTGGTGTGGTAAAATGGAATGAAGTATGCATAAATTGCATAAATGTTTATACTCCAGTTGATTGTAAATTGTATACATTTGGTTATACAATGAATGTACACAAGTCTTAATATATATAAAGTAGGAATGAATGTCATTTTCAAGCCTTAAAGGTGATTGGATGAGAAAATGACTATGACAGCAAAATAAATGAAGTTTGGTGTGTGTTTACTGCAGAAAATTACAGTAAAATCTGGAAAATAAGAATGAGAGATCGATCTCATAGGATGAGAGATCGATCTAGAAGAGCCAAAAATGCTCTTATTCGAGCAATGGAACAAGGGCAGATTGATCTCCAAGAGGGCAAGATCGATCTGCTAGGCATTCTGTGAAGAAGAAATCGATTCCTAGATGGCCAGATCGATTTTCTTAAGCTACTGACTTGGAGAAGATCAATCTCATTTAGAGAGCATATCGATCTCCTTAAGATTCTGTGTTGTGCAGATCGATCTCATGCTTGGAAGCAGATCGATATGATTAACTCAGAAAGGTCGGTTTTGAGAGGAAAAAGTGCAGGGCAGATCGATCTCATTGGAGAGCAGATCGATCTCATAGAGACAATTCTATAAATATTGGACTTCTACACTTCCGTTTGCACGAGAGAAACTATTTCATTTAAGAGCAAAAGTGTAACCTAACATCCCTACACCAGAAAACTTTAGTTTGTGATCAGTTTTGAGTGAGAAATAGTTGAGCAAAGTTGTTCTTGGCAAAGAGGAGAACAACATACTTGGAAACAATAAATTGAAACCAAGGATTTCAAGAGCAAGGAAGATTTGTACAAATTGGTAGCAAAGGAAGGAAATCTCAGCTAGGTAAGATTTAATGCACCAAGTTGATATATGTTAAACTAGGTGTATTGATGAGTTCATTGGTATATATATGATTTGTTAGAAATGAAAGGATCATGAAAAATGAGCATGACCTAGCTATTGGTGTGAAAATGAGAAAGTGATGAGGAAATGGTGTTAACATGGATTTAATGATAGGATATGCATGTATGTAAGATTATAAATTAATCTTATGAAATGCAAAAATTAGAAATGAGGAGAAATGAATATAGGTATATGAAAAAATATGGCTTTAGACCATATTTGGAGAAAATGATGAGATTTAAATATTAAATTGAGATTTGGTAAATGAAATGAATAGATAGTGATATACTAATGCCAATAATTATAACAGCTTCGAAAATCACATTGGAAGCTGATCGGACTGCGAAAATGAGTTGCACCGAGGAAGAGAGGTCATTTGACGTGATCCGAGGTAAGGGAATTTTGTGAGTAGCTAGAGATGACTACACGTATTTTAAATAGAGTTTCAATATTATACTCTTTATGAATTCCCTGAAATAGGCATGTTGTGTGTGCTAAAGATTAATGAGATGAAGTGTGTTTTATCCAAAAATAGGATAAAAAGCCTTAGAAGCATGTTGTGACCCATAATTCATGAGTTGCATAATAGAATGGCTAATGTTTTCATGTAGATGCGAAAATCGCACATTTAAATGCTAATTTGATTTGAATTAAGAGAGTTGTGATTTGAATAAGCCATCTATCTGGTTTTGTGTGAAAACCGTAAGTGCTAGAGAATACTCGCACTATATTTTGAGATATACATCACATAGTACTAGAGGATATAGTTGTACTATATTTTAATGCTATTTTATGCATGTTAGAGTACTAGGAGCATTGCTCGTACTCAGTTTGTGATTGATGCATATAGAGTATTGAGAGTTTTGCTCATACTTAGTTTCACATGATAGAGTACTGGGAGCGTTGCTCGTATTCAATTTTTCATGATTTATACATGACATAGTACTTGAGTGATAACTCGTACTTGATTTGAAAAGAGAATTATACATTAACCTAGTGCTAGAGGTTACTCGCACTAGTGTTTGATATTTTCAGATGCATACACAGTGTTTAAGAGGCGGAGTGTTGATTGTGAGTCACACTCAAGACGCACACTGTTGTTTTTATGTGATATATAAGACATGTTAAAGAAAAACCGTGACGATTTCCTCGTGTAGATTGAGTGTCACACTGTGAGATGTTCGCACGTGGATTTAGAGACGTGGCATTTATTTTCCATAGTATGAGGGCTAAGACTTATGGCCCCGACCATGAGGAGAGGGTCCACGGGTGTACGTTGTACCGTACGAGTGGCATGGAGTACACTATACCATGTGTTATGTGGAGATGTGGAGTTGAAGAGTTTATAGCTGGCGGTTGTGATGGACTGACCCCCTTCCCATTACAACAGTGATAACCCGCACACTGAGATCTGTGTTGCCTGGGATTTCACCATTATAGGATATGGCTATAGTCCAGGAGAGTATTGCATTTAGCCACTGAGTCTTGCATGATATATCACTGTTTTCATGATATGGTTAGACCTGAGAGAGATAGGTCGGGAATCGGTTATTGTGTTGTGTGGTGAATTCCCATATTTAATGTGATTTATATGTAAATGACAATGATTTCTATAAAGGCATTTCGAAAGTATAAAGATACATTGTTTTGCATGAATGCCTACATTTGATAACTCATCATGATTTTAAGTACATGAGATTTATTCTGTACTACTATTATATCATTTTGATACATGCTTTTGAGATGAGAGAAGAAAAAGCAAAACATTATTTTCAGTAGATAGTGTGGACGTCTATTTGCTTGCCTGATTTCCTTACTGAGCACATTGTTTGCTCATCCCCCTTTATTTTTCCCTCTCTACAGATCATCCGCAGTAGATTGAGTCCGACTGAAGTATAGCATTCCTTTTGTTCGCTATCATTTCCCATTGAGTTAAAGGTATACACATCGTGTACTATTTTGTATCTAAACAATGTATAAGCACAGTGATGTACACGTCTGTAATACTGGGGATGTAATTATATAATGTAAATAAATATACTTAGGAGAAATATGTGCGTACAGTCAAAAGATATGTATAATGACATGTATGTATGATGTGATAAGATGAGTATGAAAGAGACGACTAATGTCAAATCACAGCCTAACTGTCGAGGTGAGAAAGGTAAGTGAAAAGCGAAAAATTTGTAGTGATTTTGGTAAGTCATGGAAGGAGGTCGTGACAAAATGGTATCAGAGTATAGTTAGTCTGATGTGAGTCGATATTAGTTTAGGAAAGTGTACATCCCCATATTACTATACTTTATTCAGTTACAATTGTGTATACAAGATGGGAATTAAATTAATTTACGGTTGTGAATGCAGGAATTTAGTCTATATGGCTAATACCAGCCGTGGCAGAAGGGTGAGAGGTAGGGCTCGAGGCCGTAGAGGTAGGCCAGAGACCCGAGATGAGAATGTAGGTGCTAATGAGGTACTAGAGACTGTTGAGGCATGCTTCATAAGGATTGAACGTAGCCTAGAGATGATAGTGGAGTTGCTGGCATAGACTAGGCCATGAAGACAAGGACAGGATGCAGAGACTGCGACAGGGGATGCAGTTGCACCTGACACACCTGCACAGCCTGCACCTGAGATGCCACAGGCTGCAGATACTCCTATACCCCCACTAGTTCAGGATAGTAGTGGATTGGGATATGAGTATGATTTAGATAGATTACAATAATTCCAAAAGCTTGGACCCCCATCTTTTAGAGGGGTTAAGGACCCAGTCGCCGCTGAAGAGTGGATTGGAGAGATGGAGAAGTTGTACAGATTCTTTGAGTGTACGACTTCAGAGATGGTCGCATTTGCTGTGTTCTTACTGAAGGGTGGTGGAAGTCCACCAGGCCCATATTGAGAGCTCGACATGCTGAGATTAGTTGGGAGATATTTTTGGATGCCTTCAGGAGGCAGTTTGTTCCAGATACGACACAGAGGAGGCTGCAAGCCGAGTTCATGGGGTTGAGCCAGAGAAGTCTTTCAGTGGATGAGTACGAGACTAGATTTTTAGCCCTAAGACGGTATGACCTCAATACCATCTACAATGAGACTAGGAAGGTCCGCAGATTTATAGATGGACTGAGACCAGTGTTACGATCTAGATTTGTACCATTGGATATTGGTACATATGATGAGGTAGTGCACAGGGCGCAATTATGTGAGCAGGACTATGAGAGGAATGCCTCTGAGTTCGAGAAGATCAGTCGAAGCAGAGAGAAAGATAGGAAGAGGTCGGTTAAAGACAGAGGTTTCAGTTATCGAGGAGGGAGGAGACTCTTCGATAAGAGACCACAGATAGAGGAGGTGAGAGAGAGACCAGTTAGACCTCCTACATACTTGGCTATAGCTCCGACAAAGGGCATCATGATTGGAGGACCGAGGCCTACTACTGATCAGTGTAGTAGATGTGGAAGATACCATGGTGGTAGACCTTGTCCGATGAGTTCTATTATGTGTTTCTGATGTGGGAAACCAGGGCATATTGCTAGAGTTTGCCTAGAGATGGTTGAGACTGCCCTACAAAAAGGTAGGGAGCCAGAGAGAGCTCCAACTGATAGGTCTGCGTCAAGGAGGAGAGCGACGATAGAAGAGAAGAGGAAGTTGGTGATAGGTCGAGGGCGAGTACACGCTTTGGACCAGGACACGACGGATGCTTCGACGAATGTGATTAGAGGTAACAGCCTAATTTATGATTTAGAAGCATATGTTTTAATTGATCCTGGTACCACGCATTCATTTGTATCGCCTTCATTTGCATGTAAACTAGCAAAGTATATAGAGCGCACACCTTTGAGTATGATGATGTTAATTAGTACGCCTATGGATAATAGTCAGCTAGTGGAGTATGTGTTAAATGATTGTAAGTTAAGAGTAGGGGAAAAAGATATGACAGCCAATCTGATATTGTTAAATATGAGTGACTTTGATGTAATCTTAGGAATGGATTGGTTATCGTCAAACCATGTTGTTTTAGATTGTTATGCTAAGACAGTTATGTTTCCTAACCCTGAAAAATATGTTGTAAGGTTGATACAAAGAAATAAAAGTAATAGTTATGATATGTGATTTATAAAGTACCATGCTGACTGAGAAATGAATATGTTGAAGGTTTTATAGCGTACGTGGTTGATACGGATAAGGTACATCCAGAGTTGGCAGACATTCCTATGGTTAGTGAATTCAGAGATGTCTTTTCGGATGAATTGCCAGGGTTGCCACCAGACAGAGAGATGGAATTCTGTATAGACTTGGTGCCTTGTACTGAACCTATATCGAAACCACCGTATCGCATGGCCTTAGTTGAGCTAGAAGAGCTCAAGAAACAGTTATAGGAGCTGTTGGACAGGGGTTTTATCTGATCGAGTGTTTGACCGTGGAGAGCACCGATTTTATTTGTAAGGAAGAAGGGTGAAAGCCTTCGATTATGTATAAATTACAGATTGTTGAATAAGGCAACCATCAAGAATAGATATCCCTTTCTAAGGATTGATGATTTGTTAGATCAACTCCGGGGAGCCCAGGTCTTTTCTAAGATTGATTTGAGGTTTAGGTATAATCAGCTGAGAGTAAGGAATGGAAATGTGCCCAAGACAGGACTCGATATGGCCATTATGAGTTCTTGGTTATGCCATTCGGACTGACGAATGCTCCCGCAGCTTTTATGGCTTTGATGAACAATGTGTTCAAGCCATATTTGGATCAGTTTGTTATTGTCTTCATCGATGACAGTTTGGTATACTCTAAGTCTGAGGAAGAGCATGAGAGACACCTCAAGATTGTATTGCAGACTTTACGAGAGCAGAAGCTATATGCTAAACTCAGCAAGTGTGACTTTTGGTTGTCACAAATCTCATTTTTGGGATATGTAGTGTCGAAGGATGGTGTATCAGTAGATCCATCCAAGATTGAGGCTGTAGTTCAGTGGGAACAACCGAGGACAGTTACAGAGATCATGAGTTTCTTGGGTTTAGCAGGATATTATCGAAGATTTGTAGAAGGATTTTTGAAGTTAGCTGCTCCGTTGACACGTCTCACTAGGAAGGGTATAGCATTTGTATGGAACGAGGATTGTGAGAAAAGTTTTCAGGAGTTGAAGTGTCGATTAACCACCACTCTGATTCTCACTATCCCTACTACCTCAGGAGGACTTTCAGTATATACCGATGCTTCGCATCAAGGACTGGGCTGTGTATTGATGCAAGATGAGAAGGTAGTTGCTTATAGATCTAGACAGCTGAAAGATCATGAGAAGAACTATCTGACCCATGATTTGGAGTTAGTAGCAGTAGTGTTTGCATTGAAGGTATGGTGCCACTACTTGTATGGAGAGACATTCCAGATATTTATCGATCACAAGAGCCTTAAGTATCTGTTCTCACATAAAGAATTGAACATGAGATAGAGAAGATGTCTAGAGCTTTTAAAGGATTATGATTGTAAGATACTTTATCATCCGAGTAAGGCTAATGTTGTAGCCGATGCTTTGAGTAGAAAGAGCCTTGGGATGGTATCATATATGATGGTCAGGGAACATGAGTTGTTAGAGCAGTTTGCTAGCCTCAATTTTGAAGTTGTGCCTTCTGACATGGATATGGACTATGTGATTGCTAGATTACGCTTGGAGCCGGATCTGGTAGAGAGGATCAGAGTGGCTCAGCAGACTGATTCGTATTGGATTGACATGAGAGGTCAGATATAGAAGGGAACAGTGACTGACTTTGAGATGAGTTCTGATAGACTTCTGAGGTCTAGAGGTAGATTGTGTGTTCCCGAGGACTCAGAGCTCAGGAGATTAGTATTGACGGAAGCTCATTCGTCGAGGTACACGCTACATCCGAGAAGTAACAAGATGTACCAGAATCTCCGGAAGGTGTACTGGTGGTCAGGTATGAAGAAGGATGTTGCGAATTTTATGGCAAAATATCTTATATGTCAGCAAGTGAAGGTAGAGCATTAGAAACCTGCAGGGTTATTGCAGCCTCTACCTATATCGACATGGAAATGGGAGCATATCACCATGGATTTCGTGATGGGTTTACCGAGGACCCAGAGGAATCATGATGCTATATGGGTGATAGTTGATAGACTAACGAAGTCAGCCTACTTTCTAGCTATGAGAGCTATCGATACTCTGAGTACATTGACAGGGTTATATGTACACGAGGTAGTGAGGTTACATGGTATTCCAGTGAGCATTGTCTCAGACAGGGATTCTCGCTTCACTTCCCACTTTTGGGAACATTTTCAGGAGGCCATGGGAACCCAATTGAGTTTGAGCCCCGCTTATCATCCTTAGACAGATGGTCAGTCAGAGAGGACCATACAGACTCTGGAGGATATGTTGAGAATGTGTGTGATGGATTTTAGAGGCTCCTAGGATGATCATTTGCCACTAGCCGAGTTCACCTACAACAATAGTTATCATGCGAGTATTGGGATGGCACCATATGAGGTTTTGTATGGCCGTAGATGTTGTTCCCCTATCGGTTGGGAAGAAGTGGGTGACAGAAAGATTTTTGCTCCTAATTTGGTTACACAGGCCTCTGAGAATGTCTAGTTGATTGTTGAGGGATTGAGGACAGGTCAGAGTAGACAAAAGAGCTATGCTGACAGAAAACAAAGACCACTTGAATTCGCAGTTGGTGAGTTAGTATTTTTGAAGGTTTCTCCTTCCAAGGGTATATCGAGATTTGTGAAGAGAGGTAAGTTGAGCCCTCGCTATATTGGACCCTTTAAAATACTGGAGAGAGTGAGAGATAAGGCATATAGATTAGCATTGCCACCAGATTTATCAGGAGTGCATAATGTCTTCCACATTTCGATGTTGAGGAAGTATCATCTAGATCCAAATCATGTGATTTGGTATGAGCCATTGGAGCTCAAAGATGATCTAAATTATGTAGAGAAACCGATCTGGATCTTGGATAGAAAAGAAAAAGTCTTGAGGAATAAGACCATTGGGTTAGTGAAGATTCTCTAGTAGCATCACACTTCAGAGGAGGCTACCTGGGAGCTAGAGAGTCTGATGCGAGAGAAATATCCCTATTTGTTTGTAGAGTAACTTGGTTCTAATTTAGAGGATCAAATTCTTTTAAGGAGGGGAGGATTGTAAGACCCTAAAATTCATAAGTATATACATGTACATGCTATGTGAAGCATAAATGATGTAAAGTCCATAGAATTAATGTACACACTTGTATTATGAGTTTGTGATGTACGTACAAGTTTTGTTATGTATGCATAATAAGAAATGGACTTCTATAGATGATGAATGTGAATGGAATGGAAAACGAGTGGTGTGGTAAAATGGAATGAAGTATGCAAAAATTGCATAAATGGTTATACTCTATTTGGTTGTAAATTATATACCTTTGGTTATACAATGAATGCACATAAGTCTTAATGTATATAAAGTAGGAATGGATGTTATTTTCAAGCCTTAAAGGTGATTGGATGAGAAAATGACTATGGCAGCAAAATAAATGAAGATTGGTATGTGTTTACTGCAGAAAACTGTAGTAAAATCTGGAAAATATGAATGAGAGATCGATCTCATGGGAAGAGAGATTGATCTAGAAGAGCAAAAAATGCTCTTGTTTGAGCAATGGAACAGGGGCAAATCAATCTCCAAGAGGTCCAGATCGATCTGCTAAGCATTTTGTGAAGAAGGAATCTATCCTTAGAGGGCCAGATCGATTTCCTTAAGCTACTGACTTGGAGAAGATCGATCTCATTTGGAGAGCAGATTAATCTCCTTAAGGTTCTGTGTTATCCAGATCGATCTCATGCTTGGAAGCAGATTGATCTGATTAAGTCAGAAAGGTCGGTTTCAAGAGGAAATCGTGCAGGGCAGATCGATCTCATTGGAGAGCAGATCGATCTCATGAGACAATTCTATAAATACTGGACTTCTGCACTTCAGTTTGCATGAGAGAAACTATTCCATTTAAGAGCAAAAGTGTAACCTAACATCCCTACCACAGAAAACTTCAGTTTGTGGTCAGTTTTGAGTAAGAGATAGTTGAGCAAAGTTGTTCTTAGAAAAGAGGAGAACAACATACTTGGAAACAAGAGATTGAAACCAAGGATTTCAAGAGCAAGAAAGATTTGTACAAATTGGTGGCAAAGGAAGGAAATCTCAGCTAGGTAAGATTTAATGCACCAAGTTGATATATGTTAAACTAGGTGTGTTGATGAGTTTATTGGTATATATATGATTTGTTGGAAATGAAAGGATCATGAAAAATGAGCATGACCTAGCTATTGGTGTGAAAATGAGAAAGTGATGAGGAAATGGTGTTAACATGGATTTAATGATAGGATATGCATGTATGCAAGATTATAAGTTAATCTTATAAAGTGCATAAATTAGAAATGAGGAGAAATGAATATAGGTATATGAAAAAATATGGCTTTAGACCATATTTGGAGAAAATGATGAGATTTAAATATTAAATTGAGATTTAGCAAATGAAATGAGTATATAGTGATATACTAATGCCAATAATTATAACAGCTTCGAAAATCACATTGGAAGCTGATTGGATTGCGAAAGTGAGTTGCACCGAGGAAGAGAGGTCACTTGATGTGATCCAAGGTAAGGGAATTTGTGAGTAGCTAGAGATAGTTACACGTATTTCAAATAGAGTTTCAATATTATACTCTATATGAATTCCCTGAAATAGGCATGTTGTGTGTGCTAAGGATTAATGAGATGAAGTGTGTTTTATGCAAAAATGGGATAAAAAGCCTTAGAAGCATGTTGTGACCCATAATTCATGAGTTGCATGATAGAATGGCTAATGTTTTCATATTAGATGCAAAAACCGCACATTTAAGTGCTAATTTGATTTGAATTGAGAGAGTTGTTATTTGAATAAGCCATCTATCTAGTTTTGTGTGAAAACCATAAGTGCTAGAGAATACTTGCACTATATTTTGAGATATGCATCAGATAGTACTGGAGGATATAATCGTACTATATTTTAATGCTATTTTATGCATGTTAGAGTATTAGGAGCATTGCTCGTACTCAGTTTGTGATTGATGCATATATAGTATTGAGAGCTTTGCTCATACTCAGTTTTACATGACAGAGTACTGGGAACGTTGCTCGTACTCGATTTTTCATGATTTATACATGACATAGTACTTGAGTGATAACTCGTACTTGATTTGAAAAGAGAATTATGCATTAACCTAGTGCTAGAGGTTACTCGCACTAGTGTTTGGTATTTTGAGATGCATACACAGTGTTTAAGAGGTGGAGTGTTGATTGTGAGTCACACTCAAGATGCACACTGTTGTTTTTATGTGATATATAAGACATGTTAAAGAAAAACCGTGACGATTTCCTCTTGTAGACTCAGTGTCACACTATGAGATGTTCATACGTGGATTTAGAGACATGACATTTATTTTTCATAGTATGAGGGCTAAGACTTATGATAGACACCCCGACTATGATGTATTTCCATGGTGTGAGGGCTAAGACCTATGGCAGGCACCCCGACCATGAGGAGAGGGTTTACGGGTGTACGTTGTATCGTACAAGTTGCATGGAGTACACTGTACCGTGTGTTATGTGGAGTTATGGAGTTGAGGAGTTTATAGCTAGCAGTTGTGATGGACTGACCCCACTCCCGTTCCAGCAGTGATAACTTGCACATTGAGATCTGTGTTGCCTGGGATTTCACCATTATAGGATATGACCATAGTCCAGGAGAGTATTGCATTTAGCCACTAAGTCTCGCCTGATATATCATTGTTTTCATGATATGGTTAGACTTGAGAGAGATAGGTCAGAAACCAGTTATTACATTGTGTGGTGAACTACCATATTTAATGTGATTTATATGTAAATGGCAATGATTTCTGTAAAGGCATTTTGAAAGTATAAAGATGCATTATTTTGCATGAATGTCTACATTTGATAACTCATCATGATTTTAAATACATGAGATTTATTCTGTACTACTATTATATCATTTTGATACATGTTTTTGAGATGAGAGAAGGAAAGGCAAAGCATTATTTTCAGTAGATAGTATGGACGTCTACTTGCTTACCTGATTTCCTTACTGAGCGCGTTGTTTACTCATCCCCCTTTATTATCCTATCTCTACAGATCATCCGCAGTAGATTGAGTCCGGTTGAAGTATAGCATTCCTTTTGTTCGCTGTCATTTCCCATTGAGTTAAAGGTATACACATCGCGTACTATTTTGTATCTGAACAATGTATAAGCATAGTGATGTACACGTTTGTAATACTGGGGATGTAATTATATAATGTAAATAAATCTACTTAGGAGAAATATGTACGTACATTCAAAAGATATGTATGATGACATGTATGTATGATGTGATAAGATGAGTATGAAAGAGACGACTAATACCAAATCATAGCCCAACTGTCGATGAGAGAAAGGTAAGTGAAAAGCGAAAAATTTGTAGTGATTTTGGTAAGTCACAGAAGGAGGTCGTGACAAACTCGACACCCGGTGATTTTATGTTGTTCCAAGATTTGTTATGTAAGGGATGCATTTTAAAGTGGTATTAGTATTCTCATTACCTCGTTTTTAATATATAAACATGTTTGAAATGTGTTCGAACTTATGAAATGTATTTTCGATATTGGAAAAAGCACTATTCATATTTAAACTGAAAAACCAAAGGAAAAGCAACCTTCCGAGCTCTCTGAGCATATTTTTCTGACATATGTGAAATGTTTTGAAAAATGTAAATTGTAATATGGAATTGGATTTTATGAATTAGTTTTATGTATACGAAATTTGATTATAAGCACAGTTTTGTTATAATGCCGGTTAATAAACCTGAAAAAGGAATTCATAAGTATCATTTTGAGACTAAGGCAACATGTAGACCATGATATCTGTCATTCATGGCCCGTGTGGAGTTTAGACCTTTGTGGTGCATACCTTATGCCATATTACGCACATTTAGTCCTTTGTGGTGCATGTTTAATCACGTCGGGTATGTGTAGCCACTCAGTGCCTTATTGTCCGCCACTTCGTGCATTGTTTGTTTGATCCTTAGTGGTGTATGGCGCTCTATGACCCTGATCCAGTCTACAGTCCCCTTACCATGGCCATCGTACTCTATTTTTTTGTCTCCCTCTTCAGAGGTCGAGTTTATATGATCATGACTTATGTTTGCTATGTGTAATTGCTTAGTCTCCAGTGTATGTTCTGTATGACTTTGAAAGAAATGTGATAAATTTTGTGACCAGTGAACTATGTGATCCTAAATGTGTTTGACTTACTTGTTTTAAGATAAGTTTGTTTTTGATAATTATATATATATATGCATACCAGTGTTTGTATTAAAGCATCCCGTTTTCGAACGCTTTGATATTAAGACTGCCTTAAACGCATATCTTACTGGGCTTGAAGAGCTCACCCCTTTCTCTACTCTTACAAACTATTTGAAGTGATCACTAGCTACGCCTGTCGTGTAATTGTAATAGGTTGGTGGACTCGTTACTCCCCCAGGCTACCTCTTATACACGATAAAGTATACTTTTGCTTTTATTGCCAGACATCCTATATAGCATAGACAATTGATGTAAATAATATTTTGTGATGTAATCTAGGCAAGTATGTATGTAAAGTTGCAAACGTATAGTTTATAGAATAAATGTACTTTTCGGAGTATTACAGAAGTCACTATAAATTATGAAATAAGATTAAAAGTAATTGTTGTGGGATATAAACTGTGTTTTAAACTTTGCAGGGAGGTAAGTTTATAAATACGCCATTATGCTAGTGAAATTTCGTAAAATGAAAAGGTTAAGAATCGATACTAATGGGAACGCAACTTAATTAAGTAAGAAAAAGAAAAACAATTAGCCCAAATTCCCTCGTTTCCGGGGCGTGACATTTTGAAGTATGAAATATGTTTTCAGAAATGTTTTACAAACATGGGCATGGTTCACAAAACATATCTTAAAAATATGAAATAAATATGTTATGGCCCCTGCTAACGGTGTGAGATCTGAGAATTTTATACATATCTAAATTATGTATTGTGAACATGAAGTGTAATTGATTGAACTAAATGTGATGTACTCATATATTGAGGCTGTATGGAATGGAATTTTTAAGTGATGAATGAGAAATGAATGAGAATTAATCAATAAAGTAAATTATGGCTATTACATATGGAGATTTTATGTTAAGTGTTCAGCCAAAGTGTGAAACTATGAGGCCAGATCGATCTTGGAGAAGAGAGGATCGATCTGGTAGGCCAAAGTGACAAGGAATAAGGAAATTAAGTCAGCAGATCGATCTCCAATGGAAAAGGATCGATCTCCTTATGATTATGTAATGAAGAGATCGATCTCATGAGGAAGAAATCGATCTCATGAAGCATTCTGTAAGGAGAAGATCGATCTCCTCTAAGAGCAGATCGATCTCATGAAGCATTCTATAAATTGGAGATCGATCTCATAATTGGAGCAGATCGATCTCATAAAGCCATTAAGAGATCGATCGATCTCCTAGGCATAAAATTTCTCCAAAATGTTCCCAAATTCAAATGTAGATCGATCTCATCAAGGACCAGATCGATCTCCTACCCTCCGTCTATAAAAGGACCCCAGTGTTTTCCTACATTTCATCTTTTCTCTCTCTTTCAAACCTCCATTTTAGCCGAGCCCTAACTTTCTCTCTCTTTCAAAGTCTCCATTTTTGTCCAAATCGAAGGTTGTAGCAAGAAGGAAAGTTGATCCTCATCCAAAGGAGAACAATATACTTGGAAATCGAAAGACGGATTGAATCGAGGCAAGAGTTGAGCACTCCACAAGTTTGGGTAAATTCTAAACTTTGATCTTGGATTTTAAAGTAATTTTTGGTGATTATGGTTGTAGGCATTGTGATTAAATAGCTAGGAAATGGTTAAGGATTAATGAAACTATGATTTTGCTGGAGTAAAGGTAACGTTAGGCAATTTGTGGTAATTTTTGGAAATTATGGCTATAAATTAGAATTGAGACAATGAGGTGAATTTAGTATGGAATATGGTGTGAGAAATGTAGAATTCTGATATGTAGTGGATGAGAATATGAATTGTGATAGAGTTGTGAGAATTGAGTTATTTGAGGTGTTAATGAGAATATGAGCAAATATATGCTCAATAATGCGATTGAATTGGGATATTGATGTTTTTTACATCGTTTGGACAACTTAAGAGTTCCAGAGAGGAATGCGAGACTAGTCCGTGATACGGGGGAACGATTGCACTATACGATGTGTAAAGAGGTAAGGGAAAACTTAAACTCATTTGCGTATGTGTTTTGATGTTAATTGTAGCATGAAAAGTGATTTGAGCAAACAAGCATGTTTTTATGAGTTATGAATGAGTAGTGCACACGATTTTATAGCCGGTTGGGGCCCAACTTTTATGAGTTGTAAACTAAGTGTGAAATTATTTTAGAATCGTTTTGTGTTTAAAACGTGAAAAGAGATTTGGGCTCTACGTTAAGGCATACTGAGATTGAGAAATGTATGCGTGGTTTTACCGGTTGGGACTCAGTTTTTAACATATTTTGTGTTGGGTACACAAATGTTTTAAATGAGATTTATAAGAGAAAACCATTATGAGTTCTACGTGAAGGTAAAATGTTTTATATGATAATGGTTAATGATTGAGACTTAGGCGTGTCATGTTGAATACACATCGGGCCTTGCTTTGGTAGCATGTAAGTCTGATTATTCCTCCGCTTTGATAGCATTGGGAGGCCTTGCTCTGGTAGCATGTAAGTCCGATATTCCTCCGCTTTGGTAATGTGAGATGACCCCCGTTCTGGTAACATTGGGTGGCCTTGTTTTAGTAGCATGTAAGTCCGGACCTTGCTTTGGTAGCATGTAAGACTGATAGAGTGGGCCGCTTGGGAACCAACCCAGGGGCCACATGATAGTGTGCATGAGGAGAGGCATTGCTCTTGTAGCATGTAAGGCCGGGCTTTGTTCTGGTAATGCGTAAGTCCAATATACCATGTACACGACCATATGTCGATGTTCCCTCTTATGAGGATTCCTGGGATGCGCACCTAGAGGAGATTTATTATGATGTGTCATGAAGAGTTTTATATGAGTTTTATTGCCTAGTCTCCTTTTTATACACATGAGTTGTGTTTTGTGGCTGTGCCACGTGCATTATATTGAGGTGATTTTTATCACGTTTTAATGAGAAAAGCAATTATCAAATTCTGATTTCCACATGCTTGTGATTGTGATTTGTACTGAGTCATGTACATTCATGTTTTACATAATTTTAGAGAAATGAGATGAGAATGATGTTTTAATGAGTTCATGCTACGTTTTAATTAAGTTTCAACTACGAGATAAAATGATTGTGCTGTGCAAATCATTGTTTTATTAACGAGTCCCTTACCCCCTTACTGAGCGATTTAGAAGCTCACCCTGTTTTCTCTTCCCCCCAGATTTCTTCAAGTGAAGAGAGTTTTTCCTGCGACGTACGGAGTAGTGGCTAATGGAGGACTTGAGCTCCAGGCCATATATTGTATTTGAGGTATAATTTATCTTTTCATGTACCCAGACTAAAGTTGTAATTACAGACACTTGTTGTACAATGATGTATGGGATGTATTAGGATTAATTAACCTTGAATTGAGTAATGTAAATTGGATGAAATACAATTTTGAGATGATTAGATCCTAAACTATGATATGTATGATGATGTATGACACTGCACAGGAATGCACCCTTTATTGCGAATGGATGTGAAAAAGTTTTAAATTGCCATGTTTTCCGCGCTTATGGGGCGTCACAAACGAAAATGATAATAGTTAGTGATGTAATCCCAGCTGACGGGATATAATAGACAGTAGTGTCTCTGCTAACAGGTTAGAATAGTTAGCAAAGAAAGTATGAAATACATTTCTAATTTTGAAGTATGTTTTGGAATAAGAATGTGAGATCTGAGAATTTCAGACATATTTTATTGATGTAATAATAATTTGAAGTGTAATTTATTGAGCTAAGTGAATTGTGGGAATTATAATTGGAGATTTATATGTTAAGTGTGTAAAATAAGCATGAAGTATGAGGACAGATCGATCTGGGAGAAGGAGAGATCGATCTGGTGAGTTAAAATTGATGAGGAAGGAGGAATTTGAGGAGCAGATCGATCTCCAATGGAAGAGATCGATCTCCAAATGATTCTGTTTGAGAAAGGATCGATCTCATGAGGAAGAGATCGATCTCCAAATGATTCTGTTTGGGAGAAGATCGATCTCCTCAAGGAGCAGATCGATCTCATAAAGCCATAAAGAGATCGATCTCACCCCTCGACAGATCGATCTCCTAGGCATAAATTGCCCCAAATCGTCCCAAAAATTCAAATGCAGATCGATCTCCTCAAGAGCCAGATCGATCTCCTACCTCCAGTCTATATAAGGAACCCCTGTTTTTCTCTTGCAATTTCACTTTCTCTCTCTTCCAACCCCCATTTCCACCGAAAACCTAACTTTCTCACTCATCCAAAACACCCATTTTTGGCCAAATCAGAGGTTGTGGCAAGAAGGGAAGTTGTTCCTCATCAAAAGGAGAACAACATACTTGGAAATCGAAAGACGGATCGAATCGAGGCAAGAGATAAGCTCTCCACAAGCTTTGGGTAATTTCTAAACCTCGATCTTGATATTTGAGATGATTTTGATGATATTGGTGGTTGTCATTGCGTTGAAATAGCTGAGAAATGATTAGGGATTGATGAAATTGCAATGTAGTTGGAGTAATGTTGATATTTGGTAATTTTGGTAATTTTGAGAATTTGTGCTATAAATGGAAATATAGACAATGTGGTGAATTAGCGTAGATGATTTAACATGAGAAATGTAGAACGTTGAGATGTTGTGAATGAGAGTGTAGTTTGCGGTATAGTTACGAGAATCAAGAGATTTGAGGAGTTATGAGCAATTATGCTCGGTTTTGAGAATTGAGGTTTATGAGATAATTGAGTATTGATGTTTTAACATCGTTTGGACAGCTCGGGAGTTCCAGAGTAGAATGCGAGGCTAGTCCGTGATACGGGGGAAACGATTGCACTATACGAGGTGCAAAGAGGTAAGGGAAATCTAAACCATTTGTGTATGTGATTTGTAAACTATTATAGCATGATTTGTGGTTTATAAAACAAGCATGTTGAGTGTTGTGTTGAGATTTAATTGCACACGATTTTTTTATAGCCGGTTGGAGCCCATAATTTTATGAGTTTATAAGCTGAGTGTGAAATTGCTTTATAAACCGTTGAATTTTGTGTGAGTAATGAATTGGGCTCTACGTTAAGGCAATGTCGAGATTTGAGAAATGTGTGCGTGTTTTAACGGTTGGAACTCGGTTTTATTATGTTTTGTGTTGAGTACAAAACGGTTTTCAATTGAGTTTTATGAGTGAAAAACCCCTATGAGTTCTACGTGAAGGCAAACCAGTTTTATGTGATAAGACTTAGGTGTGTAGTGGTGAGTACACACCGGGCATTGCTCTGGTAGCATGTAAGCCCGATTTCTTCTCCGTTCTAGTAACGTGAGAATAACCTATTCTGTGGCTATGCCACGTATACTTGGTGGCCGTTGCCACGTGAGAAACCCCATTGGTGGCCGTTGCCACTTGATACCCCATTTGGTGGCCGTTGCCACGTGAGAAACCCCATTGGTGGCCGTTGCCACGTGATACCCCATTGGTGGCCGTTGCCACGTGATACCCTATTTGGTGGCCGTTGCCACGTGAGAAACCCAATTTGGTGGCCGTTGCCACGTGAAACCCTATTCTGTGGCTGTGCCACATGTGAATTTAAATCAGTGGCTATGCCACGTGTGTTTAGTGGCTGTGCCACGTGCATTACTATTTCAGTGATTTTATTCACGTGCATTGAGAAAGCGTTTATCGCATTATTTTCACATGCTTTGTTATTGCTCTAGAGTGAGCCTTTTTACTTCATGTTTTCACATGACTTGAGACATGAGAATGTCGTTTTGAGTACTTTCATGCTATGGTTTTCAAATGAGTTTCACATACAAATAAACATTTTGTGATGTGCATTTTGGTTTATGAAATGAGTTCCTTACCCCCTTTACTGAGCGATTTAGAAGCTCACCCTATTTTCTTTTCCCCCCAGAGTTTTTCAAGTGAAAAAGGATCTCCATGTGACGTACGGAGTAGTGGCTAGTGGAGGATTCGAGCTCCAGGCCATATATATTGTATCTTGAGGTATATTTTATCTTTTCATGTACCCAGACTATTATTGTAATAGCAGACACTTGATGTATATCATTGTATGGGATGTATTAGGATTAATTAACTTGGAATTGAGTATTTGTATACGGTACAATATACGCTATATTATGATGAGATCCTGAGGCATGATAATTATGATGATGTATGACACTGCACATGAATGCACCCTTAATTGTGAATTAATGAGTAAAAAGTTTTAAATTTGCCCTCTTTTTCGCATTTTCGGGGCGTGACAGAGTTTTCTTGGTATCAGAGCTTAGGGTGTCTAGTACTGTCAGTGTCGATTAAGTGAAATAGAATACATCCCAAGTGTCTGTAATAGTCTGGTCATGAACTGAAATTGAGGATTGAGATTTCAATCGATTGTGATATGTACGCGCAGGAGACGAGTTGAGATAGAGAATGAGTAAACGACGAGGTCGTTCGAGGAGGTAGGCAGAGTCCCCTCCGCCACCTGTACCACAACCAGAGAGTCTTAACTCTCGATTTAATCGGATTGAGACCGATGTGAGGCAAGGTTTTGAGCAGATGGCAGCGTTATTCGCGTAACACTTTGGAGTTAATGCCTCGGGTACTACCCCTACACCACCACAAGGACCTCCCATACCCCCAGTGCCTCCCGTCACTCAGCCTGAGGACAGAAGTATGGTCTGACTAAAGGATTTTCTGAAGATGAATCCACCCACATTTAAGGGAAAGAAGGATCCTACAGAGGCTGAGGAGTGGTTGACGGAATTGAGAGTTATATTTGATTTTCTGGGGTGCACCGACGCTGAGAGGGTCAGTATGAGTGCCTATATGCTGAAGGGGAGAGCTCGAGATTGGTGGGGTACTACCCAGGGTATTTTGATGTCCCACCATGATGTGATTGGTTTGGAAGAGTTCCAGACAGCCTCTAGGACCCAATATGTACCACGAGCGGCCCAGAGAAAGAAACAGGTCGAGTTTTTGAGTTTGGTATAGGGTGACATGTCTGTGGAGACTATGAGAGCCAATTCACAGCGCTATTGAGATATGACCCAGAGACCTTCAAGAGTGAAGAGCTCCGCACAGAGAAGTTTGTGTATGGGTTGAAGCCCGTCATCAGAGATAGATTGATAGGGCTATGTATTACTGAGTTTGGAGATGCTCTGAGACGAGCACAAGAGATTGAAAGAGGAATTGAGATGGTACAATCCCAGAATGAGCTCAGAGCGGTGAATAGAGATAAGGGCAAGAGGCCAGCGATTTTCCAAACAGAGGCTCGGAGAGGTTCCTTCAGAAGAGGAAGGATTGAGGTACAGAAGGGCAGATTAGAGAGACCCAGAGGGTACCCTAACATTAGAGAGACCCCTCGAGATGTCAGGCCAGAGACAAGGTTTTGCAGGAATTGTGGCCGAATGCATGAGGGAAGTTGTACCGGGTCGATCCATGGATGTTTTAGATGTGGAGACATGGGTCACATGGTGAAGGATTGCCCTCAACCTCAGAAACCACATGGAGTGGAGCCTACTAGACAACAGCCTCAGAGAGTGGATCCTCGGAGACGGCCACTGCGACAGAGAAAGGGAAGAAACCTGTGGTACAGGGACGTGTGTTTGCCCTGGATAAGGAGACCGCAGACACTTCGACAGAAACTATAAGAGGTACACTCCCTGTCTGTAATCATAAGGCTCATGTGTTGATTGATTCAGGATCCACGCATTCGTTTATTTCTGAGCATTTTGCATGTAGATTAAACTTGAAGTTTGAACCTCTAGAATATATACTACATGTAAATACCCCTATGCGTGAATCTCAGAGAACTGAGTTAATCTGTAGAGGATGTGAGATAAAGGTGGGAGATAGAGTGACGTTAGCAGATCTAATCATGTTGAATATACATGGGTTTGATGTAATTTTGGGGATGGATTGGTTGGCAACCAATCGAGTGAGTTTAGACTGCTACACTAAGATTGTAACTTTCTCCCTACCTGAACCTTATAGTGTACGATTGAGATATTGAGGAAATGATTATGTGGACTTCTAGTAAGTAATTTGAGAATTTTGATATTATTTTGGAAAATATTAAATATAATTATTCATGTGAAGGTTATGAGACACTCATCTCAGACGATGAGCGGGAACACCGAGGATTGAGGATATACCTGTGGTATGTGAATTTTTGGATGTTTTCCCAGATGAATTGCCAGGTTTACCACCAGAGAGAGCTGGAGTTTACCATTGATTTGGTACCAGATACTCAGCCGATCTCTAAACCTCCTTACAGGATGGCATTAGTGGAACTTGAGGAATTGAGGAAACAACTACAAGAGCCATTGGATCAAGGGTTTATTAGACCCAGTGTTTCATCGTGGGGAGCGCCAGTATTATTTGTTAAGAAGAAGGATGGTAGTCTCAGATTATGTGTAGACTACCGGTTATTGAATAAAGCCACGGTGAAGAATAAATTCCCACTACCCAGGATTGATGATCTACTTGATCAGCTGAGAGGGGCATCAGTCTTTTCTAAGATTGATTTGAGATCGGGCTATCACCAATTGAGGATCAAGGAAGAAGATATTCCAAAGACGGCCTTCAGGACAAGGTATGGCCATTACGAATTTCTGGTGATGTCCTTTGGATTGACGAACGCCCCTGCAGCATTCATGAGATTGATGAACGAGGTGTTTAGAGACTATCTGGATAAGTTTGTGATAGTCTTTATTGATGATATCCTGGTATACTCTCGGTCGTATGAGGAGCATGCACAGCATTTGTGGTTAGTACTTCAGATACTCCGAGATAAGCAACTGTACGAAAAGCTTAGTAAGTGTGAGTTTTGGCTGAACCGGATAGCTTTCCTTGGTCATATAGTCTCAGAGGAAGGAGTATCAGTGGACCCAAGCAAGGTGGAGGCTGTGCTTAATTGGGAGAGACCGAGGACAGTTACTGAGGTACGAAGTTTCCTTGGTTTGGCAGGGTATTACAGAAGATTTGTGGAAGGATTTTCAAAGATTGCCGCTCCTTTGACTAAGCTCACGCGCAAAGAGACTCTATTTATATGGACTGATTAATGTGAGCTCAGTTTTCAGGAATTAAAAAGGAGATTGACAGTGGCACCTGTGTTAACTATTCCTAAGGGATCAGGAGGATTCTCGGTGTATAGTGATGCATCTCACCAAGGATTGGGGTGTGTGCTTATGCAGCACGGAAGAGTGGTCGCATATGGATCGCGACAGCTGAAAGACCATGAGCGGAATTACCCCACGCATGATTTGGAGTTAGCCGCTGTAGTATTTGCTTTGAAGATCTGGCGACACTACTTATATGGGGAAAGATTCCAGATCTTCACTGATCACAAGAGTTTGAGATATCTCTTTGATCAGAAAGAGTTAAACATGAGACAAAGGAGATGGATGGAACTCCTTAAGGATTATGACTGCGAGATTCTATATCATCTGGGTAAGGCGAATGTGGTTGCTGATGCCCTAAGCAGGAAGAGTATGATATCTGCTATGATGATCAGGGAATGGGATTTGTTAGAGCAGTTCGCCAAACTTTGGATCAGAGTTAAAGAGGTAGAGACTGGATTTTTGGCTAGCTTGCGAATAGAGCCCAGGATCATGGATCAGATTAGAACTGGGCAGCGCAGTGATCAGAGATTGATAGATATGGTTAGTCAAGCTGAACAGAGTTCGCAGTCGGATCTCACAGTCAGTGAGGATGGATTGTTGAGATTCAGAGGACGGATTTGTATACCGGACGATGATACCCTAAAGAGACAGATACTGAGAGAATCTCACTGCTTGCGATACACCATGCACCCAGGGAGTACTAAGATGTACCGAGACTTGAGAAAGGTGTATTGGTGGAGTGGTATGAAGCGAGACGTGGCAGAGTATGTGGCCAGGTGTTTAGTATGCTAGCAAATGAAAGCTGAGCATCGAAAGCCCAGAGGACTACTACAGCCCTTACCTGTACCTATATGGAAATGGGAGCATGTCACTATGGACTTTATTATGGGTTTACCGAGGACCCGAAGAGGTCGTGACGCGATATGGGTCATTGTGGATAGATTGACCAAGAGTGCCCACTTCCTTGCCATCAAGAGCACAGATACTGTGGATGCCTTAGCTGAGCTGTATGTCAGCGAGATAGCTAGATTACATGGGGCTCCAGTGAGTATTACTTCTGATAGAGATTCCCGGTTTACTTCCAGGTTTTGGACCCAGTTTCAGGAGTCCATGGGATCTCGATTGAGTTTCAGTACCGCCTATCATCCTCAAACAGATGGTCAGTCAGAGAGGACTATTCAGACCCTGGAGGATATGTTGAGGGCGTGTACGATGGATTTTAAGGGATCATGGGATGATCACCTGCCCCTAGCAGAGTTTGCATATAATAACAGCTATCATGCGAGTATTGGAATGGCACCTTTTGAGGCTCTATATGGTAGGAGGTGTAGATCCCCTGTAGCTTGGGAAGAAGTCGGTGACAGAAAGATAAATGCTCTCGAGCTTGTTGAGCAAGCCGTACAGAGTGTGAAACTCATATGTGAGAGGTTACGGGCTGCACAAAGTAGACAGAAAAGCTACGCGGATGTGCGTAGACGGCCACTCGAGTTTGACGTTGGTGATGCAGTATTTCTGAGAGTATCACCGAGCAAGGGTATCGTGCGATTTGGGAAGAAAGGAAAATTGAGTCCTCGATACATAGGACCATTCGAGATTTTTGAGAGAGTGGGAGAGGTATCTTACAGATTAGCATTACCCCCACAGATGTCCGGAATACACAAAGTTTTTCATGTGTCTATGTTGAGAAAGTACCACCTGGACCCTTCTCATGTCATAGAGTATGACGAGATGGACATTCAAGAGGATATGAGCTACACTGAAGAACCCGTCCAGATTCTCGATAGAAAGGAGAAAGTACTGAGAACCAAGAGCATCCCATTAGTGAAAGTTTTGTGGAAACATCACTCAAGGGAAGAGGCAACGTGGGAACTAGAGAGTCTCATGAAGGAGAAATACCCCCATCTCTTTAACTAGTCGAGTTAAATTTGGAGGACCAAATTCTATTTAAGGTGGGGAGGATGTGAGATCTGAGAATTTCAGACATATTTTATTGATGTAATAATAATTTGAAGTGTAATTTATTGAGCTAAGTGAATTGTGGGAATTATAATTGGAGATTTATATGTTAAGTGTGTAAAATAAGCATGAAGTATGAGGACAGATCGATCTGGGAGAAGGAGAGATCGATCTGGTGAGTTAAAATTGACGAGGAAGGAGGAATTTGAGGAGCAGATCGATCTCCAATGGAAGAGATCGATCTCCAAATGATTCTGTTTGAGAAAGGATCGATCTCATGAGGAAGAGATCGATCTCTAAATGATTCTGTTTGGGAGAAGATCGATCTCCTCAAGGAGCAGATCGATCTCATAAAGCCATAAAGAGATCGATCTCACCCCTCGACAGATCGATCTCCTAGGCATAAATTGCCCCAAATCGTCCCAAAAATTCAAACGCAGATCGATCTCCTCAAGAGCCAGATCGATCTCCTACCTCCAGTCTATATATGGAACCCCTATTTTTCTCCTGCAATTTCACTTTCTCTCTCTTCCAACCCCCATTTCCACCGAAAACCTAACTTTCTCACTCATCCAAAACACCCATTTTTGGCCAAATCAGAGGTTGTGGCAAGAAGGGAAGTTGTTCCTCATCAAAAGGAGAACAACATACTTGGAAATCGAAAGATGGATCGAATCGAGGCAAGAGATAAGCTCTCCACAAGCTTTGGGTAATTTCTAAACCTCGATCTTGATATTTGAGATGATTTTGATGATATTGGTGGTTGTCATTGCGTTGAAATAGCTGAGAAATGATTAGGGATTGATGAAATTGCAATGTAGTTGGAGTAATGTTGATATTTGGTAATTTTGGTAATTTTGAGAATTTGTGCTATAAATGGAAATATAGACAATGTGGTGAATTAGCGTAGATGATTTAACATGAGAAATGTAGAACGTTGAGATGTTGTGAATGAGAGTGTAGTTTGCGGTATAGTTACGAGAATCAAGAGATTTGAGGAGTTATGAGCAATTATGCTCGGTTTTGAGAATTGAGGTTTATGAGATAATTGAGTATTGATGTTTTAACATCGTTTGGACAGCTCGGGAGTTCCAGAGTAGAATGCGAGGCTAGTCCGTGATACGGGGGAAACGATTGCACTATACGAGGTGCAAAGAGGTAAGGGAAATCTAAACCATTTGTGTATGTGATTTGTAAACTATTATAGCATGATTTGTGGTTTATAAAACAAGCATGTTGAGTGTTGTGTTGAGATTTAATTGCACACGATTTTTTTATAGCCGGTTGGAGCCCATAATTTTATGAGTTTATAAGCTGAGTGTGAAATTGCTTTATAAACCGTTGAATTTTGTGTGAGTAATGAATTGGGCTCTACGTTAAGGCAATGTCGAGATTTGAGAAATGTGTGCGTGTTTTAACGGTTGGAACTCGGTTTTATTATGTTTTGTGTTGAGTACAAAACGGTTTTCAATTGAGTTTTATGAGTGAAAAACCCCTATGAGTTCTACGTGAAGGCAAACCAGTTTTATGTGATAAGACTTAGGTGTGTAGTGGTGAGTACACACCGGGCATTGCTCTGGTAGCATGTAAGCCCGATTTCTTCTCCGTTCTAGTAACGTGAGAATAACCTATTCTGTGGCTATGCCACGTATACTTGGTGGCCGTTGCCACGTGAGAAACCCCATTGGTGGCCGTTGCCACTTGATACCCCATTTGGTGGCCGTTGCCACGTGAGAAACCCCATTGGTGGCCGTTGCCACGTGATACCCCATTGGTGGCCGTTGCCACGTGATACCCTATTTGGTGGCCGTTGCCACGTGAGAAACCCAATTTGGTGGCCGTTGCCACGTGAAACCCTATTCTGTGGCTGTGCCACATGTGAATTTAAATCAGTGGCTATGCCACGTGTGTTTAGTGGCTGTGCCACGTGCATTACTATTTCAGTGATTTTATTCACGTGCATTGAGAAAGCGTTTATCGCATTATTTTCACATGCTTTGTTATTGCTCTAGAGTGAGCCTTTTTACTTCATGTTTTCACATGACTTGAGACATGAGAATGTCGTTTTGAGTACTTTCATGCTATGGTTTTCAAATGAGTTTCACATACAAATAAACATTTTGTGATGTGCATTTTGGTTTATGAAATGAGTTCCTTACCCCCTTTACTGAGCGATTTAGAAGCTCACCCTATTTTCTTTTCCCCCCAGAGTTTTTCAAGTGAAAAAGGATCTCCCTGTGACGTACGGAGTAGTGGCTAGTGGAGGATTCGAGCTCCAGGCCATATATATTGTATCTTGAGGTATATTTTATCTTTTCATGTACCCAGACTATTATTGTAATAGCAGACACTTGATGTATATCATTGTATGGGATGTATTAGGATTAATTAACTTGGAATTGAGTATTTGTATACGGTACAATATACGCTATATTATGATGAGATCCTGAGGCATGATAATTATGATGATGTATGACACTGCACATGAATGCACCCTTAATTGTGAATTAATGAGTAAAAAGTTTTAAATTTGCCCTCTTTTTCGCATTTTCGGGGCGTGACAGAGTTTTCTTGGTATCAGAGCTTAGGGTGTCTAGTACTGTCAGTGTCGATTAAGTGAAATAGAATACATCCCAAGTGTCTGTAATAGTCTGGTCATGAACTGAAATTGAGGATTGAGATTTCAATCGATTGTGATATGTACGCGCAGGAGACGAGTTGAGATAGAGAATGAGTAAACGACGAGGTCGTTCGAGGAGGTAGGCAGAGTCCCCTCCGCCACCTGTACCACAACCAGAGAGTCTTAACTCTCGATTTAATCGGATTGAGACCGATGTGAGGCAAGGTTTTGAGCAGATGGCAGCGTTATTCGCGTAACACTTTGGAGTTAATGCCTCGGGTACTACCCCTACACCACCACAAGGACCTCCCATACCCCCAGTGCCTCCCGTCACTCAGCCTGAGGACAGAAGTATGGTCTGACTAAAGGATTTTCTGAAGATGAATCCACCCACATTTAAGGGAAAGAAGGATCCTACAGAGGCTGAGGAGTGGTTGACGGAATTGAGAGTTATATTTGATTTTCTGGGGTGCACCGACGCTGAGAGGGTCAGTATGAGTGCCTATATGCTGAAGGGGAGAGCTCGAGATTGGTGGGGTACTACCCAGGGTATTTTGATGTCCCACCATGATGTGATTGGTTGGGAAGAGTTCCAGACAGCCTCTAGGACCCAATATGTACCACGAGCGGCCCAGAGAAAGAAACAGGCCGAGTTTTTGAGTTTGGTATAGGGTGACATGTCTGTGGAGACTATGAGAGCCAATTCACAGCGCTATTGAGATATGACCCAGAGACCTTCAAGAGTGAAGAGCTCCGCACAGAGAAGTTTGTGTATGGGTTGAAGCCCGTCATCAGAGATAGATTGATAGGGCTATGTATTACTGAGTTTGGAGATGCTCTGAGACGAGCACAAGAGATTGAAAGAGGAATTGAGATGGTACAATCCCAGAATGAGCTCAGAGCGGTGAATAGAGATAAGGGCAAGAGGCCAGCGATTTTCCAAACAGAGGCTCGGAGAGGTTCCTTCAGAAGAGGAAGGATTGAGGTACAGAAGGGCAGATTAGAGAGACCCAGAGGGTACCCTAACATTAGAGAGACCCCTCGAGATGTCAGGCCAGAGACAAGGTTTTGCAGGAATTGTGGCCGAATGCATGAGGGAAGTTGTACCGGGTCGATCCATGGATGTTTTAGATGTGGAGACATGGGTCACATGGTGAAGGATTGCCCTCAACCTCAGAAACCACATGGAGTGGAGCCTACTAGACAACAGCCTCAGAGAGTGGATCCTCGGAGACGGGCCACTGCGACAGAGAAAGGGAAGAAACCTGTGGTACAGGGACGTGTGTTTGCCCTGGATAAGGAGACCGCAGACACTTCGACAGAAACTATAAGAGGTACACTCCCTGTCTGTAATCATAAGGCTCATGTGTTGATTGATTCAGGATCCACGCATTCGTTTATTTCTGAGCATTTTGCATGTAGATTAAACTTGAAGTTTGAACCTCTAGAATATATACTACATGTAAATACCCCTATGCGTGAATCTCAGAGAACTGAGTTAATCTGTAGAGGATGTGAGATAAAGGTGGGAGATAGAGTGACGTTAGCAGATCTAATCATGTTGAATATACATGGGTTTGATGTAATTTTGGGGATGGATTGGTTGGCAACCAATCGAGTGAGTTTAGACTGCTACACTAAGATTGTAACTTTCTCCCTACCTGAACCTTATAGTGTACGATTGAGATATTGAGGAAATGATTATGTGGACTTCTAGTAAGTAATTTGAGAATTTTGATATTATTTTGGAAAATATTAAATATGATTATTCGTGTGAAGGTTATGAGACACTCATCTCAGACGATGAGCGGGAACACCGAGGATTGAGGATATACCTGTGGTATGTGAATTTTTGGATGTTTTCCCAGATGAATTGCCAGGTTTACCACCAGAGAGAGCTGGAGTTTACCATTGATTTGGTACCAGATACTCAGCCGATCTCTAAACCTCCTTACAGGATGGCATTAGTGGAACTTGAGGAATTGAGGAAACAACTACAAGAGCCATTGGATCAAGGGTTTATTAGACCCAGTGTTTCACCGTGGGGAGCGCCAGTATTATTTGTTAAGAAGAAGGATGGTAGTCTCAGATTATGTGTAGACTACCGGTTATTGAATAAAGCCACGGTGAAGAATAAATTCCCACTACCCAGGATTGATGATCTACTTGATCAGCTGAGAGGGGCATCAGTCTTTTCTAAGATTGATTTGAGATCGGGCCATCACCAATTGAGGATCAAGGAAGAAGATATTCCAAAGACGGCCTTCAGGACAAGGTATGGCCATTACGAATTTCTGGTGATGTCCTTTGGATTGACGAACGCCCCTGCAGCATTCATGAGATTGATGAACGAGGTGTTTAGAGACTATCTGGATAAGTTTGTGATAGTCTTTATTGATGATATCCTGGTATACTCTCGGTCGTATGAGGAGCATGCACAGCATTTGTGGTTAGTACTTCAGATACTCCGAGATAAGCAACTGTACGAAAAGCTTAGTAAGTGTGAGTTTTGGCTGAACCGGATAGCTTTCCTTGGTCATATAGTCTCAGAGGAAGGAGTATCAGTGGACCCAAGCAAGGTGGAGGCTGTGCTTAATTGGGAGAGACCGAGGACAGTTACTGAGGTACGAAGTTTCCTTGGTTTGGCAGGGTATTACAGAAGATTTGTGGAAGGATTTTCAAAGATTGCCGCTCCTTTGACTAAGCTCACGCGCAAAGAGACTCTATTTATATGGACTGATTAATGTGAGCTCAGTTTTCAGGAATTAAAAAGGAGATTGACAGTGGCACCTGTGTTAACTATTCCTAAGGGATCAGGAGGATTCTCGGTGTATAGTGATGCATCTCACCAAGGATTGGGGTGTGTGCTTATGCAGCACGGAAGAGTGGTCGCATATGGATCACGACAGCTGAAAGACCATGAGCGGAATTACCCCACGCATGATTTGGAGTTAGCCGCTGTGGTATTTGCTTTGAAGATCTGGCGACACTACTTATATGGGGAAAGATTCCAGATCTTCACTGATCACAAGAGTTTGAGATATCTCTTTGATCAGAAAGAGTTAAACATGAGACAAAGGAGATGGATGGAACTCCTTAAGGATTATGACTGCGAGATTCTATATCATCCGGGTAAGGCGAATGTGGTTGCTGATGCCCTAAGCAGGAAGAGTATGATATCTGCTATGATGATCAGGGAATGGGATTTGTTAGAGCAGTTCGCCAAACTTTGGATCAGAGTTAAAGAGGTAGAGACTGGATTTTTGGCTAGCTTGCGAATAGAGCCCAGGATCATGGATCAGATTAGAACTGGGCAGCGCAGTGATCAGAGATTGATAGATATGGTTAGTCAAGCTGAACAGAGTTCGCAGTCGGATCTCACAGTCAGTGAGGATGGATTGTTGAGATTCAGAGGACGGATTTGTGTACCGGACGATGATACCCTGAAGAGACAGATACTGAGAGAATCTCACTGCTTGCGATACACCATGCACCCAGGGAGTACTAAGATGTACCGAGACTTGAGAAAGGTGTATTGGTGGAGTGGTATGAAGCGAGACGTGGCAGAGTATGTGGCCAGGTGTTTAGTATGCTAGCAAATGAAAGCTGAGCATCGGAAGCCCAGAGGACTACTACAGCCCTTACCTGTACCTATATGGAAATGGGAGCATGTCACTATGGACTTTATTATGGGTTTACCGAGGACCCGAAGAGGTCGTGACGCGATATGGGTCATTGTGGATAGATTGACCAAGAGTGCCCACTTCCTTGCCATCAAGAGCACAGATACTGTGGATGCCTTAGCTGAGCTGTATGTCAGCGAGATAGCTAGATTACATGGGGCTCCAGTGAGTATTACTTCTGATAGAGATTCCCGGTTTACTTCCAGGTTTTGGACCCAGTTTCAGGAGTCCATGGGATCTCGATTGAGTTTCAGTACCGCCTATCATCCTCAAACAGATGGTCAGTCAGAGAGGACTATTCAGACCCTGGAGGATATGTTGAGGGCGTGTACGATGGATTTTAAGGGATCATGGGATGATCACCTGCCCCTAGCAGAGTTTGCATATAATAACAGCTATCATGCGAGTATTGGAATGGCACCTTTTGAGGCTCTATATGGTAGGAGGTGTAGATCCCCTGTAGCTTGGGAAGAAGTCGGTGACAGAAAGATAAATGCTCTCGAGCTTGTTGAGCAAGCCGTACAGAGTGTGAAACTCATATGTGAGAGGTTACGGGCTGCACAAAGTAGACAGAAAAGCTACGCGGATGTGCGTAGACGGCCACTCGAGTTTGACGTTGGTGATGCAGTATTTCTGAGAGTATCACCGAGCAAGGGTATCGTGCGATTTGGGAAGAAAGGAAAATTGAGTCCTCGATACATAGGACCATTCGAGATTTTTGAGAGAGTGGGAGAGGTATCTTACAGATTAGCATTACCCCCACAGATGTCCGGAATACACAAAGTTTTTCATGTGTCTATGTTGAGAAAGTACCACCTGGACCCTTCTCATGTCATAGAGTATGACGAGATGGACATTCAAGAGGATATGAGCTACACTGAAGAACCCGTCCAGATTCTCGATAGAAAGGAGAAAGTACTGAGAACCAAGAGCATCCCATTAGTGAAAGTTTTGTGGAAACATCACTCAAGGGAAGAGGCAACGTGGGAACTAGAGAGTCTCATGAAGGAGAAATACCCCCATCTCTTTAACTAGTCGAGTTGAATTTGGAGGACCAAATTCTATTTAAGGTGGGGAGGATGTGAGATCTGAGAATTTCAGACATATTTTATTGATGTAATAATAATTTGAAGTGTAATTTATTGAGCTAAGTGAATTGTGGGAATTATAATTGGAGATTTATATGTTAAGTGTGTAAAATAAGCATGAAGTATGAGGACAGATCGATCTGGGAGAAGGAGAGATCGA
The DNA here is from genome assembly GCA_033439115.1 of Firmiana major. Classification (NCBI taxonomy): domain Eukaryota; kingdom Viridiplantae; phylum Streptophyta; class Magnoliopsida; order Malvales; family Malvaceae; genus Firmiana; species Firmiana major. Next base: position 9,257,796 of record CM065908.1, on the reverse strand, counting down.
TCTGGTGAGTTAAAATTGACGAGGAAGGAGGAATTTGAGGAGCAGATCGATCTCCAATGGAAGAGATCGATCTCCAAATGATTCTGTTTGAGAAAGGATCGATCTCATGAGGAAGAGATCGATCTCTAAATGATTCTGTTTGGGAGAAGATCGATCTCCTCAAGGAGCAGATCGATCTCATAAAGCCATAAAGAGATCGATCTCACCCCTCGACAGATCGATCTCCTAGGCATAAATTGCCCCAAATCGTCCCAAAAATTCAAACGCAGATCGATCTCCTCAAGAGCCAGATCGATCTCCTACCTCCAGTCTATATATGGAACCCCTATTTTTCTCCTGCAATTTCACTTTCTCTCTCTTCCAACCCCCATTTCCACCGAAAACCTAACTTTCTCACTCATCCAAAACACCCATTTCCGGCCAAATCAGAGGTTGTGGCAAGAAGGGAAGTTGTTCCTCATCAAAAGGAGAACAACATACTTGGAAATCGAAAGACAGATCGAATCGAGGCAAGAGATAAGCTCTCCACAAGCTTTGGGTAATTTCTAAACCTCGATCTTGATATTTGAGATGATTTTGATGATATTGGTGGTTTTCATTGCGTTGAAATAGCTGAGAAATGATTAGGGATTGATGAAATTGCAATGTAGTTGGAGTAATGTTGATATTTGGTAATTTTGGTAATTTTGAGAATTTGTGCTATAAATGGAAATATAGACAATGTGGTGAATTAGCGTAGATGATTTAACATGAGAAATGTAGAACGTTGAGATGTTGTGAATGAGAGTGTAGTTTGGGGTATAGTTACGAGAATCAAGAGATTTGAGGAGTTATGAGCAATTATGCTCGGTTTTGAGAATCGAGGTTTATGAGATAATTGAGTATTGATGTTTTAACATCGTTTGGACAGCTCGGGAATTCCAGAGTGGAATGCGAGGCTAGTCCGTGATACGGGGGAAACGATTGCACTATACGAGGTGCAAAGAGGTAAGGGAAATCTAAACCATTTGTGTATGTGATTTGTAAACTATTATAGCATGATTTGTGGTTCATAAAACAAGCATGTTGAGTGTTGTGTTGAGATTTAATTGCACACGATTTTTTTATAGCCGGTTGGAGCCCATAATTTTATGAGTTTATAAGCTGAGTGTGAAATTGCTTTATAAACCGTTGAATTTTTTGTGAGTAATGAATTGGGCTCTACGTTAAGGCAATGTCGAGATTTGAGAAATGTGTGCGTGTTTTACCGGTTGGAACTCGATTTTATTACGTTTGTGTTGAGTATAAAACGGTTTTCAATTGAGTTTTATGAGTGAAAAACCCCTATGAGTTCTACGTGAAGGCAAACCAGTCTTATGTGATAAGACTTAGGTGTGTAGTGGTGAGTACACACCGGGCATTGCTCTGGTAGCATGTAAGCCCGATTTCTTCTCCGTTCTGGTAACGTGAGAATAACCTATTCTGTGGCTATGCCACGTATACTTGGTGGCCGTTGCCACGTGAGAAACCCCATTGGTGGCCGTTGCCACGTGATACCTCATTTGGTGGCCGTTGCCACGTGAGAAACCCCATTGGTGGCCGTTGCCACGTGATACCCCATTGGTGGCCGTTGCCACGTGATACCCTATTTGGTGGCCGTTGCCACGTGAGAAACCCAATTTGGTGGCCGTTGCCACGTGAAACCCTATTCTGTGGCTGTGCCACGTGTGAATTTAAATCAGTGGCTATGCCACGTGTGTTTAGTGGCTGTGCCACGTGCATTACTATTTCAGTGATTTTATTCACGTGCATTGAGAAAGCGTTTATCGCATTATTTTCACATGCTTTGTTATTGCTCTAGAGTGAGCCTTTTTACTTCATGTTTTCACATGACTTGAGACATGAGAATGTTGTTTTGAGTACTTTCATGCTATGGTTTTCAAATGAGTTTCACATACAAATAAACATTTTGTGATGTGCATTTTGGTTTATGAAATGAGTTCCTTACCCCCTTTACTGAGCGATTTAGAAGCTCACCCTGTTTTCTTTTCCCCCCAGAGTTCTTCAAGTGAAAAAGGATCTCCCTGCGACGTACGGAGTAGTGGCTAGTGGAGGATTCGAGCTCCAGGCCATATATATTGTATCTTGAGGTATATTTTATCTTTTCATGTACCCAGACTATTATTGTAATAGCAGACACTTGATGTATATCATTGTATGGGATGTATTAGGATTAATTAACTTGGAATTGAGTATTTGTATACGGTACAATATACGCTATATTATGATGAGATCCTGAGGCATGATAATTATGATGATGTATGACACTGCACAGGAATGCACCCTTAATTGTGAATTAATGAGTAAAAAGTTTTAAATTTGCCCTCTTTTCCGCATTTTCGGGGCGTGACAAAGAAATACATTTCAAACAATGAAGAAGATTTTGGAATATGAAATATGTTTCGAATATATTTCTATGTGATATATTTCGAATAAGAAATATGCTTCGAATATGAAATGTATTCTAGATAAGGAATATGTTTCAAATGTGAATATGTTTTGGATACGAGACATGTTTCGGATAAGGAAGATGTTTCGATATAGATTATGTTTCGAAATAAGATTTGTTTCGATGTATGATAAGTTTCGAATACAAGTTATGTTTTGAATAAAAGATGTTTCCGATATATGAATATACTTCAATATGCGATATGTTTTCGGATTGTATGGTGTGATCTTGAAAAATTGTTGGGTTTTGAGGATGAATGTGGATGTAAGCAATTCAAGAGAAAAGAGTTTAAATGCTTGGGATGCATTAAACTTGGGTTTTCTGTTGTCACACCCCACTTCCGGCTACTCTTTATCCATACATACACTACTACGGTTGGACTGTGAGACGATGCGATTATTAAAATTTTATAAACTTACAACAAAAATATTTAAAACTTTAATTCACACTCCCAGGTGTGTGTAGATATACAAAATCAATTGTATAATAATATCTTTACATAACATCCCCCATACCACTGTTTACATTCTCGATTTGTAACTGTACAATACATTATAATAGATACAAAATACTTGTGTGTATACAAATCTTACACCTTTGCAATTGGTGGGAGTTGTCCAACACAAAAAGAGATTCAGAGACCACTGCACTGCCCTACATCTCAGTATCTGGAGGGGGAAAAGTAGTGGGATGAGCAAACCACAACCCAGTAAGGAAATAGTTGCTAACAGGTAGATACTGTACTATCTACATAGCCTATGCATGCATAAACAAACCATGTTTCAATGTAAATGGAAATATTGCTAGAAAAAGGCATTCAAACATTCATTTCTCATTTAAGCATTTTCATGAAAACATGTATACGATATTCCCATTTGAAAACATGTCATAAACAGTGCTATCATAGCACGAGCATTCAAATCGAGAGATTTATCAAATCATAAACTCTCTTTGCTTCTCTCAAATCATTTCTTTTCATCAAATCTCTTTCTTTTCTGAGTTTCTCAATTTCTCATATCTCTAAGACAGGAATGGAATTTTCGGCAATCAAATATCCATGATATATAGCCATAGTCAGTGATCTCAGGCCTCACTAATCAGGTGCGCACAGGGTATCACTTCACATGAAGGGGGATAGGTCAGTCCTATCCTTCGGCTCATCTCAATCAACATTATCTCCTCATATACTCACGGTATAAGGTACGTCATGTGTCATCTACGCGATACTCGTACTCACATGCACCCAGCACGGTACATAGTATACCAATAGACAACTACACAGTTCAACGTACGACCGTGGACCCAAGTCCATCTACCAACTCCAATGGACTTTTCATCCTGAACCATGTCTCATATACCAGGCAAGCAATCAGTGTGACACACAGTCATCACAAGGCTCCAACGCGGTATAATTTATGGTTAAGGCCCAACCCGTTCCAAGGCCGTCGGCTGGCATCTCCTTAGGTCCCTGACCCCTAGGTTTACCTCAACTCAGTAAAAACGGGTGCGAACAATACTCCAACACTTTTCTCAAAACCATCGTACGAGTTAAACTCCAGCACAACACATCAAAAGCATAGAAACATGTGCAAGCTAACACTCCAACACATTATCATTATAAAACCACGTGCGAGTCACGCTCCAGCACGGTTTATCAAAACATGCAGACGTATGCAAATGAAACTCCGGCATAGTCCAATTCATCAAAACGGGTGTGAGCTAAAGCTCGAACACCATTACACATCTCAAATCCGATAGGTGGCTACTTTCTCTTTTAAAAACTCAAAACATGTTTATTTACATTTCATGTCGTCCCATGCTAGACATCTAAAACTAGTCAGCCTACCTATTATCATTTCTCAATCTCAAAATCAGTACATAGATGTGAAAACATCAAAAGATCATGAATAGATGTAAAAGCATTGAAAACATGCATGTCAGGCTGGTTTTCCTTCCCACATCCCATTTTCACAAATTATATCATAATATATTTCCAATCATATTTTTTTTAATAGCCAAGCATAATATCTCTAGCGTCATAACTATTAAAATCACAGAGAAATACGTACGAATATCTCTATCACTAACATACAGTCCCTTACCTCGAATCGCGCTCGTATTACCTGTCACGTTTGCTCCGTTCGTGATCCGGGTTAGTCGTGTCTCACGTATTCTGAGCTACACGTATAAATCATCAAGTTATTTTCTTTTCCCTCTACTAAACATACATATTGTCTTCTATTTATCTATTCATACTTCTCAAACCTTTAATCACATTTCACTCTTCCATTAATATCATTTTTCCATCTCTTAAGCTTTCCATCACTTTCCCATGAATTTCCTCTTTATAAATCTCCCTTAATATTACTCACTCATCACTACAATCACCATTCCTATTCATATTTCACATATTATCCAATCCACCACTGTCTAGAAACCATGTTTAGAGCTTAAAGGTTGAAGAGGTTACCTCTTTACTTAGTCAAACTTGTGGTAGCCAAAACTCCTTCTCTTGATCACACCAATGTGTGAATTTTGGCTATGTTAGTGTCCTTGCTTCAAGGAACAACTTTCGCTTCTTGAGCTTCTTCTAAAACTGGCTGGAACATAGTGATTTATAGAGTGAGAAAGCTTGGGTCTTGAAAGAAAATGGCAAGTGAGGTTTGGTGGGATGGAAAATCTGAGTTTTCAGTCTAATCTCGTGCCCCTTTTTATAGATGCAGAGACATGAGATCGATCTGGCCCTTATGGAGATCGATCTCTGCAAGGTTTGGTAGTCATTTTCACCAAACGCAACTACTACAAGATCGATCTTCTTCCATGATGAGATCGATATGTTTGCAGGCAAATTCCTTCTTGGATATCGATCTGCCCCTTGTAGGAGATCGATCTGTTCTTTACAGAACCCTTAAGGAGATCGATTTGTCGAGTCTTGAGATCGATCTATCTTAAACAGAGTGTTAAGGAGATTGATCCGCTTGTCTTAAGAATCTATCTTCTCATTACAGAACGCTTAGCAGATCGATCTGGCTCCATTAGAGATCGATCTGTCCTGCTCCATAGCTCAAAATAAGATCATTTTGGCTCTTTCAGATCGATTTCTCATCCTATAAGATCGATATGCCATTCATATTTCTAGATTTTACTGTAGTTTTTTGCAGTAACTTCACACAAAATAGCCTTAGTTAGCTGCCATAGTCATTTTCTCATTCACCCACCTTTGAGACTTGGAAATGATTTTCATTCATACTTTATACACATTAAAACTTTTGTGTAATCCTTGTATAACCAAATGTATACAATATACAACTAAATGGAAACATAAAGATTTGCACCACTTATGCAATTTCAGTCCATTTTACCCCACTACTCATATTCCATTCCACTCACATTCATCATATATCAAAGTCCATTTCTTCATATTCCGACTTAATGCAACTTGTACATACATTACAACTCTTATTACAAGTGTGTACATTAAACCTATGGACTTTACATCACATATGCTTCACATTACTAGTACATCACCATACTCATGAATTCATTTACATATGTACAAGGTTAAACCTCTACGGGGCCTCACATCTGCATTCAACTATGTTTCGAATATTGAACTCCAATAAATATATTCAGTTTAGGTGGTCAGGTTTAATGGCCAATTAAGGTATTTCAAAATACCTCTCTGCCTAAAAAACTTGACAACGTCTAGATAATATTCTAGTCCGTAAACCCAGAAAAAGTGTAACTTTCGATAAGTTTTGTAATGTAATTCGAATAAGTGATAAGAATGATCGAATGTGAATGCGTTAGATATGCATTAAGAATTCATTATCTTGTATGTTATTACCTCTGTGCTTGTGCGGTTTGCTTACTGAGTTTTCCTCAAAGCTCACTCCCTTCATTTTCCATCACAGGTTCAGACTAAAGGTGTATTAGCATCGATGTCAGTTTCAGCTTCGAAGTAAATGCTTCGAGATCTCGCAGCTTATATCGGTATATTTATTTATACTGTTTAATTGTAATTATTTTCAGACAGTTACCCTTTAGTACATATGTCGAGATGTGTATTGAATTAAGAAATGATTATGAAAGTTAATAAGAAATTAGATTGGAACCTTAGGTTCTTAACCATAAACCAAGCTAGGTAGTTGGAGGCCTAGAAACATTGTAAGACTGCACTCACATGACAAACAAGTGTTAAAAGAAAAATGAAAAATTTAGCATAAATTTTCAAACTTCCGTAATAAATTATTGAAAATTCGCATCTTTCGGGTCGTGACAAATGATGTTTTTTATAAAGGTCAATTCAATTAAGGTAAACGAGTTAAAGCCTTTTTCAAATCTTATGAGTCGAGTTATTTAAAATTTCACCTTAGTCCCGAGGTCCATTGCGACTATGAAGTCCAAATGTGGTTTTTGTTTTATTTTTTAGTATTATTTTAATTATAAGTATAATTATAATTTTATTTTTGTTTTTATTTAATTTTATATATATAATATATATATGGAAACATAAAAAAAAGAATTTTAAAATATATCAAAAAAGAAAGAAAAAAAGAATATTTGTTTTTATTTTTGAGGTTTCAAAATGAGCTTGATCATCTGCCCCTTGTAATTTAAAATCATTAGTACAATCTAAAGTAAATAATAAATAATATATAATAAAAATAATCAGGGTGGGCAGTAGGAATCATCACCCATTGCCTGCCATCTCTGCCCAACCACCCACCATTCAAGGCAACTTGTTTCATCATTTCCCAAAATCATCATTTAGTCACCATCTTACCCTGCTTATAAGAACCCAGCCAAAAGCCATTGAGCACCTCCACCACCATTAGCATCTCACACTTCAAAATCAATCCAATCATTAAGAACTCCCAATCACTTCACAGCCACTCCTCGAAGAACTTAAGACCACTAGAAGCTAATAATCCAGTAAAAAAAAAATACATAGAGTGATCCAAACACCAATAGCAATAAACTATTTTAGGACACAATCCCAAAACTAAAAGACACCCTTGCCATTGCTCATTAGCCAAAACAGAAATTACCCTTTCCCCTAAATAAAAAAAACTATTCATAACCAAATTATCCATCCAAAGGCAACACACACTGCCATTAAGCCTTTACAAAACATACTGTCAAATTCAACATTCATTTGCCAAAAACGACACCCCAATCCACAATTGTACCATCTTCTATAGCACAAGAGTTACAAAACCTAAACCTAGGAGCCCTAGACGGTGACAAACCCAAATACTTAGCCACCAGTCAAACCACTCAAGACTCTCAAAACACTAAACAACCCACAACAGTTTTCTACTATTGACTTTGAAGTACAATAGTATTTGGTATGACTTCTTGAAAAGCTTAAAAAGAATGAAATTTTAGTTAAAGCATGATTGGGTTAATTACTTGAATCTTTTACTCATGCTTAACATATGTTAAAGTCGGATATACACAACACTAAAGATAGAATATACATTTGCATATGTGAATTTGAACTAATCCTGCTTCCTAGGCCAATTATATGTGATTTATATATAATAGTATTGATATTGTTTAAATGTTTATCGATACAACATGATTTATATATTGGCGGGATGAATAATGCATTGATACTCAATCATAACCTAGAACCGGAAGCTTCATGCTCCATTTTGGTATTGATACGATTAAGTCATGTATCAACACAGTTGTTTCTTTATGAGCAACATTTCTCTTAAAGGTATCAATATAAGAAGGAAGTATTGATAAGCTTCAAATTTGGCAAGCTCCAATAGTCAGATTTTTATATCTACCAACAAGAAGTTCATTGGGAATTAAACCTAAACAACAAAGGACTTGAAGAATCTATATATAGTTGAAGTTAAGAACAAGGAGAGCCAAAATTTCATATCCAAAGTTGTACTCACTTTCAAAGATTCAGAAAAGAAAAGAGAAAATAAGAAAAGAGATTAAAGATCAATCTCAACATTCATTGTCTTAAGTTGTTTCCTTCATAAGAAATAAAGTGGGAGAATTAGCTTTAGTAGAGGTATTTGTAACCATCTAATTAGCCCATGCTTATCTTATAAGAAAGGAGAGTTCCATTGAGTGCATAATTTGTAAAGTGAGGTTGAGTAGATTAAGGTTGACTTCTTGAACCAGAAAAAGAAGTAGTTGTAAGGTTTGCTTGTTGAACCAAGAAAAAAAGCACTTGTAAAGGTCACTTCCCTTAGCCTACAAAAGGGAAGGTATAGGTTTGCTCTTTGAGCGTGTGAAAAAGGAGTGGTAAGGTTATCATTGAGTCTTGGGAAAAAAGAACAAGGTTGTCTCCCTGTGCCTAACAAACAGAGAAGTTGCAAATTATTTTCAGTAGTAGATTTGGTGGAAATTCATAGAAGAAACTCAAGATAGAGGACATAAGCTGGGAGCTGAACCACTGTAAATCATTGTGTATAGATTTTCATTACTACACTCTTAGCTGAATGTCAGACCTAGATCTTTGTAGCTTGTACCTTATGATTCCTATGTGTATGAACACTTTATTACATAGTTGAATCATAAGAAGAATATTTACTAACATGCAATCGACAATTTGAGAAATTAAAAAATGCATATAAGCTACATAACAGCGAGATAAGGGTTAATTTGATTCCTGAACAAATGCAGGGGTAAAACGATCAAATGACTGAAATTCAGTATAATTTCGATAAGACAATTTCATTAAAATATGAAATTGAGGAATCTTGATCAAAATCGAGAAAAATATTTAATTTCGAGCCCAATTGATCAAGATATAAATTTATTAGAATTTATCAGAATTTTTGCCTCGAAAAATGAGCACAAAAATAGTGAAAAAATATACCGAAAAGGTAAAATCGGACTGATAAATTCATTTACGGATTAAATGAATTTAATATGATTTTTAGAGATATTTTTAGATATTTTTAGGATATTTATGGGATATTTTTGAGATTTTTATTATTATTTTATAATAAAATAATAATAAAAATATATTATAAAAAAAGGAAAAAAACAAAATCTGAAGAGAAATCGGGGAGAGAGAACAGAGGAAACGGAAGCAAGCCGACCCGAGGGAGAAGACCACCGGATGGCGAGCACCGGCCACCCCACGGGCAGGCAAGCGGCCGAAAAAGGAAGAGGAGGACCGTGCGCACCCATCGGCACCGGTCACGACCTCCACCAACGCCGGACGCCGGCAAATTGAAGAGGTGAAGCCGCGGAGGAAAAGAAGGAATCCGACGGCCACCGGCGGTGTTTGGTCTCGATCGAGCCCAGCCGAGTGTTGCCCAGGCTTAGGCGCGCCGAACTGCGGTGGTGATGCGTTGGGAACCGGCAGGAATACGCCCGCATGACCAAAGGATGCCTGAACCGGTCAGCGGTTCAGGGGAGAAGGTTCTGCGCTGAACCAGACCGGTTCAGCCAAGGAGAAAAGGGGAAAAAGAGGAAAAAGAAAGAAAAAGGAAAAGGGAAATTTTTGGGATTTCACCGGACTTCGGGTAAGTCGATACGAGGTCAAAAGTGCCCGATTTAATTTTCGATGAATTTATTTAAATTATATTTAATCAAAAATTGACCCGGAGTTAAATATAATAAATTGTGCAGTTCGACGATAAATTCCGAACAGAAGCCCGATCGAACTTCGAATTACGTACCATCGCATATTCTTGGGTAAGTAAAGTTCATTTACGATAAATTATGTGATTATTGCGTATTTAAGATTTATTTTACGCATTTCGGATTAAATTCCGTATTTAGTGAATTATAATTGGAATTTTGAATTAACTGTCGTAAATGATATACGGGCTATCCAAAGAGCTTGGAATAAAGCCCAATGGGTATTGATAGGCCCAATGAGTCGATAGACCCTGATGAAGGGAAATAATAAGTGGAAATCGGGCTTAATACGGATTAAGGCCCATTAAGGATTTTTAAAGCCCATTAAGGATTTTTAAGGCCCATTAAGGGAAAATAGACTGTATTAATGTGTAATACAGTAGGAAAATTATAATTAACCTGAGGAATGGTTATTTACAGCTCCGGAGTTTACATTGAGAGCTGATCGGACTGCGGGATTTAGCAGCACCGAGGAAGTGAGGTCACGTGACGTGATCCGAGGTAAGGGACTTTTGCAAGTAGTTAGAGATACCTGCACGTATTTTCGTCTGCTTTTACATTCACTTAAAAAATCTGAGGGTCAGAGAAAGTGAATAATAATTATTGAGACCCGATAGTGGCAAATTACGATTTTGCCCCTAGTTAGTCAAAAAGTCAATTTTTGTGAAAAGTTACGAAAAGCATGGAAACTATTATTGTGATTGTTTAACTGCTGTTTAGCATGAAAATAAATAGATGGGCTAATGATTTAAGGTTGATGTGACTTAAGCACATTTTATAGTGCTGATTTTAATATTTTGTAAACAATCCCTTTTTAAAGAGTCATCTATCATATTATGTGAGAATGAATCGTGCTAGAGCACAGCTCGCACTGGATTTCATATGTTTTCCACATACATTAGTGCTGAATTTTTATACGCACTAGATTTCCATGACATGCATGATAGAGTATTGGAGTTTTACTCATACTCAGTTTTATATGATATATGCATGACAGAGTGCTGGAGCGATTAGCTCGTACTCGAGTTTTACATGAGATATTTGACATAGTACTGGAGCTATTGCTCGTACTTGATTTGATATTGTGCATAGCATAGTACTGGAGCTATTGCTCGTACTTGATTTAATACATGAACTATGCATTGACCTAGTTGCTAGAGGTTGCTCGCACTAGAGTTGAGTTTGTGATGTGAAACAGTGTTCTAGCGTAGTGTCGACTGTGTGTCGCACTCGAGGGTGCACACTGTATGTGATATTATATGCATGGTACCTATTCATACCGCATTCTTGTGTGACTGAGTGTCACATTTTGAGAGGATGGCCAGCATGAGGGTATTTGTGAATGTGGTATGATATTTCCACAGGCGCGAGGGCTAAGACCTATGTTAGGCACCTTGACTGTGATGTTGATATTCCACGGGTGCGAGAGCTAAGACCTATGGTAGGCACTCTGACCGTGAGGACGAGTCCACGGGTGTACTTTGTACCGTGTCTGAGTGGCGCTAGGTGTACGCTGTACCGTGTGTTGTTGTGGAGTTGAGGAGGATATAGCTGGCGGTTGTGATGGACTGACCCCCCTCCCGTTGTAGTAAGTGATGCCCCGCACACCGAGTACTGTGTTGCTTGGGATCACATTTCGGATATGATCATAGTCCAGGATACTATTTGCATTTAACCAGAGAGTCTAACATGATATATCACATTGATTGATTGATTTAAACTGCGGACAGACCTGAGGGATGGGTCGGACTCCGATTTTGTGTTGTGAATCATTTGATGCAATATTTATTGTGATTTAAATATACATGGCATGATTTACATAAAGGCATGATTTATATACGATGCATTGTTTTGCACTACATGCCTACATTTGAAAAAGAAAGCATGATTTTCTGTACATGGGATTTATTCTGTATAAGTATATATATTATATTTCAAGACATGCTTTTAAAACGAGTTAAGGAAATAATGTTTTCAAGGCATAGCATTATTTTGAGTAGATAGTGTAGATATCTACTTGCTTACCTGATTTCCTTACTGAGCGCGTTGTATGCTCACCCCCTTTCTTTACATCTCTCTACAGAGCGTCAGTAGAGCGAGAGCTATCGAGGGATAGTGTCCCAGAGTCCACTGCTAGTTCCTATCGATCGCCAGGTATACCTATTATGTACAGTTGTGTATCTAAACATAGAAACAGCACAGTGATGTATACGATATATATTATGGGGAATGTAATTGTATTAGATTTTATATAATCTTACATGTATAATAAAAGCACTTACTGTCAGTAATAATATATTGACATGTATGTATGAAATGGATGATGTGGTAAGTGAGGACTCTGACATCGAATCACAGCCCAACCATTGAAGAGCGGAAAGGTAAGTTAAAAATGCAAAAAATTTCTAGTGTTTTTGGTTAAAGTCACGGATTGAGAACGGGTCCTGACACTGAACCACTGTAAATCATTGTGTATAGATTTTCATTAGTACACTCTTACATTACTTGTTTACTATTTTATCTATTGCTTGTTTGTTTATTGCATAGATAATGTAGGTTCACCCTTTCTCGGTTAATTGTGAGCCAACATATGGTATCAGAGCAGGGCTCTAGAGATTAGATTTAACGACATTAGAGTATAATCGATCCTTAGAAATGGCTTATTTCAATATAGGAAACCCCTCTACCTTAGAAGGTCATCCTACCATTAGACCCAATTTTTTCTCTGATTTAAAAACTAGAATGATGCGCTTTACAAGAGCTAATGATTATGAAGTTTGAAGAGTAATCACTAGAGGTCCTTACATCCCAATGAAAATAATAGGAAATAAAGAGATTATTAAAGCTAAAGAAGAATGGCATGAAAATGATATTAAGTTTGCATAACTAAATGCAAAGGTTATACATATTCTATTTTGTGCATTAAGATTAAATGAATATAAAAGAGTTTCCTTGTGTGATGGTGCTAAAGAGATTTGGGACAAACTATAGGTAAACATGAGGTAACAAATCAAGTCAAAGAGACCAAAATCGAGATGTTCACTCAAGATTATGAAATTTTTAGGATGAAACCCAATGAGTTAGTGGTTGAGATGGCTAATAAATTTGCTGATACCATATATGGTTCTAAGGGGTTAGGTAAAACCTATTTTCAACATGGAATTGGTCAAGAAAATTTTGAATAGTCTCCCCAAGTCATGGGAATTGAGGAATAAAAAAAATATCAATACACTATCTATAGATGAACTATTGGAAATCCTACTCATCTATGAAATGAAAATGAAGATAAGTGAAGAGCATTTAGGTAAGAATATAGGAATAGCTCTTAAGCCCTTGACTAGTAAGGAAACTAGAATAGGAAAGGATAGCTCTAGGAATGAAGAATTAAGCTTAGCTACGTTAGCTAGGTAATATAATAGTCTCATGAATAGTAAAGCTAAGGGGTTAGAGAGGAAATCTTTGAAGAAAGATGCATCTAGGGGGGATATAATGCAAGGGATGAAAATCTCATTATTTTTTTTGAAAGCAATATGCAGGGATACATTAGGCAGGTTTGTCCCACTCTTAAGAAGAAAATAAAAAAGAAACATAGGAGAAAAACAATGTCTATAACTTAGAGTGGAAGTGATCAATGCAAGAATAAAAATTATGATGATAAAGATGAACATGAAGTTATAAACTTATGTTTTATGGCTGATGAAGCATCACATGTTTCTTCTAATTTTTGTGAAACAAATGATCACTCATTTGAGGAATTACAAGATACCTTTGGTGAGCTAGAAAATGAGTATATCAAGATGCGAGGAAATTTAGAAAGACCATTGCTAAGCTTTCTGATGAGAGTTAGGTCTTGACAAAAACTAAGGTAGAATTAGAAGTTAGATTAAAAGGCCTTAGTTTAGAGAAAGATGAGCTTGAAAAGAATAATCTAAATTTGCATAATTCCTTCTTAAGATTCTACATGACACAAAAAAAGCTAGATAAAATGCTAGAATCTCAAATAGCTTTCTTTAATAAGGATGGAATTAGATATAACAATGTTGAGAAAGAATCATAATAAAAAATTTTCTTATTAAAGAAAAAGAAGTTCAAAATGCTTTTTATAGATGTAGTAATTGCCATAGGTTAGAATATAGCAAATCTAGATGCAAATTTAGCAAAACTACATTTAGGAAGAAAGTAGTTAGGAAGATATAGATTCCTAGGTTGGCTCTTAAATATAATATTGATTTATCTTTATGGTTGCCTAAGGGAACCAAAATTGCAAGCACTAACCAACAAAGACCCAAACAAATTTGTATACAAAAGTGCAAATAATTTTGTGTGCTGTAAATATGATGAAGCTAGAGAACAAATGCTGGAAATCGAAATGGAAATGGCTTACATCACAAAGCACAATGAAGAAAATATATGGAAAGGAGAAGCTCAAAGAACACATGATTATATTTTACCTTGTTCAAGAAAGATTATGAGGAACAATCCACTCTCAAGCATAGGAGTATTGTGAGAAATTTTTTACACTTTTTATACTTTGACTTGCTCACATCCTTATAAGTATTAAAAAGAAAGTAAAAGTGAAAAAGTTATTAATGGATAAAATATATGTTTGATTGCATTTCATATGAAAGAATAACATGATACTTTATAATGATGATCTTGAGATGCATTCTTGACAAAATAGGAAATAAGATAGCTTTTAAAATAGTCTTAGTTTGTATAACTGAGTTCATTTATTTGCTTATTATACATAAAGTCTTTTATAAGTAGGTGAATATTTGCATGTGTGTGTCATGCTTGTGTTTGTGTGTTTATTTTGATTTGATTGGTTGATTTTTTGCTTGTTTATGTTTGTTTAATTGTTTATGCTTAATTTTTTTTGCTTATGTGTTTGAATTGTTTAGATTTTATGTATAGATAGAAATAGAATAGACGTAATTGTGTTGATTGTTAAATCAGTACTTGTCATGACTCGTTCTACCAAAAATCACTACAAATTTTTCATTTTTTCTATACATCTCACCTCTCATGATAATTCCATTTTGGGCGAGTTGGGCTATGAGCCAGTAATAATCCCAATGCCAATTTCGTTTAATCATATTATTATTATTATAGTAATGATACCAGAGTCTCATGCAGCGTAATAATAACTACTTATGTTATAAAACTGTATGTACAGACGTTTACATATATTTACATCCCCTATAATTACATTCGTTTGCAAAACTGTGTTATTATATGTTTAGATACAAAACTGTACAATGTGTATACCTGACTCATGATGGGAAGCAACAGATAACAAGGAATGCAGTCTCTACTCGTTCTTAACTACAGTGGATGTTCTGTAGGGGTGGAAAGTGAAAGAGTGAGCACAACTTCCTTAGTAAGGCAATAATGTAAGCAGGTAGATAACTACACTATCTACATGCTTATAATGTCATGATATAAAAATCATTTATATCTGGAGAATGAGGTATAATTAAAATTATGCTACATGTATATAAATATATTACGTACTGAAAACATGAAAATAGGCATGTAAACATGGAAAATCATCATGTCAACGTCTCATGCTTAACATATTGAAAACTCATCATAAAACAACTCCTCAAGGTTTAACACATTATCAAAACTTAGTAAAACTCATCAACACATCATTAAAACCACATTTCATTTAAAAATCACAAATCAAGGCATAACCCCTCTTTCGAATCTGCCCTGGTCCATCTAGATCGTATGATATCATGTGAGGCATGTAAGTTACTGTATAGGAAAAATCGAGGACTATGTCCCTGTGATCCCAGGCTACACGAATCTCGGTGTGCGGGGCATCACGGTTGCAACGGGAAGTGGGTCAGTCTTACCCGCCAGAATATTAGATCATCAATCTAATAGTCATGACTACAGGTACGACGTACTCCGTGTGACATACACGGTACAACGTACTCCATGAACCCATATCACAGTCTGAGGGTGCCTGCCATAGGTCTTATCCACCCTATATCATGTCGATAACCAACTCATGTCTCAAAATACACGTGCGATCATATTATCTCACTATGACACAGAGTCTACAGGAGGCTCCAGCACGACTCTATACATGTCACATCACATTTAGTGTGAGCGAAGTTCAGCACGACGCCATGCATATCATGATATCTAAAATCTCGTGCAAGCAAAGCTCCAGCACGATTTTATGCACATATAAAAATCCTCGTACGAGCAACACTCCAGTACGAATTTCATGCGAAATAAATCGATGTAAATCATGTAGAAGCAAATCTATAGTACGATTTTATACACAATAAATCAATATAAAATTACATACGAGTAAGGTTCCAGTATGATTTTCATGCATATAAATCTATAAAACTCAATGTGAGCAAGGCTCCAGCACTCTGCATGTAAGTCAAAACATCAAAATCCAATGCGAGCAAGGTTTTAGCACGATTTATACTCATATAAATCTGATAGGCTGCTTTATTTCGATAAAACACTTTCAAAATCATAATTGGCACCTCACATGTTCCCCTTTCATGCAAATCATGAAAATAAATAGTTAGCCTATCGATAAATTGCCTAAATTAAGCAATATATTTCATAAAAATATCAAAAGCATGTTATTCATGCAATTTAGTAGCCTTACTACCCTTTTTGTAAAATTCCTAAGTAGGAGCAAAATGGTCTTTTTTCCACCGATACCTCGATTTTTGTAGAAATTATTAGTTCATATCTAGATACTTTAGGAAATTTTAGACCCTATAAATCCCCTCAAAAATACGCATAGATATCTCTAAGAATTTACAAAATTCCCTAACCTTAAATCACTCTGTACTGTTTGACTTTCCAATGCTGAGAAATCGCTCAGTCCAATATACTCCCAATTAAATCTCTGGAGCTACATATAACCATTTATCGGGTTAAATACAATATATTTACCCATGTTTCACTTTTATAAGGCTTAATTTAAAGCATTTAAGCTCGTTTACTCTTATTAGGCCCGATTGCACCCAAATGGGCCATAATCGTTCTTAAGCCCATTTTCACTTACTATTTCCTTCATCAAGGCCTATTGGGCTCATGGGGCCCATCAACACTTACTGGGCCTTGTTCTAGGCTCTTTGGATAGCTCATTCAATTATTTACAACAATTGATTTCCAATTCCAAAACATAATTCATTTTATACAAAATTAATCCGTAACTTATGCGATGAATTTCTAATGCGCATAACTATACAAATTGTCGTAAATGAAATTTACTTACCCGAGATTTCTATGATGGTACGTAAATCGGGGATGACTCGAGCTCTCGTTTGTTGCCAATCATCAAGCTACACATTTATATATTTACTGGGTTGATTTCAGTCAAATATAATTTCAATCAAATATTTTGAAACTTAAATCAGTCATTTTGACCGTTTAAGGGCTTACACGTATCTCGATTGGATCACCAAATTTTTTCTCCTTTTTTCCTATTCTTTTTCCACTTTTTCATCTCTTTTTTTCCTTTCTTTCTTGGTCGAATCGATCTAGTCCGGTTTAGCACAGTTCCCTTTTCACTGAACTGACCATACCGGTTCAGTCCTCACTTCGTCGTTCACGGCATTTTCGGCTAATTCCCGGCTCCCCTCTGCCCTCGTTCGACTCATCTTTGGTTGGGGAACATTCGACTGGCCTTGGATCGGACCGATCGGCGCTGGTGCTGCCGGATTTCTCCCTTCTCTTCTCGCCAATATCCTTCGTTGATCTCCTTTTTCCAGTGTCGTTGGCGTGTGTAAGGTCAGCTGGACGCTCTTTCGGTGTCTGGCTCCTCTTGTCGGTCGTCGCTTACTTGTCTCTCTCACCGGTGGCTCATCGAAGAAGGGGTCCTCTCCCTCGGCTTTGTCTTCCTTCTTCCCTTTTTTTCGCGATTTCGCGATTCTGTTCTTTTTTTTTTAATTTTATATATAATACATTATATTATTATTTTATAGAATAAAATACATTATTTCTACACAAATATCTTCTACACCAATATATTTATATATTTAATTAATTAAATATATATTTATCGTACTTCATTATTTTGCTGGAGTATTATTCCCATATTTTCAAGATAATTTCCCGGGGTGAAAATTTAGGGTTATCGTAATAAATTCGTATTTTGATCAATTGGACTCGGAATTCAATGATTTCTTCTTTATTGATCAAGATTTCCTAAATCGATGTTTACAATGACAATTTCTTACCGAATTGATACCAAATTTTGGGTCTTTTTGACCTATTTACCCTTTTCTGCATTTTACGTACATGTCTAACTACTTCATTCACATTTATATGATCAAAATCATCCATCTTATGATTCCATTACATATAATAATGTCATATAACGTGTGAATCATAAGGAATGTTATACAAAATATGGGTCTCATAGATCTCCCCCTCTAAAGAAATTTGGTCCTCCAAATTAGAACCAAATCAGTCTATAAATAACTCCGGGTACTTCTCCCGCATCATACTCTCTAACTCCCAAGTAGCTTCCTCTAGAGTGTGATACTGCCAAAGAACCTTCATGAGAGAGATCATCTTGGACCGCAATACATTATCCTTCCTATCTAATATCTGAATCGGTCTCTCGACATATGACATGCTTTCATTGAGTTCCAACGGCTAGTAGCTAATCATGTGCGTCAGATCCGGATGGTACTTCTGAAGCATAGAGACGTGGAAGACATTATGAACATCTGCCAACTCTGGTGGCAATGCCAATCTATAAGTCTTATCTCCCACTCGCTCAAAAATCTCAAAGGGTCCAATAAACGAGGACTCAATTTACCCTTCTTCCCGAACCTCGTAATACCATTGGATGGAGAAACCTTCAAAAATACTGACTCACCTATGGTAAACTCTAGTGGTCTCCGTCTCCTGTCAGTATAACTCTTTTGTCGACTCTAAGCTATCTGTAACCTCTCACATATCACTCGAACATCCTCAGAGGCTTGTCTAACCAAGTCAGGAGCAGAAATTTGTTTGTCACCAACCTCCTCCCATCCAATAGGGGATCTGTATCTGCGTCCATACAATGCCTCATATGGTGCCATCCTAATATTCGAGTGATAATTGTTGTTGTAGGTGAACTCGGCTAGTGGCAAGTTGTCATCCCAAGAGCCTCTAATATCCAGCACACACGCTCTCAACATATCCTCCAGAGTCTGTATAGTCTTATCTGACTGACCATCTGTCTGAGGATGGAAAGCAATGCTAAAACTCAGCTGGGTCCCTATTGTTTCCTGAAAATGTTCCCAAAAGTAAGAAGTAAAGCGGGCATCCCGATCAGAAATAATACTCACCGGAAGACCATGCAGCTGTACTAGCTCTTAGACATACAAGTTTGCCAACGTACTCAGAGTATCAGTAGCTCTCATAGCTAAGAAATGGGTTGACTTCATCAACTTATCCATATTCACCTAGATGGCATCATGACCTCTGTGGGTCCTCGGTAAACCCATCACAAAATCTATGGTGACGTGTTCCCACTTCCATGTCGGGAAAGGTAGAGGCTGCAATAGTCTTGCAGGCTTCTGATGCTCTACCTTTACCTGCTGACAGACAAGACATCTAGCGGTATACTTTGCAATGTCTCTCTTCATCCCAGACCACCAATAAACTCTTCGAAGATTTCAATACATCTTCGTGCTCCTTAGATGTATCGTATACCGTGTCGAATGAGCCTCTGATAAAATCAATCTCCTGATCTCTGGATCCTTGGGAACACATACTCTACCCCTGAACCTCAGTAATCCATCTGTACTCAGCTCAAGATCAGTACCACACCTGTCTGTACTTGACTCAACCAGTCGATACATTGTCGATCACCCTACTAAGCTTGCCGGATACGACATATCAACTCTGGCTCTAATCTCAGGCTAGCCACAACATCAAACCTATCTGTAATAGGTGGGGCTACATCCAAACTGAGGTTCGTGAACTGCTCCAACAACTCCTGTTCTCGAACCATCATAAATGATACCAATCCGAGACTCCTGCTTAAGGCATCAACAACTACATTTGCCTTACCCGAGTTGTACAAGATCTCACAATCGTAGTCCTTCAAGAGCTCGAGCTATCTTCTTTGTCTCATATTCAACTCCTTCTGCGAGAACAGATACTTGAGGCTCTTGTAGTTTGTAAATACCTGACATTTCTCATCATAGAGATAGTGGTTCCATATCTTCAAAGCAAACACCACGGCCACTAACTCTAAATCGTGAGTAAAGTAGTTTCTCTCATGATCCTTCAGCTGTCTAGATTCGTAGACAACTACCCTCTCATCCTACATAAGTACACAGCCCAGTCCCTGGTGTAATGCATCTATATACACAGAAAAACCTCATGAGTTGCTAGGGATGGTGAGAATCGGAGCAGTGGTTAACCGACGCTTAAGCTCTTGAAAACTCCTTTCGCAAGCATTGTCTCACACAAACTTAACATCCTTCCGCGTGAGACGTGTCAACGGAACAGCTAGTTGGAGAAACCCTCAACAAATCTCCGATAATAACTTGTCAACCCCAAAAAACTCCTGATCTCGATTACTATCCTGGGCCGCCCACTGAACAATTGCCTCTATCTTGGATGGATCTACTGACACCCTATCTCTCGATACTACATGGTCCAAAAATGATATTTGCTCTAACCAAAAGTCACAGTCACTGAGCTTAGCATACAATTGTCTCTCTCAGAGGGTCTGTAGAACTATCCTCAAATGCTGCTCACGATCTTCCCTAGACTTGGTATAAACCAATATATCATCAATGAACACTATCACAAACTAGTCCAGGTATGGCTTTAACATATCGTTCATCAAAGCCATAAATGTTGCTGGGGCATTCGTCAATCCGAATGGCATAACCAAGAACTCGTAGTGACCATATCAGGTACGAAATGCTGTCTTGGGTACATCTCCACTCCGTATCCTCAACTGATGGTACCCAGATCGCAGATCTATCTTATAAAAGACCTGTGCTCCCAACAGATCATCAATATGTGGAAGGGGGTACTTGTTCTTGATGGTAGCCTTATTCAACAATCTATAGTCTATACACAGTCGAAGGCTCCCATCCTTCTTCCTCACAAACAAGTCTGGAGCTCCCTAGGGTGAAACGCTCGGTCTAATAAACCCCTTCTTAAGCAACTCCTACAACTACTTTTTCAGCTCCTCCAACTCAGCTGGAGCCATCCTATACGGTGGTCTAGATATCGACTCTGTACCAAGTACCAACTCAATATAGAATTCCATCTCCCCGTCCAACGGTAACATTGGTAGATCATCCGGAAAGATATTAGAAAACTCTGCAACCATTGAAATGTCTCTCAATTCCGGACGTGCCTTATCTATGTCAACCACATATGCAATGAACCCTTCAAAATACCATTTCCATCGTTAGTAACATAATTCATCATATAAGTATCCATTATAAATAAATAAATTCACCTCCTAGATATGATGAATTATAACTATGCTTTTCCCAGTTGCAAACATCATATTCCTTTATTTCTTTTCAGCAAAACTTACAATACACTTTTCAGGGATAAATAACGTTACTGTTTTAGCGTAACAGTCTAAAACAACATGATTTGCAGTAAACCAATCCATTCCTAAAATCACATCAAAATCCCTCATACTCAGTAATACAGGATCGGCTGACATATCCCTTCCTCCTATTTTCAGCTTACAGTCTCTATATACATTTTCAGCTAACTGACTGTCATTCATAGGTGTAGAGATCAATAACATTTTATCTAATGATGTGAGCTTTACCTACTTTAATAACTTTCGTGCAAATGAAGGCGATATAAAGGAATGTGTGGAGCCAGGAACAAATAACACAAACACTTCTAAATAAAAAATTATGATGGTACCTTTAATCACATCCGCTGAAGCGTCCACGGTGTCCTGGTCCAATGCATATACTCGCCCTTTGCCCACAACCTGCTTCCCCTTCTTCTTAGCTATAGCTCTCCTCCTCGGAGCAACAGTCTCAACAGGAGCTCTCTGTCACGACCCTCAACTTACCAAAATACGTATAAATTTTTCGCATTTTCATGCATCAATCCTTAATCATCCTTCCTCGATCGTGAACAACCACGCGCTTAACAGTTGGGCTGTGTGTCGACGTCTAACCCACTCCACCATACCAATTCAATTGAAACATTATTTATGAGTAAACACTTGTGTAAATGTATATATATCAGAGTTGTTACATGTGTTTACATTGTTTTACATCCCCAGTAGTTACATACAAAATGCTACTGTGCTATGTCTAGTTTAGATACAAAATAATCCAAGTGTGTATACCTTTAGCGATGGGATGCAGCGGATTACCAAAAGGGAACGCCTCCAGTCACGCTCAATCTATACTCAAATCTCTGTAGAGAGGGGAAAATAAGGGGGGTGAGCAAACCACACGCTCAGTAAGGCAATCATGCGAACAGGTAGATACTGTACTATCTACGTGATCGTGATGCCATGCTCAAAAGCATTTAATTCATTATTTATCTCAAAACATGAGTGTATGATTGTGTTAATGGTATGTAAAGCATTCATGCTATTAAAATTCAGTGCACATTTCAACTCAAAGCATGGTATAAATCATCATGCATAATTCACAACAAAAGCATGGTATTAAACATCATGCATTTTCACAATAAAGCATGGCATTAATCATCATGCATCCGTGCACTTTAAAAACCATTAACAAATCGATTCAACGTCAGGTCCCAGCCCATCCCTTGGGCTTTCCTGACCACAATCACTTCAAACATGGATTTATTCTCAAATAGCATTAGACATGTGAGATAGGCAGTTCAACAATAGGTAATAACCTCAAGGCTTATGTACATAACCTGTAATACCGGCTACACGGATCAGGTGTGCGGGATATCACCACCATCTGCTTCCACACGGGAGGTGGGTCAAATCCTACCTTCCGGTCCATAGCAGATCTCGTCCGAAGACGGCACATCACATCACAACACGGTACAATGTACTCCATGCTACATGCACGGTACAACGTACTCCGTGGACCCCCAGCCTTATCCCTCGTTCGGGCTCATCAGCTGTTCCTCCAACCCTTATCCCTCGTTCGGGCTCATCAGGTGGATCTCCAACCCTTATCCCTCGTTCGGGCTCATCAGGTTGTTTTAACATGCCATGTCTCAAAACAATGCACGTGTGAGCCTATTTAATCGATATGACACCAAGTCTACTCGAAGCTCCAAACACGGCAACATGCAAGGTGGGCATCCAGTGCGAGACAAACTCAAAGCAAAATGCCAAAACAATATGAAATCCATGTGAAAACTAGTGCCTCTTGCACTCTTTCATACTCACGAAATCATGTAGGTGGCTCGAAACTTGCAAAATATGGTTAACAAAACCAAAACATACTCATTTCTTTTGCAAATCATTTCAATGTTAGCCAACCCACCAATCATTTGCTAAAAAGCAATAAAACATGATTTTCAAAGCAATATGCTTTTGTTTTCATGCACATTTCTCAAACTCCCAACTTTTACCCTTCAATCACCCCACAACATTTCCTAATCTCATGCATTCTAGCAAAACATTTAAGCGACCAAATTGCGCACAATATCTCTAAGAGTCCACACAATTCCCTTACCTCGATTTACTTGGTGTGACTCCTTTCCTTTTAGCTTCTCATGCTCTTGGCTCAACTCTCCTCGGCGTATCCTCGGAAGCTGCGATTCATTCATTAAATCGATTGAGTTAACGTATTTAACCCATAATTGACCTCACTAGTCAACATTATTTACTTATGCATTTTACAAATGCCTTAACCCTCATTTTACCTCTTTTAGGTAAACCTCACAATTTATCCACTAACCACATCTTAAAGTCATACCACAATCACTATTAATGATTTCTACATATCTCATTCATCATTAATCTCCATCAATTTCACTTTCTCACACTAAACCATTTCTAGGTCAAAATCATTCCAATGCATTCTAGATAGTTTCTAACCATCCATTCTCATGCCAAACAACTCCAAAATCAATTAAATAAACAATGTACCATAGTTGGAGTATTAGAATCTTACCAAATTTGATTTCTCTTCTTGCTCCAATGGCAATGCCCTTAAATCCTTCAATATCAACAATGGGAAATTGCTTTCCAACTATGTTGTTCTTCTCTTTGATAGGAACAACTTTGTCTCTAATGGTCTCTTTTCAAACCTCACTGAAAATGGCTGATTTTTGAGAGAGAATGTTAGGTTTTTGGGTTGAAAGTGGAAAGTTTGTGTTTTTCCCGAAATTTTATGATTTCCAGCACTCCTTATATAGAAATAGCTTGAGGAGATCGATCTGGTCCAAGAGGAGATCGATCTGGTCCCTTAAAATCCCTCTTTTCCACGGCATTTTTAAGCCTAAGATCGATCTGTTGAAGCATGAGATCGATCTGTTGAGGCATGAGATCGATCTGTCGAAGCATGAGATCGATCTGCTCCCAAACAGAGAGCTAAGGAGATCGATCTGGTCCATTGGAGATCGATCTGTTCTATTCTTTTGCCCAAATAAGAGCATTCTGGCTCTTCCAGATCGATCTCTCATCCCATGAGATCGATCTGCCCTTCAAAATTTCCAGATTTTCTGCAGTTCCTCTGCAACAACACTTACCAAGCATCCTTAATTTGCGACCATGATCATTTCCTCATTCATTCATCTTTGAGACTTGAAAATGGCATCCATCCTCACTTCATACACATTAAAACTTGTGTAGAATCTTTGTATGACCAATGGTACTTAATATAAATAAAAATGGAAGTGCACATCTTATGCAATTCTACTTCCATTTTACCAAACTACTCATAATCCATTCTACACACATTCTCCACATGTTTAAGTCCATTTCTTCACATTCATACATAATGTAACTTGTGTGTACAATTACCACTCTCATTACAAGTGTGTACATTACTTATGGACTTACATCACATATACTTCACTTATGAATTCATAGTACAACTCTATTTACATTTCTATGTATATATATACCCTTATACATATACGGGGTCTCACACTCTGTTCGGCTCTTTGCCCTTCTGTGGGGTAGTCTCAATCATCTTGGGGCAGTTTCTCATGACATGTCTTGGCTTCCCACAACGAAAACATACTTCAGTAGTCATCAGATAAGGCCTGGTACTATGAAATCTACCACATCTCCTACACTGCTCAGTCGTAGGCCATGGTCCTCCAATGATTATACCCCTCGGTGGAGCTAAAACTGGGTACACAGGAGGTCTAGTAGCTCTCTCCTTATCTCCTCAATCTTTGGCCTCTTCTCAAAGAGCCGTCTTCCTCTCCTGACCACTCTATCACCTCCAGATCTCTTTCGATCTCTGTCTCTAGCTCTACTGACCTTCCTCAACTCTGCAGCATTCTGATTAAAATCTTGCTCACACAACTGTGCCCTGTGCACTGCCTCCTTATAAGTAGGGATGTCAAACAGAGCTAATCTAGATCTGATGGCTGGTCTCAATCAATCCATAAACTTCTAGACCTTTCGAGTATCACCGCTCAACGTATCCAGGTCATACCTCCCCAAGGATATGAACCTCAACTCATACTCATCAACGGAGCGGTTCCCCCGAACCAAACTCATAAACTCCATCCGTAGCTTCCGCTGTGCAATGGTCGAAATATACTGGCTCCGAAAGGCCTCCAAAAATATCTCTCATGCAATCTCTGGGTGTCGGGCTCTCAAGATAGATACTGTGGATCTCCACCAGTTCTCTGCCTCGCCCTTCAACAGAAATACGGTAAACGTAACCCTCTCAATCGATGTATACCTAAAGAACCCAAACAACTTCTCCATCTCATATATCCAATCTTCTGCAATAACCGGGTCCTTAACTCCTCTAAAGACTGGAGGTTTGAACTTCTGGAACTATCGTAACCTATCCAACTCATAGTCATAACCTAGATCACTACCGCTTAGCTGTGGAACAATAGGAGAAGCTATCTCCTGAACTAGTGGCAATGTAACGACCTCTGTAGTCTGATGTCTCTCTGCAGCTGTCTATCCAGTAGCACCAGGATGTCCAGTTGGACCTCGTCTATCACTAGTCCCTAATGTCTGCGTGACTATCTCAACAAGGCTCTCAATACTCCGCTTTATCTTAACGAAGTGTGCCTCAGTATCCATTGGTCTCTCAACAGGATTCTGTGGAGTCTGATCAGTCTGTGGCTCTGTACGACTCTCAGACCTACCCCTACAACCTCTAGCATGTGAACTTGTCCCTCTACCACAGTGGGTGACAGGCATAATGCCTAAATTCCTGCATCTATAACCATCAATTAGTCTAATCCCATCTTGATATACATAGTAATATCTAAACAAAGCACAGTGATATGGGGATGTAATTTCTTAACTATTATTATCGACTCATATCAGACCAACTCTAGCTTTGATACCACATTTTGTCACGACCCGTTCTACAAAAAATTACTACAAATTTTTTGCTTTTTCTATACATCTCACCTCCTCATGACAATTCTATTTTGGGCGAGTTGGACTATGAGCCAGTAATAATCCCAATGCCTATTCCGTTTAATCATATTATTATTATTATGGTAATGATACCAGAGTCTCATGCAACGTAATAATAACTACATATGTTATAAAACTGTATGTACATACGTTTACATATATTTACATCCCCCATAATTACATTCGTTTACAAAACTGTGCTATTATATGCTTAGATACAAAACTGTAGAATGTTTATACCTGATTCGTGATGGGAAGCAACGGATAACAAGGAATGCAGTCTCTACTCGCTCTCAACTACTGTGGATGCCCTATAGGGGTGCAAAGTGAAAGGGTTAGCTCAACTTGCTCAGTAAGGCAATAATGTAAGCAGGTAGATAACTACACTATCTACATGCTTATAATGTCATGATATAAAAATCATTTATATCCGGAGCATGAGGTATAATTAAAATTATGCTACATGTATATAAATATATCACGTACTGAAAACATGAAAATAGGCATGTAAACATGGAAAATCATCATGTTAATGTCTCATGCTCAACACATTGAAAACTCATCATAAAACTACCCCTCAAGGTTTAACACATTATCAAAACTTAGTAAAACTCATCAACACATCATTAAAACCACATTTCGTTTTAAAATCACAAATCGAGGCGTAACCCCTCCTTTAGGTCTGCCCTAGTCCATCTAGATCGTATGATATCACATGAGGCATGTAGGTTACTGTATAGGAAAAACTGAGGACTATGTCCCTGTGATCCAAGGATACACAGATCCCAGTGTGTGGGGTATCACAACTGCAACAGGAGGTGGGTCAGTCCTACCCGCCAGAATATTAGATCATCAATCTAATAGTCATGAAAACACGGTACGACGTACTCCGTGTGACATACACGGTACAACGTACTCCATGAACCCATATCACAGTCTAGGGATGCCTATCATAGGTCTTATCCACCCCATACCATGTCGATAACTAACGCATGTCTCAAAATACACGTGCGAGCATAATATCTCACTGTGGCACAGAGTCTACAGGAGGCTCCAGCACAACTTTATGCATGTCACATCAAGTCTAGTGCGAACGAAGCTGCAGCACGAAGCCATGCATATCATGATATTTAAATCTCCTGCGAGCAAAGCTCCAACACGATTTTATGCACACTCAAAAATTCTCGTACGAGCAACGCTCCAATACGACTTTCATGCGAAATAAATTGATGTAAATCACGTAGAAACAAAGCTTCAGTACGATTTTATACATAATAAATCAATATAAAATTACGTACGAGTAAGGCTCCAGTATGATTTTCATGCATATAAATCAGTAAAACTCAGTGCGAGCAAGGCTCCAGCACTCTGTATGTAAGTTAAAACATTAAAATCCAGCGCGACTAAGGCTCTAGCATGATTTATACTCATATAAATCTGATAGGCTGCTTTTTCGATAAAACACTTTCAAAATCATAATTGGCACCACACACGTGCCCTTTCATGCAAATTATGAAAATCAATAGTCAACCTATCGATAAATTTCTTAAATCAAGCAATATATTTCATAAAAAATATCAAAAACATGTTATTCATGCAATTTAGTAGCCTTACTACCCTTTTTGTAAAATTCCTAACTAGGGGCAAAACGATCTTTTTTCATCGATACCCCGATTTTCGAACAAATTATTATTTCATTTCTAGATACTTTAGAAAATTTTAGGCCCTGTAAATCCCCTAAAAAATACGCATAGATATCATTAAGCACTTACAAAATTTCCTTACCTTAAATCACTATGTACTATCTGACTTTCTAATGTTGAGAAATCGCTCAGTTCAATTTGCTCCAAATTAAATCTCCGGAGCTGCATATAACCATTCATCCGGTTAAATACAATATATTTACCCATGTTTCACTTTTACAGTGCTTAATTTAAAGCATTTGGGCTCATTTACTCTTATTAGGCCCGATTGTACCCTAATGGGCCATAATCTGTCTTTCGCCCATTTTCACTTGCTATTCCCTTCATCAAGGCCTATTGGGCTCATGGGGCCCATCAACACTTACTGGGCCTCGTTCTAGGCTCTTTGGATAGCTCATACAATTATTTACAACAATTGATTTTCAATTCTAAAACATAATTCATTTTATTCGAAATTAATCTGTAACTTATGCGATAAATTTTTAATGCCCATAATTATACAAATTATCGTAAATGATTTTTACCTACTCGAGATTTCTATGATGGTACGAAAATCAAGGCTGACTCAAGCTCTCGTTTGTTGGCAATCATCAAGCTACAGATTTATATATTTACCGGGTCAATTTCAGTCAAATATAATTTCAATTAAATATCCTGAAAATTAAATCGGTAAATTTTGACCGCTTACCGGCTTACCCGTATCTCGATTGGATTACCAAATTTTTTCTCCTTTTTTTTCCTTTTCTTTTTTCGCTTTTTCTTCTTTTTTTTTTCTTTTCTTTCTTGGTTGAACCAGTCCGGTCTGGTTCAGCACGGTTCCCTTTTCACTGAACCAGTTGTACCAGTTCAGTCTTCACTTCGTCATTCATCGTGTTTTCAACAGTTTCTCGGCTCCCCTCTGCCACCGTTTGACTCGTCTTTGGCTTGGAAACGTTCGACTGGCCTTGGATCGGACCGATTGGCACTGGTGCTGTCGGATTTCTCCCTTCTCTCCTCAACAATCTCCCTCGTCGATCTCCTTTTTTCAGTGTCGTCGGTGTGCATGGGGTCATTTGGATGCTCTCCCGGTGTCAGGCTCCTCTCGCTGGTAGTTGCTTTGCTCGTCTCTCTCGCCGATGGCTCGTCGGAGCAGGGGTCGTCTCCCTCGGCTTCGTCTTCCTTCTTGCCTTTTTTCGCGATTTCGCGATTCTATTCTTTTTTTTAATTTTATATATAATACATTATATAATATTATAGAATAAAATACATTATTTCTACACAAATATCTTCTGCACTAATATATTTATATATTTAATTAATTAAATATATATTTACCTTATTTTATTATTTTTTAGGAGTATTATTCCCACATTTTTTAGATAATTTCCTTGGGTGAAAATTTTGAGTTATCGTAATAAATTCGTATCTTGATCAATTGGACTCAAAATTCAATGATTTCTTCTTTATTGATCAAGATTTCCTAAATCTGTGTTTAAAATGACAATTTCTTATTGAATTGATACCAAATTTTGGGTCTTTTTAACCTATTTACCCTTTTTCACATTTTACGTACATGTCTAACTACTTCATTCACATTTATCTGATCAAAATCATCTGTCTTATGATTCAATTACATATAATAATGTCATATAACATGTGAATCATAAGGAATGTCATACAAAATACGGGTCTCACAGTACTTTTAACTTAATACAATACATTTAGAACTTAGGAACGCTGTCAATTCATCATGTTTTGATGCACATTCATGTTGTATCGATATTAGATGAATCTGTATTGATACCTTCACAAAGGTATGGATACTGTAACGACCTGCAACCTATGGATATTTGGAAATTTTTTTTGAACTTATTGTTTTATCTATTTAGACTGCATTCCTATACAGTGACAATCCTTTCAGCTTGCTTATTTATCTATGATTATATGTTTAAGTTCAAAATTTAAATCTATATGACCGATAGAAATTTCAGCAGCATAACAGTTTATATATAAGCCTGCCCACCCGAAATCAAGGTGATTTAACAACTCTAGCTATCCACAACTATCAGACATACTTCTCAAATCATATCATCCAACCATTCCATACATGTCAATCACATCTAGTTATTCCAAAAACCAATTCCCAAGATAATTCATTTCATTCGTCCTCACATAGATTACATCACAATATATTGCTTACAGTAGGTGTCTGTGCTACACAAAAGTGTCTAGTGAAGAGATATGAATGTATATCTCACGCATGTATAAAAGGTAGCTTGGGGAAGCTCGTATCCACCAGCCTACGTCGTGTATGTAGTAGGTAGTAGTTGTAGATCACTGCAAATAATCTGAAAGGTAGAGGGGTGAACTTCAGGAAAAACCTAGTAAGTAATGCATTTAAAATGATCATAGTGACTAAAACATACAGAGAATAAGTTAATACTAAAAGGTGGCATTTCTTTACAAACATTACATAACTTCCAAAACGCGTAAAACGAAAAACATATTTAATGTAAACATTGTTTCGAAATAAGAAACTTTAACAAACGAATTCAAATTTTTCAGAATATACAGAACTTCAAAAGTATTGTTGAGTATACAACATATATCGAAAAGTTAACATCTTAAAATAGAGATCATATCAGATGGAGACTAGGCTGGCCTATATAGCTGTCACGCGGTAATAACAGAGTCATCCTCTATAGAAGGAAGAAAAGAATAATCAGATACCTATGACCATGGTAAGGTTACAGGTCGTACAGCAAATAGACACACTCGAAGGTGGTAACAGACACACCCAAAGGCGATAAGTAGCACACCACAAAGGCAAAAATCATATACGAAATGAAGGCGAGCATGACATGTGATAACTTATAACATAGGTGGCCTTTAGTCTCAAAACGTGTGATAATTTCATACATAAATCGAAAATTCAAACATCTTATTCAGAAGACAGATTAAAAAAACATGCTCGAAAATCCTGCATTGAATTTCATAAAGTTTTCCTTTAATTCAAAAATTATGACTGAATGAAACATAGGCTTGATAGGTGTGAAGCTTGATTTTCATTCGAGGGTTAGTCTGAACTAAAGAAACAATCTCTTAATAATTTCTAACCATTTATTAAGAAGTTGAGTAAACTTGAACATTTTCATAAATCAAGATTTGAGAAAAAAAATACTATTACCATCTTAAATTACACCCTTTACCTCTACTAGGTTTAAGTGGCGTTATTTCCCCGGGACCCAGTATCGCTTTGTTACTCATGTCGATTTTTCGAGCTGTCCAAAATAACACCAATTCATCACACTTAGGTAAAACTTACTTAAACACATTCAAACATGCATTTACATCCTTAAATTAACCATTCTCGACCCTTTTCACTAACTTTGTTCATTTCCTCGATTTTATCGATTCAAGCCCCGGTTAAGCTTCCTATACATATTTCATTATTATAATTCCATATTCATCCTCAAAATAACTTAGTTACAACATCCACATATCCTATCTATACTTATCGTCAACTCACACTGTCAAAATTTTCATCTTTCGGTTTATCACTATACCAAACTTCAAACTGAAATTTTCGGTATCTTCTTAAATATATATATATTCACTTAAAAACAACTCACATACATCATAAACACAAAAAATCACTTGCTGGCCAAAACCCTATTTGTCCTCAAAATTATTTTCCATCACTCTTACATAATAACAAAGTCCACAAAATAATCAAATACATACTTGTTTATCATCTTCAACACTCATCATTTTCTCTTACCTTCAATCCAAACAAATCACTTGAACACTACTCCAAATCAGTGCCCAGCTGTAAATTAACAAACATACAACTTAGATTTACTTAAAAACACAAGAAAAACCCAAAACAAATCATCAAAAATCCAAATCTCTACTTACCATGAACATGACAGTTTTTTGTCCAATATTTTTCCCTAACTTTTCCCCTAGAACATGGACTTGGTTTTTGCTGAAATTTTTATCTGTTGAATAGGGTTAAGAGAGGAATATTTTTTTCTTCTTGTCCGTCACCTGAATCTAGCCGGAAGATTACCGAACAATTAGTACAATACTGAAGGGTATAGTACTACCTGTGACTTGGATGAGAGGGGAATAGCTCTTGGGTTTGGTAAGATTTTTAGGTGTTTTTGGCTTCTATGGGAAGCTTGTTAAGTTTTATTGATATCTGGAAAATATGGGAGCCGTTGGATGAGGGGAAGATTTTCAAATTCAATGGTTTCCACTTAAGGGTTAGGTTGACCGTGCAGGGCAAATTTTTTGCCCTGTTTTGTAAAATCCCAAAAACTATTTCTAGTCTAATTTCTCTCAAATTTTCACTTCTCCAATATTCTATCATGTCTCTAGTATCTCCCATAAAAATTTAGGGGTCACTTGTTTAAGAAAAGCTTCCTAAATCGAGCTCATTTTCTTGACTTGGTCAATACCGAGCTAAACAGTTTAAGCTTCCTAACTCACTTTGAAAATTCATTTGACCATTAAATCCTC
This sequence comes from Firmiana major, assembly GCA_033439115.1. Lineage (NCBI taxonomy): Eukaryota > Viridiplantae > Streptophyta > Magnoliopsida > Malvales > Malvaceae > Firmiana > Firmiana major. Next base: position 9,224,933 of record CM065908.1, on the reverse strand, counting down.
ATTCTTTCCAGTTAATTTTAATTTTCCCAAATCAATATGACCTTATACTAACTTCCCATGGTCTCAGAATAGTTTTCTCAAATTTCTATAATTTATTTGAATTTATTTTCTTAACTAAGCCCATTTTCCCGATTAAATATAAAACCTGAGTTTAACTAACTTTTTCACTTTCAATGACTAAATATTCACTCCTAGACATCATTTCATGCTTGAATATGTAATTCTTAATGTATTTTTGGGCTTAAGACCTTAGCTCGATTTGTGTGCCATTGGGCCCCACGCTACTGATCCGAGTGCTTTGGTTTTCTTTGGGCCTGCATAATATTATTTTAAGTTTTCTTAGTCACTTCTCAATACTTTAATAATAAGTACGATGAAAAAAAATTAGGTTTCACATATACGATTTAGACAGATGTTAAATAGGGAAAGTAACTTTTCAAATAAACCATTCCCAACTCAAGTTCTATAATTCATCTCTTTCAATATCACTCGACCTTTTCTCTTCCTTGAGCAAAATCAAAGATGATTAGAGAAAAGACCAATGTTCGATCCAAGAAAGGAAAACTCTTAAACTAGTTGAATCATCAAATTCCAAAAAAAATTTCTTAGAAAATTGTTTTAGAGATTAGGAATATAAAGATAACTTCTATAAGAAGTTTTTTCACATGGAGGTTAGGATGGATAAGCTAATCAATTTCAACACTCTTAAAAAGAAAAACATAAAATATGTCAAAACTTTTAAAGTTTTGGTTGGGGTAAGTTTTTACAAATTTTATTTTTTGTACCTTTAAACCTTGTTCAAGCCTTTTTTACCAACGCTAAACTTTACAGCACTTCAGACGATCCATGTGACATATGTGTTGTTGAATCTTTTCTAAAGGTTAGACTATCACCATAACCTAAGGAACGATTGCTAAAGCTTTTGATCTTATAGATGAAAGAGATATTACAAAAGAAGTAGAGATACCAACCACCATTTTTGTCAAAGATGAGAAAGCCACATGACTTGATTTTAGTGATAGAATTCTTTACTTGATTATGCTCATTTTAGGAGAGTTGATTTCTAGTAGTTACACCAAATCAAAAATAAAAAGCAAACCAAATCTTGTCCATTTCTTTTTTCAAAAATAGTTAGATGCATTTAAGGGAAAGAGATATATTGTGTCTAAAAGTGCTCTTGTCCATCTTCTTGAATTCAAAGGAATAGATATCTCAATCAAAAACCTACCATTCTCGCCTTAACCAGTAGCTAGATAAGGTAACATTTAAAAAGATTGGCTTTGTTTAAAATGATTAAGGTAAATGGATTCATCCATTAGAATCTTCACCTCTTAAGGAAAACGAGGAACATGTAAATCAAGAATCATTACCAACCTTCTTAACAAATTCCAGCATTCTTGATGTGATTGCAAGGTTAGATCTGGAAGAAATATTCATGATCATATTGAACAACCTAAAAGAGTTATAAAACAAAGTCAATCAACTTCAAACCTTTCATAATATGTTATTTGATGAATTTTAGATTGTATACCTTCCTTCCAAAAGATATGGAACAAACTCTCATGAACTCTAAACAAACCTAAATTCTTTATATCTAGAATTGAGGATAGAACACAAGATTAATGAAGTGCTCTACACAACTTTTGTGCTCTAGAAAATATTTAATGAAACAATGTTTATCCTTTATATTTCTTTATGTGTTCAAGTTTTTATCAAAACTTGAAACTGATTGATTAGTTGACCTAGTTCTTGAATGTTTTTGTTTGAATAAATGAGTATGAATTGATTATTTGTTTTGCTGCTTGAATGTTTACGTAACTGGTTTAATGAATGTTTGAATTGAATGCTTTAATTTGTGTGAATATTGCTTGATTACTTGACTATTTAACCTCGTGTGCTCAGTTCTTATAGGGCACTTGTAAGCAGTAGGAATACAAATACATTGTGTGCTCTTAGATTAATTATCATTGAATATACTATACCTACTAGTTTTGATTGATTTTGATGTGTTGAATGTGTACTTTTTTTTTAATAGTGGAAGTCTCACCATGGGCTCGTTGACTTAAGCTAATATTTTTCTTTGTGTGAGCTTAAACAATGAGTATCTTGTCTACCTACATCTTAGTAAAAATGATCATAACATTTGCATCAGTTAATCTACATCATTAGTAAGTGAGTATGCAAAAGTCTGTCATTTTCATCTACATTGTAAGTCTATTTATCTCATTTACATCTTACATAAGTCTATCCACTTCATCTCTGCATAAGTACATTCTCATGCATATATCCATATACATGTGCCTTCATCCATAAATATGTCCTACATTTTTGGTTTTATTTGCATTATCAGATTTCCTCAGCGCAGTAAATGATCAAATTTCTTTTATAAGCCTAATATACATTTTTGATTAAGTATTGCCCTTACTGCACCCTTGATTTTACTGCCACTATGCCGTGTCATTGTGTTGGCTCACGAAAGGACTGAGCGGGGAGGGTGAATCAGTCCTTTAATATTTTTATCCTAATGAACTATGACTATGGATTCTATCTCCTTTTTAGCCTTAATATAAGAGTTAGTCTAATAGATGATACAATGAACACAATAAAGTAGTAAAAGAGTAGAAGGAAGAGATGATGTAAACTTTCGATTTATAAAGGTTCAACCACCTACCTACATCCTCTACCTTGAGTATCTCTCGAGGATTTCCACAAAACTTACTTCACGTAAATTGGATTAAACGTTTCCCTTTTTTGTGGCTCAAGAGTAACCTTTTACACTTTTCTTTTTTGTTTAGGCTCAAGGATAATCTTTTACACTAGTCTATATTTAAGGCTTAAGAAGAAAACCTTACAAGATTTGTTTCACACAAAGAACGATAGAATCCCACACATTTTTTAAGGCATAATAATGTCAATCGATAATAGCAAAAAGAAGAAGAGATTACAAAGTGACTACAAATTAAATTCTTAATAGGCAAATCACAGAATGTTGAAAGAATGCTTTTCTCAATGAATATTCTGATTTCTTTTCTTATCTACCTCCTTCTTTTAATGCCAAAATATATATCTTCTGTTCAATTTAGTTTAGTAATGAGTATTTAATGCTGGTTTTACTATTAAGACTTTTAAAAAAGTAGTTGTTGCCTTTAGTTCAAAACAAGAGTTATCCTAAAAAACATCTTAGAGAAGTATCGATACAATAACTGTTGTATCGATACAATTATAGAGCGATTGAATTTATTTGAAATGGATAACTATTGATACACTGCCAATCATTTCCTCAGAAGTATAGAAAGGCATAGATACTTCTTGAAGGTGTATTGATACCTCTTTGGTTTAAAAACCTTGAAACATATTTTCAGGCCTATTCTATCCTTTTTATGTGAACTCTTACCTAAGCTTACATTACTTGCCTGTAAAAGCCTATTTTGATCAAATGTAAATGCTTAAATTAAAGAAACAAGTATTGAACGAAGACATATTTGTTTATTAAGATAATGATCTTTTAATATATTTGTTGAAGACATTAGTGGGGTGAAATCAAAAGACACAAATCAAGTTGAATGAAGAAACTCATACCTAAATAGAAGCATAGGCTCTGAAAGATATCTTGGATCAGAATTAAGAATGCCAATTGTGTGAGAACTATAAATTTTACATACTTAGCTCTGAGATTTGCAGTGGAGAATTTATAATTGGTGAATGTAATTGTGATATGTTGATGTTCACGCAAGTGTTAAATCTAATGAAGTATAAAGAGATAAAGTTTTTAAGTCTTAAATGTTTGTAGATTGAAAAATGACCTATGGGGTAGATTAAGATAAGTTTTACACTGAATTTCCTGCAAATTGATGCAGCAGCAATAGGATCTGTGAAGGCCAGATCGATCTCCAAGGGAAGAGAGATCGATCTCAAGGTTACAGAATGCAGAAAATGTGCAAAAATAGGTAGGCAGATCGATCTCCTATTGACTCTGCCTAGCCAGATCGATCTTATCACAAGGGCAGATCAATCTCCTTAAACCTCGACCTGGAAGAGATCGATCCCTATCCAATGCCAGATCGATCTCCACTTAGAAGAACAGATCGATCTCCACCCTCGACCAGATCGATCTTGTAGTTGTTAATGGAGTAGTTGAAGCAGTTGAATCAAGCAAAGATCGATCTCCATCAATGCCAGATCGATCTCATACACCGTGCCTATATAAGAATCATGAGATTTTACCTGGAAATCGAGCCTCTCCCACCCACAAACCCAAATACTCACCATTTTCACCCAAACCAAGCTTTCCCTCTCTAAGATTCACCATATTCTGGACAGAATTAAACAAAGGGGTAAGAGATAAAGTTGTTCCTCTTGGTAAAGGGAACAACATACTAGAAAATCAAGGATTGGATTGGAACAAAGGAAATGACAAGCATTCTACAAGTTTGGGCAAGAGGAGACAAGCTAGGTGAGCTCACAAGACCCTTGTTTTTCTTAGGCATTATCATTCTATATATTGGTAAATGGACATATGTATATATATGTGTATTTGGTTAGAAATGTCTAAGTCATGAGGGAAACAAACAATGAGTATAGTTGAAAAATGAGATGTGGATATCTTGTGATGATTATAAGCTAGCTAAGAGGATAATAAAGATGTAGGAGAAAGTTTTGAGACAATGTTGTAAGACCCGAACTTTGTGTTATTCCTTTAAGACTATATCATTTGAATATGTAATTATGATTTATTAATCAATAAGGAAGAAATAATACCATTTTGAGTTTATCTGAATGTAATTGGAAATCGGTAAGTTTTAAAATACCGAAATAAGAGCTTGGGTAAATTTTGAATAAACCTAATAAAATTTGGTCAAACGGACTGAAAATATAGAATCAGGACGCAAAAATACAGGGAGTCCAAGAAGGAAAGTTAGTTTAAAAATGATAATCCGAAAATTACCCCACAATGGAAATTTATCTCCGAAATAAAGAGAAAAAATTATATTTCCAGAGAAATAATAAAAATAGAATGTGATGTACATATATATCTATTTTTCGAAGCAAAAATTAAATAAAATATGTACACGGGTATGACTATTAATGTATAAAGTACATTATGGTAATATAATATTATTATAATAATATAAAATATTTGTTTATTATTATTATAATAATCGGTCGATTTATTTTTTGGATAATTAATTTGAATTTATATTAGACCGAAATTAATCGATTTAAGTATATAGTGCTGTGTAGCGGGAAAACGGTAGGCGACGTGTACGAATTCGAGCGGATCTCGACTTACGTGCCACCAAAGAAGGATTTGGCTTTCGAGAATACATCCGAAGTCAATTAGACTGCGTAATCCGAGGAAATCGAGGAAATTGAATTCACAGTCGACACATTTCGAGGTAAGGGACTTATATAAGCTATAGAGATAGCTATACGTATGTTTTCTTATCTGTTGTGTGAAATGTATGTGATAAGTACATAGATATCGATATATCTAAGTAGAAAACTACGTATAAGAATAAGTCAAATGATGAGTTGCATGACTTCTATGATTGTGTGAAAAGAGGTTTTGTAAACATTTTGACAAAGAACAATAATAGACCGGCTCCCGGTTTAACCAAGTGCATGTAATGTGTTTTAAAGAGTGACTAAAGGGAAAATTTGTAAGACCCGAATTTAATTAAAATATGAAAAGTAAATATGAAATAAAGGAGTATTTGTGAAGGGAACTCGGGTTAAATTAATCCCGAACACGTGTAAGGGCAAAATGGTCAAAAGACCAAAGGTCGGTATAATTTCGATAAGAAAAATTTAATTAAAATATGGATTTGAGAAATCTTGGTCAATAAAGATGAAATAAATTTATTTTGGGTTAAATTGATCAAGATATTAATTTATGGGAATTAATCGGGATTTTTAGTTTGGAAAAATAATCCCGAAAATAATCGAGAAATTATACCCGAAAAAGAGGTTGAAATATAATAAATAAATTAAAAAAAAATTAAATTAATTAAATTATAATAAAATTATAATTTTAAGTGATATTTTGGGTATTTTAATGTATTTTAATGAATAGTAATATAATTAAAATAAATAATAATAATAATAAAAATAATAAAAATAAAACAAAAAAAAGAAGCTGAAAACAAAAAAGAAAAAGGGGAAAACGGGTCGGGGAGAGAGAAGCAGAGACGAAGAAAACGGAAGCAGAGGCCGAGCCCCTGCCGGCGGCCAGGCGACCAGGCGAGGGTCGGCGAAGGCCAGCCCGACCCCGGACTACCTCACAGCGGCGACGACGCGCCACGGGGAACGCCGGAGAGCGGTGAATCGACGGGAGAAAAATCGCGGAAGAGGAAAGGAAACGGCGGCCGATCGGCGTCGATTCAGGCCCGACCGACGGCCACCGATCGTCCCCGAGGTGCAGCTGAGCAGATTGGTGGCAGCGGACGACGCCGAAAACGGCGGACGGCGCCGGAAACGGCAAAAAAAGCAAAGTGGGTACCGACGGAGGAGGAGAACGACCGGACCGGCGACTTTCCAGCGGCCTTGGGCAAAGCCGAGGCCAGATTCGGGCTGCGGACGACCCAGCGGAGCGATTGGCGGTGGAAGCCGACGGAGAACCGGCCGGCAAGGCAGTGAACTGGCGGTGAACCGGTCGAACCGAAGAAAATTGACGGTCTGAACCGGTCCGAACCGGACTGAACCGGTTCAGCCAAAAAGAGGGGAAAAAAGGGAGAAAAAGGGAAAAGGAAAAAGAGAAAAAAATTGGGAAAAATTCTGGTGATGCAATCGAGCTTCGGGTAAGTCGATAAGCGGTCAAATTGACCCGATTTAAATTTGGAACATTTTATTTAATTAAATTTCGACCGAAAAGTTTACCCGAAAATGTAATTAATTGTGTAGCTCGACGATTGGCATCCACCGAGGGCTCGAGACAGTCTCGATTTACGAAATAGCATGGAATCTCGGGTAAGTGACCCCTATTTACGACAATTACCTCGTTATGCGTGATATTGATTTAATTTCCGCATAAATTGAATTAAATTATGGAAAATTAGTTAAATTGTCGTAAATATTAAATTTAGCTATTCGAGAATTAGAACGAGGCCCAATAAATTATTGGTGGGCCCAATGAGCCCAATAGGCCTCGATAAAGTGAAAATTAAGTGGAAAACGGGCTTAAGGCCGATTAAGGCCCATTAAGGTTCAATCGGGCCCAATAGGGGTAAATGGGCCCAACGATTTAAATTAAGCCCAGAAAGATAAAATACAATTAAATTATATGTTATCTGACTTGAGGAATGTTAATACGCAGTTCCGAGCATTGGATTGGAAGCATATCGGACTGCGCGACGAGACAACATTGGAAAAGAAAAGGTCAGACTCGACGAGAATCGAGGTAAGGGAATTCTGCGGACTGCTAGAGGTAACTTTACGCAATTTTAAATTCATATGCAGTCCTTTAAAATTTATCTGAAGGGTCTAGAGGTCGAATAATAATTTTAGTGCCCCGAATAGGCAAATTACTAAAATACCCTTGTTAAGGGTAAAATCTAAAAATTTAGGAAAAATTGGGAGGAGCAAGAATAAAAGGTTTCTGCTCATTCTGGAGGTGTTTTAATGCATGCATGAGTAGGCTGGCTCACCTTGAAAGAAAATGCACAGCATTGCATACTTTCAACGTGAAATTGTTTTGAAAACTGTTTTGAGGAAACAGAGCCGCCTACGTGTTTTTATTTACATGTGACGTGCTAGAGCTTAGCTCGCACGATGTTTGATTTGTGTGATGCATGCATTAGTGCTAGAGTGAGAGCTCGCACTAGAGTTTTACATGCATAGGTGCTGGAGTCCAACTCGCACCAGATTTGTATACATATATATATGATTTTCGTGACAGGGTGCTAGAGTCTAACTCGCACCATATTTTTATATGATTTTGAGACAGGGTGTTAGAGCTTCGCTTGCACCAGATTTTTATACGATTTGCATACAGAGTGCTAGAGCTTAGCTCGCACTAGATTTACGTGATTTGATGAGAGTGCTGAGCATTGCTCGCACTGATTTTATGAGAACATGCGATGAGCTTTGCTTGGAGCATCGGGTAGACTGTGTGTCACCGATTAAATAGGCTCGCACGTGCGTTTTGAGACATGGCATGAGTATTGAGAAACAAAACCTCTGTGGGAAGCAGGCCAATTGGGCTGGAGTACCTAGAGATATTATATGGGTTCACGGAGTACGATGTACCGTGCAAGTAGCATGGAGTACGATGTACCGTGTGGTATCTTCGGATACGGCATCTCCGGATGCAGCATCTTCGGATGCCGGGGATCGGATAAGACTGATGGGATGGACTGACCCACCTCCCGGGCGGTTCCCGATCATGGTGAGAACCCGCACACTAGGATCCGTGTAGCTGAGGAACTCACGAGGACAAATGTGGCCATAGTCCTAGTTATTTACCTATATACAGACGTTGCCTAGTCTCGCATGTTGATGATTTTTACGATGATTTAAACTGGGTTTTAAAACTAAATTGCATGATGGTATTTCCATGCTTTTCAAAACCCACGTGTGATGTAAACGTTTTCATGATTTTGTGTGAGTCAGGATCACCCGCAGGAGGGGTCGAGTCCTGACTTCATTGTGAAAATCTTAATTGAGAAAGAAATAATTTATAATAATTGCATGTTGATTTTCCGTGCAAATGTGTTTTACATATCATCATAATGCATAGCATTGTTTTAAAATGTGTGGAGAAAGGGTGGTTTATGCATGGCACTACGTTCATGTAGGTAGTATGGTTACCTACTTGTTCGTAGGATTGCCTTACTGAGCTTGATGTGCTCACCCCTTTCATTTTCTCCCACAGATAATCTCCAGTTGAAGTTCCGACGACTCAGTACTGCATTCCGGATATCCGCTGCTGCCCATCAACATAAGGTATATACACTTGTACATATTGTATCTACATAAGCATAGCACAGTAACATGTTTGTAAGTAACTTTAGGGGATGTATAAATATTGTAAACAAATATAAATGACTAGAGAATAAATAAGTTAGATGGTAATGGTATGGTGGGACTGGCATTGACGCACAGCCCAATTATTAGTGGAGTGTGGTCACGATTCGAGGACAGGTAAGAATACAAGTAAATAAACAAAACGCGAAAAATTAACTCTGATTTTTGGGTAGTTTGGGTCGTGACAAAATTGCCTTCTCACTCATGACTATACATGGAGCCTTTCTATTTCTTTTCAGTGTGAAATAGTGCAAGAGCATGAGAGGCAACGGTAGATTGACCAGCCTCGCTCGCACATTATTTTCAAAAGGATTTTGAGAAAAGCTAAAGAGTGCTCGATGCCTCGAGTGACGTTGTGTGATTCCACTCGAGCTGCTCATACTAGATTTTTGGGAATCATGCTAGAGCCTCGAGTATTGCTGTGTATCTTTCTCTGATTATGCTCGCATGTGATCCTCTTGATTTAAAGTGATGAGATAACAGTGCTTAATGCCTCGATAATACTATGTGTTCCCTCCGAGAGCTTGCATTCATGCTCGATGCCTCAGATATGTCGTGTGCTCTACTTTGAGTTACTCGCACGTATTCTCTTGAGCTTCTGTGTGATAAGTAAAACCGTGCTTGATGCCTCGATAATACTGTGTGTTCCATTCGAGAGCTCGCACGAGAGTTTATGAATTTTTGTGTGATGGATAGACCGTGCTTTATGCCTCGATGATACTGTGTGTTCCATTCAAGAGCTCGCACGTGATTTTGAGACAACAAAAATGGTTTATAAGGATCCACGGGAGCACAATGTACCGTGAGTGTTAGCCGTGGGGTACGATGTGCCGTGACTATCTGTGTGAATCTGTGTGATGCTGAAGGGATGGTTGATCCGCCTCCCCAAGCGTAGGGTTCCCGTACATCTGATCAGTGTAGCTTGGAATCCGACTATGGCCATAAGTCTTGATAAGTATACTATATCTGTGTGATACGATATTGTCACTATGTGTGAGGTGACATATATCTTACTTTGCTGTGTGTCTGGGGATATGTTAACCCATGATTTATGTCTCAACATGTAACTGATTTACAAAGTATAAAGCATTTTCTATATGTGATCTGAGTAAATAGATTATACTCTGTGAAGCTGTGTGCTACTGTGTGAAGTTAAAACTGTGTGGTTTTAATTGATAAACTGTGTGGATATGCATATACCCATCTAGCAAATTAATGGTTTCGCATTGATGGAAGTTGTTTTTAAAGAACATGCATATTGTCTTATAAGGAAAATGAACATGTATATATTTTAGCATGTAAATAGTGTGGTTATCTACCTGCTTGCATATTTTCCTTACTGAGCGCGTTATGCTCACCCCCTTATTTCTCCTCCACAGATACTATGCAGTAGTGAGTACTGCAGTTGTCCCTGCTACGGTGTTCTTTAGTCATCCAGCAATATAGAGAGGTATACACTATTGTAATGAAAAAAATTTTGTATCTTATAAATTTATGCACAGTCTAGTAATATTTTGTATGAAAAGGATGTATAATTAATAGAAACTGAGGTAAACGCTTCCGCACATATTTATAAAAGTCCAGTTTCTATTCTACTTCATTTATTAAAATGAATTTAAGTGAGATGTGGATTGGATTTGACTCACAGCCCAACTGTAAGTGGTAAGTAATAAGGTAAATTCACGAGAAGAGGGTAGAGGTCATGACAGAATGGTATCAGAGCATAGTTGGTCCGATTTGAGTCATTAGGAAATTATATATCCCTAAAGTACTGTGCATTGTTAGGATACAAATGTGTATACCAAGCTGGAAAATGTGACTGAGACACTTATTTGAGTATACAAGATGTCTGATAGAAGACGTACTTGTAGAGGAGAGAGTTCACGCTCTCAAGGGCATAGAGATGTGCCCAAGAGGCATAGTGGATCTATTTTTCGTAGAGATCCACCAGAACTTAGTGAGGTCGCTGAGGCTCGTATAGCGCAGTGTAGATATGGTTATAGAGATGTTTACATAGACAATGGCCAGAATGGAGGGTAGAGGGGAAAACCCTATTGGTCAGGCTATTGCACCTGAGAGAGCACAGCCTGCATCGAGACCTCAGGCTGCAGAGGCAGAGATACCTGCAACTCACTCAGTTCAGGACATTCCCCCACCTGTTGAGGACCCTATAGTTCCACGACAGGTTGGTAGAGAGGAAATTTATGATTGTGATCTAGGTAGACTGAGAGAATTTCAAAAATTCAGACCACCTTCGTTTAGTGGGGTGAAGAACCCAGTGTCAGTTGAGCATTGGATACGCAGTATGGAGAAGCTCTACCGATTCTTCAATTGCTCTAACACAGAGAAGGTCACCTTTGCAGCTTTTGTATTAGAGGATGAGGCCGAGCATTAGTGGATGGCTACACAGCCGATGTTGAGTGCACGATACCCGATTGTGACTTGGGACATATTTTTGGATGCCTTTAGGAGGCAGTATATTTCAGCCACTGCACGGAGGAAGATGCAGTTGGATTTTATGACATTGACTCAGGGAACACGATCTGTAGATGAGTATGAATCCAGATTCACATCCCTGGGCAGATATGATACAGTGACTATGGGCCTGGAAGAGAGAAAGGTTCAGAAATTCCTTGAGGGATTGAGACCTTCCATCAGAGCGCGACTAGGTCCTTTGGACATTACCACCTATGACGAGGCAATACGCAGAGCTCAGCTATGTGAGCAAGATTTTGAGCTGCATGCCTCAGAGTTGAGTAAGAGTGGTAAGGGCAGAGATAGAGATCAAAAGAGATCGGTTGATGATTGAGGGTTCAGAAAAGGTCGAAGGTTATTCGATAAGGGGTTTAAGATTGAGGAAATGCAAGAGGGGCCTGTGAAGCCTCCAGTTCATCCAGTACCGAGGGCCATGGGCATTGTTATTGGTGGACCCAGACCTACCACCGAGCAATGTTGGATGTGTGGTAGATATCATGGGGGTAGACCATGCCCTATGACGAGTTTATGCTATAGATGCCGTAAAGCAGGGCATATAGCTCGTGAATGACCAGAGTTGATTGATACAGCCCCACAGAAGGGCAAAGAGCTAGGGAAGGCTACAGGTGAGACACCTACACCTAAGAGGAAAGCCACAGCTGAAGAGAAAGGGAAACAAGTTGTTAGTCGTGGGTGAGTGTTTGCTTTGGACCATACTTCTGCAGAGACTTCTAAGGATGTGATAAAAGGTACCATCCTTGTCTTTGATTTTAAAGCATTAGCATTGATTAATCCTGGTGCCACGTATTCATTTATATCGCCTACCTTTGCATGTAAATTGATTGAACATCTACTACCCGTACCTTTAGGTAGGACTTTACTTATAAGCACTCCACTTAGAGAGAATGTAATGACAGGGTATGTCTGTAATGGTTGTAAGCTAAAAGTAGGGGAAAAGGAGATGTTAGCCAATCTGATTCTGTTAAACATGAGAGATTTTGATGTAATCTTAGGAATGGATTGGTTAGCTGCAAACCAAGCCATCTTAGACTGTTATGCTAAGACAGTAATATTTCCTAACCCTGAAAAGCATGTTGTAAGCTTTGTAAAGTAATGAAAGAAGCAATAGATTATATCCAAATACGGATGTTTTACTAATCAAATATGACTGTAATGTGTTGAAGATTTTATAGCCTATGTGGTTGATTTGGATAAGGTGTATCCAGATATGGTTGACATCTCAGTGGTGCGAGGATTCCCTGATGTATTTCCGGAAGAGTTACCGGGATTGCCACCAGATAGAGAGATGAAATTCTATATTGATTTGTTGCTTGGAACTGAATCGATATCCAAATCACTGTATAGAATGGCTCCAATGGAATTGGAGGAGCTAAAGAAACAGTTGCAAGAGCTGTTGGATAAGGGGTTTATCAGACCGAGTGTATCACCTTGGGGAGCACCGGTTCTGTTTGTGAGGAAGAAAGATGGGAGTCTCCGACTGTGTATAGATTACCAGTTGTTGAATAAGGCTACCATTAAGAACAAATATTCTCTTCCACTAATAGATGATCTATTGGATTAGTTGCAGGGAGCACAGATCTTTTCGAAGATTGATCTGAGGTCTGGGTATCATAAGTTAAGGATTCGGAGTGGAGATGTGCCCATGACAACGTTTCGTACCCGTTATGGCCATTATGAGTTCTGGTTATGCCATTTGGGTTGACAAATGCTCCTGCAGCGTTTATGGCTTTGATGAATGATGTGTTTAAGCCATACCTGGACAGATTCGTGATTTTCTTTATAGATGACATATTGGTGTACTCGAAGTTCAGGGAAGAGCATGCGCAACATTTGAGAACAGTGTTGCAAACCCTTTGAGATCAGGAGTTGTATGCTAAACTGAACAAGTGTAATTTTTGACTGAGTGAAATATTATTTTTGGGTCATGTAGTCTCGAGAGACGGTGTATCAGTGGATCTGTCTAAGATAGAGGCAGTGGTACAGTGTCACGACCCAAATAACCTAAAAATCAGAGTAAATTTTTTGCTTTTTCATTTTTTTACCCGTCGTGAACAGTTACACTACTAAACAGTTGGGCTATAATTCGGTGTTAGTCACCTCTCACCTATTTACTATTTCATTTTCATATTTCATTTACATATCAATTTATTTTAAATAAATACATCCCCAATATTACATCCATGTACAGTACTGTGCATCTATATGTTCAGATACAAAAATTATACGAATGTGTATACCTGGTCCTGATAAGAAGCAGCGGATATGACTACTGTCGTTCTCTTATACTGAATGTACCCTGTGGGGTGGAAAATGAAAAGGGTGAGCATAAACAGCTCAGTAAGGCAATAATGTAAGCAAGTAGATAACTATACTATCTACATGCTGATAATGTCGTGATATAAAATCCTTTATATTTTGAGCATGAGGAATGACTAAAACGATGCCACATGTATGTATATATCGTATAAGAGAAATCATGAAATTGACATATAAAACACACATGGAAAAATCATCATGTATGTCTTCTCATGCTGGTCACATTAAAACTTATTTGTTTCATTACAGCTCATCACTTAAAAACTCATTTATTTCATCATAAAACAACCTCATCAAGGTCAAACCCATCTCTCGGGAATACCTTGATTCATTAAATCACATCTCTTTTAAAAACATTAATCAGGACATTACCCATCCTTCGGGTTTGTCCTGGTCTATCCAGACCGTATGATATCATGTGAGGCATGTAGGTTACTGTATGAAAAATCAAGGACTATGGCCATACTTTGTCCCTGTGATCCCAGGCTACACAGATCCCAGTGTGCAGGGCATCACAACTACAATGGGAGGTGGGGTCAAGTCCTACCCGCCAGAATATCAAGTAACATTATAGAGTCATCATGACTGCACGGTACAACGTACTCCGTGTGACCTACACTGTACATCGTACTCCGTGGACCCATATCATAGTCTGGGGGTGCCTGCCGTAGGTCTTATCCACCCCAATACTATGTCGATAACCAACCCATGTCTCAAAGTATATGTGCGAGCATCTCAACTCTCTGTGACACACAGTCTACAGGAGGCTTCCGCATGACTATATGCATGTCAACTCACATCTAGTGCGAGCGAAGCTCCAGCACCACGCCATGCATATCATGATATCTAAAATCTCGTGCGAGCGAAGCTCCAGCACGATTTTGTACATACACAAATTTCTCGTACGAGCAATGCTCCAGTACGGCTTTTCATGAGTAATAAATCAATAAACTTGAGTGCGAGAAAGACTCTAGCACTCTTTTTATTCATGTAAATACGATAGGTGGCTCAATCTTTATAAAACATCTTTTAAAATAGTAATCGGTCCAAACCGATACCCTTTCGTATAATTCACGAAATCAACAGCCAACCTATGTGCATATTTGCTTAAATCAAAGCAACACATTCATATAAAGCATTAAAAACATGAAATCATGTAATTTATCTGCCTTACTACCCTTTTTGTAAATTTTACTCTCAGGGGCAAAATCATCTTTTTCTTTATTCACCTAAGCCCCGGTTTTCGTAAAAATTATTATTTCGTTTCTAGATACTTCAAGGAATTCTAAACCCTGTACATCCCCTCAAAATTACGTATAGGTATCTCTATGCACCTACAAAATTCCCTTACCTCGATTCTCGTCGAGCGCGTATCTAAATTCCACTGTCGGAGGCTCGTCCGATCCGATTTGCTGCTAATCCAGTCTCTGGGCTGCAGATAATTATTTATCATGTCAATTTAACCCAATAAATATAATTTTCCTGTTTACTACAGTCGATTTAATTAATTGGGTCAATTTACTCTTATTGGGCCCAATCGCACCTTAATGGGCCTCGACCCATTTTTAGCCCATTTATACTGTTTAAATGTAAGACCCGAATTTAATTAAAATATGAAATAAATGAGTATTCGTGAAGGGAAGTCGGGTTAAATTAATCCCGAACACGTGTAAGGGCAAAACGGTCAAAAGACCAAAAGCCGGTGTAAATTCGATAAGAAAATTTAATTAAAAATAATGGATTGAGAAATCTTGGTCAATAAAGGTGAAATAAATTTATTTTGGGTTAAATTGATCAAGATCCGAAAATTTTAGAAATACTGAAAAGTCATCTGGGACAATATCTCGAAAATACAAAGAAATTATACCGAAAAATGATTAAAAATACAATAAATAAATTAAATTAAATTAAATTGATTTATTTGGAATAAATTAATAGAATTGTAGATATTTTCAGATTTTTTTAGACTATTTTAATGAATATTTTAATACTAAAATAAATTGTTAAATAAAATAATAATTGTAAAAAAAAAAAAGAGAGAAATCTGAAAATATCGGGGAGAGAGAAGAAGAATGGAAAACGGAGAAGGAGACCCGCGCGTGGCCGACCGACCCACGTCCACCGGCGATCATCACCCTCCGACGAAGGGTCGAGGATGAAGAGGAGAGGCCGACGAAGCTCTGGGCACCGGTGACGCGCGCCGACGATGGCCGTGTCCGGCGAACGGAGAAAGAGAAGATCGCGGGAAAAACGGGGTTGATCCCGGCGATCCACGGCAGCTGGACACGAACGGTGGGTACCGACGAGTTCAGGAGGAGGAGTCGGTTCTTTTGAGACCGGTATTGGCCGACGAAACTGTCGGAATCCGACGGATAGAGGGAGAGAAATCGACGGGGAGAGAAGAGGAATCGCCGGCGATCGACGCTGATTCAGGCCCGATTTACCCCAGCCAAGGCTTCCCGAGGTGCAGCCGAGCCTATTGACATCGAAAACGACCGGCGAAACTGTCGTCAAAAGCCAGAAACGACGAAAAAAGGAAACAGTACCGACGGCCGAGAGAGAACAGGCCGGACCGGTGACCTTCCGGCGGCCTTGGACGAAGCCGAGGCCAGATTCGAGCTGCGGACGACCCAACGGAGCTGCTGGCGGTGGAAGCCGACGGAGAACCGGCCGACAAGGCTGTGAACCGGAGCGAACCGGAGTGAACCGGGGTGAACTGGCGGTCCGAATCGGTCTGAACTGGACTGAACCGGTTCAGCCAAAAAGAGAGGGAAAAAGGGAGAAAAATGAAAAAAGAAAAAGAGAAAAAATTGAGGAGAAATCCCGACGATGCAATCGAGTTACGGGGTAAGTCAATAGTGGTCGAAATTGACCTGATTTAAATTTCGAAATATTTAATTTAATTAATTTTGGACTGAAAACTTACCCGGAAAAATTATGGAATTGTGTAGCTCGACGATTGGCATCAAATGAGAGCTCGAGACAGCCTCGAATTTCGTACTATCATGGAGTCTCGGGTAAGTGACCCTTATTTACGACAAATTTACATCGTTACGCGTGATATGAATTTAAATTCCGCATAAATTGAATTAAATTATGGAAATTTAGATAAATTGTCGTAAATAATAAATTTAGCTATTCGAGAGTTAGAACGAGGCCCAATAAATTGTTGGTGGGCCCAATGAGCCCAATAGGCCTCGATAAAGTGAAAATTAAGTGGAAAACGGGCTTAAGGCCGATTAAGGCCCATTAAGGTGCAATCGGGCCCAATAGGGGTAAATGGGCCCAATGATTTAAATTAAGCCCAGAAAATAGGAAATACAATTAAGTTCTATAATATCTGACCTGAAGAATATTGATACGCAGTTCCGGAGGTTTGATTGGGAGCAGATCGGACTGCGCGACGTGACATCAGTGGAAAGGTCAGACTCAACAGGAAAATGAGGTAAGGGAATTTTGTAGGTGCATAGAGATACCTATACGTAATTTTGAGGGGAATTACAGGGTCTAGAATTACTTAAAGTATTTAGAAAACGAAATGATAATTTTACGAAAATCGAGGCTTAGATGAATAAAGAAAAAAGATGATTTTGCCCCTAGGAGTAAAATTTACAAAAAGGGTAGTAAGGCAGATAAATTGCATGATTTACATGTTTTGATGCTTTATATGAATGTATTGCTTTGGTTTAAGCAAATTTACACATAGGTTGGCTATTGATTTCATGAATTACACAAAAGGGTACCAGTTTGTACCGGTTGCTATTTTAAAAGATGTTTTATCAAGATTGAGCCACCTATCGTATTTACATGAATAAAAAGAGTGTTAGAGTCTTCCTCGCACTCAAGTTTACTGATTTATTTCTCATGAAAAGCTGTACTGGAGCATTGCTCGTACGAGAAATTTGTGTGTGCACAAAACCGTGCCGGAGCTTCGCTCGCACGAGATTTTAGATATCATGATATGCATAGCGTGGTGCTGGAGCTCGCACTAGACGTGAGTTGACGTGCATATAGTCGTGCGAAAGCCTCCTGTAGACTGTGTGTCACAGAGAGTTGAGATGCTCGCACATATACTTTGAGACATGGGTTGGTTATCGACATAGTATTGGGGTGGATAAGACCTACGGCAGGCACCCCCAGACTATGATATGGGTCCACGGAGTACGATGTACCGTGTATGTCACACGGAGTACGCTGTACCGTGCAGTCATGATGACTTTATGATGTTACTTGCTATTCTGGCGGGTAGGACTTGACCCCACCTCCCGTTGCAGTTGTGATACCTCGCACACCGGGATCCATGTAGCTTGGGATCACAGGGACAATATATGGCCATAGTCCTTGATTTTTCATACAATAACCTACATGCCTCACATGATATCATACGGTCTGGATAGACCAGGACAAACCTGATGGAAGGGTAAGGTCCTGATTTATGTTTTTATATGAAATGCGATTTAATGAATCAAGGTATTCCCGAGAGATGGGTTTGACCTTGATGAAGTTGTTTTATGATCAAACAAATGAGCTTTAAAGTGATGAGTTTTGTGATTAAACGAATAAGTTTTAAAGTGAAGAGTTTATGATGAAATTAATAAGTTTTAATGTGAGGAGCATGAGATGTCATACATGATGATTTTGCCATGTTTATTTCACATGTCGATTTCATGATTTCTCTTATATGATATATACATACATGTGGCATCGTTTTAGTCATACCTCATGCTCCAAATGTAAATGATTTTATATCATGCCATTATCAGCACGTAGATAGTATAGTTATCTACCTGCTTACATTATTGCCTTACTGAGCACGTTTCGCTCACCCTTTCATTTTTCACCCCACAGGGTACATTCAGTAGAAGAGAGCGACAATAGTCTCGCATCTCGGTTATCCGTTGCTTCTTATCAAGAACAGGTATACACATTTGTATAATTTTGTATCTGAACATATAGATGCATAGTACTGTATATGGATGTAATATTGGGGATGTATTTAGTTCAAATAAATTGATATGTAAATGAAATATGAAAAAATGGAATGGTAAATAGGTGAGAGGTACTAACACCGAATCATAGCCCAACTGTTTAGTAGTATAACTGTTCACGATGGGTAAGGAAATGAAAAAGCGAAAAATTTGTAGGGATTTTTAATTAATTTGGGTCGTGACAAAAGGTGGTATCAGATCAGAGTTGGCCTGATATGAGTCGGTGTTAGTGGTTAAGCAAATTTACATCCCCATGTACTGTGCATTGTTTAGATACAATTGTGTATATCAAGATGGAATTGCAGCTAAGAATTTTATTTCGAATGCAAGAATATAGTTTCTATAACTGATAGCCGCTATGGTAGAGTGGCGAGTACACATGCTCGAGACCGTAGAGATCAGTCTGAGAATCAAATGAGTTGTCATATGAGACTCAAGATGAGCGTGAGGTGGAGGCTGATGATGAGCATACTCCACAGGGTCCTATAAAGAGACCAAACAGTATTGAGACACACTCCAAGAGGATGGAGTGGAGTGTTGAAAATATTTTGGAGTTATTTACTCAGTCTATGCAGGTAGTTGAGGATAGGCAGTGTAAAGCCTAAACAGATGCCTCAGACTATATAGATTTTCACACCCCTCCGGTATATAGCGAAGTAAAGAAATCAATAGTTGCTGAGGATTGAGTGAATGAGATAGCGAAGTGCTGTGGATTCTTTCGATGTATGTCGACTGAGAAAGTGACTTTTAAATACGTTTATGTTGGAAACGAGGCGGAGTATTGGTAGAAGTCTACTCGACCCAACTTAAGAGTTAGACGTCCAGAGCTAACATGAGAATATAATTCTAGATGTATTCCGGTGACAGAATATCCCGGACATTTAAATGAAATTTCAGATGAAATTATTTACTCTGACCCAGAGGAACTAGCTGATTAACGAGTATGAAACTCAGATTACATCCCTGGGCAAGTACGAACTCGACTGAGTATTAGCACAGCTTTTCATCCTCAGACAGATGGTCAGTCAGAGAGGACTGTACAGGTTCTAGAGGATCCGATGAAAGCGTGTGCCCTTGATTTTTTATGCTCCTGGGATGATCAGTTATTACAAATCGAATTCGCCAATAGTGACAGTTGCCACTTGAGTATTGGGATAACAAGATATGAGGCAGTGTATAGCTGTAGGGGTTGTTCCCCAAATTGGATAAGAAAAAGTGGGTGACAGATAAAATTATTTTCGACTTTGGATAATAAGTCTCTGAGGATGTTTAGTTAAGGATGAGAGATTAAGGATACCTCAGAGCAGATAGAAAAGTATTGGAATTCACCGAGGGTGAATTAGTATGGTTGAAATGTTTCTTGTCCTAAGAGAATAAGGACATAGCGAACTTTTGGAAGAAGGTAAATTGAGTTTCGCTGGATTGAATCTTTTGAGAGATTGGACAAGTGGAAGATAAGACCTGTAGGTGGCATTTCCACTTGAATAAGCAGGTACCCACAATGTGTCCCATCTTTTGATACTTCAGAAATACTATCCAAATCCAGCATAGGTGATAGGATATGAGATCCAACAGTTCAGTTTAATGAAAATATAAGTATATTGATAAGTTGATTCGGGCATTAAACAGGAAAGAGAAAGTATTGAGGTTTAAGACGATCTCCCTAACTAAAGTCGTCTGGTAGTAATACACTCCGGAAAAGGTCACATGAGAATTTAAGAATATGATATGATTGATGTACCCGAAGTAGTCTATGGACTCATATGAATTGGTTCTAATTTGGAGGACCAAATTCCTTAAGTGGGGGAGATTTGTAAGACCCGAATTTAATTAAAATACGAAATAAATGAGTATTCGTGAAGGGAAGTCGGGTTAAATTAATCCCGAACACGTGTAAGGGCAAAACGGTCAAAAGACCGAAAGTCGGTGTAAATTCGATAAGGAAATTTAATTAAAAATAATGGATTGAGAAATCTTGGTCAATAAAGGTGAAATAAATTTATTTTGGGTTAAATTGATCAAGATCCGAAAATTTTAGAAATACTGAAAAGTTATCTGGGACAATATCTCGAAAATACAAAGAAATTATACCGAAAAATGATTAAAAATACAATAAATTAAATTAAATTAAATTAAATTAAATTGATTTATTTGGAATAAATTAATAGAATTGTAGATATTTTCATATTTTTTAGACTATTTTAATGAATATTTTAATAATAAAATAAATTGTTAAATAAAATAATAATTGTAAAAAAAAAGAGAGAAATCTAAAAATATCGGGGAGAGAGAAGAAGAATGGAAAACGGAGAAGGAGACCCACGCGTGGCTGACCGACCCACGTCCACCGGCGATCATCACCCTCCGACAAAGGGCCGAGGAGGAAGAGGAGAGGCCGACGAAGCTCTGGGCACCGGTGACGCGCGCCGACGATGGCCGTGTCCGGCGAACGGAGAAAGAGAAGATCGCGGGGAAAACGGGGTTGATCCCGGCGATCCACGGCAGCTGGACATGAACGGTGGGTACCGACGAGTTCAGAAGGAGGAGCCGGTTCTTTTGAGACCAGTATTGGCCGGCGAAATCGTCGAAATTCAACGGATCGAGGGAGAGAAACCGACGGGGAGAGAAGAGGAATCGTCGGCGATCGACGCTGATTCAGGCCCGATCGACCCCAGCTGAGGCTTCCCGAGGTGCAGCTGAGCCTATTGACATCGAAAACGACCGGTGAAACTGTCGACAAAAGCCAGAAACGACGGAAAAAGGAAACGGTACCGACGGTCGAGAGAGAACAGGCCGGACCGGCCACCTTCCGGCGGCCTTGGACGAAGCCGAGGCCAGATTTGAGCTGCGGACGACCCAACGAAGCTGTTGGCGGTGGAAGCCGACGGAGAACCGGCCGGTAAGGCGGTGAACCGGAGCGAACCGAAGTGAACCGGGGTGAACCGGCGGTCCGAACCGGTCTGAACCGGACTGAACCGGTTCAGCCAAAAAGAGAAGGAAAAAGGGAGAAAAAGGGAAAAAGAAAAAGAGAAAAAATTGAGGAGAAATCCCGACGATGCAATCGAGCTACGGGTAAGTCAATAGTTGTGACGGCCAACCCCTGCCCGGCCAACCCCTGCCAACGGCCATGGCAACCCCTCTTGGGCCCACAACAACGATGGTGGTCTAACAACGGGTGGTGCAACAACGTCTACAACATCCACGTATTGTCCGCTCTGGCCCATTGGGCCTCACGGCTTTGTTTCATTCAGGGAAATTCCCCTCAGAACGCGTCCTGGAAGGTTCGAACTCGGGTAAACACCCTTGTTCTTACACTTCCTAATGCCAATGAGCCAACTGGCTCAATGGCATTAGGAAGTGTAAGAACAAGGGTGTTTACCCGAGTTCGAACCTTCCAGGACGCGTTCTGAGGGGAATTTCCCTGAATGAAACAAAGCCGTGAGGCCCAATGGGCCAGAGCGGACAATACGTGGATGTTGTAGACGTTGTTGCACCACCCGTTGTTAGAC
This sequence comes from Firmiana major, assembly GCA_033439115.1. Lineage (NCBI taxonomy): Eukaryota > Viridiplantae > Streptophyta > Magnoliopsida > Malvales > Malvaceae > Firmiana > Firmiana major. Next base: position 9,202,603 of record CM065908.1, on the reverse strand, counting down.
CACCATCGTTGTTGTGGGCCCAAGAGGGGTTGCCATGGCCGTTGGCAGGGGTTGGCCGGGCAGGGGTTGGCCGTCACAATAAAAACGCGCGTTTTTATTGTGACGGCCAACCCCTGCCCGGCCAACCCCTGCCCGGCCAACCCCTGCCAACGGCCATGGTAACCCTTCTTGGGCCCATCGACAACGTTGGTGGTCCAACAACGGGTGGTCCAACAACAGGTGGTCAAACAACGCCAACAAGTCCAACGTATTGTCCGCTTTGGGCCGAGGCCCGCACGGCTTTGTTCCATTCAGGGAAAATTCCCTTCAGAACGCGTCCTCAGTGGTTCGAACTCGGGTAAACACCCTTGTTCTTGCCACTGATGATGCCATTGAGCTAAGTTTTTATTGTGACGGCCAACCCCTGCCCGGCCAACCCCTGCCAACGGCCATGGCAACCCTTCTTGGGCCCATCGACAATGTTGGTGGTCCAACAACGGGTGGTCCAACAACGCCAACAACATCCACGTATTGTCCGTTTTGGGCCTTTAGCCCGCACGGCTTTGTTTCATTCAGGGAAATTCCCCTCAGAACGCGTCCTCAGTGGTTCGAACTCGGGTAAACACCCTTGTTCTTGCCACTGATGCCCGCACGGCTTTGTTTCATTCAGGGAAATTCCCCTCAGAACGCGTCCTCAGTGGTTCGAACTCGGGTAAACACCCTTGTTCTTGCCACTGATGTCATCAGTGGCAAGAACAAGGGTGTTTACCCGAGTTCGAACCACTGAGGACGCGTTCTGAGGGGAATTTCCCTGAATGAAACAAAGTCGTGCGGGCCGAAGGCCCAAAGCGGACAATACGTGGATGTTGTTGGCGTTGTTGGACCACCCGTTGTTGGACCACCAACGTTGTCGATGGGCCCAAGAAGGGTTGCCATGACCGTTGGCAGGGGTTGGCCGGGCAGGGGTTGTCCGTCACAATAGTGGTCGAAATTGACCCGATTTAAATTTCGAAGTATTTAATTTAATTAATTTTGGGCTGAAAACTTACCCGAAAAAATTGTGGAATTGTGTAGCTCGACGATTGGCATCAAATGAGAGCTCGAGATAGCCTCGAATTTCGTACTATCATGGAGTCTCGGGTAAGTGACCCTTATTTACGACAAATTTACATCGTTATGCGTGATATGAATTTAAATTCCGCATAAATTGAATTAAATTATGGAAATTTAGATAAATTGTCGTAAATAATAAATTTTGCTATTCGAGAGTTAGAACGAGGCCCAATAAATTGTTAGTGGGCCCAATGAGCCCAATAGGCCTCGATAAAGTGAAAATTAAGTGGAAAACGGGCTTAAGGCCGATTAAGGCCCATTAAGGTGCAATCGGGCCCAATAGGGGTAAACGGGCCCAATGATTTAAATTAAGCCCAAAAAATAGGAAATACAATTAAGTTCTATAATATCTGACCTGAAGAATATTGATACGCAGTTCCGAAGGTTTGATTGGGAGCAGATCGGACTGCGCGACGTGACATCAGTGGAAAGGTCAGACTCGACAGGAAATGAGGTAAGGGAATTTTGTAAGTGCATAGAGATACCTATACTTAATTTTGAGGGGAATTACAGGGTCTAGAATTACTTAAAGTATTTAGAAAATGAAATGATAATTTTACGAAAATCGGGGCTTAGATGAATAAAGAAAAAAGACGATTTTGCCTCTAGGAGTAAAATTTACAAAAAGGGTAGTAAGGCAGATAAATTGCATGATTTACATGTTTTGATGCTTTATATGAATGTATTGCTTTGGTTTAAGCAAATTTACACATAGGTTGGCTATTGATTTCATGAATTACACGAAAGGGTACCAGTTTGTACCGGTTGCTATTTTAAAAGATGTTTTATCAAGATTGAGCCACCTATCGTATTTACATGAATAAAAAGAGTGTTAGAGTCTTCCTCGTACTCAAGTTTACTGATTTATTTCTCATGAAAAGCTGTACTGGAGCATTGCTCGTACGAGAAATTTGTGTGTGCACAAAACCGTGCCGGAGCTTCGCTCGCACGAGATTTTAGATATCATGATATGCATAGCGTGGTGCTGGAGCTTCGCTCGCACTAGACGTGAGTTGACGTGCATATAGTCGTGCGAAAGCCTCCTGTAGACTGTGTGTCACAGAGAGTTGAGATGCTCGCACATATACTTTGAGACATGGGTTGGTTATCGACATAGTATTGGGGTGGATAAGACCTACGGCAGGCACCCCCAGACTATGATATGGGTCCACGGAGTACGATGTACCGTGTATGTCACACGGAGTACGCTGTACCGTGCAGTCATGATGACTTTATGATGTTACTTGCTATTCTGGCGGGTAGGACTTGACCCCACCTCCCGTTGCAGTTGTGATACCCCGCACACCGGGATCCGTGTAGCTTGGGATCACAGGGACAAAGTATGGCCATAGTCCTCGATTTTTCATACAGTAACATACATGCCTCACATGATATCATACGGTCTGGATAGACCAGGACAAACCCGATGGAAGGGTAAGGTCCCGATTTATGTTTTTATACGAAATGCGATTTAATGAATCAAGGTATTCCCGAGAGATGGGTTTGACCTTGATGAAGTTGTTTTATGATAAAACAAATGAGCTTTAAAGTGATGAGTTTTGTGATTAAACGAATAAGTTTTAAAGTGAAGAGTTTATGATGAAATTAATAAGTTTTAATGTGAGGAGCATGAGATGTCATACATGATGATTTTGCCATATTTATTTCACATGTCGATTTCATGATTTCTCTTATATGATATATACATACATGTGGCATCGTTTTAGTCATACCTCATGCTCCAAATGTAAATGATTTTATATCATGCCATTATCAGCACGTAGATAGTATAGTTATCTACCTGCTTACATTATTGCCTTACTGAGCACGTTTCGCTCACCCTTTCATTTTCCACCCCACAGGGTACATTCAGTAGAAGAGAGCGACAATAGTCTCGCATCTCGGTTATCCGTTGCTTCTTATCAAGAACAGGTATACACATTTGTATAATTTTGTATCTGAACATATAGATGCATAGTACTGTATATGGATGTAATATTGGGGATGTATTTAGTTCAAATAAATTGATATGTAAATGAAATATGAAAAAATGGAATGGTAAATAGGTGAGAGGTACTAACACCGAATCATAGCCCAACTGTTTAGTAGTATAACTGTTCACGACGGGTAAGAAAATGAAAAAGCGAAAAATTTGTAGGGATTTTTAATTAATTTGGGTCGTGACATTAAATCCCTTCTTCGGGTTTACTGGGCTCATTCAGCTTACCAATAATTATCGGGCTTCATTCCAAACTCATTGGATAGCCCGTATACCATTTACGGTACTTACGTTGTAAATCCGATTAATATCCCTTTTATACAGAATTAATCCGTAAATTCTGTAAAATAATCGAAACTCTGTATTAAAGGATTCTAATTGTCAAAATTAATATGTACTTACCCAATGTGATGCGGGATACGAAAATCGGAGCTCAATCGGCTCTCGTTCGGGTTTTGTCGTATAACTGCACAATTATATATTTAATCTCGAGTTACTTTTCAATTAAATATAATTTAAATAAATTTCTCGAAAGTCAAATTGGTCACTTTTGACCTCTTACTGACTTACCCGAAGTCCGATGTATCCCCAAAAATTCTTTCCCTTTTTCCTTTTTCTCTTTTTCTTCTTTTTTTCCCTTCTTTCTTGGCTGAACCGGTTCAGTCCGGTTCAGACCGATCCGGTTCACTCCGGTTCACTCTGGTTTGCTCCGGTTCGGTCGGTTCGGTGCCTTGCCGGTTGGTTCTCTGTCGGCTTCCGCCGCCAGCAGCTCCTCAAGGTCGTCCGCAGCTCAGATCTGGTCTCGGTTTCACACGAGGTCACCGAAAAGTGGCCGGTCCGGCCTCTTCTCCTTTCCGGCGTCGGTGGCTTCCTCGTTTCTCACCGTTGTCGGCGCTGGCTGTTGTTTCCCCGGCTGTTTCTGCCCCCATGCGGCTTGGCATCACGTGGGGGTTTTTCGGTGGCTGGTGGTTGGGGCCGAATCGGCGTCGTTCGCCGAAAATTTCTCTTCTCTCCCCGTCGATTTCTCTCCCTCGATTCGGCGTTCTCCGGCGTCGGTGGGCTGCACCGTCGGTACCAGGGAGGTCGTCGACCTCTCCTCTTCCTTTTTCGACCTTCACCTGGCCGATTGGGTCGTCGGTGGCCCACCGATCTTCTCCCCGATTTTGGCTAGCTTCTCCGTTTCTCACTTCTTTCTCTCTCCCCGACTAAAGTTTCTGATTTCTGATTTTTTTTATTTATTTAACAATTTGTTTTATTATTAAAATATTCATTAAAATATTCAAATATATTCTAAAAATATCTACAATTATATTATTTTATTCCAAACAATTTAATTTAATTTAATTTATTTATTATATTTTTAACCCTTTTCGGTATATTTTCTCCGTATTTTCAGGATATTGTCCCGAACGAAAATTTCGATTAATTCCAGTAATTCATATCTTGATCAATTTAACCCAAAATTTAATTATTTCTTCGTTATTGATCAAGATTCTTAAATCCATTATTTTTAATTAAATTCTCTTATCGAATTTATTTCGGCTTTCGGTCTTTTGATCGTTTTGTCCTTCACGTATTCGGGATTAATTTAACCCGACTTCCCTTCACGAATAGTCACTCATTTCGTATTTTAAATCCTTACCTCCTGTCCAAATCCCGTTTCATTTAATTTAGGACCATTTTCAATGCTTCATACGAAATTACGATATAATTCGGGTCTTACATACAGTGGGATAGACCCAAGACGGTTACAGAAATTCACAGTTTCCTAGGTTTAACAGGTTATTACCGACGATTTGTCGAGGGATTCTCTAAGCTGACTGTTCCATTGACACGTCTTACTAAAAAAGATGTGGTATTCGAGTGGGATGATAAGTGTGAGAAAAGTTTCTGCGACCTAAAGTATAGACTGACCACCGCACCTATTCTCACCATACCCACCAGTTCAGGAGGTTACTCAGTGTACACAGATGCCTCAAGACAGGAACTAGGCTGTGTGTTGATGCAGGACGGGAAGGTAGTAGCCTATGGATCCAGACAGTTTAAGGACCATGAGAGGAACTACCCGACCCATGATTTAGAGTTGGCAGCCATGGTATTTGCATTGAATATGGCGCCACTACTTATACAGTGAGAAATTTCAGGTGTATACAGATCAAAAGAGCCTCAAATATCTGTTTTCACAGAAAGAGTTAAATATGAGGTAGAGACGATGTATAGAGCTTCTAAAAGATTATGAGTGCAAGATATTGTACCATCCAAGAAAGGCTAATGTTGTGGCTGATGCCCTGAGTAGAAAGAGTCTTGGAATGGTATTGCATATGATGGTAAGGGAATATGAGCTGCTCGAGCAGTTTGCTCACCTCAGGTTGGATATAGACCCTCTTGATATTGACAGAGACTGTATGATAGCTAGCCTGCGAGTGGAACCGAATTTGATTGACCAGATACGTCAGGCTCAATTAGTTGATCTACTGTGTGAGTATCGTGCGAGTCAGATTCAGAGGGGTGATGTGGTCGATTTCTATGTGAGTGATGATGGCCTACTGAGGTTTAGAGGCAGAATTTGCGTTCCCAATGACCCAGAACTGAAGAGATTGAGTTTGATAGAAGCTCATTCATCGAGATACACATTGCATTCGGGAGGTAATAAAATGTACCAGAACTTCCAAAAAATGTATTGGTGGTCAGGCATGAAAAGAGATATCGAAGAGTTTATGGCAAGATGTCTAGTATGTCAGTAAGTAAAAGTAGAGTATCAGAAGCCTGCAGGGTTATTGCAACCTCTACCAGTACCAACATGGAAATGAGAGCATATGTCACCATGGATTTCATCATGGAATTGCCGAGGACTAAGAGGAACCATGATGCTATCTGGGTAGTGGTTGACAGATTGAAGAAATCCGCTCACTTTTTAGTTATGAAATCTACAGATACTTTGAGTAGTTTAGCAGAGTTGTATGTACGGAGATAGTGAGGATACATGGTGTTCCAGTGAGCATTGTATCAGATAGGGATTCCCGCTTCACTTCTCATTTTTGGGAACAATTCCAAGAAGCGATGGAAACCCAATTGAGTTCAGTACCGCTTTCCATCCTCAAATCGATGGTCAATCAAAGAGAACCATCCAAACGTTAGAGGATATGTTAAGAGCGAGTGTTATGGAATTTAAAGGCTCTTGGGATGATCACCTACTGTTAGCCGAATTTGCATACAACAATAGTTATCACTCAAGTATTGGAATGGCACCATATAAAGCCTTGTATGGTAGAAGGTGTCGTTCTCCAATCGGTTGGGAAGAAGTGGGTGGGAGGAAAATGTTTGCTCCCGATTTGGTATAGCAAACCTCTGAGGTTGTTCAGCTAATATGTGAGAGATTGCGAACAGCTTAGAGTAGGCAGAAAAGTTACACCGACATAAGACGAATGCCACTAAAGTTCACTATGGGTGACAAGGTATTTTTGAAAGTCTCTCCCTCGAAAGGGATTATGAGGTTTGGTAAGAAGGGTAAGTTGAGCCCTTGGTATATCGGACCGTTTGAGATACTGAAGCGAGTGGGAGATAAGGTTTATAGAATTGTATTGCCACCGGAGTTGGCTAGCATTCATAATGTCTTCCACGTATCGATGCTTCGAAAGTACCATCCAGATCCAAGTCATGTGATTCGGTTAGAGCTATTAGAGCTCAAAGATAATTTGACATATGTAGAGAGACCGATCCGAATACTGGATAGGAAAAAGAAAGTGCTACGGAATAAGACAATTTCGCTTGTTAAGGTTCTCTGGCAACACCACACTTCAGAGGAGGCTAAGTGGGAGTTAGAGAGCCTGATGTGGGAGAAGTACCCCCAACTCTTCGAGGATTGACTTGGTTTTAATTTGGAGGAACAAATTTCTTAATGGGGGAGGAAATGTAAGACCTGAACTTTGTGTTATTCCTTTAAGACTATATCATTTGAATATGTAATTATGATATATTGATCAATAAGGAAGAAATAATACCATTTCGAGTTTATCTAAATGTAATTGGAAATCGGTAAGTTTTAAAATACCGAAATAAGAACTTGGGTAAATTTGGAATAAACCAAATAAAATTTGGTCAAACAGACTGAAATATAGACTCAGAACGCAAAAATACATGGAGTCCAAGAAGGGAAGTTAGTCCGAAAATGATAATCTGAAAATTACCCCACAATGGGAATTTATCTCCGAAATAAAGAGAAAAAATTATATTTTCGAAGAAATAATAAAAATAGAATGTGATGTACATATATATCTATTTTTCGAAGCAAAAATTAAATAAAATATATGTACATGGGTATGACTATTAATGTATAAAGTACATTATGGTTATATAATATTATTATAATAATATAAAATATTTATTTATTATTATTATAATAATCGGTCAATTTATTTTTCGGATAATTAATTTGAATTTATATTAGACCGAAATTAACCGATTTAAGTATATATTGTTGTGTAGCGAAAAAACGGTAGGTGACGTGTACGAGTTCGAGCGGATCTCGACTTACGTGCCACCAAAGAAGGATTTGGCTTTCGAGAATACATCTGAAGCCAATTAGACTGCGTAATCTGAGGAAATCGAGGAAATTGAATTCACAGTCGACACATTTCGAGGTAAGGGACTTATGTAAGCTATAGAGATAGCTATACGCATGTTTTCTTATCTGCTGTGTGAAATGTATGTGATAAGTACATAGATATCGATATATCTAAGTAGAAAACTACGTATAAGAATAAGTCAAATGATGAGTTGCATGACTTCTATGATTGTGTGAAAAGAGGTTTTGCAAACATTTTGAGAAAGAACGATAATAGACCGGCTCCCGGTTTAACCAAGTGCATGTGATGTGTTTTAAAGAGTGACTGAAGGGAAAATTACCTTCTCACTCATGACTATACATGGAGCCTTTCTATTTCTTTTCTATGTGAAATAGTGCTAGAGCATGAGAGGCAACGGTAGATTGACCAGTCTAGCTCGCACATTATTTTCAAAAGGATTTTGAGAAAAGCTAAAGAGTGCTCGATGCCTCGAGTGACGTTGTGTGATTCCACTCGAGCTGCTCGCACTAGATTTTTGGGAATCATGCTAGAGCCTCGAGTATTGCTGTGTATCTTGCTCTGATTATGCTCGCATGTGACCCTCTTGATTTAAAGTGATGAGATAACAGTGCTTGATGCCTCGATAATACTATATGTTCCCTCCGAGAGCTTGCATTCGTGCTCGATGCCTCAGATATGTCGTGTGCTCTACTCTGAGTTGCTCGCACGTATTCTCTTGAGCTTCTGTGTGATAAGTAAAATTGTGCTTGATGCATCGATAATACTGTGTGTTCCATTCGAGAGCTCGCACGAGAGTTTATGAATTTTTGTGTGATGGATATACCGTGCTTTAGGCCTCGATGATACTGTGTGTTCCATTCAAGAGCTCGCACGTGGTTTTGAGACAACGAAAATGGTTGATAAGGATCCACGGGAGCACGATATACCGTGAGCGTTAGCCATGGGGTACGATGTGTCGTGACTATCTGTGTGATATCTGTGTGATGCTGAAGGGATGGTTGATCCGTCTCCCCAAGCGTAGGTTCCCACACACCTGATCAGTGTAGCTTAGAATCCGACTATGGCCATAAGTCTTGATAAGTCTACTATATCTGTGTGATACGATATTGTCACTACTATGTGAGGTGACATATATCTTCCCTTGCTGTCTGTCTGGGGATATGTTAACCCATGATTTATGTCTCAACATGTAACTAATTTACAAAGTATAAAGCATTTTCTATATGTGATCTATGTAAATAGATTATGCTCTGTGAAGCTATGTGCTACTGTGTGAAGTTAAAACTATGTGGTTTTAATAGATAAACTGTGTAGATATGCATATACCCATCTAGCAAATTAATGGTTTCGCATTGATGGAAGTTGTTTTTAAAGAACATGCATACTGTCTTATAAGGAAAATGAACATGTATGTATTTTAGCATGTAGATAGTGTGGTTATCTACCTGCTTGCATATTTTCCTTACTGAGCGCGTTATGCTCACCCCCTTATTTCTCCTCCACAGATACTACGCAGTAGTGAGTACTGCAGTTGTCCCTGCTACGGTGTTCTTTAGTCATCCAGCAGTATAGAGAGGTATACACTATTGTGATGAAAAACAAATTTTGTATCCTGTAAATTTATGCACAGTCTAGTAATATTTTGTATGAAAGGGATGTATAATTAATAGAAACTGAGGTAAATGCTTCCGCACATATTTATAAAAGTCCAGTTTCTATTCTACTTCATTTATTAAAATGAATTTAAGTGAGATGAGGATTAGATTTGACTCATAGCCCAACTGTAAGTGGTAAGTAATAAGGTAAATTCATGAGAAAAGGGTAGGGGTCGTGACAAATGTACATGTTTAAGAGTGGTAACTTGGAATATAGTATGGGTATAGGTATAAATGAGGTGAAAAGAGAAATGAAAATGATGTATATTGATGATTTAATGATGTGTGGACATCTCGAGAATCTGACACGAGAAACGAGGCTAGTCCGAGAACCCAAGGATATTTTACCACTCAAGGTGCAAGAGGTAAGGGAAATAAACCATCTGTGCTTATGAGTTTTCAAATGAATGAAAACATTTTAATAGCATGAAAAAGGTTTAATGAAATGAGCATGTTTATGAGAAATGCGATGAATTGATGTTTTGATGAATGTGTGAGTGTTTTGCCGATTTGAACTCGATTTTGGTGAGATTTGTGTAATTGTGAACACATATGGTTTATAACTGAAATGAGTTTTGTGATAGCCACTATGAGCTATACGTGAAGGCAAAATGATTTTTATACAACAATGGCATATTTTTACTAAGACTATGTCTTGTCATGAGATTCACATCAGGCCTTGCTCTGGTAGCATGTAAGACCGATACCTCCGTTCTGGTAACGTGAGATGACCCCACTCTGATAGCGATGGGTGGCCTTGCTTTGATAGGATGTAAGACCGGGCTGTGCTTTGATAGCATGTAAGACCGACGGCTGTACGACTCTGATCAAGTCTACAGCGAACTATGGCCATGTGTATATTGTCGACGTATTCCCTCTCTTGGGGATGTCCGCCTATGGGATAATTTTTACTTGATGTGCCTATGACGATGATTTCACCTGAGTTTTATAAATGCCTAGTCTCGATTTCTTGATAATGATGTGATTTTATAATTGTGATTTATATCATGCATTAAGCTTTGATGTAATAGTGATTTGTGATTTTCATCACGTGAGTTATACTAATGTCATTGTTTACACAGTTATTTCTATAACGATTTGCATGCTCAATACTTCCATCATATTGTGTTTGTGATGATGATTTTTATAACTTCCCTTATCCTCCTTACTGAGCGTTTTGAGAGCTCACCCTTTTTCCTTCCCCCCTCCAGATTTCTTGCAGTGAGCGTGATAGCGTCTACCGCGTACGTGATATAGGCTGGTGGACAAGATCTCCCCAGGCTATCGCTTGTACATGCATAAGGTATAATTCAATTCATTTTGTATCTAGACAATGATGTAATACAAACATTTATGATAAGTATTTTGGGATGTAATTAGGTCGATATGCAAGAAATGAGTTTAGACTTATGGGTTGATTCTGTTTGGGATATTATGTATTTGATTTCATTAAGTATGAATTGTATGATCTTGGGGGATAATGTTGGTCTATAAACGATAGTGATTTAAAGATACTACACTGGAATACATCCAGAGTTGGTAGTTTTGTCTTAAGAAAAATTCTAAATTTACCCTATTTTTCGTGCTTTCGGGCTGTCACAAATTGAAGGGGCATAAATTTGGGTTGAATGAGAAAAATGAAAAAGAGAAAAAAATGAAAAAAAAAAGAAAAAAGAAAAAAAATTAAAAAAGAAAAGAAGAAAAATGAAAAAAAATGAAAAAAGAAATGAAGAATATATAAAAAATGAAAAATTAAAAAAGAAAAAAAAGAGAAATGAAGAAAAAGAAGGATTCAAATCGAAAACCTGAAAAAGGCGGTTTGAGTCAAAACGAGGGGCACCAAAGTTAAAAACCTGAAGATGCGGCTTAAGGAAAAGATCAACACCAAAGGTTTTGATATTGGGGCAAGATTGGTAAACCTACATGAATTAACATATCAATAGGAGAGAACTTTCAAAAAAAAATTTTGATTGATTTGATACTTGTTGGATGCTGTCATCCTTGTCCTAAACAACCATCCCTTGATTTCTTTTTCACATGATTTTATATTTTCTTTCTTTCTCTTCTCAAATTATTTTGAATTTATGATGAAATGAGAAAATTCATGAGTGCATTAAATTGGTGGTCTATTTGGATAATAAATAAATGTTGGTAAATTTTTGTTAAATTCAACTTTTTTTTGTTTTTTTTGGAAAATCCTTACATTGTTGAAAGGAAATAAAGAAAAAAATGAAGAATAACGGAAAAATAAATATGAAAACATGTTGAAACTAATCTCCAACCATGACTGAATCAAGAGGATGACGAAATTCAATGAGAAAAAGAAGATAGAGGATTTGAAAGTGAAAGGAAAGTTCGATAGATGAAATTTGAGAAAAGACAAGATGAGCTTGAGAACCTTATTACCACAACAGAGATTGCATTTGCATGCATTGCATATATAGGACATGGCATGACATTGGCATACAAGCATGACAGTTGAAAATGAGGTTGGCAAGCTCAATTTAGTTGGTACACAAGATAAGATGATAAGATAATTCCTTAATCTTTATATTATGAAAAGATTAAGAATTTTGTATCATTTTCTTAGTCTTATGATTGAAAAGACTAGCAAACTTCATATTTTGCATTATTCCTTAGTCTTATGATAGTAGAGACTAGAAAATTTCATTTTGCATTCCTTGGTCTTATGATAGGAAAGATTAGGAAATTTCAATTTGCAATCATTTTTTAATCTTATGATAGAAGAGGTTAGGAAAATTCATTTTTTCATTCCTTAGTCTTATGATAGAAAAGACTAGGAAATTTCAGTTTGCATTCATTCATTAATCTTATGATAGGGGAAATTAGGAAAATTCATTTTTACATTCCTTAGTCTTACGATAGAAAAAGACTAAAAAATTTCAATTTGTATTCATTCTTTAATCTTATGACAGAAAAGATTAGGAAAATCCTTTTTCCATTACTCATTCTTATGATAGAAGAGACTAGGGAATTTCAATTTGCATTCATTCTTTAATCTTATGATAGAAAAGATTAGGAAAATTCATTTTTGCATTCCTTAATATTATGATAGAAAAGGTTAGGAAAATTCATTTTTGCATTCATTAGTTTGATGATAAAAAAGACGAAGAAATTTTAATTTGCATTCATTCCTTGATATGATGATAGAAGAGATTAGGAAAATCCATTTGCTATTTATTTCTTAGTCTTATGATAGAAAAGATTAGGAAATTTCAATTTGCATTTATTCCTTAATTTTATGATAGAAGAGATTGGGAAAATCTCATTTGCATTCCTTAGTCTTATGATAGAAAAAATTAGGAAATTTCAATTTGCATCATTCTTAGTCTTATGATAGAAAAGACTAAAAAAATCAATTTTGTATTGTTCCCTTAATCTTTATAAGAGACAAAGATTAAGAGATTTCGTTTTGCATCATTCCATAATCTTTATAGGAGAAGAATATTAGGACATTTCTTTTTGCATCATTCTTTAATCTTTATAGAAGAAAATTAGGAAATTTCAATTCTACATTCATTCCTTAGTCTTATGATAAAAAAAGACTAGAAAATTTCAAATATTGCATTGTTTCCTTAATCTTTTGAGAGAAAAGGTTAAAAAATTTCATTCTTGCATTCATTATTCAATCTTCAAAGTAGAAAAAGATTAAGAAATTTTACTATGCATTCATTCCTTGGCCTTTATAGTTGAAAATGATAAGGAAATTCCACTTTGCTTTCAATCCTTAATACTTATAGTTGAAAAATATTAGGAAATTTCATTCTGCATTAATTCCTTAATCTTTAAAGTACAAGAAGATTAGGAAATTTTTTATTTTGCGTTATTTCTAAGTCTTTTTAAGTGTGTAATTTTGTAGAAGCAATATGTTGGCATGATGAATTCGGACAAAATAGTTTTTATTGTCTTTACCGTATTCCTGATTCTTAGCAATGTGCAATGAGGGGTAGTTGTAAACATCCAATTTTGTCCAAACATTTTTTTAAAAAAATAAAAAATAAAAGAAAATAAAAATAAAAAATAAATCAATTTTGGTCAAACCCTAAACTTAATAAACCACACTTTCAAATCCTAAAACCCTTCCCGTGCACCCGAGCATGCAAGAGCCTAAAACCCTTTCGCACATAACCCTATTTTCCCCATGCAAACCCCAAATAAATCCCATGCAAGCCCCATATAAATCCCATGTAAAGCAAGAAGATTTGGTGCAAAATGAAGAGAGTTGACAAGGGTTGATTTATTGCCAAAAATAAGAAAAGCAATCAGTAAAAAGGGAAGGAAAAAAATCAAATGGGCTGTCAAAATTTTTGCCTATAATCCCCATGATTGCAGCTACCTTCAACGACCTAAATGGATCCTTTCCTCAAGTGATGGTTCGAAAGTGGCTATAAAATCCACGGAGAAGAAGACTGAAACACACAGAGAGGAATAGAAAGGAATACACGAGATATAGCCCTGAGCCTACTAGCATCACTGTCCGAGCTTGCAGTCACCCTTGCACTCACTCTTGAGCAGTTGCTCGCCATCTTCTGTATTCCCTGCTTAGCTCCATCGTCCCCGTTGTACACAAGTACGCCTCTGCTGCTGCATCTGTGAGACCCCGTATATGTAAAGTTGTAATGTGTAATAAATATGAATGGACTTGTAATGTAAAGTATGATTGATGTAAGTCCATGGATTCAATGTACGTATGTGTAATATGATTTGTAACGTACATACAAGTTCCATTGAGTATGAATATGAAGAAATGAATTCTTATAAGTGATGGATGTGATTGAAACTCAAAATGGGTAGTGTGGTAAAATGGAATGAAGTTATGCTTCCATTTGGTTTTATGTAGCATACCTTTGGACATACAATGAATGCACACAAGTTTCAATGTGCATAAGGTATGAATGGATGCCATTTTCAAGTTATAAAGGTGGATGGATGAGAAAATGGCCATGGCAACAGATTCAGGATGTGTTGGTATGAGTTGCAACAAGGAAACTACAGGAAATCTGGAAAACATGAAGGCCAGATCGATCTCATAGGATGGGAGATCGATCTGGAAGAGCCAGAATGCTCTTATTTGGGCAATGGAATAGAGCAGATCGATCTCCAATGGGGCCAGATTGATCTCCTAAGCATTATGTGATGAAAAGATCGATCCTCAAGCACCCAGATCGATCTCCTTAGCTCTCTGTTTGGGACCAGATCGATCTCAAGCTTCAACAGATCGATCTCATGCTTCGACAGATCGATCTCATGCTTAAAAATGTCGTGAAAAGAAGGGATTTAAGGGGACCAGATCGATCTCCTCTTGGACCAGATCGATCTCCTCAAGCTATTTCTATATAAGGAGGGCTGAAAATCTAAAAATTTTGGGAAAAACACCAATATTCCATTTCTAACCCAAAAACCTAACTTTCCCTCTCTAAAATCAGCCATTTTCAGTGAGATTTGAAGAGAGACCATTAGAGGCAAAGTTGTTCCTATCAAAGAGAAGAACAACATAGTGGGTAGGCATTTTCCCATTGTTGGTATTGAAGGAGTTAAGGGCATTGCCATTTGGAGCAAGAACAAAAATCATATTTGGTAAGATTCTAACACTCCAATCCAAATACATTGTCTATTTAATTGATTTTGGAGTTGTTTGGCATGAGTATTGATGGATAAATTATCTAGGGATGTGGTGGAATTAGTGTGACCTAGAAAACCTAGAATGGGTATAATGTGAGAATATATGGGTTGAATGAGTTTATGATTTATGGGCATGCTAAAGTTGTTATTGAGGTAATGTTTATGATTCTAGATGGTTAAATGAAATTTCATTGTGAGTTTGGAGGAATTGTGAAAATGGGTACGTATATGCTTGATAAATGCCATAGTGAGGAAATCAATGAAATATGAACACTATGAGCTTGATATCGATTTAATATCGATTTGGAATGAGTTAATAGGCCTAAGAAGAATCCATAGACTCGAGTTTTGGGTAAAGTGATGAAACGAGGCCTCACAAGCGTTAATAGAAAACTATAGGTCGAATTGACTATAGTGAATGCACGATATCATATTATATGGATCGAATATAATGCGGGATACGATTTTGTGCAGTCCCGAAGAGTTCGTTGGAAACGAATCAAGTGGTACGAGTAGCAGCTTTAAGGAAGTGGAATCACGCATCGCGATTCCAGGTAAGGGAATTTTGTGAATATATAGAGGTAGCTGCTCGTACTTTAAATATTGGGTGTTTTACGAAGTGCCTGGTTGCTAAAGTAAATGATTGATGGTATTCATGAATGAGAAAGAGTATATGTGTGATTTTTAGTTTTGGTTTACATGGATGTATAAAAAGGGATAGTAAGGCTAATAATTGCATAAATCAAGTGTTTTGAATACTTTCACAAAATATGTGTTTCGTTTTAAACGAATTGATAGATAGGATGGCTATTGTGGTTTGACGTTTGTGATAGCACATGTGAAGTGCCAAATATGTTTTGAGATAGCTTTAAAAGCTTATGAGCCGCCTATCATGTTTATGTGAATTAAACCGTGCTAGAGCCTAGCTCGCACCGGGTATTGATGTTTTCATTTGTATGAAATGTGCTGGAGCTTAGCTCGCACCTTGATTTGGAAACTATGGTGATGTTTATAAACCGTACTGGAGCTTCTGCTCATACGTGGCTTTTGAGTGGTTGTCTTATGAGTATAACCGTACTAGAGCTATGCTCGTACGTGTCTCTTTATGAGAGGATGCATGAGTCGTGCTAGAGCTTTGCTCGCACAAGTTTGCACATTGTGATACGTATAAGGTTGTGAAAGTTGGTAAGATCCTTAAGCCTTACATCCTTAAGCCAACATCCTTAAGCCCAAAGAGGCGGGGAGGCTCTGTTAGGCGGGGAGGCTCTGTTCGGTGGGGAGGCTCTCTTACGGTGGGATCCTTAAGCCAACATCCTTAAGCCCTGGAGGGGTGGGGAGGCTCTGTTAGGCAGGGAGGCTCTCCTACATGGGTATGGTAAGATCCTTAAACCCTACATCCTTAAGCTAACATCCTTAAGCCCAAAGAGGCGGGGAGGCTCTGTTAGGCGGGGAGGCTCTGTTCGGTGGGGAGGCTCTCTTACGGAAGGATCCTTAAGCCCTACATCCTTAAGCTAATATCCTTAAGCTAACATCCTTAAGCCCGAGGAGGCAGGGAGGCTCTGTTAGGCGGGGAGGCTCTGTTCGGCAGGGAGGCTCTCCTTCACGGATATGGAAAACTCTTGGTATGGGGTAGGTAAGACCTAGGAATGGCACCCCCAATCACGATATGAGTCTGCGGAGTACGTTGTACCGTGTATATCACATGGAGTACGATGTACCGCATGATGGTTATGTGATGAGACAGTCTGGCGAGGGATAATCCATCTTCGTGCCAGCATGATACCCCGCACACCCGGATGCCTGTGGTCTGGGAAGATAGTGGTCCACATAGGCACTTTTGATATAGTGACCTAGTTTTTATACACATGCATGAATTGTGAAATGAAAATGTGGTCGTGAGTGTGAGTTGATTTGGTGGTATTTATGTGTTGAGAAAAAGGTTTATGATGTTGATTTAAAAAGGAGGTTTCTTAATGAATTGCCCTTTTTATGAATTTAAATGAGATTGAGCATGAGATGATTTATACATGATGTTCTTTTTACCATGTTTGATATGCCAATGTACATGATTTTGACACATGATATATATGTATACTCATATGGCATAGTTTTATTCCTCATGCTCCTACCATAAATGATTTATGCATAACACTATCAGCATGTAGATAGAGTAGTTATCTACCATGCTTGCATTATTGCCTTACTGAGTGTGTGGTTGCTCATCCCTCTCTATTTTTCCCCCTACAGAGCATGCATAGTAGTCCAGTGAGGACTGAGGCGTGGTATTTTGGACTCCGCTGCATCTCCATCGCTTAAAGGTATACACACAGTGATTCTTTTTGTATCTAAACAATGTAAAAGCACAGTATTCTTTGAGTTGTTATTATGGGGGATGTAGATGTCAGTAAAAACATGCTTTTGTATAAGTACAAGATTAAATGCAAATGTATGACATCGTTTTATTTAACTGAGAATGAATGAGATGTGGAGTTTATTATTGACTCACAGCCCAACAGTGTGTGGTGAGTTAGTTCACGAC
Organism: Firmiana major; assembly: GCA_033439115.1. Taxonomy (NCBI): domain Eukaryota; kingdom Viridiplantae; phylum Streptophyta; class Magnoliopsida; order Malvales; family Malvaceae; genus Firmiana; species Firmiana major. Next base: position 9,185,089 of record CM065908.1, on the reverse strand, counting down.
CGGGTAAGGTAACAGTAAAACGCGAAAATTTTTAGTGATTTTCGGTTAAAGAGAATGAAATTGGGTCGTGACAGCATTGCCACAAGTGTGCCACCCAGTGTTTGAAATAGCGGCCGCGACTCTGCATCACGGCCGATTTTTAGCGGTAGCGGCACCAGCCGCCACCGCAATTGGAAAAAAAAAGGTGTGAAAATATTTCACACCCGTAACGGGGTCAAAAACGGAGGTAGCGGGAGGTAACGGAGGATAGCGGCGATAACAGTCCGTTATCGCCGCTATCCTCCATTGCCTCATTTTCTCCGTTCTGTTGAGTTTGTATAAAAACAAACTCAACAGGAAAAAATTAACAAACCAAATAAAAAAAAACTAATCTGCCAATCCTGAAAAATACAGCAAAAACCACCAGCCAACAGTAAAAACAGAGAAGCTAACGGCAGTCAGTAGCAAATCAGACACAGCCAGCCACCACCACCACATACAGATCCGAAACAGAGGCAACCACATACAGAACAGAACATCAACATAGTCAGGTTACAGGTAAACACTAAACTCTTCACACTAAAATAAAATCAGTAAACGATGAGAAATAAAATAGATCTGGAGCGTTAGGGGGGGGGGTGGGAAAGATTTGGAGCGTGGGTGGATGTTGGGGGGGGGGGGGGGGGGATGGTTTAGCTTTGGCATCTGGGTCTGGTGGGATCGAAGACGATGAGGAATGGGGGGAAGATCGTGGGGGTGGGGCGGGAGAGATGGTTTAGCTCTGGCGTCTAGGTCTGGTGGGATCGAAGACGATGAGGAATGGGGGGAGGGAAGATCGGGGGGGTGGGGGGGGAGATCGAGAGCGTGTGATTTGGGGGGGGGGGGGGGTTTGGGATCTGGAACGATTTTTTGGGGGGGTGCAGGAGGTTAGATTAAAATAATTAATTATTATAAATTAGTGAGATTGGGGAGGGGAGAGGAGATCTGGAGCGTGTGATTTGGGGGGGGGGGGTTTGGGATCTGGAAGTGCAGGAGGTTAAATTAAAATAATTAATTATTATAAATTAGTGAGATTGGGGGGGGGGGGGTTGTGAAAAATCTGGAGGGGATTTTTTTTTGGGGGCCGCGCGTGGGGGGGGGTGTTGGATTAAAAAAAGTTAATTAATATAATTTTTTTTAATTATTATAAATTAATAATTTTTATATTAAATATTTAATAATTATTTAAAAATGTTTAGTAATTAGTTTAAATTAGTATAATTTGTTAGTAGTTAATTTTTTAATTAATATAATTTTTTAATTAATACAATTTTTTTAAAGAATTAGTATTAATTAATAATTTTTAAAGTCGATATTTAATAAATAATTAAAAATGTTTAATAATTAGCTTAAATTAGTATAGTTTGTAAGTAGTTAATTTTTTAATTAGTATAATTAATACAAATTTTTAAGGAGTTAGTTTTAATTAATAAATTTTTAAGTAAATATTTAATAATTATAACCAAAATGTTTTGTAATTAGCTTAAATTAGTATAATTTTTTAGTAGTTAATTTTTTTATTAGTATAATTAATACAAATTTTTAAAGAATTAGTATTAATTAATAATTTTTAAAGTCAATATTTAATAAATAATTAAAAAGTGTTAATAATTAGCTTAAATTAGTATAGTTTTTTAGTAGTTGATTTTTTTATTAGTATAATTAATACAAATTTTTAAGGAGTTAGTTTTAATTAATAAATTTTTAAGTAAATATTTAATAATTATAAACAAAATGTTTTGTAATTAGCTTAAATTATTACAATTTTTTAGCAGTTAATTTTTTTATTCATATAATTTTTTAATTAGTATAATTACTACAAATTTTTTAAGAATTAGTTGTCACGACCCAAACTACCCAAAAATCAGAGTTAATTTTTTTGCGTTTTGTTATTTTTTTTCATTGCTTATTTGTTCTCTGATCGTGACCACACTCCACTAACAAATTGGGCTGTGCGTCAATGCCAGTCCCACCATACATTTACCATATAACTTAATTCTTTCTCAGTCATTTATAAAATGTCTACAATATTTATACATCCCCTAGAGACACTTACAAACATGTTACTGTGCTATGCTTATTTAGATACAATTTGTACAAGTGTATATACCTTGAATGATGGGCAGCAGCGGATATCCGGAATGCAGTACTGAGTCGTCTCAACGTCTACTGGAGATTATCTGTGGGAGAAAATGAAAGGGGTGAGCACATCAAGCTCAGTAAGGCAATCCTACGAACAAGTAGGTAACCATACTACCTACATGAACGTAGTGCCATGCATAAACCACCCTTTCTCCACACATTTTAAAACAGATGATATGAGTTATGATGTTATGTAAAACACATTTGCACGAAAAATTCAACATGCAATTATATTCAAAATCATATCTTTCTCGTTTAAAATTTCACAGTAAAGTCAGGACTCGACCCCTCCTTCGGGTGATCCTGACTCACATAAAAATCATGAAAATCTGTTCACATCACATATGGGTTTAAAAAGCATGGAAATAACCATCATGCACATTTAATTTAAAACCCGATTTGATCTCATCAAAATCGTCGACATGCGAGACTAGGCAACATCTGTATATCGGCAATAACCAGGACTATGGCCATATGTGTCCTCGTGAGTCCCTCTAGCTACACGGATCCTAGTGTGCGAGGTCTCACCCTGATCGGGAACCGCCCGGGAGGTGGGTCAATCCAACCCGTCAGTCTTATCCGATCCCACGCATCCGAAGATGCCGTATCCGAAGATACCCCGTATCACAAAGATACCGTATCCGAAGATACCCGCATCACAAAGATACCGTATCCGAAGATACCCCGTATCACAAAGATACCGTATCCGAAGATACCCGTATCACAAAGATACCGTATCCGAAGATACCCCACGGTATATCGTACTCCATGCTACTTGCACGGTACATCATACTCCATGGACCCATATCAATCTAGGTACTCCAGCCCAAATGGCCTGCTTCCCACAGAGAGGTTTGTTTCTCAATACTCATGCCATGTCTCAAAACGCACGTACGAGCCTATTAAATCGGTGACACACAGTCTACCCGATGCTCCAAGCATGGCTCATCGCATGTTCTCATAAAATCAGTGCGAGTGATGCTCAGTACTCTCATCAAATCAAGTAAAATCGGCAGAGCCCTCTTTACATCCCCACAAGGCCGCCAACCTCATCCCTCACTCTCACCCCACTTAAGAGGTCTTTTGAGCCTGTTGGGCCTTTTGGCTGACTCCAAGGGCAGACAGTGCTACTCCACAAATCCAATAAAACTAGTGCGAGCTAGGCTCTAGCACTCTGTATATAAATCACATGAAAATCTTATAAAATCTAGTGCGAGTTAAACTCCAGCACCCTGTCATGAAAATCATGTAAATTCTGGTGCGAGTTAGACTCTAGCACCATGTCACGAACAAGCATGTGAAATCTGGTGCGAGTTATACTCTAGCACCTATGCATGTAAAACTCTAGTGCGAGCTCTCGCTCCAGCACTAATGCATGCATCACACAACTCAAACATCGTGCGAGCTGAGCTCTAGCACGTCACATATCAATAAAAACACGTAGGCGGCTCTGTTTCCTCAAAACAGTTTTCAAAATAATTTCATCGTTGAAAGTATGCAATGCTGTGCATTTTCTTTCAAGGTTAGCCAGCCTACTCATGCATACATTAAAATGTCTCCAGAACAAGCAGGAACCTCTTGTTCTTGCTCCTCCCAATTTTCCTAAATTCGTAAATTTTACCCTTAACAAGGGTATTTTGGTAATCTGCCCATTCGGGGCACTAAAATTATTATTTGACCTCTAGACCCTTCAGACAATTTTTAAAGACTGCAATGAACTTAAAATTGCGTAAAGTTTACCTCTAACAGTCCGTAGAATTCCCTTACCTTATTTTCCTGTCGAGTCTGACCTTTCCACTGATGTCACGTCGCGCAGTCTGATCTGCTCTCAATCCAATGCCCGGAACTGCGTATCAATATTCCTCAGGTCAGATAACATACAATTTAATTGTATTTCCTATTTTCTAGGCTTAATTTAAATCATTGGGCCCGTTTACCCCTATTGGGCCCGATTGCACCTTAATAGGCCTTAATCGGCCTTAAGCCCGTTTTCCACTTAATTTTCACTTTATCGAGGCCTATTGGGCTCACTGGGCCCACCAACAATTTATTGGGCCTCGTTCTAACTCTCGAATAGCTAATTTATTATTTACGACAATTTATCTAAATTTCCATAATTTAATTCAATTTATGCGGAATTTAAATTCATATCACGCATAACGATGTAAATTGTCGTAAATAAGGGTCACTTACCCGAGATTCCATGCTAGTACGAAATTTAAGGCTATCTCGAGCTCTCTTTGGATGCCAATTGTCGAGCTACACAATTTCATGAATTTTCGGGTAAATTTCCAGTCGAATAATAATTAAATAAATTATTCCCAAATTTAAATCGGTCAATTTCGACCGCTTACCGACTTACCCGAAGCTCGATTGCATCACTGGAATTTTTTCCCGATTTTTCCTCTTTTTCTTTTCTTTTCTTTCCTTTTTCCTTCCTTTTCCTTTCTTTTCTTTCCTCTTTCCTTCCTTTTCCTTTCTTTTCTTTCCTCTTTCCTTTCGGCCAAACGGTGCCGTTTACTGCCAATTGCCGTCATCGGCGTTTCCGGCGGTCTCACCGGCCAAGACCGGTCTCAAAAGAACCGACTTCTTCCCCTGAGTGCGTCGATAGCCTCCGTTTCAGCCCAGATGCGGTGATTCGTTGGGAATTGGCCCTTTTCTCCGTCGGTCTTCCTTCGCTCCGATCGGCCTGCTCCGGCCACCAGGCGGCGTGATTCCGGTGCCCACGTGCTCGCCGGTCTCTCCTCTTCCTCAGGGTAGCTTCGTCGGAGCCCGTCGGTCGCCGGTGTGCTGGAATAGACGGTGAGGGTCGCGGGTCACTTTCGGTTTCCTAGTTTCGGGTTCTCCCGAGCCTTTCTCTCTACTCTCTTTTTTTTCAGATTCTTTTCTTTCTTTTATTATTATTATTATTATTATTATTATTATTATTATTATTATTATTTATTTAATTATTTCCCTATTCATTAAAATACTCCATAAAATCCAAAATATCTACACTTATATTATTTTTATTCTAATTTAATTTATTTAATTTAAATTTAATTTATTAAATATATTTTTCTTCAAATTTTCGATATTATTCCTTTGCGCTTTTCGAGATATCGTTCCGGTAATTTTTCGATATTTTTAAAATTTCCGAATCTTGATCAATTGACCCAAATTGTATAATTTCCTCATTATCGATCAAGATATCTTACATCCTTATTTTAAATTAAAATTTTCTTATCGCCTTAATACCGGGTTTTGGTATTTTTACCATTTTACCCCTGCTCTTGTTTCGAAAATCAATTTTACCTGACCTTCCTTCATACATCCCCCATCTTTTCTTATTTAATTTTCGTATTTTAATTAAATTCGGGTCTTACAACTCTCCCCCACTTAAGGAATTTGGTCCTCCAAATTAGAACCAAGTCATATGAGTCCATATACAACTCCGGGTACATCGATCCTATCATACTTTTAAATTCTTATGTGACCTTCTCCGGAGTGTATTACTACCAAAGGACTTTAATTAGGGAGATCATCTTAAACCTCAATACTTTCTCTTTCCTGTTTAATGCCCGAATCAACTTTTTCAATATACTTATAATTGCATTAAGCCGAACTGTTGGATCTCATATCTTATCACCTATGCTGGATCTGGATAGTATTCCCGAAGCATCAAAAGATGGGACACATTGTGGGTGCCTGCTTATTCAAGTGGAAATGCCACCTACAGGTCTTATCTCCCACTTGTCCAATATCTCAAAATATTCCATCCAGCGCAACTCAATTTACCTTCTTCCAAAAGCTCGCTATGTTCTTATTCCCTTAGGATAAGTAACTTTCAACCATACCAATTCACCCTCGGTGAATTTCAATACTTTTCTATCTGCTCTGAGGTGTTCTTAATCTCTCATCCTTAACTAAACATCCTCAGAGACTTATTATCCAAAGTCGAAAATAATTCTATCTGTCACCCACTTTTTCTTATCCAATTTGGGGAACAACCCCTACAGCCATACACTGCCTTATATCTTGTTATCCCGATACTCAAGTGGCAACTGTCACTATTGACGAATTCGATTTGTAATAACTGATCATCCCAGGAGCATAAAAATCAAGGGCACACGCTTTCATCGGATCCTCCAGAACCTGTACAGTCCTCTCTGACTGACCATCTGTCTGGGGATGAAAAGCTGTGCTAATACTCAGTCGGGTTCCCATAGCTTCCTGAAAAATATTCCCTGAAGTAAGAAGTGAAGCGGGAATCCCTATATGATACCATGCTCACTGGAACGCTACATCATGTTCCACAATCTTCCTTATACATAAATACTCATACACACTCTGAGTATCTGGGGATTTCATAACCAGAAGGTGGGTAGACTTAGTCACTCTATCGACTATCATCTAAATAGTCTCGTGATGCACCTGGGTTCTCTGTAACCCATCATAAAAATTCATGGAGACTTGCTCTCATTTTCCCTGCCGTGTCGATATAGGTAGGTGCTGCAATAACTCTGCAGACTTTTAATACTCTACCTTATTCTATTGACATACTAGGCACTTTTCCACAATCTCTACCGTGTCTCTTTTCATATCTGACCACCAATACCCTTTTCGAGATTTCAATATATTCTTTACTTCCGTATGCACTGTATATCCCGAAGAGTGAGCTTCTGACAATATTACTATCTCATCAACTGTGGTCCTGGGGAGCACTCATACTGTCTCTGAACCTCTCTGTAAATCATCAACACTCGATGTGAACTCTGTCACTGTACCCTCTGAATCTGACCCATACTATCGACACCATGTCGATCATCATACTAAGCTTGTCAAATCCGGGCACTCTCATCCGGTTCTAGTCTCAGGCTAGCTGTCACACAATCATTGTCATCATCAGAAGGGATCACATCAATACTGAGGCTCATGACTGCTCTAGCAGCTCACGCTCCCTGACCATCATATGTAATACCATCCCGAGGCTCTTTCTGCTCAAGGCATCAGTCATCACATTAGCCTTTCCTGGGTGGTACAATTTTCACAAATCAAAATCTCTCAGAAGCTCTGACCCACTATGTATTCTCATATTCGCCTCTTTCTATGAAAACAGATACTTGGGACTTTTATGATCAGTGCATATCCACAATTTCTCATCGTGTACATAATAGTACCATATCCTCAGTACAAGTACTATCGCTGCCAACTTAAAATCATGGGTCAGATAGTTTATTTCATAATCCTTGAGTTGTCTAACTCCAAAAATTGACTATCTTCCCATTATACATCAATACACAACTCCTTCATAATTTTGAGGTATCCATACTCACTAAGAACCTCTTGAGCTGTTGGGTATGGTGAAATTAATCACGGTGGTCAGTTCATACTTCATTACACCGAAATTCATGTCACATCTATCATCTTATTTATCATCTCATTTAAAGATCATGTTTTCTTAGTTAAACGTGTCAACCAAGTAGACCATATTGAGAACTCGCAACAACCCATTTGTAAAGCCATTTTTTCCAATTGTTGCTTATAATTTGCCATAGACTTTAACTACACCCAACATATCATCGTTAATGATGATTACAAATCGGTCCAATCCTTGATTATTTACGCATAAGCGTATAAGATCCTTCAAAATCGCTTACGTTTTCAGGTACTAACCTGCGTCATTTCCTTTTCTTATCTCAACGGCTCTTATTAAATTTTACTATGTTAACCTTTATGATTTGTCGAATTTTAATATTCTTATGCCTTAGTAAAGGTATCCTAATGCTAAAGGTATTTATTACGACGATCGATTTCACATTATAGGTTATATATATACTTTTAGACGCTGTCAAGTCTTCAGGCGGGGAGGTATTTTGAAATACCTTTATTAACCTTCAGACTTAACCACATATACTTTATATACCAGTCCATGTGGTTACAATTTGTATTCGCTACTAATTGCTTTAATCCTAATGACTTCATATACGCACTCTTACTCCAATACATCTTGTATTCAGAATTAAGCATATCTCATCTTAAAGATTATCTCCTTAGTGTATCTATTATAACGAAACTCTTGTCATTATTCATTTCGTGAGTACAATCCTTTACTCCTTTAATTTCAACTGTTACACCCCTTTTTGTCACTTAAAATCTCTATATCTATATTCCGTTAATTAATCCTCCTCTATTGGGGTACTCATTTATTAGTATTGTGCCCAATGATGTAGGCATTCATGCCTTTTACTCACTTATATGCGAATGAAGGCGGTATGAATAAATGTGTGGCACCAGGATCAATGAACATATGTACTTCATTATTCATAACAAGTGTGGTATCTTACACCACATCCATGAAACATCAATAGTGTCCTGGTCCAAGACATCCTCTCGCCTTCGTCCAACAACCTACTTTCCTTTTTCTTTTCGGCTATGGCCTCCCTTTTCGTTGCAGCTATACCAACGAAGTTTTTCTCTGTCTCTTTACTTTTCTATGGGGCGATCTCGCCCAACTCTGTGCAATTAATATCAATGGTCCGTCTTACCACACTTAACGGCCATTTTCATCAATACAGTGTATGTATAGACCCTCTTTCCGTGGTATCCACCACACATCTCACACTGCTTACAGTGCTTACACTGCTACGCTGCTTCGTAGCAGGTCGGGGTGCTCCAATTACAATGCCCCTCAACAGTGTCAAAATTGGATGCACTGGGGCCTTACCAATCATCTTACTCCATAACTCATCAAATTAAATCTTTTACCAATTACCATCTTTCCATTTTAACATCTCTGTCATTTCTCGATTCTCTTTTCTGTCTCTATTTTGGCTTTTACTACTTTTCCCAATCTCAGAGGCGTGCAATTCATGTTCTTATTTACCCAACTGTAAATCTGCGCACTGCCTCGGTATAGGTAATATCTCACGGGCCAATCGGACTCTAATTGAAAATCTGAGCCCTTTCATAAACTTTTAGACATCTCGACTGTCATTGTTCATAGTGTCGAGGTAATATCTGCCCAAGAATATAACCGAGTTTCATACTCATAAATTATACTCTTCAATAAATCAAATCCTCTGGGTCAGAGTAAGGACTTTTATCCATAATTTCCTTTAAATCATGTTCGGGATATCCTATCACCGGAATACATCCATAAACATTTCTCACGTCAGCTCTGGATGTTTAACACTTAAGATGGGTCGAGCGGGTTTCCACCAATGCTCCGCTGCGCCCTCATATCTCATACATAACCTGAGCAATTAGCTCCTCACAATAATCTCCACACTCCGCTCCAATCTCGCGAAGCGTGTCTCAATACTATCTGATCACTCTGTCGGACTCTGAGAGGCATGCTCAACATTAACCTCTATTTCAATCTCATCCTGATTCTCACAGGTCAACTCAGCACGACTTAGCAGACTCAGGTCTACCTCTACGACCTCTGCCTCGTGCACTATCTCATCTAACGCGACTCATATTAGGCATTCCTGCATTTTCAACCATTTCTTAGTCAAAACTCATCTCGATATACACTATTGTATCTAACCAAGCACAGTAACACGGGGATGTAATTCCTAATTACTGACACTGACACACATCAGACCAATTTCGGCTCTGATACCACCTTTATATGTCACGACCCAAACTACCCAAAAATCAGAGTTAATTTTTTTGCGTTTTGTTATTTTCTTTCATTGCTTATTTGTCCTCTGATCGTGACCACACTCCACTAACAAATTGGGCTGTGCGTCAATGCCAGTCCCACCATACATTTACCATATAACTTAATTCTTAATCAGTCATTTATAAAATGTCTACAATATTTATACATCCCCTAGAGACACTTACAAACATGTTACTGTGCTATGCTTATTTAGATACAATTTGTACAAGTGTATATACCTTGAATGATGGGCAACAGCGGATATCCGGAATGCAGTACTAAGTCGTCTCAACGTCTACTGGAGATTATCTGTGGGAGAAAATGAAAGGGCTGAGCACATCAAGCTCAGTAAGGCAATCCTACGAACAAGTAGGTAACCATACTACCTACATGAACGTAGTGCCATGCATAAACCACCCTTTCTCCACACATTTTAAAACAGATGATATGAGTTATGATGTTATGTAAAACACATTTGCACGAAAAATTCAACATGCAATTATATTCAAAATCATATCTTTCTCGTTTAAAATTTCACAGTAAAGTCAGGACTCGACCCCTCCTTTGGGTGATCCTGACTCACACAAAAATCATGAAAATCCGTTCACATCACATATGGGTTTAAAAAGCATGGAAATAACCATCATGCACATTTAATTTAAAACCCGATTTGATCTCATCAAAATCGTCGACATGCGAGATTAGGCAACATCTGTATATCGGCAATAACCAGGGCTATGGCCATGTGTGTCCTCGTGAGTCCCTCTAGCTACACGAATCTTAGTGTACGAGGTCTCACCCTGATCGGGAACCGCCTGGGAGGTGGGTCAATCCAACCCGTCAGTCTTATCCGATCCCACGCATCCGAAGATGCCGTATCCGAAGATACCCCGTATCACAAAGATACCGTATCCGAAGATACCCCGTATCACAAAGATACCGTATCCGAAGATACCCGTATCACAAAGATACCGTATCCGAAGATACCCCGTATCACAAAGATACCGTATCCGAAGATACCCGTATCACAAAGATACCGTATCCGAAGATACCCCACGGTACATCGTACTCCATGCTACTTGCACGGTACATCGTACTCCATGGACCCATATCACTCTAGGTACTCCAGCCCAAATGGCCTGCTTCCCACAGAGAGGTTTGTTTCTCAATACTCATTCCATGTCTCAAAACGCATGTGCGAGCCTATTAAATCGGTGACATACAGTCTACCCGATGCTCCAAGCACGGCTCATCGCATGTTCTCATAAAATCAGTGCGAGCGATGCTCAGCACTCTCATCAAATCAAGTAAAATCAGCAAAGCCCGCTTTACATCCCCACAAGGCCGCCAACCTCATCCCTCACTCTCACCCCACTTAAGAGGTCTTTTGAGCCTGTTGGGCCTTTTGGCTAACTCCAAGGGCAGACAGCGCTACTCCACAAATCCAGTAAAACTAGTGCGAGCTAGGCTCTAGCACTCTGTATATAAATCACATGAAAATCTTATAAAATCTAGTGCGAGTTAAACTCCAGCACCCTGTCACGAAAATCATGTAAATTCTGGTGCGAGTTAGACTCTAGCACCGTGTCACGAACAAGCATGTGAAATCTGGTGCGAGTTATACTCTAGCACCTATGCATGTAAAACTCTAGTGCGAGCTCTCGCTCCAGCACTAATGCATGCATCACACAAATCAAACATCGTGCGAGCTGAGCTCTAGCACGTCACATATCAATAAAAACACGTAGGCGGCTCTGTTTCCTCAAAACAGTTTTCAAAATAATTTCATCGTTGAAAGTATGCAATGCTGTGCATTTTCTTTCAAGGTTAGCCAGCCTACTCATGCATGCATTAAAATGTCTCCAGAACAAGCAGGAACCTCTTGTTCTTGCTCCTCCCAATTTTCCTAAATTCGTAAATTTTACCCTTAACAAGGGTATTTTGGTAATCTGTCCATTCGGGGCACTAAAATTATTATTTGACCTCTAGACCCTTCAGATAATTTTTAAAGACTGCAATGAACTTAAAATTGCGTAAAGTTTACCTCTAGCAGTCCGTAGAATTCCCTTACCTTATTTTCCTGTCGAGTCTGACCTTTCCACTGATGTCACGTCGCGCAGTCCGATCTGCTCTCAATCCAATGCCCGAAACTGCGTATCAATATTCCTTAGGTCAGATAACATACAATTTAATTGTATTTCCTATTTTCTGGGCTTAATTTAAATCATTGGGCCCGTTTACCCCTATTGGGCCCGATTGCACCTTAATGGGCCTTAATCGGCCTTAAGCCCGTTTTCCACTTAATTTTCACTTTATCGAGGCCTATTGGGTTCACTGGGCCCACCAACAATTTATTGGGCCTCGTTCTAACTCTCGAATAGCTAAATTTATTATTTACGACAATTTATCTAAATTTCCATAATTTAATTCAATTTATGCGAAATTTAAATTCATATCACGCATAACGATGTAAATTGTCGTAAATAAGGGTCACTTACCCGAGATTCCATGCTAGTACGAAATTTGAGGCTATCTCGAGCACTCTTTGGATGCCAATTGTCGAGCTACACAATTTCATGAATTTTCGGGTAAATTTCCAGTCGAATAATAATTAAATAAATTATTCCCAAATTTAAATCGGTCAATTTTGACCTCTTACCGACTTACCCGAAGCTCGATTGCATCACTGAAATTTTTTGTAAGACCCGAATTTAATTAAAATATGAAATGAATGAGTATTCGTGAAGGGAAGTCGGGTTAAATTAATCCCGAACACGTGTAAGGGTCAAATGGTCAAAAGACCGAAGGTCGGTATAATTTCGATAAGGAAATTTAATTAAAAATATGGATTTAAGAAATTTTGGTCAATAAAGGTGAAATAAATTTATTTCGGGTTAAATTGATCAAGATATTAATTTATTGGAATTAATCGGGATTAATCAAGATTTTTAGTTCAGAAAAATAATCCCGAAAATAATCGAAAAATATATCGAAAAGTCATTCGGGACAATATCCCAAAAATACGAAGAAATTATACCCGAAAAGAGGTTAAAATATAATAAATAAATTGAATAAAAATTAAATAAAAGAATTTAGAATTAAATAATAATTTTAAGGATATTTTAAGAGATATTTGGGTATTTTTTTAATATATTTTAATGATTAAAATATAATATAAATAAATATAAAAAAATAAATTAAAGAATTGGAAAAAAAAATCTGAAAACGCGAAAAAACACGAAAGGAGAGAAACGGAAACCAGCCGACCGAGGAGCCTCACGATCGGCGACCGGTGGCGATAGGCAAGGCCGGCGAAAGGAAGCTCGACGAGGATCGAGCCACCACCGGCCCCATAGAGGCCCGAACGCCGGCGAAAACGAGGAAAGCCGAAACCGAGAGGGGGAGAGAGAATCGTCGATGATCGGCGCGATTCAGGCCAGACCGACCCCAGCCGAAGCTTCCCCAGGCGCAGGCGAGCTTGTTGGTGGCGGCCCCGACCGGCGAAACTGCCGGCAAACGTCGGAAACGGCGGAAGAAGAAATGGGTACCGACGGCGAAGAGGAGAACAGCCAGACCGATGACTTTTTCGGCGGCCTTGGGCGTAGCCGAGGCCAGATTTGAGCTGCGGACAACCTCACGGAGCTGCTGGCGGTGGAAGCCGGCAGAGAACCGGCCGGCAAGGCCTTGAGCGGCGGTGAACCGGCTGAACCGGAGTGAACCGGCGGGTCTGAACCGGTCCGAACCGGACTGAACCGGTTCAGCCAAAAAGAGAGGAAAAAAGGGAGAAAAAGGGAAAAAGAAAAAGAGAAAAAATTGGGGAGAAATCCCGACGATGCAATTTAGCTACGGGTAAGTCAATAGTGGTCGAAATTGACCCGATTTAAATTTCAGAATATTTAATTTAATTAATTTTGGGCTGAAAACTTACCCGAAAAAATTGTGGAATTGTGTAGCTCGACGATTGGCATCAAACGAGAGCTTGAGACAGCCTCAATTTACGTACTAGCATGGAATCTCGGGTAAGTGATCCTTATTTATGACAATTTACATCGTTATGCGTGATATGAATTTAAATTCTGCATAAATTGAATTAAATTATGGAAATTTAGATAAATTGTCGTAAATATTAAATTTAGCTATTCGAGAGTTAGAACGAGGCCCAATAAATTGTTGAGGGACCCAATGAGCCCAATAGGCCTCGATAAAGTGAAAATTAAGTGAAAAACGGGCTTAAGGTCGATTAAGGCCTATTAAGGTGCAATCGGGCCCAATAGGGGTAAACGGGCCCAATGATTTAAATTAAGCCCATAAAATAGGAAATACAATTAAATTGTATATTATCTGACCTGAGGAATATTTATACGCAGTTCCGGAGGTTTGATTGGGAGCATATCGGACTGCGCGACGAGACAACAGGGGAAAAGGAAAGGTCAGACTCTACAGAAAAATAAGGTAAGGGAATTCTACGGACTGCTAGAGGTAAACTTTACGCAATTTTAAGTTCATATGCAGTCTTTAAAAATTATCTGAAGGGTCTAGAGGTCAAATAATAATTTTAGTGCCCCAAATGGGCAAATTACCAAAATACCCTTGTTAAGGGTAAAATTTACAAATTTAGGAAAAATTGGGAGGAGCAAGAACAAGAGGTTCCTGCTCATTCTGGAGGTGTTTTGACGCATGCATGAGTAGGCTGGCTAACCTTGAAAGAAAATGCACAGCATTGCATACTTTTAACGATATAGTTGTTTTGAAAACTGTTTTGAGGAAACAGAGCCGCCTACGTGTTTTTATTTACATGTGACGTGCTAGAGCTCAGCTCGCACGATGTTTGATTTGTGTGATGCATGCATTAGTGCTGGAGCGAGAGCTCGCACTAGAGTTTTACATGCATAGGTGCTAGAGTATAACTCGCACCAGATTTCACATGCTTGTTCGTGACACGGTGCTAGAGTCTAACTCGCACCAGATTTTACATGATTTTCGTGACAGGGTGCTGGAGTTTAACTCGAACCAGATTTTATAAGATCTTCATGTGATTTATATATAGAGTACTAGAGCCTAGCTCGCACTAGTTTTACTTGATTTGATGAGAGTGCTGAGCATTGCTCGCACCGATTTTATGAGAACATGCGATAAGCCGTGCTTGGAGCATCGGGTAGACTGTGTGTCACCGATTAAATAGGCCCGCACGTGCGTTTTGAGACATGGCATGTTAAAACAACCTGATGAGCCCGAACGAGGGATAAGGGTTAGAGAAACAACCTGATGAGCCCGAACGAGGGATAAGGGTTAGAGAAACAACCTGATGAGCCCGAACGAGAGATAAGGGTTAGAGAAACAACCTGATGAGCCCGAACGAAGGATAAGGGTTGGAGATCCACCTGATGAGCCCGAACGAGGGATAAGGGTTGGAGGTCTAGCTGATGAGCCCGAACAAGGGATAAGGCTGGGGGTCCACGGAGTACGATGTACCGTGCAAGTAGCATGGAGTACGATGTAGCGTGAAAGTAGCATGGAGTATGATGTACCGTGTGGTATCTTTGTGATACGTTGGTATCTTTGTGATACGTTGGCATCTTCAGATGCATGGGATCGGATAAGACCGACGAGATGGAGTGACCCACCTCCCGGACGGTACCCGATCAGGGTGAGACCCTGCACACTAGGATCCGTGTAGCAGAGGGGCTCACAAGGACACATATGGCCATAGTCCTGGTTATTTGCCGATATACAGACGTTGCCTAGTCTCGCATGTTGATCTTGACGATGATTGAAACTGGGTTTTAAATTAAATGTGTATGATGGTTAATTCCATGCTTTTTAAACCCATATGTGATGTAAACGAATTTTCATGATTTTGTGTGAGTCAGGATCACCCGAAGGAGGGGTCGAGTCCTGACTTTACTGTGAAATTTTAAACGAGAAAGATATGATTTTGAATATAATTGCATGTTGAATTTTCCGTGCAAATGTGTTTTACATAACATCATAACTCATATCATTTGTTTTAAAATGTGTGGAGAAAGGGTGGTTTATACATGGCACTACGTTCATGTAGGTAGTATGGTTACCTACTTGTTCGTAGGATTGCCTTACTGAGCTTGATGTGCTCACCCCTTTCATTTTCTCCCACAGATAATCTCCAGTAGACGTTGAGGCGACTCAGTACTGCATTCCGGATATCCGCTGCTGCCCATCATTCAAGGTATATACACTTGTACAAATTGTATCTAAATAAGCATAGCACAGTAACATGTTTGTAAGTGTCTCTAGGGGATGTATAAATATTGTAGACATTTTATAAATGACTGAGAAAGAATTAAGTTATATGGTAAATGTATGGTGGGACTGGCATTGACGCACAGCCCAATTATTAGTGGAGTGTGGTCACGATTCGAGGACAGGTAAGAATTTAAGTAAATAAACAAAACGCGAAAAATTAACTCTGATTTTTGGGTAGTTTGGGTCGTGACATTTTTTCCCGATTTTTCCTCTTTTTCTTTTCTTTTCTTTCCTTTTTCCTTCCTTTTCCTTTCTTTTCTTTCCTCTTTCCTTCCTTTTCCTTTCTTTTCTTTCCTATTTCCTTTCGGCCAAACGGTGCCGTTTACTGCCAATTGTCGTCGCCGGCGTTTCCGACGGTTTCACCGGCCAAGACCGGTCTCAAAAGAACCGGCTTCTTCCCCTGAGTGCGTCGGTAGCCTCCGTTTCAGCCCAGATGCGATGATTCGTCGGGAATCGGCCCGTTTCTCCGTCGGTCTTCCTTCGCTCCGATCGGCCTGCTCCGGCCACCAGGCGGCGTGATTCCGGTGCCCACGTGCTCGTCGGTCTCTCCTCTTCCTCCTGGTAGCTTCGTCGGAGCCCGTCGGTCGTCGGTGTGCTGGAATCGACGGTGAGGGTCGCGGGTCACTTTCGGTTTCCTGGTTTCGGGTTCTCCCGAGCCTTTCTCTCTCCTCTCTTTTTTTTTCAGATTCTTTTCTTTCTTTTTTTTTTTATTATTATTATTATTATTTATTTAATTATTTCCCTATTCATTAAAATACTCCATAAAATCCAAAATATCTACACTTATATTATTTTTATTCTAATTTAATTTATTTAATTTAAATTTAATTTATTAAATATATTTTTCTCCAAATTTTCGATATTATTCCTTCGCGCTTTTAGAGATATCGTTCCGGTAATTTTTCGGTATTTTTAAAATTTCCAAATCTTGATCAATTGACCCAAATTGTATAATTTCCTCATTATCGATCAAGATATCTTACATCCTTATTTTAAATTAAAATTTTCTTATCGCCTTAATACCGGGTTTTGGTATTTTTACCATTTTACCCCTGCTCTTGTTTCGAAAATCAATTTTACCTGACCTTCCTTCATACATCCCCCATCTTTTCTTATTTAATTTTCGTATTTTAATTAAATTCGAGTCTTACATTAGTATTAATTAATAATTTTTAAAGTCAATATTTAATAAATAATTGAAAAATGTTTAATAATTAGCTTAAATTAGTATAGTTTTTTAGTAGTTAATTTTTTAATTAGTATAATTAATACAAATTTTTAAGGAGTTAGTTTTAATTAATAAATTTTTAAGTAAATATTTAATAATTATAAACAAAATGTTTTGTAATTAGCTTAAATTAGTATAATTTTTTAGTAGTTACTTTTTTATTAGTATAATTTTTTAATTAGTATAATTACTACAAATTTTTTAAGAATTAGTATTAATTAATAATTTTTAAAGTCAATATTTAATAAATAATTGAAAAATGTTTAATAATTAGCTTAAATTAGTATAGTTTTTTAGTAGTTAATTTTTTAATTAGTATAATTAATACAAATTTTTAAGGAGTTAGTTTTAATTAATAAATTTTTAAGTAAATATTTAATAATTATAAACAAAATGTTTTGTAATTAGCTTAAATTAGTATAATTTTTTAGTAGTTAATTTTTTAATTAGTATAATTTTTTAATTAGTATAATTAATACAAATTTTTAAAGAATTAGTATTAATTAATAATTTTTAAAGTCAATATTTAATAAATAATTAAAAAATGTTTAATAATTAGCTTAAATTAGTATAGTTTTTTAGTAGTTAATTTTTTAATTAGTATAATTAATACAAATTTTTAAGGAGTTAGTTTTAATTAATAAATTTTTAAGTAAATATTTAATAATTATAACCAAAATGTTATGTAATTAGCTTAAATGTTTAGTAATTATCTCAATTTGGGTAAAATTAACATTGTTAATATAAATTTTTCAGTAGATTTTTTAATTGTCAAATTTAAGGTATTAATATTTAAAAATATAGCACTAAATATTATTATAACTTAAGAGAAAAATAATACTTATATTGAATTTTGATAGTGAGCAATTAATATTAAATTTTCAATGTAATACAATATTATAATAAAATATAAAAAATTAATGGTTCAAATTCAATTATTTTTTGATAAATTGAATTTAGTTTTCATTTATGTATGAAGAATATAATATTTTTTATTCATGTTTATAATTACTTATTTTATAGAAAAAATCAAGCATGCCACCACATGAGGAGTTTCCAAGTAAAGGAGTAGAAGGCGCACCGAGTGATGACATCGGTTGGCATTTCGGAATACCTGTACCAAATGCAAAAGGAATTGTGTCGTGTAAACTTTGTGGGAAAGTTGTAAAAGGAGGAATAACACGCTTCAAGGAGCATATTGCTCATAAGACTAGCAATGTCGCACCATGCCCCAACGTTACCGGTTAGTTATAAATATTATTATTAATTTCTCAATTAAGATTATAAAATTACATTAACATGTACAACTAATTTTTTTTTTCTTAACTATATTATTAATAGGCACTGTTAGAGAAAGTATGATGAAACTCCTTCAACAAAGTAAATCAAAGAAATTTGATAACAAAAGGAGAAAAGATGAATTCTTATCACAATTAAGAGGAGAGGATTATGATTATGAAGAGTTCATGGACGAAGAGAATGCTACAAGACAAGCTATGCGAGATAGTGTCCAATCACAACGTGAATGGCATATGAAGCAAGAATTTAGGCAAAGAACTGGTAGTTTCAGTAATACTTATGAAGAGGGACGAAGCTCTCACGGCTCAGTTAGTGACTATTTTGATAAAAAAATAAAGAAATCCTTTCCAACTGACTCGAAATTTTCATTAAGGGGAGCCATACCCAAATTGGTTAGAAGCAAGAGTGCAAAGCAACCAAAAGTAAATGATTCTTTTTTAAAGACATTGAGAAAGAAATTAGGTGAATCAGTATCTAAATTTTTGATATATGATCGACTCCCTTTTCAGTTAGCAAACTCTCCATGGTTGCACAATTTAGTTTCTGTAGCAGCAGAAATTGGGCAACATGTCAAACTCCTAACACCTTATGAGGTTTCTGATGTGTATTTGGAGTCAGAGTATAGATAAGTGAAAGAATGGGTTAATGGATTAAAGGTTCATTGGAGTGAATTAGGTGCTACACTGATGTGTGATGGTTGGACAAACAGTTTGAACCAAATGCATATAATTAATTTTCTCGTTTATTGTAGTAAAGGGACCATTTTTTGGAAATCTGTGGATGTCTCTAGTGCTCGTACTAGAGATACTAAATTTTACTACAAGCTATTGGATCATGCTGTAGAAGAGATTGGAGAAGAATACATTGTCCAAATAGTCACTGACAATGAGGCAGCACTTAAGGCTGCTGAAAAAAATTAATGGAAAAAAGGAAACATCTGTACTGGACGGCCTGTTCAGCTCATTGCTTAGATTTATGTCTTAAAGATATTAGCAAAAAATCAAGTGTGGAAAAAGTTTTGGACGAGGCGAAGAAAGTGACGTGTTTCATATACAATCACATATGGACGGTTGATTTAATGAAAAAATATACTCAACGAAGACAAATACTTCGTCCTGGTCTTACCCGATTTGCCACCCATTTCATCCAACTACAGGAGATAATAAAACACAAACAAGGTTTAAGAGAAATGTTCAGTTCAAAGGTTAGTACTTAGTAATTGTTTTTTAGTTTTTAAATCTAACAATTTTTTTGTGATATCTTATTTATATTACTTTAAAATTTTATTCATGAATATATAGGAGTTCAAAGAGTCAAAATGGGGACAACAAAAGTCGGGGGCCTGCCTATGAAGCCAAAAAAATTGTTTTAGGAAAAGAATTTTGGCGAAGAGCACGTGACATAACAAAAGTTTATGAGCCTTTGGTAAAGGTATAGCGGCTTGTGGATAGTGATGAGAAACCAACCATGGGCTTTATTTATGAGGCTGTGGATAGAGCTAAACGGGCAATTCAGGCAGATTGTCTATACTGTCACGACCCAAACTACCCAAAAATCAGAGTTAATTTTTCGCGTTTTTATTATTTTCTTACTTAAATTCTCACCTGTCCTCGAATCGTGACCAACACTCCACTTAATAATTGGGTTGTGCGTCAATGCCAGTCCCACCATACATCTACCCTAGTACTTATTTCTTCTCCAGTCATTCATAATTGTTATATTATTTATACATCCCCTAAAGTCACTCACAAACATGTTACTGTGCTATGCTTATGTAGATACAATAAGTACAAGTGTATATACCTTATGTTGATGGACAGCAGCGGATATCCAGAATGCAGTTCTGAGTCGTCGCAACTTCAACTGGAGATTATCTGTGGGAGAAAATGAAAGGGGTGAGCACATCAAGCTCAGTAAGGCAATCCTACGAACAAGTAGGTAACCATACTACCTACATGAACGTAGTGCCATGCATAAACCACCCTTTCTCCACACATTTTAAAACAATGATATGCGCTATGATGTTATGTAAAACATATTTGCACGGAAAATCAACATGCAATTATTTCAAATCCTTTCTTTCTCAATTAAGATTTTCACAATAAAGTCAGGACTCGACCCCTCCTGCGGGTGATCCTGACTCAAACAAAACCATGAAAACGGTTTACATTCACGTGGGTTTGAAAAGCATGGAAATACACATCATGCACATTTAATTAAAAACCCAGTTTTAAATCATCGAAATCGTCGACATGCGAGACGAGGCAATATTTGTATAACGGTAATAACCAGGACTGGCCAATATGTCCTCGTGAGTCCCTCTAGCTACACGGATCCCAGTGTGCGAGGTCTCACCCTGATCGGGAACCGCCCGGGAGGTGGGTCAATCCAACCCGTCAGTCTTATCCGATCCCATGCATCCGAAGATGCTAACGTATCACAAAGATACCAACGTATCACACAGATACCACACGGTACATCGTACTCCATGCTACTTGCACGGTACATCGTACTCCGTGGACCCACAGCCTTATCCCTCGTTCGGGCTCATCAGCTGGATCTCCAACCCTTATCCCTCGTTCGGGCTCATCAGGTGGATCTCTAACCCTTATCCCTCGTTCGGGCTCATCAGGTTGTTTCTCTAACCCTTATCCCTCGTTCGGGCTCATCAGGTTATTTTTTTAACATGCCATGTCTCAAAACGCACGTGCGAGCCTATTTAATCGGTGACACACAGTCTACCCGATGCTCCAAGCATGGCTTATCGTATGATCTCTGAAAAGTAGTGCGAGCGGTGCTCTAACACTGTCAGTAAATCAAATAAGACTAGTGCGAGCTAAGCTCAAGCACTCTGTATGTAAATCATGTGAAAATCGGGTGCGAGTTAGACTCTAACACCTTGTCACGAAGATTATGTAAAATCTGGTGCGAGTTAGACTCTAGCACCGTGTCATGAAAAGCAAATGAAATCTGGTGCGAGTTATACTCTAGCACCTATGCATGTAAAACTCTAGTGCGAGCTCTCGCTCCAGCACTAATGCATGCATCACACAAATCAAACATCGTGCGAGCTGAGCTCTAGCACGTCACATGTAAGTAAAAACATGTAGGCGGCTCGGTTATTTCCAAATAGTTTTCACAGAAATCACATCAATTAAGATATGCAATGCTATGCATTTTTCTTTAAAAGTGAGCCAGCCTACTCATGCATGTGTTGAAATACCTCCAGAACGAGCAGGAACCTCTTGTCCTTGCTCCTCCCAATTTTTCCTAAATTTTTAGATTTTACCCTTAACAAGGGTATTTTAGTAATTTTGCCCATACGGGGCACTAAAATTGTTCTTCGACCTCTAGACCCTTCAATTAATTTTAAAGGACTGCATATGAATTTAAAATTGCGTACTGTTACCTCTAGCAGTCCGCAGAATTCCCTTACCTCGATTCTCGTCGAGTCTGACCTTTTTCTTTTCCATTGTCATCTCGTCGCGCAGTCCGATATGCTCCCAATCAAATGCCCGGAACTGCGTATTAACATTCCTCAGGTCAGATAACATATAATTTAATTGTACTTAATCTTTTCTGGGCTTAATTTAAATCGCTGGGCCCATTTACCCCTATTGGGCCCGATTGCACATTAATGGGCCTTAATCGGCCTTAAGCCCGTTTTCCACTTAATTTTTACTTTATCGAGGCCTATTGGGCTCACTGGGCCCACCAATAATTTATCGGGCCTCGTTCTAATTCTCGAATAGCTAACTTAAATATTTACGACGATTAATCTAAATTTCCATAATTTAATTCAATTTATGCGGAATTAAATCAATATCACGCATAACGAGAAAATTGTCGTAAATAGGGATCACTTACCCGAGATTCCATGCTAGTCCGCAAATCGAGGCTGTCTCGAGCCCTCGGTGGATGCCAATCGTCGAGCTACACAATTAATTACATTTTCGGGTAAACTTTTCGGTCGAAATTTAATTAAATAAAATATTCCAAATTTAAATCGGGTCAATTTGACCGCTTATCGACTTACCCGAAGCTCGATTGCATCACCAAAATTTTCCCCAATTTTTTTCTCTTTTTCTTTTTCCCTTTTTCTTCCTTTTTTCCCCTCTTTTTGGCTGAACCGGTCCGGTCCGGTTCAACCCGGTTCGGACCGCCTGTTCGGTCTGGTCCGGTTCGGTTCAGTTTTGGCCGGTTCAGGCCGGTTCGGCCGGTTCAATCCTCCTTTGGTCGTGCCGGCGCCGTCCGGCCGGTTCTCCGGCCGATTCCGGTGCCAATCGGCGCGCAATCACATGGGCTTCCATAATCGGGCCTCGGCTGGGGTCGAATCAGCCCCATCGCCGGCGAATCACCTCTTCTCCCCCGCGGCTGTTTCCTCCCGATCCGGCGGATTCTGGCGGCTTCGTCGGCCGGTATTGGTCTCAAAAGGACCGGCTCCTCCTCCTGATCACACCGGTACCCGCCGTTCGCCTCCAGCTGCCGTGGATCGCCGGTACCGACCCCATTTTTCCCGCGACCTTTTCTTCCTCCGTTCGGCTTCCTCCGACGTCGGTAAGCTGCACCGCCGGTACCATCGTGTTCGTCGGGCGTCGCTCTACGTTTTTCGACCTGCAGCTGGGACCATCGGTCGCCGGTGGCTCATCGGGCTCCTCGGGTTGCTCGGCTCCGTTTCTCTGCTTCGGTTTCTCTCTCCCCGATAACTTTTCTCTCTCTCTTTTTTTTTTGTTTCAATTCTTTTTTTTTTGTTTTATTAATTTTATTAATTTTATTTTTATTTATTTTAATTATTTTACTATTCCTTAAAATACTCCAAAAAAAATCCCAAATATCTACAAAATTATTATTTTTATTTTAATTCAATTTATTTAATTTAATTTAATTTATTAATTATATTTTTCTCTAAATTTTCGATATTATTTCTTCACGCTTTTCGAGATACCGTTCCGGTAAATTTTCGGTATTTTTAAAATTTCCGAATCTTGATCAATTTAATCCAGAATAATTAGATTTCATCTTTATTGACCAAGATTTCTTAAATTCATATTTTTAATTAAATTTTCTTATCGAAATTATACCGACCTTTGGTCTTTTGACCATTTTGCCCTTACACGTGTTCGGGATTTATTTAACCCGACTTCCTTCATACTTTCCCCATCTTTTCTTATTTAATTTCCGTATTTTAATTAAATTCGGGTCTTACATATACTCTGCTGATTATGAAAAGATTATTGACAACAGATGGATCTTCATGCATTCTGACTTGCATTCAGCTGGTAAGTAGACTAAAAATGTGGATGGTAATTAAAAACATTTTTATGTTTTATCATTATGTTTAAATTAGTTATATATT
Source organism: Firmiana major (assembly GCA_033439115.1). Lineage (NCBI taxonomy): Eukaryota > Viridiplantae > Streptophyta > Magnoliopsida > Malvales > Malvaceae > Firmiana > Firmiana major. The sequence goes on along the minus strand of CM065908.1, from coordinate 9,161,116 downwards.
TATTTTTATTACTTTTAGATAATATTGTTCTGAATTATTTTTAGGTTACTATCTTAATCCTCAATTTCAATTTGGTGTGGAGCATTCTGAAAGTGTGTTAAGAGAAACATTACAAGGGACAAAAGCAGTAATAGAAAGATTAGAACCTTCTATTGATACTCAAATCAGGATGATTAACCAGGTTAGTGTTTAATATTGTTTTATACTCTAAAATTTACTTCGTATATTAGAAATAGAATTACTTTTTGTATTTATTTATTTGATAAATTATATTTTTTATCAATATAGTTGATATTATTTCGACAAAAAAATGAGACATTCGGTACACCTCAGGCACAGAGAGCTTGGAAGCAAATGAATCCAGGTAAACAGTTAATTTATTAAAATTTATTTAATATTATTTAATTATTTTGGATGTTAAATTTATTTTAAATAATTTTATACAGCTGAATGGTGGATGATATATGGCACATGTGTTCCTGAATTACAAAAATTAGCAATTAAAGTGCTTAGTCAAACAACTTCTGCATCAAATTGTGAAAGAAATTGGAGCACATTTAGCTATATACACACTAAGGCCAGAAATAAATTGAAATATAAAAGACTTCAGAAGTTAGTATATACTTCTTATAATATGAGGCTATGGATGAGACATCAAAAAAGAATGAGTCCTGATGAGATAAACGATAGTTTCAATCCTATTAGCCTTGATCATATATTTGAAGACGAAGATCCACTTTCAGAATGGTTGCAAGAGAGAGAAAGACCTTTGTTAGATGGTCAAAATTCTGATTGGTTGCCTGCAGATAATTCTGATGATGAAATGAACTATGAACAGTCACATCAATCGGAAGAAAACGTACATCAGTCAAGTACAAATCCGACAGCAACTCAGAATGATGATGACGAGGGTTCAACTCCATCTGATACTGGTAATGGTGGTGGTGATGGTGATAGTGGTGGTGATCGTGGTGATCATAGTAGTAGTACTGATTATAGTGGTGGTGCAAGAGAAAATAGACCTTTCAGTCCACTTGGAGGAGAATATGGGCTTGCTGCAACTGGTGGATTATTCATTGATATGTCAGATTATGGAGTAAATCCATCTTTTAGATCTAGTGGGGATGGAAGTCAAGATAGAGCTCGATCAAAGGGAAAAGCCAAGAAGCACTAACATGATACTTCTGGAGGCTCTTCGTCTAGAATGTCAAGTTCTACTAATGAATCATTTGGTACTCAAGATCATTATCCATCGAGACCATCTTTACATTTTCAACCTCCTTACGGTTATTATCCCCCACCACAAGGTTATTATCCACCTCAACCATTTCCTAATTATCCTATGCCTTATTATCCTCATATGTATCCACCGCCACAAATGTATCCACCTCAAATGTATCCACCCTCGCAAATGTATCAAGAACAAGGATATGGTTTGACTTTGGAACAGAGATCACAAAGACCAAATCAACGTGGCTCTGAAAGTGAAGAGGGAGAACATGATCTTCCTCATCATTCGACTATGTGGTAATATGTAAGATTTGAAATATATATAATTTTTATAGCGGATTGAATTTAATATGTTTTTATTGTGTTGATTATAAATTTTTGTAGAAATTCATATATAAGAGAAAAAAAAAAGAGAAATGTTGACATAATTAATTTATATTAAAAAAATGACAAAAATTTGGTGAAAGAATTCTTTAATGTTTTAGATGAAAAATAGTTATATTAATAAGAATTAATTTAGTAATTATTGATCTCCATTTTCTACTTTTGTTATTTTTCAATTATTATAAGTAATTTTATTAAATTATAATGTTTTATTCTAATAAAAAAATTATGACTAAATTTTTCACAAAAATATTAGATTTAAGATATCATAAATTATTTTAAAAATTATAAAATAAGATTAATTATGATTATAATTGCAAATATTGTATTTTAGGATAAGTTGTGCGAAAAAAAAAATCACGACCGCGATAGCCGTTATGACCGCGATGGTCTCCGTTATATCTGTAACTCGACAAACGCAACGCAACCGAAAATGAGGCCGCGGCTGCGTTTTAAATCCCTGGTGCCACCGCCTCTGCTGCAACCAGCCTAGCTTCGCTGCAACCCACCTGCTACGTGCCATGTCCCCTGCTGTGCTGTCCTTATCTATTGCACCGTCCACTGCACCACCACGCTGCTGCCCTTGTTGCGTCGTTTCTGTCTGCACCCTCTGCTACGGCCAGCCTCGCTGTGATCAGTCCAGCTTGGCCCTGCCCCGCTGCCACTCTTGCTGCTCTGCCCTGAGCACTACTGCACCGCCTGGCTTCATCGCATGTCCATGCTGCTTTGCCGTTGTAATCATCTTGCCCTGCACCGGTTTCGCCAAGCTGCACCCTTCACCGTGCTGCATTGTGCCGCTGCATGCTGTGTCCCCAAGATTCCAGCAAAAATCTCACTGCCCTGTTCTGGCTCCCAGAATCCTGTTCTTGTTGCTGCTGCATCCACTGTCATCATCACTAAGCTACTGCTTCACTTTCAGGCCGCCTGATATTTTCGGCTGCATAGTGGAGAAGAATGAAAGGTTAAAGAAAGAAGCTGAATAGAGAACCACTTGAAGAAGAGAAGACAGAACGTGAGCTGTGTAAAGGATGAAGAAAATGAAAGAGAGAAAAGAAAGGTAGCCTTCTTCATTTTATTTCACGTATTTTTATTATTTCATATATTTAATCTAATTTAAACAATGAATAAATTGAGATAATTAATAGGGATTATTTTTATTAATTAAAATTAGTAATAAAAATTTGAAATAAAAATTGAATAATAAAATATAAGAAATACATATTATATTATAAAATGTCTTCATAAAATCTCAAATAATATTATAAAAGTAAATTGAGATTATTCCGATATTAGAATTTTAAGGAGTTACGAATGGATGATTTGAAAATTTCTAAGTGAAATGTTTTCTTTAAATTTTGTCGGTATATTGGAAGATATAAGAAAAATTTTCAAATTTTCAAATTTATATTTATTTTCAAAATATAAAATATAGTAATATATAATATAATACATTATTAATAATAAATTAAGAATCAATGAAAATTATTTAGAGGATGAGATTTCAAAAAGTAACAAATGGTTGACATTTGAAAATCTTTAGGTACGAAATTCTCTTTATGTCTCGTTAGAATGATGGAAGACTAAAGAGAAATATTCAATATAAATAATTGGAATTTGTTCTCAAAATTAAAATAAATCAAATTTAAAATAAATAAAACAAAAATAAAATAAAAAGGAATTAAAATAAAATAAGAAGGAGAAATTAGAAATTAGGAAATAAATTAAGAAAGTTTCCATAAGATATTTAACAAATCCAACGTTGGAGTCTCTCTAAGAATATCGAATGGTACTACTTGGATACTCTTGAGGTGATGATAAATTTTAAGAAATTCTGTCAGATGATGGACAGTTTCTTTGAAAAATTTTCAATATTTAATTACTAGGAATAAAATAAAAGACGTCTTAATTAAAGATCATTCAAATAAAATCACTTTAAAGATAACATAAAGATTAGTTAGGTGCCCTTTTAGGATGGGCGTTGTAAGGATGTTGACACTTTCCTCAAATGTAACCGTACCTCTGAACCTTAAATTTGAGAAGTAAAACAATCATTGTCCTTAATTTGAATAGATAATCAATTACACTTTAATTTGAATGATTGGTGACGACTCCATAGAATCATGTCTAATGTTTAAGTCTAGGACTTAAATCATTATGACAGTACTGTAAGTGGCTTAGCTGTAACACCAAAAGCTTTAATAAATATTCTATAATAGCTAGTGAGATCTAAAAATCCCCTACTCTTTCGATGTCTTTGGCACAAGCCAATCCAATATACAAGAAATCTTAGTTGCATCCATAGCTATACCCTTAGCACTAATTATATGACCTAAGTATTCAACCTGAGTAGCACCAAATTCACATTTAGTCTACTTAAGAAACAACTTATGCTTCCATAGAATCTGAAACACATGGTGAAGATGCTCCAAGTGTGATTGCCAAGTAGGAAAATAAACCAAGGTGTCATCAAAGAAGACTAACACAAAGCTTCTTAAATATGGTTGAACCACCTGGTTCATTAAACTCTAAAAGGTTAATGGTGCACTGATGAGTCCAAAGGGCATTACAAGGAACTCATAATGATCTTCATGAGTTCTAAATGCAGTCTTATGCACATCTTCCCCCTTCATCTTTATCCGATAGTATCCTGACCTTAGATCCAGCAAAGAAAACAAGCTAGCTCTTGCTAATTCTTCTAACAACTTTTCCACTAAGGAAATTGAAAATTCATCATTGATTGTAAATTGGTTAAGTCGTCTATAATCAATGCTTAATCTCTATCTTTTTTTTCACAAGCATTATAGGAGAAGCAAAAAGGCTAGCTATCCTTTATCACTCCTGTGCTTTTCATCTCTTCAACAATTCTCTTTATCTTATTTTTGGGAATGTTGGGTATCTGTAAGGCCTTACTTTCACAACCTATATCTCATCCTTTAAAGGAATTTAGTGATCTTGACTCCTCTTTGATGGCAATCCAATTCGAGGGTCAAACAACACAGAGTACTTCTAAAGTAAATCACCTAATTTCTTATGATACTATGACAGTTGTTGTCCACCAACAATAGATATAAGTTGTCTTAACGTCCTTTTGGTGACCAAGATTGTAAAAGCTCTTTTGTTGGCCCATGTTGACATCTTAGACAATTGTCTCTCAGATGATACTTATACTATTCCTTTTTGCAGACAACTTTTTGGTTATCTACAAAAAATTTCATACTCAAGGTATGAAAATTCCAAATGATAGGACCAAGAGTTCTTAACCACTGTACACCAAAAACTATGTCACATCCTATCAAAGGCAGTGCAATAAAATTAGTAAACTGAGTTAGTCCTTGTACCTCCCATAACACTCTTTTGCAAATCACGTGAGTCTTTAAGTTATTACCATTGGCCACTGTAATTCTAATGCCAAGCATCACTCTCACAGGACAACTTAACCTCTTGACCATAATTTGGTCAATGAAGTTATGTATGCTTCCCTAATCAACCAAAATTATCAAGGGTTGATTCTTCACTCTATCTCTAATTCTCAATGAACAATTATCTGTATCAAATAGTGCATGTAAAGAAATTATAGGTTTATTAACTACATCATCTTTCATTGGTAGCACCTCTTCCATAGTTACTGTACAGTCAACAAATTCATGCAAGTCACCTTCATTGGTGGTTGTCGAGACCAACAATAATAATTCCTACTCAAAATAAATTAAACTGTAGTATAAATGAGTAAGGTCATTTCCCAAGAGATTGGTTAGATTTATTTTTCTGCAGAAGATTTAAAAAGAAAATAAAAATGGGGATTTGTTGTAATGAAAATAAAAAAAAATTAATAAACTAAAATGTAGGCAAGGAAAAATCAATATGATGAAAACATCTAACCAAAGGAATAATCTTAGAATGGGTACATGGAATTGATCATTGATGCAAAAATAAGTTCTTTTAATCTTTACCAAATTGGTTATGGTTATTGGTACGACCTAACAACCTATCCCTCCTTACTTCTTCGATAATCAGGATAGGATCTCTAATTATTTCTCTTGTCAGTTAAACAACCTTAGATAAGATCTTAAGATTTAATTTACCAACAACATTGAAAACTAGAGAGACTACCAATTCTAACCAACAAACACATATGTAGGTTCATTTAAGCTAGATTATATATCTTCTTAACATAGAATTGAAAACCTATTTATAATCAATTATGTTATTTACCACTTATATTAGAATGCCTAAACAATTACGGATTCAAGTTTCTAATTGGTGATATATTATCCTGACAATTGAACAAAGGGCCCTTTTTGCACAATCAATCAAAACAATAATTTAAACAAGCATAGAAGATATATAAATAATAAAGATATAAAAGAACAATATAAAACTAATTAGATCTCATAATTCTTGAAGAACCCAAACTTTAATTATCCTTTGGCTAGACTAAAAATTTAGCAAGCCATAAATTGAAAGAAAAACACTAAAGAAAAATATAAAATTGTGTGTTCTTGATGTTGATTCAAGATGATGTCTCTCCCTAGCCTTTTACTTAGTCTATAAATACTAAATATCCTAGCTCCAGAATCTGTTTCCAAAGGAAAGTTCTCTGATTGAATTTGATTACAATTAAACTTCTTTCCTTTTTCCACCATTTGCCAAAGACAGTAATTGCATATCTTTTCCTTAATAATTAAAATCTTCCACTTGCCATCTTTAGATTAATTTAGTCAACTTCAGCTACAAGTGATAGATCTTGACTTGAATTCCAAGATTTCTTCTGATTTTGTGACTTGAGCAGAATTTGCAGCTTTTAATCTATTTTGTCTATTTTCCTTCATCTACAATACAAAATAGAAAATATAAGTCAAATCCAAAAATTAAGCATATAGAATAATCTAAATCATGAGAAAATATGACAATTAATATGTCTAATATGCAACTTATCAAATTTCCCCACACCTAAACATTGCTTGTCCTCAAGCATACAATAGTCTAAATTCATAATCTCTTATCATCATTCCTTCATATTCTTCCTATGCTCATCCAAAACACATTCCTTTTAATAATTAAAACATAAGTTTTTAAAGTGAATTCTCATAACACACATGAATAACGCCTTAATGATTCAATTAAATTCATAAAGTACATAGGATCCAACACCCTTTGGATTTCACTCATCACACTCTTGGTGTTTAAGGTATATATTAATGAACTCTCAAGTCATTGCATAGAAGATTTCTTACCATAAGCTTGCAAATTCATCACATCTCTTCCACCAATGAATGAATTAAAGTGCAAAAATATAGGGGTCTAAAAGGGTTGTAATGACGCTTAGGTAAGGTATGATAAAATGATTTTTAGGTTAAAGAAATTGAAGGAATCATACAAAACTTTTCACACAAAACTCAACTTAATGATTTCAAAAGACTGCTTCAATCACATAATTTTCAGAACTAACTTCCAAGTAATAAAAATTACACTTCTCTTTCTCTTTTTTTTTTCATCATTTTTTTCTTCATTTTTCCTTTCTTTTTTTTCTTTTTTTTTTCAACTTCTTTTTTTTTTCATTTTTCTTTTTCAAAAGAGAAGAACTCAATGAAATCAATAGCTTGAAATACTAAATTTTCAACATATACAATCTTTCCAAAAATATTTTGAAGTTTCATGTGCATAAGTCTATATGATTCATCAATTCAAGGCTCAAAAAGAGGGAAAAATCAACAAAAAGGGTTTATCATAGCTTATAATGTGATTTAATTCAAAGAAAAGGTCAGGCTCAAAGTGGTTTCTCTAGGGGTTAATAATAATAAGGGTAGGCTAGAAAAGAAATGGTATAATGACAAGAAAAATTGTTTAACCTAAATGCTCTTGTTTGATTAATTGCATCATATTCATCAAAAGGGTTGATTGAGACATGTATGACAGAGCAAGTTCTAGAATAATCAACTATGCATGACAATCACACAAACAAAGAAATGGAGCATGATGTAATGAATGCTCATATGCTCAATTCTCACTAAAAAATGGTTATATGTGCTAGATCCTATACACTTTTTCATCTAATGAATTAAAAGTAACTAATCACAATGTATTAATGAGAATTCAAAACTATTTTGCACATATGTAAATCACATTTTTTTTTTGGTGGGATAAGCATTGGAAAAATCTAGAATTCAAAGAAATCATAAATAATAACTAATGTACCTTTTGGAACAAAATATTTTTTTTTGTTTGCAAAAATTTTTATGAAAATTAATCAAGAATGAAAGGAAAAGAAAGCAAACAGCAGAGTTACAATTAAATACTCTCCCCCACACCTAGACTATACATTGTCCCCAATGTATTCAAAGAAGTGCTCATAAACTTTAAAGGAACAAGAGAATTGAAGAAACTTCCCTGAAAAAGATTGAGCAACTTGAAACATTGCGTTGCTTTCCACTACGTTGCCAATTCGATTTCCACTGTGAGTCATTGAAAAATTTCTCATATCGTGCGAATTTTAAGCACAAATAAACTGCAAGCACAAACAAACTGCACCAAATCAGATAGTAATAATAAAAATGGTATTGAAACTTGTCAACCACCATAAAAAAAATTTTTTGTTTGTTTTTTTATCTTTTTTTTATCTAAAAAAAATTAGCAAAAATAATAACTAAAATCAAAAGATTGTTCGGTGCTGCTGTTGTGTTGGAGATTGATCTGTGCGTTTACTGATGGTCAGGGCGTGAAGAAGTGAGAAGGGAGGTCGCTGTTGCTGTTGCTGATTGAGCTAGAAACTCGGTGAAGTGAGATGACCGGTTCGTGCTGGGCTGTTGCCGAAGCTGTTTGCTGCTACCGGTTAGTGCCGAGAAAGAGTCTGAATCCAAGAGAGGAATACAGCCACTAAGAATGACATGAAGAACATGACAGTTCCTCAATTATGCATCGGTTTCAAACTTCCAACAAACAGTTTCATATAGATCGGTGCTGCAGAGAGGCGAGGAAGCTGGAAGCTCGATGGAGTCGGTGGAAGGGTCTCGATTTTGCTGATGGTCGGCCAGATCGGTTACAGCGGAGCCGGGAAGAAGAGTGCAGGAAATTAGACTCGGTTTCGGTGGATGCTGGTCGCTGCTGGAGTTGGGTACTGCCTGATCGGTTGCTGGGTCTGCTGCAGGAGCTTTTGTGTTGTTTAGGGATTGGAGAAGAAGGGAGATCGCGATGTGCTGAGGGTCGGATTCTGGTGAAGAATGTCACGACCCAAACTACCCAAAAATCAGAGTTAATTTTTCGCGTTTTGTTATTTTCTTTCATTGCTTACTTGTCCTCTAATCGTGACCACACTCCACTGACAAATTGGGCTGTGCGTCAATGCCAGTCCCACCATACATTTACCATATAACTTAATTCTTTCTCAGTCATTTATAAAATGTCTACAACATTTATACATCCCCTAGAGACACTTACAAACATGTTACTGTGCTATGCTTATTTAGATACAATTTGTACAAGTGTATATACCTTGAATGATGGGCAGCAGCGGATATCCGGAATGCAGTACTAAGTCGACTCAACGTCTACTGGAGATTATCTGTGGGAGAAAATGAAAGGGGTGAGCACATCAAGCTCAGTAAGGCAATCCTACAAACAAGTAGGTAACCATACTACCTACATGAACGTAGTGCCATGCATAAACCACCCTTTCTCCACACATTTTAAAACAGATGATATGAGTTATGATGTTATGTAAAACACATTTGCACGAAAAATTCAACATGCAATTATATTCAAAATCATATCTTTCTCGTTTAAAATTTCACAGTAAAGTCAGGACTCGACCCCTCCTTCGGGTGATCCTGACTCACACAAAATCATGAAAATCCGTTTACATCACATATGGGTTTAAAAAGCATGGAAATAACCATCATGCACATTTAATTTAAAACCCGGTTTGATCTCATCAAAATCGTCGACATGCGAGACTAGGCAACATCTGTATATCGGCAATAACCAGGACTATGGCCATGTGTGTCCTCGTGAGTCCCTCTAGCTACACGGATCCTAGTGTGCGAGGTCTCACCCTGATCAGAAACCGTCCGGGAGGTGGGTCAATCCAACCCGTCAGTCTTATCCGATCCCACGCATCCGAAGATGCCGTATTCGAAGATACCCCGTATCATAAAGATACCGTATCCGAAGATACCCCATATCACAAAGATACCGTATCCGAAGATACCCCACGGTACATCGTACTCCATCTTACTTGCACGGTACATCGTACTCCATGGACCCATATCACTCTAGGTACTCCAGCCCAAATGGCCTGCTTCCCACAGAGAGGATTTGTTTCTCAGTACTCATGCCATGGCTCAAAACGAACGTGCGAGCCTATTAAATCGATGACACACAGTCTACCCGATGCTCCAAGCACGGCTCATCGCATGTTCTCATAAAATCAGTGCGAGCGATGCTCAGCACTCTCATCAAATCAAGTAAAATCGGCAGAGCCCGTTTTACATTCCCACAAGGCCGCCAACCTCATCCCTCACTCTCACCCCACTTAAGAGGTCTTTTGAGCCTGTTGGGCCTTTTGGCTGACTCCAAGGGCAGACAGCGCTACTCCACAAATCCAGTAAAACTAGTGCGAGCTAAGCTCTAGCACTCTATATATAAATCACATGAAAATCTTATAAAATCTGGTGCGAGTTAAACTCCAGCACCCTGTCACGAAAATCATGTAAAATCTGGTGCGAGTTAGACTCTAGCACCGTGTCACGAACAAGCATGTGAAATCTCGTGCGAGTTATACTCTAGCACCTATGCATGTAAAACTCTAGTACGAGCTCTCGCTCCAGCACTAATGCATGCATCACACAAATCAAATATCGTGCGAGCTGAGCTATAGCACGTCACATATCAATAAAACACATAGGCGGCTCTGTTTCCTCAAAACAGTTTTCAAAATAATTTCATCGTTGAAAGTATGCAATGCTGTGCATTTTCTTTCAAGGTTAGCCAGCCTACTCATGCATGCATTAAAATGTCTCCAGAACAAGCAGAAACCTCTTGTTCTTACTCCTCCCAATTTCCCTAAATTCGTAAATTTTACCCTTAACAAGGGTATTTTGGTAATTTGCCCATTCGGGGCACTAAAATTATTATTTGACCTCTAGACCCTTCAGATAATTTTTAAAGACTGCAAATGAACTTGAAATTTCGTAAGGTTTACCTCTAGCAGTTCGTAGAATTCCCTTACCTTATTTACCTGTCGAGTCTGACCTTTTCTTTTTCACTGTTCTCTCGTCGCGCAGTCCGATATGCTCTCAATCAAATCTCCGAAACTGCGTATAATTATTCCTCAGGTCAGATATTGTACAATTTAATTGTATTTCCTATTTTCTGGGCTTAATTTAAATCATTGGGCCCATTTACCCCTATTGGGTCCGATTGCACCTCAATGGGCCTTAATCGACCTTAAGCCCGTTTTCCACTTAATTTTCACTTTATCGAGGCCTATTGGGCTCATTGGGCCCTCCAACAATTTATTGGGCCTCGTTCTAGCTCTCGAATTGCTAAATTTATTATTTACGACAATTTATCTAATTTTCCAGAATTTAATTCAATTTATGCAGAAATTAACTCAATATCACGCATAACGATGCAATTGTCATAAATAAGGATTACTTACCTGAGATTCCATGCTAGTACGCAAATCGAGGCTATCTCGAGCTCTTGTTGGATGCCAATTGTCGAGCTACACAATTCCACAATTTTTCGGGTAAGTTTTCAGTCCAAAATTAATTAATTTAAATACTCCGAAATTTAAATCGGGTCAATTTCAACCACTACTAACTTACCCGTAGCTCGATTGCATCGTCGAGATTTTTCTCCAATTTTTCCTCTTTTTCTTTTTCCCTTTTTCTCCCTTTTTCCCCCTCTTTTTGGCTAAACCGGTTCAGTCTGGTTCGGACCGGTTCAGACCCGCTGGTTCACCCCGGTTCACTCCGGTTCGGCCGGTTCACCGCCTTGCTGACTGGTTCTCCGCCGGCTTCCACCGCCAGCACCTCCGCAAGGTTGTCCGCATCTCGAATCTGGCCTCGGCTTCGGTCGGGGTCGCCGGAAGGTCGCCGGTCCGGCCGTTCTCTTTTCTGCCGTCGAAACCCATTTTCAGTTTTGGTCGTCGCCGGCGATTCCGGCCGTTTCGCCGACAGCTACCGGTCTCAAAAGGACCGCCTCCTCCTCACGGTCACGCCGGTGGCCTCCGTTCACGTCCAGTCGTCGTGGATCGCCGGGACCGACTCGATTTCCCTCACGGCTTTCTCTTCCTCCGTTCGACGTCCTCCGGCCACTACACGGTACGTCTCCGGTGCCATCTTGCTCGCCGGCCTCCCCTCTTCCTCCTCGGCGCTTCGTCGGGCTTGATGATTGCCGGTGGTGGATTGGGGGTCGTCGGCTCTCGGCTTCCGTTTTCGTCTTCTGCTTCTCTCGATTTCGTTTCAGTTTCTTTCCCTTTTTTTTTATTCTTTAATTTATTTTTATTTATTTATTTATATTATTACACTATTAATTAAAATATTCTAAATTATACAACAAATATCTACCAAAAATATTATTTTATTCCAAATTAATTAATTTAATTTAATTTATTTATTTTAACCCTTTTTCGGGTATAATTTCTTCGTATTTTCGGGATATTGTCCCGAATGACTTTTCGGTATATTTTTCGATTATTTTTGGGATTATTTTTTCGAACTAAAAATCTCGATTAATTTCGATTAATTCCCATAAATTAATATCTTGATCAATTTAACCCAAAATAAATTTATCTCATCCTTATTGACCAAAATTTCTCAAATCCATATTTTTAATTAAATTTCCTTATCGAAATTATACTGACTTTCGCTCTTTTGACCATTTTGCCCTTACACGTGTTCAGGATTAATTTAACCCGACTTCCCTTCACGAATACTCATTCATTTCGTATTTTAATTAAATTCGGGTCTTACAACTCTCCCCCACTTAAGGAATTTGGTCCTCCAAATTAGAACCAATTCATATGAGTCTATAGACTACTCCGGGTACATCAATCGTATCATACTTCTTTAATTCTCATGTGACCTTTTTTCGGAGTGTATTACTACCAAAGAACTTTAATTAAGGAGATCATCTTAAACCTCAATACTTTCTCTTTCCTGTTTAATGCCCGAATCAACTTTTTCAATATACTTATATTTTCATTAAACTGAACTTTTGGAATTCATATTCGATCTCATATGCTGGATCCGGATAGTATTTTCGAAGCATCAAAAGCTGGGACACATTGTGGATGCCTGTTTATTTAAGTGATCACGCCAACCTATAGGTCTTATCGTCCACTTGTCCAATCTCTCAAAAGATTCAATCTAGCGAAACTCAATTTACCTTCTTCCAAAAGTTCGCTATGTCCTTATTCTCTTAGGACAAGAAACATTCAACCATACCAATTCACCCTCGGTGAATTCCAATACTTTTCTATCTGCTCCGAGGTGTTCTTAATCTCTCATCCTTAACTAAACATCCTCAGAGACTTATTATCCAAAGTCGAAAAAAATTCTATCTGTCACCCACTTTTTCTTACCCAATTTGGCGAACAACCCCTACAGCCATACATTGCCTCCTATCTTGTTATCCCGATACTCAAGTGGCAACTGTCACTATTGACGAATTCGATTTGTAATAACTGATCATCCCAGGAGCATAAAAATCAAGGGCACACGCTTTCATCGGATCCTTCAGAACCTGTACAGTCCTCTCTGACTGACCATCTGTCTGAGGACGGAAAGCTATGCTAATACTCAATCGGGTTCCCATAGCTTCCTGAAAAATATTCCCCGAAATGTGAAGTGAAGCGGGAATCCCTATATGATACCATGCTCACTGGAACGCTACTTAATGTTCCACAATCTTCCTTATACATAAATCCTCATATACACCCTGAGTATTTGGGGATTTCATAACCAGAAGGTGGGTAGACTTAGTCACTCTATCGACTATCATCCAAATAGCCTCGTAATTCACCTGGGTTCTCTGTAACCCATCATAAAATTCATGGAGACTTGCTCCCATTTTCGTGCCGTGTTGATATAGGTAGGTGCTGCAATAACTCTGCAGACTTTTAATACTCTATCTTACTCTGCTGACATACTGGGCACTTTTTCACAACCCCTACAATATCTCTTTTCACATCTGACCACCCATACCCTTTTTAAGATTTCGATATATTCTTTACTTCCGTATGTACCGTATATCCCGAAGAGTGAGCTTCTGACAATATTACTATTTCATCAACTGTGGTCCCGGGGAGCACTTATACTGTCTCTGAACCTCTCTGTAAACCATCAACACACTCCGTGAACTCTGTCACTGTACCTTTCTGAATCTGACCCAAACTATCGACATCGTGCCGATCATCACGCTAAGCCTGTCAAATCCAGGCACTCTCATCCGGTTCTAATCTCAGGCTAGCTGTCATACAATCACTGTCATCATCAGAAGGGATCACATCAATACTGAGGCTCATAACTGCTCTAGTAGCTCACGCTCCCTGACCATCATATGTAGTACCATCCCGAGGCTCTTTCTGCTCGAGGTATAAGCCATTACATTGGCTTTTCCTGGGTGGTACAATTTTCACAATCAAAATCTCTCAGAAGCTCTAACCCACTATGTATTCTCATATTCGCCTCTTTCTGTGAAAACAGATACTTGGGGCTTTATAATCAGTGCATACCCAAAATTTCTCACCGTGTACATAATAGTACCATATCCTCAGTACAAATATTGTTACTAACTTTAAATCATGGGTCAGATAGTTTATTTCATAATCCTTGAGTTGTCTGGGTCCACAATCGACTATCTACCCTTTTTGCATCAATACACAGCTCGTTCATAATTTCGAGGTATCCATACTCACTGTGAACCTCTTGAGCTGTTGGGTATGGTGAAATTAATCACGGTGGTCAGTTCATACTTCACTACATCGAAATTCATGTCACATCTATCATCTTATTTATCCTCTCTCATTCAAGACCACGTTTTCTTAGTTAAACGCGTCAACCAAGTATACCCTATTGAGAACTCGCAACAACCCATTTGTAAAAGCCATTCCCAATTATTGCTTACAATTTTGCCCTGGGCTTTAACTACACCCAACATATCATCGATAATGATGATTACAAATCGGTCCAATCCTTGACTTATTTACGCATAAGCGTATAAGATCCTTCAAAATCGCTTACGTTTTCAGGTACTAACCTGCGTCATTTCCTTTTCTTATCTTAACGGTTCTTATTAAATTTTTACTATGATAACCTTTATGATTTGTCAAATTTTAATATTCTTATCGTCTTAGTAAAGGTATCCTAATGCTAAAGGTATTTATTACGACGATCGATTTCACGTTATAGGTTATATATATACTTTTAGACGTTGTCAAGTCTTCAGGCGGGGAGGTATTTTGGAATACCTTTATTAACCCTTAGACTTAACCACAATTACTTTATATACCAGTCCATGTGGTCACACTTTATATTCGCTACTAATTGCTTTAATCCTAATGACTTCATATCGTAAGGATGTTCTCACCTTGCATACGCCTCTTACTCCAATACATCTTGTATTCAGAATTAAGCATATCTCATCTTAAAGATTATCTCCTTAGTGTATCTATTATAACGAAACTCTTGTCATTATTCATTTCGTGAGTACAAGCCTTTACTCCTTTAATTTCAACTGTTACACCCCTTTTTGTCACTTAAAATCTCTATATCCATATTCCGTTAATTAATCCTCCTCTATTGGGGTACTCATTTATCAATATTGTGCCCGATGATGTAGGCATTCATGCTTTTTACTCACTTATACGCGAATGAAAGTGGTATGAATAAATGTGTGGCACCAGGATCAATGAACATATGTATTTCATTATTCATAACAAGTGTGGTATCTTACACCACATCCATGAAAAATCAATAGTGTCCTGGTCCAAGACATCCCCTCGCCTTCGTCCAACAGCCTACTTTTTTTTTTCTTTTCTTTTCGGCTATTGCCTCCCTTTTCGTTGCAGCTATACCAACGAAATTTTTCTGTCTCTTTACTTTTCTGTGGGGCGATCTCGCCCAACTCTGTACAATCAAAATCAATGGTCCGTCTTACCACATTTAACGGCCATTTTCATCAATACAGTGTAGGTATAGACCCTCTTTCCGTGGTATCCACCACACATTCCACACTGCTTACAGTGCTTACACTGCTACACTGCTTCGTAGCAGGTCGGGGTCCTCCTATCATAATGCCCCTCAAGAGTGCCAAAATTGGATGCACTGGGGCTTTACCAATTTTCTTACTCCATGACTCGTCAAATTAAATCTTTTACCAATTACTATTTTCCCATTTTAACATCTTTGTCATTTCTCGATTCTCTTTCTGTCTCTATTTTGGCTCTTACTACTTTTCCCAATCTCAGAGGCGTGCAATTCATGTTCTTATTTACCCAACTGTAAATTTGCGCACTGCCTCGGTGTAGGTATATCTCACGGGGCCAATTGGACTCTAATTGACAATCTGAGCCCTTCCATAAACTTTTAGACATCTCGACTGTCACTTGTTCATAGTGTCGAGGTAATATCTGCCCAGGAATATAATTGAGTTTTATACTCATAAATTATACTCTTCAATAAATCAAATCTTTTGGGTCAAAGTAAGGACTTTTATCCATAATTTCCTTTAAATCATATCCGGGATATCCTATCATCGGAATACATCCATAAACATTTCTCACGTCAGCTCTGGATGTTTAACACTTAAGATGGGTCGAGCGGGTTTCCACCAATGCTCCGTTGCGCCCTCATATCTCATACATAATCTGAGCAATTAGCTCCTTACAATAATCTCCACACTCCGCTCCAATCTCGCGAA
Source organism: Firmiana major (assembly GCA_033439115.1). Lineage (NCBI taxonomy): Eukaryota > Viridiplantae > Streptophyta > Magnoliopsida > Malvales > Malvaceae > Firmiana > Firmiana major. Next base: position 9,144,580 of record CM065908.1, on the reverse strand, counting down.
GCGTGTCTCAATACTATCCAATCACTCTGTCGGACTCTGAGAGGCATGCTCAACATTAACCTCTATTTCAATCTCATCCTTGTTCTCACAGGTCAACTCAGCACGACTTAGCAGACTCAGGTCTACCTCTACGACCTCTGCCTCGTGCACTATCTCATCTAACGCGACTCATATTAGGCATTCCTGCATTCTCAACCATTTCTTAGTCAAAACCCATCTCGATATACACTATTGTATCTAACCAAGCACAGTAACACGGGGATGTAATTCCTAATTACTGACACTGACACACATCAGACCAATTTTGGCTCTGATACAATACATGTCACGACCCAAACTACCCAAAAATCAGAGTTAATTTTTTGCGTTTTGTTATTTTCTTTCATTGCTTACTTGTCTTCTAATCGTGACCACACTCCACTAACAAATTGGGCTGTGCGTCAATGCCAGTCCCACCATACATTTACCATATAACTTAATTCTTTCTCAGTCAATTATAAAATGTCTACAACATTTATACATCCCCTAGAGACACTTACAAACATGTTACTGTGCTATGCTTATTTAGATACAATTTGTACAAGTGTATATACCTTGAATGATGGGCAGCAGCGGATATCCGGAATGCAGCACTGAGTCGTCTCAACGTCTACTGGAGGTTATCTGTGGGAGAAAATGAAAGGGGTGAGCACATCAAGCATAGTAAGGCAATCCTACGAACAAGTAGGTAACCATACTACCTACATGAACGTAGTGCCATGCATAAACCACCCTTTCTCCACACATTTTAAAACAGATGATATGAGTTATGATGTTATGTAAAACACATTTGCACGAAAAATATAACATGCAATTATATTCAAAATCATATCTTTCTCGTTTAAAATTTCACAGTAAAGTCAGGACTCGACCCCTCCTTCGGGTGATCCTGACTCACACAAAATCATGAAAATCCGTTTACATCACATATGGGTTTAAAAAGCATGGAAATAACCATCATGCACATTTAATTTAAAACCCGGTTTGATTTCATCAAAATCGTCGACATGCGAGACTAGGCAACATCTGTATATCGGCAATAACTAGGACTATGGCCATATGTGTCCTCATGAGTCCCTCTAGCTACACGGATCCTAGTGTGCGAGGTCTCACCCTGATCGGGAACCTCCCGGGAGGTGGGTCAATCCAACCCGTCAGTCTTATCCGATCCCACGCATCCGAAGATGCCGTATCCGAAGATACCCCGTATCACAAAGATACCGTATCCGAAGATACCCCGTATCACAAAGATACCGTATCCGAAGATACCCCACGGTACATCGTACTCCATGCTACTTGCACGGTACATCGTACTCCATGGACCCATATCACTCTAGGTACTCCAGCCCAAATGGCCTACTTCCCACAGAGAGGTTTTGTTTCTCAGTACTCATGCCATGTCTCAAAACACACGTGCGAGCCTATTAAATCGGTGACACACAGTCTACCCGATGCTCCAAGCACGGCTCATCGCATGTTCTCATAAAATTAGTGCGAGTGATGCTCAGCACTCTCATCAAATCAAGTAAAATCGACAGAGCTCGCTTTACGTCCCCACAAGGTCGCCAACCTCATCCCTCACTCTCACCCCACTTAAGAGGTCTTTTGAGCCTGTTGGGCCTTTTGGCTGACTCCAAGGGCAGACAGCGGTACTCCACAAATCCAGTAAAACTAGTGCGAGCTAAGCTCTAGCACTCTATATATAAATCACATGAAAATCTTATAAAATCTGGTGCGAGTTAAACTCCAGCACCCTGTCACGAAAATCATGTAAAATCTGGTGCGAGTTAGACTCTAGCACCGTGTCACGAACAAGCATGTGAAATCTGGTGCGAGTTATACTCTAGCACCTATGCATGTAAAACTCTAGTGCGAGCTCTCGCTCCAGCACTAATGCATGCATCACACAAATCAAAAATCGTGCGATTTGAGCTATAGCACGTCACATATCAATAAAACACATAGGCGACTCTGTTTCCTCAAAACAGTTTTCAAAATAATTTCATCGTTGAAAGTATGCAATGCTGTGCATTTTCTTTCAAGGTTAGCCAGCCTACTCATGCATGCATTAAAATGTCTCCAGAACAAGCAGAAACCTCTTGTTCTTACTCCTCCCAATTTCCCTAAATTCGTAAATTTTACCCTTAACAAGGGTATTTTGGTAATTTACCCATTCGGGGCACTAAAATTATTATTTGACCTCTAGACCCTTCAGATAATTTTTAAAGACTGCAAATGAACTTGAAATTTCGTAAGGTTTACCTCTAGCAGTCCGTAGAATTCCCTTACCTTATTTACCTGTCGAGTCTGACCTTTTCTTTTCCACTGTTGTCTCGTCGCGCAGTCCGATATGCTCCCAATCAAATTTTCAGAACTGCGTATAATTATTCCTCAGGTCAGATATTGTACAATTTAATTGTATTTCCTATTTTCTGGGCTTAATTTAAATCATTGGGCCCATTTACCCTATTGGGCCCGATTGCACCTCAATGGGCCTTAATCGACCTTAAGCCCGTTTTCCACTTAATTTTCACTTTATCGAGGCCTATTGGGCTCATTGGGCACTCCAACAATTTATTGGGCCTCGTTCTAGCTCTCGAATTGCTAAATTTATTATTTACGACAATTTATCTAATTTTCCAGAATTTAATTCAATTTATGCAGAAATTCACTCAATATCATGCATAACGATGCAGTTGTCGTAAATAAAGATTACTTACCCGAGATTCCATGCTAGTACACAAATCGAGGCTATCTCGAGCTCTCGTTGGATGCCAATTGTTGAGCTACACAATTCCATAATTTTTCGGGTAAGTTTTCAGTCCAAAATTAATTAATTTAAATACTCTAAAATTTAAATCGGGTCAATTTCGACCACTACTAACTTACCCGTAGCTCGATTGCATCGTCAGGATTTTTCTCCAATTTTTTCTCTTTTTCTTTTTCCCTTTTTCTCCCTTTTTTCCCCTCTTTTTGGCTAAACCGGTTCAGTCCGGTTCAGACCGGTTCAGACCCTCCGGTTCACCCCGGTTCACTCCGGTTCGGTCGGTTCACCGCCTTGCCGGCCGGTTCTCCGCCGGCTTCCACCGCCAGCACCTCCGCAAGGTTGTCCGCATCTCGAATCTGGCCTCGGCTTCGGTCGGGGTCGCCGGAAGGTCGTCGGTCCGGCCGTTCTCTTTTCTGCCGTCGAAACCCATTTTCAGTTTTGGTCGTCTCCGGCGATTCCGGCCGTTTCGTCGACAGCTACCGGTCTCAAAAGGACCGCCTCCTCCTCACGGTCACGCCGGTGGCCTCCGTTCACGTCCAGTCGCCGTGGATCGCCGGGACCGACTCGATTTCCCTCACGGCTTTCTCTTCCTCCGTTCGACGTCCTCCGGCCACTACACGGTACGTCTCCGATGCCATCTTGCTCGCCGGCCTCCCCTCTTCCTCCTCGGCGCTTCGTCGGGCTTGATGATTGCCGGTGGTGGATTGGGGGTCGTCGGCTCTCGGCTTCCGTTTTCGTCTTCTGCTTCTCGCGATTTCGTTTCAGTTTCTTTCCCTTTTTTTTTATTCTTTAATTTATTTTTATTTATTTATTTATATTATTACACTATTAATTAAAATATTCTAAATTATACAACAAATATCTACCAAAAATATTATTTTATTCCAAATTAATTAATTTAATTTAATTTATTTATTTTAACCCTTTTTCGGGTATAATTTCTTCGTATTTTCGGGATATTGTCCCGAATGACTTTTCGGTATATTTTTCGATTATTTTTGGGATTATTTTTTCGAACTAAACATCTCGATTAATTTCGATTAATTCTCATAAATTAATATCTTGATCAATTTAACCCAAAATAAATTTATCTCATCTTTGTTGACCAAAATTTCTAAAATCCATATTTTTAATTAAATTTCCTTATCGAAATTATACCGACTTTCGGTCTTTTGACCATTTTGCCCTTACACGTGTTCGGGATTAATTTAACCCGACTTCCCTTCACGAATACTCATTCATTTCGTATTTTAATTAAATTCGGGTCTTACAAAGAATCTGCTGCGGGACTGCTGTGGCTACCGATTGGAGACCGATTGGAGAAGGTGGAAACTGGGAGAGCCGAGATGAAGCTTGAAGGAGTCGGGGGTCACTGGTCTGTTGCTGGTACCAGAATTGGGGTTGTTGCAGGTTGAGATTCGGATTAGTGAAGCTCGGTGAGGTGAGGAGCGACTTCTGTTGGAAACTGGCAAAAATTGGTGGTTCTGGGATGCTGGTCGGATCTGCTATCTCGACTAGAGCTACCGGTAATGGGCTCCGGTGGGTACTGCTCGGGCTGTGAAGAAGAGTGCAGAAGAAAATTGGTGGTCGGAATCTGCAGAAGAAAAAAGAAAAAATAATAATAATAATAATAATAATAATAATAATAATAATAATAATAATAAGAAATAATAATAATAAAAGCCGTTGCGAATTTATTTATTTATTTATTTATTTTATTGGTGGCAGAAGAGATGTTTTGATAGGGCCTGGGCACGCCCTATCAAAATCTCACTTCTGCAATTGTGCGTTACTGGCGAAAGATGATTTTCAGTAGGGCGTAGGCACGCCCTACGAAAAAACAATTTTTTTTTCGAGACAAACATAAATCTTTATCTAATACTAATAAAATAACAAAAATTTAGAAAAATATTTGCTAAATAGAAAATAAAGAGAAATTTTGGATTGCCTCCCAAACAGCGCATTTCTTTAAAGTCTTTGGCTAGACATAGTCATGCTCAATTATATGTTGGACATTTCAACCCAATTCGTTCAACTTCATGCACTTGTAAACCTTCATAAAAAGGCTTTAAACGATAACCCTTAACCTTAGAGATCTGACCTATATCCAAACTTTGAATTTCAATTTTACCACGAGGAAACACATTAGTAACAATATAAGGGCCTAACCATCTAGAACGAAATTTACTAGGAAATATTTTTAATTTAGAATGAGATAGTATAACTTTCTGACCAATATAAAAAATTTTCTTGGAAACTATATGATCATGAAAGGCATTTATCTCTTCCTTGTAAATCACAGAGCTTTCATAGGCATGATTAATATTAAACTTAATGATTTCATCATCAAATTCCATTGTGAGTGTACCATCATGCACATCAATTTTAGTCCTAGATGTTTTTAGAAAATGTCTTCCCAACAAAATTAAAGATCTAGATAAGTCATTATTCTCCATATCAAGCACATAAAAATCAGCAGGAAAGATCAATCCATTTACTTGCACCAGAACATCTCTAGAACACCTTCAGGATAAACATTAGATCTATTAGCTAGTTGAATAATCACACCAGTCTCTTTTAATGGTCCAACATTCAAAGATTTATAAATAGACAAAGGCATGACATTAATTGAAGCTCCTAGATCTAACATTGCTCTTTCAATTTTAACATTACCTACCTTGCAAGGGATAGTAAACATACTTGGATCTTTGCATTTAGGAGGTAACTTTTTCTGGAGGATAGCTAAAACATTCTCACTCATGCTCACAAATTCATTATCTTTCAGTTTCCTTTTGTTGATACACAACTCCTTGAGAAATTTGGCATATCGAGGTACTTGTTTAATCGCATCAAGTAAAGGAATATTTACCTCAACCTTGCGAAAGATGTCAAAAATTTCCTTTTCCTCCTCCTTTTTGGATTTAGATGATCTATAAGGAAAATGAGGAACTGGTGCAAAAACTTTTTGTTGCTCGCCATTAGACTCCTTAGGTTGATCCAACTATGGCAGGGGTGTAGCAATTTCCTTTTCAGCTTCTTCTTCAGGAATACGCTTTCGAGTTGTCTTGCTAGACTCCCCTACCTCGGTTCCACTCCCCAAGGTCATTGCACTAACATTCTGTTTGTGGTTAATAACTGTCTATGAGGGCAATTTTCCTTAAGATTCCAGTCTATTCACAGAAATGGCTAGCTGACTCATTTGATCCTCCAGTTTCTTGATGCTTGTTCTTATTTCCTATTAAAATTGTCGTGTGTTAATCGCAATTGATTTAACAATTTCTTCAAGAGACGTACCTGAACTAGAAGATGGTTGATGTTGCTGTGGAGCGGGCTGTCTATATTGAAAGTTCGAAATTGAGGTCTTGCTCCATAGCTCAAATTGGGATGGTCCCTCCACCCTGGGTTATAAGTATTCGAATATGGATCATGATTCATTTATGGTGGACCTGGAAATCCTCCAACTGCAATTATGTGCTCATTAGGTTCATCTTGAAGTGTGGAGCACATGTCGGTTGGGTGGCCAGTAGCAGTACAGATTCCGCAAGCTTTAGCTTGTTGCACATTTCCTATGCCTATAGCCAATTATTGAACAACAGATGTTAGGTTAGCTATTTGACTTTCAAGAGAATGTGTATTTACCTCGTTTACTCTTCTATGATGTATGTCTTGTCTGAATCCAAACTGTTGGGAGTTAGCAGCCATAGTGGAAATCAAATCTCTAGCCTCTGTAGGAGTCTTGTTCACTATTGTACCTCCACTGGCTGCGTCCATCATCCTTCTTCCCATGGGTAACAACCCTTCATAAAAGTATTGAATTAAGAGCTGTTCAGAAATTCCATGTTGAGGACAACTGGCACAGAGTTGCTTAAACCTTTCCCAGTATTCATGAAGAGTCTCAGTATCTTTCTGCCTGATTCCACATATCTCTCTTCTAATGTTAGCAGCTCTTGAAGCAGGGAAGAATTTGTCAAAGAACAATCTCACCATTTCAGTCCACGTGGTTATAGAACCAGGAGTTAAATAGAACAACCAATCTTTTTCTCTATCAGCTAGTGAGAACGGGAAAACTCACATTTTGATTTGCTCTTCAGTAACTCCTTGTGGTTTCAGGCTTGCACATACCACATGAAATTCTTTTAAGTGCTTGTGAGGATCTTCATTCTCAAGACCATGAAACTTGGGAAGCAAATGGATCAAACCCGATCTTAACTAAAAATCTGCTTGCAAAGTTGGATAATGAATGCAGAGCGGTTGTTAATTGACAGGTGGTGCAGCCAACTGCCTTAAAGTTTACTCTTCTTCAGCCATTATTTCTTCAGTACCTACACGAAAAGAATGAGGCAGTAAAATAAATCTAATTAAAAACCAATCCCCGGCAACGGCGCCAAAAATGGTGGTTGTCGAGACCAACAATAATAATTCCTACTCAAAATAAATTAAACTGTAGTATAAATGAGTAAGGTCATTTCCTAAGAGATTGGTTAGATTTATTTTTCTGCAAAAGATTTAAAAAGAAAATAAAAATGGGGATTTGTTGTAATGAAAATAAAAAGAAAAATTAATAAACTAAAATGTAGGCAAAGAAAAATCAATATGATGAAAACATCTAACCAAAGGAATAATCTTAGAATGGGTTTATGGAATTGATCATTGATGCAAAAATAAGTTCTTTTAATCTTTACCAAATTGGTTATGGTTATTGGTATGACCTAACAACCTATCCCTCCTTATTTCTTCGATAATCAGGATATGATCTCTAATTATTTCTCTTGCCAGTTAAACAACCTTAGATACGATCTTAAGATTTAATTTACCAACAGTATTGAAAACTAGAGAGACTACCAATTCTAACCAACAAACACACATGTAGGTTCATTTAAGCTAGATTATATATCTTCTTAACATAGAATTGAAAACCTATCTATAATCAATTATGTTATTTACCACTTATATTAGAATACCTAAACAATTACGGATTCAGGTTTCTAATTGGTGATATATTATCCTGACAATTTAACAAATGGCCCTTTTTGCACAATCAATCAAAACAATAATTTAAACAAGTATAGAAGACATACAAATAATAAAGATATAATATAACAATATAAAACTAATTAGATCTCATAATTCTTGAAGAACCCAAACTTTAATTATCCTTTAGCTAGACTAAAAATTTAGCAAGCCATAAATTGAAAGAAAAACACTAAAGAAAAATATAAAATGGTGTGTTCTTGATGATGATTCAAGATGATGTCTCTCCCTAGCCTTCTCTTAGTCTATAAATACTAAATATCCTAGCTCCAAAATCTGTTTCCAAAGGAAAGTTCTCTGATTGAGTTTGATTATAATTAAACTTCTTTCATTATTCCACCACTTGCCAAAGACAGTAATTGCATATCTTTTTCTTAATAATTTGTAAGACCTGATATTTTGGAGTGCATTTAAAAAAATGCAAAAGGATTGAAATGGTATTCCCGAACACGTACAAGGGTAAAATGGTCAAAAGACCAAAATTCGGTATTAATTGGCACAAGAAAATTTAATTAAAGATATGAGATTGAGAAATCTTGATCAATAACGAAGAAATAATTAAATTTTGGGTTAAATTGATCAAGATATGAATTTATTGGAATAAACCGAGATTTTCGTATCAAAAAATAATCCCGAAAATAATTAAAAAATATACCGAAAAGGTAAAATCGGACTGAGAAATTCATTTAGTGATTAAATGTGAGATCTGAGAATTTTAGATATATTTTAATGATGTAATAAGAACTTGAAGTGTAATTTATTGAGCTAAGTGAATTGTGGGAATGATAATTGGGGATTTATATGTTAAGTGTTAAAATAAGTGTGAAGTTATGAGGACAGATCGATCTGGGAGAATGAGAGATCGATCTGGTGAGTTAAAAATGACAAGGAATGAGGAATTTGAGGAGCAGATCGATCTCCAATGGAAGAGGATCGATCTCCTTATGATTCTGTTTGAGAGAAGATCGATCTCATGAGGAAGAGATCGATCTCCAAATGATTCTGTTTTGGAGAAGATCGATCTCCTCAAGGAGCAGATCGATCTCATAAAGCCATAAATAGATCGATCTCACCCCTCGACAGATCGATCTCCTAGGCATCCCCAAAATTCAAATGCAGATCGATCTCATCAAGAGGCAGATCGATCTCCTACCCTCAGTCTATATAAGGAACCCCTGTTTTTCTCCTGCAATCTCACTTTCTCTCTCTTCCAACCCCCATTTTTACCGAAACCTAACTTTCTCACTCATCTAAAGCACCCATTTCTAGCCAAATCAGAAGTTGTGGCAAGAAGGAAAGTTGTTCCTCATCAAAGGGAGAACAACATACTTGGAAATCGAAGGACGAATCGAATCGAGGCGTGGGTTGTGCGTCTCACAAGCTTTGGGTAATTTCTAATACTCGATCTTGATATTTGACATGATTTTGATGATAATGGTGGTTGTCATTGTGTTGAAATAGCTGAGAAATGATTAGGGATTGATGAAATTGCAATGTGGTTGGAGTGATAACGATATTTAGCAATTTTGGGAATTTAAGCTATAAATAGAAATTTAGACAATGTGGTGAATTAGCATAGATAATTGGCATGAGAAATATAGAACGTTGAGATGTTGGGAATGAGAGTGTAGTTTGGGGTAGAGTTACGAGAATCGAGAGATTTGAGGTGTTATGAGCAATTATGCTCGATTTTGAGAATTGAGGTTGATGAGATAATTGAGTATTGATGTTCTAACATCGTTTGGACAGCTCGGAAGTTCCAGAGTGGAATACGAGGCTAGTCCGTGATACGGGGGAAACGATTGCACTATACGAGGTGCAAAGAGGTAAGGGAAATCTAAACCATTTGTGTATGTGATTTGTAAACTATTATAGCATGATTTGTGGTTTATAAAACAAGCATGTTGAGTGTTGTGTTGAGTTATAATTGCACACGATTTTTATAGCCGGTTGGAGCCCATTGTTTTATGCGTTTATAAGCTGAGTGTGAAATTGCTTTATAAACCGTCGAATTTGTGTGAGTAATGAATTGGGCTCTATGTTAAGGCAATATCGAGATTTGAGAAATGTGTGCGTGCTTTGCCGATTAGAACTCGATTTTATTATGTTTTGTGTTGAGTACAAAACAAGTTTCAAATGAGTTTTATGAGAGAAAAACCACTATGAGTTCTACGTGAAGGCAAACCAGTCTTGTGTGATAAGACTTAGGTGTGTAATTTTGAGTACACACCGGGCATTACTCTGGTAGCATGTAAGCCCGATTTCTTCTCCGTTCTGGTAACGTGAGAATAACCCATTCTGTGGCTATGCCACGTATAATTAGTGGCCGTTGCCACGTGAGAAACCCTATTGGTGGCCGTTGCCACGTGATACCCCATTTGGTGGCCGTTGCCACGTGAGAAACCCCATTGGTGGCCGTTGCCACGTGATACCCCATTTGTGACCGTTGCCACGTGATACCCCATTGGTGGCCTTTGCCACGTGATACCCCATTTGGTGGCCGTTGCCACGTGAGAAACCCCATTTGGTGGTCGTTGCCACGTGAAACCCTATCCAGTGGCTATGCCACGTGTGAATTTAAATCAGTGGCTATGCCACGTGTGTTTAGTGGCTATGCCACGTGTGAATTTAAATCAGTGGCTATGCCACGTGTGTTTAGTGGTTGTGCCACGTGCATTACTATTTCAGTGATTTTATCACGTTCATTGAGAAAGCGTTTATCGCATTATTTTCACATGCTTTGTTATTGCTCTAGACTGAGCCTTTTTACTTCATGTTTTCACGTGATTTGAGACATGAGAATGTCGTTTTGAGTACTTTCATGCTATGGTTTTCAAATGAGATTAATGAGTTTCACATACAAATAAATATTTTGTGATGTGCATTTTGGTTTATGAAATGAGTCCCTTACCCCCTTTACTGAGCGATTTAGAAGCTCACCCTGTTTTCTTTCCCCCCAGATTTCTTCAAGTGAAAAGGGTTTTCCTGCGACGTACGGAGTAGTGGCTAGTGGAGGACTTGAGCTCCAGGCCATATATTGTATTTTGAGGTATCTTTTATCTTTTCATGTACCCAGATAATTTCTGTAATTGCAGACACTTGATGTATAACATTGTATGGGATGTATTAGGATTAATTAACTTGGAATTGAGTAATGTATATAATACAATATACACTATATTATGATGAGATCCTGAGGCATGATAATTATGATGATGTATGACACTGCACAGGAATGCACCCTTAATTGTGAATTAATGAGTAAAAAGTTTTAAATTTGCCCTATTTTTCGCATTTTCGGGGCGTGACAGAGTTTTCTTGCTATCAGAGCTTAGGGTGTCTAGTATTGTCAGTGTCGGTTAAGTGAAATAGAATACATCCCAAGTGTCTGTAATAGTCTGGTCATGAACTGAAATTGAGGATTGAGATTTCAATCGATTGTGATATGTACGCGTAGGAGACGAGTTGAGATAGAGAATGAGTAAACGACGAGGTCGTTCGAGGAGGCAGGCAGAATCCCCTCCGCCACCTGTCCCATAACCAGAGAGTCCTAACTCTCGATTTAATCGGATTGAGATCGATGTGAGGCAAGGTTTTGAGCAGATGGCAGCGTTATTCGCGCAACACTTTGGAGTTAATGCCTCGGATACTACCCCTACACCACCACAAGGACCTCCCATACCCCCAGTGCCTCCCGTCACTCAGCCTGAGGATAGAAGTATGGTCCAACTAAAGGATTTTCTGAAGATGAATCAACCCGCATTTAAGGGAAAAAAGGATCCTACAGAGGCTGAGGAGTGGTTGACGGAATTGAGAATTATATTTGATTTTCTGGGGTGCACCGATGCTGAGAGGGTCAGTATGAGTGCCTATATGCTGAAGGGGAGAGCTCGAGATTGGTGGGGTACTACCCAGGGTATTTTGATGTCCCACCATGATGTGATTGGTTGGGAAGAGTTTCAGACAGCCTTTAGGACCCAATATGTACCACGAGCCGCCCAGAGAAAGAAACAAGCTGAGTTTTTGAGTTTGGTACAGGGTGACATGTCTGTGGATGATTATGAGAGCCAATTCATAGCGCTATTGAGATATGACCCAGAGACCTTTAAGAATGAAGAGCTCCGCACAGAGAAATTTGTGTATGGATTGAAGCCCATCATCAGAGATAAATTGATAGGGCTATGTATTACTGAGTTTGGAGATGCTCTGAGACGAGCGCAAGAGATTGAAAGAGGAATTGAAATGGTACAATCCCAGAATGAGCTCAGAGCGGTGAATAGAGATAAGGGCAAGAGGCCAGTGATTTTCCAAACAGAGGCTCGGAGAGGTTCCTTCAGAAGAGGAAGGATTGAGGTACAGAAGGGCAGATTATAGAGACCTAGAGGTTACCCTAACATTAGAGAGACCCCTCGAGAGGTCAGGCCAGAGACAAGGTTTTGCAGAAATTGTGGCCAAATGCATGAGGGAAGTTGTACTGAGTCGATCCATTTATGTTTTAGATGTGGAGACATGGGTCACATGGTGAAGGATTGCCCTCAACCTCAGAAACCACATGTATTGGAGCCCACTAGACAACAGCCTCAGTGAGTGAATCCCCCGAGACGGGCCACTGCTGCAGAGAAAGGAAAGAGACCTGTTACACAGGGACGTGTGTTTGCCCTAGATAAGGAGACTGCTGACACTTCTGCAGAAACTATAAGAGGTACACTCTCTGTCTGTAATCATAAGGCTCATGTGTTGATTGATTCAGGATCCACGCATTCGTTTATTTCTGAGCATTTTGCATGTAGATTAAACTTGAAGTTTGAACCTCTAGAATATATACTACATGTAAATACCCCTATGCGTGAATCCCAGAGAACTGAGTTAATCTGTAGAGGATGTGAGATAAAGGTGGGAGATAGAGTGATGTTAGCAGATCTAATCATGTTGAATATACATGGATTTGACGTAATTTTGGGAATGGATTGGTTGGCAGCCAATCGAGTGAGCTTAGATTGCTACACTAAGATTATAACTTTCTCCCTACCTGAACCTTACAGTGTACGATTGAGATATTGAGGAAATGAATATGTGGAATTTTAGTAAGTAATTTGAGAATTTTAATATTATTTTAGAGAATATTAAATATGATTGTTCATGTGAAGGTTATGAGACACTCATCTCAGACGATGAGCGGGAACATCCGAGGATTGAGGATATACCTGTGGTGTGTGAATTTCTGGATGTTTTCCCAGATGAATTGCCAGGTTTACCACCAGAGAGAGAGCTGGAGTTTACTATTGATTTGGTACCAGATACTCAGCCGATCTCTAAACCTCCCTACAGGATGGCATTAGTGGAACTTGAGGAATTGAAGAAACAACTACAGGAGTTATTGGATCAAGGGTTCATTAGGCCCAGTGTTTCACCGTGGGGAGCACCGGTTTTATTTGTCAAGAAGAAGGATGGTAGTCTCAGATTATGCGTAGACTACCGGCTGTTGAATAAAGCCACGGTGAAGAATAAATACCCATTGCCCAGGATTGATGATCTACTTGATCAGCTGAGAGGGGCATCAGTCTTTTCTAAGATTGATTTGAGATTGGGCTACCACCAATTGAGGATCAAGGAAGAAGATATTCCAAAGACGGCCTTCAGGACAAGGTATGGCCATTATGAATTTTTGGTGATGTCCTTTGGATTGACGAACGCCCCTGCACCATTTATGAGATTGATGAACGAGGTGTCAGAGACTATCTGGATAAATTTGTGATAGTCTTTATTGATGATATCCTGGTGTACCCTCAGTCGTATGAGGAGCATGCACAGCATTTGTGGTTAGTACTTTAGATACTCCGAGATAAGCAATTATATGGAAAGCTTAGTAAGTGTGAGTTTTGGCTGAACCGGATAGCTTTCCTTGGTCATATAGTCTCAGAGGAAGGAGTATCAGTGGAACCAAGCAAGGTGGAGGCTGTGATTAATTGGGAGAGACCGAGGACAGTTACTGAGGTACGAAGCTTCCTTGGTTTGGCAGGGTATTACAGAAGATTTGTGGAAGGATTTTCCCATATTGCAGCCCCTTTGACTAAGCTCACGCGCAAAGGGACTCCATTTATATGGACTGATCAATGTGAGCTCAGTTTTCAAGAATTAAAGAGGAGGTTGACAGCGGCACCTGTGTTAACTATTCCTGAGGGATCAGGAGGATTTTCGGTGTATAGTGATGCATCTCATCAAGGATTGGGGTGTGTGCTTATGAAGCACGGAAGAGTGGTCGCATATGGATCGCAACAGCTGAAAGACCATGAGCGGAATTACCCCACGCATTATTTGGAGTTAGCCGCTGTGGTATTTGCTTTGAAGATCTGGCGACACTACTTATATGGGGAAAGATTCCAGATCTTCACTGATCACAAGAGTTTGAGATATCTCTTTGATCAGAAAGAGTTAAACATGAGACAAAGGAGATGGATGGAACTCCTTAAGGATTATGACTGCGAGATTCTATATCACCCGGGCAAGGCAAATGTAGTTGCTGATGCCCTGAGCAGGAAGAGTATGATATCTGCTATGATGATCAGGGAATGGGATTTACTGGAGCAGTTCGCCGAACTTCGGATTAGAGTTAAAGAGGTAGAGACTGGATTTTTGGCTAGCCTACGGATAGAGCCCAGGATCATGGATCAGATTAGAACTGGGCAGCGCAGTGATCAGAGATTGATAGATATGGTTAGCCAAGCTGAGCAGAGTTCGCAGTCGGATCTCACAGTCAGTGAGGATGGATTGTTGAGATTCAGAGGATGGATTTGTGTACCGAACGATGATACCCTGAAGAGACAGATACTGAGAGAATCCCACTGCTCGCGATACACCATGCACCCAAGGAGTACTAAGATGTACCGAGACTTGAGAAAGGTGTATTGGTGGAGTGGTATGAAGCGAGACGTGGCAGAGTATGTGGCCAGGTGTTTAGTATGCCAGCAAGTGAAAGCTGAGCATCGGAAGCCCGGAGGACTACTACAGCCCTTACCTGTACCTACATGGAAATGGGAGCATGTCACTATGGACTTTATTATGGGTTTACCGAGGACCCGAAGAGGTCATGACGCTATATGGGTTATAGTGGATAGATTGACCAAGAGTGCCCACTTCCTTGCCATCAAGAGCACAGATACTGTGGATGCCTTAGCTGAGCTGTATGTCAGTGAGATAGCTAGATTACATGGGGCTCCAGTGAGTATTACTTCTGATAGAGATTCCTGATTTACTTCTAGATTTTGGACCCAGTTTCAGGAGTCCATGGGATCTCGATTGAGTTTAGTACCGCCTATCATCCTCAGACAGATGGTCAGTCAGAGAGGACTATTCAGACCATGGAGGATATGTTGAGGGCGTGTACGATGGATTTTAAGGGATCATGGGATGATCACCTGCCCCTAGCAGAGTTTGCATACAATAACAGCTATCATGCGAGTATTGGAATGACACCTTTTGAGGCTCTATATGGTAGGAGGTGTAGATCCCCTGTAGCTTGGGAAGAAGTCGGTGACAGAAAGATAAATGCTCCCGAGCTTGTTGAACAAGCCGTACAGAGTGTGAAACTCATATGTGAGAGGTTACGGGCTGCACAAAGTAGACAGAAAAGCTACGCGGATGTGCGTAGACGGCCACTCGAGTTTGACGTTGGTGATGCAGTATTTCTGAAAATATCACCGAGTAAGGGTATCATTCGATTTGGGAAGAAAGAAAAATTGAGTCCTCGATACATAGGACCATTCGAGATTCTTGAGAGAGTGGGAGAGGTAGCTTACAGATTAGCATTACCCCCACAGATGTCCGAAATACACAATGTTTTTCATGTGTCTATGTTGAGGAAGTACCACCCGGACCCTTCTCATGTCATAGAGTATGACGAGATGGGCATTCAAGAGGATATGAGCTACACTGAGGAACCCGTCCGGATTCTCGATAGAAAAGAGAAGGTACTGAGAACCAAGAGCATCCCATTAGTGAAAGTTTTGTGGAAACATCACTCAAGGAAAGAGGCAACGTGGGAACTAGAGAGTCTCATGAAGGAGAAATATCCCCATCTATTCGACTAGTTGAGTTGAATTTGGAGGACCAAATTCTATTTAAGGTGGGGAGGATGTGAGATCTGAGAATTTTAGATATATTTTAATGATGTAATAAGAACTTGAAGTGTAATTTATTGAGCTAAGTGAATTGTGGGAATGATAATTGGGGATTTATATGTTAAGTGTTAAAATAAGTGTGAAGTTATGAGGACAGATCGATCTAGGAGAAGGAGAGATCGATCTGGTGAGTTAAAAATGACAAGGAAGGAGAAATTTGAGGAGCAGATCGATCTCCAATGGAAAAGGATCGATCTCCTTATGATTCTGTTTGAGAGAAGATCGATCTCATGAGGAAGAGATCGATCTCCAAATGATTCTGTTTGGGAGAAGATCGATCTCCTCAAGGAGCAGATCGATCTCATAAAGCCATAAAGAGATCGATCTCACCCCTCGACAGATCGATCTCCTAGGCATAAAATTGCCCAAATCGTCCCAAAAATTCAAATGCAGATCGATCTCATCAAGAGGCAGATCGATCTCCTACCCTCAGCCTATATAAGGAACCCCTATTTTTCTCCTGCAATCTCACTTTCTCTCTCTTTCAACCCCCATTTTTACCGAAACCTAGCTTTCTCACTCATCCAAAGCACCCATTTTCGGCCAAATCAGAAGTTGTGGCAAGAAGAAAAGTTGTTCCTCATCAAAGGGAGAACAACATACTTGGAAATCGAAGGACGAATCGAATCGAGGTGTGGGTTGTGCGTCTCATAAGCTTTGGGTAATTTCTAAACCTCGATCTTGATATTTGACATGATTTTGATGATAATGGTGGTTGTCATTGTGTTGAAATAGCTGAGAAATGATTAGGGATTGATGAAATTGCAATGTGGTTGGAGTGATAACGATATTTAGCAATTTTGGGAATTTGAGCTATAAATAGAAATTTAGACAATGTGGTGAATTAGCATAGATAATTGGCATGAGAAATATAGAACGTTGAGATGTTGGGAATCAGAGTGTAGTTTGGGGTAGAGTTACGAGAATCGAGAGATTTGAGGTGTTATGAGCAATTATGCTCGATTTTGAGAATTGAGGTTGATGAGATAATTGAGTATTGATGCTTTAACATCGTTTGGACAGCTCGGGAGTTCCAGAGTGGAATGCGAGACTAGTCCGTGATACGGGGGAAACGATTGCACTATATGAGGTGCAAAGAGGTAAGGGAAATCTAAACCATTTGTGTATGTGATTTGTAAACTATTATAGCATGATTTGTGGTTTATAAAACAAGCATGTTGAGTGTTGTGTTGAGTTATAATTGCACACGATTTTTATAGCCGGTTGGAGCCCATTGTTTTATGCGTTTATAAGCTGAGTGTGAAATTGCTTTATAAACCGTCGAATTTGTGAGAGTAATGAATTGGGCTCTACGTTAAGGCAATATCGAGATTTGAGAAATGTGTGCGTGCTTTGCCGGTTGGAACTCAGTTTTATTATGTTTTGTGTTGAGTACAAAACGGGTTTCAAATGAGTTTTATGAGAGAAAAACCACTATGAGTTCTACGTGAAGGCAAATCAGTCTTGTGTGATAAGACTTAGGTGTGTAATTTTGAGTACACACCGGGCATTGCTCTGGTAGCATGTAAGCCCGATTTCTTCTCCATTCTGGTAACGTGAGAATAACCCATTATGTGGCTATGCCACGTATAATTAGTGGCCGTTGCCACGTGAGAAACCCTATTGGTGGCTGTTGCCACGTGATACCCCATTTGGTGGCCGTTGCCACGTGAGAAACCCCATTGGTGGCCGTTGCCACGTGATACCCCATTTGTGGCCATTGCCACGTGATACCCCATTGGTGGCCGTTGCCACGTGATACCCCATTTGGTGGCCGTTGCCACGTGAGAAACCCCATTTGGTGGCCGTTGCCACGTGAGAACCCATAATTAGTGGCCGTTGCCACGTGAAACCCTATCCAGTGGCTATGCCACGTGTGAATTTAAATCAGTGGCTACGCCACGTGTGTTTAGTGGCTATGCCACGTGTGAATTTAAATCAGTGGCTATGCCACGTGTGTTTAGTGGCTGCGCCACGTGCATTACTATTTCAGTGATTTTATCACGTTCATTGAGAAAGCGTTTATCGCATTATTTTCACATGCTTTGTTATTGCTCTAGACTGAGCCTTTTTACTTCATGTTTTCACATGATTTGAGACATGAGAATGTCGTTTTGAGTACTTTCATGCTATGGTTTTCAAATGAGATTAATGAGTTTCACATACAAATAAATATTTTGTGATGTGCATTTTGGTTTATGAAATGAGTCCCTTACCCCCTTTACTGAGCGATTTAGAAGCTCACCCTGTTTTCTTTCCCCCCAGATTTCTTCAAGTGAAAAGGGTTTTCCTGCGACGTACGGAGTAGTGGCTAGTGGAGGACTTGAGCTCCAGGCCATATATTGTATTTTGAGGTATCTTTTATCTTTTCATGTACCCAGACAATTACTGTAATTGCAGACACTTGATGTATAACATTGTATGGGATGTATTAGGATTAATTAGCTTGGAATTGAGTAATGTATATAATACAATATACACTATATTATGATGAGATCCTGAGGCATGATAATTATGATGATATATGACACTGCACAGGAATGCACCCTTAATTGTGAATTAATGAGTAAAAAGTTTTAAATTTGCCCTATTTTCCGCATTTTTGAGGCTTGACATTAAATGAATAAAATATAAATTTTTAAAGATATTTATGTATTTTAATATTATTTTAATTAATAAAATAATATTAAAAATAAATTATAAATAAATAAATAAAATCTGAAAAAAAAAAAGAAACGAAAGTTTGAAAACGAGAAAAAGAGAAGAAACGCGAAACAGGAAACCGAGGGAGTCGGTTTCCCTCCGATCCGACACCACCTGCGGCGCTGAGGGGCCGGCGAGGGTCGGCAAACATAGCTCGACCTCGGGCGAACCCACAGGCGGCCGCGACGATCGGCGAAGTGGCCGAAAAACGTCGAAAAACGGAGGAGATGCCGCGGGGAAGAAACGTCGATCAGCGGCCATCGACGCCGATTCGACCCCAGCTGAGGCCCGATTTAGGAAGCCCAGGCCATGGCGCACCGAACGGCGATGGAATCGCGCCGGGAACCGGCCGGACGGCGCCGGCACGACCAAATGTTGCCTGAACCGGCCGAATCGGATTGAACAGGCCGAACCGAACCAGACCGAACCGGCGGTCCGAACCGGGTTGAACCGGATCGGACCGGTTCAGCCAAAAAGAGAGGGAAAAAAGGAAGAAAAAGGGAAAAAGAAAAAGAGGAAAAATTGGGAAAAATTTCAGTGATGCAATCGAGCTTCGGGTAAGTCGGTAAGCGGTCAAATTGACCGATTTAATTTTTGGAATATTTAATTTGATAAATAATCGACTGAAAGTTTACCCGAAAATATATTTAATTGTGTAGCTCGACAATTGGCATCCACCGAGAGCTCGAGACAGTCTCGATTTAAGTACTATCATGGAATAACGAGTAAGTGACCCTTATTTACGACAATTTTATATCGTTATGCGTGATTGATATTTAACGCATAAATTACGGATTTAATTTTCGCATAAATGAATTAAATTCTAGAAATTGGATAAATTGTCATAAATATTAAATTGAGATATCCGAAAATTTAGAACGCGGCTAAATAAATTACTGCTGGGCCCAATGAGCCCAATAGGCCTCTATAAATTGTGGTAAACGAGCTTAAGGCCGATTAAGGCCCATTAAGGTGCAATCGGGCCCAATATGGGTAAACGGGCCCAATGATTTAAATTAAGCCCAGAAAAATATGAGATACAATTAATTGTATTGTATTTAACCTGATGAACATTTATCCGCAGTGCTGGAGATTTGATTTGGATTCGGAGCAAATCGGACTGCGTGACGAGACATCAGTGGGAAAGGTCAGACTATACAGAAAATGAGGTAAGGGAATTGTGTGAGTAGCTAGAGGTAGCTACGCGTATTTTAATAGTTTTCTGTACACTGAAATTGTATGTATACACTGATATTGTATAAAGGTCTTAAAAGTGGTTTAAATAATTTTAAGGATCGAAATAGGTGAAAAGTTTAATTTACCCCTATTGAGGGAAGTTCACCTAAGGATGGTGAAAGCATGACATGCATGAAATGCATGATTTAAGGATTTTTATGATTAAGGAATTTTCTTGATTTTAATCAAAGTAAATCGATAGATTGGCCAATAATTGCATAAGTTTCCCAAAATAACACTACGTAGGTGTTATTAATATTTAAATGGAAATTTCTTTGGAAAATGGCCAACTATCAAGTTTGTATGAAAACAGATAGTGCCGACACGTAGTTCGCACTATATCTACGTTTGTGATTGTGCATAAATGTGCTTGAGCGCTTCCTCGCACCGACTTGTGTGACATCATATGCATGAAATGTGCTAGAGCATGGTGCTCGCACTGGTTTTTATTATTGTGAAATGAGAGCTGCTGGAGCCTAGCTCGCACTCTGTTTTGACATGTTTTGATTTGTTTTGACGTAGTATGCATAAAATGATGCTGGAGCGACTGCTCGCACTAGTTTTACTGATTTAATATGCATGAGAGATGCTGGAGCTTAGCTCGCATCCTGTTTTGATTTAATTATGCATAAAGCCGTGCTGGAGTGTAACTCGCACGAGATTTGATTTACTTGAGCATTCATTTGTGCTGGAGCGTTGCTCGCACAAAGTTTTATATGGTTTTCATAATTCATTTGAATGTCGTACTGGAGTTTTTCTCGTACGAGGTTTTCATTGAGTTTTTATACATATCCGTACTAGAGCATTGCTTGTACATGGATTTTACTTGAAATTATAATCAGTTTAAGTCGTACTGGAGCGCTGCTCGTACACAGATTTTACTGATTTTTATGAAACCGTGCTAGAGCTTCGCTCGCACGAGGTTTTCTAATATCATGAATATGCATGGAGCCGTGCTAGAGCTTTGCTCGCACAGGGATTTATATGACATGCATATAGCCGTGTTGGAGCCTTTTGTAGACTGTGTGTCACAGTGAGATGATATGCTCACACGTGCATTCTGAGACAGAGATGATATGGGTGGATACGACCTATTACAGGCACCCCTGATTGAGCTTGGGTTCACGGAGTACGTTGTACCGTGTATATCACGCGGAGTACGCTGTACCGAGTGGATTGTTGGACTGGAGTGGCATTAGCCACGAGGTAGCAAGCCTTGCCCTCGCAATCCTGGTGTTATGCTGTTCTGGCGGGTAGGACGACCCACCTCCCGTTTCAGGTGTGATACCCCGCACACTAGGTACCGTGTTGCCAGGGATCACTAGGATGTGGCCATAGTCCTCGATGTTACTGATAATTACCTCATTGTCTCACATGATATAACTTGTGGTCTGTTAGACCAGGGTAGACCCGAAGGAGGGGTCAGGCCCCCGATTTGACGATTTTATGATGTGTGACCCTGAAAGAAGGGTGGTTTTATAACCGAAGTTTTATAATGAAATTTTAACAAATTGTTTTATGAGTTTGAAATGGAATTATGAGATTGTTTTATGAGTTGATTGACCCGGAAGGGTTAGTTTTTACTGCAGTTTTAATGTATTGATTTAAATGCAGTATGCATGATCTTAATTAAATTCATGCTTAATATGATTTAATGATGTCACATAAAATGCTATTGATGCATGAATTACATGCTTTTCTATATCCACAAATAGTTTTGGATAAACTATGTCATGATATATGCATGGTTTTGTGCTTGATGATTTTAGTGAAAAGAAATGGATTTAAGGGCATGGCATTATGAGCATGTAGATAGTGGAGCTATCTACTTACTTGCATAATTGACTTACTGAGCGTGTGGTTTGCTCACCCCCCTTATTTTCCCATCTTTTCAGAGCACTCGCAATAGTTATTGAGCGGCTGAGGACTTGCATGTATTGGTATCCGCTGCTTCCCATCGAGAGACAGGTATACACATTGGTATGATTTTGTATCTAAATATGTAATGCACAGTACTGTGAACGGATATGATGTCGGGGATGTAAAGTTATAAATACCATTGGGTATGTATTTATTTAAAGTCAAAGAATAGTAAACTCTGATATATGAATGTAAATATGAAAATGGAATGGTAAATAGTGTGAGGTGACTAACACCGAATCATAGCCCAACTGTGTAGTAGGATGGTCACGACGAGGGAAAGGTAAGAATTAAATAATAAATGAAAAAGCAAAAAATTTACTCTAATTTTTAGGTAATTTGGGTCATGATAGGTTTAATGGTATCAGAGCTGAGTTGGCCTGATATGAGTCGGTGTTAGTGGTTAAGGAAGTTTACATCCCCATGTACTGTGCATTGTTTAGATACAATTGTGTATATCGAGATAGATGTGCAGCTAAGAATTTGGTTTTAAATGCAAGAATAGACTTATTAACTGATAGCCGCTATGGTTGAGAGGCGAGTACATGAGCTCGAGGCCGAAGAGGTAGGCCCGGGAGTTGTACTGAGTCGCCACATGAGACTTGAGATGAGATTGACGTGGAGGCTGGTTGAGCATGCCCCACAGAGTCCGACAGAGAGATCGGACAGAGTCTGACAGAGAGATCAGACAGTATTGAGATACACTTCGTGAGGTTGGAGCGGAGTGTGGAGAATATATTGAGAGCTAATTACTCAGAATATGTATGGTATTTGTGGGTGAGTCGGAACATTGGTGGAAGTCCGCTCGACCCATATTAAGAGTTAGACATCCAGAATGGACATGAAAAATAATTCTATATGTATTCCGGTGACAGAATATCTCGGACATTGCTAAAGGAAATTACAGATGATATTCATTACTCTGACCCAGAAGAACTGACTGATGAACGAGTATGAAACTTAGTTTATTCCTCGGCAGATGTGACTCGGACACGATGAACCGTGAGAGTCGAAATGTCTGAAGGTTCATGAAAGGACTCAGATTGTCAATTAGAGTCCGATTGGCTATGTTAGATATCACTACCTATGTCGAGGCAGTGCGCAGACTACAGTTGTGTGAATAAGATCATAAGTTGCACGCCTCTGAGATTGGGAAAGGTAATAAGGGCCGAAATTGAGACAAAAAAAAGAATGACAGAGATGTCAGAACGGGAAAAAGGTAGTTTGGTAAAAGATTAGAGCTGATAAATCATGGGGTACGATGATTGGTAAGGTCCCAATGTATCCAAATACAACACTTATGAGGGGTATTGTGATTTGAGGACCCCGACCTGCTACGTAATAGTATAACAGAGTAGCAGTGTGAACAGTGTAAGATGTGTGGTAGTTACCACAGAAAGTAAGATGTTGGACGAGGGCGATTGTATGCCTTGGACCAGGACACTATTTATGTTTCATAGAATGTGGTGGAAGATACCACACTGGTTGTGAATAATGAAGTAATTATTTAATTGATCCTGGTGCCACGCATTTATTCATACTGCCTTCAGTTGCTTATAAGCGAGTGAAAGATGTGAAGCCTATACCCTTAGGCATGAGGATGATGGTTAGCTGATTTTCACTAACTGAATATGGGTATAGATATTGTAAGTTGAAAATATGGGTGAAAACATCACTAAAAGGTGTACTGTAAGTGTAACAAGTAATGAAAGAGTTTGTTATAAGTGATATATGAAAGGAGATGAGAGCTTGGAGATGTGATAGATCCTGCATACAAGATATATTGGAATAAAAGGCGTATGCAAGGTAAGGATATCTTCGATATGCAAAGTAATTTGAATTAAGCGGTATGTAGTCAAGTCTGAGGGTTAATAAAGGTATTTCAAAATACTACCCTGCCTGAAGACTTGACAGCGTCGATAAGCGCACATATAAGCTATAAATTGAAAAATCGACAGTCATGAAATATATACATTAAATTTGGGTACCTTTACTGGTACGATAAAGAAAAATATAGAATTTGATTAATCATGAAGGTTTAAAAATTAAAATTTTATAAAAGCCGTTAATATAAGAGCAAGGAAACAATGTGGGTTAGTAGCTTGAACGGAAATGATTACGAAATGACTTTATACGTTTATGTGTATATAAGTCAAGATATGAATGATTGAAGTATTTTGTGGAACTCAACTACGATGAGGTATTTAAACCTTACCTGGACCAATTGGTTGTCATCTTGAGCGAAGATATTTTGATGTATTCGAAGTCCAGGGAAGAGAATGAGTAGCAACAGGAAACGGTCTTACAGAGAAGGTGTTAAGAGTTTCTCAAAATGAGCTGCTCAGTTGACACATCTCATTTGGGAAAAGATTGTATACGAGTGGGATGAAAAGTATGAAAATAGCTGCAGTGAGTTTTGGTATATTGAAGTGATAAACTGACCACCGTAAGTATTCTCACCATAACCAACAGCTCAAGAGGTTTCAGTGTGTATGGATACCTCCAAATAAGGATTGGGCTGTGTATTGATGTACAATGGGAAGATAGTCGTTTATGGATCTAAATAGTTCATGGAACGTGAGAGAAACTATCTGACCCATGATTTAGAGTTAGCAGCAGTAGCGTTTACACATAAGGAATGCCGCCACCACTTAAATGGTAAGAAATTTCGAGTATGCACTGATCGTAAAAGCCCCGAGTATCTGTTTTCACAGAAAGAGTCGGATGAGATAACCATGAGGGTTAGAGCTTCTAAGGATTATGATTGTGAACATTATACCACCAAGGAAAGGCTAATGTAATGGCTGATGCCTTGAACAGAAAGAGCCTCGGGATGGTATCACATATGATGGTCAGGGAGTGAGAGCTGCTAGATCAGTTATGAGCCTCAATAGTGATGTGATCCCTTCTGATGATGACGGTGATTGTGTGACAACTAGCCTGAGGTTAGAACCGGATTTGTGTGACCGGATTTGCCAGGCTTAGCGTAATGATCGGCATGGTGTCGGTAGTGTGGGTCAGATTCAGAAGGGTACAGTGACAGAGGTCACAGAGAGTGATGATGACTGACAGAGGTTCAGAGATAGTATAAGTGCTCCCCAGGACCACAGTTGATGATATAGTGTTATTGTCAGAAGCTCACTCTTCGGGATATACAGTGCATCCGAGAAATAATAAATATATCGAAATCTTTGAAAAAAGGTATTGGTGGTCAGGTATGAAAAGTGATATTGTAGAGAATTGCGGAAAAGTGTCTCGTATGTCAGCAGATTAAGGTAGAGTAAAAGAAGTTGCAGGGTTATTATAGCCTCTACCTATAGTGACACGGAAATGGGAACAAGTTACCATGGATATCGTGATGGGTTATAGAGGACCCAGGATAATCACGAGGCTATCTAGGTGATAGTCGATAGGTTGACTAGTTTACCCACCTTCTAGTTATGAAATCCCCAGATACTCTGAGTGTGTAGGCGGATTTATGTGTATAGAAAATTGTGGATCATTGTGTAGCGTTCCAGTGAGCATGATATCAGATAGGGATTCCCGCTTCACTTTCCACTTCTGAGAATGTTTTTCAGGAAGTTATGGGAACCCGATTATGTTAGCACAGCTTCCACCCTCAGACAGATGGTCAGTCAGAGAGGACTGTACAGGTTCTGGAGGATGTAATGAGAGCGTGTGCCATTGATTTTATGAGTTCCTGGGATGATCAGTTGCTACTAATCAAATTCGCCAGTGATGACAGTTGTCACTTGAGTATCGGGATAACATTTTATATGAGGCATTGTATGGCCGTAGGGAGTTGTTCCCTGACTTGGATAAGAGAAGTGGGTGACAGATAGAAAATTGTTCTCGAATTGGTAAGACAAACCTCTGAGGATGTTCAGTTTAATTGTGAGAGATTAAGAACATCTCAGAGCAGATAGAAAATCCATGCTGACAAGAGACAGAAAATCTTTGGAATTCACCGAGGGTGAATCATTATTGTTGACAGTTACTTGTCCTAAGAGCATAAGGACGTAACGAGATTCAGATAGAGATATAGGACGAAGTGGAAGATAAGGCCTGTAGGTTGGCGTTACCACTTGAATTAACAGGCATCCACAATGTGTCCTATCTGTTGATGCTTCGAAAATATTATCCGGACCCAGTATATGTGATCAGATATAAGCTTCAACGGCTTAGCTCAATGAAAGTATAACATATGATTGGAAATCGATTCGGGTATTAGACGAAAGGAGAAAGTGTTGAGGTTTAAGATGATCTCCCTAGTTAAGTATGATGGTAGTATTATACTCCGGAGAAAGTCACTTGAGGATGACAGTATATGATACGATAGACGTACTCGGAGTTGTTATGGACTCATTAGACTTGGTTCTAATTTGGAGGACCAAATTTCTTAAGTGGGGGAGATTGTAAGACCTGATATTTTCAAGTGCATTTAAAAAAATGCAAAAGGATTGAAATGGTATTCCCGAACACGTACAAGGGCAAAATGGTCAAAAGATCAAAATTCGGTATTAATCGGCAAAAGAAAATTTAATTAAAAATATGAGATTGAGAAATCTTGATCAATAACGAAAAAATAATTAAATTTCGGGTTAAATTGATCAAGATATGAATTTATTGGAATAAACCGGGATTTTCGTATCGAAAAATAATCTCAAAAATAATTGAAAAATATTCCGGAAAGGTAAAATCGGACTGAGAAATTCATTTAGTCATTAAATGAATAAAATATAAATTTTTAAAGATATTTATGTATTTTAATATTATTTTAATGAATAAAATAATATTAAAATAAATTATAAATAAATAAATAAAATCTGAAAAAAAAGGAAACGAAAGTCTGAAAACGAGAAACATAGAAGAAACGCGAAACAGGAAACCGAGGGAGTCGGTTTCGCTCCGATCAGACACCACCGACGGCGCTGAGGGGCCGGCGAGGGTCAGCAAACGTAGCTCGACCTCGGGCGAACCCACAGGCGGCCATCGGCGAAGTGGCCGAAAAACGCCAAAAAATGGAGGAGATGCCGCGGGGAAGAAACGTCGATCGGCGGCCATCGGCGCCGATTCGACCCCAGCCGAGGCCCGATTTAGGAAGCCCAGGCCATGGCGCACCGAACGGCGGTGGAATCGCCCCGGGAACCGGCCGGACGGCGCCTGCACGACCAAATGTTGCCTGAACCGGCCAAACCGGACTGAACCGGCCGAACTGAACCAGACCGAACCGGCGGTCCGAACCTAGTTGAACCGGACCAGACCGGTTCAGCCAAAAAGAGAGGGAAAAAAGGAAAAAAAGGGAAAAAGAAAAAGAGGAAAAATTGGAGAAATTTCAGTGATGCAATCGAGCTTCGGGTAAGTCGGTAAGCGGTCAAATTGATCGATTTAATTTTTGGAATATTTAATTTGATAAATAATCGACTGAAAGTTTACCCGAAAATATATTTAATTGTGTAGCTCGACAATTGGCATCCACCGAGAGCTCGAGACAGTCCCGATTTAAGTACTATCATGGAATAACGGGTAAGTGACCCTTATTTACGACAATTTTATATCGTTATGCGTGATTGATATTTAACGCATAAATTACGGATTTAATTTTCGCATAAATGAATTAAATTCTAGAAATTGGATAAATTGTCATAAATATTAAATTTAGATATCCGAAAATTTAGAACGAGGCTAAATAAATTACTGCTGGGCCCAATGAGCCCAATAGGCCTCGATAAATTGTGGTAAACGAGCTTAAGGCCGATTAAGGCCCATTAAGGTGCAATCGGGCCCAATATGGGTAAACGAGCCCAATGATTTAAATTAAGCCTAGAAAAATATGAGATACAATTAATTGTATTGTATTTAACCTGATGAACATTTATCCGCAGTGCCGGAGATTTGATTTGGATTCGGAGCAAATCGGACTGCGTGACGAGACATCAGTGGGAAATGTCAGACTGTACAAAAAATGAGGTAAGGGAATTGTGTGAGTAGCTAGAGGTAGCTACGCGTATTTTAATAGTTTTCTGTACACTGAAATTGTATGTATACACTGATATTGTATAAAGGTCTTAAAAGTGGTTTAAATAATTTTAAGGATCGAAATAGGTGAAAAGTCTAATTTACCCCTATTGAGGGAAGTTCACCTAAGGATGGTGAAAGCATGACATGCATGAAATGCATGATTTAAGGATTTTTATGATTAAGGAATTTTCTTGATTTTAATCAAAGTAAATCGATAGATTGGCCAATAATTGCATAAGTTTCCCAAAATAACACTACGTAGGTGTTATTAATATTTAAATGGAAATTTCTTTGGAAAACGGCCAACTATCAAGTTTGTATGAAAACAGATAGTGCCGACACGTAGTTCGCACTATATCTACGTTTGTGATTGTGCATAAATGTGCTTGAGCGCTTGCTCGCACCGACTTGTGTGACATCATATGCATGAAATGTGCTAGAGCATGGTGCTCGCACTGATTTTTATTATTGTGAAATGAGAGCTGCTGGAGCCTAGCTCGCACTCTGTTTTGACATGTTTTGACATGTTTTGATTTGTTTTGACGTAGTATGCATAAAATGGTGCTGGAGCGACTGCTCGCACTAGTTTTACTGATTTAATATGCATGAGAGATGCTGGAGGTTAGCTCGCATCCTGTTTTGATTTAATTATGCATAAAGCCGTGCTGGAGTGTAACTCGCACGAGATTTGATTTAATTATGCATAAAGTCGTGCTGGAGTGTAACTAGCACGAGATTTGATTTATTTGAGCATTCATTTGTGCTGGAGCGTTGCCGGCACAAAGTTTTATATGGTTTTCATAATTCATTTGAATGTCGTACTGGAGTTTTTCTCGTACGAGGTTTTCATTGAGTTTTTATACATATCCGTACTAGAGCATTGCTCGTACGTGGATTTTACTTGAAATTATAATCAGTTTAAGTCGTACTGGAGCGCTGCTCGTACGCAGATTTTACTGATTTTTATGAAACCGTGCTAGAGCTTCGCTCGCACGAGGTTTTCTGATATCATGAATAAGCATGGAGCCGTGCTAGAGCTTTGCTCACACAAGGATCTATATGACATGCATATAGCCGTGTTGGAGCCTCCTGTAGACTATGTGTCACAGTGAGATGATATGCTCACACGTGCATTCTGAGACAGAGATGATATGGGTGGATAAGACCTATTACAGGCACCCCTGATTGAGCTTGGGTTCACGGAGTACGTTGTACCGTGTATATCACGCGGAGTACGCTGTACCGTGGGGATTGTTGGACTGGAGTGGCATTAGCCACGAGGTAGCAAGCCTTGCCCTCGCAATCCTGGTGTTATGCTGTTCTGGCGGGTAGGACGACCCACCTCCCGTTTCAGGTGTGATACCCCGCACACTAGGTACCGTGTTGCCAGGGATCACTAGGATGTGGCCATAGTCCTCGATGTTACTGATAATTACCTCATTGTCTCACATGATATAACTTGTGGTCTGTTAAACCAGGGTAGACCGGAAGGAGGGGTCAGGCCCCCGATTTGACGATTTTATTATATGTGACCCTGAAAGAAGGGTGATTTTATAACCGAAGTTTTATAATGAAATTTTAACGAATTGTTTTATGAGTTTGAAATGGAATTATGAGATTGTTTTATGAGTTGATTGACCCGGAAGGGTTAGTTTTTACTGCAGTTTTAATGTATATTGATTTAAATGCAGTATGCATGATCTTAATTAAATTCATGCTTAATATGATTTAATGATGTCACATAAAATGCTATTGATGCATGAATTACATGCTTTTCTATATGCACAAATAGTTTTGGATAAACTATGTCATGATATATGCATGGTTTTGTGCTTGATGATTTTAGTGAAAAGAAATGGATTTAAGGGCATGGCATTATGAGCATGTAGATAGTGGAGCTATCTACTTACTTGCATAATTGACTTACTGAGCGTGTGGTTTGCTCACCCCCTTTATTTTCCCATCTTTTCAGAGCACTCGCAATAGTTATTGAGCGGCTGAGGACTTGCATGTATTGGTATCCGCTGCTTCTCATCGAGAGACAGGTATACACATTGGTATCATTTTGTATCTAAATATGTAATGCACAGTACTGTGAACGGATATGATGTCGGGGATGTAGAGTTATAAATACCATTGGGTATGTATTTATTTAAAGTCAAAGAATAGTAAACTCTGATATATGAATGTGAATATGAAAATGGAATGGTAAATAGTGTGAGGTGACTAACACCGAATCATAGCCCAACTGTGTAGTAGGATGGTCACGACGAGGGAAAGGTAAGAATTAAATAATAAATGAAAAAGCGAAAAATTTACTCTGATTTTTAGGTAATTTGGGTCATGAGATAATTAAAATCTTCCACTTGCCATCTTTAGATTGATTCAGTCAACTTCAACTACAAGTGATAGATCTTGACTTGAATTCCAAGATTTCTTCTGATTTTGTGACTTGAGCAGAATTTGCAGCTTTTAATCTATTTTATCTATTTTCCTTCATCTAGAATACAAAATAGAAAATATAAGTCAAATCCAAAATTTAAGCATATAGAATAATCTAAATCATGGGAAAATATGACAATTAATATGTCTAATATGCAACTTATCATTCATCTTCATTTCCTTCCATCTGATACAGATGATATTTTTACACATTTGTGTCTAAATGTATATTTTTGGTCTCACCAAATAAATAATCCTCTTTTTTTGCTATCTTCTTTCTCTTATCGAGTTTGAGGTTTAGAAGTTTTGGTGTTTACACATTCTGGTTTAACATGGTTTGGCTTAATGGATTTTGGCAAAAAATGTTTACAAGGAAAAGTATTCAAGGCGTTTTGATGTTTAGGAGTTAGTAAAAGACTTGGTAATGTGTTTGTAGTGCTAGGAACTTACTATTTTCGTAACGTTCTAGAGAAGGAATAACTGAAAGCATTGACTATTGTGGTTTTAAAGGGATTAAAAAGTTTTCGAGGAAAGTCAAAAAGTGAAGACCCCATTTATTTGACTAGGTTTAAAGCATGAGTTAAGGTTTCCGAATAAAACAATCTAACTTATCGAGAGATCTCAGGTTTTAAGTTGATCACAAAAATGCTCAATGCCTACTCTTCAGACAATTGCAAGAAATTAAGCAATGCCTCAAATTCATCTTAATCAGGGTATCAAATAGCGGTTGTTAAACGAAATAACGGCCGTTATTTAACGATAGCGGTAGTGGCTGCTACCGCTATTCTTTAAATAGCGGGTGTGAAATTTTTTCACACCCGCTACGGTTGCAATTGTTTGTTATTACCACTATTGAGAGCCGTTATTACCGCTATAGACCGTTATTACCGTTATCGATGATCGTTATTACCGCTATCGACCGTTATTACCATTATCGTCGGTTAAAAAAGTTATACGAAATTAAAAAAATTCACGACCGCGATTACCGTAATAACCGCAATGATATTCGTTATGTCCGAAATCGTAATAAATGCAAAGGAACCGAAAACGTGACCGCAATCGTAATTTAAATCTCTGATCATAATAGTCTTCCACAGAGTTGATTTGCTTCAAACTTACCAATTCTGACAAAGGATAATTCATCAACATTAAATCTGACTCTCATCACGTCTATATATTCACCCCATTTCACCTCCTTGAGTAATCCTTTGGATCGCATATAATGTTGACGCCATTGTAGTGCTTAGCTATCAGGATAAATGTCATGACCTCATTTTTTCTAAAAACCCCTACAAATTTTTCGCTTTTTTTTTTCATTTTCTTACCTGTCGTGAACAGTTTCACTACTAACAGTTGGGATATGAGTTGATGTTAGTCCCTCATGTCATGTTATTTACCTTAACATCTATTTTTCATATTTCATTTATATATCAATTTATTTTAACTAAATACATCCCCAATATTACATCCGTGTACAATATTGTCACTTTTTTATGTGTTCAGATACAAAATTATACGAATGTGTATACTGGTCTTGATAGGAAGCAGCGAATAACCGAAATGCAAGACTACTGTCGCTCTCTTCTACTGAATATACCCTGTATGGTGGAAAATGAAAAGGTGAGCTTACTATCTCAGTAAGGAAATAATGCAAGCAGGTAGATAACTACACTATCTACATGCTGGTAAAGGCATGACATGCAAAACATTTATATCTCGAGCATGAGGCAATTAAAACCATGTCATGTATGAGTATATCATATATCGTAAAACATGAATCGACATGTAAAACATGAAAAATATCTCATTTAAAACCTATCATGCTTGGTACAGTAAAACTCATCAAAACAATCC
Source organism: Firmiana major (assembly GCA_033439115.1). Lineage (NCBI taxonomy): Eukaryota > Viridiplantae > Streptophyta > Magnoliopsida > Malvales > Malvaceae > Firmiana > Firmiana major. The sequence continues at coordinate 9,112,390 of CM065908.1, read as the reverse complement.
CAGAGGGATTCAACACATCTTTAAAATCATTAATATCCTCATAAAACCATTAATTTCTCATTTAATACCACATTTCATGAAATCATCACAAATCGGGGCTCAACTCCTCCCTCAGGTCTACCCTGGTCTAACAAGACCAATCAAATATATATCATGTGAGACATACAGGTTACTGCATGGAAACAATCAAGGACTATGTCCCTGTGATCCCAGAGTACACGAACCCCCGTGTGCGGGGTATCACAACTGTAACGGGAGGTGGGTCACCCTACTCGCCAAAATATCACTTCACGTGAATACAATAGTCATGACTACATGGTACAACATATTTCATATGACATACACGGTACAACGTATTCCATGAACCCAATATCACAGTCTGCGGGTGTCACGACCCATTTTTCCTAAAAACCCCTACAAATTTTTCGTTTTTTCATTTCCTTACTCGTCGTGAACAGTTTTACTACTAACAGTTGGGCTATAAGTCGATGTTAGTCCCTCATGTCATGTTACTTACCTTAACATCTATTTTCCATATTTCATTTACATATCAATTTATTTTAACTAAATACATCCCCAATATTACATCTGTGTACAGTACTGTGCCTCTATATGTTCAGATACAAAAATTATACGAATGTGTATACCTGATCTTGATAGGAAGCAGCGGATAACCGAAATGCAAGACTATTATCGCTCTCTTCTACTGAATGTACCCTGTAGGGTGAAAAATGAAAGGGTGAGTGAAACTTGCTCAGTAAGGCAATAATGTAAGCAAGTAGATAACTATACTATCTACGTGCTGATAATGTCATGATATAAAATCGTTTATATTTGGAGCATGAGGTAAGACTAAAACGATGCCACATGTATGAATATATCATATAAGAGAAATCGTGAAATCGACATATAAAACAAACATGAAAAAATTATCATGTATGACCTCTCATGCTCGTCACATTAAAACTTATTTGTGTTCATCATAAACTCATCACGTTAAAACTTATTTGTTTCATCATAAATTCATCACATCAAGGCTAAACCCATCCCTCGGGAATACCTTGATTCATTAAATCGGATCTCATTTAAAAACATAAATGGGGACATTACCCCTCCTTCGGGTTTGTCCTGGTCTATTCAGACCATATGATATCATGTGAGGCATGTAGGTTACTGTATGAAAATCGAAGACTATGACCATATTATGTCCCTGTGATCCCAAGCTACACGGATCCCGGTGTGCAGGGCATCACAACTGCAACGGGAGGTGAGGTCAAATCCTACCCGCCAGAATATCAAGTAACATCATCGAGTCATCATGACTGCATGGTACAGCATACTCTGTGTGACATACACGGTACAACATACTCCGTGGACCCATATCATAGTCTGGGGGTGCCTGTCGTAGGTCTTATCCACCCCAATACTATGTCGATAACCAACCCATGTCTCAAAGTATACGTGCGAGCATATCAACTCTCTGCGACACACAGTCTACAGAAGGCTTCCGCACGACTATATGCATGTCAAGTCACGTCTAGTGCAAGCAAAGTTCCAGCACGACGCTATACATATCATGATATCTAAAATCTCGTGCGAACGAAGCTCCAGCACGATTTTTATACACATAAATTTCTCGTACGAGTAATACTCCAATACGGCTTTTTGTGAGTAATAAATCAGTAAAATTTAGTGCAAGTAAGACTCTAACACTCTTTTTACTCATGTAAATATGATAGGTGGCTTAATCTTGATAAAACATCTTTAAAACCGTAACCGGTACAAACCTGTACCCTTTCGTATAATTCATGAAATCAACAGCCAACCTATGTGCATATTTGCTTAAATCAAAGCAATACATTCATATAAAACATTAAAACATGATAATCATGCAATTTATTTGCCTTACTACCCTTTTTGTAAATTTTATTCTCAATGGGCAATATCGTCTTTTTCTTTATTCATCCATACCCCGGGTTTTTGTAAAAATTATTATTTCGTTTCTAGATATTTTAAGAAATTCTAGGCCCTGTAAATCCCCTCGAAAATACGTATAGAAATCTCTATGCACCAACAAAATTCCCTTACCTTGATTCTCTGTACAGTCTGACTTTTTCAATTCTACCGATCATCCGATCCGTTTAGCTCCCAATATGTACTCCGTAGCTGTAGATAATTATTTACCATGTCAATTTAACCCAATAAATATAATTCTCGCGTTTACTATAGTCGATTTAACTAATTGGGTCAATTTACTCTTATTGGGCCCGATCGCACCTTAATGGGCCTCCACCCATTTTCAGCCCGTTTCTACTTATTAAATCCCTTCTTCGGGTCTATTGGGCTCTCAATACCCATTGGGTTTCGTTCCAAACTCTTTAGATAGCCCATATACTATTTACGATAATTACTGTAAAATTTCGAATAATATTCCTTTTTATACATAATTAATCTGTAAATTAATCTTAATTCTACATTCAGGACTCTAATTGTCGAAATTAAAATGTACTTACCCAATGCTATGTGGAGTACGAAAATCGAAGCTCAATCGGCTCTCGTTCGGGCTCACGTACACGATCTATCGTCGAACTGCACAATATTATATTTAATTCCGGGTTAATTTTCGATTAAATATAATTTAAATAAATTTTTTGGAAATCAAATCGGTCACTTTTGACCTCATATCGACTTACTCAAAGTTCGGTGTATCCTCGAAATTTTTTCCCTTTTTCTCTTTTTCTCCCTTTTTCCTCTCTTTCTTGGCTGAACTAGTTCAGTCCGGCTCAACCCGGTTCAAACCGATCCGATTCAATCGATTCATAAAATAAAATTTATGAAATTTATTGTAAAATTTATAATATTCGTCATAAAATTTGAGATTTATAATAAAATATATGACAATTTTTTATCGTAAAATTAATAATAACAAACATAAAAACACAAAAAAAATGATAACTAATAGTGAAAATGAAATCACGGCAACTTTTTAACTTAACATGGATGTGTTGTAGTAAAGATGCTATCCTATTTTGATCATGTAGGTGATTTTTTCTTTCTATTTTATTTAACAAATGGATAAAATTGTAAATTTGATTATTTCATAAAAAGATAAAAATGTAATTCAAATATTTTGTTACCTTTTAAATAGATAAAAATGTAATTGATAGTATATTTCATTAAATTTAAGTTTATTTATTGATCTGTTAAACTATTATTAACATATTTTATTAACTTTTATTATTTATTCAACTTCTCATAATATGCGAATATTTTATGAGATCTCATGATCTTACAGTAAAGTTGATATTTTATGACCTCACTATAGATAAACTCGTCATTTCACCTGTACCTTTAAATACAAGTTTGATAATATTAGGCATTCAAATCATAATTATGTATTTGTATTTAAGTGAGTAGTGAGACGTATTTTATGATTAAAAAACTTGGCGTGTTTGTATTAAAAGTGAAATAGTAATTGTCGGATTATGTCTTATGAGATTAGGTGCTTCGCTAACTCTTAATCTTATACCTTAATCTCTCTATATATAGGATGATTTTTCATTATACTACCAATGAATTTTTTGACTGTACAAAAAGAATTAAAATGGTAATGTATAATTTACTTTATTTATTTTTATTTTCTTAATATATTTAAAAAATATACATTTTTATATTTGTGAAAACAAGGTTACGGACTTGCGTTTATAATTGATTTTTGATTTTTGACACAAAACTGTTGACGACTCTAAATTCAAATCTAACAACAAATAAGAGAATTAAACATAGAACTCGTCTAGCTCACCGCTGCAAACACCTTTTTAATTGTTCAAAAACATAAAAACCTAAAAAAAATGAACTTTTTTTTAACATAATTCCATACCCATATAAATAAAGATTAAAAATAAAACCTCTATCAGTCACCCAGTATCAACACTTCAGTCCAAGACAGATTGCTGAACAGCCCAATAAATGTCAAACTTGGGAAGTCTAGCCCACCCTAAATCTACTGCCATGGAGTTAGAGGCTAGAAGCACTGTGAATCTATGATCCTTGTCAAGCAAAAGCAAGCCGATCATTCAATTATTATTATTATTTTTTGTGTGCGTGCAAGCCATAACAATTAACAAGAAATCTGTTTTTTTTTTTGGATTCAATAGAGCATATTGACATTTTGTTTGATAAAAATAAAATTGAAAACATGCCCAGCTCTTTTTTCCACTTAAGATCACATGCAATGCTCATTTCCAATTCCTTCATCAATAGTACTCAAACTCAAACGCCTTGATCTTGAATTCTCTACGACACGAGGAGACAATCTACCTTTCAAGCATTCCTTCACAATCAAGCGACCAAGCTCAGAGTTCCCTTTGCTCGTATCTTTCTGTGTCCGCAGCTCATCGAGTTGCCTTTTAGTCATGCGTACCTTAATCCTCACAGGGTTTGACGGTGCATCGAAGCTCTTCCTTCTCTTATCTTCTTCTCGGATCTTCATCATCCCATTATCGTTTTCCAATGGTTTCACCACCAAGTTTGATCTACCAAACCAATTCCCCATTCCCCTTTCTTTCCCTATTTATCAGCAATAAATATAAATGGTAACGTGGTTACCCTTTATATAAGAGCAATCAATTACCGGTCTTAAATACGCAAATCCACGCATGGTAACTATAGGGGGGGGTTTGGGACTAGGGCCTTCCAGTAAATCGATTTTTTCAATGGGAATTTGCTGAAAAAACGTTTGGCTATCAGGCAGGCATCAGCTATGCCTTTTCATACACCATAAAAGTTGAATGCAACATAAAATTGGTCCCTTGACCCTTGTGCCTCGTTTTTCTTGTTAGAGGCTGGGAGCCTGAAACTTTACGCAAAATTATTAATTCATAACAATTACAGCTCGTAGCATGCAATTAAGTCGGCCCCCACCACGAAGCCGAGATCAATGACTTGATCAAAAGACATTCTTTTTTCATGTTTCATACGAATTATAACGACGAAAAATGCGTGATTTTTCAGTTTCAGATGGATACAAAAACTTGGGATGAACGCAGTAGCTATGATAAGACTTTGGAGTCCTGCAATTTTATCATCACTTCTGTTAGGAAAAATTCAAATGATATATGGCAATTTGGCTTTGAGGCGTGTAGTATTACACTTTCTTGAGTGTAATATTGCTTCACACAGAAGCAAGTTACCCCAGGATACAACAAAGCCTTTAGAGATTTTCTTTGTGGATTATGAAAGATCAAGAGTAAGTAATTCTGGAAATCAACCAAGAGTTTTATAGGTTCTGAATAGTTGCAAATCAATGGTTGTAATTATCTGTTAATTAACAACCATTGATTTTCAACTGTTCCAGACATAACTGAAAAATATGTCTGTTGGAACAGTTAAACAAATTTTAAAAATTCAAAAATTAAAAAAAAAAATAATAATAATAATAATAAATAAAATAAAAATAAATATTGAATTTAAAATTGGAATATTTCAGAACCAAGAGCCCAAGTGCCCCAAGTGCCCAAGTGCCCATCTTTTGACTTTTAAAATTAGTCAAAGTTCCAAATAAGCCCACAAGCCTTTAGTAATTCAATTTACACTCTAAGTTTGATTTCCTCTTATAAACCCAACTATTGCTTTATTTATAAACAATGTGGGATTCAATTACAAGCTATCCAACAATCCCCCACTAGCTTGTAATATAAGTATCTTTCACAACAGATATGACGCATACATGAAGGTATCTTTTAGATTTAAACCTTCAATTTAGTGTAAGTACTTTAGGATGCTAACGAAGTACATGGTGTCCTAAGATTAAACCATGACTCCTTACGATTAGGATCGAAAGTACCACACACATCATATGTGTCCCTTCCACAAAGATCTTTTATTCGCTCCTAGCACTATTTCAATGGCCATGTGCTAGCAATCCAATTTCTGTGAATATTTCAAGAGTAAAACCCCAAACTCTTGTTGAAGCGGCACCACTTCATATTCACATAGGTGGAGATCCCTTTATTATCTCTCATTTTAAGCAATTTTCATGAACGATCTCCATTAAGAGATTAATCTCAACCTCTCATTGTAACAATAGCACTTCCTTTAATTTAAGTATGAGACTCCTAATATAAGTGCTAAATAGACACTAACCAATAACTTGTTATTACCCATTAAACTTTAGTAATTACCGGTTTAGTAATTCAAAGTTGGGTTACCATTATTGGTGTCTTGGGGGTTATACTTTAGTCCCATACTACATGCAGTCCTCCAGACTTTATCTCTTGGCAAAGCTTTAGTAAGAGGATCAGCTAAATTTTCTGCAGACTTTACATATATAATTGTAATGGTACCACTTGAAATCAATTCTCTAATGTAGTCATGCCTTAGGCTTATATGTCTAGACTTACCATTATAAATATTATTGAAAGCACTAGACATAGTAGCCTCACTATCACAATGTAAGGAAAGTGGTGGCATCGGTTGTGGCCACAACTCAATTTCAAACATCATATTTCTTAGCCACTCAGCTTCCTTACCAGCAGCAGCCAAAGCTATAAACTCAGCTTCCATAGTTGAGTGTGCATGACACGTTTGTTTCTTAGATGCCCAACTTATAGCACCACCAGCTAGTGTAAATATCCAACCTGTAGTTGAAATGTTATCACTAGCTTTTGCTATCCAACTAGCATCCGAATAACCTTCTAAAACAGCAGGAAATCCTGTATAACATAACTTTAATTTAGCAGTTCGTTTTAGGTAGCCAAGTACCCTTTCAACTGCCCTCCAATGAGCTATACTAGGATTACTTGTAAATCTTGACAACTTACAAACAGTAAAAGCAATATCTGGTCTTGTACAATGCATAGCATACATCAAACTTCCTATAACACTAGCATACTTTAATTGCTCTATTGGTCTAGCATCATTCTTGACAAGTTTTACACTAGAATCATATGGAGTACTATATTCTTTTATCGTAAGATATTGATATTTATCTAACAACTTTTCTATATAATGAGTTTGGTTTAATGCAAATCCACTATCATGCTTTGTAATCTTTATTCCTAATATTGTGTCTACTTCATTAAGATCTTTCATCTTAAATTTAGAAGTAAGAAAATTCTTAGTTTCATTTATACCGAGTATGTTAGTACCAAATATAAGCATATCATCAACATACAAACAAACAATCACTCCATAGTCACTAGTAAACTTAGAATAAATACATTTATCAGAAGTATTGTGCCTAAAACCAAAGGATAAAATAGCAGAATCAAATTTCTCATGCCATTGTTTTGGAGCTTGCTTAAGACCATATAAAGATTTAATAAGCTTACAAACTTTATGTTCATTACCAGGAAGAATAAATCCTTCCGGTTGTTCCATATAAACTTCTTCCTTTAAATCACCATTTAAAAATGCTGTTTTAACATCCATTTGGTGAATATGCAACTTATATATAGAAGCTAGAGCAAAAAGTATTCTAATAGATGTTATTCTAGCTACTGGAGCATAAGTATCAAAGTAATCTAAGCCTTTCTTTTGAGTGAAACCTTTAGCAACTAATCTTGCTTTAAAGGTTTGTATAGAACCATCAGAATTATACTTTCTCCTGAAAACCCATTTATTCTTTATAGGTTTTGATCCTGGAGGCAAATCCACCAAGATCCAAGTATTATTAGACATTATAGAGTCCATTTCATCATTTACAGCTTCTTTCCAAAAAGCTGAATCTCTTGAAGCCAAGGCTTCATTCAAAGTTTTGGGCTCATTTTCAATGTTTAATAGTAACTTCATTTTTCTTAAAATTCTGTCTCTACTACCTTCAACCAAAAAGGTAATTTGATCAGGAGACACAAAATCAGGATCAAGATGTTTTTCTTTTCTTATTCTCTGACTTTTTCTAGGTTCAGATGGTTCACTTATTTCTTTCCTTTTAGAAAGAGATTCATAGGCAGTAGATGTATTTTGATCATTTTCAGGTTCGTGCACAACTTGATTTTTAATAAAATTATTTTCAAAAAATTCAACATGTATAGATTCTACAATGACATTAGATTGTAAATCTAATAGTCTATACGCCTTTGAATTTTGAGCATAACCTACAAAAACAGATTTAATACCTCTTGAACCTAATTTTGTTCTTTGAGAATCAGGAAGTCTATAATATGCTATACACCCCCACACTTTAAAATAACTTAGATTTGGTTTCCTTCCATTCCATACTTCATATGGTGAGATATGAGTCTTTTTTGAAGGAATCCTATTATGTGTGTAACAAGCAGTAAGCAAAGCTTCACCCACAAGTTGAATGGCAATCCAGCATTTAAAATCATTGCATTTACCATATCAACTAGGGTCCTGTTTTTCCTTTCTGCTAAACCATTTTGTTGAGGTGTAAAAGGAGCTGATTTTTGGTGAATTATTCCATGATCTTCACAGAACTTATCAAATTCTGTTGAGAAGTATTCACCTCCTCTATCACTCCTTATTATCTTTATTTTCCTTTCTTTTTGATTTTCAACTTTAGATTTAAATTCCTTAAATTTATTAAAAGCCTCATCTTTGTTTCTTAGTAAGTAAACACTAGTATAACGTGAACAGTTATCTATAAAAGTTATAAAATATCTATTTCCTCCTCTTGTTAATTTACCATTCAATTCACAAATATCAGAATGAATTAAATCTAATAACTTTGTTTCACGTTCTACTTTAGGAAATGGTTTTCTAGTTATCTTAGCTTCTACACATATTTCACATTTATCTTGATTATCATGCTTACAAGATATATAATTGTGTTTTGACATATATTTAAGCATAGCATAATTTAAATGTCCTAATCTAGCATGCCATAAAGTAGAAGACTCAACCATATAAGCAGAAGCAACATTATTTATTTTATTAATACTTAGTTTGAACATGCCATCAAGGGAATAACCCTTTCCTACAAACACAGCATTTTTAGTTAGTACAAACTTATCAGATTCTAATACAATCTTAAAGCCTCTCTTGCACAACAGATTTGCAGAAACCAAGTTCCTTTTAACATCAGGAACATGATGTACATTGATAAGTGTGAGTTTCTGTCCGGATGTGAAATGGAGTGTTACACTCCCTTTTCCCAGCACTTTAACAGGAGCATGGTTTCCCATAAAGACTTCACTTTGTTCTTCAGTATAAGTGTTGAAAAACTCTCTGTTGTTGCAAACATGTATGGTTGCTCCAGAATCAAGAAACCACTCCATGGTTCCTTCATTTGTTGTCATGTTCAGTTCAGTAACCATGGCCACAAATTCCATGTCATCATCTTTAACAACCATATTGGCTTGATTATATTGTCCAGAACCATTGTCTTTATTCTTCTTGTCTTCTGCATTCTTGACTCTACAATCTTTGATGTAGTGTCCCTTCTTTCCACAATGAAAACAGGCCATGTTCATCTTTTTGTTGTTGAACTTCTTGAATTCACCAGATTTCTGGACCTTAAGTTTGTTTTGATTCTTAACAAACTTATTTCCAGATTTTTCAGAATTGCTCCTTATGGCATGTACTTGTGAATTTCCATTTGAATTCACACCGTTTTCTTTCTGAAGCTTTTCATCTCTGACTCGAGTTTCACACTCAATTTGAATATGAGTTTGGAATTGTTCCAGTGTGAAACTTTCTGGTGATTGTAAGACCTTTTTTCCTGTAGTTGTTCCATGAATGAGGCAATTTTGACAAAATTGCTCCAATTTGCAAAGTCTCAGGAATAGTCACTTCCAAATCTCTTAATCTGGAAACCAGTATTTGTAGTTCATGGACTTGATCCATGACTGGCATGTTATCAGTCATTTTAAAGTCAAAATAATTCAATGCCAAAAATTTATCTGTACCTTTTTTCTCACTCTGGTATTTGGTTTCCAAGGCACTCCAGATCTCCTTAGGTGTTGCATAGTTTGCGTAAAGATCATACAATCGATCTGTCAACGAATTCAGAATATGTCCTCGACACACCAATTCATCCTCTGCACGTTTCTTTCTTTCTTCTTTTACTTCATTAGTATCTTCTGGTGTTGGTGCTGGCAAGGGTGGCAAGTTCGTATCCAGAACATAAAAGACCTTAAGGGTGGTGAGAAGAAACTTCATCTTGTCCTTCCATCTGGTGAAATTAGTTCCATCGAATTGGTTCAACTTGACAGGATCTTGTTGATTAATGAATACAGGATTGGTAACAAGTGCCATATTACAATATATGGAAACTTATTGATAACAGGATTGTTAGGAAAAATTCAAGTGCCAAATTGCAATTTTAAATTGATAACAGGCTCTTGGTTCTGAAATATTCCAATTTTAAATTCAATATTTATTTTTATTTTATTTATTATTATTATTATTTTTTTTTTTAATTTTTGAATTTTTAAAATTTGTTTAACTGTTCCAACAGACATATTTTTCAGTTATGTCTGGAACAGTTAAAAATCAATGGTTGCCCCAAGTGCCCAAGTGCCCATCTTTTGACTTTTAAAATTAGTCAAAGTTCCAAATAAGCCCACAAGCCTTTAGTAATTCAATTTACACTCTAAGTTTGATTTCCTCTTATAAACCCAACTATTGCTTTATTTATAAACAATGTGGGATTCAATTACAAGCTATCCAACAACTTCCTCTATCATTTGTCTCTATTTATTTTCCGCGATTATCGTCTAATCTCAATATTTCCTTTTTATTGCACGTTACTTGCTTTTTATTAGTATTAGATTCAAAATCAAATCATCTCTAATTTATTTTATATAATTATAACTCCAGTAAAAAAAGGTTTGGTATGAACACCCATCTATATTATAGAGTTCTGATTTGTTTTTTTATTCTTTTAAGCAAATTCTTTGTTCTTCTTGATTTGTTAAAAAAAAAAAAAATTCTTCATTCCTTCCTTTACCTCCTATGAACTAAAAAAAAACTTCAATGTTAAATATGTTTCATGTGTATACTTTAAGAGTTTATATATGTATACTAACGGTATATAGTTTTTCTACATTATTAATGAATTAGAGGTTGATACCTCATCAATAAACAAACTAAAAAATGTCAAAAACTTAAAAATAAATTATTTTCAATTTGTTCATAAAGATCTATTGATGAAAGGTCAACTTTTGATTTATTGAAAGTGCATAGAGATTATATATTGTCAATGTATCGTACAAAAACTCATATAGTTAAATATTTTGATTATTGTGACAAATTCCACTAGATTTTTGGATGATTTAAGGGAAAAAAATGGAGAAAGGTTCGGATTATGTTGAGACAAGGGAAGAATAATGGTTTTTATTATTTGAAATTTAAAAAAGTTTAAAAAATCAACTTTTCAATTAAAAACATATAGATATTATTAATCAATAATAAGTTTTATAACATAATTATTCACATCCTCACCATTACACGTGGTCTTAACACAAACACATTACCTTCTCAGGTTGTCACATCAGCGCTTAAGAGATAGAAAAATATGTTAAATGTTAAAGCTTTTCAACTAGTATTTCAAAGCAAAAGTAATATATTAGGATATTTTTAGATTAGTTTATACAAATTTTGAGACTAATCTTTTCAAGGTAATTTTATATGCGCACTCCACACATCGGTTTAGTGCATTCAAAAAGATTAAATTTTTTAGGTCTTAGAGATTGAATCTTGAACTTGACTTACAAATAAAAAAAAATACTTTTATTGTGATGAAATTTGATACTTTCTTAAAGACAGTCCAAATTTCATTTACACAAAAAGTTCCACAAATAATAAAGATCATGATCAGTAACTTCTTAATTTGCATTATTTTAACTCGTAATTCATAATTTTTACAAAATAATCAAATAAAAAAAATTCATAAAACAACAATACTTCATTTCGAAAAATAATTAGATTTACAAAATGACCAAATAAAAAAGTACATAAAAAACAATACTTCATTTTGAAAGATAATTAGATACACATTAATAATGTCATATAATGAATAACTTGACTAATATAATGCATCTATCACCATTGAAAACATGGTAAATTAATTTGCCAACTTATCCTTTGAGTAAAATAGCAGGGCACCACTACGTATGAGTTTTTCTAGTCATTTGCATCATCCTCACCTTAATCAAGATGAGATCTAATTTTTTTTGTATAGAAACATGATAAATTCGAATAATTAAGTTAATTAAAAGTGCAATATAATAAAAGTTGTTCAGTTAAAAAGATACCTAGCATAAACAACTTAAATCAAACAAAATAATGAGAAAGAACCCTAATCTTACAAAACTTACGAAGAAATATTTGTTACCTATAGTGTTCCCCAAAATTGTTTACAATAGTTTAAATGTTAATTTTCTGATCAGAAAGCTATGTGCATCAACAAAGGGGAAAAAAAAAACTCCAACAAGATGTCATACAAATGAAAAAACACCTTCAAATTTAGAAAAAAAAAAGTCAATCCAAACAAAGTTAAAAGAAAGAAAACCTTAAAACTAAATGTAGAAACCTAATTTTGTCCAAACAATTATAAAAAACAATAAAAATTAAAAATTAAAAATAAATAAATAAATTGAAACCAAGTTGACATTTTGATCAAACGCTAAACCCTATCCAGGATCCTAAAACCCTTTCTCACCTAAACCTTATTTTCCATGCAAACCCATACAAAACCACAAACTCAGTCTCATGCGCCATGTAATTCTCGGCCTCGCAAGGGGAAAAAAAAAAAAAAACAAACAAACAAAAGTTGACTTAGGTGATTTGTTGCCAAATTGAAGACAGTAATTTGGGAAATAAATCACAAATGGGCTGTAAAAAAAAAAAAATCCCATGAAAGCGGCCATAATTCAGGGAAATAAATGGAGGAAATTTGCTTTCTTAAAAGGTTGAAATTTGCCTATAAAAAACCAAGGCAGGGCAAGGATGAGAGAGAGAGGTACTGACGAGAGGACCGAGAGAGACAAACATAGAAAATAAAGAGTGAAAAAAAAAAAAAAAAAGGAAGGAAAAAAGTGTTTACTCCCTTTTGTCCTTGCTTCGCCGTTCCCTACTGTTTCTTACTACTGTTTCTTATAACCAAAGCATTTATCGCATCACTGTCCTTACCACCTTCCGGGCTGCTCTAGATTGCCTCCATCCCTGCACCATCATTGCCTGCACTACTCGTGGCTGCTTTCTGTGTTTTTCATCACTGCAGTGTTTCTTTGCACTGCAAATTTCCCTGTACTTTCCTGCACCATTCCTAACAGCCTTGTGACCCCTACCGCTTCTGCACCGGTTCACTGTCAGTGCATTGTCGAGCGAGCCTTTCCTTGTGTCCACTGCTTCATTGCTACTTCCGCCACCCTTGGCTTACTACGACTCAACATCAGCAAGTCAGTCCTGTTGCCCAAGTGTCCCTGCATCGTTAATGCCCTGCCTTGCTGAGCCTCGCTGTTTGCTTTGCATCATCACTGTCGCGCTGCTGCTCTTCCTTCATCGCTACGTGATCGCCTGCTGCCCGTCCGCGCCACTGTTACCTTGCTCCGCCTGTCTCGCCATCCACTGCTGTCTCACGCTTGTTGTGTCCTTTACCTTGCTATACATCCTTGCTACCTCTGCATACTAACTGTGTGTTAGACCTTAACTACTTGACCAAGCGCCCAGCTCGCAAGGGTTCGACTGGGGACGCTGTGACGAGTGCGGAGCGCGAGAAAGTTTTGCACGGGACGCAACAGGACGCGCACCGAAACAGGCAAGACAGGCACTTAGCTTGGGCGGATTGCCAAGCATGAAACGGAGACGCTAACAGACGATGATCGTAGTTTGCGAGTGGCAAGCTAAAGTGAATCCTTAAAAATCGGGATAAGGATAAGGATAAATGCGGGTCATAAGCCAGGATAAGCGGAGAAGTCTTGGTAGACCGAATCACTGGAGATTATCACAGATATAAACTCTGAAGAGCATTGAGGTGACGATCATCCGGAGAGTCCTTAGTTTAGTAGGAATTAATCCTATAGAGTTTCTATTGTAATCAAACTCAGTTGCCTACGTGAGGGGATGTCCTCACTTGCCTATATAAACCCCAGGGGAGGGGGTAGAATGTATTCAATCATCATTCATTGAGAGAATCATTCAGGGAGAAAGAGAGTGATAGCTAAGAGCGGTCTTCTTGGCTAAATATTGTATTCTTTTTTATTACGGATTAATAGAAAGGCTCTTTTCTCTAAAGCTTGAGTGTTCTTTGCTTTATTGGTATACTTTGTCGAGTCGTTTTCTTGCTCAAGTGCTATATCGCTGCGTATTGACCCGGATTTGGGTTAGTGTGAAGATAGGCTGTACTAAGTTGCGGAAAACTTAGGCCATCACTGAGAAAAGTTCTATAGGAGAGAACAACCCCGTGACAATTTGGTATCAGAGCTGAGTTCTGGATCATGGCACACGAGTTGGCTGACAGAGTTGCTGTACTTAAAGCAATGGTGGGCGTACCGCAAGAGGAGGCGGGTACAATGGCTTAGCAGATTCAGGCCATGGCAGGCAGTGTCCAGGAGCTGACACAGCTGGCATTTGACATGCAAAAGGAGCATGCTAATCGCTACACCAACATCATGCAGCATGTTCGTGATCTATCGGATAAATTTGAGGTGCAGTTAAATTCCCTGAAGGTTGACGTTTTACTGATGAAACGTGCAATGACTGCTACAGACCATGGGGAGGCGTCTAGTAGTAGTAGGGGAGGTGATAGTAGCAATCTTCAGAAGAAGATCAAGGTGCCAGAACCTAAGGAGTTCGCAATGCGAAGGAGCTTGAGAATTTTCTTTGGGATATGGAGCAGTACTTCAAAGCTGCCCGAATACCGGAGCAGGACCAGGTTACAATCACTAGTATGTACCTCTCAGGTGATGCTAAGCTATGGTGGCGAAGCAGACTGGCAGATGATGATAGTGCTGGTCGTCCGAGGATTGAAACATGGGACGCACTGAAGAATGAGTTACGAGATCAATTCCTTCCCTTGAACGCGGCATGGGTCGCGAGAGAGGCACTCAAGAAATTGAAGCACACGGGTTCTGTGCGAGATTATGTCAAGGAGTTTAGCTCTTTGATGTTGGACGTCAAGAATATGTCAGAGGAGGATAAGTTGTTCAACTTTTTCTCAGGACTTCAGCCATGGGCTCAGGCTGAGTTACGTAGGCAGAACGTGAAGGATCTGCCACAGGCAATTGCGACTGCAGACAGTTTGGCGGATTACAAACTGGGTTCTTCTTTGAACATTGGGGAAAGAAAGAAGAACCATCCTGATGAAAATAGGGGAAAAGGCAAGAAGGACTGGAAGAAGCACCAGAGAAACAAGGAGAAGGCTGAGTCTTCTAAGCCGAGGGGACCGGATCCACCCCAAAGCAAGGGAGATTGGAGTTGTTTCTTGTGTAATGGGAATCACAAGGCCCGAGATTGCCCTAGACGGACCAAGTTGGCGGCCCTCATGAGTAAGGAGGATCCGGATGACGAATGTATAAGAGTTGCCCCGATGCAGTTGCTCAACGCTATTCGGACCGTGCAACAAGCTCCTCATAAGGGACTAATGTATGTTAAAGCTGAGGTGAATGGGAGACCGATTCGAGCGATGCTTGATACAGGAGCAACCAACAACTTCATTTCATTAAACGCAGTTGAGCATCTTGGCCTGAAAGTCACGAGGAGTAACAATCAGGTGAAAGCAGTAAATTCTAAAGCCCAAGGTATCCAAGGAATGGCTACTGCATCGGTAAAGATAGGGACTTGGCAACAGGATTGTAAGTTCTTGGCTTTACCTATAAATGATTTTGATGTGATCATGGGCATTGAATTCTTTGTGCAAGCAAAGGCATTTGTTATTCCACATTTGGGTGGATTGATGATATCTGACGAGACGTGTCCAAACTTTGTCCCTGCGGAAAGAGGACAAGGTACTGGAAAGTCGTTACTGCAGTCGGCTTCACAAGTAAACACCGGGTTGAAGAAGGGGGAGACAACCATACTTGCTGCCCTGGTTGAGGTGAAACCAGACACGGTTGTTGAGGTACTGGATGAAGTAGCGGCGGTGCTGAACGATTACAAGGATGTAATGCCCCCAGAATTACCCAAGGCGCTACCACCTAAACGCGCCATTGATCATAAGATCGAGTTGGAACCGGGAACTAGACCACATGTACGAGCACCTTACAGGATGAGTCCTTTGGAGTTAGCCGAGTTAAGGAAACAACTTGGTGAGTTGTTGGATGCAGGATATATCCAACCATCGAAGGCACCATATGGAGCCCCAGTTTTGTTCCAGAGGAAGCAGGATGGCACACTGAGAATGTGTGTGGATTACCGAGCCCTAAACAAGGTAATGGTCAAGAATAAATATCCAGTTCCAAATGTCGCTGATCTGTTCGACCGATTATCGAAGGCGGCATATTTTACCAAGTTAGACCTGAGATCAGGATATTGGCAAGTAAGGATTGCCGAAGGAGATGAAGCTAAGACAGCTTGTGTGACGAGGTATGGCTCTTTTGAATTTTTAGTTATGCCTTTTGATTTAACTAATGCACCTGCGACATTTTGCAACTTGATGAATGATGTCCTTTATGAGTACCTGGATCACTTTGTGGTGGTATACTAGACGATATTATGGTGTATAGCCAGACGCTTGCAGAACATGTGGAGCACCTCAGGATGGTGTTCGAGACTTTGAGGAAGCACTCTCTTTATGTGAAAAAGGAGAAGTGTGAGTTTTGCCAGCGGGAGATTATGTTCCTAGGTCACAAAATTAGCAGTGGCAAAATACGGATGGATGAGAGGAAGATCCAAGCCATTGTTGAATGGCAAGCCCCTGCGAAGGTCCCGGAGCTACGGTCTTTCTTAGGATTGGCCAACTATTACAGACGGTTCATCAAGGGATATAGCAAGATAGTGAGTCCTTTAACTAATCTTTTGAAAAAGGACAAGAAGTGGGTATGGTCTGATGAATGTGAGCGGGCTTTTCGAGAGATCAAGGAGGCAGTGACATCCGAGCCAGTGTTGAGACTGCCAGATTTCAAGCTACCATTTGAAGTTCACACGGATGCCTCAGACCGAGCCATTGGAGGGGTGCTGGTCCAAGAAGGACACACCATTGTTTATGAAAGTCGCAAGCTGAAGGATGCGAAAATGCGATATTCAGCTCATGAGAAGGAGATGACGACGGTTGTGCATTGTTTAGAGGTGTGGAAGCATTATCTGTTGGGAACGAAATTTGTGGTGGTGACAGACAATGTGGCTAACACTTATTTCAAGACACAGAAGAAGCTGAGCCCGAAGCAGGCACGATGGCAAGAATTCCTTACAGAGTTCGATTTCACCTGGGTACATAGACCAGGAAGGGAGAACCAGGTGGCGGACGCACTGAGTCGTAAGATAGTCCAGTCTTATGTTGCTTCATTATCCGCTATTGAGACTAACCTGATTGACAGGATAAGGCAGCAGGCATCAGCAGATAAGACTTATGAACAGCTCAGGGAGAACGTTAAATTGGGCAAAGTTCGTAGGTATTGGCTCGAGCGGGATTTGCTGTATGCCAAAGGCAATCGACTCTATGTTCCATCTGGCGGGGGACTAAGGAAAGAGTTGCTGAAAGAAACCCACGACCCTCAGTGGGTAGGACATCCTGGAGTGGAGAGGATGTTGGCATTATTGTCAAGGACATATTATTGGCCGAAGATGGAGGAAGACATCGAATTATATGTCCGCACATGCCACATATGCCAGATTGATAAAATCGAGAGGAAGAAGCAAGCAGGTTTGCTTCAACCACTGCCTATCCCTGAGAGGATATGGGAATCAGTTTCTATGGATTTCATTACGGGATTTCCGGAGATAAACAAGATGAAATCTATAATGGTGGTGGTAGATCGTTTTTCTAAGTATGCTGTATTCATAGCAGCCCCACATGCATGTACCGCACATGAAGCTGCAGAGTTGTTTTTAAATCATGTGGTGAAGATCTTTGGATTACCCAAGGATATAGTGAGCGATTGGGATACTCGGTTTACTGGGAGATTCTGGACGTACTTGTTCAAGTTAATAGGTTCAGAATTAAAATTTTCAACGGCTAATCATCCGCAGACAGATGGCCAGACGGAGCGGATTAATGCATTGTTGGAAGAGTATTTGAGGCACTATGTGACCGCAAGCCAAAAGAATTGGGTGAGTCTGCTCGATTCTGCACAGTTTTGCTATAATATGCATAGATCATCTTCCACGGGTATGAGTCCAGCGGAGTTAGTATTTGGACATCAACCTACTAAACCTTTGGAAATAGCAAAGACTAAGTCCCAAGGGGAATGCCCAGCGGCATACAGATTTGTGCGAGACCATCAGAAGTTGATGGAACAGGCTAGGGAGAGCTTGGAGAAGGCACAAAGGAGGATGGTGAAATATGCGGATCAGCATAGGCGGGCACTAGAATTTGAGGTGGGTGACAAGGTGTTACTCAAACTGACGCCTCAGATATGGAGACAAGTCACAGACAAGCGGTATCATAAAGGTCTAGTGCAAAGATACGATGGCCCTTTTGAAGTTATAAAGCGGGTAGGCGCGGTGGCTTATCAGCTGAAACTGCCAGAAAGGATGAAGTTGCATCCTACTTTTCACGTGAGCTTTTTGAAGCCTTACCACGAAGATGTTGATCCGGGGAGACAACAGGTAAGGAAAGCTCCACCTACTGTGAGAAGCCATTTCGAGAAGAAGGTGGCAAAGATACTTGACCGCAAGGTTGAGGGAACTAGTAGGAAGAATCGAAGAACCTACTACTTGGTGCAGTGGGAAGGTGGAGATGAGGCAGACGCTACTTGGGAGAAAGACAGTTCTTTGTGGCAATTCGAGGATGAGATCAAGGCGTATTTGGAGCTCATTCCGATGAGGGCATCGGCTTCCTCCGACGGGGGGGAGGGTTTGTTAGACCCTAACTACTTGACCAAGCGCCCAGCTCGCAAGGGTTCGACTGGGGGAGCTGTGACGAGTGCGGAGCGCTGGAAAGCTTTGCACGGGGCGCAACGGGACGCTCACCGAAACAGGCAAGACAGGCACTTGGCTTGGGCGGATTGCCAAGCATGAAATGGAGACGCTAACGGATGATGATCGTAGTTTGCGGGTGGCAAGCTAAGGTGAATCCTTAAAAATCGGGATAAGGATAAGGATAAATGCGGGTCATAAGCCAGGATAAGCGGAGAAGTCTTGGTAGACCGAATCACTGGAGATTATCACAGATATAAACTCTGAAGAGCATTGAGGTGGCGATCATCCGGAGAGTCCTTAGTTTAGTAGGAATTAATCCTATAGAGTTTCTATTGTAATCAAACTCAGTTGCCTATGTGAGGGGGATGTCCTCACTTGCCTATATAAACCCCAGGGGAGGGGGTAGAATGTATTCAATCATCATTCATTGAGAGAATCATTCAAGGAGAAAGAGAGTGATAGCTAAGAGCGGTCTTCTTGGCTAAATATTGTATTCCTTTTTATTGCGGATTAATAGAAAGGCTCTTTTCTCTAAAGCTTGAGTGTTCTTTGCTTTATTGGTATACTTTGTCGAGTCGTTTTCTTGCTCAAGTGCTATATCGCTGCGTATTGACTCGGATTTGGGTTAGTGTGAAGATAGGCTGTACTAAGTTGCGGGAAACTTAGGCCATCACTGGGAAAAGTTCTATAGGAGAGAACAACCCCGTGACACTGTGTAAGAAGGAAGAATCTGGAGCCATTGCTGTCGTGCGTCCTGGCTGTTGAAAAACCCTGCACCGCTTCGTTTCATCTCACGTCACTACTGCTGCTTCCTCCCTGCTTGCCGCCTGCTGTTACGCCCCTGCCGATGACTTGTGAACGCTTTGTGGCGCAAAATGGCTGCTGCCTTCGGTCTTGAGAAAGAATGAAGATATTTGAAGGAAGAAAACAAGTGTATTGTACAACACTGTTGAAGCAAGGAAGAGAGTTTTGGAAACTCCAACGTACATTATCCCACTCTTTTATTTTATTTTATTTTATTTTTCCTTTGTATTATAGTATTTTTTATTGGTATTTAATTTTATTTTATCTATATATATTTTAGTTACTTTACTCTTATTTACCTAATAGTGTCGATTATGTTACATTTATTCATTTTTTTATATCTTAAAATGTTATAACGAGAAGATTTTTTTTTTAAGTAACGGATTGCAAATATTCTTTAAAAAAATAAATAAAAATATAATCATAAAAATAAAAAAATTTTGATTGTTGGATTTTATAAAAATCACAAGTAGTGATTCTTTAATAATTCTTATGATCGAAATAAAATTCTTAAATATTACCAGTGTATTGAAGTATTTAAGTGATTTTATTTCGATTTTAAATTTTTACAATTGATTTTGAAATAAATTAATTTAAAATAAAAATAATAATAATAATAATAATAATAAATAATAATAATAATAATAAAGACAAGTAAAACAAATGAAAATAGACAAATAAAATATAAATTTTTTTCGATTAAGAGATTTTACGAAATTCACAATTACTTATTCATAATTGATCTCTAGGTGAGAAAAATTTACTAATTATTACTAGAAGTATTGGAATATTTAGTATAATTTTTCAATATAATGTATTTTTGTTTAAAATAAATAAAATTTTAGATAAATAATGTTTAAAAAATAAAAATCAAAATAAATTTTTCATATGTATCATATGCATTGATGTAAATTTTAAATTAAGTATGAATCTCTCAAAGATGAGATTCTATAGAAATCGTAAGTAGCGATTCTTAAAAATCTCTGAGTGAAAAAATTATTCGAAATGTTACCAGAAGTATTGGAATACTTTGATATAGTTTTCAATACAAAAGATTCTCACTCATTTAACTTTTTAAATAAAGAAAATAAATAAAAGAATTGGTTTTGAGAAAAATAAAATAGAATAAAAAAGAATTCTTTTTAAATATTACATTAAAATCATTTTATTAAGATTAAAGGATAATGCATGATTAAAATAGTACCGTTTTTTTAAACAGACGCTATGGTGGTGCTAATGATTTCCCACACATAACTGAACTCTCGAATCCAAATTTTGTTTTGATAGACCAAAATTGTCTTTTTAATAAAACTTAGTTAATTTTAAAATTTTGTTAAAAAATAAATGTTTTTAGGTGGCTAATCACACATAATCAAAAAGATTGGTGGCAACTCCTTTTATATTTTTAAATTTGTTTAGCGATCGAGTCTATGAAAGAAAATAGTTATGATACTAAAAATTAGCAAAAATTAAACCCTAGAAATTGGCAAAGAGGGACTTTGCAAAGCAAACCTCTTAGTGTAGGAACCAAATCAAATAAAGAAAAAAATTGCCCTTCAAATCTATAAAAAAAGTGAAAAACAAAAAAAAATTATTGAAAAATAAAAATAGAAAATAAACAATAGACATTGGAAAATGACTCTTATGGAGTATAAATGGGAGTTGTTAATCATATCTACTATATTTGTTTTATGGTATTTCATCTATCGCAAGAGTCGACTTAAAAATAAAAATTGTTTTCTATGGTTTTTTGTTCACAATGAGACCATGCTAAAAATGGTTTGTAGAGTAAACAACGCTTAGGTTAGGTTATTATTTGACGAAAATGATTTTCTATAATGAGATTAGGTGGAAAATGGGTTTTCGTAGGGAAAAGCCAGATAGAGAGAAAGAAAATGGTAGTATTCAGAATGCGAGAACGATTTGAAAGTGAATAGTAAACTTAAGTTCACTTACCATTTAAAACTGTTATCTTTCATACTATTAATTTAATTTGAAAATACATTTAATTACTTATTAAATATAAAGACCGGGTCTATTTAGATAACTACACTTAAGATAAAACCCGTAATCTTTAATTATTATACATGAATCTTGAAAAGATGAAATACTAGACATAAAAGACTATGTTTCAAACCATAAGCTATTGTTAAATCAATGGTGTGAATTTATTTTTCCAGCAATGAAATCCTCTTCTACTCTATAGCCCTTATGTGTGATTGAGTTTTACTTCTTCCATTTTTGGGTTTGATTGAGTTCTAAGAGCATAGGAAGCTAAAGAGGTTAAAAAACTACCTCAATAGCCTTTATGAGTGAGCTTGGTCCACACTTTTCTTCCTTGTTTTCTTTCTTATTTTTATCGATTCTTGTAAATACCGTAAATTTTCATGTACTTGGTGTTGTTTATAAATAATAATGTAAGAGATTAAGATTGACATGTGACCATGGATGAATTAATTAAATAAAACATATTAATTTGAAGAATAAAGGATTATGAGGACTAGAAATAAATTTTTATGAGTTAGATTAAGGTATGAATATTCCTCCATGATAGGTAAGTGCAAATAGTAGATAAATTACATTTTTAATACAACAAAAAATTTTTATTAAGTATATATATATATGTCAGCCCATGGATTAGCTTCCAAATGAAGCCATTCCTGAGAGCTGACATTGGCTGCATATGTATCTATATATATATATATATATATATATATATATATATATATATATATTGGATACATTAAAGAGAAAAGACATGAAGTCAGGATAACCATTTGAATAAAAAAAAATGGAAAGGAAATGGAAAGATGATGATGTCGAGCCAGCCTAGGAAATGCAATAGAATATTATAAAACAAAGTTGGTGAATAAGGATGTTGACTCTTGGCAAGAAAAGAATAATATAAGATACAATATATGCTGAAAATCGTAGCAAAAGAAATGGGGAAATGATGGAAAATGGATGGTCTGAAACATTGAAAATGTGAAACAAACAAACAAATATATATATATATATATATATATATATATATATATAAAGGAACAGTTGGTGGAACAGACCGAAAACAGAAAGGGTGCAGTGGTGTGTGGTGGCAGTGGAGTATAACATATATCGACTGAAGCATGTAGCCAAAGAGTCAGGAAATGAAAAAAAAACTGATCGGGGTAGTGAGCAGAAAAATTAAACTGAAGCAGGAGCCGAGAGAGAGACACGAATCATTGTGGCTCTTGTGGAAAGAAACCTGAAGCAGAATTAAGCTAACAAGAAAAACGGAAGAGAAAGGAAAGAAAGAAATGATATACAGAAACAAAGGTGGAAAAGAAAAGAAAAACAGTGGTGTTAAGGAGAATGAGCGAAACCGAGAGGCATTGAGGAGACAAGGAAGTGAAGCTGGCATCCCAAAAGTGGGAAGTGAAGCGGGCATCCCTATCAGAAACAGCGCTCACTGGAACACCATGCAATCTCACTATCTCGCGCACATATAGTTCTACCAAGGTACTCAGAGTATCTGTGGCTCTCATAGCTAGGAAGTGTGCCGACTTCGTCAACCTATCCATTATTACCCAAATTGCATCGTGATTCCTGCGGATCCTAGGTAAACCCATCACAAAATCCATAGTGATATGCTCAAATTTCTAGGTCGGTATAGGTAGAGGTTGTAATAGCCCTGCAGGCTTCTGATGCTCTACCTTCACTTGCTGACAGACGAGACACTTTGCCACAAATTCAGCTACCTCTCTTTTCATCCCAGACCACCAATACACTCTCCGAAGATTCTGATACATTTTGTTACTTCTCGGATGCAGTGTATACTTTGTCGAGTGAGCTTCTGTCAAGATCAACCTCTTGATCTCTGAATCATCGGGAACACATATCCTACCCCTGAACCTCAGCAAACCATCTAAACTCAACTCAAAATCAGTATACGTACCCCTTTGTATCTGCCCAACAATATCATGACACTGCTGATCAATCCGTTGAGCATGTGTGACGCCCTGGAAGCGCGAAAAACAGGGCAAATTTAAAACTTTTTCACATCCATTCACAAAACATGATGCATTCCTGTGCAGTGTCATACATCATCATACATATCATACCTCAGGATCTCATCATCTCATAATTTTATTTCATCCAATTTACATTACTCAATTTAAGGTTAATTAATCCTAATACATCCCATACATCATTGTACAACAAGTGTTTGTAATTACAACTTTAGTCTGGGTACATGAAAAGATAAATTATACCTCAAATACAATATATGGCCTGGAGCTCAAGTCCTCCACTAGCTGTAAGACCAGAATTTATTTAAAATACAAAATGAATGAGTATTCGTGAAGGAAAGTCGGGTTAAATTAATCCCGAACATGTGCAAGGGCAAAATGGTCAAAAGATCGAAAGCCGGTATAAATTCGAGAAGAAAAATTTAATTAAAAATAATGGATTGAGAAATCTTGGTCAATAAAGATGAAATAAATTTATTTCGGGTTAAATTGATCAAAATATGAAGTTATGAAAATTAATCGGGATTAATTGAAATTTTTAAATCGAAGAATAATCCCGAAAAATAATCAAAAATTATACCGGGAAGCCGAAATAATATCAAGAAATTAATTTATAGACTAAATGAATAAATATAATTTTTTTAAGACATTTTGAATATTTTAGACTAATTTAATCAACTAAATAATATTAAAATAAATTATAAATATAAATAATAATAAAAAACGAGAGAAGATTGGAATGTCGGGGAGAGAGAAAGAGAAGCAGAAAAAACGAAAATAAAGCCAAACGAGGAGACACCGACGAGCCGTCCGGCGACCGACGACCCCCGACGAGGAGCCGACGAGGAAGAGGAGAGGCCGGTGATCTTCAGGACACCGGTGACGCGCGCCAAGGACGCCGGAGAACGCCGAAAAACGGAGGAGAAGACCGCGGGAAAGAAATGGTCACCGGCGGCGAACAGCGGCGATTCGGGCGGAACTAAAGCCCGATTCTGAAAGCCCAGGCGACAACGGTTCTTTTGAGACCGGTATCAGCTGATGAAACGGCGGGAATCGCCGGCGACGACCAAGGGAAGAAATGGGTTTCCGACGCCGGGGAGAAGAGGCCGAACCGGCGGCGTTCCGGCGACCTCGACCCAAACCAAGGGTGGATTCGTGATGCGGACAACCTCGCGGAGCGACTGGTGGCGAGAACCGGCGGAGAACCGGCCGGTAGAGCTGGCAAAAGTTGGCCCGAGCCCGAAAACCCGCCCGAGCCCGCCCGAGACCGAACCCGAGACCGGACCGAATTGACCAAAAAGTCAAAGGCCCGAGCCCGAGAAAAGCCCGACCCGAAAAAGCCCGAGCCCGATAAAGCCCGAGCCCGAAAAAGCCCGAGCCCGAAAAAACCCGAACCCGAAAAAGCCCGAGCCCGAAAAAGCCCGAACCCGATACGACCCGAGCCCGAAACCGGCCCGATCCGAAACCCGAAAAAGCCCAAATTTATAACCCGAGAAAGCCCGAATTATAATTATATAATTATTATATTAAAAAATAATTAAACAATTAAATAATAATAAACTTTTTCTAATTAAAATTTATAAAATTTTAGAATAATCATTATTTATTTATTACATAATTATATCAATAATTTATTATCAACAAAATAAATATTAAATATTTACATTCAATTATTAAATAAAATTATTTTAAAACACAATATAATATTCAATATCAAATAATTTTCAATATTATGCTTATTATATTTGTAATAATAAATAATAAATATATTATTAAATATAACATTTGATTTTATTATAAAAACAATTATTATACTATTTTATTATATTTATTTCATATTAAAATTTTAACTGTAATACAATAATAAATCAAATATATATATATAAATCATTATATAATTGTAACATTTATTTAAATTTGATATTTCATATAAAACATTGAATACATTATTAACAAAATTAAAATTTAAATTCTTACTCCTATAACTCGTAAATAGAAAAATAATAATTTGTTTTTTAAATGGTGATTATACTAAAAATAAGAATTGAAAGTTAAAAAAGGGGATCATACCTTTTAAAGGTTGTAATAACTTTTTCACTGTAAAAAAAAATTCAGACTCAACTAGGATATGTTTGCATCCAAATTCTCATGTCATTAACAAGTTAATGATTGTTATGTTCTAAATTAATCCAATATAGTAAAAAACAAACCAGTAAAGAAAACATCAAATACTTAAAGTTATAACATATAACATTACAAGAACAACAAAATAGAAAACATACAATCATTCTCATACACAGCCACCTAGTCATGGAGAAACCAATCCCTAGTCATACATTGCATGATGAACAAAACAGGAAAATACGATCATTCCATTCAACGTTAGCGGCTTGATGAATAACATAATCGAAAAGATTGTAAATGCAGGAAGCAACTAAACTCTCCAAGAGCGACATTGTCTTTAAATAAGATTAATGAGGCAATGATCAATCATAATTACTCTTAATAAAAAAATTTAATTTTTTAACAATATAAATAGTAAGAAATAAAATATCAACATACGTTACAATTAGAACTCTTCATCCTCATCCATAAACCAACTAATTCAATTTAATCCAACTTTCCTTCCAAATCTCATTGTTTCATCTTCTTCATCTAATAAAATATATAAAAATAATCATATAAGAATTTAAATAATAAAAAATTAATAAAATAATAATGACACTAAAATCTTACCACCTTTATCTATATCATATCCATACAGCCAATTACGGATGGTAATCAAAATTTCTGCATTATGTGTTATGAGACAATTTCTCCATTTGTTAATAACTCTACCACTCATACTAAATGCTGATTCAGATGCAACTGTGGTAATTGGAATACTCAATATATCCTTAGCCATAAGTAAAAGTATAGGGTGTCGAAATTGATTTTTCTTCCAATAATCAAGAACATCAATTTGAATCTTATAATCTTCTCTTGATTCATTCAAATATACATTTAACTCTAATCTATATAAAAGATATCTAGAATTGAAGTTTCTAAATCCCTACAATAACAAAATAAGTTTATATATGAAATTATAATAACAAATGTAAATTAAAACTCAAAAAATAATTACTTAATATAAAAAAATAATAATTTAATAAGTTACTAAAGCAATTTATATTACACTTTTGAACAAAAAATTTATATAAATATGTTATCAAATTAACAATAAATATTTATATGTTTCAAATTTTATTTCTAACTAGGAAATTTAAATTTTTGCAATGTCTTGTCTTTTGTATAAATTTTATTACTAAATTATATAATTTTTTTCCTCATTAATTCATATTTCATCATTTTAATTATATTTTGTCTTATAATCATTATGATTAAATTATATCAGCTTTTTGGTTTACCTATTTTATTTAAACTTCGATATTATATTTAATAATTTTTCCAAACTTAAACTAATTGCATCTATCAATTGAGAATTTAGCTACAATTATAGAACTTTAATTAGGTATAATTTAAACGAATTGATAACAATTAATTAGGTATAATTTTGTTAAGCATATATGATTATTTATTTATTTGCCTACCTTACCGGTTCATATCTATATCAGTCCACTAAAATAATATCAGTAGATATTTTTCTTGTGCATTATGTAATGTGACAATCAAGACAAACATGCATCATTAATTGATTGTGCAAAAATAATTATTTTAAGTTAATTTTTTTATTTAAATTATGTAACTAATTTATTAAAAATTAATAATTTGTTATACTTATATATGATAACTAATTAGTAAATATTTATTTTAATAATTATTTTGATAATAAATAATTAATTTTTTAACCATGTTATTATATAATATGATAATTCTGTTTGAAAATTATT
Source organism: Firmiana major (assembly GCA_033439115.1). Taxonomy (NCBI): domain Eukaryota; kingdom Viridiplantae; phylum Streptophyta; class Magnoliopsida; order Malvales; family Malvaceae; genus Firmiana; species Firmiana major. Next base: position 9,084,708 of record CM065908.1, on the reverse strand, counting down.
AAATTAATTATATATATACATTAACGTGCAATATTTATTTTTTTCATTTTATACAATAATTTAATAATTTATCATGAAATCATATCCTTTCTTTTCTTATTCTTTGAAAGCCTATCAACAATTTCAATTATTCTATAGATAGATTATATTTATAGTCCAGTCAGATTTTTTATGCTCTTCAATTTTTCTTGGCTAAGGCCAAAGAAATAAGCAAAACATTCATTTAGAAAAGAAGTGAAGAAGATAACATCTAGAAGTTGGAGGAAATCTGTAAAACTAAAAACAAACTAACAGAGGAAATAAAAAAAATATTATGAAACTTTCATTAATCTAATTTTAGTGACTTCTATTTAAATTTTAAAAATTTATTATTTTAATCATAATTATCTACTTTAATTTCATAATTATTTATATTATGCTTTTTTTTAAACTCACAAAATTTTTTGTATAAATATATTTTTTTAGTGTATTATATCAACTACAAAATATCAATCATATGGTACTGTAAAATTGTATATGATATAATTATATTAAATATTAAAAAAAATATTTTTTAATTTAATATTCTAAATTTTTAATAAGACATTTGATTAATTAATGTAAACGATTATATTTAATACAATAATATTAATTATGATTTATGTACAAATAAAAAATAAATTAGAAATAAAATAGAGCTAATTAATTGATCATTTATTCATATTAAGCATTTTTTTGGTAAATGATAATATTAATTGGTACTTTTCTTCCTATAATATCTATATGTAATATTTTCTTTTGCATTTAATGAATATAATTATATCTACTATTTTATAATAAATATTGTAAGAAATTAAAAAAGAGTAAATTATTTTTGTCAAATAATAAATATTAAAATATAAAAATTTGTTTTTATATAAATATTTATTAAAATATAAAATCATATAAAAATTAAATTAATTATCGCATTCAAAATTTTTAAAAAAAAATTATAACTAATAAAGTTTCAAAATATTTCAAGCCGGCCCGCTAAACCCGCCCGACTAGAACCGGGACCGAACCCGAAAAAGACCGAACCCGAAAAAACCCGAACCCGAAGAAGCCCGAAACCGAAAAAGCCCGAAACCGAAAAAGCCCGAACCCGAAAAAACCCGAACCCGAAAAAGCCCGAACCCGAAAATAACCGAACCCGAAAAAGCCCGAGCTCGAAAAAACCCGAACCCGAAAAAACCCGAGCCCGAAAAGAACCCGAACCGAGCCCGCCCGAGCCCGCCCGTTTGCCACCTCTACCGGCCGGCAAGGCCTTGAACCGGCGGTGAACCGGCCAAACCGGGGTGAACCGGCGGTCTGAACCGGTCTGAACCGGACTGAACCGGTTCAGCCAAAAAGAGAGGAAAAAAGGAGAAAAAAGGGAAAAAGAAAAAGAGAAAAAATTGGGGAAAAATCTCGGTGATGCAATCGAGCTACGGGTAAGTCGATAAGCGGTCAAAATTGATCGATTTAAATTTTGGAATATTTTATTTAATTAATTTCGACTGAAAATTTACCCAAAAATTTATGAAATTGTGTAGCTCGACAATTGGCATCCAACGAGAGCTCGAGATAGCCTCGATTTGTGTATCAACATGGAATCTCGGGTAAGTAACCATTATTTACGACAATTTACATCGTTATGCATGATGTGAATTTAAATTCCACATAAATTGAATTAAATTATGGAAATTTAGATAAATTGTCGTAAATAATAAATTTAGCAATTCAAGAGCTAGAACGAGGCCCAATAAATGGTTGGTGAGCCCAATGAGCCCAATAGACCTCGATAAAGTGAAAATTAAGTGGAAAACGGGCTTAAGGCCGATTAAGGTCCATTAAGGTGCAATCGGGCCCAATAGGGGTAAACGGGTCCAATGATTTAAATTAAGCCCAGAAAATAAGAAATACAATTAAATTGTATAATATCTGACCTGAGGAATATTTATACGCAGTTCCGGAGGTTTGATTTGGGAGCAGAGCGGACTGCGCGACGTGACATCGATGGAAAGGTCAGACTCGACAGGAAAATAAGGTAAGGGAATGCTGCGGACTGCTAGAGGTAACTTTACGAAATTTCAAGTTCATATGCAGTCTTTAAAAATTATCTGAAGGGTCTAGAGGTCAAATAATAATTTTAGTGTCCCGAATGGACAAATTACCAAAATACCCTTGTTAAGGGTAAAATTTACAAATTTAGGAAAAATTGGGAGGAGCAAGAACAAGAGGTTTCTGCTCGTTCTGGAGACATTTTAATGCATGCATGAGTAGGCTGGATAACCTTGAAAGAAAAATGCACAGCATTACATATTTCAACGATAAAATTGTTTTGGAAATTGTTTTGAGGAAACAGAGCCGCCTACGTGTTTTCATTGACATGTGACGTGTTAGAGCTCAGCTCGCACGATGTTTGATTTGTGTGATGCATGCATTAGTGCTGGAGCGAGAGCTCGCACTAGAGTTTTACATGCATAGGTGTTGGAGTCCAACTCACACCAGATTTATATATATATATATATGATTTTCGTGATAGGGTGCTAGAGTCTAACTCGCACAATATTTTTATATGGTTTTTGAGACAGAGTGCTAGAGCCTAGCTCGCACTAGTTTTACTTGATTTGATGAGAGTGCTGAGCATTGCTCGCACTGATTTTATGAGAACATGCGATGAGCCATGCTTGGAGCATCGGGTAGACTGTGTGTCACCGATTAAATAGGCTCGCACGTGCGTTTTGAGACATGGCAATACGGTTTAATGTTAAAACAACCTGATGAGCCCGAAAGAGGGATAACGGTTGGAGATCCAGCTGATGAGCCCGAAAGAGGGATAAGGCTGGGGGTCCACGGAGTATGATGTACCGTGCAAGTAGCATGGAGTACGATGTACCGTGTGGTATCTTTGTGATACGTTGGTATCTTTGTGATACGTTAGCATCTTCGGATGCATGGGATCGGATAAGACCGACGAGATGGAGTGACCCACCTCCCGGACGGTTCCCGATCATCGTGAGAACCCGCACACTAGGATCCGTGTAGCTGAGGAACTCCCGAGGACACATATGGCCATAGTCCTGGTTATTTGCCGATATACAGACGTTGCCTAATCTCGCATGTTGATCTTGACGATGATTGAAACCGGGTTTTAAATTAAATGTGCATGATGGTTATTTCCATGCTTTTAAAACCCATATGTGATGTAAACGGATTTTCATGATTTTGTGTGCGTCAGGATCACCCGAAGGAGGGGTCGAGTCCTGACTTTACTGTGAAATTTTAAACGAGAAAGATATGATTTTGAATATAATTGCATGTTGAATTTTCCGTGCAAATGTATTTTACATAACATCATAACTCATATCATCTGTTTTAAAATGTGTGGAGAAAGGGTGGTTTATGCATGGCACTACGTTCATGTAGGTAGTATGGTTACCTACTTGTTCGTAGGATTGCCTTACTGAGCTTGATGTGCTCACCCCTTTCACTTTCTCACACAGATTTCTTCCAGTAGATTGGGAGGCGACTGGGTACTGCATTCCGGATATCCGCTGCTGCCCATCATTTAAGGTATATATACTTGTACATATTGTATCTACATAAGCATAGCACAGTAACATGTTTGTAAGTAACTTTAGGGGATGTATAAATAATGTAAACAATTATAAATGACTGGAGAAGAAATAAGTTAGATGGTAATTGAATGGTGGGATTGGCATTGATGCACAGCCCAATTATTAGTGGAGTGTGGTCACGATTCGAGGACAGGTAAGAATTTAAGTAAATAAACAAAACGTGAAAAATTAACTCTGATTTTTTGGGTAGTTTGGGTCGTGACATATAAAGGTGGTATCAGAGCGCAATTGGTCTGATGTGTGTCAATGTCAGTAATTAGGAAATTACATCCCCGTGTTACTGTGCTTGGTTAGATACAATAGTGTATATCGAGATGGGTTTTAATTAAGAAATGGTTGAGAATGCATGAATGCCTAATATGAGTCGCGTTAGATGAGATAGAGCACGAGGCAGAGGTCGTAGAGGTAAACCTGAGTCTGCTAAGTTGTGCTGAGTTGACCTATGAGAATCAAGATAAAATTGAAATGAAGGCTAATGTTGAGCATGCCCCACTGAGTCCGACAGAGAGATCGGACAGTATTGAGACACGCTTCGCGAGATTGAAGCGGAGTGTGGAGATTATTTTGAGGAGCTAATTGCTCAGATTATGAATGAGATTCGAGGGCGCAGCGGAGCATTGGTGGAAACCCGCTCGACCCATCTTAAGTGTTAAACATCCAGAGCTGACGTGAGAAATGTTTATGGATGTATTCCGGTGATAGGATATCCCGGACATGATTTAAAAGAAATGATAGATAAAAATCCTTACTCTGACCTAGAGAAATTGATTTATTGATGAGTATGATTTATGAGTATGAAACTCGGTTATATTCTTGGGCAGATATTACCTCGACACTATGAACAAGTGACAGTCGAGATGTCTAAAAGTTCATGAAATGGCTCAACTTTTCAATTAGAGTTCGATTGACCCGTGAGATATTACTTATACCGAGGTAGTGCGCAGATTTACTGTTGGGTAAATAAGAACATGAATTGCACGCCTCTGAGATTGGGAAAGGTAGTGAGGGCTGAAATAGAGACAGAAAAGAGAATCGTGAAATGACAAAGATGTTAAAATGGGAAAATGGTAATTGGTAAAGATTTGATTTGATGAGTTATGGGCTAAGATGATTGGTAAGGCCCCAGTGCATCCAATTTTGGCACTCTTGGGGGGTATTGTGATTGGAAGACCCCGACCTGCTACGAAGCAGTGTAGCAGTGTAAGCACTGTAAGCAGTGTGGGATGTGTGGTGGATACCACGGAAGGAGGGTCTATACCTATACTGTATTGATGAAAATGGCCGTTAAGTGTGGTAAGACGGACCATTGATTTTGATTGCACAGAGTTGAGCGAGATCGCCCCACAGAAAAGTAAAGAGACAGAGAAAAACTTCGTTGGTATAGCTGCAACGAAAAAGGAGGCCACAGCCGAAAAGAAAAAGGAAAATAGGCTGTTGGACGAAGGCGAGAGGATATCTTGGACCAGGACATTATTGATGTTTCATGGATGTGGTGTGAGATACCACACTTGTTATGAATAATGAAGTACATATGTTCATTGATCCTGGTGCCACACATTTATTCATACCGCCTTCATTCGCATATAAGTGAGTAAAAGACATGAATGCCTACACCATTGGGCACAATACTGACAAATGAGTACCCCAATAGAGGAGGATTAATTAATGGAATATGGATATAGAGATTTTAAGTTGAAAACAAGGATGAAAACATCACTGAAAAGTATACTGTAAGTGTTGACAAGTGATAAAAAGGGGTGCAACAGTTGAAATTTAAAGGAGTAAAGGATTGTACTCACGGAATGAATAATGAAAGAGTTTTGTCATGAGGGATATACGAAAGGATATAATCTTTAAGATAAGATAGATCCTAAATACAAGATGTATTGGAGTAAGAGTGCGTATATGAAGTCATTAGGATTAAAGCAATTAATAGTGAATATAAATTGTGACCACATGGACTGATATATAAAGTAATTGTGGTTAAGTCTGAAGGTTAATAAAGGTATTTCAAAATACCTCCCCGCCTAAAGACTTGACAGCGTCTAAAAGTATATATATATAACCTATAACGTGAAATCGATCGTTGTAATAAATACCTTTAGCGTTAGGATACCTTTACTAAGACGATAAGAATATTAAAATTCGACAAATCATAAAGGTTAACATAGTAAAATTTAATAAGAGCCGTTAAGATAAGAAAAGGAAATTACGCAGGTTAGTACCTGAAAACGTAAGCGATTTTGGAGGATCTTATACGCTTATGCGTAAATAAGTCAAGGATTGGACCGAGTTGTAATCATCATTATCGATGATATGTTGGGTGTATTTAAAGTCTAGGGCAAATTGTAAGCAATAATTGAAAATGGCTTTTACAAATGGGTTGTTGCGAGTTCTCAATATGGTCTACTTGGTTGACACGTTTAACTAAAAAAACGTGATCTTTGAATGAGATGATAAATAAGATGATGATGTGACAGGAATTTCGGTGTAGTAAAATATGAACTGACCACCGTGATTAATTTCACCATACCCAACAGCTCAAGAGGTTCTCAGTGAGTATGGACACCTCGAAATAATGAAGGAGCTGTGTATTGATGTATAATGGGAAGATAGTCAATTTTGGAGTCAGACAACTCCTTGATCACGAAATAAACTATCCGACTCATGATTTTAAGTTGGCAATGGTAGTGTTTGTACCGAGGATATGGTACTATTATGTACATGGTGAGGAATTGTGGATATGCACTGATCATAAAGCCCCACGTATCTGTTTTCACAGAAAGAGGCGAATATGAGAATACCTAGTGGGTTAGAGCTTCTGAGGGATTTTGATTTGTGAAAATTGTACCACCCAGGAAAGGCTAATGTGATGGCTGATGCCTTGAGTATAAAGAGCCTCGGGATGGTACCCCATATGATGGTCAGGGAGCGTGAGCTGGTATAGCAGTTGTAGACCTCAGTAGTGATGTGATCCCTTCTGATGATGACAATGATTATGTGACAGCTAGCCTGAGACTAGAACCGGATGAGAGTGCTCGGATTTGATAGGCTTAGTGTGATGATCGGCATTGTGTCGATGTTTTGGGTCAGATTCAGAAGGGTACAGTGATAGAATTCACAAAGTGTGTTGATGATTTACAGAGGTTCCGGACAGTATGAGTGCTCCCCAGGACCACAATTGATGAGATAGTAATATTGTCAGAAGCTCACTCTTCGGGATATACGATGCATACGGAAGGTAAAGAATGTATCAAAAATCTCGAAAAGGGTATTGGTGGTCAGATGTAAAAAGAAATATGGTAGAGATTGTGGAAAAGTGTCTAGTATGTCAGCAGAATAAGGTAGAGTATTAAAAGTCTGCAGGGTTATTGCAGCCTCTACCTATATCGACACGGCACGAAAATGGGAGCAAGTCTCCATGAATGTCGTGATGGGTTACAGAGAACCCAGGTGAATTACGAGGCTATTTAGATGATAGTCGCTAAAGTGACTAAGTCTACCCACCTTCTGGTTATGAAATCCCCAATTACTCATAGTGTATATAAGGATTCAGGTATAAAGAAGATTGTGGAACATTAAGTAGCATTCCAGTGAGCATGGTATCATATAGGGATTCCCGCTTCACTTCCCACCGCTGAGGATATTTTTAGGAAGCTATGGGAACCCGACTGAGTATTAGCACAGCTTTCCATCCTCAGACAGATGGTCAGCTAGAGAGGACTGTACAGGTTCTGGAGGACCCGATGAAAGCGTGTGCCCTTGATTTTTATGCTCCTGGGATGATCAGTTATTACAAATCGAATTCGCCAATAGTGATAGTTGCCACTTGAGTATCAGGATAACAAGATACGAGACAGTGTATGGCTGTAGGGGTTGTTCCCCAAATTGGATAAGAAAAAGTGGGTGACAGATAGAATTATTTTCGACTTTGGATAATAAGTCTCTGAGGATGTTTAGTTAAGGATGAGAGGTTAAGAACACCTCAGAGCAGATAGAAAAGTATTGGAATTCACCGAGGGTGAATTAGTATGGTTGAAATGTTTCTTGTCCTAAGAGAATAAGGACATAGCGAACTTTTGGAAGAAAGTAAATTGAGTTTCGCTGGATTGAATCTTTTGAGAGATTAGACAAGTGGAAGATAAGACCTGTAGGTGGCATTTCCACTTGAATAAGCAGGCACCCACAATGTGTCCCATCTTTGGATGCTTCGAAAATACTATCCAGATCCAGCATAGGTGATCGAATATGAGATCCAACAGTTCAGCTTAATGCAAATATAAGTATATTGAAAAAGTTGATTCGGGCATTAAACAGGAAAGAGAAAGTATTGAGGTTTAAGACGATCTCCCTAATTAAAGTCCTTTGATAGTGTTACACTCCGAAAAAAGGTCACATGAGAATTAAAGAAGTATGATACGATTGATGAACCCGGAGTAGTCTATGGACTCGTATGAATTGGTTCTAATTTGGAGGACCAAATTCCTTAAGTGGGAGAGAGTTGTAAGACCCGAATTTATTTAAAATACGAAATGAATGAGTATTCGTGAAGGAAAGTCGGGTTAAATTAATCCCGAACATGTGCAAGGGCAAAATGGTTAAAAGATCGAAAGTCGGTATAAATTCGAGAAGAAAATTTTAATTAAAAATAATGGATTGAGAAATCTTGGTCAATAAAGATGAAATAAATTTATTTCGGGTTAAATTGATCAAAATATGAAGTTATGGAAATTAATCAGGATTAATTGAAATTTTTAAATCGAAGAATAATCCCGAAAAATAATCAAAAATTATACCGGGAAGCCGAAATAATATCGAGAAATTAATTTATAGACTAAATGAATAAATATAATTTTTTTAAGACATTTTGAATATTTTAGACTAATTTAATCAACTAAATAATATTAAAATAAATTATATATATAAATAAAAAAAAACGAGAGAAGATTGGAATGTCGGGGAGAGAGAAAGAGAAGCAGAAAAAACGAAAATGAAGCCAAACCGAGGAGACACCGGCGAGCCGTCCGGCGACCGACGACCCCCGACAAGGAGCCGACGTGGAAGAGGAGAGGCCGGCGATCTTCAGGACACCGGTGACGCGTGCCAAGGACGTCGGAGAACGTCGAAAAACGGAGGAGAAGGCCGCGAGAAAGAAATGGTCACCGGCGGCGAACGGCGGCGATTCGGGCGGAACTAAAGCCCGATTCTGAAAGCCCAGGCGACGGCGGTTCTTTTGAGACCGGTATCAGCCGACGAAATGGCGAGAATCGCCGGCGACGACCAAGGGAAGAAATGGGTTTCCGACGCCGGGGAGAAGAGGCCAAACAGGCGACGTTCCGGCGACCTCGACCCAAACCAAGGGTGAATTCGTGATGCGAACAACCTCGCGGAGCGACTGGTGGCGAGAACTGGCGGAGAACCGGCCGGCAAGGCCTTGAACCGGTGGTGAATCGACCAAACCGGGGTGAACCGACGGTCTGAACCGGTCCGAACCGGACTGAACCGGTTCAGCCAAAAAGAGAGGAAAAAGGAGAAAAAAGGGAAAAAGAAAAAGAGAAAAAATTGAGAAAAAATCCCGGTGATGCAATCGAGCTACGGGTAAGTCGATAAGCGGTCAAAATTGACCGATTTAAATTTTGGAATATTTTATTTAATTAATTTCGACTGAAAATTTACCCAGAAGTTTATGAAATTGTGTAGCTCGACAATTGGCATCCAACGAGAGCTCGAGATAGCCTCGATTTGCGTATCAGCATGGAATCTCGGGTAAGTAACCATTATTTACGACAATTTACATCGTTATGCATGATGTGAGTTTAAATTCCACATAAATTGAATTAAATTATGGAAATTTAGATAAATTGTCGTAAATAATAAATTTAGCAATTCAAGAGCTAGAACGAGGCCCAATAAATGGTTGGTGAGCCCAATGAGCCCAATAGACCTCGATAAAGTGAAAATTAAGTGGAAAACGGGCTTAAGGTCGATTAAGGCCCATTAAGGTGCAATCGGGCCCAATATGGGTAAACGGGCCCAATGATTTAAATTAAGCCCAGAAAATAAGAAATACAATTAAATTGTATAATATCTGACCTGAGGAATATTTATACGCAGTTCCGGAGGTTTGATTTGGGAGCAGAGCGGACTGCGCGACGTGACATCGATGGAAAGGTCAGACTCGACAGGAAAATAAGGTAAGGGAATGCTGCGGACTGCTAGAGGTAACTTTATGAAATTTCAAGTTCATATGCAGTCTTTAAAAATTATCTGAAGGGTCTAGAGGTCAAATAATAATTTTAGTGCCCCGAATGGACAAATTACCAAAATACCCTTGTTAAGGGTAAAATTTACAAATTTAGGAAAATTGGGAGGAGCAAGAACAAGAGGTTTATGCTCGTTCTGGAGACATTTTAATGCATGCATGAGTAGGCTGGCTAACCTTGAAAGAAAAATGCACAGCATTGCATATTTCAACGATGAAATTGTTTTGGAAATTGTTTTGAGGAAACAGAGCCGCCTACGTGTTTTCATTGACATGTGACGTGTTAGAGCTCAGCTCGCACGATGTTTGATTTGTGTGATGCATGCATTAGTGCTGGAGCGAGAGCTCGCACTAGAGTTTTACATTCATAGGTGTTGGAGTCCAACTCACACCAGATTTATATATATATATGATTTTCGTGATAGGGTGCTAGAGTCTAACTCGCACAATATTTTTATATGGTTTTTGAGACAGAGTGCTAGAGCCTAGCTCGCACTAGTTTTACTTGATTTGATGAGAGTGCTGAGCATTGCTCGCACTGATTTTATGAGAACATGCGATGAGCCGTGCTTGGAGCATCGGGTAGACTGTGTGTCACCGATTAAATAGGCTCGCACATGCGTTTTGAGACATGGCAATACGGTTTAATGTTAAAACAACCTGATGAGCCCGAAAGAGGGATAAGGGTTGGAGATCCAGCTGATGAGCCCGAAAGAGGGATAAGGCTGGGAGTCCACGGAGTACGATGTACCGTGCAAGTAGCATGGAGTACGATGTACCGTGTGATATCTTTGTGATACGTTGGTATCTTTGTGATACGTTAGCATCTTCGGATGCATGGGATCGGATAAGACCGACGAGATGGAGTGACCCACCTCCTGGACGGTTCCCGATCATGGTGAGAACCCGCACACTAGGATCCGTGTAGCTGAGGAACTCCCGAGGACACAGATGGCCATAGTCCTAGTTATTTACCGATATACAGACGTTGCCTAGTCTCGCATGTTGATCTTGACGATGATTGAAATCGGGTTTTAAATTAAATGTGCATGATGGTTATTTCCATGCTTTTAAGACCCATATGTGATGTAAACGAATTTTCATGATTTTGTGTGAGTCAGGATCACCCGAAGGAGGGGTCGAGTCCTGACTTTACTGTGAAATTTTAAACGAGAAAGATATGATTTTGAATATAATTGCATGTTGAATTTTCCATGCAAATGTGTTTTACATAACATCATAACTCATATCATCTGTTTTAAAATGTGTGGAGAAAGGGTGGTTTATGCATGGCACTACGTTCATGTAGGTAGTATGGTTACCTACTTGTTCGTAGGATTGCCTTACTGAGCTTGATGTGCTCACCCCTTTCACTTTCTCACATAGATTTCTTCCAGTAGATTGGGAGGCGACTGGGTACTGTATTCCGGATATCCGCTGCTGCCCATCATTTAAGGTATATATACTTGTACATATTGTATCTACATAAGCATAGCACAGTAACATGTTTGTAAGTAACTTTAGGGGATGTATAAATAATGTAAACAATTGAAAATGACTGGAGAAGAAATAAGTTAGATGGTAATTGAATGGTGGGACTGGCATTGACGCACAGCCCAATTATTAGTGGAGTGTGGTCACGATTCGAGGACAGGTAAGAATTTAAGTAAATAAACAAAACGCGAAAAATTAACTCTGATTTTTTGGGTAGTTTGGGTCGTGACACTAGCCACTACTCCGTACGTCGCAGGAAAAAAACTCTCTTCACTTGAAGAAATCTGGGGGGAAGAGAAAACAGGGTGAGCTTCTAAATCGCTCAGTAAAAGGGTAAGGGACTTGTTAATAAAACAATGATTTGCACAGCACAATCATTTTATCTCGTAGTTGAAACTCAATTAAAACGTAGCATGAACTCAATAAAACATCATTCTTAACTCATTTCTCTGAAATCATGTAAAACTATGAGTGTACATAACTCAGTACAAATCACAGTCACAAGCATAAGGAAATCAAAATGCGATAATGGCTTTTCTCATCAAAACGTGATAAAAATCACCTAAATAGAATGCACGTGGCACAGCCACAAAACACAACTCATGTGTATAAAAAAGGAGACTAGACAAGAAAACTCATATAAAACCCGTCATGGCACATCATAATAAATCTTCTCTGGGTGCGCATCTCAGGCATCCTCAAAAGAGAGAAATGTTGATAATATGGTCGTGTGCATGGTATATTGGACTTACGCGTTACTAGAACAAGGCCCGACCGTACATGCTACCAAAGCAATGCCTCTCCTCATGCACACTATCGGTCTTACATGCTACCAAAGCAAGGCCACCCAGCGTTACCAAAACGGGGGTCATCTTACATTACCAAAACGGAGGCATCTCTCGTTACCAAAACGGAGGAATATCGGACTTACATGCTACCAAAGCAATTCCTTCCAATGCTACCAAAGAGGGGAATAATATCGGCCTTACATGCTACCAAAGCAATGCCTCCCAACGCTACCAAAGTTGGGAATAATATCGACCTTACATGCTACCAAAGCAATGCCTGATGTATATTTAACATGACACGCCTAAGTGTAAATTATTAGCCATTATCATATAAAACGTTTTGCCTTCACGTAGAACTCATAATGGTTTTCTCTCATAAATCTCACTTAAAACATTTGTGTACCTAACACAAAACATGTTAAAACTGAGTTCCAACCGGCAAAACCATGCACACATTTCTCAATCTCAGTATGCCTTAACGTAGAGCCCAAATCTCTTTTCACGTTTTAAACACAAAGCGGTTATAAAAACATTTTCATGCTTAGTTTATAACTCATAAAAGTTGGGCCACAACCGACTATAAAATCATGTGCACTACTCATTCACAACTCATAAAAACATGCTTGTTTGCTCAAATCACTTTTCATGCTATAATTAACATCAAAACACATACACAAACGAGTTTAAGTTTTCCCTTACCTCTTTGCACCTCGTATAGTGCAATCATTCCCCCGTATTACGGACTAGTCTTGCATTCCTCTCTGGAACTCCCGAGCTGTCTAAATGATATAAAAACATAAATAACCCAACTCAATCGCATTATTGAGCACATATTTGCTCATTTTCTCATTAACACCTCAATTAGCTTAATTTTCACTATTCTATCACAACTCGCATTCTCATCCACTACATCTCAAAATTCTACATTTCTCATACCATATTCCATGCTAAATTCACCACATTGTCTCAATTCCAATTTATAGCCAAAATTCCCAAAATTACTACAATTGCATAATAGCATCTCTACTCCAACAAAATCATGGTTTCATCACACCCAAATAATTTCCCAACTATTTCATCACAATGCCCATGCTCACAATCACCAAAGATTACTTCAAAATCAAAGATCGAGGTTTAAAAAATTACCCAAAACTTGTGGAATGCTTAACTCTTGCCTCGATTCAATCTGTCCTTCGATTTTCTAGTATGTTGTTATTCTTTTGATGATGAACAACTTTCCTTCTTACCATAACCTTTGATTTAGACGAAAATGGGTGTTTTGGAGGGGAGAGAAAGCTAGGGTTCAAAAATGGCAATTTGAGAGAGAGAGAGAGAGAGATTGATTTCCAGGAAAACAAAGGGGTCTTTATATAGACTGAGGGTAGGAGATCGATCTGGCTCTTGATGAGATCAATCTGCATTTGAATTTGGGGTAATTTTATGCCTAGGAGATCGATCTATCATGGGGTGAGATCGATCTCTTAATGGCTTTATGAGATCGATCTGTTCCAATTATGAGATCGATCTCTAGTTTTATAGAATGCTTCATGAGATCGATCTACTCCCTCGGGAGATCGATCTTCTCCTTACAGAATGTTTCATGAGATCAATCTGCTCATTGAGGAGATCGATCTTCTCCTTTACAAAAACATTTTGAGATCGATTCCTTCCTCATGAGATCGATCTCTTCATTACAGAATCATAAGGAGATCGATCCTCTTCCATTGGAGATCGATCTGTTCGATTAAATTACTCATTCCTTGTCATTTTTGGCCTACCAGATCGATCTTCTCTTCTCTAAGATCGATCTGGCCTCATAGTTTCACACTTTGACTGAACACTTAACATAAAATCTCCATATGTAATAGCCATAATTTACTTTATTGATTAATTCTCATTCATTTCTCATTCATCACTTAAAGATCTCATTCCATACCATCTCTATATAGGGGTACATCACATTTAGTTCAATCAATTACACTTCATGTTCTCATTACATAATTTAGATATGTACAAAATTCTCAGATCTCACATCCTCCCCACCTTAAAAAGAATTTGGTCCTCCAAATTCAACTCAACTTGTAAAACAAATGGGGGTATTTCTCCTTCATGAGACTTTCTAATTCCCATGTTGCATCTTCTATTGAGTGATGTTTCCATAAAACTTTCACTAATGGGATGCTTTTGGTTCGAAGTACCTTCTCTTTCCTATCAAGAATCTGGACGGGTTCTTCAGTGTAGCTCATGCCCTCTTGTATGTCCATCTCTTCATATTCTTTGACATGAGAAAGGTCCGGGTGGTACTTCCTTAACATAGACATATGGAAGACGTTGTGTATTTCGGACATTTGTGGGGGTAATGCCAACCTGTAGGCTACTTCTCCCACTGTCTCAAGAATCTCGAATGGTCCTATGTATCGAGGACTCAATTTTCCTTTCTTCCCAAATCTTATGATACCCTTTCTCGGTGATATCTTCAGAAATACTGTATCGCTAACATCAAACTCAAGTGGCTGTCTACTCACATCCGTGTAGCTTTTCTGTCTACTCTGTGCAGCCCGTAATCTCTCATATATGAGTTTCACACTCTCTACAGCATGTTCAACAAGTTCGGGAGCATTTATCTTTCTGTCACCGATTTCTTCCCAAGCTACAGGGGATCTACACCTCCTACCATATAGATCCTCAAAAGGTTCCATTCCAATACTTGCATGATAGCTATTATTGTACGCAAACTCTGTTAGGGACAGGTGATCATCCCATGATCCCTTAAAATCCATCGTACACGCCCTCAACATATCCTCCAAGGTCTGAATAGTCCTCTCTAACTGACCATCTGTCTGAGGATGATAGGTGGTACTAAAGCTCAATCGAGATCTCATGGACTCCTGAAATTGGGTCCAAAATCTGGAAGTAAATCGAGAATCTCTATCAGAAGTAATACTCACTGGAGCCTCATGTAATCTAGCTATCTCGCTGACATATAACTCAGCTAAGGCATCCACAGTATCTGTGCTCTTGATGGCGAGGAAGTGGACACTTTTTGTCAGTCTATCCACTATAACCCATATAGGGTCACGACCTCTCCGGGTCCTCTGTAAACTCATAATAAAGTCCATGGTGACATACTCCCATTTCCATGTAGGTACAGGTAAGGGCTGTAGTAGTCCTCCGGGCTTTCGATGCTCAGCTTTCACTTGCTGGCATACTAAACATCTGGCCACATACTCTGCCATGTCTCTCTTCATACCACTCCACCAGTACACTTTTCTCAAATCTCGATACATCTTAGTACTCCCTGGGTGCATGGTGTATCGCGAGTAGTGGGATTCTCTCAATATCTGTCTCTTCAGGGCATCATCGTCCAGTACACAAATTCGTACTCTGAATCTCAACAATCCATCCTCACTGATTGTGAGATCCGACTGCGAAATATGCTCAGCTTGGCTAATCATATCTATTAACCTCTGATCATTGCGCTGCCTAGTTCTAATCTGATCCATGATCTTGGGCTCTATTCACAGGCTAGCAAAAAATCCAGTCTCTATCTCTTTAATTCTGATCCGGAGTTCGACGAACTGCTCTAATAAATCCCATTTCCTGATCATCATAGCAGTTATCGTACTCTTCCTGCTCAGGGCCTCAGCCACTACGTTCGCCTTACCCGAATGGTATAGAATCTCGCAGTCATAATCTTTAAGGAGTTTCATCCATCTCCTTTGTCTCATATTTAACTCTTTCTGATCAAAGAGATACCTCAAACTCTTGTGATCAGTGAAGATCTGGAATCTTTCCCTATATAAGTAGTGCCGCCAGATCTTCAAGGTAAATACCACAGTGGCTAACTCCAAATCATGTGTGGGGTAATTTCTCTCATGATCTTTCAACTGTCGCGATCCATAGGTGACCACTCTACCATGCTGCATGAGCACACACCCTAATCCTTGATGGGATGCATCACTATACACTGAAAATCCTCCTGATCCCTCAGGGATAGTCAACACAGGTGCCACCATTAATCTCCTCTTTAACTCCTGAAAATTGAGCTCACATTGATTAGTCCATATAAATGGAGTCTCATTACGCGTTAGCTTAGTCAAAGGTGTGGCGATCCTGAAAATTCTTTCACATATCTTCTATAATGCCCTACCAAACCAAGGGAGCTTCATACCTCTGTAACTGTCCTCGGTCTTTCCTAATTAAGCACAGCTTCTACTTTACTTGGATCTACTAATACTCCTTCCTCTGAAACTATATGACCAAGGAAAGCTATCTGATCCGACCAAAACTCACACTTACTAAGCTTTCCATATAATTGCTTATCTCGGAGTATCTGAAATACTAACCACAAGTGCTGTACGTGCTCCTCATAAGATCGAGAGTACATCAGGATATCATCAATAAAGACTATCACAAACTTATCTAGGTAGTCTCTGAACACCTCGTTCATTAATCTCATAAAGACTGCAGGGGCATTTGTCAATCTGAAGGGCACCAATAGAAATTCATAATGGTCATACCTTGTCCTGAAGGCCGTCTTCGAAATATCTTCCTCTTTAATCCTCAGTTGATGATAGCCCGATCTTAAATCAATCTTAGAGAAGACTGAGGCCCCTCTCAGCTGTTCAACCAGGTCATCAATCCTGGGCAATGGGTACTTATTCTTCACTGTGGTTTTATTCAACAGTCGGTAGTCTATACATAATTTGAGACTACCATCCTTCTTCCTCACGAATAACATTGGTGCTCCCAACGGTGAGACACTGGTCTAATAAACCATTGATCCAATAACTCCTGTAGTTGTTTCTTTAATTCCTCAAGTTCCACTAACGCCATCCTATATAGAGGTCTAGAGATATGCTGAGTATCTGGTACCAGATCAATGGTAAACCCCAGCTCTCTCTCTGGTGGTAATCTTGGCAACTTATCTAGAAAAATATCCAGAAATTCACACACCATAGGTATATCCTCAATCCTCGGATGTTCTCAATCATCATCTGAGGTGAATGTTTCATAACCTCTTATAGTTTCTGCTGAAGTGTCTACTGTTTCTTTGTCTAGAGCAAACACATGTCCCATCGTAACAGGCTTCTTTCCTTTCTTTGCAGCAGTGGCCCGTCTGTGGGGATTCACTCTCTGAGGCTGCTGCCTAGTAAGCTCCGGATCATGTGGTATCTGAGGTTGAGGACAGTCTTTCACTCTGTGACCCATGTCACCACATCTAAAACATCCACGAATCATCCCAGTACAGCTTCCCTCATGCGATCGGCCACAGTCTCTACAAACTCTCATCTCATGCCTAACATATCGAGGAGTCTCCCTGATAATAGGATAAGCTCTGGGTCTCTCCAATCTGCCCTTTTGTACCTCAATCCTTCCTCTCCTGAAGGAACCTCTCCGAACATCTGCCTGAGACATCGCTGGCCTCTTACCCTTGTCCTTAGTCACTACTCCGAGCTCACTCTGGGATTGCACAATTTTAATTCCCCTCTCAATCTCTTGTGCTCGTCTCAGAGCATTTCTAAACTCAATAATACATAGCCCTATCAATCGATCTCTGATGATGGGTTTCAATCCATACACAAATCTCTCTGTGTAGAGCTCTTCATTCTTAAAGGTCTCTGGATCATATCTCAATAGAGCGGTAAATCGGCTCTCATAATCATCTATAGACATATTGCCCTGTACTAAATTCAAAAACTCTACTTGCTTCCTCCTCTAAGCAGCTCGTGGTACAAATTGGGCTCTAAAGGCTGTCTGAAACTCTTCCTAGCTAATCACATCCTGGTTGGACATCAATATACCTTGGGTAGTACCCCACCAATCTCGCTCTCTCCCTTTCAACATATAAGTGCTCATACTAACCCTATTAGCATCTGTGCACCCCAAATAGTCAAATATAACTCTCAACTCCGTCAGCCACTGCTCAGCCTCTGTAGGATCCTTCTTTCCCTTAAATGCGAGTGGATTCATTTTTAAAACTTCCTTCAATCGGACCATACTTCTGTCATCAGGTTGAGTGACGGGAGGCACCGGGTCCATCTGTACTGGGGCACGAGAGGTCCTTGTAGTGGTGTAGGAGTAGTACCCGAGGCATTAACTCCAAAATGTTGCACGAATAACGCTGCCGTTTGCTCAAATCCCTATCTCACATCGGTCTCAATCCGGTTAAATTAAGAGTTAGGACTCTCAAGTTGTGGGGCAGGTGGCGGATGTGGCTCTGCCTGCCTCCTCGAACGACCACGTCGTCCACTCATTCTCAATCTCAACACGTTTCCTGCATGTACATATCAAACTTGATTGAAATCTTAATCCTCAATTTCAGTTCATGACCAGACTTATACAGACACTTGGGATGTATTCTATTTCACTTGACCAATACTGACAGTACTAAACACCCTAAGCTCTGATACTAAGAAAACTCTGTGACGCCCCGAAAGCTCGAAAAATAGGGCAAATTTAAAACTTTTTCACATCCATTCACAATAAAGGGTGCATTCCTGTGCAGTGTCATACATCATCATACATATCATACCTCAAGATCTCATCATCTCATAATTGTATTTCATCCAATTTACATTACTCAATTTAAGGTTAATTAATCCTAATACATCCCATACATCATTGTACAACAAGTGTCTGAAATTACAACTTTAGTCTAGGTACATGAAAAGATAAATTACACCTCAAATACAATATATAGCTTGAAGCTCAAGTCCTCCACTAGCCACTACTCTGTACGTCGCAGAAAAAAACTCTCTTCACTTGAAGAAATCTGGGAGGAAGAGAAAACATGGTGAGCTTCTAAATCGCTCAGTAAGAGGGTAAGAGACTTGTTAATAAAACAATGATTTGCACAACATAATCATTTTATCTCGTAGTTGAAACTCAATTAAAACGTAGCATGAACTCAATAAAACATCATTCTCAACTCATTTCTCTGAAATCATGTAAAAATATGAGTGTACATAACTCAGTAAAAATCACAGTCACAAGCATGAGGAAATCAAAATGCGATAATGGCTTTTCTCATTAAAACGTGATAAAAATCACCTCAATAGAATGCACGTGGCATAGCCACAAAACATAACTCATGTGTATAAAAATGGAGACTAGGCAAGAAAGCTCATATAAAACTTGTCATGGCACATCATAACAAATCTCCTCCAGGTGCGCATCCCAGGCATCCTCAAAAGAGGGAAATGTCAACAATATGGTTGTGTGCATGGTATATTGGACTTACGCGTTACCAGAACAAGGCCCAGCCTTACATGCTACCAAAGCAATGACTCTCCTCATGCACACTATTGGTCTTACATACTACTAAAGTAAGGCCACCCAGCGTTACCAAAATAGGGTCATCTCACGTTACCAAAACGAAGGCATCTCTCGTTACCAAAACGGAGGTATCTCTCGTTACCAAAATGAAGCAATATCGAACTTACATGCTACCAAAGCAATGCCTCCCAACGCTACCAAAGCGGGGAATAATATCGACCTTACATGCTACCAAAGCAATACCTCCCAACGCTACCAAAACGAGGAATAATATCGGCCTTACATGCTACCAAAGCAATGTCTGATGTGTATTCAACATGACACGCCTAAGTCTCAATTATTAGCCATTATCATATAAAACGTTTTACCTTCACGTAGAACTCATAATGGTTTTCTCTCATAAATCTCACTTAAAACATTTGTGTACCCAACACAAAACATGTTAAAATCGAGTTCCAACCGACAAAACCACGCACACATTTCTCAATCTATTTATGCCTTAATGTAGAGCCCAAATCTTTTTTCACGTTTTAAACACAAAGCGGTTATAAAAACATTTTCATGCATAGTTTATAACTCATAAAAGTTGGGCCCCAACCGACTATAAAATCATGTGCACTACTCATTCACAACTCATAAGAACATGCTTGTTTGCTCAAATCACTTTTCATGCTACAATTAACATCAAAACACATACACAAACGAGTTTAAGTTTTCCCCTACCTCTTTGCACCTCGTATAGTGCAATCGTTCCCCCATATCACGGACTAGTCTCGCATTCCTCTTTGAAACTTCCGAACTGTCCAAATGATGTAAAAACATCAATAACCCAACTCAATCATATTATTGAGCACACATTTACTCATTTTCTCATTAATACCTCAATTAGCTTAATTATCACAATTCTATCACAATTCGCATTCTCATCCACTACATCTCAAAATTATACATTTCTCATACCATATTCCATGCTAAATTCACCACATTATCTCAATTCCAATTTAGAGCCAAAATTCCCAAAATTACTACAATTGTATAATAGCATCTCTACTCTAACAAAATCATGGTTTCATCACACCTAAATCATTTTCCAACTATTTCATCACAATGCCCATGCTCACAATCACCAAAGATTACTTCAAAATCAAAGATCGAGGTTTAAAAAATTACCCAAAACTTGTAGAGTGCTTAACTCTTGCCTCGATTCAATTTGTCCTTTGATTTCCCAGTATGTTGTTCTCCTTTTGATGAGGAACAACTTTTCTTCTTGCCACAACCTTTGATTTGGACGAAAATGGGTGTTTTGGAGGGGAGAGAAAGCTAGGGTTCGAAAATGGCGATTTGGGAGAGAGAGATTGATTTTCAGGAAAACAAATGGGTCTTTATATAGACTAAAGGTAGGCGATTGATCTGGCTCTTGATGAGATCGATCTGCATTTGAATTTGAGGACGATTTAGGGTAATTTTATGCCTAGGAGATCGATCTGTCATAGGGTGAGATCGATCTCTTAATGGCTTTATGAGATCGATCTATTCCAATTATGAGATTGATCTCTAGTTTTACAGAATGCTTCATGAGATTGATCTACTCCTTGGGGAGATCGATCTTTTCCTTATAGAATGCTTCATGAGATCGATCTGCTCCTTGAGGAGATCGATCTTCTCTTTTTTGCAGAAACATTTTGAGATCAATTCCTTTCTCATGAGATCGATCTCTTCATTACAAAATCATAAGGAGATCGATCTGTTCGATTAAATTACTCCTTCCTTGTCATTTTTGGCTTACCAGATCGATCCTCTCTTCTGCAAAATCGATCTGGCCTCATAGTTTCACACTTTGACTGAACACTTAACATAAAATCTCCATATGTAATAGCCATAATTTACTTTATTGATTAATTCTCATTCATTTCTCATTCATCACTTAAAGATCTTACTTCATACCATCTCAATATAGGGGTACATCACATTTAGTTCAATCAATTACACTTCATGTTCTCATTACATAATTTAGATATGTACAAAATTCTCAGATCTCACAGCCTGTCGGATACGATCTATAATATCGGGTTTCAATCGTAGGCTAGCTACCGTAAAGCCACTATCAGCATCAAGTGGGGTCACATCCAGACTATGGTTCATGAACTGACAGCTCATGTTCCCTGATCATCATATACGATACCATCTTGAGGTGTTTTCTACTCAGTGTATTAGCTACCACATTTACTTTACCCGGGTGGTATAAGATCTCGCAATCATAGTCCCTTAGAAGCTCGAGCCACCTCCGCTGTCTCATGTTCAACTCTTTTTACGAGAACAGATACTTAAAGCTCTTGTGGTGTGTAAACACTTGGAACTTCTCACCATAAAGATAATGGCACCATATTTTTAAAGCAAATACCATGGCCGCCAACTCTAAGTTGTGGGTCGGGTAGTTCCTCTCATGATCCTTCAACTGTCTCGATCCATAGGATACTACCTTCCTATCTTGCATCAGTACACAACCCAGTCCTTGGAATGAAGCATATGTATATGTAGAAAAACCTCCTGAGCTGGTACGAATGGTGAGAATCGGAGCTGTGGTCAATCTCTTCTTCAACTCTTGAAAGCTCTTCTCACATTTGTCGTCCCACACAAATTCAACATTCTTTCTCGTGAGGCACGTCAATGGAGTAACTAATCTCGAGAATCCCTCTACAAACCATCGATAATATCCTGCTAAACCCAAGAAACTTCTGATCTTTGTAACTTTTTGGGGTCTCTGCCACTGAACCACTATTTCAATCTTGGATGGATCCACAGATACACCATCCTTCGATACTATATGACCTAGAAAAGAGATCTGTTCTAACCAAAAGTCACACTTACTGAGTTTAGCGTACAACTTCTTCTCTCGGAGGGTCTATAACACTACCCTTAGGTGCTGCTCATGCTCCTCTCTAGATTTCGAGTACACCAGAATATCGTCAATGAATATAATAACAAATTTATACGGGTACTAGTGAAACACCTCATTCATCAGTGACATAAAAGCTGTGAAGGCATTCGTCAACCTGAATGGCATAACCATAAACTCAAAGTGACCATACCAGGTACAAAAAGCTGTCTTGGATACATCTCCATCCTGAATTCTTAACTGATGGTACCCAGATCTCAGATTTATCTTAGAAAAGACATGTGCTCCTCGAAGCTTATCTAACAAGTCATCGATGCGTGGAAGGGGGTACTTATTCTTAATGGTCGCCTTATTCAACAACTTGTAGTCAATACACAGTTGGAGGCTTCTATCTTTTTTCTTCACAAACAGTACCGGTGTTCCCCAAGGTGATACACTCGGTTTGATGAACCCCTTATCCAGCAACTCCTGTAACTATTTCTTCAGTTCATCCAACTCAATCGGAGCCATCTTGTACGGTGGCTTGGATATCAGCTCTGTACCAAGTGCCAAGTCTATACAAAACTTCATCTCTCTTTCTGGAGGTAACCTTGGTAATTTATCCGAAAAGACATCTAGAAATTTCTTAACCACTGGGATGTCTCACAATTTTGGGCATGCCTTTTCGTCCCGACCACGTACACAATATAACCTTTCAAAATATTGATCATTAAATCAGTACAAGGATTCATATATTTCACTCACAACCATATTTGTTTTCATTACTTTTCAAGGGGATTTACATTACATTTCTCAGGGAAACTTACGGTAACGCTATCTACCCCTGAAAATGTTATCGTCTTAGAAAAATAATATACTATTGCATAGTTTATAGCCAACCAATCCATTCCTAAGATTACATCAAAGTCCCTCATATACATTAAAATGAGGTCGGTTGTCATTTCCTTTTCCTCTACTTTCAACTTACAATATCTGAATACATACTCCACTAGCTGACTATTATTCATGGGGGTGCTTATCAGCATCCTCCTACTCTACGGGTAAGCTTCATATACTTAAACAATTTACATGCAAATGTAGGCGATACAAATGAATGTGTACCACAATGAGACCATGCTAAAAGTGGTTTGTAGAGTAAACAACGCTTAGCTGTAAGACCCGTATTTTCAGTTGCAACCTTATGAATTAATAAGTACATACATGTATATACTATGTGAAGCATAAATGATGTAAAGTCCATAAATTCAATGTACACACTTGCAATATGAGTTTGTGATGTACATACAAGTTATGAATATGCAGAAATGGACTTTTGCATGTGGTGAATGAGAATATATGGAATTTTGGGTAGTGTGGTAAAATGGAAGGAAGTTTGCATGAGTGCATGAATCTTTATACTTCCATTTGGTGTTGTATTGTATACATTTGCTTATACAATGAATGCACAAAAGTTTCAATATATATAAAGTATAAATGGATGTCATTTTCAAGCCTTAAAGGTAATTGGATGAGAAAATGACTATGACAGCAAAATGTATAAAGTTTGGTGTAAGTTACTGCAGAAAACTCAATAAACCCTAGAAAATATGAATGAGAGATCGATCTGAAAGAGCAAAAAATGCTCTTGTTCGAGCAATGGAATAGGAACAGATCGATCTCCAATGGAGCTAGATCGATCTGCTAAGCATTCTTGAAGAAGGAATCGATCCCTAGAGGGCCAGATCGATTTCTTTAAGCTACTGCCTGGAATAGATCGATCTCATACTTGGGAGCATATAGATCTCATTAAGTTAGAAAGGTCAGTTTCGAGAGGAAAAAGTGCAGGAAAAATTGATCTCATTGGAGAGCAGATCGATCTCATAGAGACAATTTTATAAATACTGGACTTTTGCACTTCAGTTTTCACGAGAGAAACTATTCCATCTAAAAGCAAAAGTGTAACCTAACCCATAAACACCAAAAAACTTCAGTTTGCAATCAGTTTTGAGTGAGTTTTAGTTGAGAAAAGTTGTTCTTGGTAAAGAGGAGAGCAACATACTTGGAAACAAGAGATTGAAATCAAGAATTTCAAGAGCAAGGAGGATTTGTAGAAATTTGGTGAAAAGGAAGGAAATCTCAGCTAGGTAACATTTAATGCACCAAGTTGATATATGTTAAACTAGGTGTATTGATGAGTTTATTGGTATATATATGCATTGTTGGAAATGAAAGAATCATGAAAAATGAGCATGACCTAGCTTTTGACATGAAAGTGAGAAAATGATGAGGAAATGGTGTTAATATGGATTTAATGATGGAATATGCATGTATGGAATATTATAAAGTAATCTTATGAAATGCATAAATTAGAAATAAGAAGAAATAAATATAACTATATGGAAAATGTGGTGTACTGCCTTATTGAAAGAAAATCATGAAAATGATGCTTTAAGTTGAGATTTGAAAAATGAAATGAGTATATTACGATATACTAACGTAGATATGTCTAATAGCTTCGAAGAATCACATTGAAACTGATCGGACTGTAAGAGTGAGAAGAACCGAGGAAGAGAGGTCGCTTGACGTGATCCGAGGTAAGAGAATTTCGTGAGTAGCTAGAGGGTGCTCCACGTATTTTGAATAGCATTTTGATAGTATATGCTATATGAATTCCCATGAATAGGCATGATGTTATGATAGAAATCAAAGAGGATAAGTGTGTTTTATCCAAAAATATGGTGAAAATACCTTAGAAGCATGTTGTGACTAAAATTCATGAGTTGCAAGATAGAATGACAATTGTTTTCATTTATAGAAGAAAACATGCACATTTGAGTGATTATTTGATTTGAATAGCCATCTATCTGGTTTTGTGTGAAAACCATAAGTGCTAGAGATTACTCGCACTATATTTTGAGATATGCATCACATAGTACTTGAGTTATACTCGTACTAGATTTTAAATGTGATCTATGCATGTTAGAGTACTGAGAGCATTGCTCGTACTCAGATTGTGATCGAAGCATTATAGAGTATTGGGAACTATGCTCATACTCAATTTTACATGATAGAGTACTTGAAGCTTAGCTCATACTCAGTTTTCATATATTATACATCATAGAGTATTGAGAGCTTTGCCCATACTCATGTTTTTATATAACCTAGTGTTGGGAGCATTGCTCACACTAGAGATTTTGATATTATGATATGGCCGTGTTGGGAGTTTTACTCACACGTACTAGTTTTGAAATAGCATAAAACAGTCATGTTGGGAGCCTGTGCTGACTATGTGTCACACCAATATATTATATATATGTGTGCTCACACGTGCATTATTTTGAGATATGACAGAGGGTTGTCGAAATAACCCATAGGTGTGAGGACTAAGACTCATGACGAGCATCCTAACTATGAGGTAGACCCGTAGTATGTGGACAAAGACTCATGGCGAGCATCCCAAGGTGTGAGGACTAAGACTCATGGCAAGCATCCTACCTTGAGATAGGGTCCATGGAGTACTATGTACCGTGTATGTCACATGGAGTACGTTGTACCGTAAGTACACAATGAGAATAAATTGTGAGCTGACAATTAGGATTTGACCCACCTCCCGTTACAGTAATTGTGAGACCCCGCACACCGAGTACTATGTAGCTTGGGATCACGAAAAATAAGTTATGATCATACACTCGGAACATGTAGTCGCCTGTCTCCTTTCGTGCTAATTGAATTTCTTGAATGAATTACCACATGGTTTTATGATATAAACATGTGAGTTTGTGAATTGTGAAAAGGGTAACCCGAGGAATGGGTGAGGCCCAGATTTTCATGTTTTTAAACTTGATGAATGCCATATGATTTTGATTTAAATACATGGCATGATAAATGTGATTTATAAGAAACTACATGAGAAATGCAGTATTTATGCATATAATGCTGAGGTTGTTAAACCAACATAATTCTAGTTTTATAACTGACGACTTGTATCTATATATATATTGCATAATTATTTGAGAGAGATGCATGTTATAGGTACAGATAGGGTAAGGAAACGATTACAAGGCATAAACATTGTATTTTGTAGATAGTACGATTATCTACTTACTTGCCTGATTTCTTTATTGGGCTGTGAGCTCACCCCCTTATTATTTTCCCTTTTTCAGAGTATCCACGGTAGGTAGACACGGCTGAGGATTGATATTCCCTGATATCCGTTGCAGATCCATCTTGTAAGAAGTATACACACTTGATATTTTGTACTGAACAATGTATAAGTACAATTATGTAGTAAATGTACGGTCGAGATGTATATATATAGATAAATATATTAACGTACAAGAGTTTGTATTATAGAAAAGAATGTTAAATTCTATATATATGTTATGAATGAGTGTGAAAGGGTGACTAATATCGAATCACAGCCCAACATTTGATGTGAGAGATGACAAAAGAAGAGGTAAGTGAAATGCGAAAAATTTGTGCTGAATAAGGTAGGTCGCGTGTGGGGGAAGGGTGTGACAGAAATGGTATTAGAGCAGTGTTGTTCTGATGTGAATCGATATTACTAATTAGGAAAAATATACATCCTCATAGTACTGTGCTTTGTTTAGTTACAATTGTGCATATGAGATGGATATCAGACTAATTTATGATTGTAAATGTAGGGATTTAGCCATTATGGTTAATACTTGCTGTGGTAGAGGGGCTAGAGATAGGGCTCGAGGCCGTAGAAGTAAGCCAGAGACCCGAGATGTGACTATTGGTCAGACTGAGGTACTAGAGAGTACCGAGGCACGTTTCAGAGATTAGAACGTCATATAGAGACCATAGTAGAGATACTGGCACAGACGATGCCAAGAGGACAGAGACAGGATACAGAGACTGCGCTTGGAGAGGCAGTTGCACCTGATACACCTACACCCCCACCAGTTCAGGATATGCCATCACAGGTCACTGCGCGACAAGCCAAAAATGTTTTGGAGTATGGTTATGATTTAGACAGACTCCAACAATTTCAAAAACTTGGACCTCCAACTTTTCATGGGATTAAGGACCCAGTTTTGGCAGAGGAATGGATAGGAGCGATGGAGAAGTTGTACAGATTCTTTGAGTGTATGACTTCAGAGATGGTTGCATTTGCTACGTTTTTACTGAATGGGTCTGCAGAGCATTGGTGGAAGTCCACTTGACCCATATTGAGAGCCCGACATACAGAGATCAGTTGAGAGATATTTTTAGATGCCCTCAGGAGGCAGTTTGTTTCGGATATGACTCAGCAGAGGCTACAGGTCAAATTTTTAGGGTTAAACCATGGGAGTTATTCAGTGGACGAGTATGATACCAGATTTTTATCTCTAGGAAGGTATGACCCTGATACCATAAGTAGCGAGACCAGGAAGATCCGCAGATTCATAGATAGACCGAGACCAGTATTGCGGTTTAAACTAGTTTCATTCGACATTTCTACCTACGATGAGACAGTGCACAGGGCGCAGTTTTGTGAACAAGATTATGATAGAAATGCCTCAGAGTTCAGAACAGTTGGAAAAGGTAGAGACAGAGACAGAAAGAGGCCGATGAGTGACAGTGCTCGAGGTTTTGGTTTTCGAGGAGGAAGGAGACTTTTTGGTAAGAAATCAAGGATCAAGGAAGTATAAGAAAAGATTGTGAGATTCTTGCATACCTGGCTATAGCTCTAGCTCCAGGAGTAGTGATTGGAGGACAGAGGCCTACCACTGAGCAGTGCAGTCGATGTGGTCGATTCCATGGAGGTAAACCTTGTCCTGTTTCTAGTGGTTTATGCTACAGATGTGGGAAGCCATGCCATATGGCTAGAGTGTGCCAAGAGGTGATGGATATTGCCCCACATAAGGGTAAGGAGCCTGAAAGAGCTCCAGCTGATACGTCTGCTTCGAGGAGGAAAGCGACAGTGGAAGAGAAAGGGAAGCAAGTCATGGGACGAGGGCGAGTGCATGCCTGGACCAGGGAATGGCCGATGCTTCTTCGGATGTGATTAGAGGTAACATCCTGATATATGATTTAGAAGCATATGTTTTGATTGATCCTAGTACCACACATTCATTTGTATCGCCTTCATTTACATATAAAATAAAAATGCATGTAGAGCATACTCCTTTGAGTAGGATGATGTTGATTAGTACGTATATGGATAATAGTCAGCTAGTGGAGTATGTATTAAATGATTGTAAGCTGAAAGTAGGGGAAAAGAACATGGCAGCCAATCTAATACTGTTAAGCATGAGTGATTTTGATGTAATCTTAGGAATGGATTGGTTATCATCAAACCATGTTGTTTTAGATTGTTATGCTAAGACGATTATGTTTCCTAACCCTGAAAAATATGTTGTAAAGCTTGATGAAAAGAAATAAAGATAATAGTTATGATTTGTGATTGATAATGTACTATGCTGACTGAGAAATGAATATATTAAAGGTTTTATTGCATACGTAGTTGATACAGATAAGGTACATTCGGAGTTAGAAGATATTCTTGTTGTTAGTGAATTCCCCGATGTCTTTCAGGATGAATTGTCAGGATTGCCACCAGACAGAGAGATGGAGTTTTGTATAGATTTGGTGCCTGGTACTGAACGTATATCAAAACCACCGTATCGCATGGCTTTAGTTGAGCTAGAGGAGCTCAAGAAACAGTTACAAGAGTTGTTGGACAGGAGTTTTATCAAACCAAGTGTTTCACCGTGAGGAGCACCGGTGCTGTTTGTAAAGAAGAAGGATGGAAGCCTCCGATTATGTATAGATTACAGATTGTTGAATAAGGCAACCATCAAGAATAGATATCTCCTTCCACACATTGATGATCTGTTGGATCAGCTCCAAGGAGCGCATGTCTTTTCTAAGTTTGATCTGAGGTCTGGGTATCATCAGCTGAGAGTAAGGAGTGAAGAACTGCCCAAGACAGCATTTAGGACCCAATATGGCCATTATGAGTTCTTGGTTATGCCATTCGGATTGACGAATGCTCCCACAGCTTTCATGGATTTGATGAACGATGTGTTCAAGCCCTATTTGAATCAATTTATTATCGTCTTTATAGATGATATATTGGTATATTTGAAATCTGCGGAAGAGCATGAGAAGCACCTCAGGATTGTATTGCATACCCTACGAGAGCAGAAGCTATATGCTAAACTCAATAAGTGCGATTTTTTGTTGTCACAGATCTCGTTTTTGGGACATATTGTGTCAAAGGATGGTGTATCAGTAGATCCATCCAAGATTGAGGTTGTAGTTCAATGGGAACAGTCGAGGATAGTCACCGAGATCAGAAGTTTCTTGGGTTTAGCAGGGTATTATCGGAGATTCGTAGAAGGATTTTTGAAGTTAGTTGCTCCATTGACACGTCTCAGTCGGAAGGGTATAACATTCGTGTGGGATGAAGATTGTGACAAGAGTTTTCAAGAGTTGAAGAGTCAATTGACTACTGCTCCGATTCTCACTATCCCTACCAGCTTAGGAGGATTTTCAATGTATACCGATGCTTCGCATCAGAGACTGGGCTGTGTATTGGTGCAGGATGGGAAAGTAGTTGCTTATGGATCCAGACAGCTGAAGGACCATGAGAAGAACTATCCGACCTATGATTTGGAATTAGCAGCTATAGTGTTTGCGTTGAAGGTATGGCGTCACTACTTGTATAGAGAGAAATTCTAAATTTTTACCGATCACACGAGCCTTAAGTATCTGTTCTCACAAAAAGAATTGAACATGAGATAGAGAAGATGGCTAGAGCTTCTAAAGGACTATGATAGTGAGATATTTTATCATCCGGGTAAGACTAATGTTGTAGCTGATGCATTAAGCAGGAAAAGCCTTGGGATGGTATCGTATATGATGGTTAAGGAACATGAGTTACTAGAGCAGTTTGCTAGCCTCAGTATAGGAGTTGTGCCTTCTGAAATGAATACAGACCGTGTGATTGCCAATCTAGTTTGGAGCCGAATCTGTTGGAAAGGATTAGACAGGCTCAACAGACTGATCCGTATTACATTGATGTGACTGATCAGATATAGAAGGGCACAGAGACTGATTTTGAGTTGAGTTCTGATAGACTTCTGAGGTTTAGAGGCAGATTGTGTGTTTCGAGGACCCAGAGTTCAGGAGATTGATATTGACGGAAGCTCATTCGTTGAGGTACACGCTACATCCGGGGAGTAATAAGATGTATCAGAATCTTTGAAAGGTGTACTGGTGGTCAGGTATAAAGAGAGATATAGCAAAAGTCGTGGCGAGATGTCTCGTATGTCAGCAAGTGAAGGTAGAGCATCAGAAACCTGCAAGGTTGTTGCAGCCTCTAACTATACCGACATGGAAATGGGAGCATATAACCATGGAGTTCGTGATGGGTTTACCAAGGACCCGGAGGAATCAGGATGCTATATGAGTGATAGTTGATAGACTGATGAAGCCAGCCCACTTTCTAACTATGAAAGCTACCGATACTTTAAGTTCATTAGCAGAGTTGTATTTATGCGAGGTAGTGAGGTTACATGGTATTCCAGTGAGCATTGTTTCAGATGGGGATTCCCGCTTCACTTCCAACTTTTGAGAACATTTTCAGGAAGCCATGGGAACCCAGTTGAGTTTGAGCACTGCTTATCATCCTCAAATAGATGGTCAGTCAGAGAGGACCATACAAACTCTGGAAGATATGTTGAGAGCGTGTGTACTGAATTTTAGAGGCTCCTGGGATGATCATTTGCCACTAGCTGAATTCGCCTACAACAACAGTTATCATACGAGTATTGGGATGACACCGTATAAGGCTTTGTATGGTCGTAGATGTCGTTCCCCTATCGGTTGGGAAGAAGTGGGTGATAGAAAGATTTTTTCTCATGATTTGGTTACACAAGCCTCTGAGGATGTCCAGTTGATAGTTTAGAGATTGAGGACAACTCAGAGTAGACAGAAAAACTATGCTAACAAGAGACGAAGACCACTTGAATTCGCAGTGGGTGAATCAGTATTTCAAAATAGTGAGATTTGGAAAGAGTGATAAGTTGAGTCCTCACTACATTGGACCCTTTGAGATACTGGACAAAGTGGGAGATAAGGCATATAGATTGGCTTTACCACCGGAATTATCGGGAGTGCATAATGTCTTCCACATTTCGATGTTGAGGAAGTATCATCTAGATCCAACTCATGTAATTTGGTATGAGCCATTAAAGCTCAAAGATGATTTGACATATATAGAGAAACCGATAAGGATACTGGATAGAAAGGAGAAAGTCTTGAGGAATAAGACTATCGGGTTAGTGAAGATTCTCTGGCAGCATCACACTTCAGAGGAAGCTACTTCGGAGCCAGAGAGTCTGATGCGAGAGAAGTATCTCCAGTTGTTTGTGGAGTAACTTGGTTCTAATTTGGAGGACTAAATTCTTTTAAGGATGAGAGGAATGTAAGACTCGTGTTTTCAGTTGCAACCTTATGAATTTATAAGTACATACATGTATATGCCATGTGAAGCACAAATAATGTAAAGTCCATAAATTCAATGTACACACTTGCAATATGAGTTTGTAATGTACATACAAGTTTCATTATGTATGAATATGCATAAATGGACTTTTGTATGTGGTGAATGAGAATATATGGAATTTTGGGTAGTGTGGTAAAATGGAAAGAAGTTTGCATGAGTGCATGAATCTTTATACTTCCATTTGGTGTTGTATTGTATACCTTTGGTTATGCAATGAATGCACACAAGTTTCAATATATATAAAATATAAATAGATGTTATTTTCAAGCCTTTAAGATAATTGGATGAGAAAATGACTATGATAGCAAAATGTATAAAGTTTGGTGTAAGTTACTGCAGAAAACTGCAGTAAAACTGCAATAAAACCTGAAAAATATGAATGAGAGATCGATCTCATGGGATGAGAGATCGATCTGGAAGAGCAAAAAATGCTCTTGTTCGAGCAATGGAATAGGGACAGATCGATCTCCAATGGGGCCAGATCAATCTGCTAAGCATTCTGTGAAGAAGAAATTGATCCCTAGAGGACCAGATCGATTTCCTTAAGCTACTGCCCGGAATAGATCGATCTCATGCTTGGGAACAGATCGATCTCATTAAGTTAGAAAGGTCGATTTCGAGAGGAAAATGTGCAAGGCAGATCGATCTTATTGGAGAGCAGATCGATCTCATAGAGACAATTCTATAAATACTGGACTTCTACACTTTAGTTTGCACGAGAGAAACTATTCCATTGAAAAGTAAAAGTGTAACCTAAGCCATAAACACTAGAAAACTTCAGTTTACAATCAGTTTTGAGTGAGTTTTAGTTGAGCAAAGTTGTTCTTGGTAAAAAGGAGAGCAACATACTTGGAAACAAGAGATTGAAATCAAGGATTTCAAGAGCAAGGAGGATTTATACAAATTTGGTTAAAAGGAAAGAAATCTCAGTTAGGTAACATTTAATGCACCAAGTTGATATATGTTAAACTAGGTGTGTTGATGAGTTTATTGGTATATATATGAATTGTTGGAAATGAAACAATCATGAAAAATGAGCATGACCTAGCTTTTAACATGAAAGTGAGAAAATGATGAGGAAATGGTGTTAATATGGATTTAATGATGGAATATACATGTATGGAATATTATAAAGTAATCTTATGAAATGCATAAATTGGAAATAAGAAGAAATAAATATAACTATATGGAAAATATGGTGTAATACCATATTGAAAGAAAATCATGAAAATGATGTGTTAAGTTGAGATTTGACAAGTGAAATGAGTATATTACGATATACTAACGTAGATACGTATAACAGCTTCGGAGAATCACATTGAAGCTGATCAGACTACAAGAGTGAGCAGAATCGAGGAAGAGAGGTCACTTGACGTG
Organism: Firmiana major; assembly: GCA_033439115.1. Taxonomy (NCBI): domain Eukaryota; kingdom Viridiplantae; phylum Streptophyta; class Magnoliopsida; order Malvales; family Malvaceae; genus Firmiana; species Firmiana major. The sequence goes on along the minus strand of CM065908.1, from coordinate 9,051,476 downwards.
ATTCGGGGTAAGAGAATTTCGTGAGTAGCTAGAGATGGCTCTACGTATTTTGAATAGCATTTTGATATTATATGTTATATGAATTCCCATGATGTTGTGATAGAAATCAAAGAGGATAAGTGTGTTTTATCCAAAAATAGGGTGAAAATACCTTAGAAGCATGTTGTGACCAAAATTCTTGAGTTGCATGATAGAATGGCAATTGTTTTCATTTATATGAGAAAACATGCACATTTGAGTGCTTATTTGATTTGAATAGCCATTTATCTGGTATTTGGTGAAAACCATAAGTGCTAGAGATTACTCGCACTATATTTTGAGATATGCATCACATAGTACTTGAGTTATACTCGTACTAGATTTTAAATGTGATTTATACATGTTAGAGTACTGAGAGCATTACTCATACTCAGATTGTGATCGATGCATTATAGAGTATTGGGAGCTATGCTCATACTCAGTTTTACATGATAGATTACTGGAAGCTTATCTCATACTCAATTTTCATATATTATACATCATGGAGTATTAGGAGCTTTGCTCATACTTATGCTTTTATATAACCTAGTGTTGGGAGTATTGCTCACACTAGAGATTGTGATATTGTGATATGGTCGTGTTAGGAGTTTTACTCACACGTACTGATTTTGAAAATAGCATGAAACAACTGTGTTGGGAGCCTGTGCTGACTGTGTGTCGCACCAATATATATATATGCTCACACGTGCATTATTTTGAGATATGACAGAGGGCTATTGAAATAACCCATAGGTGTGAGGACTAAGACTCATGACGAGCATCCTAACTATGAGGTAAACCCGTAGTATGTGGACTAAGACTCATGGCGAGCATCCCGACTATGAGGTATATCCAAGGTGTGAGGACTAAGACTCATGGCGAGCATCCTACCTTGAGATAGGGTCCATGGAGTACTATATACCGTGTATGTCACATGGAGTACGTTGTACCGTGAGTACACGATGAGAATAAATTGTGAGCTGACAGCTAGGATTTGACCTACCTCCCGTTACAGCAATTGTGAGATCCCGCACACCAAGTACTATGTAGCCTGGGATCACGAAAAATGAGTTAGGATCATACACTCAGAACATGTAGTCGCCTATCTCTTTTCGTGCTAATTGAATTTCTTGAATGAATCATCACATGGTTTTATGATATAAACATATGAGTTTGTGAATTGTGAAAAGGGTAACTCGAGGGATGAGTGAGGCCCAGATTTTCATGTTTTTAAACATGATGAATGCCATATGATTTTGATTTAAATGCATGGCATGATAAATGTGATTTATATGAAACTACATGAGAAATGCAGTATTTATGCATATAATGCTGAGGTTGTGAAACCAGCATAATTCTAATTTTATAACTGACGATTTTTATCTATATATATATTGCATAATGATTTGAGAGAGATGCATGCTATAGATACAGATAGGGTAAGGAAATGATTTCAAGGCATAAGCATTGTATTTTGTAGATAATGCGATTATCTACTTGCTTGCCTAATTTTCTTATTGAGCTGTGAACTCACCCCCTTATTATTTCCCCTTTTTTAGAGCATCCACAGTAGGTGGACACGGCTGAGGACTAATATTCCCTGATATCCGCTGCAGATCCATCTTGTAAGAGGTATACACACTTGATATTTTATACTGAACAATGTATAAGCACAGTTATGTAATAAACGTACGGTCGGGATGTATATGTACAGATAAATGTATTAACGTACAAGAGTTTGTATTATAGAAAAGAATGTTAAATTCTATATATGTTATGAATGAGTATGAAAGGGTGACTAATATCGAATCACAACCCAACGTTTGATGTGAGAGATGACAGAAGAAGAAGTAAGTGAAATGCGAAAAATTTGTGGTGAATAAGGTAGGTCACATGTGGGGGAATGGCGTGACATTAGGTTATGGTATTATTTGACGAAAATGATTTTCTGTAATGAGATTAGGTGGAAAATGGGTTTTCGTAGGGAAAAGCCAAATAGAGAGAAAGAAAATGGTAGTATTCAGAATGCGAGAAAGATTTGAAAGTGAATAGTGAACCTTAAGTTCACTTACCATTTAAAACTGTTATCTTTCATACTATTAATTTAATTTGAAAATACATTTAACTACTTATTAAATATAAAGATTGGGTCTATTTAGATAACTACATTTAAGATAAAACCCGTAATCTTTAATTATTATACATGAATCTTGAAAAGATGATATACTAGACATAAAAGACTATGTTTTAAACCATAAGCTATTGTTAAATCATTGGTGTGAATTTATTTTTCTAGCAATGAAATCCTCTTATACTTTATAGCCCTTATGTGTGATTGAGTTCTACTTCTTCCATTTTTGGGTTTGATTGAGTTCTAAGAGCATAGGAAGCTAAAGAGGTTAAAAAACTCCCTCAATAGCCTTTATATGTGAGCTTGGTCCATACTTTTCTTCCTTGTTTTCTTTCTTATTTTTATCGATTCTTGTAAATACCGTAAAGTTTCATGTACTTGGTGTTGTTTATCAATAATAATGTAAGAGATTAAGATTTACATGTGACCATGGATGAATTAATTAAATAAAACATATTAATTTGAAGAATAAAGGATTATGAGGAATAGAAATAATTTTTTATGAGTTAGATTAAGGTATGAATATTCCTCCATGATAGGTAAGTGCAAATAGTAGACAAATTACATTTTTAATACAACAAAAAAATTTTATTAAGTATATATATATATATATATATATATATATATATATATATATATGTTCAGCCCGTGGATTGGCTTCCAAACGAAGCCAATCCTGAGAACTAACATTGGCTGCATACTTAAGGAGATATATATATATATATGTTCAGCCCGTGGATTGGCTTCCAAACGAAGCCAATCCCAAGAGCTGACATTGGCTACATACTTAAGGGGAGATATATATATATATATATATATTTATATATATATATATATATATATTGGATACATTAAAGAGAAAAGACATGAAGCTAGGATGACTATTTGAATAAAACAATGGAAAGGAAATGGAAAGATGATGATGTCGAGCCAGCCTAGGAAATGCAATAGAATATTATAAAACAAAGTTGGTGAAGGAGGATGTTGACTCTTGGCAGTGCATAACAAATCTGTTTTAAAATAAGTGCATTGTGAATTTATTATGAACTATATGAATAAAGAATTGATTTTGAACTAAGCACGTGCCAATCATGGTACTATACTTTCTTTTGACATTGTAGCATTGTAACTAGAAACTGTGTCCTTTTGGTACCGTGTTGAGGCTTGGGGAAATAAGGTACATATGGTATCCTTCCGACTAATACCCTATATAGCCTCAACCTCAATTGTGTGTCTCGATATATAGATCCGATGTACAGGGCATGTTATCATACATCACTCTGCTTTTTGTACATGCATATACGAGCATGTAGATCGACATGAGCCTAACATCTATTTACTTAAGCTACTTACTGAGCTTTTAATTGCTCACCCCCTTCTTTACCCTCGTAGACTACTTGAGTTATTCACGGACTTCTGAGCTTTTGTGTAGGCCAACAAGGACAGTACCTAGTCAGGGTACTTGTTTGCGTTCTCCAAGCCTTGCCTTGCTACTTTTGAGGTATACTGAAAATTATATATAATATTCTATTACATGCTTAGACATATTTGATGCACAGTACGTGTTTATTTGCAATATGTTAGGATGTAGCTTAGGATCGTTTGGATTGTTATTGAATGATATGATTTTAATTGAGATTCTAGGTTCGAATTGTATTTTTGTATGATTGAAGTAAAATCTAAATTGGGATAAAAGGAAATATGATATGATATTATCTTATATGACATGATGATATGAATTGACTGGTTGAGATTGGATATATAAATGTTATTATTCACAGGAAATCTAAACTGGGGAAATCTCATATTTTAAGGAGGGATATTTTTTATTTGTTTTCTAGGAAGGAAAATATAATGGGCTAAAGATGATCATTACCTGTTTTATAGACTTAATTAAACAAGCTTGGAATTAAAGAATAAGATAATAAAGTCAGCGAATAATGAAAAAGATAAGTGAAATGATTTTGTGACTACACGGATCTCGAAAACAAACCTTAGTGTGAAAATAAAAAAAATTAGTTCATAAATTTGAGTATATGAATTATTGGTTAAGTGTTAAGTTCTTCAGCATCTGCCACGGCCTTCGGATCATGACACGTTAAAGTATTATAAAACATTATTAAGGGCCTATATAAAGTCCATTTCAACTGGCTGCTTCCCCTATTTTCGTACCCTTAAAACAGAAAAGAAAAGGGAGAGCTCCTGTCGAGGGCTGAATACAAAAGCTAGAGTAAGGATTTTTTTTAGCTTGAAAACGTGAGATCTAGCCCTTAGCCCTTTAATGCCAATTTCCTCTTTATCAAAGGGCTTTAATATATAAATACTTGAGAATTTTTTGAGGCCAATTGAGGGGTGAAATTAGTCCATGAAGAATAGAGGACAAAATATGTCCTGAAGTGAGGTAAGCTTAAGTTTTATGTTCGATGCTTTGGGGTTTATTTTCATGGTTATTTGAAGTGAATTGAACTTGATTTTGGGTGTCAAATGGTAGCTTAAACCTTGGAGGATACCCTTGATTTGGGATTGGTTCAAAAGAAAATTGAAGGTAAGAAGTTTGTTATTGTTTGATTTTGGTGTTAACTGAAGAACTTGGTTTATGAATTGTTGATTGGAATTGGATGACTGGTTTATTACCACTTGTAAATGGATTTTAGGGTTTCGGTTAAAGGGGTTATTGAGGGTTAAGATGATGTTTATTTGGGGTTTAAATTTGGATTGATTAAGAAGGTTAAATAAGCTAAGTTGACATGAAATGTATCATTAAAGATCCTTGCTAGGGCAATTCGGCCAACCGTTGTAATTTAGGGTTAATAGCCAAAAGTAAGGCTAATATGGTGTATTATGGTCAATTAAGGTTATATGAGGACTAATTGAAGTATTGAAATTGAAAAGGAAATGCTAGAAATTAAAGGTTACCTATTCGGCCTAATGTAAGGAACCTAAAGGAAATTAGTGAATATTGATTTAATTATGGTTAGATTGGGATTGAAATAAATAATTAAGATGAACTATGATGTCTATATTGAAGAAGTATGAATGGTAAGCGATTCGACCAAATAAGGAATTTAAGGGAAAAGTAAGCAAAGTGACCAAAAGTGTGACATTTAAAGTAAGAAAATGGAATTATGATTTATGCTTTTGGAACTTAATCAAGAGTTAGGATGCTAAGATTATTTGAATTATTGGATTACTGAAAGTATATTTTATAAAGCAAAATAAGCATCTTTGAAATTAATTTGAACAATTGGTGCAACATTGCTGCAAGAAACACCAGAAGAAAGGGATGAAGTAGGCTAAATAAATGCATAGTCGTGCTGATTTGCAGGCTACATTTGGGAAGTTTACACTGCAAACTAGGTAAGTGATACGTGCTAGGGACATGGGTGTCTCTTGACTTAATCAAGCAATTGGTCACTAAAGCACTGTTTTATTTTCAAAGAATTATCCATTCGATTTAATCGCTTCTGTTAGTTTTAAGTTCAATCAATTATTACAACTTTAAATTTCTGAAATTGATACAACCTAAGCTTTCTAAAGGCTTTCAGCCTAAACTATATGTTCTAAGCTTTTTTTTTATATAATTCATGCTAAGGCCATGATTTATTTTTGAATGAACATGAGATTTGAAAATCCGTTCAATTTGGAAATATTTATAAGAATCCCACTAAATGTATTAAAATTATTTATTTGAGAAAAATTCTATAGTTTTAAATAAAATTGCATCATTTTATGTTTCTAACTTACTTTTAAAATAAGAAATTAAGTGTTTATATTCTTCACTTTTAAAAGGATTTTAGAATCGTTTTCCAAGTGGGATGTTGGGATAAGTTTGAAAAGTCAGACATTTGGAATTATTCGAAAGATTTGATTTTAAGGGAAGAATATCCCAGTTTGATTGTATGATATTATGTTTGAAATATGTATGTTGCCTCGGGATAGATGTAACAATTAGTATGTATTATATTTCAAAGTAGAATATATGATTTTGAACTAAGGAATCATGCTAAATAAGAAAGTTTGGACCATTCTTTTAGAAAGCATTAGGCCACCCCTAGTACATGCATTTAGGCATTCGTGCCACCATTTGGATCCCGTTTGAAGTTTGGACTGATAGACTTGGACATGTCTACTGTTTCCCAGTACTCACCGGTCCAATGGGACCGAAGACCCTTTAGCCATGGCCATAGGTTACATTTGTTCCTCATTGGGACCGTTTGGATATTAGAACTTGCATGTCTACTTGGGATTACTCTACATAGTCTCTCACTGTTTTATATATGTATCTATGATTGCTTTTCGGATACTTTTAGTTCTGAAATTTGAAATAAGTATTTGAAATAAGTATTTGAAATTATGCATTTGAACATAAGTATTTGAAATTTTGTATCTGAGTAAGTATTTGAAAGCAATTATTTGTTTATTTTTTATTTAAATCAGTTTGATCTATTTAACTGATTTATAAGCATGATTTAAGTTTGCATCTAAAAGTTTTGATGTCTTCCACTTTCGCATTTACCTTTACTGAGCGTATATTCACCTTCTTTTTTCCTCTTTTCAAATTATTTGCAACAGGTTAGGTATCACCAAGAGTAGGCTTCAGAGGATGTTCTTCCACACACCTGCTACCCTGTTTTTGGAGAGGTATATGCCTTCAGGTATATTTTCAGTTTATTATTTCAGACAATTTTGATGCACAGTTTACGTATTTATGATTATGAGATGTAAATTAAATATTATTTTTGGGATATAACTCTAAGTTATAATGGATATCGAATGCATATCTCTGAGTGTATTGAATGTCAATTATAGTCTACTTTAGATGTGATGTAATATATTTCTAATTTGGTACATAATCATTTTGATGTATGATATCTTAAATGATTTGAAGTTTGCAATGAATGAATTATTTAAGTAATCAATCGTTCAGAACCACATCACATACTGTTAGATTAGGATCACAAGTTTTAGATTCATTTGTAATAAAATCAATCAAGTTAGAATCTACATTGGACACAGACAAACGTAAGTAAGAAAAATGAAAAATTTATTCCAAAATTCTAGGAAATCGTTGTATTGCACTCTTCCTTTTTTCCTTTCCCTTTCCCTTTCTCTTTCTCTTTCTCTTTCTTGCTAGCCGGCAACACTCTCCTCCTCTCAGTCTCTTTTTCTTTCTTTTCTTCTTTCCTTCTTTCTTAGGAGATGGGTTCAGACTCCCTTTCCCTAGCTGAATAGCTTCAGTTTCTTTCTCCTCTCCCTTCTTTCTTTCTTTCTTCTTCTCCCCGCCGTCAGCCTTCCCTTTATTTCTTCTATTTTCTTCGGCTGACAACTCCTTTTCTATTTTTCCCTTTTTCTTTTCTCCCTTTTCTTTCCTATATTTATTTCTTTAGATTTTCAGAAGAGGCAATCGGGTTTGGCTTTCCAACCCGCCTCTCTTGCCAACTTTCCTTTGCAAACCTGTATTGTTATTATTATTATTGTTCCTTAAAGTTCTTAAGAGTATAAGTCCTCTAATGCTTAATTTCCCCATATTACCTCATTTTACACCTTTAACCATGCCATTTTTTGTAATGTTTCAATTACAATCTTAGGAAAATATAATCAAACTATGGCACCATTCTTACGCACCCATATTTAATTTAACCCTTAAATCTCCGGTGCAAATCAAATTGTCATAATTTAGCAACCAATTAATCAAATTAATCACATTTAAGCTATTAAAATATTTTACTCCACTTAATTAATCATTAATTATACAATCAATACGTCCCATAGGAACCATAATTAAATTTCCATCACCTTATTTCCATTAATACACTTCCTATAAATTCACTACAACATTCAATTGTAAAAGTCTCAATAATCACATTACCCACTTAAATTCTGATAATTCCAATTTATTTTAAGTGTGGTATTTCCAATTTAATTCTTCTAATTATCATACTTAATCCTTGTAATCTTAATTTCTATAATTCTCACAAGTCCAATTTCTCATGATTTCCATATTAATTTTTGGAATCACCATACCCACAATTATTCCTTTAATTCTCATACTTTGGGGTGCATGGATATCAATTTCAGAACCTGCAAAGAAAGAACAGTGAGGGGCATCGAAGATTGATTCCACGGGAGATACTTCTATGCTTAAGGTAGTATGTGAAGGTGGAAAATATAAACCTATGACTGAAAGTAAGTTTTTTTTTTTTTTTGGTTATTTTGGTACGTATCTTAGCATCCTTTTTTATAATACCTTAAGTCAACTTTGTGTTTGACTAGGAATAGGTTATTAAAAGGCCATCGGTTAAACAACTCTATTTGCCTTAAAGATCTTTTATGGTTCTTGAGTCTTTTATTTAGTCATTAGGCCAAAAGGCCTATGGTACACGATAGCCCCCAAGTTAGAGGAAAGGTCCACAAAGTGATCTTCCTAACTTATTATTAATTTTTTCAGATATTAGGGCCGTTTAAAAGACATAGTTAATATTTTGCCTTTTGAGATTGCACTTTCTAAGTGAAGGGTGGGGCCTTCTTATCATTTGTTGAGAACTGTGGGGGGACTCTTCAAATGAAGACCCAAATCCTTCTGTCTCAGTTTTTGAATCTGAAGTTTTTATCCATCTTCGTTTTACTATTTTCGTCTTCCGCTTCTTCACATTCTTATCGTGCTTGGAATCCTTTCCCAGTTTTATTTTGGGTAAGCGCCTCTTTAATCTGTTTCTTCATTTCGCTGCTTGCATTTTTTATTATTCTCTATCTTATTTCTTTTTTAAAATGACGATAAAGAGAATGGCAACAAGGAATTCGCCTCGTCTTCCTTGAGGTTACATTGCCCTTTCCAGTTTCGATGAATCATCTCTAAAGGGTGCTAACACTAAGTCGGTGCCCGTAAATGAAGAGGAACAATATGACAAGGTTGGAATCCCGTGGATGGATAGTTCATCGATAAGTATCGCTCATTTATTACTCGTCATATTAAAAAAAATTCATTGAAGAATGCATGTTTTGATATTTTCTGATTCTATGTTTAAGTTGTCGGTTCCGTACGACTCTTTTCCCATCTATGGTGTGGATGGTGAGACCGTAGCTTTCTACAGTCACATTTTTAGATTTGGTTTCCATTTTACCCTCCATCCATTCTGTAGAGAAGTTTTGAATAGGTATAACTTGGTACTTTCTCAATTTACGGCAAATTCTTGGGCCAGGATTATAGGGTACCTTGTAAAGTTTTATAAAAAGGGTTGGGATTAGAGCTGGTAAAAGTTGGTCCGAGCCCGAAAACCCGCTCGAACCTGTCCGAGACCGAACCCGAGACCGGATCGAATTGATCAAAAAGTCAAAGGTCCGAACCCGAGAAAAGCCCGACCCGAAAAAGCCCGAGCCTGATAAAGCCCGAGCCCGAAAAAGCCCGAGCTCGAAAAAACCCAAGCCCGAAAAAGTCCGAACCCGAAAAAGCCCGAGCCCGATACGACCCGAACCCGAAATCGGCCCGATCCGAAACCCGAAAAAGCCTGAATTTATAACCCGAGAAAGCCCGAATTATAATTATATAATTATTATATTAAAAAAAATTAAATAAATAAAAAATAATACACTTTTTCTAATTAAAATTTATAAAATTTTAAAACAATCATTATTTATTTATTACATAATTATATCAATAATTTATTATCAACAAAATAAATATTAAATATTTACATTCAATTATTAAATAAAATTATTTTAAAACACAATATAATATTCAATATCAAATAATTTTCAATATTATGCTTATTATATTTGTAATAATAAATAATAAATATATTATTAAATATAACATTTGATTTTATTATAAAAACAATTATTATACTATTTTATTATATTTATTTCATATTAAAATTTTAATTGTAATACAATATTAAATCAAATATATATATATATATATATATATAAATCATTATATAATTGTAACATTTATTTAAATTTGATATTTTATATAAAACATTGAATACATTATTAACAAAATTAGAATTTAAATTTTGATTCCTATAACTCGTAAATAGAAAAATAGTAATTTGTTTTTTAAATGGTGATTATACTAAAAATAAGAATTGAAAGTTAAAAAAGGGGATCATACCCTTTTAAAGGTTATAATAACTTTTTCACTGCAAAAAAAGATTCAAACTCAACTATGACATGTTTGCATCCAAATTCTCATGTCATTAACAAGTCAATGATTGTTATGTTCTAAATTAGTCCAATATAGTAAAAAACAAACCAACAAAGAAAACATCAAACACTTAAAGTTATGACATGTAACATTACAAGAATAACAAAATAGAAAACATACAATCATTCTCATACACAGCCACCTAGTCATGGAGACATCAATCCCTAGTCATACATTGCATGATGAACAAAACAGGAAAATACGATGATTCCATTTAACGCTAGCGGTTTGATGAATAACATACTCGAAAAGATTGTAAATGCAAGAAGCAACTAAACTCTCCAAGAGCGACATTGTCTTCAAATAAGATTAATGAGGCAATGATCAATCATAATTACTCTTAATAAAAAATTTTAATTTTTTAACAATATAAATAGTAAGAAATAAAATATCAACATACGTTACAATTAGAACTCTTCATCCTCATCCATAAACCAACTAGTTCAATTTAATCCAACTTTCCTTCCAAATCTCATTGTTTCATCTTCTTCATCTAATAAAATATATAAAAATAATCATATAAGAATTTAAATAATAAAAAATTAATAAAATAATAATGACACTAAAATGTTACCACCTTTATCTATATCATATCCATACAGCCAATTACGAGTGGTAATCAAAATTTATGCATTATGTGTTATAAGACAATTTCTCCATTTGTTGATAACTGTACCACTCATACTAAATGCTGATTCAGATGCAACTGTGGTAATTGAAATACTCAATATATCCTTAGCCATAAGTGAAAGTATAGGGTGTCGAAATTTATTTTTCTTCCAATAATCAAGAACATCAATTTGAATCTTATAATCTTCTCTTGGTTTATTCAAATATACATTTAACTCTAATCTATATAAAAGATATCTAGAATTGAAGTTTCTAAATCCCTACAATAATAAAATAAGTTCATATATGAAATTATAATAACAAATGTAAATTAAAACTCAAAAAAGAATTACTTAATATAAAAAAATAATAATTTAATAAGTTATTAAAGCAATTTATATTAAACTTTTGAACAAAAAAATTTATATAAATATATTATCAAATTAACAATAAATATTTATATGTTTCAAATTTTATTTCTAGCTAGAAAATTTAAGTTTTTGCAATGTCTTGTCTTTTGTATAAATTTTATTACTAAATTATATAATTTTTTTCCTCATTAATTCATATTTCATCATTTTAATTATATTTTGTCTTATAATCATTATGATTAAATTATATCAGCTTTTTGGTTTACCTATTTTATTTAAACTTCGATATTATATTTAATATTTTTCCAAATTTAAACTAATTGCATCTATCAATTGAGAATTTAGTTACAATTATAGAACTTTAATTAGGTATAATTTAAACGAATTGATAACAATTAATTAGGTATAATTTTGTTAAGCATATATGATTATTTATTTATTTGCCTACCTTATCGGTTTATATCTATATCAGTCCACTAAAATAATATCAGTAGATATTTTTTCTTGTGCATTATGCAACGTGGCGATCAAGACAAACATGCATCATTACTTGATTGTGCAAAAATAATTATTTTAAGTTAATTTTTTATTTAAATTATGTAACTAATTTATTAAAAATTAAAAATTTGTTATACTTATATATGATAACTAATTAGTAAATATTTATTTTAATAATTATTTTGATAATAAATAATTAATTTTTTAACCATGTTATTATATAATATGATAATTCTGTTTGAAAATTATTAAATTAATTATATATATATACATTAACGTGCAATATTTATTTTATTCCATTTTATACAATAATTTAATAATTTATCATGAAATCATATCCTTTCTTTTCTTATTCTTTGAAAGCCATCAACAATTTCAATTATTTTATAGATAGATTATATTTGTAGTCCAGTCAGATTTTTTATACTCTTCAATTTTTCTTAGCTAAAGCCAAAGAAATAAGCAAAACATTCATTTAGAAAAGAAGTGAAGAAGATAACATCTAGAAGTTGGAGGAAATCTGTAAAACTAAAAACAAACTAACAGATGAAATAAAAAAATATTATAAAACTTTTATTAATCTAATTTTAGTGACCTCTGTTTAAAATTTAAAAATTTATTATTTTAATCATAATTATCTACTTTAATTTCATAATTATTTATATTATACTTTTTTTTAAGCTCACAAAGTTTTTTTGTATAAATATATATTTTTAGTGTATTATATCAACTACAAAATATCAATCATATGGTAGTGTATAATTGTATATGATATAATTATATTAAATATTAAAAATATATATATTTTTTAATTTAATTTTCTAAATTTTTAATGAGACATTTGATTAATTAATGTAAATGATTATATTTAATACAATAATATTAATTATGATTTATGTACAAATAAAAAACAAATTAGAAATAAAATAGAGCTAATTAATTGATCATTTATTCATATTAAGCATTTTTTTGGTAAATGATAATATTAATTGGTATTTTTCTTCTTATAATATCTATATGTAATATTTTCTTTTGCATTTAATGAATATAATTATATCTACTATTTTATAATAAATATTGTAAGAAATTAAAAAAGAGTAAATTATTTTTGTCAAATAATAAATATTAAAATATAGAAATTTGTTTTTATATAAATATTTATTAAAATATAAAATTATATAAAAATTAAATTAATTATCGCATTCAAAATTTTTTTAAAAAAAATTATAACTAATAAAATTTCAAAATATTTCAAGCCGGCCCGCTAAACCCGCCCGACTAGAACCGAGACCGAACCCGAAAAAGCCCGAACCCGAAGAAGCCCGAAACTCAAAAAGCCCGAAACCGAAAAAGCCCGAACCCGAAAAAGCCCGAATCCGAAAAAACCCGAACCCGAAAATAACCGAACCCGAAAAAACCTAAACCCGAAAAAACCCGAACCCGAAAAAGCCCGAACCCGAAAAAATCCGAACCGAGCCCTCCCGAGCCCGCCCGTTTGCCACCTCTAGTTGGGATCCTTCAATGAAGCTGTTAATTTCCCTCTATAGGTTATATTGTGCATGATGAAAAGAATAATAAATAAAATAAAAAATAATAAAAGTGCGTTACATGACACACAAAAAAAAAAGCAGGAGAGATGTTTTTACCCATTAAATATTTAATTAAAAGCAAAATTAATCCCTATGATTCATAAAACTAAGTCTCTATTTGTTTTATAGAAATTCTGTCAGATTCCCTTCTGACTTGAGCATCGGAGTACTTATGCAGGGAACAACCCTTGCGCCCATCTGATTATTCCTTTTCTTGCAGAGCTTTTGGTAGTACGTGATAAGAAGATCAAAGCAAGGACGTCAGCAAGACATCATCATTGTGTTTGGCAACACAATTGGCGTCGACAGTGGGAAACGAAATAAAAGCTTTTTGCTCTACAACAATGGTATGGACGTGTTCAGCAGCGATGAGAAACGATGAGAATGAAGATACAGCGAGCTCTCCAATTAGTGACTTGGGCAATGGAGTCCAGGGGGAGCGGGGGACAAACATGATGACAATACCCGTAATAGAATTTGAAGCCATTAAAAAATAGGGGAAAGAGACCGTTCAAGTCTTACGGAATATGGTGGATCTATTCAGGGATGCCTTCCTGCGAGTGAATTTGCCACCAACTGTCTAAAACTTGGTGGGAGAAAGGTGTAATGCGCGAGACCCTCACGACCTGGTTGTGCGAGACCCTGAAAGCATGTTCACGTGAGACCTTCACGACATCTTCGTGTAAGACCCTCACGACGTGGGCTCGAGAGACCCTCACGGCATGGAGACCCTAGCGGCGTGGTGTGGGACCCTCACGGCATGGCGCGAGACCCTCACGGCATGGCGCGAGACCCTCATGGTATGCGAGACCCTGGCAGCATGGTGCGAGACCCTCACAACATAGCGCAAGACCCTTACGGCATGTGAGACCCTCACGACATGCGGGACCCTGGTGGCATGGCACGAGACCCTCTTGACATGCGAGACCCTCACGGCATGGCACGAGACCCTCATGGCATGCGAGACCCTAGCGACGTGGCGCGGGACCCTCAAGACATGCGAGACCCTCACGGCATGGCGTGAGACCCTCACGACATATGAGACCCTAGCGGCATGGCACGAGACCCTCACGACATGCGAGACCCTAATGACATGGCGCGAGACCCTCACGGCATACGAGACCCTAGCAGCATGGCGCGAGACCCTCACGGAATGTGAGACCCTGGCAGCTTGGCGCAAGACCCTGGCAACGTGGCGCGAGACCCTCACGGCCTGGCGGTGCAAGATGTTCACTGCATGACGGCATGAGAACCGCGGAGTTATGGTACAAGGAATTCAACATGGGAGATTGTTGGTGGTCAGAGACGCCAAAGTATTGGAAACCTTGAAAGTCCAGCTATGGGAGGTTCTAGATATTTGGATGCGGAATATCCTTGGCTCCAGAACACAAATGGCCCGCCAAATAATGGAATAGGAGGTGTTGGAATGACAAGGTCCCATACTTGGAGGAGAAACTCAGAAATGGATCCAACTCGGAACCCTGAAGTAGAAATGGTAAACTTACCACCTCGAACTAATTAGAAGCGAACTCATAACCTACGAGGTAAGAGAAAAGATGTTGTTGATTGTGATCAGACTGATTCTAGTAACACTGAAAGGGTCCAAAATCGACCTACACCCATGGCACAAGATGTTGCAGATATAAAGAAAATGGTGGAACAAATCTTGGAGAAAAAACGTTAGTTTCGGCTAAAGAAAACCAGAGGAGAAGAGTCTCATTCAATACAACGATCATGAAAAAACCATTGCCCCCAAAATTCAAGATGCCGCAGATAATGACATATACTGAGAAGACTGACCCTTATGACCACATACAGAATTATGAATTGTTAATGCTACTGCATGGATGGGAATACGAGATCATGTGTAGGGCATTCTCCCTAACTTTGAGCGGTCACGCGCTGAAGTGATTCAACAGTTTACCAAAAAGTTTCATTTCATCTTTTGATCAATTGAGAAGCGAATTTCTAAAGGCCTTCGTGATAAATAGCCAAAAAAGGAAAGAGACCACTTATCTGCTTACCCTAAAACAAGGAAATAATGAATCACTGAAAAGCCATGTAGATCGGTTTCGTAATGCTACTCTTGAAGTGCAGAATCTACAAGTTGGAATAGCTATGACAACAATGCTAAAAGGGACAAGGTCTGAAAAATTACAAAAATTGTTATCTTTGGATCAGTCAACGACGATTATGGACTTGTTCTCTAGAGCAAATAAGTATGTCGATTAATAAGAGGTGATGAAGATTATATCAACACGTGACTTTAAGGAATGAAGGAAGCAAGAAAGAGAGTCTGATGATAAAAACACAGAAAGATAAGATAAAACCCCAAAATTGAAGTATGTTAATTAAACGCAGTTCGTCGAACCACGTGCTTCAATCTTAGCAACAATAGAAATAACTGGGATGCTTCAATTCCCATGAGAGGTGAAGAAAATTTAGGACAAGATCTTGGGTCCTACTGTAGTTTCCATTTTGCCTTTGGCATGCAACTGAGAAATGTTTGGAACTAATGAACCAGCTTGAGAAGTTGGCTAGAGAAAAGAAGTTAGACCATTATGTACGAAAGAATGACAAGATTCAATACCTCGCTCGTGGTCGAGAAGACAATAGACCGCGTGAAGACGCGACAATGACAGAGAAAATATGAGGAGAAACGAAAAAAGAGGAAATGAGGCTAGAAGGGGAGAACGTAGGAATCAATAGATAGACAGTGAACCTACAGAGGCTGCTATCAATGTCATTTTTGGTGGAGAATACATAGGTGGTAGCTCATCTGCCTCGAGAAAAGCTTATGCTAGGCAGGCGTACCAAGTCCATTCTGTGATGAAAGTCGTCGAAGAAGAAGAGGCGATTACTTTCACGTTTGCTGATCAAGAGGGCGTGATTATCCCGCATGACAATCCGATGGTCATATCGACAATTGTGGCCTAGCATCCAATAAATCAAATCCTAGTAGATAATGAAAGTTCGGTAAACCTTATCTATTGAAACTGTTTTGAAAAAATAAATTTAAATGAAGACATATTGAAACCTATGATTGCCCCCTGTTCGGCTTCGTAGGAGAGAAAGTGAAGGTGGCAGGGTCCATTGAGCTACCTGTTACTTTGGGGTAGAACCCTCAGAGCGTTACGAGACAAGTTATATTTATGGTAGTCAAATCAACATCTCTAGTATACAACATTATTCTAGGACGGCCATTGCTGAGTGATATGAGGGCCGTACTTTCCCCATGTTATTTGTTGATGAAGTTCCCAACTCCCGAAGGTGTGAGACAAGTCAGAGGAGATCAAAGGAAAGCAAGAACGTGTAATATTGCGTCAACTACATGTAAGGAAGTTCAAAGAAAAGAAACTCCTACCATCATCAGGCTATCTAAGCCATCATCAATGCCTTGAAGGAAGATGGAAAGTTCATAATGCAAGAAGATAGCAAAAACGTGGAATACCAACCACTTGAAACTACATTGCAGTGAGGCTTTAATTCATTTAATATTATTTCTTGTTATTAAACTATGAGTTGAAATTTCATTTGTTAAATTGTGATTTATGCCATATTGATATTTTATTGCCTATTGAGGTTTTCAAATAATTGATAGATGACTGATCAAAACAAGGGCTTAAAGCGAAAAATACGTGAGGTAAGCCATGAAAATTGTGCAATGTTTGAAGAGAAAAATGCGCGAGGTAAGCCACGCACCCAAAACAAGGGCTTGAAGTGAAAAATGCGCGAGGTAAGCCACGCACCAAAAATAAGGGCTTGAAGCAAAAAATGCGCGATGTAAACTACGAAGAAAATGTGCAAGGGTTTGAAGTGAAAAATGCGCGAGGTAAGCCATAAAGAAAAAGTGCAAGAGTTTGAAGCGAAAAGTGTGCAAGATAAGCTAAACACTCAAACAAGGGCTTGAAGCGAAAAGCGCGTGATGTAAGTCACAAAGAAAAATGTGCAAGGGCTTGAAGCAAAAAATGCGCGAGGTAAACCACGCACCCAAACAAAAGGCTTGAAGCGAAAAGTGTGCGGTGTAAGCCACAAAGAAAAATGTGCACGGGCTTGAAGCGAAAAGTACGCGAGGTAAGCCACAAAGAAAAAGTGCAAGAGCTTGAAGCAAAAAGTGCGCGAAGTAAGCTAAGCACTCAAATAAGGTCTTGAAGCAAAAAATGTGCGATGTAAGCCACAAAGAAAAATGTGCAAGGGCTTGAAGCGAAAAATGCGTGAGGTAAGCCACACACCCAAACAAAGGGCTTGAAACTAAAAGTGCGCGATGTAAGTCACAAAGAAAAATGTGCAAGGGCTTGAAGCAAAAAGTGCGCGAGGTAAGTCACAAAGAAACTGTGTAAGGGTTTGAAGCGAAAAAGTGTGCATGGTAAGCCCCACATTCAAACAAGGGCTTGAGAATTTAATCTCAGGATTTTGCCTGAGAGAGAATTTGACGCTAGAATTTGGCTTGAGAATTTGACGACAGAGTTTAGCTTGAGAATTTGACGCTAGAACATTGAACTCAGAGTTTAACATGAGGATTTGACGTGAGGCAACGACGAGAACATATATACTCTTCCGCAAGATTATACCTAGCGAAACAGTCGAGAGCAATTGTTGTGCATGATGAAAAGAATAATAAATAAAATAAAAAATAATAAAAGTGTGTCACGTGGCGCACGAAGAAAATAGGCGGGAGAGACGTTTTTACCCATTAAATATTTAATTAAAGGTAAAATTAATCCCTATAAATAGGTTGACAGGTATTATTCATGAAACTAAGTCTTTATTTACTTTATAGAAACTCTGTCAAATTCTCTTATGATTTAAGCATCGGAGTGCTTACGCAAGGAACAATCCCTGCATCTCTATGATCATTTTTATTCTTGCAGAATTTTCGATAGCATGTGATAAAAAAATCAAAGTGAGGACGTCAGGAAGATATCATCATTATATTTGACAACAACATATTATAAAGAGATAGGGACTGATTTTACTTGGCTACTCGTGTTTCAACTTTGGCATAAGGCTATGAATGGCCTTTTAAAGTTGATTGGTCGCTTCCTAGCTACTTTGTTAAGGAACCTCCGCATACCTATGAGCGAAATCAATTTGACTACTTCGCCCATACTATCATAGATTATAGGAAAATTCCTGACGAGAGAGACATGGTAAAATTTTGTTTGAACCAAGCTATTTTAAAGTGTCTTGGTGCTGGCTCTTTTAACCTGAACCCTCCATCCGGTTCTACATGTAAGTTTCTTTTGCTTTGCATATCATTTGACATTTTCTTCAAATTCCGTGGATAACTTATTTTCTTTCCTTTTCAAATATGGAGGATGATACATTTCTTAGTCTGATAAGAAAACGGGAGAGGCCCAAAGGGAAAAGGTCTTCTCTTTCTGATCTGCAGAGCTCGCCTAAAAGGCAAGCTGTTGGGACCTCGCCTCGTCCATCTATTAGGACCCCATCCCAGTCATTCATCGAGTCCCCTTAAGGAGAGGAACATACCTCAATATCTGGTTCCCCTCCTAGATCGGTGCCAACAATTCTTGCTCCCAGTAGTTCAGGTGGTAACTTATGCTGTTCTAATTTTTAGCTGGATGTCACCTGAACTGCTTTATTTATATGTTCTTTGTATCATGTTGGCAACACCTGGTGGGACTAAAAATATAACTCTTAGTGAGGACATGAGGAGAAAATCACCCATTGATCCCATGGCTCGAATGGGAGCCACCTCATCAGCTTCTTCCTTGGGAGGTTGTTCTGCCAAAAATAGAAATTTTAACGAGTCCGGGGAGTGCTTTTACTTGTGCCTAGAGGCATACTCCATCCAGTTCCTGCCATCTACTACAATCTTTCAAGCTAACTAGTGTTGATAAATCTACAGTTGCTTTACTCTTTTTTCCTTTTTGGTAAACTATTGTTTTTTTTTTTTTAGCGTATTTCTAATAAAAAGGATTTATGAAAATAGGCAATGTAGGCTGCAATGGTTCTGTGTGACCAGTTAGTACGACAGGTGAAAGCTATTTTAGGCGGCGGAGTACTTGGCAGGTTGAGCTGTTGAGAAAGAGGTGAGATAGACCGTCTTGATGAAGAGTTAAAACTCGAAGGACAAGAGGATCGAGGAATTGACGTCTTTGGTAGATGCTTTTGCGGAGCAGACCACGTTTTTGCTGTCTGAGGTTGAGGCTCTGCTTAGCAAAGTGAACGATGTTGAGGCTTAGTTGGAGGCAAAATCTGCTGATTATCAAGCTTTTTGCTCTCCGTTAAGAAGGAAACTGAGTTAAAAATTGATCAATCAACTGGATGCCAAGGTGGTTGAGATTCGTGCAAAGTCCTTTGCAAAGTGTGAAAAGACCTGAAAGGAGATGGCAAATTATGCTCCTGGTGTTAGAGAAAAAGCAGGGAATTTTTATAGAGATTCATCTTTTTATATGTTGCAGCTGGCTTTGGGTCCCCTTGACTTGAGAGGCATTGATTTTTCTGGGTTGAGGAGCCCACCGGCGATTTTCCCTGTTCTCTTTATTGAAGATCTTGTCGTTCTTGAAGCTCGATGAACCGCGTAGGCCATTACTCTTGGAACACCTGCTGAAGAGTCAAATAACCATTTTGTAAACGGGCATAAGCTCCTTTTCTATTTTGTGTACTAAATGATTTTGCCTTTGGGAGTCTTAAGGCTTCTATTTTAAGCTTGCTTTCTTATGAATTTTCTTTTTGAAGTGAATTTTGTTTCATGATTTGCCGAATTACGATGCCTTTATCCAAAGATTGAACTTTCGGCTTGTTAGACTATTTGAGGCCTGTAAGCTGATACAAGGCTTATTAGGCTAATTTTTTGCCCATATGCTGACATAAGCCCTGTTAGGCTAATTTTTGGCCCGTATGCTGATAAAGGGCCCATTAAGCTAATTTACTAATGAGTAAGTTTTGGGTTAATTATAATATTTTGCTTTAAGTTAAAGCTTGACTAGTGGGCGAGCTGTTTTTTTAGATTGACTTGGGCTAACCGAGCTGCTTACATACATTCATGAAGAAGGATAAGTAGTATGGTGCGTTTGGTTGGGAGGAAAAAAAATTTCTCTTGTAATTTTTTTTCGTCAATTGATTATGCCGTTTGGTTCGACAATTTTTTCCCTTATCAGTAAATTTATATTACCTACAATATCAAAGTTCGGAAAAATCGGAGGTAAAACGATTATCTCTGAATAACGTGGTATTTTTAGATTCCTGATCTCCAAACTAATTTTCTCCCTTTTTACCCTCTCACAACCTCTCCCTCTCACTGCTCTCTGCCTCTCGTTTTACCCTCTGACAATCGCCCTGTGCCTCTCCCTCACAGTAGCCTCGAGCATCTCCCTTTCTCTCGGTCGCTCTCTGCCTCTCCCTCTCACAGACTTTGTCGGCTGGTAAGTTTCTCTCTTTTGTTTAGATTTGGATTTGGGTTTCTCTCTTCCAAAAAACATATCTTTGCCTTTTTCTTTTGTCTATCTCCTTCTTTTGGTAAAGAAAATGGTGGTTCCAATGATCAAATTTTCGATCTTTATGGTAGTTAGAGTGTTGGGAGTTGTAATAACTGCTCTTATATTTACTTGGACTCTTCATTACAGAGGAGGATTAGCAGTAGCAGCGTCATGCTATTGTTGTGATATGCTCTTTATTCATGCTATTGTTGCTGCAGCAGCGTCATTTCTAGATTGTGCGCTTAGGCAGCAGTGTTCCGTCTGCTTTTGTGATTATTTTAAGTAGTGTTAAATATATATAAATATTAGGAATTTTTTCTTTTTTTTTTTTTAGTTAAGAGTTGGGCACGTTGAATATGGGGTAGTTAGAGCAGCAACAAACGTCTTTATATCTTTGAATCAATGACCTTTTTTTTCTTCTCTTTTGTTTTGTTACGTGTTGATTTATTTCCATGATCTTTTCAGCAGTAATTAATTTAGGCATTAATGGAATTAGACTAGTAAATAGATAAGTTTATGTCTTTGGTGCTGATTAGTTTATAAATTCATGTCTTTATTTAGTTTATTAATTCTACACAATGAAACATTTAGCATTGTAACACAAACAATTAGACTAACACAGCAAGGAAGGTAGGAGAAGTTAAACAGTTTAACAAAACATACCTTGAAGAGAATCAGATTAGCCTTTCAAACTTATGGTAGTTTTGTTGTGCTTGTAATGTGGTTTTTTTTTTTTTAATATAGTGATCCAATGATCTTGTTGCCATTTTGCCTTACAATTTGCGTTATGTACATTGTGGTCAATATTATGATGACATTTTTTTGTGATGAACTTTTTATTAACCATGTTCAATACTTTTTTTTTTTAAACAGTTATGGCTCGTTTGTCAATAAGAAAGAAGATGCAACTAGTTACCATACTTATTTTGTAAATGAAGCAGTTGGAATCTATGTTTGAAATGCTTATGTTTGTGGTTGTAACATTAGTTGCTAGGAGACTTGCAAGGAGGGGTAGAATATCATATGCTGACCAGACATTGGAGAGACATAATATTAGGACAATAAATTTACATCACATGGTTTTTGAGAGTGATAGACAGAGTGTTGATAATTGTAGAATGGATAGGAAAGCTTTTGCAAAGTTGTGTCACTTGCTAAAAACATAAGGAAGATTGGTGGGAAATAGAAATATAAGTATAGAAGAAATGGTTATAAGCTTTCTTCACATCATTGCTCACCATACAAAAAATAGGGTTCTTAAGCGTCAAGTTGCAAGATCTGGTGAGACAATTAGTAAGCAATTTCATGCGGTGTTGAAAGCTGTTTTAAGATTGCATTCACTACTATTTAAAAAACCAGAACCAATACCGGATACTTCAACAGATGAACGATGGAAATGGTTTAAGGTATTGCCTCAAAATCCTTTCAAACGGAATAAATAATAATCAACATTTTCAATGTGCATTTACCTAGTTACGTTTGTAATGTTTCGATTTAGGGTTGTTAGGATGCCTTAGATGGAACATACATAAAAGTGAACGTGGACACAATTGACAGACCTAAGTATAGGACAAGGAAAAATGAAATTGCTACAAATGTTCTTAGTGTCTGCACACTGAACATGCAATTCATTTATGTATTGCCAGGATGGGAAGGTTCAACAGCAGATGGTAGTGTATTTAGGGATGCTATCACTAGGAGAAATGGTTTAAGGATTCCACAAGGTAATCTTATATACATAAATGATATTAGATATGTATTCATTTAGTATTAATTAAATAAGTTGTGCATTGAAATAGGTTCGTACTATTTGTGTGATGTTGGGTACACAAATGGGGAAGGGTTTTTGGCACTATATAGAGGGCAAAGGTACCATTTAAACGATTGGAGGCAAGGACACCAACCCACTACACCCCAAGAATACTTCAATATGAAACACTGTCAAGCAAGAAATTGCATTGAGAGATGTTTTGGCATATTGAAAGCTAGATGGGCAATTTTAAGGGAGAAATCATTTTATCCGGTAAAAACACAGTATAGAATCATATCTGCTTGTTGTCTTCTCCATAATTTTATTAGGTCTGAGATGTCTATAGACCCTATTGAAAGTAATGTTGACAATGTGATTAGTAGCGAACCTGAAGGGAATGATGCAGAAGGGAATGATAAAGGGTTGATCAGGCATTGTGAGCCAAGTGATGCTTAGACTGAGTGGAGAGACAAATTGGCAGACGAGATGTTCAACAGTTGGATGGCATCGCGTACTTAAGTACAAGTGTTATGTTATGTTATTTTATGTTTTTTCTGTATGATTTCAATTGTTGAGTGTAATGATAATTTTTATGTATTGCTCTGTAACGTATGGTTTATTATGTTTTTATGAGACAATAATTGAATGTATCGGAATGATTTGATGTACTTGTTATAGTTTGATGTACTTGAATAATTTAATATTGTGAGTTCTTCATATAATTCATGTATTGAAATTGTTTTTTGATGGTACAGAATGTTAATTTATTTGGAATGCATTTTTGATCTCTGGTTGCTTATATTAATAGAAATTGAACATGTCATCGATGAATTTGGATGTGAGAAAAGAAAAAAAAAAAAAAAGCAAATAGCTAAAAAAGCTTCTCCTTCCCACCACCATAGAACTAAGAAAGAAGATGATGAACTAGTTAAATGCCTACATATATTGGTAGAGGATCCTAAGTGGAAGGGAGAAATGAGACCTTTAGAGTAGGCTATTTAAGCCAGTTGGAGAAGATGTTGGAGAAAAGACTTCCGACATCTAATATAAGGGCCAATCCACATATTGAATCGAGAGTCAAGTTACTTAAGAGACAGTACAATGCTATATGTGAGATGATTAGCATTGGTAGTGGATTTGGATAGAATGATACTGACAAATGTTTGACTGCGCCAAATGATGTTTTTGATGGATGGGTTAAGGTAAGTATTATACAATTTCTTTTGAATTCATTATTTCTTTATATGTTTTGTATTTACTAATAATTGTTGCATTTGTTGTTAGACTCACCCGCATGCAAAAAGGCTTGAGAAACAAAGAATTTCCTCATTTTGATGACTTTGTCATCATATTTGGAAAAGACAGAGCTATCGGCCAAAGAGCTGAAACAGCTGCGGATGCAGTTGAAGACGATGATGATGATGATGATGATGAGGAGGAGGACATGCTTCAACATGCTCAGGAAATGGACAATGATGGGTTTCAAGATGAAACAGAGGTTGGTAGAGATGAAGTTGATGCTTCAACATGTCGTATAAATGTGTCGACAAACACAAGATCCGAGTCCAGCAAAAAGAGAGCAAGGAGTTCTGATGATTTAAGTGAGTTGGACGAGGAAATTAGCCACTTTCGGAGTGCATTTCAGGAGGCTACTCAGGAAATAAAAGGTATAGCCTCATGATAATTCTATTTTTTATAGAATTATTTGTGCTTAAATTCCTAATTATTTATTTAATCCCCATATTATTTTATTAATAATCCCCTTTATTTAATTAAAATTCTTTAATGTGCAAATAAATTAAATCCAGATGAAACTCAGTCGTTTCAATCGAAATTGAGCTGAAAACAAGCTAAAGGAGATTAGACCACTTCAAATTTTGCAGACTGAGTCACCAGTCATTTGGACACGCGTGATGCCAGGTGTCCATATTTTATTTGCTCCGAAACAATAAGATCAACAGATACCAAGCGAATATTTTGGAAGACACACGCCGGGCCACATCGCACAGCGAACTGGACAAACCGACAAGTGACGTGAAAATATCTATTCTGCAGCAAATCAATTGAAGACAAGTGGCCAAATAATGTCAACTCATCTATGATGAAAAATTACCATTGTACCCCTATGTTTGTGTATAAATAGAACATGATGGCAATTGAAAATGTATGTAGGTTAGGGTAGAATAGCTTTTAGATTAATTTTAAAAGTTTTCTTTAAATTTCGGCATAGTTTTTACAAGTTGTTTTACTATTCATTTCATGTTCTTCATTAATCTTTGTTAAAATTTCATTTTCAATGGAAAATCAATCTCTTTTTCATGCTCTCGGTTTGGTAACCATGAGTTCTCTATTTGTCAAGTTGTATTTCCATAACTTATTTTCCTAGTGCATGTCTCGACTTTTTTCCAGAAGCATTACTTATGTTTTCTTTTCTTTATTTGTTAAACCATCACTTTTGTAGCTCTCTGTTAGATATTAAGTGGTGCAGTCGGGTGGCATAACTATTTCATTCATTCTTTCACCTTATGATTCTGTTGCCTTGATGTAGATTGATGCTGAGCATTTGTCCACATCATGAGCAAAGTGGAACATGGTTGGAGAAGAAAATGAAGTAATCTGAGGAAGTTGAGATCACTATCAAAGGAATGAAGCAATCCGAGTTGCTGGTTTCACGTTACTTTGCTATTCAATTATTTACAATCTCATTTTAATGTTCTGTTGTTAAATATTGCTTCTTCCTATTCGGTTTATTGCTGGTATCCTTGAAAGGTTTGGTTTTTGCTTCATTGATTGAACTATGCACATGCTGCCCTTTTACTGCATATTAATGCTAACCTCTGTTATTTTCTACTGAATATATTTATGCCTCTCGGTTTTGCATTTGTTCATCACTGCACTTCATGTCTTTCTTTTATTTAGTTAAGTATTTCCACCTTGCTTTTTGTTACCAACTGTCACCATTCATTGTAGAACATAGAATGAGTTCACCATGGCAGCAAATCGGTGATTAACTTCCACTCTGTTCAACTCTGTTTTCATTAATTCGTACTGTTCATGTTCAATCTACACTTTCATTCTGTACTAACCAAGTATTTGATAACTATAGATGTTCGTTGGTGTCATTTTTTCACCATCACCGAGCTGCTGTGAAGGACGTTGTGCACACAATGGCAGGTTGCAGCTGGAGTAGTTAGGGGTGCAGAAGTTGTGTGACACAGTTCGGCTCCAGCCCTTGTTTCCGTTAGCTGCTGTTTGTTACCAGACTGAAGTGGTACGTGAAGCAGATGATGGACAAGCAGAACCAGCATAGTAGACAGGAAGCAGCTGGGTGAGGATTCTGGTGCGCAGTTGATGCAGCCTGTACTGGGCAAGGAAGTGCATTGTTGCAGAACAATAGAGAATGAAACTGAATTGCAGAAGACGTGTGTTGCTAGAGTCTAATTGTCTGTTTCTGCGGGTACTAGCTGAAGACAGTGACAGGAGTTTGCAGCAAGGCTGGAGCATTCTGCTATTAGCACAGGAGGTCGTGTGGTGCAGAAGCTGCTGGACAATACCTGAATTTGCAGCAGATAGTCGGGCAGCACTGGACATGATGAGTGCACAATACCAGTGTAAAATCGGGACCACTTTGTTTATTATTTGGTAAGGCCACGTTTGGCTAGCCCATTGTAGTTGTTAATTCATTTTGCATGCATTTTTAGATAGATTAAGTTCAAGTTTATTATTTAATTTAGTTAGTTGATTTCTAATTTGCATGTTAGTCATAGTTTCTTTGTTGCATGAGTCTAACTTAGATTTAATTTGGTTACTAAGTAATTTTTATTCTAGCATAAGGGGATGTGCTTAAAATTAATTTAGATAAACTCATTTTATGCATTTTAAGTTTTAGTGAAAATTCTAAAAAAATGTGTTTCATGCATTAGTTAGATTTTAGTGTTAATTTAGTATTTAGATATATCTAGGAGTAATTTTAGATTCATTAGTCTAGACATTTAGATTTATGATTATTTTTCTTAATTTTCTAGGATTTTATTTTATTAGATCTTAGGTTAGTTTAAATTATATTTTTTATTAATTAATTTGCATGCACATTTCACTTTAAGTTTGTTTAAATTTTAGTTTAATTAATTTTATTCCTTTATTTTTATATTCGCATTTTAATTGCATTAATTCATTTTAACTGTTTTAATTTTCTTTTGTAGGTTATTTGCTTTTAATTGCTCGGAGTACTGTAAGTAAATTTTGCTCGGTTTTATTTTCTTTAGTTTTTATTATTTTATTGCTTTCCAGTATTTTTAATTAGCCTTAATAGATCACCCTCTTTAATTTCATAATTTGCTAGGATATACATAGAGAAAGATTAACCGGTAGTTAATTAGGCTAATCAACTTCTCTGTGGGACGATATCTCGGGACTCAAATCCCATTATTACTTGTACGACCCGTGCACTTACGGACATATACCTTTAGGGCGTGTCACCTTATTCTTTAAGAAAGAAGCTGAGGGAAGTGATAGGAGAATGACAATTTTTAGTGAGATCATGCAACTTGAAGGGTTCTCTAGGGATGAAGTGTTAAGTGCTGGAGAATACATAACCAAAGACAGTCACAAGGTAGATTTCTTCTTTGCTATGCCTAAAGAATATAGAAGGGATTATGTGATTAAACAATTGCATGAATGTCACTCCTACCGCACATCCTTCGACTTCCCACCGAGTGGAAAAATGTAGTTTCTAACTATACGTTAAGACAATGGTATGCTACTTAGTTGATAGGAGACTTTTCGTTTTCTTTCTAGTATTATGAATGATTAATGATGATGGATATTTTTAGGGATGTTGATGGATATTATTATGGATGTTGCTGATGAATGTTATTTTGGAAATAGTTAATGTGGATGTTAAGACTCACGGATTATGAAAATTATTTTGTTGTATTTCATGTGTCTTGAAATTAATTGTGATGATAGGAGTTTATGTTTTGAGTACAAGGATGCTTTGAAGGGTGGGGTATTGTTGCATATTAATAGTTTAAAATTGACATTTTACAATTTACATAACTTAACTAATTAAATAAATCAAAATAATTTACATATTAGATAAATTGATTAACTTGTGTTAAATAAATTAATCGATATTTGTTAAATGAATAAATTTAAATAATAATAAATAAATATATAAATAAATATGTTAAATATAGTTTTTATCAAAGTGTTATTCATCTTAAATCATTTATTTCTTTAATTTAATACATAAATATAGTAAAATACGTCATTTAGTAATCTTAAATTCTCTTGAACCAAACGTAATAATCTAATATTTTTCCAATATAACCAAACGTAGAAATTCAATATTCCCTGGAATTTACCATGAAAAATGATTCCTGGTAATATTATTTTCCCAAAAGAATTTTTTTTCCCGAACCAAACGGCCCCGTAATGTATTATACCTTTTTTTTTTCGCCGCCCATATGGGTTTTCGACTTAGTTCCTAAGAGAAGTATTTCTTTAAGTGGATTGAGTTCCTAAGTCCTTGGTATTGGTTTTTCATTCATATTGGCCAGCCTATATGCTTTGTAATCTACTACCATTGTGACCTTGTATGGCCCCTCTCTATTTGGCGACATCTTTTTTTTGTTCTTCTACTCGTCTGCATACCTCACAGTTTTGTAAAACAAGGTTGCCCACTTGGAACTGTCTGTTCTTTACCTTTGAATTATAATATTGGGCCATCTATTGATCCTCTCGCTGCTCTACGAAGTATTACTTGGTCTCTCTTTTCTTGAAATAAGTCAAGATTTTCACGTAGTATATCACTGTTTGACTTCAGATTAAACGTGTAACCTGCAGTTAAAGGACTCTTATTTCAATAGGGATGACTGCTTCTGTTCTATACATTAAGGAAAATAAAGTTTCCCATGTGGCCGAGTGATCAGTTGTACGAATAGCCTAGAGTATGCTTGGTATTTCTTCTATCAAAGCGCCTTTTACTTCCTGAACCTTCTTTTTTAGTGGTACAAGGATTTTTTTTTTTCATTGCCTTGGTTTGTCCATTTTTTAGGGCGAACTATAGAACTATGGACAAGGATAATTTTAAATCTTGTGCAGAACTATTTTAACTTTTTTTTTACTTGAAATTGTGTGCCGTTATTAGCAATAATGATGGCGAGTAGCCCAAAACGGCATATAATTAACTTCCAAACAAAACTTACCACTGCACGTTCTGCGATTGCAGCTAATGCTTCTGCTTCTACCCATCTTGTGACGTAATCGCATTCAACTATCAAAAACTTTCGTTAGGTTGTGGCAATAAGAAATAGCCTTAAAATATCTACTCCCCACATTGCCAAAGGCCATAGACTGGCGAGTTGCTTTAGATTCTCAGTGGATTATCGAGATACATAGGAGAATTTTTGGAATTCATTACATCGTTGAACAATATCTACTGCGTCTTTCTCCATTGTTGGCCAATAATAGCCTTGCCTCAAGCTCTTTTGGGTGAGGGCTCTTCTCCCTTGTGATTGCCATATAGTCTTTCATGTATTTTGTGGAGGACATAATTTAATTTTTCTTATGCAAGGCAAGAAAAGAGAATACGTATCCTTTTTCGTATAAGATTCCATCAATTACAGTAAACCTGATGGCTTTCTTTCTAAATGACATCGCCTCATGAGGATCTGGAGGTATTGTTCTCAATTCTAAAAATTCATAAATGTAATAGCTGAGAATCGATAAAACTCGTAATTTACGTGCTTTGAGCATGAGGGCGAACTCAGTCCTACTATAAATGCTTCATATTTGGCTACATTGTTTAAGGCTGGAAATCCAAAAGATAACCCATACTACAATTCTTCCACACTAGGATCAGAAAGTATGATTCTTGCTCCAGAACTTTCTTTGGCAAAAGATCCATCAACATGCAAAATCTATTATTCCACTTTCGAATCAGTAATAGGTTTTTCACAGTGGTCATCTGCTTCTTTTAACTGGAAAGTGCACTTTGCCACAAAATCAGCCAGGGCTTGTGCCTTGATGGTTTGATGGGCTAGTGTTCAATATCAAACTCATTGAGTTTTTATGCTCCACTTCAATAATCTTCCAAAGGTGTCTAATATATTCATGATACTCTTAAGGGGCATATCTGTGAGCACGATTATCTTATCAGCTAAGAAATATTGGCGCAGTCGTCTTAAGACGATTAATAATGAGAATGCCATCTTTTCAGCTTGTAAGTAGTTTAGCTCGCCTGCCTATAATGCTTTACTAACATAGTACACTAGTACACTGGTAACTAAAGATTTTCTTTTTTTTTTACAATTATTGCCACAACTATTGTGAAACTCAATTTTTCATACTTTTATTTAATTAAAAGTTAAGATGAGAAGTTTAAGATTTTATTTAAGTATTCATGTAGGGCCTGAAGTAACCAAGATGTTCGAAATAGTGGCACGAAGCTCGAGGCATGAAATCCGAGGTAATATCTTAAATTGAAGTATTCTTCAAGAAAGTATGCTTATGAGTATGTTTTGGTGGTTAGAAAGTGGAACTAAGGTTTTGGAAGTTAAAAAGTTAGTAAAACTTGAGTTAGTGCTAAACTGAGCAATTGAGCCTAGAAATAAAAATAAATTTGGAATAAATTCTAAAAATTAGTAAAAAAAAATTCCAAGGCCATAAGAAATTAACATAAGATGTATTTGACTTGGAGATTTAAAATTGAGTGAATATCTTGAGGTTTCGGTGATCAAATTAATTTTTAAAATAAACCAAAAGCCTT
The DNA here is from genome assembly GCA_033439115.1 of Firmiana major. Lineage (NCBI taxonomy): Eukaryota > Viridiplantae > Streptophyta > Magnoliopsida > Malvales > Malvaceae > Firmiana > Firmiana major. Next base: position 9,021,094 of record CM065908.1, on the reverse strand, counting down.
AAGCAATTTCGATCAGTAATGACTAAATCGGGCAAAATGGACTCAAATGGAAAAATTTTCTTAAACAAGTGTGACGCCTCGGAAACGTGAAAATATGGGCAAATTTTAACTTTTTTAATCCTTTATTTAAGTTGCATTCATATCAGTGCCGATTATTTTATCATTTTATTTTATAAAAATTTTGCCAGCATAACAACATATTTCTATCCCTACCTTCTTGCAAGGTTCAAATTACAGTTTGTATTCGCAAACAATTGATTTTAGTTTCTTTTTCTGCTCAGCAGTAAATTCATTTTTTCATTACCTCACCTTAATATTTCTAAAATATATTTTATTATACAAACTATACATTTACAACTTTATTTACATTCATTCTTACCTAATATACATCCCAAAATATTCTTTACAACAACTGTTAATGCTTTATAGGAAGCCTGACAAATAATGTAAAAATATACCTTACTTGTATTGGAGATAGCCTGAGGAGGGTCGAGTCCACTCATCCACGACTACTATACAACAAGTATAGGAAACTGATCACTGAAGGTAGTTTGTAAGAGTAAAGGAAATAGGTAAGCTCTTCAAGCCTAGTAAGACATACATTTAAAGCAGTTTTAGCAGTAAAACATGTAAAAGAAAATCGTTGTAATTCAAGCTTAATAGAATAACATATACATGTATATAAGTCGAAACATGTTTAGTTTCGAAAATCAGGTCAAAACATATTTGACATTATAACTAGTAACATTTAACTTATAAATCACGTAGTTCATTACTTTTCTTTAAAAATATCATGTAAACTTACATATCACGTAGCATAAATATCACGTAGCTTAGCACTTTTCTTTAAAAATCATGCTGAATAATTTCATGGAGACTAGATAGAGACACACAGTAACAGAGGTCATGTTTGTGTAGACATTTCACGTAGGTAATTCACGTAGATAATTCACGTAGACAGAGTACCTATAGCCATTGTAAGGGAACTGTAGACGAGATCAGAGTCGTACAACGTTGTACGCCACTTAAACAAATGGCGAAAATAAGGCACCGAGTGACATACCCGACTCGGTTAAGCATGCACCACAATAGACTGAACATACATAATTTGGCATATGGCATGCACCACGAAGGTCCAAAATCCACACGGGTCATGCATGACAGTTTATGTAGACTACATGTGACCTTTGTCTCAAATCAAAACTTTTAAAATCCTTTTTTCGGGTCTATTAGCCGCCCTTAAACTCGTAAATATCAATACTTTTATTTCATTTCATATACATAAACATCATTTCATGAATTCTCATTTTCACGTAACAAATTACATTTCAAAACATTTCATAGGTACTAAAAAAAATACATTTGAAGAACTCGAAAAATTGGACTTTTCCTTCAGTTTTGCTTGAATAGTACTTTTTTGGGTTCAGAAATGCTTTTCATAAATACGAGCATACTTATATAAATTCATATAGAAAAACAAGGCAATGAATCACTAATACTACTTTAATACACATCCCTTACCTCTTAAACATTGGGCCAGCATAAAATCATCGGATCATTAGTTTGCCTCGATTTGCGTGTCGATTTCCCGAACAACCTAAAATAATTCCAACTCATCAAATATTATTCAATTTCATCTCAACATACTCAAACATGTATTTGTCTCCATAAATTTCACCAAATTTTACATTTTAGTCAACTTTTCCTACTTTCTTGGTTTTACCGATTTAAGTGTCAGTTTAAGCTAATTTTTGTTCCTTTCACTTCAAATTCACAACTCAACAACCTAGATACACATCCAAGTCCATAATTCATACTTGTAAATGTTCTAAGTCACCAATTCCTACACTTTTCAGTTTCCTACTGAACTGAGCTATAAATCAAACTTTTTCGGTATAAATTTAACTGCCTACAACATCAAACATAATCAAATTTCACCATTTTCCTAACTTATGCATGCTGGCCAAATTCATACTTCACTCTAGAAATTATTCCTTTCAATTCCACTTAACTAAAAATCATTCAACAACATTAAACAACAACATATCTCAAGCTCATCATCTTCCATCAATTTCTTACCAACTTTGACCAATCCTTTTTGCTCTAGTAAAATTTCTAAACTATAAATCAACATATATACACCTTAGAAACATAAAAAACAACAAGAAAGACCAACAAAAAACTTTCAAAAATTCATTTTTCTCTCACCTCGGAATATGGCAAATTCTACCCCTGTTCTTCTCTCTAAGATTTTACCTACTAAATGATCTTCTTTGAGATTGAATTTTTTATATGTTATAAATGACTTAAGGTAAATGATTTGATCCTTTTTTACCGATGCCTGAAAGTGGCCAAAATGCCACTGGAAAAATTGTACAAGGCTGACTGGATAGAGACGCCTGCGACAACTTCACTTGGGGAGTTCTTTTTGGTGCAAAGTCAATTGGGGTTGGTTCTTGGCTTTTCAGAAAGCTTATCAGTTTTTTTTTTTTTTATATCTGAAAAATTTGGGGTCAAAAGGTTTCCAGAAAGTATTCAAATTGATCAATTTCTACTGGTTGGTCAAAATCCTGAAACAAAACAATTTCGGGTTCTGTTTTGAAAAATTCATAAGAATTATTTCTAGTCCAATTTCTTCCAATTTTTCACTTCTCAAGCGTTGTAATAAGTCTCTAGTATGTCTCATAAATATTTTGGGGTCACTTGTTTAAGAAAAGTTTCCCGATTGAGCTCATTTTGCTCGATTTGGTTATTACCGAGCAAAATGACTTAAGGTTCTCGGTTTATTTTAAAAATTAATTCGATCCCCGAAACATCCATATTTTCACTTGATTTTTATTTTTCAAATTAATTTTATTTTATACTAATTTCCTATGATTTCGAAATAATTTTCGTGAATTTGCCTTAAGGGTCTTCTATGGTTCATGAGTCATTTATTTAGTCATTAGGCCCAAAAGCTTTAAGTATGGGCCGAATATCTTGGGCCGAAAGAAGTATAACAAACCTAAGAGTTAATACATAGGAGGTACGACCGATATTTGCATGGCCTAAAATAGCTACACAAAGACAAAATTTGAATAATGTCATTTAGGTTATTCATGTAATCAGTTGGTTCAAGTCAAGATCAATCGTGGGCTAGGTATGCCTTACTCCTTTGGCGACTATAGGCGAGATGAGCACCTAAGAAACAATTGCCCAGCACATAATTAACTTGGAGTTAAAAATTAGAAATGGAGTCTTATGATCAATGGATCAGCTTTCATTTTTTATTTTTTATTTTTGGTGAGAGATCAGCTTTCATTTTCATTCAGATCAATCAGAAGCTCCTGGTCCCCTCCTGTCCTTCACCTACCTAATTTTTTTTGTCGGGCTTTCAACCTCTACAAACTTACACGTTAAAAAAAATAAAATAAAATAAAAAACCCTACTTTGCGTGGCTTGTTGAAGATGACTTTACTTGAGTCGCAACGACTACCCAGACAATATTTCTCTTGGACATAGCCCTTGGTATACTGATCATGATCAAGATTAAACAATTTACGTACATTTCTCTTCTTTTCATGTCGGAGTCGCCGAAAACTGGGCTCCACTTGTTCAAAGCTAACGGTAAAAGGAATTAACACATTTGGTGGTGCAATTGACCATGGATCCCCAGATGATCATCATCTCGAACGCATGTATGGTCTGACCAACCAAAAGTTGACTTAAAATACTGTAATAGAAATGAAGAAAAAATGAAATGAAAAAGAAGAGAAAGAAGGCCTAGTGAGTTTTAGATTTTGTGGCAAAAAGAAAGATATTCTTAGTTTGAGATTCTAAATTCAAATTTTATTATTTGTGAGTTTGAGTTTAGTTAATTATTTATTAATTTAATTAGTTTTAATATATATTGAATTTAAATTTAGTCTAATTATTTGTTAATTTAAATAATTATATTTATTGATTAATTTACTTAATTTAAATAAAGTGATTTTGGTTATTTAAGAATGATTGTAACTTCTAATAAAAATGTATTACTAATATATATATATATAAATTATATATTATAACTTCATGTAACACTTTTATTTTATATCATTTCTATAACTTCATATAGAATTAATATTTTTACAAATCAAACATTAGATTTAATAGTATGTTTATATTCATTATACACATAAAATTTCAAGTCGACCTAATATGTCTATCATTTTAATCTAAAATAATATATTTTTCAATATATATTAACGATTAAAAACTATTTATTATCAAATTAATAACTAAATTTTTTCGATTAACTTGAAATTTTTTATGCATAATCTACTTAATAAAATATAATATTCAAGGTCAAATAAAAAAATTATATAAATAATATAAAAATTATGAAATAGTATGAAATAATTTAACTTTTGAATCTCTCTTTATACAAGTACGTGTCTATATTTTATATGTATATATATTCTGCAAATTACTTATCTTCTGCTTTTTGGCTATTTTCCTATATCAGCGATGCATCTTTCTCTTACCATACAAACAAGGAAAAGTGGACCATTCCACTACTAAAGCCACAAGAATTTAGATTTTGGGATGGTAAAGGAAAGGATACTTGTGTCGGCTACACACCGACGAAAGGAAACCCCAAGGAACCCCTTTTCTCCCACCCCCTTAATTTGTTTTCTGCCACTTATATTTCAACACAAGATTTTCAATATTCCCTGCCATAGAAGCAGACGTCCTTTTCCTATCTAAATTTCTATAAAAACGACAGCAAGAAGAAGGTTATTGGCCGCAAAGATAAGTATTGAAGACCGAACATAAATGGGCAATTGCGTGTTTAAAGGATTTGGAAAAGTTGAAGTGGTAACATCCAGTGGCGGCATCATGGAGCTATTCGCACCCGTCACCGCAGAGAGCATAACCAACGAGTTCCCAGGTCATGCCATTTACCGCACGCGTGACTTGTTCTCGCAGCCCCTCCTTCACAACGAAGAGCTCCATGCAGGTGAGCTCTACTATCTGCTCCCTCGCAACAACAGCTTCCCAAAACAAATCAACCAGGACGACAACCTTGAAGAACTCGACAGCAAGAGTAACAATCTTATCTCTACGTCTTCATCTATTAATACTCCATATCGCATGTCGTTTGATCACCACAGGGTGTTGAAGAGAACCGACGCGGAGGTGCTGCCGAGGTATAATAGCAGCGGAGTGTGGAAGGTGAAGCTGGTGATAAGTCCAGACCAGTTGGCGGAAATCCTGGCGCAGGAGGCTCGAACGGAGGCGTTGATAGAGAGCGTGAGGACGGTTGCTAAGTGTGGGAATGGGAACTCATCGGTACTTAATTCTGAACAATGGAGTGTTTCTAGTAGTTGTAAAGGATCCTTGGGAAAATATGCTGAAGATATATAGATAGTGACTTCAATTTTAGGGTATAGAAAGATAAAATCTTGGATGTTTAATTTGTTGTTTTATCTTGGAAGCCAAAGATTCCGGCTAACCAGTACCGTGCGAGTTGTTGTTGTTGTTCTTCTTCTTATAATAATAATAATAATAATAATAATAATAATAATAATAAATTATTATTATTATTATTATTATTATTATTATTATTCTTCGTTGGCCTTTCTCAAGTGATTCATGCCTGAAGAGTTTAGATGCAGATGAAAATTCTGATTTTTCTAAACTAATTTTGTAATGATTGTGATTGAGAAATTTTAAATGCAATCACCTTTTTTTCTCTAGACAATTATTTTACTTTAATATGTTTTTCTTTAATATGATTGTATAAAGAAAAATATATTTCCTTTAGAAATTCTCTTTGTGATTATGACTTTTTATTGTTGGTCTCTGGCAGATAATTACTAGGGCTAGCTTTTATTTTCAAGAATAAAATTCACATGAACAAGTGTATAAAGTTCAACTGCAAGGTTTGATGGAGCAGATGAATTAATTAATGGTGATGCTAGGCATCCTTGAAAGTTCCTTTTAGCACAGATGGAATTTAATCACCGCCCAAAATGATAATTAAGTTGTCGTCTCTATAGCTTAAATTTCCTCCCTGGAAGCTTTATAATGCCTGTCACTGTGGCTCTACCCGTGCTTAATTTAGAATTTGTGAAAAAAAAAAAACGGTGAAAGTTCTCTTGCAACATGCAAGCCAAAATCATGCATTCTAATTGGTCATATTGTAGATAATTAAGTCCATTGTTTTTGAAATATATATTAAACAACTTTGGAATTAAACCAAAATTTAGATTTTATTGAAATTAATATTTTATTAGGAGTTGTATTATTAATAGGTCTTTTAGGATTTTAGAGTTTCAATATAAGTACAAAATTTTATTTAGGGTTGATAAGAGGTTGCAAGGTTAAGATAAAATTAATTTGACTTGTTTAGGAAACGTTTGGAATCCTTTACTATTTTTTGCTTTTTGTTTCTTGTTTTGAAATTTTTTTATTTTCAAAATTTAAAAACAGAAAATATGTTTTGTTCACCACCACTAGAGATGTTCAAGCCTATAAGAAGCTTTGATTTTTTTGGTTCATTGGTTGATAGAGGTAATTTACCTCCAGCCCAGTCACGCGCTTGGGTTTCAGAATACAAAATACCCAAAATAATAAAATTTTGGAGCCCACACAAATATGAGTCCTGAGCTCATCAAAGTAACTCAGAGATATTTATAAATACCCCCAGGTATAATCATAAAACCCTAATCTCTATTTTGTTTACTAAAACTCTGCTTAAACAGTTTTCTGACTTAAGTATCAGAGTGCGCGTGCAGAGACAGATTCCTGCGCCTCTCTGACCTTTACTGTTTTTGCAGAATCTTCAATACACGTAGAGAAGATAGCAAAGGAGATCACATCAGCATCATTTCATTGTTGTTTAGAGCAACAACAATTGGCGCCGTCTGTGGGAACTAGAACAAAAAAGTCAGATTCTTTATCAAAATGGTGAGAACACGTTCGACAGCAGTAGCAAATTTAGGAGAAGAGAACTCTGTGAGTCCCCCTGCCAGACCGGAGAGAGGACAAGAGCAGAATGGAGAAGGCGGCAGAGTTGCCACTGTTTCCCTTGACGAATTTGAGGCTTTGAAGCGTCAGAATGAGCAGACCACTACAGCGCTGAGGGCTATGGTGAATTTCTTCAAAAATGCTCTGCCGCAGTTTAGCTTACCTCCAGAATTGCAGCAGATGGTAGGAGAGAACGTCCCGAGGCAGACTTACAAGAGAAGTCAACCCTCTACAATGGTGAATGCCGGACAAGGAGATTGGGGACAGAATACTGCCGCTGACCTGATGCAGAACTATACCGCTGAACTGGAGGATAACTCTGTCGCATCTCTGAGGGAGTATCTTGCCACGGAGATACGAGAGATGAACCCTGCCGTAGGTCTGAGGATGAACCCTGCCACAGGTCTAAGGACAAACCTTGTCGCAGCTTTGAGGACCAACTTTGCAGCAGGTCTGAGGACAAACCCTGCCGCAGCTCTGAGGACCAACTCTGCCGTAGGTCTGAGAACAAACCCTGCCGCAGCTCTGAGGACTAACTCTGCTGTAGGTCTGGAGGACAACCCTGCCGCAGGTCTGAGGATGAACTCTGCCGCAAGTCTGGGGGTGAACTCTGCTGTAGGTCTGGATGACAACCCGACTGCAGGTCTGAGGGTGAACACTGCCGCACCCCTGAGAATGAACTCTATCGCAGGTTTGGAGGTGAATTCTGTCGCAGGTCTAGATGACAACCCTGCCGCAGGTCTAAGGGTGAACACTGCCGCACCCCTGAGAATGAACTCTACCGCTGGTCTAGAGGATATCCCTGTCGCGGCTCTGAGGAGGCGCTCTACCGCGAGGCTGTAAGAGGTGAATCCTACCGCAGGTCTGAGACGGATGAATACTGCCGTAGGTTTGACAGAGTCCAACCCTGTCGAACGGATTCAGAGTAATACCCCAGCGCGGAGTTAAGGAGGCAAAACTCTGCCACAGAATTGGAGCATGACTTTGAAGACCACAGATCTGGGGAGCGGCAGAGACAGAATAGTCATGACCCCTAAGACTATTTTGAAGGTACAAGGTCGAATCACAGAATGGGAGATGCAAGAAGAAAGGATACAGTGAAGGCTCCTAGAGGAAGGAAAACTGTGAACGAAGAGGAGATCTTTAGCCGGGGAGCGGACCGTGTGCAAAATCTCTGGAACAGAGGAAGAGGGGGTGTTTACTACTCAGACTCTTCTAGTGCCGAAGAGAGGGGAGCACACTCGACTCGAGGGTCAAAAAATGTTGAGAAAGTTGTCGAGAGGATTCTAGAAAGGAAGAAGTTAGTGTCTCCTGATGACAGTCAGAGAAGGAGAGTTCCTTTCAGTCTAGAGATTATGGACAAACCCTTGCCGAAGAAGTTCAAAATGCCTTCTATGGCTACTTACGCCAGCAAAGTAGACCCATACGACCATATACAGAGTTATAAGTCCCTCATGTTACTCCATGGATGGGAAGATGAAATCATGTGCAGAGCCTTCTCGCTTACACTATCGGGGCATGCGCTAACGGGTTAAACGAGGGTTCTATCTCATCCTTCGACTAATTACGAAGTGAATTTTTTAGAGCCTTCATGATCAACAGCCAAAAGAAGAAGGACGCTACTTATCTGCTCACCCTTAAACAAGGGAACAAAGAATCGTTGAAGAGCTATGTAGATCGTTTTCGAGATGCAACCTTAGAGGTGAAAGATCTTCCAGTAGGAGTAGCCATGGCTGCAATGCTGCAAGGGACGAAATTCAAGAAACTGCAAGAATCCCTCTCCCTTGATCAGCCAGCGACACTTTCTGATTTGTTTGCTAGAGCTAATAAATACGTAGCTCAAGAGGAAGTAATGAAGATGGTACAATCTCGAGAGGTAAGGTAAGAAAGAAAAAGAGAGAGAAATGTACCTGAAAGAAGCTCTTTGAGACCCGTCGGATCAGACAAGGCCCCTAGACTCAGATATGAAAACTATACCAGACTAAATGAGCCTCGCACAACAATACTTATAGCTATTGAGGGGTCAGGACTGTTGGAATTCCCTAAAAAGAATATGAGAGATATGGGTTAAAATCTTGATGCTTATTGTGAATTTCATGCCGCTTATGGTCATCCTACTGAAAGATGCAGAGATCTGATGGATCAGTTAGAGAAGCTAGCTAGAAAAGGGAAAATTAACCGCTTCCTCTGGAGAAGTGAAAGGCCCCGTTACCCTCAGCGAGGTCGAAGGGATGACCGTCTGCGGAATAGATAAAATAATTATAGAAACAGGCCAAGAGATGAGCAAGAAGCTAGGCCAGACCCCAGAGACAATCGGTTGGATAATGAATCCACAGGTCCGGTTATAAATGTTATTGTAGGGGGAGATTCGATGGCAGGAAGTTCCTCTGCTTCTCACAAAAGTTACGCGAGACAAGCATATCAGATTCATGCTGTGATGGAGGAGAAGGCAGGTGAAAAATCCATCGTGTTCACTCCGGTAGATAGGGGTGATATTATCATGCCTCATGATGATCCCATGGTGATATCAGCAGTGGTGGCAAAACATCATGTGAGCAGAATCCTGGTAGACAATGGAAGTTCGGTGAACTTAATCTATTGGAATTATTTGAGAAAATGAATGTATCTGAAGATAGATTAAGACCTGTTATGACACCATTGTACGGATTTGTGGGTGAGAGGGTGAAGGTAGCCGGGTCTATAGAGTTGCCTGTGACTCTAGGGGAGAGCCTAAAGGATGTGACTCGACAGGTATTGTTCATGGTTGTAAGGTCAACCTCAGCTGCTTACAACATGATCCTTGGGAGGCCTGTATTAAATGATATGAGGGCGGTGATATTTTCTTGCTACTTATTAATGAAGTTCCCTACTCCCAATGGAGTTGGGCAAGAACGAGGAGATCAAAAGAGGGCTCGCACATGTTATATTGCTTCTATCGCCAGCAAAGAAGTACAGAGAAAGGAGACATTGTGTATAGATGATCCTCCTAAGCTTCAACCTGTGGAGAAAACGAAAGCCATTGAACTAGTCAAGGGAGATGAAGAGAAGAAGGCGTTCATAGGAACTCAACTGAATGAACGAACTAGAAGGGAGATAGTTGAATGCCTACAGAGAAACTCAGATGTTTTCGCTTGGACCTCAGTTGATATGCCCGGGATTAATCCAGAAGTGATTTGCCATAAGCTTAATGTTTCACCCGGGCATAGGCTTGTCAAACAGAAGAAGAGGAATTTTACCTCGAAAAGACAGAAGGTAATTATCGAGGAAGTTAATAAACTTCTAGAAGCCGGGTTCATTAGAGAAGTTTACTACTCGGAGTGGTTGGCCAATGTAGTAATGGTGAAAAAATCTAATGGGAAATGGCGAATATGTGTGGATTTCACAGATTTAAACAAAGCTTGTCCCAAAGATTCATATCCTCTGCCCCGAATGGATAAGCTTGTGGATGAAACATCAAGGTATGAACTCTTCAGTTTCCTAGATGCTTTCTCTGGGTATCATCAAATTATGCTTCATCCAGCGGATGAAGAAAAGACTCTTTTATAACTGATGATGGAATATACTGTTACCGGGTAATGCCATTCGGTTTAAAGAACGCTGGAGCCACATATCAGCGAATGATAAATAAAGTCTTCAAAGATCTCCTGGGAAACACTATGGAAGCTTATGTGGATGACATGATTATCAAGAGCAAAGCAGGAGAATCTCACGCTTATCAGATGACTAAGGTGTTCGATGTGCTGAGGGAATTCAGTATGAAGCTAAATCCCAACAAACGCTCATTTGGAGTTCGGTCTGGTAAATTCTTGGGATTTATGATCACCAACAAGGGGATTGAGGCAAACCCTGAAAAGGTTCAAGCGATTATAGACATGAGGCCACCAACCACAGTGAGAGATGTCTAAACGTTGACAGGCAGAATAGTAGCTCTGAACTATTTTTTATCAAAGTCTACAGAAATGAGCTTGCCATTCTTCAAAACTCTACGGGGCAGAAGGAATTTCGAGTGGACAGATGATTGTCAAAGAGCTTTTGAAGACCTAAAGGAATATTTGAAGTAGTTACCTTTATTAACAAGGCCTTTGGAAGGGGAACAGTTGTATATGTACTTGGGAGTCGGTAAATTCGCCGTCAGTGCGGTGCTACTGAAGAAAGATGAAATAGTATACCATCCCATCTACTATGTGAGTAAGATACTACTAGACCTGGAGACCCGTTATTCGTTGGTCGAAAAGCTAGCACTCGCCCTTGTGATGGCCTCTCGTAAATTACGCCATTATTTTCAGGCACACTCCATTGTTGTCTTGACATATCAACCGTTAAGGCAAATCCTTCAGAAGTCTAAACATTCAGGGAGACTGATGAAATGGGCAGTGGAACTTGGAGAGTATGATATCACATTTCAACCCAAGCAGGCTATCAAGGGCTAAGCTTTAGCAGATTTTATAGTAGAATGTACTAGCCCGAGTGGCAACATTGAAAAGGAAACTCGACCGTGGCTACTGTATGTTGGCGGAGCATCGAGTGCAAATGGTAGTGGGGCAGGTATAGTCTTAGTGTCATCGGAAGGGAGATCCTTAGAATACTCTTTACGGTTTGGGTTCCCTAGTTCAAACAATATAGTAGAGTATGAGGCTCTGGTTACTGGAATGAAGCTGGCAGAGAGGTTGCAAGTTCACCACCTAGTGGCGCATAGTGATTCTCAATTGGTGGTAAACCAGTTCAATGGATAGTATGATATTCGAGAGCCAATGCTGGTCCCTTATCTAAAGAAAGTCTAATCTCTAGCTCAAACTTTCAAAAATTTCCAATTGATACAAATTAATCGGTCTGAAAACACACATGCAGATTCATTGTCCAAATTAGCTTCCTCCAATGAGACCGAAGGAAGAATGGTGAAGGTGGATAGACTCGAGCGGCCTAGCATTGAAGAAGTCGAAGTGTGTGGCATTGAAGTGGGGGACGATTGGAGCACCTCATTCAAACAGTATCTCACTGAAAGTACGCTCTCGTAAGATAAGGAGGAGGCCCGACGCTTAAAGATACAAGGGGCAAAATTCACATTGATAAACGGGGAACTGTACAAAAGGGGGTATTCATCGCCTTTGTTGAAATGCTTGGGGCCAGAACAAGCAAACTATGTCTTAGCTGAGGTACATGAAGGGATTTGTGGTGAGCACTTGGGAGCTAGAGCCCTTGCCTCTAAGATATTACGATCGGGATTCTATTGGCCAACTTTGAAGAAAGATGCGACAGATAAAACCCGTAAGTGTGACAAGTGCCAAAGGTTTGCACCATTAACTACGGCCCCAATGGCTTCGCTCCAAAGTACGGTACAACCAACTCCCTTTGTACAATGGGGGTTAGACATTCTAGGGCCTTTCCCATTAGCTGCGGGTCCAAGAAAGTTTTTGTTGGTAACTACTGATTACTTTACGAAATGGATTAAGGCAGAACCTTTAGCCACAATCACAGAGAAAAAAGTTGAGGCAATGGTGTGGAAAGATATTATCTGCCAGTTCGGGATCCCACGGGTCTTAAATGCTGACCATGGAAAGCAGTTTGATTGTGACGCCTTTCGTGAGTTCTGCGGACGCCTTAACATCCAGCTAAGGATTTCTTCTGTATCATATCCTCAAGCTAACGGGTAGGCTGAAGTCAGCAACCGAACCATCCTTCATGGGTTGAAGACCAGACTGGATAATGCCAAAGGAGCATGGGTGGATGAGCTGCCTAGTGTCTTATGGGCATATCGTACTACTAGTCGAGTATCAACTAGAGAAACGCCGTTTAGCCTTGTGTACGGCACTGAAGCATTGATTCCCGTGGAAATTGGAGCACTGTCATCCAGGGTAGTGCCTTTAGTAGAAGAAAATAATTCACAAGGACTAAGGGAAAACCTGGATATACTTGATGAGCATAGAGAGATTGTAGCTATCTGGCTGGCATCCAACCATCAGAGGGTGGCAAACTACTACAACAATCGAGTAAAGGATAGACCGATGTCTGAGGGAGATTTAGTGCTTAGGAAGTCACACATCACCAATGCCTTGAGAGAAGACAGAAAGTTTAGAGCCAACTGGGAAGGTCCATATCGAATCAGACGGAGGATTGGGCCCAACACTTGCATCCTGGAAACTCTACAAGGGAAGAAAATAGGAAAGACATGGAATTTAAATCATTTGAAATTGTATTGGAATTAATTATTATGTCTTCTTTCTTGATTTTTATATTCTCGCAATTATTACTTGCTTGCATTGTCACAAGATATTATTATCTGATCATTATGCAAATTATTCCTCTACTTTTCTATTATTATCTTCAACTTTTACGAATGTAAATCTTGTGACAGAAAACATATAAGCCATAAGAGCCTGAGGCACAATAGCGTCCCTGTGGCTAGGCGTAAACGAACAGACAAGTAGTAAGAGCCTGAGGCGTAATAGCGTCACTGTGGCCAGGCGTAAAAAGATCGAGCCGTAAGAGCCTGAGGCGCAATAGTGTCACTGTAGCCAGGCATAAAAAGACAACCGAGCCAAAGAGCCTGAGGTACAATAGCGTCGCTATGGCCAGGCGTAAAAAGACAGACGAGCCGTAAAAGCATGAGGCGCAATAGCGTCACTGTGGCCAGGCGTAAAAAGACAGACGAGCTGTAAGAGCCTAAGGCGCAATAGCGTCACCATGGCCAAGCGTAAAATGACAAACGAGCAGTAAGAGCTTGAGGCGCAATAGTGTCACTGTGGCAAGGCGTAAAAAGACAACTGAGCCGTAAGAGCTTGAGGCGCAATAGCGTCATTGTGGCTAGGCTTAAAAAGACAGACGAGCCGTAAGAGCCTGAGGTGCAATAGCGTCACTATGGCCAGGCGTAAAAAGACAACCGAGCCGTAAGAGCTTGAGGTGCAATAGTGTCACTGTGGCCAGGTGTAAAAAGACAGACGAGCTGTAAGAGCCTGATGCGCAATAGCGTCACTGTGGCCAAGCATAAAAAGACAACCGAGCCGTAAGAGCCTGAGGCGTAATAGCGTCATTGTGGCCAGGCGTAAAAAGATCGAGCCATAAGAGCCTGAGGCGCAATAGCGCCACTGTGGCCAAGAGTTGCAAGACGAAGAAGCCGTAAGAGCCTGAGGCGCAATTGCGTCATTGTGGCCAGGCATGAAAAAGCTGTAATAGCCTGAGGTGCAATAGCGTCACTGTGGCCAGGCAATGGAAATGTATTAGCCGTAAGAACTGAAGACGCACTCGAGTCATGGTGGTCAGGCATCAGAAAAAGGTATGTTTATGTATGTAATTCTTTCTAAAAGTATATCTTTCTATCAAGAATTGGGGAGCATATACGAATAAATAAACATACGAGTAAAACAAATAAACAAGTAAAACAAATAAACAGGTAAGTGATAATAGCGAAAGTTAAATAAACAAAGCAATATGAAGCATGAACAGATAAACTTTAACTTTATTTATAAATTCAAGAAAGTCTTTACAAGCGAAATATGGAGTATAAATAAGTTCAACGACAAATTATCAAAAAGAAAAATAAATCAATCTGCACGATTTAGTAGCTGGAGATCAGGCACTGTCAGACCCTCACATTCTAGGGGCTGGTGACCAGGAAGTGATAGATCCTCTCCATCTAGGTCATCAAGGGCACCAATGGGTTCAGGAACATTATCTGGGCTCACGGGCTCCCAAGGACTGGCCAGGTTCGCAAGATCATCCAATATAGCCTTCTTCAGGACCTCGTTAGCAGGCTCAGCGTCAGGTTCATACTTGGTCCAATCAGGGGCTTCAAATAACATCGCTTCAGGTGTATAAAGAAGCTCAAGGAACTCCTCACATTCCCTATACTTCTCTAGCCAAGACCGGGCAAGATAAAAACCATACTTCACAAATGGCACCGAGAAATCTTCCTTCTGCCTCAAACAGTCTTTGAAAAGTCTATACTCCTTCACAGCTTCAGCCCGGATACTATCAATCTCGACCTGATTAAGGGAAGGAGTGGCTCGACTCTCTAATTCAGTAATGTATTGTTCTAATTGTTGATTGCGATCTGCTAATAAATCATACTTAGACTGCATAGTATCTAGCTCTGTTTATTTCTGCTGAAGATCATCTTTAAATTTGCTAGATCTAGCAGTCTCAACAGTAAGATCCCCATTCGCGAGAGTCAATTCCTGAAGCGCATTTGAAAGTTGCTCCTTCAGATCTCGCATTACCCCTTGCAGCCTAAACAATTGATTATTGGCATTCCTCAATTCCATGTTGCTACCCTTAATGCCTGGATTTCCTTTTCAATCCGATCACGGTAAGCTCGATGTCGAGCATTATTAACTATGGTCCTCTGAGTAAGCTGAAAAGAAAAGCAAAAATTCAGACTAAAAATAAAATCAAGAGAATAAAATAAAAGAAAGTCCGCAAATTACCCTGACAGCTTCCACATCAGCAACATCCTCTCCTTTCGAAAAATTTCAAAATAATCGATTCTCGTCCCTGGGAAGGATGGTGGCCCAGGCTAATCGAGATGCTACCCCAGGCGTCTCTAAAGTGTCATTATCTAGCACTCCCGGGTAGACTCGAAATTCTGTTCCCTTCATCTTATAGCCCTCATCCACTTGATATGACCCCGTATCAACAGGACCTATCTTAGGAAGGATAGGTCTGTTTGCCATAATGGACTCCACATACAGGTGCCTTCGGTTCTTTCGATGAGGCGAGGTCACATTACATTCAGCTCGATCTCTTGACTGAGGTCGATCCGAGGAGCCGGAGGATATCCTAAAATGCAAAGAAGCCCTCATTTTACCTCGGGAAAGGTCTCTTGATTCCTTTTCAGGCTACTGAGTCGGAGCTGAAGGAGGGGTTGTTTGCCTAGGATGAGGAGTCCAAGCTCAAGATACCTCTCCAGAAACGACCACAGCGAAACGGGGCCTCTTCTCAACAGGTTCACTGGATGAACCTTCTTGTCCCCTTCGACGGACCAAAGCACGTCTGACACTGCTCATTTCTACAAAACAAGAATCCACAAAATTGTTAAGATTGTTGTACAAACAAGTAGTAATGAAGTATAAAGCATAAAGGGTTACGTTCAGGAGAGTTAAGAAACTCCTGAAGGGAATCTATTTCTAATGCTTCGTCATCAGGGAGAACCATAAAAGTAGAACCAAACCCATCCTAATCACCCACATCCTCTAAAGGGTCACCTTCGGGGCTAGATTCCATATCTCTAGGATTTGGTTCAAGAGGAACAGAAGGATTGACGACATTAGCGCTCCCTATGCCCCAACCAGCAGAGGCCAAATTTTCAGATGATAAAAAGTCATAGAGGTTGATTGGTCTATCAACTAATAGCTGGTTAATGGTTGAAGACAGTTGTTTCCTTAAAGTAGTAATACGAGGGCCTTTGAGGACATAATGCTTAACTCCCCATCTAGTAGGGAAGTTAAGACCTTCAGGCACTTTTACTACAAGCCATTCTGATTCGAACTTATGGAGTTTGTTGGGGAGTTTATCATATAACCTATTCTCAAACCCGAGTTCGAACACTCTTTGAAGATAATACGGGATAAACCAGAACTATCCCAAAGCCTGAAGAAAGTATAGAACAAAGGGAGAGAAGGAAGAACATCCCTCATGTGGCAATGCACGTCAAAGCCAATTAATTGCATCCAACTATGAGGATGTAACTGGCTAGGGGAGATCCCTTGTTCCCTCAAAAAAGAAATCCCAAAATTAGAAATTGGGAAATGAAAACCTAGCTCTACAGATATCCTAAAAATATCTACTCCACTTTCTACGCTACGTATACTTCTCTCTTCCGGAGTATGGAGCCTATAAAAATACCCTTCGGGTAATGGGTACCTATGCATAATATCTTGAAGATCAAACTCAGTCAAAGTCGATCTAGGTCCCAACTTCAAATGTTTTCCTACACCAGGACCAGCCATTCTAGGGTTAGAAATGAGAAAAAAATGAACCTAAAATCGGCGGGTAAAACTGGAAGAGGAAAGACTCAGGGTGGCGACAGAGTCAAGTGTGGCGACAGAGTCGAGTGTGGCGACAGACTCTAGTAGTGGCGACAGAGTCGAGTGTGGGCGAGACTCTAATATGGCGACAGAGTCTAGTAATGGCGACAGAGTATTGTATGGCGACAGACTCTAGTATGACGACATACTCCAATATGCAACAGACTCTAGTATGGCGACAAAGTCTTATGTAGCGACAGAGTCTATGTGGCGACAGAGTCTATGTGGAGACAGAGTTGTAGCTCATATAACGTGAGTGGCGACAGAGTTGTATGCTAATATAACGTGAGTGGTGACAGAGTATGTAAAGGGTTGAGACAGAGTTTACTAAGTTGCGACAGGGTTTTGCAATAGAGTTGCGGTTGAGTGGCAACAGAGTATACGAGAGAGTTGCGGTTAGATTGCGACAGAATGTAACAGCTTCTTATGCTATCTGCGCGGCACCTCACCTTTATATAGTTGCGACAGAGATGGCTGAAACGTGACATCTTTACCGGAGCATAAAACTCTCTCGCAAATGAAACGTTTTCATCCTTAACAACTATTTTAGAAAGACATAATCCTCCTATTATACTCTTACATAGGGAAATTCCCTATGAACAAGTGGGGAGCAATTGATAGAGGTAATTTACCCCCAGCCCAGTCACGCGTCTGGGCTTTAGAATACAGAAGGCTCAAAATAATAAAATTTTGGGGCCCACACAAATATGAGTCCTGAGCTCATCAAAGCAACTCAGAGATATCTATAAATACCTCCAAGTATGATCATAAAAACCCTAATCTCTATTTTGCTTACTAAAACTCTGCTTAAACAGTTTTCTGACTTAAGCATCGGAGTGCGCGTGCAGGGACAGATCCCTGCGCCTCTCTGACCTTTACTGTTTTTACAGAATCTTCAATACACGTGGAGAAGACAGCAAAGGAGATCACATCAGCATCATTTCATTGTTGTTGAGAGCAGCAACAGTTTTTCATCATGGAGTTTTTGAGTTAGAAACTGGAAGTGGAGCAAGAAAAAGGCAAAGGAGTGATATATTAAATAAAATTAATATTATTTAAATAAAAGAAAATTTCCAATTTATTAAATAAAATAAAAGTAATGGAAATGACTATTTAAAAAATTCTCCATTAATAAATTTCGAGTTATTCATTAGTAACAAATTTTCTATTTTTTTAAAATTTGTTAAATATTATTTACATGTAAAGTAATTAAATAAATAACATACACAATAATAAATAAATAATTTAATATATTAAATATCTAAATAAATAATTTAAATATAATTGTTTGTTACATAGTATTCATCTGACATCAGCTAATAATTTAACTAAGAGCATTATAGTAAAAGATGTTATTTCGTAATCTTACATTCTTCTAACCAAATAAAAATTTTATTTTCCTCCATACTAAACCAAACACAGAAATCTAACATTTTAAAAATTCTCAAATGTACAATATTTTACTAGTAATCATATTCCGAAAGGTAATTATACTTCTCGCTAATCAAATGCTCCCTATATGTGTTTCCCTTCTAACTAGTCATTATCTATTGACTCTTATTTATTTAGTTTTCTTTATTTTCAACATATCTCATTTGAATCTCAATTATCCAAATCTCATTCATTCACTACTCAGTATTTTCTATTCATAAAGAGTAAAAACAAGAAAAAAATGGTACTTTAAATTTATTCCTTCTTATTATAGAGTTACAATCAATAAAACAAGCTTTAATTAATCATTCACTATTCCTTATTCAAAACAAGAGAGCTTTGTATTTAGTTAATTTTAGCGATGGGATGTAAGCCGAAAAAATGGAATTGGGCATAGTTACCGTTTGGGTAGGAAAGCGCTTCAGAATTTTGGGCTCATTAGAATAGGTTTTGACTTGATTAAGCTAATCTAATAACGACCCTGCTAGTATCCGATCCAGACAAAGCCTAAATTAAACAAAGTTGCTTTTATATTTTGGACCCTAACCAAGGTCAGACCAATCGAATAGTGACCTTGGGCCCATTAGTTTCTCCACATGAGATAACTGCATTGAAGATCAAGGATTGAAATCAAACTCATTTGTTTTGGAAGCTTGAGTCCTTATGTTAATTTAAATTGAGGATAGAAAAACAAGAGCAAGATATAATTTCTGGGAGAATTACTCACACCTTTATTGAATGAAACGTATGATGGCTTATAAAGCCATACAATCCTAGTTACAAGGGATTTTTCTGAGAAATAGATCTCTATGAGGAATAGATCACTATTACTAGACTCCTAAATATATTAAAATACTACTAGACTCCTAAAAGACTAAGATTATTCAAATGACAGCTAAAGCAAATATTTTTACAATTTTCCCCCTTAAACTGAAATATTAGTATTTCAGTTTATACATGAACTAGACATAACTCCAAGTAATCCATCCCATGATCCTGACAATACCCCTTTGCTACTAGCCTAGCTTCATACTTGTCCATTTGACTCCAATAGCTTTTACTCCAACTGGTAAGTTAGTTAGTTCCCATGTTTGATTCCTCTCGATTGCCTTAATCTCACAGTCCATTTTAGAACTGCGTACAACATCTTTAAACAGGATTGGATCACTATTTATAAAGAGTGCCATATGAGCTAGAGTTTCACTATCAGATTTCTCACTACCACTGACATAATCTTCCATCCAAACAAAAGTTCTTCTCTATCTTGGTTGTCTCGAATTGAAATTAGGTATGCTGTCTACAATAGGTGAGTTTGTTATGACATTCCCTCTATTATCTGCGGTATTCTCTGTGGCTTCAATAGCTTCTTTGTGCACGACTTCTTGTTGGTTGTCTTCTGTAGCTTTAAGATTAATCCTAACTTTTTCACTTGCACCATTAGAATTGTTACCAACACTTTCTTCTCCCCCCATTGGACCAATCTCAGCCCTTTCCTTCGTCAAACACCACATCCCTACTGATTATAACCTTTCGGGTCATTAGGTTAAGAAGCTGATAGGCTTAGATCCTTCACTAACTCCAAGCATTACACATGGTGTGCTTTTATCATCAAGTTTCATCCGCAAGTTATCATGGACACGAGCATAGGCTT
This sequence comes from Firmiana major, assembly GCA_033439115.1. Taxonomy (NCBI): domain Eukaryota; kingdom Viridiplantae; phylum Streptophyta; class Magnoliopsida; order Malvales; family Malvaceae; genus Firmiana; species Firmiana major. Next base: position 9,001,000 of record CM065908.1, on the reverse strand, counting down.
GACAACCAAAAAACCCGAAAGTAATCAACTCTTGGCTTTCGACCACTCCATGCCTCCTCAGGTGTGGAGTTTTTCATAATAAAAGTTAGATACCGATTCAAGATATGGACACTCCACATTACTGCCTCTGCCCAAAATATTTTTGGCATTTTCATTGTGAGACCCTAAATATGTATAACTTTGTAATATATGTTAATGGAATTATAAGACAAATGATTGTTGATTATGTGAATGTGAATGAATTGCAATGGGATGAATGAGTGTCAAGATACAAGTAAAGGATAAATAAGGGCTGAAGTGGCCTTAAACTAAATGGATAGAACATAAAGCATCTGGACTGAAGATAAGAAATGAAAAGCACAAAATAATGATGCAGGGACTATGAATTCTGAGTATTCTTTATGAATTCAAGTAATACACACAAGTTAGGTTGTATGTGAATCATAGGAAATAAGCCCTTCTATGCTTTAAGTGGGATTAAAATGCAAAATGAGTATAGGAGTAATGAAATTGGAAATTATCCTTGAAAAATCTGGAAAATTACAATAAAAGGGCTGCAGATGAAGGCTAGATCGATCTCCCATTCAAGGCAGATCGATCCCTTGTGCCAAACAAAGCCATTCCAAGTGAATCTGCCAAGGCAGATCGATCTCCCCACCAAGCAAATCAATCTCCCCAATGAGCAAATCGATTTGCATAAGCCTCTGCCAAGCCCAGATCGATCCCTCTTAAGTGCAAATTGATGTCCATTGGATTCTGTAAAAAGCATATTAATTTCTCCCAACGAGCAGATTAATCTCCTCAAGCTTCTGCCAAGCTAGGATCGATCTCTCCTCAATGAGAAGATCGATCTCTCCCATTCCAAGCTTGAGAATTCGATGGCAAAAACCAAAGGAAGATCGATCTCCTTACCCTAACAGATTGATCTCATCACTTTAATTCTATAAATACCCCATGGTAAAACCTTTTTCTTCAATAAACCAACACACCTCTTTCATTTTCAACCAAAATACCAAGCTTTCTCTCTCTAGAATACACCTTCTTCTAAAAAGAATTGAGAAAAAGCTATTAGAGCCAAAGTTGTTCATTTTAAGGAGGTGAGCAACATAACTTATAGCCAACATTCAACTCATTAGATTGAAGGAGCTAAGGAGTCTTCCAAAACTTGAAAAAGAAGAAAATCAAGCTAGGTGAGTTTTCAATACACCAACTCTATGTATATTTATCTAATGGTTGTTGTGAGTAGCTTGGCATATGTATTGATGATTGAAACTACCTAGAATGTAATGAAACAAGTATAACTTAGAATGAGTTAGTGTGAGAAAATAGAATGTGGTTGATGTGATGATAAAAAGGATTATATCAAGTTGTTAGTAAGGTAATGTGCATGATTTTGAGATGATTGGATGAAGCCACATTGTGAGATTTGTCAAGTGATGAAAATGTGCATAAATGATGTTGTAGAGAATGCATAAATGATGGAAGGTTATGGATAAATATTTATGCCAAGGGTTTGATAAGTAACTAAGTAAATTGCTAGTTAGATTGACTAGAAATGGCATAATGATGGCCAAATGTGATAATGGGTCAAACCTAATGAAATAGGTTCAATGAGATATATCGATTGGTTAAAGTCTGAATATGAGTTATCGGTATTGACTCATATGATTTATGAATGTGTTCAGGTCCCGATGGTACATCCGGAGCAAGTTGAGCCAAATCATGAAAAATAGGAAAGGAAAAAGGAAGTGTTTCTTCCAAGAAAATCGAGGTAAGGGAATTGTGTTAGCCCTAGGGATATCTGTATGCCTTTCGGGCGCATGAGTGATTTTTAACACATCTAAGAGTTATAGGATGAATTGATGTTTGAAGGGCAAAAAGTTGAGATTTTGAGAAATGTGCATTAAAAGCAAGCGCATGATTCTTTGAAATCTTTTTATTGCTTTTTAGCATGTGATTGGTAGGTTGGCTAGCATTTGAAATGATTTGCACAAAAAATGGCTTGATTTAGTTTTATAATAATACTTTACAAAGAATGAGCCACCTACTCGAGTTTTACGAAAATGAAACGTGCTAGAGCACTGCTCGCACGAGATTTGACGTGTTTTATACGTGCATCAGTGCTAGAGTGATGCTCACACTAAAGTTTTACCTTGCATGAGTGCTGGAGCTTAGCTCGCACTAGTTTTCACATGGATTTTATGACATTGTGCTGGAGCCTAGCTCGTACAAGTTTTCATACGAGTTTTGACATGGTGTTGGAGCATAGCTCGCACTAGATGTCCACTATACTTGTTGTCGTGCTAGAGATTACTCGCACGTGGTTTTATTACATGTTGGGAGCCATACTGGGAGCTTCAGGTAGGCTGTGTTCCACACCGATTAAATAGGGTCGCACGTGCGTTTTGAGATGTGGCAGTGTATGATGTGATGATATGGGTCCATGGAGTACGTTGTATCGGGCAAGTAGCATTGAGTACACTGTACCGTGTGTGATATTATATATATGCTATCTTTGAACGATGTATTCTGCTATGGATCAGTGGGTTGGATGTGACCCACCTCCCGTGCGAAAACAGATAGAGGGGATACCCCGTACACTAGGATCCGTGTAGCCTGAGATCACAGAGGATATGGCCATAGTCCTAGTTATTACCCTTATTGATATTGTATGCCTATCTCACATGTCTATTATTGAATGATAAATCCATGTTTTGAAATGTGCTTGTGGGTTAGGACAGTCTATGGGAGGGGCTGAGTCCTAACGAAAATGATGATTTTGTATGAGCTTGTGTTGAGAATTGGAAATCCTTTTAAGTGCACTTTGCATGATGATTTTCCATGCCTTGATTTTGATTTACTCATGATGATTTTCCATGCTATGTTTTGAGAACTGTGCACTAATTTAAATCGTATGAATTGCTTTACATGTCATGAACATAAGCATGAGTATACGTTTTGGAGTATGACAAATAAATGTGTGATTTAATCATGGCATCACGGCCACGTAGATAGTACAATTATCTACCTGTCGCATGACTGCCTTATTGAGCGCGTGGTTTGCTCACCCCCTTATTTTCGCCCTCTACAGAGCACTTTTAGTAAATAGAAGGAGACTGAAGATTGGATTTTGGAGTCCGCTGTATCCCATTTCACAAGGTATACACATTTGTATAGTTTTTGTATCTAGACATTTCAAAGTACAGTAATACCTTTTAAATGTAATTTTGGGGATGTAAAAGATTGTGAACACATGTAAACAGTAACTCTGATTTAGTAATCTGTTGGAGGTGTAGCTGTTCACGATCAGGTAAAGGTAAAGAACAAATAATAAGAATTAAATTAAATAAAAATCGATAAACAAAAACAAAAAAATTGTTGTGAATTTTTGGTGGATTGAGGATCGTGACAGAGGTGGTATCAGAGCTGAGTTGGTCTGATGTGTGTCGGTGTCAAAATCTAGGAAAATTACATCCTCATGTTACTGTGCTTGTCTAGATACAACTGTGTATATCAAGATGGGTTGGACTAAGAAATGATTGTGAATGTAGGAATCTTAGCATAATACCTAACACCAGTCGCGGTAGAGGGGCGAGAGCATGAGCTAGAGGCCAGAAGGGTAGGCCTGGGGGCCTTGCTGAGTCATTGCCATATGAGACTCACGAGAAGGTAGAGGTGGAGGTTGATGTTGAGCATGCTCCACGAGGTCCGACTGAGAGACCAGAGAGTATTGAGGCAGGCTTCAAGAGAATAAAGCAGAGCTTAGAGGTAATTTTTGAGTTGATTGCCCAATCGTTGCCTAGAGCTAGGGGCCGACAAGAGTCAGCTGCACAAGGTGATAATGATGAACCTGCTGTTGCTCTTGATATGCCTACACTCCCACACTTCCACCAGTACAGGAATCACCTTCTACTGTTGCTACACCACAGAGGAGTAGAGATTGGGGTTATGGATGTGACCTGGATAGATTGCGACAGTTTCAAAAATTTAACCCACCATCCTTCAGTGGAGTTAAGGACCCAATAGCTACGAAAGACTGGGTGAATGAAATAGAGAAACTGTATGGGTTCTTTGAGTGCATTACTACCGAGATGGTAGCGTTTGCCGCATTCATACTGAAGGGATCAACAGAGCATTAGTGGAAGTCCACCCAATCCATTTTGAGGGCCCAACATACAGAGATTATCTAAGATGTATTTTTAGAAGCCTTCCGGAGGCAATATGTTCCGGATACTACGCAGTAGAGACTGCAAATGAAATTCTTGGATCTGACCTAAAGGAACAGATCGGTGGATGAGTATGAGACTAAATTTATCTTTTTAGGCAGATACGATCCTGATACTATGGACAGTGAGGTTAAGAAGGCTCGAAAGTTTGTGGACGGACTGAAACCATCCATCAGATCCTGATTGGTCCCTTTTGACAGACCAACCTACGAGGAGGCAGTGCACAGGGAACAGTTGTGTGAGCAGGATATTGTGCGAGTTGCCTCAGAGTTTGGGAAGGTTGGTAGAGTGAGGGACTGAGACAAGAAGAGACAGACAGTGGATAAAGGCTTCAGTTATAGAGGAAACTAGAGATTTTCTAAGAAGAGGTCGTGGATTGAGGAGATCCGAGAGAGGACAGTTAAGCCTCCCGTGTATCTGGCCATAGCTTCAGTAAAAGGAATAGTGATTGGAAGGCCATGACTTATTACAGAATAGTGCAGTAAGTGCAGTAGGTACCATGGTACTTGGCCATGTTATGGATCCCTTGCAGTATGTTTTCGATGTGGAAAGCTAGGGCATATGATCAAAAATTGCCTAGAGATGACTGAGAGTGCCCACAGAAGGGTAAGGAGCCGGAGAGAGCTCCTGCTGATTCTCCTACTCTGAGACGGAGGGCAACAGCTGAAGAGAAGGGAAAGCCGATGGTTGTCAGAGGGTGAGTACACACCTTGGACCAGAATACTGCAGATCAGTCGTCAGATGTGGTGAAAGGTACCATCTTAATCTTTGATCTTGAAGCTTATGTTTTGATAGATCCTAGTGCCACGCATTCATTTGTATCACCTGCATTTTCATGTAAATTGTTTAAGTATATGAAGCTTACCCCATTGAGTATGAGGATGCTGATAAGCACTTCCATGAACAATAGTCAGCTAGTGGAACATGTATTTAGAGATTGTAAGTTGAAAGTAAGGGAAAAGGAAATGTCAGCCGACCTTATTTTAATGTATATGAGAGACTTTGATGTAATTTTAGGAATGGATTGGTTGGCTACAAACCGTGCTATAGTGGATTATTTTTCTAAGACGGTAACATTTCTAGGGGTAGATAGTGTTACCGTAAGTTTCCCCGAGAAATGTAATGTAAATCCCCTTGAAAAGTAATGAAAGCAGTTATGGTTGTGAGTGAAATATATGAATCTTTGTACTAATTTAATAGTTGATATTTTGAAAGGTTATATTGCGTACGTGATTGAGGCGGATAAGGCATGCTCGGAATTGTGAGAAATCTCAGTGGTCAGGGAATTTCCATATGTATTTTCGGATGATACCAGGGTTATCGCCAGATAGAGAGATGGAATTTTGTATAGATTTGGCACCTGGTACAGAGTCGATATCCAAGCCACCGTAGAGAATGGCTCCGATTGAAATGGAGGAATTGAGGAAGCAATTATAGGAGTTGTTGGATAAGGGGTTCATCAAACCGAGTGTATCACCTTAGGGAACACCAGTACTGTTTGTAAAGAAAAAAGATGGAAGCCTCCGACTGTGTATTAACTACAGGTTGTTGAATAAGGCGACCATCAAGAATAAGTATCCCCTTCCACGCATCGATGACTTGTTGGATAGCTTCGAGGAGCGCAAGTCTTTTCTAAGATAAATCTGAGATCTATGTACCATCAATTGAGAATTTAGGAAGGGGATGTACCTAAGACAGCTCTCCACACTCGGTATAGTCACTTTAAGTTTATGGTTATGCCATTCGGGTTGACGAATGCTCCCATAGCTTTTATGTCATTGATGAATGAGGTGTTTCACCAATATTTGGATCAATTTGTTATTGTATTTATCGATGATATTCTAGTGTATTCGGGATCTAGAGAGGAGCATGAACAACACCTAAGGATAGTGTTACAGACCCTCCGAGAGAAGAAATTATACGCTAAACTCAGTAAGTGTGACTTTTAGCTAGAGCAGATATCTTTTTTGGGACATATTGTATCGAAGGTTGGTGTGTCAGTGGACCCATCCAAGATTGAAGCAATGGTTTAGTGGTAGAGACCCCAGACAGTTACAGAGATCAGAAGTTTCTTGGGTTTAGCTGGATATTATCGACGATTTGTGGAGGGATTTTTGAGATTGGTTGCTCCATTGACACGTCTAACGAGAAAGAATGTTGAATTTATGTGGGATAATAAGTGTAAGGAAAGTTTTCAAGAGTTGAAGTAGAGATTGACTACAGCTCTGATTCTCACCATTCCTACCAGCTCAGGAGATTTTTTTGTATATACAAATGCTTCATATCAAGGATTGGACTGTATACTATGCAATATGGGAGGGTAGTAGCCTATGGATCGAGATAGCTGAAGGATCATGAAAGGAACTACCCGACCCATGATTTAGAGTTGGCGACCGTGGTATTTGCTTTGAAAATATGACACCATTATCTTTATGGTGAGAAATTTCAAGTATTTACAGACCACAAGAACCTTAAGTATTTGTTCTCACAAAAGGAGTTAAACGTAAGACAACAAAAGTGGCTCGAGCTTCTAAAAGACTATGATTGCGAGATCCTATACCACCCAGGTAAAGCGAATGTGGTAGCTAATGCATTGAGTAGAAAGCATCTCGGGTTGGTATCTTACATGATGATCAGGGAACACGAGTTATTGGAACAATTTGTGAGCTTCAGTTTAGATGTGACCCCGCCTGATGCTGATAGTGGCTTTATGGTAGCTAGCCTATAGTTGGAACCCGAAGTGGTAGATTGTATCCAGCAAGCTCAGTGGATTGATCAGCAGTACGGTGATATTGTCGGGCAGATACAAAGGGGTATAGAAACTGATTTTAAGTTAAGTTCAGATGGCTTGCTGAGGTTCAGAGGTAGGATATGTGTTCCTGATGATCCAGAGATCAGGATGTTGATGTTGACAGAAGCTCGCTCAATGAAGTATACACTGCATCTTGGAAGTACAAGATGTATCAGAATCTTCGGAGAGTGTATTGGTGGTCAGGGATGAAAAGAGATGTAGCTGATTTTGTGGCAAAGTGTCTGGTCTATCAGTGAGTGAAGGTAGAGCATCAGAAGCCTGCAGGACTATTGCAACCTCTACCTATACCTACATGGAAATGGGAGTATATCACTATGAACTTTGTGATGGGTTTACCTAGGACCGACAAGAGTCACGATGCGATTTGGGTAATAGTAGACAGATTGACGAAGTCGACACACTTCCTAGCTATGAGAGATACCGATACTCTGAGTACACTGGTGGAACTATATGTGCATGAGATAGTGAGATTGCATGGTGTTCCAGTGAGTGTTGTTTCTGATAGGGATGTCCTCTTTACTTCCCACTTCTAGGAACATTTTCAGGAAGCGATGGGGACCCAACTAAGTTTTAGCATAGTGTTCCATCCTCAGACAGATGGTCAGTCAGAGAGGACTATACAGACCTTGGAGGATATGTTGAGAGTGTGTGCATTGGTTTTTGGAGGCTCCTGGGATGACCATTTGCCATTTGTAGAGTTCTTCTATAATAACAGTTATCATTTGAGTATCGTGATGGCATCGTATGAGGCTTTGTATAGTCGTAGATGTCGTTCCCCTATTGGATGGGAAGAGGTTGGTGACCGACTGATATTTGCTCCCGACTTAGTGAGACAAGCCTCTGAGGATGTCCAATTGATTTGTGAGAGGTTACAGACAGCTCAGAGTAGACAAAAGAGTTATGCTGATAGGAGACGGAGACCATTGGAATTCACAGTAGGTGAATAAGTGTTTTTGCAAGTTTCTCATTCCAATGGTATAACGAGGTTCGAAAAGAAAGGAAAGTTAAGTCCTCGTTACATTAGACCCTTTGAGATATTGGATAGAGTGGAAGATAAGGCCTACAAGCTAGCATTGCCACCTGAGCTAGCAGGCGTTCATAACGTCTTCCATATCTCTATGTCACGGAAGTACTATCTGGACCCGGCACATGTAATAAGATATTAGCCATTTGAGCTCAATGAGAACATGAAATATGTTAAGAAGCCGATTCAGATATTGGATAGGAAGGAGAAGGTGTTGAGATCGAAGACGATCCCCTTAGTGAAAGTCCTTTGGCAGCACCATACTACAGAAGAAGCCACGCGGGAGTTAGAAGATTTGATACGAGAGAAGTATCCCGAGTTGTTCACAGACTGAATTGGTTCCAATTTGGAGAACCAACATTTCTAAGTGGGGGAGATTGTGAGACCCCAAATATGTATAACTTTGTAATATATGTTAATGGAATTATAAGACAAATGATTTCGGATCATGTGAATGTGAATGAATTGCAATGGGATGAATGAGTGTTAAGATACAAGTAAAGGATAAATAAGGGCCAAAGTGGCCTCAAACTAAATGGATAGAACTTAAAGCATCCAGACTGAAGATAAGAAATGAAAAACACAAAATAATGATGCATGGACTATAAATTCTAAGTATTCTTTATATATTCCAGAAATACACATAAGTTAGGTTGTATGTGTATCATAGGAAATGAGCCATTCCATGCTTTAAGTGGGATTAAAATGCAAAATGAGTAAGAGAGTAATGAAATAGGAAATTACCCTTGAAAAGTCTGGAAAATTACAGCAAAAGGGTTGTAGATGAAGGCTAGATCGATCTCCCATTCAAGGAAGATCGATCCCTTGTGCCAAACAAAGCCATTCCAAGTGAATCTGCCAAGGCAGATCGATCTCCCCACCAGGCAGATCAATCTCCCCAATGAGCATATCGATCTGTATAAGCCTTTGCTAAGCCCAGATCGATCCCTCTTATGTTCATATCGATCTCCATTAGATTCTGTAAATAGCAAATCGATCTCTTCCCATGAGCAGATCGATCTCCTCAAGCTTCTGCCAAGCTAAGATCGATCTCTCCCCAATGAGCAGATCGATCTCTCCCATTCCAAACCTGAGAATTCGATGGCAAAAACCAAAGGAAGATCGATCTCCTCACCCTAGCATATCGATCTCATCACTTTCAATCTATAAATACCCTACGAAAAAACCCTTTTCTTTAATAAACTAACACACCTCTTTCATTTTTAACCAAAATACCAAGCTTTCTCTCTCTAGAATACACCCTCTTCTAAAAAGAATTGGAAAAAAGCTATTAGAGCCAAAGTTATTCATTGTGAGGAGGTGAGCAACATAGCTTGGAGCAAACATTCAACTCATTGGATTGAAGGAGCTAAGGAGTCTTTCAAAACTTGGAAAAGAAGAAAATCGCTAGGTGAGTTTCCAATACACCAACTCTAAGTATATTTATCTAATGGTTGTTGTGAGTAGCTTGGTGTATGTATTGATGATTGAAACTACCTAGAATGTAATGAAACAAGCATAACCTAGAATGAGTTAGTGTGAGAAAATAGAATGTGGTTGATTTGATGATAAAAAAGATTATATCAAGTTGTTAGTAAGGTAATGTGCATGATTTTGAGATGATTGGAAGAAGCCACATTATGAGATTTGTCAAGTGATGAAAGTGTGCATAAATGATGTTGTAGAGAATGCATAAGTGATGGAAGGTTATGGATAAACATTTATGCCAAGGGTTTAATAAGTAACCAAGTATATTGCTAGTTAAATTGACTAGAAATGACATAATTATGGTCAATGTGATAATGGGTAAAACCTAACAAAATAGGCTCAATGAGATATATTGATTGGTTGAAGTCTGAATATGAGTTATCGGTATTGACTCATGATTTATGAATGTGTGCAACTCTCGAGGGTACATCCGGAGCAAGTTGAGCCAAATCGCGAAAAGAGGGAAAGGAAGAAAGAAGAGTTACTTCCAAGAGAATCGAGGTAAGGGAATTGTGTTAGCCCTAGGGATATCTGTACACCTTTCAGGCGCATGGGTGATTTTTAACACATCTAAGAGTCATAGGATGAATTGATGTTTAAAGGGCAAAGAATTGGGTTTTTGAGAAATGTGCATTAAAAGTAAGAGCAAGATGCTTTGAAATCTTTTTATTGCTTTTTAGCATGCGATTGGTAGGTTGGCTAGCATTTGAATTAATTTGCATAAAAAATGGCTTGATTTGGCTTTATAACCATATTTTATAAAGAATGAGCCACCTACTCGAGTTTTGTGAAAATGAAACGTGCTAGAGCACTGCTCGCACGAGATTTGACGTGTTTTATACATGCATTAGTGCTGGAACGATGCTCACACTAGAGTTTTACCTTGCATGAGTGCTGAAGCTTAGCTTGCACTGGTTTTCACATGGATTTTATGACATTATGCTAGAGCCTAGCTCGCACAAGTTTTCATACGAGTTTTGACGTGGTGCTGAAGCATAGCTCTCACTAGATGTCAACTATACTTGTTGTCATGCTAGAGATTACTCGCACGTGGTTTTCTGACATGTTGGGAGCCGTGCTAGGAGCTTCTGGTAGGCTATGTGCCACGCCGATTAAATAGGCTCGTACGTGCATTTTGAGATGTGGTAGTGTATGATGTGATGATATGGGTCCACGGAGTACGTTGTACCATGCAAGTAGCATGGAGTACGATGTACCGTGTGTGATATTATATATATGCCATCTTCGGATAATGGATTCTGCTATGGACCGACGGGTTGGATGTGACCCACTTCCGTGCGGAAGCAGATAGAGGGGATACCCCGCACACTAGGATCCGTGTAGCCTGGGATCACAGAGGATATGGCTATAGTCCTATTTATTACCCTTATTGATATTGTATGCATATCTCACATGTCTATTGTTGAATGATAAATCCATGTTTTGAAATGTGTTTGTGGGTCAAGACAGTTCATGGGAGGGGCTAAGTCCTAACGAGTGATGATTTTATATGGGCTTGTGTTGAGAATTGGAAATGCTTTTAAGTGCACTTTGCATGATGATTTTTCATGCCTTGATTTTGATTTACGCATGATGATTTTCCATACTATGTTTTGAGAATTGTGCACTGATTTAAATAGCATGAATTGCTTTACATGTCATGAACACAAGTATGAGCATACGTTTTGGAGTATGACAAATAAATGTGTGATTTAAGCATGACATCACGACCACGTAGATAGTACAGTTATCTACTTACTCGTATGATTACCTTACTGAGCGCGTGGTTTGCTCACCCCCTTATTTTCGCCCTCTACAGAGTACTTTTAGTAAATAGAGGGAAACTGAGGATTGGATTTTGGAGTCCGCTGCATCCCATCACACAATGTATACACATTTGTATAGTTTTTGTATCTAGACATGTCAAAGCACAGTAATACCTTTAATTGTAATTTTGGGGATGTAAAAGATTGTGAACGCATGTAAACATTAACTCTGATTTAGTAATACAAGTGTTTACATTTTAATGAATTGTAAATGTGAAATGGAATGATTGGATGGGATTGACACCGATACATAGCCCAACTGTTCGAGGTGTAGCTGTTCACGATCAGGTAAAGGTAAAGAACAAACAATAAGAATTGGATTAAATAATAATCGATAAACGAAAACAAAAAATTTGTTGTGGATTTTTGATGGATTGAAGGTTGTGACATTCATGGTTTCCAACATGCATCAGACCATGTTCATTATGGTATGATTCTTTTGTTCGGACACACCGTTTTGCTAGAGTGTATAAGCTGCTATTAGTTGTCGTTTAATTCCATTGTCTTCGCAAAATCAAATAAGGTTTTGTGAAGTAAACTCCTTTCCTCGATCAGTTCTCAAAGCTTTGATGGATTTATTGGTCTCATTTTCTACAACAATCTTAAACTTTTTGAACATCTCAAAAACTTCTGATTTTTCGATAAGAAAATATATACCAACTTCTTCTACTATAGTCATCAGCTAATGTTACAAAATACATTTTTTCGCTGTTAGAGATGGGATTGATAGATCTGTATAAATCCGCATGGATTAACTAAAGAATGTGGCTAGCCCTCCATGAATATGCTAGTGGAAATGGTGTTCGATGATGCTTGCCTGTCACACACTCTTGGCACACTTCTGAAAAGGCTTTCAACAAAGGCAGTCCAATTACTAACCCTTGTCGCTAAAGAGCCTTTAAACTGCCATGGCTGAGATGACCATTACTGTAGTGCCATAGCCAAGTGTCTTCTGGGGTTGCTATCTTGAGACACACTTTATGTCCTTGAGTGGATTTAGTGTGCAGCGAAAACATACAATTTGATGCCATTTCTACCAGTGCAAGCTGATGTAAGACCCTTAAATTTCTATGTAATGTATATGATTATTTGATGTACAGACAAATTACATTACATATGAATTATAAGAAATAAATGTTTTTAAGTTCTAAGTGTGAATGGATTGAGAAATGAGTGTTGAAGTAATTGAGAATGAGTTTAAATGGGAACAAAAAGGGTGCAGGATGAAGGTCAGATCGATCTCATACAAAGAGAGATCGATCTCATGGCATGGGAAACACAATGCCAAGCATTCTGCAAGAGGGAGATCGATCCCTCATTCAAGCAGATCGATCTTCATTAGCCTCGGGTTGGACAAGATCGATCTCCTCTTAATGGCCAGATCGATCCCCTAAGCTCTCGGCCTGAAACAAAACGATTCTATTTCATGGTGCAGATCGATCTCATGCAATGTGGCAAATCCATCTCATGCATCCAGCAGATCGATCCCCTGCCTACAAAATGGTTAAAATTTTGAGGATTCAAGTAAGGCCAGATCGATCTCCACCCTATGCAGATCGATCTCCTAGTGCCATTTCTATAAAAGTGGAGTAGTTGGAACTGCATTTTCACGAGAAACAAGTTCATCATTCCATTTTCAATCTTAAACCTAGCTTTCTCTCTCTAAAACTATCCTATTTCCATAAAGAATTGAGAAAAAAAAGGGATTATGTTAAGGTGCTAGTGAAGTAATAAGCAAGATTTTGAGATGATAGAATGCAGCTACGTTGTGAGATTAGGCGAGTTGTGAAAATAAGTATATAAGGTAGTTGATAAAATGTCATAGTGATGTACATGATGAACTAGAGACACTATGAGCTTAAATATTGATTTAGTATGAATCAATAGACTCTCGAGAGATAAGTAGAACAATAAAAAAAGGGCTTTACAAGTGTTGATGAAAACTAAAGGTCAAATTGATTATAGTAAATGACGAATTGTGTCGTTTTAGATTGAATTGATGTGAAATATGATTTCGTGTAGTCCCGGAGATTTCATTAGAGGCGAATCGAACTGTACAAACGGGCAGCTCTAAAGAAGAGGAAATCATTCGACACGATTTCCAGGTAAGAAAATTTTGTGAGTATATAGAGATAGTTGCTCGTACTTTGTGGGTGAATATAGGGCTTTGTAAAATGCACTATTATTTAGAAAAGTGATTGATGGTATGTGTGAATGACTACAAGTATATATGTATATGATTTGGTTTTTGAAGTGTATATTGAAAAGGGGATAGTATGGCTAATAATTGCATAAATCGCATGTTTTGATGTTTTTACAAAATACTTTACTTTGGTTTAAGCAAGATTGACGGATAGACTGGCTAGTAATTTATGATTTACGAAATAGCACAAGTGAGGTGCTACCCTTGATTTTGAAAGTGTTTTACTGAAAAAGAGCCATCTATCATACTTAAATGATTTAAATCGTACTGGAGCCTAGCTCTCACCATATTTTGACTTACTTGTGCATACAACCGTACTGGAGTTATGCTCGTACTTGATTTCTTCATCATTTGTTGTGCATAAAATCGTACTGAAGCGTTACTCGTATGAGGATATTTGTTGATGATACAAGAAATCGTACAAGAGCTTTGCTCACACTGAATTTTCACACTGTGGTATGTATGAGCCGTGGAGCTGGTAAGATCCTTAAGCCCAACATCCTTAAGCCCATTGGGGTGGGGAGGCTCTGTTAGGTGGGGAAGCTCTCTTACATTAAAAAGAGAGTGGTAAGATCCTTAAGCCTAACATCCTTAGGCCCGTTGGGGCGGGAAGGCTCTATTCAGTGGGGAGGCTCTCTTACTTTAAAACGTAATGCTCACACGTGTATATTGAGACTGTGTAGGTTACATCTGGCATGGGGTAGATAAGTCTTATAGTAGGCACCTCCAACCATGATATGGGTCTGCGGAGTACGTTGTACGGTGTAGATCACATGGAGTACGCTGTACCGCATAGTTATGACGTTGATTTGAAAGTCTGTCGTAGGACTAACCCACTTTCGTTCCAGCATGATACCCCGTACACCGGGATTCGTGTGGTTTGGGATGATTATGACATAGTTGGCCAACATAGTCTTTGATATATATATATATATATATATATATATATATATATATATATATATATATATATAGTGGCCACCTGTCTCACATGATATCACATAGTTTTGTACACTGAGTATGATTATGTTGTCCAGGGTAGACCCAAGGGAGGGGTTAAGCCTTGTGGGATTGTGTTTTAAAGAAATGTATTTCTACTTGTGATGAGATTTGACTTGTTTTGGGAAAGTGACGAATCCTGAGGGATGTTTTGTGTTGAATTTCTTCCTTATGATAAGTTTTAATGATGATGAGCATGAGAAGTTTTACATGTTGATCTTTCCATGTTTTACATGCCCATTTCCATGTTTTTTCAGTACATGATATATGTATATACATATGGCATAGTTTTATTATTTCCTCATGCTCTGAATATAAATGATTTATTGTAAGACCCTCGAATTCATAAGTATATATATGTACATGCTATGTGAGGCACAAATGATGTAAAGTCCATAGAATTAATGTACACACTTGTATTATGAGTTTGTGATGTACATACAAGTTTGTTATGTATGAATAATAAGAAATGGACTTTTGTAGATGATGAATGTAAGTGGAATGGAATATGATTCGTGTGGTAAAATGGAATGAAGTATGCATAAGTTGCATAAATGGTTATACTCTATTTGGTTATATATTGTATACCTTTGACAATACAAAGAATACACACAAGTTTTAATGTGTATAAGGTATGAATGGATGTCATTTTCTAGCCTTAAAGGAGGTTGGATGAGAAAATGACTATGGCAGCAAAATAAGTGAAGTTTAGTGTGTGTTTACTGTAGCAAACTGCAGTAAAATCTGGAAAATATGAATGAGAGATCGATCTCATGGGATGAGAGATCAATCTGAAAGACCAAAAAATGCTCTTAACTGAGTGATAGAACAGGTCAGATAGATCTCCAAAAGGGCCATATCGATCTGCTAAACATTCTGTGTTGGAGGAATCAATCTCTGAATTGTCAGATCAATTTCCTTAAGCTACTGACTTCCAATAGATCGATCTCAAGTAAGAGCAGATCGATCTCCTTAAGGTTTTATGTTGTGCAGATCGATCTCATGAAAGAGTAGATCGATCTCATGTGGTCTGAAATGTCAGTTTCAAGAGGAAAAATGCAAGCAGATCGATCTCATATGGTAGCAGATCGATCTCATAGAGACAATTCTATAAATACTAGTCTTTTGCACTTCATTTTCTCGAGAGTTACTATTCTATTCGTGAACTAAACCTAAACCTAGCCAAGAAACATTAGAAAATTTCAGTTGTGATCAGTTTTGAGTGAGATATAAGTGGGCAAAGTTGTTCTTAGCAAAGAGGAGAACAACATACTTAAAAACAAGAGATTGAAATCAAGAGTTGAAGGAGCAAGAAGGATTTTACCATTTTTGTGAAAAATGAATGAAAGTTCAACTAGGTAAGATTTAATGCACCAAGTTAATATATGTTAAACTAGGTGTATTGATGAGTAAATTGATATATGTTTGAAATGTTGGAAATGAAAGGATAATGAAAAATCACCATGACCTAGATATTTGTGAGAAAATGAGAAAGTGATGAGGAAATGGTATTAACATTGATTTAATGATGAAATTTGCATGTATGGAAGAGTATGAGGTAATCTTATGAAGTGCATATATTGAAAATAAAGAGAAATAAAGATAGTTATGTGAAAATGTGGATTTATACCATATTTGGAAAAGGTGATGAAAACAATGTATTAAATGGAGATTTAGCAAATGAAATGAGTATATAGTGATATACTAATACCAATAATTATAACAGCTTCGGAAATTACCTTGGAAGCTGATCGAACTGCAAGAGTGAGCAGAACCGAGCAAGAGAGGTCACTTGACGTGATCCGAGGTAAGGGAATTTCGTGAGTAGCTAGAGATGGCTACACATATTTTAAATAGAGTTTCGATATTATACTCTATATGAATTCCCATGAATAGGCTTAATGTGTGTGATAGAGATTACTGAGATAAAGTGTAAATTTATCCAAAAATGGGATAAAAAGCTTGAGAAGCATGTTGTAATCCTTCATTCATGAGTTGCATGATAGAATGGCTAATGTATTCATGTATATGCAAAAACAACACATTTAAGTGTTAATTTGATTTGAATTGAGAGAGTTGTGTTTTGAATGAGCCATCTATCTGGTTTTGTGTGAAAACCATAAGTGCTTGAGAATACTCGCACTATATTTTGAGATATGCATCACATAGTACTGAAGGATATACTCGTACTATACTTTAATGCTATTTTATGCATATTAGAGTATTGGGAGCATTGCTCGTACTCAGTTTGTGATTGATGCATATAGAGTATTGGGAGCTTCGCTCATACTCAGTTTTACATGATAAAGTACTGGGAGCATTGCTCGTACTCAGTTTTCATGATTTATACATGATAGAGTACTTGAGTGATAACTCGTACTTGATTTGAAATGAGAAATATGTATTTGCCTTGTGCTAGAGGTTACTCGCACTAGTGTTGAATATTTTGAGATGCATACATAGTGTTTAAGAGGCGTAGTGTTGATTGTGAGTCACACTCAAGACGCGCACTGTAGTTTTATATGATATATAAGACATGTTAGCAAAACCGTGACGATTTCCTCCGTGTAGACTGAGTGTCACACTGTTGAGATGTTCGCATGTGGATTTAGAGACGTGACATTTATTCCATAGTATGAGGGCTAAGATTTATGACAAGCACCCCGACTATGATGGATTTCCAAGGTGTGAGGACTAAGACCTATGACAGGCATCCCGACTATGAGGAGAGGGTCTATGGGTGTACGTTGTACCGTGCGAGTGGCATAGAGTACACTGTACCGTGTGTTGTGTGAAGTTGTCGAGTTGAGGAGTTTATAGCTGGCGGTTGTGATGGACTGACCCCCCTCCTATTGCAGCAGTGATTACCTGCACATCGAAATCTATGTTGCCTTGGATTTTACATTATAGGATATGGCCATAGTCCAAGAGAGTATTGTATTTAGCCCCTGAGTCTCGCATGATATATCACTTGTTTTCATGATACAGTTAGACCTGAGAGAGATAGGTTAGAAACCGATTTATGTTGTGTTGTGAACTGCCATTTTTACTGTGATTTATGTGTAAATGGCAATGATTTCTATAAAGGCATTCCAAAAGTATAAAGATGCACTGTTTTGCATGATTGCCTACATTTGATAACTCAGCATGTTTTAAGTACATGGAATTTATTTCGTACTATTATTATATCCTTTTGATACATGCTTTGAGATGAGAGAAGGAAAGACAAAGCCTTATTTTCAGTTGATAGTGCGATTGTCTACTTGCTTGCCTGATTTCCTTATTGAGCGCGTTGTTTGCTCATCCCCCTTTATTTTCCACTCTCTACATATCATCCGCAGTAGATTAAGTCCGGCTGAGGTATAACATTCATTGTATTGGTTGCCTATCCATCTTACGAGAGGTATACACACTCGAACATTTTGTACTGAACAATGTATAAGCACAGTTACGTAAACTATTGTACGGTCGACATGTATATGTATAAATACTGTAAAACGGTTTATGTTATAAAAAAGAATACTAAATTCTAGGTATATCGTGAATGAATGTGAGTGGGTGAATAATATCGAATCACAGCCCAACAATCAAGGAGAGAGGTAAGTAAAGTAAGAAAGTAAAAAATTTGTAGTGATTTTTAGTAAGTCACAGAATGAGGTCGTGACAGAATGGTATCAAAGCCTAGTTGGTCTGATGTGAGTCGGTATTAGTAATTAAGAAAATGTACATCCTCATAGTACTGCGCTTTGTTCAGTTACAATTGTGTACACAAGATGGATATCAGACAAATTAATGATTATGAATGCAGCAATTTAGTCTATATGACTAATACCAGCCATGGTAGAGGGGCGAGAGGTAGGGCTCGAGGCCGTAGAGGTAGGCCGGACCCGAAATGAGAATGTGGGTACTAATGAGGTACCAGAGACTGCAGAGGTACGCTTCACGAGGATTAATTATAGCATAGAGATGATAGTGGATATACTGGCACAGACTAGGCTAGGAAGATAAGGATAGGATGCAGAGACTCTGACAGGAGAGGCAGTTGCACCTGACACACATGTATAACCTGCACTTAAGATGCCACAGGCTGTAGATACTGCTACACCCCCACTAGTTCAGGATAGTAGTGGATTAGGATATGGGTGTGATTTAGACAGATTACGACAATTCCAGAAGCTTGGGCCACCATCTTTTCGTGGGGTCAAGGACCCAGTGGTTGCTGAGGAGTGGATTGGAGAGATGGAGAAATTGTACGAATTCTTTGAGTATACGACTTCAAAGAGGGTTGCATTTGCTGCATTCCTACTGAAGGGAATAGTAGAGTATTGTTGGAAGTCTACCAGGCGCATATTGAGAGCCCAACATGCTGAGATGAGTTAGGAGATATTTTTGGATGCCTTCAGGAGGCAGTTTGTTCCAGATACGGCACAGTGGAGGCTAGAGGTCGAATTCTTGGGGTTGAGCCAGGGAAGTCTTTTAGTGGATGAGTATGAGACTAGATTCTTAGCCCTGGGAAGGTATGACCCCGATACTATATACAGTGAGACTGGAAAGGTCCGCAGATTTATAGATGGACCGAGACCAGTATGGCAGTCTAAACTGGTTCCATTCGACATTTCTACCTACGATGAGGCTATGTACAGGGCGCAACTCTGTGAACAAGATTATGAGAGGAATGTCTCAGAGTTCAGAACAGTTGGAAAAGGTAGAGACAGAGACAAAAAGAGGCCGATGAGTGATAGTGCTCGAGGTTTCTGCCATCGAGGAGGGAGGAAACTCTTCGGTAAGAAACCAAATATCGAGGAAGTACAGGAAAAGATTGTGAGATTTCCTACATACCTGGCTATAGCTCTGGCGAAGGGCATTATGATTAGAGGATCGAGGCCTACTACTGATCAGTGTAGTAGATGTGGTAGATACCATGGTGGTAGACCGTGTTCGATGAGTCCCATTGTGTGTTTCCAATGTGGGAAACCATGGCATATTGCTAGAGTTTGCCTAGAGATGGTTAAGACTGCCCCACAGAAGGGCAGGGAGCCAGAGACAACTCCAGTTGATATGTCTACTTAGAGGAGTAGAGAGACAGCAGAAGAGAAAGGGAAACAAGTTATAGGACGAGGGCGAGTGCATGCCTTGGTCCAGGGGACAGCTGATGTTTCATCGGATGTGTTTATAGGTAACATCCTGATTTATGATTTAGAAGCATATGTGTTAATTGATCCTGGTGCCACGAATTCATTTGTATCACCTTCATTTGCATATAAGTTAGCAAAGCATGTAGAGCGTACACCTCTGAATATGATGATGTTGATTAGTACGCCTATGGATAATAGTCAGCTGGTAGAGTATGTATTAAATAATTGTAAGTTGAAAGTAAGGGTGATGGTGGTCGTGTCACCAGAATCCACGTGTACAACTATCCGCCAACCAGAGAGTGCCACGTGTCAGAACAAGAATAAGCCACGTGGCTGATGTGGCGACAGCGTGGTCACGCGACACAGTTGCTTTGTTGAGCGACAGATGTTCGAGGCGACAGGGATTCCGTTGCCTGGTATGTGTGCTGCACAGTTGGCGCGACAGACCTCCATCGCCCATATTGCGACATAGGTCTCCCGCATTGCCCCCGCGATAGAGGTCTCCCGCATTGCCCCACTGTAGAGGTCTCCCGCACAGCCTGCGGCAGAGGTCTCCCGCATAGTCTGCGACAGAGGTCCATGAGTACTCTGCCGCCTACCGATTCCCCCGCAATCTACTTAACCCGAAGCGCGACAGAGTGCTCCATGACTCTGTCGTAGCCCAGACACGTGCCTGGGCCTCAGCTCGAACCGACTTAGAAGAAACCTATAAATATGCCGAGGAGCTCTCAGAAAAAAAGGAGGAAACAAATGAACAAAAAAGCAGGGAGAAATACTTCAACTCTTTGAATTAAGAAACACATTCTCTTCTTCTTACATACATAACTCCCGATTACTTACTTAATCAACGGAGTGCGCGTGCAGGGACAGATCCCTGCGCCCTCTGATTCCTGTTGTTTTTGCAGAATATACGAAGAACACGTGGAACAAATCGCACCGACGTCACTTCTTTGTCGTTGGTGCAATCAGACTACGTGGAAGGTAAATTCCTGTTGCTGTTCGTTCAGGCAACATCAATTGGCGCTGTCTGTGGGAAATCTGACAAAAAGTCAGGTTCTCTATCAAAATGGTGAGAACACGCTCTACAGCAGAGTTGACAGGAGGGCAAAATTCTGTGAGTCCCCCTGTCAGACCAGAGCAGAGATGAAGACGTAGTGAAAGGGGTGACAGAGAAGCCTTGGTTTCTCTAGAAGAATTTGAACCCTGAAACGCAAGAATGAAGAGACTACGACAGCATTAAAAGCTATGGTGAGCTTCTTCAGAGATGCTCTCCCCCAATTCAGCTTGCCCCATGAAGTGCAACAGTTAGTGGGGGAAAGCATGCCGAGGCAGACCTATGAGAGAGGTCAGCCCTCCACCCTGGTAAACGCTGGACAAGAGGCAGGAACACGAAATAATGCCACTGCAGATCCAGCAAGACAGAGTTCGCCCATAGCACCTGTGCAGCAGAGCTCACCTGCAGACCTCGCGCGGCAGAGGTCTCCCCCAACGGATAGGCGGCAGAGCTCAACCGCAGACCGTAGGCGACAAAGTTGGCCCACAGCACCTGTGCGGTAGAGCTCACCCTCAGACCTAGCGCGGCTGAGGTCTCACCCAGCAGATAGACCACAGAGCTCACCCGCGGCTCAACGGCGGCAGAGCTCACCCCCAGACTTCAGGCGACAGCGTTCTCTTGCGGAACCCGTACGGCAGAGCTCTCCTGCGGACTACATGTGGCAGAGCTATCCCGCAACACATACGCGACGGTGCTCTCCCGCCGCTGATAGGCGGCTGAGTTCTCCTCTGCCCGGCAGGCGACAGACTTCTCCTCTAGCCGATAGGTGGCAGAGTTCCCCCACATGCCGTAGCTCATCTCCCGTGGAGTTGGAACATGATTTAAGAGAATATAGGGCTGGGGAGCGACGGAGACAGAGAGGTCCAGACCCATGAGAAGGTCTCAAAATCTCAAGTCCCGGAATGGGAGGTGCTGGAAGGGGTGCTTATCAGTCGGACTCTTCCAGACCCGAAGGGACATGGCCACACTCAATTCGAGGGTCGGAGAACGTGGAGAAGGTCGTCCAACAGATCCTTGAGAAGAAAAAATTGGTGTCTCCGGATGATGGCCAAAGGAGGAGGATTCCATTCAGTCCGGAGATCATGAACAAACCTTTGCCAAAGAAGTTTAAAATGCCATCTATGGCTACTTACATCGGCAAAGCAAACCCCTATGATCACATACAGAGTTATAAATCCCTCATACTGCTGCATGGATGGGAGGACGAAATTATGTGCAGAGCTTTTTCTCTCACATTATCTGGGCAAGCTCTGAAGTGGTTCAACGGGTTGAACGAAGGTTCGATCTCTTCTTTCGATCAATTGAGGAATGAATTCCTCAAAGTCTTCATGATCCACAGCCAGAGAAAGAAAGACGCTACTTACCTACTCACGCTTAAGCAAGGGAATAAAGAATCCTTGAAGAGCTTTGTAGACCGCTTCCGAGATGCAACCTTGGAAGTGGAAGATCTGCCGGTAGGGGTAGCCATGGCTGCAATGCTACAAGGGACAAGCTCCGAAAAACTGCAAGAATCCCTCTCTCTTGACCAACCGATGACAATCTTCGATCTCTTTGCTAGGGCCAATAAGTATGTGGCCCAAGAAGAGGTGATGAAGATGATACAGCCCAGGGAGGCAAAAGAAGGAAAGAAGAGAGAGAGAGACGCACCCGAGAGAAGCTCTCCAAGACCCGTGAGAGTAGACAAAGCCCCTAGGCTCAGGTATGAAGGTTACACCAGGTTGAACGAGCCTCGCACTGCGATATTGGCAGCAATCGAAGGGGCAAGATTGTTGGAATTCCCCAAGAAGAAAATTGGAGACGTAGGACGAAACTCTGAAGCCTACTGTGAATTCCATTGCGCTCACGGTCACCTAACAGAGAGGTGCAGAGATTTAATGGATCAGTTGGAAAGACTGGCCAGAGAGGGGAAGATTAACCGCTTCCTGTGGAGGAGCGAGAGACCCCGTTACCCTCCGCGTGACCAAAGGAATGACCATCCGCGGACCGGGCCGAATGATGATAACAGAAGGAATAGGCCCAGGAATGAAGCAATCAGGCCCATCCCCTGAGCCAATCCGCCAAACAACGAACCTACAGCCCCCGCAATAAATGTTATTGCAGGCGGGGAATCAATGGCGGGAAGCTCCTCTACTTCCCGTAAAAGCTACGCAAGACAAGCGTATCAGGT
This sequence comes from Firmiana major, assembly GCA_033439115.1. Taxonomy (NCBI): domain Eukaryota; kingdom Viridiplantae; phylum Streptophyta; class Magnoliopsida; order Malvales; family Malvaceae; genus Firmiana; species Firmiana major. The sequence goes on along the minus strand of CM065908.1, from coordinate 8,978,066 downwards.
TAACGTTGTGATGGAAGAACAAGAGGATGAAGAACCCATCATGTTCACTCCGGATGACAAAGGTGATATTGTCACGCCTCATGACGACCCCATGGTGATATCCACGGTAGTGGCCAAACACCCGGTGAGCAGAGTCCTGGTCGATAACGGGAGCTCAGAGAACCTAATCTATTGGAACTGCTTCGAAAAGATGAGCATATCCGAAGATAGGTTGAAACCCGTTATGACGCCACTATACGGATTCACGGGCGAGCGAGTGAAGGTGGCAGGGTCCATAGAGTTGCCTGTGACTCTCGGAGAGCACCCGAAGGACGTGACCCGACAAGTATTGTTCATGGTAGTCAGGTCAGCCTCCGCTGCCTACAACATGATCTTGGGTAGACCTGTGCTGAACGATATGAGGGCGGTGATATCCTCTTGCTATCTATTAATGAAGTTCCCCACTCCCAACGGAGTCGGGCAAGTATGAGGAAACCAAAGGAGTGCCCGTACTTGTTATCTCGCTTCCACCGCCAACAAGATAGCACAGAGGAAAGAAACCTTATGTATTGATGATCCGCTCAAGCCTCAGCCTGTAGAAGAAACAGAGGCCATTGAGCTAACAGAAGGGGATGAGGGAAAAAAGGCATTCATAGGGACTCAACTGGGCGAACAACTAAAGAATGAGATAGTCGAGTGCCTGAGAAGAAACTCGGATGTCTTCGCCTGGAGTCCGGCGGACATACCCGAAATCAGTCCCAAGTGATCTGCCATGAGCTTAATGTCATACCCGGGCACAGACCTGTCAAACAGAAGAAGAGGAGTTTCACCTCGGAACGACAAAAAGCAATCACTGAAGAAGTGAGTAAACTCCTGGGCGCCGGATTCATCCGAGAGGTATACTACCCTGAGTGGTTGGCCAACGTAGTGATGGTAAAGAAATCTAGCGGGAAATGACGAATGTGTGTGGATTTCACTGACCTGAACAAAGCCTGCCCTAAAGATTCATACCCCCTACCTCGGATAGACAGACTGGTAGACGAAACATCCGGTTACGAATTCCTCAGTTTCTTGGATGCTTTCTTCGGGTATCACCAAATCATGCTTCACCCAGAAGACGAAGAAAATACTTCCTTTATAATCGACAACGGAACCTATTGCTACCGGGTAATGCCGTTCGGTTTAAAGAACGCAGGAGCCACCTATCAACGAATGGTGAGCAAAGTGTTCAAAGATCTTCTGTGAAATACCATGGAAGCCTACGTGGACGATATGATTATCAAGAGCCGCGTAGGAGAGTCTCACGCTGATCAAATGTCCAGGGTATTCGAAGTATTGAGGAGATTCAACATGAAGCTAAACCCCAAAAAGTGCTCATTCGGGGTAAGATCAGGGAAATTCTTGGGCTTCATGATCACTAACAGGGGCATTGAGGTGAATCCTGAAAAGGTACAGGCGGTCATTGACATGAAACCCCCAACCACCGTAAGAGAGGTCCAGAGATTGACAGGCAGAATAGCAGCTCTGAATCGCTTCTTGTCGAAGTCAGCAGAAAGGAGCTTGCCGTTCTTCAAAACTCTACGGGGGGGAAAAAACTTCGAATGGACGAAAGACTGTCAAAAGGCCTTTGAGGACCTCAAGGAATACTTGAAACAGCTGCCTTTATTAACAAGGCCCCTGGAAGGAGAACAACTCTATATGTATTTGGGAGTCGGTGATTTCGCCGTCAGTGCGGTGCTACTGAAGAAAGATGAAATGGTGCACCGTCCCATCTACTACGTGAGCAAAGTGCTATTGGATCCTGAGACCCGCTACCCGCTAGCCGAAAAGCTAACATTAGCCCTTGTGATGGCCTTGCGAAAGTTGCGCCCTTATTTCCAAGCACACCCTATCACCGTCTTGACAGATCAACCGTTAAGACAAATCCTTCAGAAACCTGAACACTCAGGAAGGTTAGTGAAATGGGCAGTGGAACTTGGGGGATACGATATTACATTTCAACCTCGGCAGGCTATCAAGGGTCAAGCTCTGGCGGACTTTATAGTAGAATGCACTATCCCGAGGGACAGCAGTGAGGGGGAGGCTCACCGATGGTTACTGCATGTCGACGGGGCATCAAGTGCCAACGGAAGTGGAGCGGGTATAGTCCTGGTATCACCAGAAGGGAAACCCCTGGAATACTCTCTACGGTTCAGATTCCCCAGTTCGAACAACATAGCGGAGTATGAAGCTCTGATAGCAGGGATGATGTTAGCAGAAAAGCTGCAGGTTCACCACTTGGTAACACACAGTGATTCTCAATTGGTGGTGAACCAATTCAGCGAAAAGTATGAGGTACGGGAACCGATGCTGGTCCCTTACTTGAAGTAAGTCCAACTTCTGGCCCAGACTTTCAAAAGCTTTCAATTGATACAAATCAACCGATCCGAAAACACATATGCTGATTCATTGTCTAAGTTAGCCTCTTCCACCGAAACACGAGGAAGGGCAGTGAAGGTGGAGAGGCTCGAACGACCTAGTATTGAAGAGGTCGAAGTGTGTGACATTCAAGTGGGAGACGATTGGAGATCCCCATACAAACAGTATCTCACCGAAGGAACACTCCCCCAAGATAAAGACGAGGCTCGTCGCTTGAAAGTACAAGGGGCGAAGTTCACACTCATCAACGGAGAACTGTACAAAAGGGGATATTCGTCACCCTTATTAAAATGTCTGGGATCGGAACAAGCAAGTTACGCCCTAGCCGAAGTGCATGAAGGAATTTGCAGCGAACACTTAGGAGCAAGAGCCCTCGCTGCTAAAGTACTGCGATCGGGATTTTACTGGCCAACGTTGAAGAAAGATGCGATAGACCAAACCCGTAGGTGCGACAAATGCCAGAGGTTTGCGCCTATCACAACAGCCCCAGTGACTCCCTCTCAAGGCACAGTACAGCTAATTCCTTTTGCACAATGGGGATTGGACATCCTTGGACCTTTCCCATTAGCCACAGGCCAAAGAAAGTTCCTGTTAGTGGCTACCGATTACTTTACAAGGTGGATTGAAGCGGAGCCTTTAGCCGCAATCACGAAAAAGAAAGTGGAGGCAATGGTGTGGAAAGACATTATCTGTCGATTCGGAATTCCCCGCATCTTAAATGCCGACCATGGAAAGCAATTTGATTGCAACGCCTTCCGTGAATTTTGTAAGCACCTCAACATTCAGCTAAAGATCTCTTCAGTGTCATATCCTCAAGCTAATGGACAGGCCGAGGTCAGTAATCGGACTATCCTTCATGGGCTGAAGACCAGGCTAGACAAAGCAAAAGGGGCATGGGTGGACGAATTGCCTAGTGTCTTATGGGCATATCGTACCACCAGTCGTGTGTCGACTAAGGAAACGCCGTTCAGCCTAGTATACGGTGCAGAAGCGTTGATCCCCGTGGAAATTGGAGCGTTATCACTAAGAGTGGTACCCTTAGTAGAAGGAGAAAATTCACAAGCTCTAAAGGAAGGTTTGGACCTACTCGATGAACATAGAGAAACCGCGGCTATTCGATTGGCATCCTATAATCAGAGGGTGGCCAACTACTATAATAGCCGGGTGAGAGACAGGCCAATGTCTGAGGGAGATCTAGTGCTCAGAAAGTCGCAGATCATGAATGCCCTCAAGGAGGATGGGAAATTCAGAGCCAATTGGGAAGGTCCATACAGAATCAGATACAAGATTGGACCTAACACATGTGTCCTGGAAACTCTCCAAGGGAAGAAGATAGGGAAAACCTGGAATTCAAATCACCTAAAGCTGTATTTGAATTAAGCACCATATTTTCTTTCCCAAACATTATTATCATTTATTTATACTATCACAAGATATTGTTATCAAATCATCACGCAGAATGTCATTTTATTATACATCTGCAACTTCTATACCTCTAAATCTTGTGACAGGATATCAGAAGAGCCGTAAGAGCCTGAGGCGCTATGCGTCACTGTGGCCAGGCGTACATTCAGACGAGCCGTAAGAGCCTGAGGCGCTATGCGTCACTGTGGCCAGGCGTAAATTCAGCCGAGCCGTAAGAGCCTGAGGCGCTATGCGTCACTGTGGCCAGGCGTATATTCAGCCGAGCCGTAAGAGCCTGAGGCGCTATGCGTCACTGTGGCCAGGCGTATATTCAGAAGAGCCGTAAGAGCCTGAGGCGCTATGCGTCACTGTGGCCAGACGTATATTCAGCTGAGCCGTAAGAGCCTGAGGCGCTATGCGTCACTGTGGCCAGGCGTATATTCAGAAGAGCCGTAAGAGCCTGAGGCGCTATGCGTCACTGTGGCCAGGCGTATATTCAGAAGAGCCGTAAGAGCCTGAGGCGCTATGCGTCACTGTGGCCAGGCGTATATTCAGAAGAGCCGTAAGAGCTTGAGGCGCTATGCGTCACTGTGGCCAGGCGTATATTCAGAAGAGCCGTAAGAGCCTGAGGCGCTATGCGTCACTGTGGCCAGGCGTACATTCAGACGAGCCGTAAGAGCCTGAGGCACTATGCGTCACTGTGGCCAGGCGTACATTCAACCGAGTCGTAAGAGCCTGAGGCGCTATGCGTCACTGTGGCCAGGCGTACATTCAGACGAGCCGTAAGAGCCTGAGGCGCTATGCGTCACTGTGGCCAGGCGTATATTCAGAAGAGCCGTAAGAGCCTGAGGCGCTATGTGTCACTGTGGCCGGGCGTACACTCTGACGAACCATAAGAGCCTGAGGCGCTATGCGTCACTGTGGCCAAGCAATAAAAACATCAAGGCTATAAAAACTAAAGACGCATTCAAGTCATAGTAATCAAGCCTTAAACAGTTATACGTTTACGCAAAAAATTCTTTCTGAAAGTATACCTTTCTATCAAGAATTGGGGAGCATACACGAATACATTCAAAGCGAATATATACAAGCAAAATAAACAAATAGACAAAGAATGATAAATGATAAATAGAGAAGTAATGCGATATGAAGCATGAACAAAAATCTCGATTTCATTTCATTCAAAAGCTATTACAAATAGATCTTTAGTAGATCTTTACAATTACATTCAACAAAAGTACAAAATTAAAACAAAAAGGATAACAAAGTACTTGAAAATAAAAATAAAAAACAGAAATAGCTATCTAATCTTCGGGAGAAAGCTGGGGATCAGCTACAGACGGACCTTCACTACCCAGGGACTGCTGCTGACCCTCCTCACCGTCCAAATCAAGAAGAGCGTTAATAGGCTCGGGAGCACCGCCCAAATCCGCGGGCTCCCAAGGACCGGTGAGGTTGGCGAGGTCATCTTGAGCGGTCCTCTCGAATAGTTCGTCCGCGGGTTCAGCCCCAGGTTCATACTTGGTCCAGTCGGGGGCCTCGAATAGCATTGCCTCGTTCATATATTGAAGCTCGGGGAATTCCTCGCCATCCCTATGCTTCTCTAACCATGATCGGGCAAGATAGAACCCGTACTTTACATAGGGATTCGAGAAATCCTCTTTCCTCCTCAAGCAGTCTTTGGAAAGGTGGTACTCCTTTACGGCTTCCGCCCGGATGCTATCGATCTCTACTCGGGTCAAAGTAGGAGCAGCTTGACTTTCTAAATCGGTAACGCGTTGCTCAAGCTCCTGATTCCGAGTGAGTAAGGACCCGTAGTTGTGCTGCATACGATCCAGCTCGGCATGGGCCTCCTGAAGATCCTCGTGGAATTTGCCAGATCGGGCTGTCTCGACAGTAAGATCCCCCTTTGCCTGATTCAGGTCCTGGTGAATTTTCGTGAGCTGCTCCTCCAAGCTTCGAACCAAATCCGGAAGTTTGGACAAGTTATTGACAATGTTGGATAACTCCATAACCTTGTCCTTCAGCTCTCGAATTTCTTTATCGGCCCACTCCCGATAGGCCAGATGCTGGGCATTATTGGCCACGGTTCTCTGAGCGAGCTGCGAAGAAATGCAAAAAATTAGATTCAAAGAATGTAGCAAAAAGGAGTCAAACGAAGAGGAGTATGAAACTTACCCTCAATGCCTCCATGTCGGCTAAGTCCTCCCCCTCCGGATAATTCCGAAATATTCTCGCCTCGTCCCGAGGAAGGATGGAAGACCAACTAATCCAGGAAGCCACCCCGGGAGTATCCAAAGTATCATTGTCGCGGACCCCGGGGTAAACTTGAAATTCGGCCCCTCTCATAATAAACCCCCATCCACGGGGTAGGACCTCTCATCAGCAGGGCCTATCCTCGAAAGTATTGGTCTATTTCCCATCAAACCATCGATGTATAAGCGCCTTCGATTCTTCCGCTGCGACGAAATGATATTGCACTCCTCACGCTCCTCGGAGCAGGATCGCCCGGATGACCCGGAAGCCCCCCGTGAAGATGAGGCAACTCTCCCCCTATCTCGAGAGAGATCCCTCTGCTCCGAAGGAGGGGGAGGCATCGCCTGCCTAGAAACAGGGGGTCCGAGCACGAGGTAGCTGAGAGGGGACCGGTGCCTCGCTTGGGACATCGTCGGCTAAACGACGCCTCTTCCTGGTAGGAGCATTGGAAGGACCAGCCTCCGAGACCTGACGACCCAACGATTGCCGGAAGTGACTCATTTCTGCAAAAAAGGAAAAGAAAACAAATCAGTGGTCAAAAACTGATCAAAAACAGCAAGTAATAAACAGAATTAAAAGTTACCGTCAGGAGAATCGAGATGCTCCTGAAGGGACTCTATATTTATTGCGTCGTCATCAGGGAGCACCATGAAAGTGGAGCCGAACCCTTCCCAGCCAGTCAGGTCGGCTAAGGGTTCGCTGCCAGAACTAGACTCCACGTTGGTACTCCCTATATCCTCCTGTTGCCTTACAGGTTCAGGATTTAACTCGGGGGAAGTCGAAGGTGAAGGATCGGATGAAGGAACAGAAGGCCCGACAACAGGGGCCGGACTCACACCTCAGCCAGCTGATATCAAATTTTCATTTGATATAAGGCTGTCAAGGCTAATGGGATGAGTGACCAACAGTTTGTTGACGTCTGAAGATAACTGCTCCCTAAGTGTGGAAATCCTAGGGCCCTTGGGGATTTCGCGCCTAGTCTCCCAACGAGTGGGGAAATCCAGGCCCTCGGGCACTTCCACAACAAGCCACTCCGATTCAAAACCGTGGAGCTTATTAGCAGGCTTCTCGAATAACCTGTTTTCAAAGCTAGGCTGGTACACCCGCTGAAGGGAGTAAGGGACTAAACCGGGGCTACCCCAAAATCTGAAGAAAATATCGAGAAGGGGAAGAGATGAAGAAACGCCCCTTAAATGGCAGTGCACGATGAACCCTACTAATTGCATCCATGCATGAGGATGCAGTTGTCCCGGGGATACCCTGTGCGTCCTAAGGAAGGAAACCCCGAAGTCGGACAACGGGAAACGGAGTCCTAATTCTAAGGCTGCCCTAAAAACGACTGCCCCGTTGGACACACGACGTATGTCACTCTCCTGAGGGGTTGGGAGTCTATAAGAATATCCCTTGGGTAAAGGAAACCTAGATACTAGGTGTTGGACGTCGGCTTCCTTTAAAGTCGACCTAACACCTAGGTCTATTTGTTTTCCTACACCATGGCCAGCCATTTTAGGAGTCCAAAAACCAATGAGTGGGACTATGGATTATTAAATCACCTAAAATGAAGAAGAGAAGAACTGGCGACAGAGTCCCAAGAAGCTGCGACAGACTTGCGACACAGTGATGTGTACGCGACAGAGTTGCGGCTGAGTAGCGATGGAGTTGCGGCAGAGTCACGAGAGAGGGTCCTGAGAGTCGCAGTAGAGTGTCTTTGTGAAAGAACTGAATAGCGACAAGGACAGGAGGGGCCCAATATATATAGCGGCTCGCCTGCGTCGCCACACGCGCGGAAATCCGACCCGACCCGAGAAAAATCCGGACCCAGATCCTCTTTAGCAGGAAAAATTCCTACCAAAGAGTGGGGAGCAATTGATGGTGGTCGTGTCACCAGAATCCACATGTACAACTATCCGCCAACCAGAGAGTGCCACGTGTCAGAACAAGAATAAGCCACGTGGCTGATGTGGCGACAGTGTGGTCACGCGACACAGTTGCTTTGTTGAGCGACAGATGTTCGAGGCGACAGGGATTCCGTCGCCTGGTATGTGTGCTGCACAGTTGGCGCGACAGACCTCCATCACCCATATTGCGACATAGGTCTCCCGCATTGCCCCCGCGGTAGAGGTCTCCCTCATTGCCCCCACTGTAGAGGTCTCCCGCACAGCCTGCGGCAGAGGTCTCCCGCATAGTCTGCGGCAGAGGTCCATGAGTACTCTGCCGCCTACCGATTGCCCCATAAGCTACTTAACCCGAAGCGCGACAGAGTGCTCCATGACTCTGTCGTGGCCCAGACACGCACCTGGGCCTCAGCTCGAACCGACTTAGAAGAAACCTATAAATATGCCGAGGAGCTCTCAGAAAAAAGGAGGAAACAAATGAACAAAAAAGCAGGGAGAAATACTTCAACTCTTTGAATTAAGAAACACATTCTCTTCTTCTTACATACACAACTCCCGATTACTTACTTAATTATTGGAGTGCGCGTGCAGGGACAGATCCCTGCGCCCTCTGATTCCTGTTGTTTTTGCAGAACATACGAAGAACACGTGGAACAAATCGCACCGACGTCACTTCTTTGTCGTTAGTGCAATCAGACTACGTGGAAGGTAAATTCCTGTTGCTGTTCGTTCAGGCAACATCAAGGGGAAAAGGATATGACAACCAATTTGATATTGTTAAATATGAGTGACTTTGATGTAATCTTGGGAATGGATTGGTTATCGTCAAACCATGCTGTTTTAGATTGTTATGCTAAGACAGTTATGTTTCCTAATCCTAAAAAATATGTTGTGAAGTTTGATGAAAAGAAATGAAAATAGTTGTTATGATTGTAATTGATAATGTACCATGCTGACTGAGAAATGAATATATTGAAGGTTTTATTACGTACGTGGTTGATACGGATAAGGTACATCCAGAGTTGGCAGACATTCCTATGGTTAGTGAATTCTTAGATGTCTTTCTGGATGAATTGTCAAGGTCGCCACCAAACAGAGAGATGGAATTCTGTATAGACTTGGTGCCTGGTACTAAACTTATATCGAAACCACCGTAGAGAGATATAATTTTCTGTATAGACTTGGTGCCTGGTACTAAACTTATATCGAAACCACCATATCGCATGGCCTTAGTTGAGCTAGAGGAGCTCAAGAGACAGTTACAGGAGCTGTTGGATAGGGGTTTCATTAGACCAAGTGTTTCACCTTGGGGAGCACCGGTTTTATTCATGAGGAAGAAGGATGGAAGCCTTCGATTGTGTATTGATTATAGATTGTTGAATAAGACAACCATCAAGAATAGATATCCTTTTCCACGTATTGATGATTTGTTGGATCAGCTCCGGGGAGCGTAGGTCTTTTCTAAGATTGACCTGAGGTTTGGGTATCATCAGTTAAGAGTTCGGAGTGGAGATGTACCCAAGACAGCATTTAAGACCCGATATGGCCATTATGAGTTTTTGGTTATGTCATTCGGATTGACGAATGCTCCCACAGTTTTCATGGCTTTGATGAACGATGTGCTCAAGCCATATTTGGATAAGTTTGTTATCGTCTTCATCAATGACATTTTGGTATACTCTAAATCTGAGGAAGAGCATGAGAGACACCTCAGGATTGTATTGCAGACTTTATGAGAGCAGAGACTATATGCTAAACTCAACAAGTGTGATTTTTGGTTGTCACAGATCTCGTTTTTAGGGTATGTAGTGTCGAGGGATGGTGTATCAGTAGATCCATCCAAGATTGACGCTGTAGTTCAGTGGGAACAGTCGAGGACAGTCACCGAGATTAGAAGTTTCTTGGGTTTAGCAGGATATTATCGAAGATTCGTTGAGGGATTTTTGAAGTTAGCTGCTCCATTGACAGGTCTCACTAGGAATGGTGTATCTTTTGTGTGGAACGAGGATTATGAGAAGAGTTTTCAGGAGTTGAAGAGTCAATTGACCACCACTCCGATCCTCACTATCCCTACCAACTTAGGAGGATTTTTAGTATATATCGATCTTCACATCAGGGATTGGGCTGTGTATTAATGCAAGATGGCAGGGTAGTTACTTATGGATCCAGACAGTTGAAGGACCATGAGAAGAACTATCCGACCCATGATTTGGAGTTAGCAGCAGTAGTGTTTGCATTGAAGGTATGACGCCACTACTTGTACGGTGAGAAATTTCAGATTTTTACTGACCACAAGAGCCTTAAGTATCTGTTCTCACAGAAGGAATTGAACATGAGACAGAGAAGATGGCTAGAGCTTCTGAAGGACTATGGTTGTGAGATACTTTATCATCCGGGTAAGGTTAACGTTGTAGCTGATGCTTTGAGCAGGAAGAGCCTTGGGATGGTATCGTACATGATGGTCAGGAAACATGAGTTGCTAGAGCAGTTTGCTAGCATTAGTTTGGGAGTTGTGTCTTCTGATATGGATACAGACTATGTGATTGCTAGTCTACGCTTAGAGCTAGATCTGGTAGAGAGGATCAGAGAGGCTCAACAGACTGATCTGTATTGTATTGACATGAGAGGTTAGATGAAGAAGGGCACAACGACTGACTTTGAGATAAGTTTAAATAGACTTTTGAGGTTTAGAGGTAGATTGTGTGTTCCCGAGGACCTAGATCTTAAGAGACTGATATTGATCAAAGCTCATTCGTCGAGGTACACGCTACATCTGGGAAGTAACAAGATGTACCAGAATCTCCGGAAGGTGTATTGGTGGTCAGGTCTGAAGAAGGATGTTGAGAATTTTGTGGCAAAATGTCTTGTATGTCAGCAAGTGAAGGTAGAGCATCAGAAACCTATAGGGCTATTGCAACCTCTACCTATACCGACATGGAAATAGGAGCATATCACTATGGATTTTGTGATGGGTTTACCGAGGACTCGAAGGAATCATGATGCTATATGGGTGATAGTTCATAGACTTACGAAGTCAGCCTACTTTCTAGCTATGAGAGCTACCGATACTCTGAGTACATTGGCAGGGTTATATGTACGTGAGGTAGTGAGATTACATGGTATTCCAGTGAGCATTGTCTCTAATAGGGATTCCCGCTTCACTTCCCACTTTTAGGAATATTTTCAGGAAGCCATGGGAATCCAATTGAGTCTGAGCACCACTTATCATCCTCAGACAGATGGTAAGTCAGATAGGACTATATAGACCCTGGAGGATATGTTGAGAACGTGTGTGCTGGATTTTAGAGGCTTATGGGATGATCATTTGCCACTAGTCGAGTTCGCCTACAACAATAGTTATCATACGAGTATCGGGATGGCACCGTATGAGGCTTTATATGGCCGTAGTTGTCGTTCCCCTATTGTTTGGGAAGAAGTGGGTGATAGAAAGATTTTTGCTCTTGATTTGGTTACACAATCCTCTGAGGATGTCCAGATGATTGTTGAGAGATTGAGGACAGCTCAGAGTAGACAGAAAAGCTATGCTGAGAAGAGATGGAGACCACTGGAGTTTACCGTTGGTGAGTCCGTATTTCTGAAGGTTTCTCCTTCGAAGGGTATAGTGAGATTTGGAAAAAGAGGTAAGTTAAGTCCTCACTACATTGGACCCTTTGAGATACTAGACAGAGTGGGAGATAAGGCATACAGATTAGCTTTGCCACAGAATTTATCGGGAGTGCATAATGTCTTCCACATTTCGATACTAAGGAAGTATCATCCAGATCCAAATCATATGATTCAGTATAAGCTATTGGAGCTCAAAGATGATCTGACTTATGTAGAGAAATCGATCCGAATCTTGGATAGAAAGGAGAAAGTCTTGAGGAATAAGACTATCGGGTTAGTAAAGATTCTCTGGCAACACCACACTTTAAAGGAAACTACTTGGGAGCTCGAGAGTCTAATGCAAGAGAAATATCCCCATCTGTTTGCAGAGTAACTGGGTTCTAATTTGGAGGACCAAATTCTTTTAAGGAGGGGAGGATTGTAAGACCCTCGAATTCATAAGTATATATGTGTACTTGCTATGTGAAGCATAAATGATGTAAAGTCCATAGAATTAATGTACACACTTGTATTATGAGTTTGTGATGTACGTACAAGTTTCGTTATGTATGAATAATAAAAAATGGACTTTTGTAGATGATGAATGTAAGTGGAATGGAATATGAGTGGTGTAGTAAAATGGAATGAAGTATGCATAAGTTGCATAAATGGTTATACTCCATTTGGTTATATATTGTATACCTTTGATTATACAAAGAATACACACAAGTTTTAATGTGTATAAGGTATGAATGGATGTCATTTTCAAGCCTTAAAGGAGGTTGGATGAGAAAATGACTATGGCAGCAAATAAGTGAAGTTTGGTGTGTGTTTACTGCAGAAAACTGCAGTAAAATCTGGAAAATATGAATGAGAGATCGATCTCATGGGATGAGAGATCGATCTCATGGGATGAGAGATCGATCTGAAAGAGCAAAAAAATACTCTTAATTGAGTAATAGAACAGGTCAGATCGATCTCCAAAGGGGCCAGATCGATCTGCTAAACATTTTGTGTTGGAGGAATCGATCCCTGAAGGGTCAGATTGATTTCCTTAAGCTACTGACTTGCAACAAATCGATCTCAAGCAAGAGCAGATTGATCTCCTTAAGGTTCTGTGTTGTGCAGATTGATCTCATCTGGTCTGAAAGGTCGATTTCAAGAGGAAAAATGCAGAGCAGATCGATCTCCTATGGTAGCAGATCGATCTCATAGAGATAATTCTATAAATACTAGACTTTTGCACTTCATTTTCCGGAGAGTTACTATTCCATTCATGAACTAAACCTAAACCTAGCCAAGAAACATTAGAAAACTTCAATTATGATCAGTTTTGAGTGAGATATAAGTGGGAAAAGTTGTTCTTAGCAAAAAGGAGAACAACATACTTGAAAACAAGAGATTGAAATCAAGAGTTGAAGGAGTAAGAAGGATTTTACCATTTTTGTGAAAAGGGAAGGAAAGTTCAACTAGGTAAGATTTAATGCACCAAGTTAATATATGTTAAACTAGGTGTATTGATGAGTAAATTGATATATGTTTGAAATATTGGAAATGAAAAGATAATGAAAAATCACCATGACCTAGATATTTGTGAGAAAATGAGAAAGTGATGAGGAAATGGTATAAACATTGATTTAATGATGAAATATGCATGTATGGAAGATTATGAGGTAATCTTATGAAGTGCATATATTGGAAATAAAGAGAAATAAAGATAGTTATGTGAAAATGTGGATTTATACCATATTTGGAGAAGGTGATGAAAACTATGTATTAAATTGAGATTTAGCAAATGAAATGAGTATATAGTGATATACTAATGCCAATAATTATAACAGCTTTGGAAATTACCTTGGAAACTAATCGGACTGCATGAGTGAGCAGAAACGAGGAAGAGAGGTCACTTGACGTGATCCGAGGTAAGGGAATTCGTGAATAGCTAGAGATGGCTACACGTATTTGAAATAGAGTTTCGATATTATACTCTATATGAATTCCCATGAATAGGCCAATGTGTGTGATAGAGATTAATGAGATAAGGTGTAAATTTATCCAAAAATAGGATAAAAAGCCTGACAAGCATGTTGTAACCCTTCATTCATGAGTTGCATGATAGAATGGCTAATGTTTTCATGTATATGTAAAAACAACACATTTAAGTGTTAATTTGATTTGAATTGAGAGAGTTGTGTTTTGAATGAGCCATCTATCTGGTTTTGTGTGAAAACCATAAGTGCTAGAAAATACTCGCACTATATTTTGAGATATGCATGTCACGACCCAATTCCATTCTCTTTAACCGAAAATCACTGAAAATTTTTCGCGTTTTACTGTGACCTTACCCGGTCGTGAACTAAACTCACCACACACTGTTGGGCTGTGAGTCAATAATAAACACCACATCTCATTCATTCTCAATTAATTAAAACGATGTCATACATGTGCATTTAATCGTGTACTTATACGAATACATGTTTTACTGACATCTACATCCCCCATAAGTACGACTCAAAAGAATACTGTGCTTTTACATTGTTTAGATACAAAAAGAATCACCGTGTATATACCTCTTAGCGATGGAGATGCAGCGGAGTCCAAAATAATATGCCTCAGTCCTCACTGGGCTACTATGCACGCTCTGTAGGGGGGAAAATAGAGTGGGATGAGCAACCACACGCTCAGTAAGGCAATAATGCAAGCATGGTAGATAACTACTCTATCTACATGCTGATAGTGTTATGCATAAATCATTTATGGTAGGAGCATGAGGAATAAAACCATGCCATATGAGTATACATATATATCATGTATCAAAGTCATGTAAAATTGGCATATAAAACATGGTAAAACATCATGTATAAATCATCTCATGCTCGATCTCATTTAAATTCATAAAAAGGGCAATTCATTAAGAAACCTCCTTTTTAAACCCACGTCATAAAACTCTTTCTCATCACATACAATCACATCAAATCAATTCACAATCACAACCTCATTTTCATTTCACAATTCAAATCCACGAGGCTCGACCCCTCCTTCGGGTCTACCTTAAACAATCACGATCACACTTAGAGATTTAAAATCATGTGGTAGTAAGTAAATCAAGCAAGGAGACAGGTTACTATATCTCAAGTGACTACGTTGGACAATCGTCACATATCATCCCAGACCACACGGATTCCGGTGTGAGGGGTATCATGCTGGCACGAAGGTGGGTTAGTTCTCCACCAGACTTTCTCAAATCAAGTAACCACCACGCGGTACATCGTACTCCATGTGATATACACGGTACATCGTACTCCGTGGACCCATAACATGGTTGGGGGTACCTGCCATAGGTCTTTATCTACCCCATACCAAGTGTAACCTTTATAGTCTCAAGAGCGCGTGGGAGTAACCTCAATACCAGGTCCTAGCCCCTCATGGCCTTGCTCGCCCCTGTTGGGTTCCCTGATTCAGGTACTAGCCCCTCACCCTCACCCCACTCAAGAGGTCTGTTAGGCCTGTTGGGTTCCCTGAATGGATTATGTCAGGTCCTAACCCCTCACCCTCACCCCACTCAAGAGGTCTGTCAGGCCTGTTGGGTTCCCTGAGTTAATCCATATCTCTCGCCACGGCCTCATACATACCACAGTGTGAAAACCAGCGCGAGCTACGCTCTAGCGCGAATTCATGCATCAAAACCAATCACTTCGTACGAGCAACGCTCTGGTACGGCATTTATGCATAAAATATGAAGAAACCATGTACGAGCATAGCTCCAGTACAGTTATATGCATAAGAAAAACCACTCAAATCCACGTACGAGCGTAAGCTCCAGTACGGTTTATAAACATCATCACAATTCAAATTCAAAGTGAGAGCTAAGCTCAAGCACGTTTCACACAAGTGAAAACATAGAAATCCAGCGCGAGCGAGGCTCTAACGCGAATTAAATCACATACACGCGATAGGCGGCTCACATGCATTCAAAACATCTCATAATATGCTTAGTGCCTCATATGGGCTATTTCACAACATCATTCAAGTACTAGCCCGCCTGTCCTTTTATTTGCTCAAATCAAAGTATTGTGTTTTGTAAAAGCACTCAAAACACATGATTTATGCAATTATTAGCCTTACTATCCCTTTTTCAATAACCATTTCAAACAACCAAATCTCATACAAATACTCATACATCATCAAAACACATTTCTATAAGTCCATGCACATTTCCAAAGCCCTATATATACCCACGAGTTCAAAATACGAGCAGCTACCTCTATATACTTACAAAATTCCCTTACCTGGAATCGCGATGCGTGATTCCACTTCCTTAAGCTGCTTACTCGTACAGTTCGGTTCACCTTCAACGAACTCTTCGGGACTGCACAAAATCGTATCCCGCATTATATTCGATCCATATATTGCAACCCTTGTGCTTGCTATAGTCAATTTAATCTATAGCCTCTATTAAAGCTTATTTGGCCTCGTTTCATTTCTTTACCCATAGCTCGAGTCTATGGACCTTCTTAGGCCTATTAACTTATTCAAAGTCGTTATCAAATCGACATAAAGCTCATAGCGTTCATATTTCATGAATTCCCTCACTATGGCATTTATCAAACATATTCATACTCATTCCCACAATTCCTCCAAACTCACAATGTAATCTCATTTAACCATTTAAAATCATAAATATTACCCCAATAACAACTTTAGCATGCCATAAATCATAGGCTCATTCAATCCCACATATCCTCACATTATACCCATTTTAGATTTCTAGGTCACACCAATTCCACTACATTCCTAGGTAGTTTATCCATCAATACTCATATCAATCAACTCCAAAATCAATTAAATAGCTAATGCATTTGGATTTGAGTGTTAGAATCTTACCAATATGATTTCTCTTCTTACTCCAAATGGTAATGCCCTTAACTCCTTCAATTCCAAAAAATGGGAAGATGCCCTCTCACTATGTTGTTCTTCTCTTTGATAGGGACAACTTTGCCTCTAATGATCTCTCTTCCAATCTCACTAAAAATGGTTGATTTTAGAGAGGAAAAATTAGGTTTTTGGGGTTGAGATTGTAAAGTTAAGTGTTTTTCCGAGATTTCCCGATTTTCAGCTCTCCTTATATAGAAATGACTTGAGGAGATCGATCTGGTCCAAGAGGAGATCGATCTGGTCCCTTAAAATCCTTCTTTTTCACGGCATTTTTAAGCCTGAGATCGATCTGTCGAAGCATGAGATCGATCTGTCTAGGCATGAGATCGATCTGTCGAAGCATGAGATCGATCTGCTCCCAAACAGAGAGCTAAGGAGATCGATCTGGGTGCTTGGGGATCGATCTTTCCACTACAGAATGCTTGGGAGATCGATCTGCTCCATTGGAGATCGATCTGCTCTATTCTTTCGCCCAAATAAGAGCATTCTGGCTCTTCCAGATCGATCTCTCATCCTATGAGATCGATCTGGGCCTCACGTTTTTCAGATTTCCTGCAGTTTCCTTGCTGCAACTCATACCAACACATCCTTAATCTATTGCCATGGCCATTTTCTCATCCATCCACCTTTATAACTTAAAAATGGCATCCATTCATACCTTATGCACATTGAAACTGTGTGCATTCATTGTATGTTCAAAGGTATGCTACATAAAACCAAATGGAAGCATAACTCCATTCCATTTCACCACACTACTCATCTTGAGTCTCAATCACATCCATCACTTGCTAGAACTCATTTCTTCGTATTCATACTCAATGAAACTTGTATGTACGTTACAATTTATGTTACACATACATACATTGAATCCATGGACTTACATCAATCATACTTTACATTACAAGTCCATTCATATTATTTGATCCAATTACACACATTACCCTTATACATACACGGGGTCTTACAATGCATCACATAGTAATGGAGGATATACTCATACTATACTTTAATGCTATTTTATGCATATTAGAGTACTGGGAGCATTGCTCGTACTCAGTTTGTGATTGATGCATATAGAGTATTGGAGCTTTGCTCATACTCAGTTTTACATGATAGAGTACTGAGAGCATTGCTCGTACTCAGTTTTCATGATTTATACATGATATAGTACTTGAGTGATAACTCGTACTTGATTTGAAATGAGAAATATGCATTTACCTAGTGCTAGAGGTTTCTCGCACTAGTGTTGAATATTTTGAGATGCATACACAGTGTTTAAGAGGTGAAATGTTGATTGTGTGTCACACTCAATACGCACACTGTAGTTTTATGTGATATATAAGACATGTTAGCAAAATCGTGACGATTTCCTCCGTGTAGACTAAGTGTCACACTATTGAG
This sequence comes from Firmiana major, assembly GCA_033439115.1. Lineage (NCBI taxonomy): Eukaryota > Viridiplantae > Streptophyta > Magnoliopsida > Malvales > Malvaceae > Firmiana > Firmiana major. Next base: position 8,960,172 of record CM065908.1, on the reverse strand, counting down.
ATGTTCGCATGTGGATTTAGAGATGTGGCATTTATTCCATAGTATGAGGGCTAAGACTTATGGCAAGCACCCTGACTATGATGTATTTCCATGGTGTGAGGACTATGACCTATGGCAGGCATCCCTGACCATGAGGAGAGGGTCCATAGGTGTACGTTGTACCGTGAGAGTGGCATGAAGTATATTGTACTATGTGTTGTGTGGAGTTATGGAGTTGATGAGTTTATAGCTGGCGGTTGTGATGGGTTGACCCCCCTCCCGTTGCAGCAGTGATTACTCGCACACCGAGATATGTGTTGCCTGGGATTTCACATTATAGGATATGACTATAGTCTAGGAGAGTATTGCATTTAGCCACTGAGTCTCGCATGATATATCACTTGTTTTCATGATACGGTTAGACCTGAGAGAGATAGGTCAAAAATCGGTTTATGTTGTGTTGTGAACTGCCGTATTTACTGTGATTTATGTGTAAATGGCAATGATTTCTATAAAGGCATTCCGAAAGTATAAAGATGCATTGTTTTGCATGAATGCCTACATTTGATAACTTAGCATGATTTTAAGTACATGAAATTTATTTTGTACTATTATTATATCCTTTTGATACATGCTTTGAGATGAGAGAAGGAAAAGCAAAGCCTTATTTTCAGTAGATAGTGTGGTTGTCTACTTGCTTGCCTGATTTCCTTACTGAGTGCGTTGTTTGCTCATCCCCTTTTATTTTCCACTATCTACAGATCATCCGGAGTAGATTGAGTCCGTCTGAGGTATAACATTCATTGTATCTGCTGCCTATCCATCTTACGAGAGGTATACACACTCGAACATTTTGTACTGAACAATGTATAAGCACAGTTACGTAAACTATTGTACGGTCGAGATGTATATGTACAAATACTGTAAAACAGTTTATGTTATCAAAAAGAACACTAAATTCTAGGTATATTGTGAATGAATGTGAGTGAGTGACTAATATCGAATCACAGCTCAACTGTCGAGGAGAGAAAGGTAAGTAAAGTAAAAAAACGAAAAATTTGTAGTGGTTTTTAGTAAGTCACGGAATGAGGTCGTGACATTTATGCCACGGCATTATAATCATGTAGATAGTGTAGTTATCTACCATGCTTGCATTATTGCCTTACTGAGCATGTGGTTGCTCATCCCTTCATTTTCCCCCTCTAAAGAGCGCGCACAGTAGCCTAGTGAAGGACTAAGGCATTATTGTTGGATATCCGCTGCTCTCTATTGCCCAGAGGTATAAACATAGGAATTCTTTTTGTATCTAAACATATGATAGCACAGTAATCATTTTGAAATGTAATACGGGGGATGTAGATGTTAGTAAACATATCATGTATAAGTACATGATTAAATTTTCAAATGTATGGAATTGTTTTTGATTAATTGGAGAATGCAAGGAAATGGTGATTATTACTAACTCATAGCCGAACTGTATTTGTGAGGGATGTTCACGACCGAGTACGTTAACAATTAAAACGAAAAATTTATAGTGATTTTTAGACGAAATAGATAAAAAAGGGTCGTGACAGCTAACCTTTCTATGGGTGTCAGATTTTACATGTGTTTTTTTTTTCAATTATTATAACAAACCCCTTCTCTTGAAGTTGTCCAAGGCTAATGAGGTTGTTTTTCAATGCTGGTACATAGTATACTCTAGTGATGCACTGTACTGCTCCATTCATTCTAATTTTTATATATCCTTTGCCTTTGACACTCAAGTTGAAATTGTTTCCCAACTTAACATTCTCTCTGAAAGTCTCATCTAGGCTGGAAAAAAGCCTTTGATCACCACTCATGTGGTTACTACAACCTGAGTCTAAATACTAAATACTACTTGAATACTTTTCTTCGTTTTTTATGTACGCCATAAGCAGTATCTCTTCATCAGTTTCAGTGTAATTAACCTTGGAATTTCGCTCCTTATTGGGACACTCATATTGAAAATGGCCCAACTCATGACAAAAATAACATTCGACAATAGATTTTTCAAATGATTATCTTCCTCTTCCTCTGCCACATACGCGAACGTTGCCTCTACCTCTCTTTCTTTTGATTAAGCTGCTATCTCTGCTGACCTTCAAGGCCTGCTCCTTTATCATGTGACTGGTCATCCATTACTCATGAACCAATAAACTGCTTTGAAATTTACCAATTGAGAGGTATCAATGTCAGTCAATTCCTCGATAGAACATACCACATAATCATACTTGTACGTCATCGATTGTAGAATTTTCTCTACCACCTTCACATCTTCCATTTTTTCTCCTCGGATCCGCATCTTATTGGCTATTGTCAGAATTGTAGAAAAGTAATCATTGACCGTCTCTCCGATCTTCATGTGCAGCATCTCAAACTTTTTACGAAGAGCCTGCAACTGAGCACGCTTGACTCTAGCAGTGCCTTGATATTTCTTCTTCATAGACTCCTAGATATCCTTTGCAGTATCATTGTTTAAGATGGTTTCAAGAACTACTCGATCAATAGATTGATTCAAGTAGTTCTTAATCTTGTCCTTCAGTTTCTGGTCCTCCAATGCTTTTTGTTGTGTTTCTGACAAAGGGTGGTTAGCAGGATATTTGGTGATGCCATGTTCCACAAGACTCCAGTACTCGTTGGATCTCAAGAAGTTCTCCATCAGCATGCACCAATGGTCATAGTGACCATCAAAATGGGGTATGACTAGTTGGACAAAATTACCTCATTCTGCTACCATAATACGTGTGACTTGTTAGGAAGGCTACAACTTTTGATAATCAGGTTCTGTGGAAAACTATGCTCTGATAACAAAATATTAATTTAAACTGAGGATAGAAAAACAAGAGCAAGATACAATTTCTGGGAGAATCACTCACACCTTTATTGAATGAAACGTATGATTGCTTATATAGCCATACAGTTCTAGTTGCAAGGGATTTTTCTAAGAAATAGATCTCTATGAGGAATTGATCAATATCACTAGACTCCTAAATAGATCAAAATACTACTAGACACCTAAAGAACTAAGATTATTCAAATAACAGCTAAAACAAATATCTTTACACTTTAAAATTGTTCTCAAACAAATCGAAAAATATTTGGCTGAAAATAGAACATTCATGTCCAAGTCCCCAATCAATAATTATAATCAATATTAATTATACGATTTAATGATATTATGTTAATTTTAATTTCAATTATTAACATTCAATATTTGATAGCTTCATATATTATAAATATAAATAGAAATGGCAAATGAGCAAAGTGGATTAAGTTTGGGTTATATTATTTTGGGTAGGATCATTTTGGATTAAAGAAACTTCAGATTATATTAGATTTGGGTTATGTGGAGTTTGGGTAAAATAAATTCGTCCATTACGATTTCGTATCATTTCAGGTTCAAATTAAAATGGGTTCAAGTCAATTTGAATTTGAATAAATTTAGATTCTGATCAATTCAAATGTGGATCAAGTCAAGTTCAAGTTGTTCACTTTTGTAATTAAATCAGGTTAGTCAGGTTTAAGTTCAGATATTTTTTTCTTAGGATTATTTTTTCAACTACTATCGTGAACCATATTTCTAAGAATCACATGGCTCATGAATTAGATTCTTCTTTGACTTATAATAAATCTAAGATTGAAATATTCAAAATCAAAATGATATTTCTTTATAATATCTTTACCATTACGAATATATTAATTACATATTTTTCATTTTTTCTATTATCTATAATAATTGTCAACTCTAGGCATCTATATTGATTTAATAATCTACTAAACATTATAATAAACTACAATACATATCTTTCATTTGTAAGACCCACTTTGTACGTACTTGTTGATACATTTCCTTATGATTCATGTGATGTACACTTCCACATATTTATTGAATCATAGGAAGAGCTTTGACTGAATTAAATTTGCAAATAGAATAAAACGAAATATCGGTAAATGTATGTAGTAGCCAAATACAGGCCGAGATGGCCATAGGCAAAACGAACGGGATCAAAATTAAGTTGACGAAAAATACGAATTTAAAATAAGAAAAGAGCCATAGGCAAAACGAACGGGATCAAAATTCAGTTGACGAAAAATACGAATTTAAAATAAGAAAAGATAGTAGGTGTATGAAGGAAAGTCGGGTTAAATTGGTTTCGAAACAAGTGCAGGGGTAAAACGGTCAAAAGACCAAAATTCGGTATAAATTCGATAAGAAAATTTTAATTAAAAATAAGGGTTTAGGATATCTTGATCAATAATGAGGAAATTATAAAATTTCGAGTCCAATTGATCAAAATTCAAAATTTTTTTGAAATACCGAAAAGTCACTTGGGACAATATCCCGAAAATACTAAGAAAATATACCGAAAAAGGGTTAAAAATATAATAAATAAATTAGAATAAACTAAATAAATTAATTTGGAATAAAATAAAGAATTTATAGATATTTTTAGAATATTTTTGATTATTTTAATGATTATTATAATAATAAAATAAATTATAAATAATAATAATAATAAAAGAACTGAAATTGAAAATCGGGAAAAAACCCAAAAAATCGAACCCACGCTGCAATCGAGGAAACCGAGACCACCGAGGAGCCACCAGTGATCGACAAGCCCCGACGAAGACCCGAGGAGGAAGAGGAGAGGCCGACGAACCTGTTAGCACTGGAGACGCGCCGTCTAGAGGTCGAAAACCGACGATCGGAGGAAGAGAAAATCGTGAGGAAAACGGTCCGATTCCCGACGACCTACGACAGTTGGGCATGAACGGAGGGCACCAAAGTGATTGGGAGGAGGAGGCAATCCTTTTGAGACTGGTAGCGGTCGACGAAACTGCCAGAAACGCCGGCGACGGCAAAGGGCAAAAATGGCATCGTTTGACCTAAAGGAAAAGGAAGGAAAAAAGGGAAGGAAAGGAAAAGAAAAGAAAAGAAAAGAAAAAAAGGGAAAAATGAAAGAAAAGTTACCGGAGACGACTCGAGATTTAGGTAAGTTGACCGAGGGTCGAGATTGACCTACGGGTAAATTTGGAAAATTTATTTAATATAATATTTAATGAAAAATAACCCGGATTTACCTAATTGTGCAGTTTTACGAAAGAGCCGAACGAGAGCTGATTGAGCTTCGATTTTCGTACCCCACATAACATTAGGTAAGTACATTTTAATTTCGATAATTTGAGTCCTTAATGCAGAGTTCAGATTATTTTACAGATTAATTATGTATAAAAAGGAATATTATTCAAAATATTACAGTAATTACCGTAAATAGTATACGGGCTATCCAATGAGTTTGGAACGAAGCCCGATGATTATTGGTAAGCCGAATGAGCCCAGTAAACCTAAAGAAGGGATTTAATAAGTAGAAACGGACTGAAAATGGGTCGAGGCCCATTAAGGTGCGATCAGGCCTAATAAGAGTAAATTGACCCAATTAGTTAAATCAACTGTAGTAAAATCGAGAATTATATTTATTGGGTTAAATTGACATGATAAATAATTATCTGCAGCCCCAAAGACTGGATTAGCAACAAATCGGATTGGATGAGCCTCCGACAGTGGAATTTAGATACGCGCTTGACGTGATTCGAGGTAAGAGAATTTTGTAAGTGCATAGAGATATCTATACGTATTTTGGAGGGGATTTATAGGGCCTAGAATTTCTTAAGGTATCTAGAAACGAAATAATAATATTTGCAAAAATCGGGGCATGGGTGAAAAAAATAAAAAGATGATATTGCCCCTGGGAGTAAAATTTACAAAAGGGTAGTAAGGCTAATAAATTGCATGATTATCATATTTTGACGTTTTATATGAATGTATTGCTTTGATTTAAGTAAATTTGCACATAGGTTGGCTGTTGATTTCATGAATTCTACGAAAGGGTACAGGTTGGTACCGGTTACGATTTTAAAGATGTTTTATTAAGATTGAGCCACCTATCATGTTTACACGAGTAAAAAGAGTGCTAGAGTCTTACTCGCACTAAATTTTACTAATTTATTGCTAATAAAATGCCGTACTGGAGAGTTGCTCGTACGAGAATTTTTGTGTGTGTACAAAAATCGTACTGGAGCTTCGTTCGGGCGAGATTTTAGATATCATGATATGCATAGCGTCGTTCTGGAGCTTCGTTCGCACTAGACGTGATGTGACATGCATAGAGCTGTGCGGAAGCCTCTTGTAGACTATGTGTCACAGAGAGTTGATATGCTCGCACGTATACTTTGAGACATGGGTTGGTTATCGACATAGTATGGGGTGGATAAGACCTACGGCAGGCACCCCCAGACTATGATATGGGTCCACGGAGTACGTTGTACCGTGTATGTCACACGGAGTACATTGTACCGTGTAGTCATGACGACTCGCTGATGTTACTTGATATTCTATCTGGTAGGATTTAACCCCACCTCCCGTTGCAGTTGTGATGCCCCGCACACCGGGATCCGTGTAGCCTGGGATCACAGGGACATAATATGGCCATAGTCCTCAATTTTTCATACAGTAACCTACATGCCTCACATGATATCATACGGTTTGAATAGACCCCGGTAGACCCGAAGGAGGGGTAATGTCCCGATTTATGTTTTTTTAAATGAGATACGATTTAATGAATCAAGGTATTCCCGAGGGATGGGTTTAGCCTTGATGTAGTTGTTTTATGATGAAACAAATAAGTTTTAACGTGACGAGCATGAGATGTCATACATGATGATTTTTCCATGTTTGTTTTATATGTCGATTTCATGATTTCTCTTATATGATATATATATACATGTGATATCGTTTTAGTCTTACCTCACGCTCCAAATGTAAATGATTTTATATAATGACATTATTAGCACGTAGATAGTATAGTTATCTACCTGCTTACATTATTGCCTTACTGAGCTAGTTATGCTTACCCTTTCAATTTCCACCCTCCACAGAGCATCTACAGTAGTTGAGAGCGGGTAGAGACTGTATCCCTGGTTGTCCGTTACTTCCCATCGCGAATCAGGTATACACATCGTACAGTTTTGTATCTAAACATATAATAGCACAGTTTTGTAACGAATATAATTATGGGGGATGTAAATATATGAAAACATATGTATATACAGTTTTATAATATATGTACTTATTATTACACTGTCTGAAATTCTAACATTATTACCATGGTAAGAATGATATAATCAAATGGGATAAGAGTTGGAATTATTACTGGCTCATAGCCCAACTCATTCAAAAGTGGAATTTGTCACGAGGAGGTGAGAAGTATAGAAAAAATGAAAAATTTGTAGTGATTTTGGTAGAACGAGTCGTGACATCATTCCTCTTGGCCTTTAATAGAATAATGAAAGGCACTAAGTATACGTTATATGGCTTCTATACCTGATGATAGATTAGTCACTACAGTAATTCTATGTTGACACTCTTTAGGATTTTTGTTTATGGTTGGATGCAGACGAATGCATCATAAAAGTCAACATTTAAGTTTAACTAGATTACACAAATATTTGTATTATTGGAAAATAAATATATATTTTTTAATGTAATATAATTGTTTGACCACTAATAAAGGCATTTAAATATTTACTATTTATCTTCTAAGTTCGAGTTAATTTGTGTGTTCGGATCAATTTAGTTTGGGTAAATTTGGGTTCAGATCAATTCAAGTTCGAATTAATCTAATTTCAAATCAAGCTAGTTCTAAGAATAACAAAAGGGAAATGATGTATCATCATTATCAAAGCATTTATCATAATCATAAAGTAGGCTACTTAAACTAATATATGAATTCACGCTAAGTCATCAGCATGAATTCTCCTCTTCCATTCATTCTTATTTAAGGCAATGTATTCTTCTCACTCTCATTTTGCTATATCTTTCTAAATGAATTTCAAGTCTTTTTCGATTTTCTCCTAACCTTGACTATTTTTCATCATTCATAGCCTTCATTCTCCTAATTGGAGTGTCTATACAAGTTTATGTTGTATGTGTCTTAACTAATGTAATGACTTTCACTTATCTTGTCTTCGATAGGTGCCACTTCAACCTTCATACAAATGTTCTCATTTCTTATTCCATTCTTTCTCGTATATTCGTACATCCACTATAACATTCACATTTATGTTTCATTCATCTTTTGTATATGCAGTGTTTTAGTCGCCAACATTCACTACCACAGAGCAACATTGGTTTAAAAACTGTCTTACAAAAATTGCCTTTTAACCATATAGGAATTTCTTTATCGCACAGCTGACCTGCAACACTTTTCAACTTAATTAAGCCAGCCTAGATACTATGTGTCACATAACCATCAATCTCCCATATATTTGTATGATCGACCTAAAATATTTGAAATGATCTCGCTTAAGATTGCTACCCGAACAAACATCACTATATTTTGTTCTTCCTCTTTGTTTGAACTAAACTTACATTCCATGTCTTTAGTCTTTACTTTGCTTAGTTTAAACCCTCTTGATTCCAATATCTTTCTCTATAGTTTTAACTTTATGTTGACTTTCACTCTAATATCAACACATAAGACAATATCATTTACAAACATCTTACACCAAGGGCACATTATGCCAGCTCGTCTATTACTAGAGCGAACATGAATTAGTTTAACATCGACCTTTGATGTAGTCCTATAGTGGTAGGAAATTTGCTTATTTGCTCTTCATATGTTCTCAAATATGTCTTTAATTATTTCAATATATTTCATAGGTTTTCCATATTAAAGACCACCATAGCACCTCCTAATGTACTTTATCATACGCTTTCGCTAAATCTATAAAAACCATATGAAGATATTTTACCCTGTACTTGAGAACATTCCACAAGTTTTTTAAACAAGTAAATTACTCTATAGTTCATCGACCAGGTCTAAAATCAAATTGGTCCTCTCATATCTCTACAGTCTTCTTTAATCTCCATTTTCTCACTCTTTCCTATAATTTCATAGTGTCACTCATAAGTTTTATACATTGATAGTTGGAGCAACTCTGAATACTTTCCTTATTCTTAAGAGATACCAAAACATTTTTCCTCTATTCCTCCCATATCTTGTTAGTGTACCAAATTTTATTAAAAAAATTAGTCAACTACCAAACTCCTACATCTTTGAGTCACTTCCAAACTTCAACAAGAATGTCGTCAGACCTAATAACTTTCCTCACCTTCGTCCTCTTTAATGCCTCATTTACCTTTATCTCTTTGATTCTATGCATAAGCATCGATTTAGATCTTCAAAAGGCATTAAGATACTGTCCAAAATTTGGTTTTGTCTGTCATTAAATAGTTTGTCAAAATAATTATCCCACATTTCTTTAATATCATTGTCCCTAACTAGAGTTTTTTTGTATTCATCTTTAATATATTTCACGACCTTGATACATATCACAACTCCTAGACCGTGACTCTTTTCTCTTATTTGCGCCAATCTATCTTTTTCTCCTTATTCTTTGTGTCCAACTTATCATAAATCTTTTCAAATCTTCACTTTAGCTTTGACCCCACCTTTTTTGCCTCTTTCTTAGTTCACTTATATTTGGTGAAGCTCTTTTCGGTGTTTTTGCTCCTAAGAGTCCTGTAACTATCTTACTTAATATTTATAACTTCTTTAAATGATGTGTAGTCCACCATGTTGTATCATTTCTAGTCAATGCTCTTTCGTTTGATACATCTAATATCTTCTTATCCACCTCCCAAAAGTACTTTACCATCTTGTTCCACAGTACATTTCGGTTCTCCTTTATAGTCCAGTCCTCTTTGTGGATCTAACTATGTCTATATACTACATGACAATCTTTTTTAGCTTCCACCATCGAATCTTTGTAGCTTATTTCTGTTGGTTTCTTTAATATCATTTATAAATGTTTCAATGTTTAGGACTAGAAGTCTATATTATATGGTAATGCTCTCAGCTAGGATACCCTTGTAGTGTAGACATTTGCATCTATCTCTTCTCCTAGTAAGAAAGACTATTTGACTTGCATTTGGTTCATTTTTAAATGTTATAAGTTGAGATTATCATTCTTTAAACAATGTGTTCACTATAGTTAGGTCTTAGGATAAAGTAAAATTTAATATAGTATCTCACCTTCGCTTTTTAGATCATAAAAAAACACATGTACGCTCTCAAAACACTTTCTACTAGTACCTATATAGCCATTAATGTCATCACCAATAAAAAGTTTTCTCTAACACGCATTTTTCATGCTACATTATCTAAATCCTCTCGACATTATTGTTTACTAGCCTAATTAAGTCCTATTTATGTGCATATCATTAATAAGATTAAAAACTTCCATCTTAGAACTAGGAATGTAAACGGGTTGGGTATCCATTAATTTTTGGAGACTCGAAATAATATTTTATAATATTTGAACCCAATTAATTACTCAATTATTTTGATTTGTTTTACCTAAACCGTACTTGTATAGTATAAAAATACCCGTTAACTACCAAAATGCATTAAATACATGTTTATTAAGTTAAAGTTTTCTTTTCAAATTTAACTTAAAATCAATTTTAGATTAAATTATTAAAAAATAAATTAATAAATTTAATTTAACCCATAAAAATAAATTAAAGTTAAAAAACATAATTATAATATTTAATGAATTAATTTAATAAAATATTGCATAAATAATAAAAAATTTCTAAATAAAAAATATAAATATCATATATATAAAAAATAATTATTTATAATTAGGTTTGGGTAGCGGGTACCTTAAGATAACTACTCGAACTCTACCCGAACCCTTAATGAATAGTAGTTTTACTGCCCAAACCCTACCCGAACCCTGATTATATAATGGTATAATTCTATTTAATCAAGTTGGATAGGTACTCGTTTATAAGTACCTAATGCCATCCTTTCTTAGAACTAGTTTAGACAAAATAATCGCATCCCCTCATCTCTTAACATGTACAATATCTTATTGATACTCTTTATCTATGTCACGACCCATGACCTCTACTTCTATCCCTAAGCGCCTAAATTAATGCAGAAACATTTTAAAATGAACTAACCTTGGCTAGTATTTATCATTATAACTTTCTATTTTTTTTCTTATAGTTCCATATCCGATATAGGTTTAAATCTTTTAGATTAATATGTGAAGGATTTTATTAAAGTCCTAAATTTTCTAGAAATTTTGGCAGCATAACAATTGCAATTTGACTCTACCCAACCTGCAAACAAGACAATATAGCAACCAAAAACCACAATCCATAATCACATGATCAGTTCTCGCAACCAAATATATATTAGCAATCCTAGCTATTCACAACTAACAATCATTTAATCACAATCACATAAGCAATCCATCACATAATCCCAAATAACTAACCATCATGAATTATAACTTCCTACCCGTTCATTAAGTTTAAGATTCAACCTAGTTTCATAGTAAGCTAATTCCATAGGCGTATTGTCACGAAAAGGAAATATTGACTTCCATAATAATCCTACTTATGAAAGAACAATTAATACATCCCAAAACCATTATTTACATAGATCTATGCATACACACAAGTCTAAAACAAAAAAACTTTACATTGGTTGCGTATACCTTAGCACTAAAGTCGCGTACTTAGTACGAGGAATTAGCAGTTTTTCGAGCGCTTCACCCACTAGTTAATCTGAAATGTTTTAAAGGAAGGGGTCAGCAACCACACGCTTAGTAAGGAGGATATATAACCAAAGCTAATAAAATACCAAGCTGTGGTAAATCAAAGTTATTATGTAATTACATCATGCACTTTTAAAACTATGCATAAACATCAGTTTTAGGTCCAAAAGGTAAAGATTTCATAGGATTCAATATCGAAATCAAGTCATGTAAATCAATCCTTTTTTAAATTAGATCACTTCACAAAACATGTTACATAACATTTAGCTTACAAATTAGGGTGCAAATTAAAGATATGGAAAGAAAACTTAACATCTGGTAACCCAACACCCTTTCTAAAACATGTAGTTTGTCGAAATCATGCATGGGCCCAAATTAAACATATAACATAGATAGAAGAGAAGTGGCATAACCCTTAACTTGTCATGGAACAAATTACATAATGTAAACACACATATGGCCATAGTGACTACTGCCCTATCCTAGACTGATCATGTCTGGACTAGGGTACTGAAGACAGGATCAAGGTTTACAGTAGCAGGTAGCTGGCACCGTAGGGAAATCATGCAGAACCTCCTACCAGTGCTACTAGAAAATCTCAATGCCACAAAGGCATTTTCGTGAAGCACTTGGCACCGTAGGGCAATCACACAGAACCTCCTACCGGTGCTAGAGATGGCTCTCACATCTCATAAACTCGGTGCCACCCAGATACCCCTGTGAAGCACTTGGCAATGTAGGGCAATCATACAAAACCTCCTACTGGTGCTAGAGATGGCTCTCATAGGACATGACTACTGTGACGCCCCAAAAACGCGAAAAATATGGCAAATTTAAAACTTTTTACTCATCAAATCACAATTAAGGGTGCATTCCTGTGCAGTGTCATACATCATCATACATATCATGCCTCAAGATCGCATCATTAAATAGTATATATCATATCATATACATTACTCACTTCTAAGTTAATGAATCCTAATACATCTCATACAATGTTGTACATCAAGTGTCTGTAAATACAACTCTAGTCTGGGTACATGAAAAGATAAATTATACATCAAATACAATATATGGCCTGGAGCTCAAGTCCTCCACTAGCCACTACTTCGTACGTCACAGGAAAAACTCTCTTCACTTGAAGAAATCTAGGGGGAAGATAAAACAAGGTGAGCTTCTAAATCGCTCAGTAAGGGGGTAAGGGGCTCATCAATAAAACAATGATTTGCACAGCACAATCATTTTATCTCGTAGTTGAAACTCAATTAAAACGTAGCATGAACTCATTAAAACATCATTCTCATCTCATTTCTCTAAAATCGTGTAAAAATATGTGAGTACATAACTCTAATACAAATCATAGTCACAAGCATGAGGAAATCAGAATGCGATAATGTCTTTTCTCATTAAAACGTGATAAAAATCACCTCAATAGAATGCATGTGGCACAGCCACAAAACACAACTCATGTGTATAAAAAAGAGACTAGGCAATAAAACTCATATAAAACTCGTCATGGCACATCATAATAAATCTCCTCTGGGTGCGTATCCCAGGCATCCTCATAAGAGCGAACATCGACACATGGTCGTGTACATGGTATATTAGACTTACGCGTTACCAGAATAAGGCCCGACCTTACATGCTACCAGAGCAATGCCTCTCCTCATGCACACTATCACATGGTCCCTGGGTCAGTTCCCAAGCGGCCCACTCTATTGGTCTTACATGCTACCAAAGCAAGGCCACCCAGCGTTACTAGAACGGGGGTCATCTCACGTTACTAAAATGGAGGTATCTCTCATTACCAAAACAGAGGAATATCAGACTTACATGCTAACAGAGCAAGGCCTGGACTTACATGCTACGATAGCAAGGCCTCCCAACGCTACCAAAGCGGAGGAATAATCAGACTTACATGTTGCCAGAACAAGGCCCGAACTTACATGCTACCAAAGCAAGGCCCGATGTGTATTCAACATGACACGCCTAAGTCTCAATCATTAGCCATTATCATATAAAACGTTTCGCCTTCACGTAGAACTCATAATGGTTTTCTCTCATAAATCTCATTTAAAACATTTTGTACCCAACACAAAACATGTTAAAATCGAGTCCGAACCGGTAAAACCATGCACACATTTCTCAATCTCAGTATGCCTTAATGTAGAGCCCAAATCTCTTTCCACGTTTTAAACACAAAATGGTTGTAAAACATTTTCACGCTTAGTTTATAACTCATAAAAGTTAGGCCCCAATCGGCTATAAAATTGTGTGCACTACTCATTCACAAATCATAAAAACATGCTTGTTTACTCAAATCACTTTTCATGCTACAATTAACATCAAAACATATACACAAACGAGTTTAAGTTTTATCTTACCTTTTTGCACCTCGTATAGCGCAATCGTTCCCCCGTATCATGGACTAGTCTCGCATTCCTCTCTGGAGCTCCCGAGCTGTCCAAACGATGTAAAAACATCAATAACCCCAACTCAATCACATTATCGAGCACACATTTGCTCATATTCTCATTAACGCCTCAATCAACTCAATTCTCACAACTCTCTCACAATTCACATTCTCATCCACTACATCTCAGAATTCTACCTTTCTCACACCATATTCCATGCTAAATTCACTACATTGTCTCAATTCCAATTTATAGCCATAATTCCCAAAATTACTACAATTGCAAAATAACATCTCTACTCCAACAAAATCATAGTTTCATCAATCCCTAATCATTTTCCAACTATTTCATCACAATGCCCATGCTCACAATCACCAAAAATTACTTAAAAATCAAAGATCGAGGTTTAGAAAATTACCCAAAACTTGTGGAGTGCTTAACTCTTGCCTCAATTCAATCCGTCATTTGATTTCCAAGTATGTTGTTCTCCTTTTGATGAGGAACAACTTTCCTTCTTGCCACAACCTTTGATTTGGACGAAAATGGGTGTTTTGGAGGGGAGAGAAAGCTAGGGTTCAAAAATTATGATTTGGGAGAGAGAGAGAGATTGATTTCTAGGAAAACAAAGGGGTATTTATATAGGCCAAGGGTAGGAGATCTATCTGGTCCTTGATGAGATTGATCTGCATTTGAATTCGGGAATGTTTTAGGGTAATTTTATGCCTAGGAGATCGATTTGTCGTGGGGTGAGATCGATCTCTTAATGGCTTTATGAGATCGATCTGCTCCAATTATGAGATCGATCTTAGTTTGCAGAATGCTTCATGGGATCGATCTGCTCCTTGAGGAGATCGATCTTCTCCTTACAGAATGCTTCATGAGATCGATCTCTTCATTACAGAATCCTAAGGAGATCGATCCTCTTCCATTGGAGATCGATCTGCTCGCTTAAATTCCTCATTCCTTGTCATTTTTGGCCTACCAGATCGATCCTCTCTTCTCAAAGATTGATCTGGCCTAATAGTTTCACACTTTGGTTAAACACTTAACATAAAATCTCCACATACAATTTCCATAATTCATTACATTGATTATTTCTCATCCATTACTCATTCATCACTTAAGAAATTTTATTCCATACCACCTCAATATATGAGTACATCACATTTAGCTCAATCAGTTATACTTCATGTTCTTATTACATAATCAAATATGTATAAAATTCTCAGATCTCACAACTACCACACAGGCATTTTCAGGGATCGCCAGCATTCTCAAAAACAAAGCACCATGACGGGTGTACAATATAAATATGAAATCATTTCAATTCAAAACCAAAGTTTGGAAAGTAAACCTTTGACTTTAAAACGTGAAACATCATTTCAAACAAACAACCATCATTAGGTTTAAAACATTGCACTTTTTCGAATCACATTCAAAACAACCCATGCAAACAAGTTACGAAAATCATGCAGTAGTGAGGGAAATGATAAAATCAAAAGATACGGCGCTTGCACGCAAGTTTGGGTTTTGCCATTTTCAAAATCTATTAGCATAAAACGAAATATTCACCCACATAATAGCGTTTTGACTAAATCTAGCAATTTCATAAAAAAATAAATGTAGCAGGATTGAAAATTAAGTAAAGTACATAATTATATTAAATAAATCCTAAAAGTTCTTGCTAACCAAATGGTCTATGGTTTTCTAGTTAGATTTTAACTAAATCCCAATATCTCACTAGCTATAAGTCAAAAACGATAAAATCAGGTAAGGTAGGTAATTAACTTTAAAATAAATGCTAACTAAACTAACAACCTATGGTTCCTAGTAAAGTTTTAGCTTAACCTGAGGTATCCTACTAGTTATGAGCTATATAAATCCCTGACCACAAAGGCGACGCGTAAAATTTACCTTTCTAGTCTTAGGCACGCACATATGTGACTATGTCTCTTCAACATCCAACGAGGTAGTGCTGGAATTTTCACATACAGGAACATCCAATTATCAGTCTTCTTATTTATTTCAGTTCATAGTTTATTCAAGAATCTCCTAAGCGTCATTATGAAACTAACTTCTCATGCACATTTATCAACGTTGAATTATCTCCTAATCTATCATCCTTATATATATTCAAGATTTGAATCTATTTTATACTTTACTAATTCCATTAAAATGAAACCATCTTATTTTATTATCCTTTTGTATTAAGCTTACTATCTAAATATGAATTCGCCTTAAATTTGACATAATTATTTATTTATCACTATTAGTTTACATAACTAGATAAATTAATAAAACACTTTAATTAGACTTGCCACAATATTTTGTATATTAATTTTATATTCCTTTTAACCTTATAACAACTCATTTATATATTAATTATTTTTTGAAAAGCAACCTACATTATTTGATTAAGTTTAAACTAAATTCCTAATTATGATAGATTAATCCTATGTCACGCCCTTCTCCCACACATGACCTTACCAAAAACCACAACAAATATTTTCACTTTTTACTTACCTTTATCTCCTCAACAGTTGGGCTGTGAATAGACATCAGTCTTCTCATCCATACATACCTTACCATTCTTTTTCGTATCATACATACATGACATTCATATCATAAGTAAATTTATATACTTAAATATAATTACATCATTACATCCCCTATATTAAAACGTGTACATCACTGTGTTTATACATTGTTCAGATACAAAAGAGTACGCATGTGTATACCTTTCACTAGATGGGGAGTGGCAGCGGTCCAAAGGAATGCAATACCTCAGTCGACTCAATCTACTGACGAGAATCTGTAGAGATGGGGGGAAAATGAATGGGATGAGCTATCAACGCGCTCAGTAAGGAAATCAGGCAAGCAAGTAGACATCCATACTATCTACTGAAAATAGTGTTTTACCTTTCCTTCTCTCATTTCAAAAGCATGTTTAAAATATATATAATATAGTACAGATTTAAAATCCCATGTACTAAACACATGCTGGTTTATCAATCAGAGGCATTCATGCAAAACAGTGCATATTTAATCATTTAAGAATGCCTTTATATAAAATATGCCATTTACATTCAAAACACAGTAAATATGGCATTTCTTATCATAACACAAACAAATCAGGTTCTGACCCATCCCTCAGGTCTACCCGTATCATAAAACACATGTGATATATCATGCGAGACTCAGTGGCTAAATGCAATCTCTCCAGACTATGTAAGAGAAACTCCCCGCCGAACAGAGCCTCCCCGCCCACTTTAGCTTAAGGATGTTGGGCTTAAGGATCTTACCGTAAGAGAGCATCTCCAGACTATGGCCATATCCTAACATGTGGTGAAATCCCAAGCAACACAGTACTCGGTGTGCGGGTTATCACTGCTGTAACGGGAGAGGGGTCAGTCCATCACAACCGCCAGCTATCAACAACTCTCCTCCACAACTCCACAACACAAAACACGGTACAATGTACTCCATGATGCACGGTACAACATACACCCGTGGAACCATACATCATGGTTAGGGTGCCTGGCATAGGTCTTAGCCGCTCATACCATGGAAATACATCATAGTGGGGTGCCTGCCATAGGTCTTAGCCCTCATACTATGGAATAAATGCCACTTCTCTAAATCCACGTGAGAACATCTCAACAGTTTGACACTCAGTCTACACGGAGGAAATCGTCACGATTTTTCTAACATGTCTATATATCACGTAAAACTACAGTGCGCGTCTTGAGAGTGACTCACAGTCAACACTCCACCTCAAAACACTGTATATGCATGTCAAAAATATCAACACTAGTGCGAGTAAACCTCCAGCACTAGATCATGCATAGTTCTCATTTCAAATCAAGTACGAGCAAATCGCTCAAGTACTATGTCATGTACAATTCATGAAGAATCGAGTACGAGCAACGCTCCAACACTCTGTCATGCATCTCATGTAAAACTCGAGTATGAGCTAATCGCTCCAGCACTCTATCATGCACAAATCACATAAAACTGAGTACGAGCAATGCTCCAGTACTCTATAATGCATGTCAAATAAATGCAGTGCGAGTAAATCTCCAGCACTAAGATATGTGCAAAACATCTGAAATCAAGTGCGAGCTATGCTCCAACACGATTGTTTCCACATAATTTGGTAGATGGCTCTTTAAAAATAGGGATGTTTAAAATCATTAAAATCAGCACTATAAAGTGTGCTTAGTTACATCGACCTCAAAACATTAGCCCATCCACCTACTCTTCTACTACACAGCAGTAAAAACCATTCAAAACATCATTTCCATGCTTTTTACCACTTTTCCCAAAATTTCACTTTTTGCCTAACTAGGGGCAAAATCGTAATTTACCCATATCGGGTCCCTATAATATTATCAATTTTCTTTGACCCTCAAACAATTTCAGTGAATGTAAAAACCAGTCAAATAAATGCAGTGCGAGTAAATCTCCAGCACTAAGAGATGTGCAAAACATCTGAAATCAAGTGCGAGCTATGCTCCAGCACGATTGTTTCCACATAATTTGGTAGATGGCTCTTTAAAAATAGGGATGTTTAAAATCATTAAAATCAGCACTATAAAGTGTGCTTAGTTACATCGACCTCAAAACATTAGCCCATCTACCTACTCTTCTGCTACACAGCAGTAAAAATCATTCAAAACATCATTTCCATGCTTTTTACCACTTTTCCCAAAATTTCACTTTTTGTCTAACTAGGGGCAAAATCATAATTTACCCATATCGGGTCCCTATAATATTATCAATTTTCTTCGACCCTCAAAAAATTTCAGTGAATGTAAAATCCAACAAAAATATGCACGATATCTCTAACTACTTGCAAGATTTCCCTACCTTGGATCACGTCGTGTGACCTCTCTTCCACTGTGCTGTCAAATCTCGCAATCCGGTCAACTCTCAATATGACTCTAGAGCTGCATTTAACCATTCACTGGGTTAATTTAACGTTTCCTACTGTATTACACATTTAATACAGTTCATTTTATTTAAATGGGCCCGTTTACTCTTAATGGGCCTTAAACACTTTAATTGGGTCTTAATCCGTATTAAGCCCGTTTATCAGAGTCTATTGACTCATTGGGTTTATCAATACCCATTGGGATTTATTCCAAGCTCTTTGGATAGCCCGTATATCATTTACGACATTTTATTCAATTTTTTGAATATAATTCACTAAATCTGAAATTTAATCCGAAATGCGTAAATTAAATCTTAAATATGCATAAATCACATAAATTGTCGTAAATGAGCTTTACTTACCCGAGATTGTACGATGATGAGCGAATCAGAGTTCGATTGGGCTTCCGTTCGGAAATTAATCATCGAACTGCACAATTTCGTATATTTAACTCCGGGTCAATTTTTGATTAAATATAATTTAAATAAATTTATCAGAAATTAAATTGGTCACTTTTGACCTTGTATCGACTTACCCGAAGTCCGATGAATTTTCAAAAATTTTCTTTTTCCTTTTTCCTTTCTTTTCTTTTTTTTCTTTTTCTCTCTCCTCCTTGGCTGAACCAGTCCGGTCCGGTTCAGTTTAGAAGGTTCTGCCCTGAACCGCCGACTGGTTCAGGGATGTTTTGGCCGTACCGGCATCGTCCGGCCAGTTCTCCGGGAGCTGCTGCCGCCGTTCGGTGCGCCACAGCCTGGGGAATGTTCGGCTGGGCTCGATCGGAGCCTAGCACAGCCGGTGGCCGTCGAAATCCTTCTTTCCTTTCGCGGCTTGAACCTCGTCGATCTCCCCTTTCTGGTGTCGGTGGAGCTCGTTACCGGTGACTGGGAGGTCGTGGGGTTCTCCTCTTCCTTTTCCGACCGTTCGCTGGCCGCTGGGGTCGCCAGTGGTGGCTGGTCCGGTGGTTTCTCTTCTCCGTCGGTTTGTCGCTCTCTCTCTCCCCGTGTTTCAATTTTCAATCCGTTTCTGATTTTCGTTTTTTTCTATTTTGTTTTTTTCTTTATAATATATTTTTAATATTATTTTAATCCTTAAAATAATATTAAAAATCTTAAAATATCCCAAAAATTCTTATTAAATTCATTTAGTCCGTAAATGAATTTATCAGTCCAATTTTACCTTTTCGGTATATTTTTTCACTATTTTTGGGCTCATTTTTCGAGATAAAAATTCTAAAAATATTAAATAAATTCATATCTCGATCAATTGGACTCGAAATTCAATATTAACCCCGTTATTGATCAAGATTTCTCAATTTCATATTTTTAATGAAATTTTCTCATTGAATTTATACCGAATTTTGGTCATTTGACCGTTTTACCCCTGCACTTACTCGGGGATCACTTTAACCCTTATCTCGTTGTTATGTATCTTACATGTATTTTTAAATTCTCAATTAGTCGATTGCATGATAGTAAATACTCTTCTTATGATTCAACTATGAAATATAACGTTCGTACACATAGGAATCATAAGGTACAAGCTACATACGTAAATCGAAAACTCGGGTCTGACATCCTACCCTTCCAAGGTGACTGAAACTTTAATTTCTACTCTAACTTATGGGCATAAAATTTCTAATCATGCTACACTACAAACATATTGTTCATAACACAATTTAATTACTTCAAACCTTGGATTCTCAATTTTACTATTTTTCTTTAAATTTCCCAATTTCCCGAATTCAACTTTTTATGCCCATTACATGATTTCAACAAATTAATTTTTTAATTCTTCACAATTTTTATCCATCTTTCAGTTTCTAATCTAAGTATCAAAATCCCTAAATTTGGTCAAATTACAAGCCCTAATTTCTTAATTTTTTTCAAAGCCATAATTAAATTTATTTCTACAACAATTTCACATTTATAACACAATTTGAATACTAATTTGGCTAGATAAAAATTTAGTTTTTTACCTAGAAGTTGTCTGGATCAAAAATGGAGATGCAGGAAAAATGGGTATTTGTTGGATTTGGCTATTGTTGAAGTCGGAGGGGAATGGGGAATGCGTGAATTGGAAAGATGGGAGTGCTAACTGTCGCCGGAGCTCGTGGGTTGGAGGGATGGCCGACGTCTTTTTCGGTGACTGGTTTGCGAAACAAGCTGAAGAAAAGGGTTCGGGTTTGCTGGGTTCTAAGTTTTTAGTGAAAGGGAGAGGAGAGGGGAGGAAAAGGGGTGTAAAGCTCATAAATTCATATGTGTTCTTTATGATTTCGTGATGTACGAACAAGTCACATTCAATAAAAATCATAAGGAATAAATGTTTTTAAGTTGCAAATGTGTATGAAAAGCAAAACGAGTAGTAAAGCAAATGGATGTGAATATAACAATGATTTTCTGGGAAAAATTGTAGCAGAACTGTTGCAGATGAGGTGCAGATCGATCTCATTAGCAAGGAAGATCGATCTCATGGCTTGAAAACACAATGCCAAGCTCTCTGCAAGAGGCAGATCGATCCCTCAATAAGAGCAGATCGATCCCTCATTCAAAGGAGATCGATCTTGGATAAGTTCTGGCTAAGGAAGATCAATCTCTAAAGGATTCTGGATAATAAAGATTGATCTCTATAAGGTTCCGTTTAAAACTGATCGATCTCATGTTAAAGAGCAGATCGATCCCATGACCTAAAAGTTAAATTTTGGAACAGCTTTAATACAGAGCAGATTGATCTCTCATGGTTAGCAGATTGATCTCCAAGGGCAATTCTATATATACTCGACTCTGTACTTTCATTTCTCCGAGAAACTAAAACCCTTTTGAAAACCAAAGTTAAAACCTAACATTTTCTACTCCAAAAATCATCCCTTTCAATCAGTTTTGAGTGAGATTTGCTTCAGCAAAGTTGTTCCTTGGGAGGAGGAGAATAACATAGTTTAAAACTAGAAGTTGAAACCTTGGATTGAAGGAACAAGGTGAATTTCCCCCAATTTGGCAAAAAAGAGGAAAATTCAAGCTAGGTAAGATTCAATACACCAACTTCAAATATGTTAATATAGGTATCTTGGTGAGTTCATTGGTGTATGTTTGAGCTACTGAAAACATCTTGAATATGTAAAATTTCCATGACTTAGAAATTGGCTTAGAATTTGAGAAAATGATGAGAAAGTTGAGTAGACATGGATTTAAGGATGGATTAAGCATGTAGTGATGTAAATAAGCATGTATATATGATTGTAAGATGGTTTAAGAAATAAAAACATTGGAATAAATGAGAACTGAAAATAGGTATATGAGATATATGAGATATCATAGTGGGAGAAAATGATGAACTTGAGGTATATGAGCGATTATGTCGGTTCAATTCAAATCAGTAGACTTGAACGAGTCTAATAAGTGCTCGAGAAATGAGTTGTACAATCGAAATGGACTTAAGAGTGAGTAAAGTCCAATAAGCTACAGTAAGGCCAAATAGGTGTGAAAAGGGCTTAAAGCATTGATTTGAGATTCATCCTAGTGAAAACTAAGTATATTAAGGTATACTGATGTGAATGATTCTTAACAACTTCGGAGTTTATATTGGGAGCTGATCAGATTGTGAGAGTGAGCAGCACTGAGGAAGTGAGGTCACGTGACATGATCCGAGGTAAGGAAATTTTGTGAGAACCTAGAGGTAACTATACGTAATTTGAATAGATTTTTAGTTATCTAAATCATATATGGATTTCCTAATATGGAAAAATATCGGTAGGAACCTGACATGGTAGAATTTCAGTTTTATCCAATTAAGGGTAAAAAGCTTAAGAAGCATGTTGGTGACTAGTTTTGATAGTTGCATTGATAAAAGGGCTAATGTTTTCATGTTATATGCGAAAATAGCACATTTTCGTGCCGATTTGATTTGATTGTGTGAATTTCAATTTGAAATAAGTCATCTATCAGTTTGTGTGAAAAACACCATGTTAGAGCACAGCTCGCACGAGATTTCATGAGATTTCATCACATAGTACTTGAGTTTATTCTCGTACTTGATTTTCATGCGATTTATGCATGATAGAGTACTGGAGCATTGCTCATACTCCGTTTTATTGATTGATGCATGATAGAGTATTGGAGCATTGTTCATACTAAGTTTTACATGACATAGTTCTTGGAGCATTGCTCACACTAGATTTAATGACTTGTGCAAGAGTTCGTGTTGGGAGTTTACTCGCACGTACTAGTTTTGGAAGAGATAGCATGAAACAGCCGTGCTGGGAGCCTGTGCAGACTGTGTGCAGCACCGATTATATGCTTGCACGTGCATTTTAAGATATGGTCGAGAGCTATTGAAAATATTATCCATGGTATGAGGGCTAAGACCTATGGCAGGCACCCCGACTATGAGGATTGGGTCCATGGTGTACTTTGTACCGTGTTTGTCACATGGAATACAATGTACCGTGAGTACACAATGTTATTAAGTTGTGAGCTGACAGTTGAGGATTTGACCCACCTTTCATTACAGCATATGTGAGACCCCGCACACCGAGTACTGTGTAGCCTGGGATCATAGAAAATGAATCATGATTATAATCTCGAAACAAGTAGTCGCCTATCTCGTTTCACCTTAATGATGTTTCGTGTTTGAATTATCACATGATTTTATAAATTGAACATGTGACTTTGTGAATCGTGAAAGGGTAACCCGAGGGATGGGTGAGGCCCGAATATCCATGTTTTTACATGATCATATGCCATCTTTGTTTTTGATTTAATTGAAATGGCATGATAAAATGTGATTTATATTAATTACATGAGAAATGCAATGTTTTGCATAAACTGCTGAGATTATTAAACCAGTATGTTTTCAGTTTATACTGATGATTTGTATATATATATTGCATAAATGTTTCAAGAAAGACACATGCTTTAGATATGAATCGAAAAGGAAATGATTTCAAGGCATGAGCATTGTATTTTGTAGATAGTGTAGTTATCTACTTGCTTGCCTTATTTCCTTACTGAGCTGTGAGCTCACCCCCTTTTTATTCCCCCTCTCTACAAAGCGTTCACAGTAGTTGAGCACGACTGAGGACCAGTATTTCTTGATCCATTGCATACCCATCTTATGAAAGGTATACACATTTGAAACATTTTGTACTGAACAATGTAAAAGCACAGTTATGTAAACGAATGTACGGTTGGGGATGTATATGCACAAGTATTTGTATTAATGTATTTGAGTTTACTTTTAAGAAAAGAGTACTTACAATCAATAGATAATTGTATTGACATGTATGCATGTTATGGAATGAATGTGGCTGAGGTGACTAATATCGAATCTGTCACACCCCGAAAACGCGAAAAATAAGGCTAATTTTAAAACTTTTTATTTTCATCAACACACATTTATGGGTGCATTCCTGTGCAGTGTCAAATATCATCATGCATATCATACCTCAGAATCTCATCATTAGATAGTATATATCATATCATATACATTACTCAATCTCAAGTTAATTAATCCTAATACATCTCATACAATGTTGTACATCAAGTGTCTGTAATTACACTATTTGTCTGGATACATGAAAAGATAAATGATACCTCGAAATACAATATATGGCCTGGAGCTCAAGTCCTCCACTAGCCATTACTCCGTACGTATCAGGGAAACCCTTTTTCACTTGAAGAAATCTGGGGGAAAAGAAAATAGGGTGAGCTTCTAAATTGCTCAGTAAAGGGGTAAGGGACTCATTATTAATTTAATGATTTACACACACAATCATTTGTTTCACAGTTGAAAACTCAATAGAAAATGTAGCATGAACTCATTAAAACACCATGTAAAACACGAAAGTACACACTCAGTACAAATCACAGTTACAAGCATGTAGAAATCAAGATGCGATAATGGCTTTTCTTTTTAAAACGTGATGAAAATCACCGCAATAGTAATGCACGTGGCACAGCCACCAAATACACGTGGCACAGCCAAAAATTAGGATTCTCACGTGGCACAGCCACCAAATACACGTGGCACAGCGACAAATTAGGATTCTCACGTGGCACAGCCACCAAATACACGTGGCACAGCGACAAATTAGGATTCTCACGTGGCACAGCCACAAATTAGGATTCTCACGTGGCACAACCACAGATTAGGATTCTCACGTTACCAGAACAGAGGAATATCGGACTTACATGCTAATAGAGCAATGCCCAGTGTGTATTCAAAATGACACACTTAAGTCTCAGTCATAGCCATTATCATAAAAACCGTTTTGCCTTCACGTAAAGCTCAAAAATGGTTTTCTATCATAAAACTCATTTTAAACCGCTTTGTGCTAAACACAAAACCTGTTAAAACCGAGCTTCAACTGGCAAAACCACGCACACATTTTCTCAAATCTCAGTATGCCTTAACATAGAGCCCAAAACACTCTTTTCATTTTAAACACAAAATGGTCATAAAACATTTTCACGTATAGTTCACAACTCATAAAGGTTGGGCCCCAACCGACTATAAAATCGTGTGCATTTCTCATTCACAACACGTGAGACATGCTTGTTTTCTCAGTTGAAAATTATGCTACAATGTTATCACAAAATACATACACAAATGAGTTTAGTTTTTTCCCTTACCTCTTTGCACATCGTATAGTGCAATCGTTCCACTGTATCACGGACTAGCCTCGCATTCTACTCTGGAACTCCCAAGCTGTCCAAACGATGTTAAAAACATCACTATATCGACTCAATTTCACAATCGAGCATATCTTTACTCATATTTCCATAAATCTCTCAATCATCCTATTTTTCTCATAACCCTATCACAACTAACATTCTCGTCTACAACATTTCAACATTCTACATCTCTCATACCATATTCTACGCTAACTTCACCATATTGCCTCAATTTCCAATTTATAGTCAAAATCCCAAAATTTCTAAAAATTGCTTAATCCCATATTTTCTCCAACTGCATCATTGTTTCATCAATCTCTAACCATCTCCTAGCTATTTTAGCACAATGCCCATGTTCACATTCACCAAAAATCACTTTAAAAATCAAAGAGCAAAGTTTAAAAAATTACCTAAACTTGTAGAGTGCTCAACTCACACCTTGATTCGATTCGTCTTTCGATTTCTAAGTATGTTATTCTCCTTTGGGTGGGTAACAACTTTCCTTATTGCAACAACTCTTGATTTGGATGAAAATTGGTGTTTTGAAGGAGAGAGAAAGCTAGGTTTCGAAAATGGCGATTTTGGGGAGAGAGAGATTGATTTCCAGGAAAAACAAATGGGTCTTTATATAGACTGAGGGTAGGAGATCGATCTACATTTAAATTTGGGGATGATTAGGGGTAATTTTATGCCTAGGAGATTGATCTGTCGAGGGGTGAGATCGATCTCTTCATGGCTTTATGAGATCGATCTGCTCCTTAAGGAGATTGATCTTCTCCCAAACAGAAACATTTTGAAATCGATCTCTTCCTCATGAGATCGATCTCTTTATTACAGAATCAAAAGGAGATCGATCTTCTTCCATTGGAGATCGATCTGCTCGCCTAAACTCCTCTTTCCTTGTCATTTTTAGCCCACCAGATCGATCTTCCTTCTCTAAGATCGATCTAACCTCATAGTTTTACACTTTGGTTTAAACACTTAACATATAAATCTCCAAATATAAATTCCACAATTCACTAGTTTGATTATTTCTCATTTGTTACTTATACATTTCACTCAGCTTAATAAATTACACTCAAGTTCATATTACATAATTAAAATATGTCTAAAATTCTCAGATCTCACATCCTCCCCACCTTAAAAGGAATTTGGTCCTCTAAATTCAACTCAACTCGTCAAATAGATGGGGGTATTTCTCCTTCACGAGACTTTCCAATTCCCACGTTGCTTCTTCCATTGAGTGATGTTTCCACAAAACTTTCACTAATGGGATGCTCTTGGTTCTAAGTACCTTCTCCTTTCTATCGAGAATCCGGACGGGTTCCTCAGTGTAGTTCATGTCCTCTTGTATGTCCATCTCGTCATACTCCATGACATAAGAAGGGTCCGGGTGGTACTTCCTTAACATAGACACATGAAAAACATTGTGCATTCCGGACATCCACAGGGGTAATGCCAATCTTTAGGCTACCTCTCCACTCTCTCAAGAATCTCGAATGGTCCTATGTATCGAAGACTCAATTTTCCTTTCTTCTCGAATCGCATGATACCCTTACTCGGTGATATCTTCAGAAATACTGCATCACTAATATCAAACTTGAGTGGTCGTCTATGCATATTCGCGTAGCTTTTTTGTCTACTCTGTGCAGCCCGTAATCTCTCACATATGAGTTTCACACTCTCCACAGCTTGTTCAACAAGTTCAGGAGCATTTATCTTTCTGTCACTGACCTCTTCCCAAGCTACAGGGGATCGCCACCTCCTACCATATAGAGCCTCAAAAGGTGCCATTCCAACACTTACATGATAGCTGTTATTGTACGCAAACTCTGCTAGGGGCAGGTGATCATCCCATGATCCCTTAAAATCAATCGTACTCGCCCTCAACATTTCCTCCAGGGTCTGAATAGTCCTCTCTGACTGACCATCTGTCTGAGGATGATAGGCAGTACTAAAACACAATCGAGATCCCATGGACTCCTGAAACTGGGTCCAAAATCTGGAAGTAAACTGGGAATCTCTATCAGAGGTAATACTCACTGGAGCCCCATGTAATCTAGCTATCTCGCTGGCATATAACTCAGCTAAGGCATCTATAGTATCTGTGCTCTTGATGGTAAGGAAGTGGGCACTCTTGGTCAGTCTATCCACTATGACCCATATCGCATAACGACCCCTACGGGTCCTCGGTAAACCCATAATAAAGTCCATGGTGACATGCTCCCATTTTCATGTAGGTACAGGTAAAGGCTGTAGTAGTCCTCTGGGCTTCCTATGCTCAGCTTTCACTTGCTGGCATACTAAACATCTAGCCACATACTTTGCCACGTCTCGCTTCATACCACTCCACCAGTACACCTTTCTCAAATCTCAGTACATCTTAGTACTCCCTGGGTGCATGGTGTATCGCGAGAAGTGGGATTCTCTTAGTATCTGTCTTTTTAGAGTATCATTGTCTGGTGCACAAATTCATCCTCTGAATCTCAACAATCCATCCTCACTGATTGTAAGATCCGACTGCGAAATCTGTCCAGCTTGGCTAACCACATCTATTAACCTCTGATCACTACGCTGCCCAGTTCTAATCTGATCCATGATCTTGGGCTCTATTCATAAGCTAGCCAAGAACCCAATCTCCACCTCTTTAACTCTGATATGGAGTTCGGTGAACTGCTCTAACAAATCCCATTCCCTGATCATCATAGCAGATATCATACTCTTTCTGCTCAGGGCATCAGCAACTACATTCGCCTTACCCGGATGATATAGAATCTCGCAGTCATAATCCTTAAGGAGTTCCATCCATCTCCTTTGTCTCATGTTTAACTCCTTCTGATCAAAAAGATACCTCAAACTCTTGTGATCAGTGAAGATTTGGAATCTTTCCCCATATAAGTAGTGTCGCCAGATCTTCAAGGCAAATACCACAATGGCTAACTCCAAATCATGCATGGGGTAATTTTTCTCATGGTCTTTCAATTGTTGCGATCCATATACGACTACCCTTCCGTGTTGCATGAGTACACACCCCAATCCTTAATGAGATGCATCACTATAAACTAAAAATCCTCCTGATCCCTCAGGAATAGTTAACACATGTGCCGCTGTCAATCTCCTCTTCAATTCTTGAAAATTGAGCTCACACTGATCAGTCCATATAAACAGAGTCTCCTTGCATGTGAGCTTGGTCAAAGGAGCGGCAATCCTGGAAAATCCCTCCATAAACCTTCTGTAATACCCTGCCAAACCAAGGAAGCTTTGTACCTCTGTAGCTGTCCTCGAGCTTTCCCAGTTAAGCACAACCTCTACTTTACTTGGATCCACTGATACCCCTTCTTCTGAGACTATATGACCAAGGGAAGCTATCCGATCCAGCCAAAACTCACACTTACTAAGCTTTCCATATAATTGCTTATCTCGGAGTATCTGAAGTACTAACCACAAATGTTGCGCATGCTCCTCATATGACCGAGAGTACACCAGGATATCATCAATAAAGACTATCACAAACTTATCTAGATAGTCTCTGAACACCTCATTCATTAATCTCATAAAGGCTACAGGGGCGTTCGTCAATCCGAAGGACATCACTAGAAATTCATAACGGCCATACCTTGTCCTGAAGGCGGTCTTCAAAATATCTTCTTCCTTAATCCTCAATTGGTGATAGCCTGATCTCAAATCAATCTTAAAGAAGATCGAAACCCCTCTCAGCTGATCCAGTAGATCATCAATCCTGGGCAATGTGTATTTATTCTTCACCGTGGCTTTATTTAATAATCGGTGGTCTACCCATAATCTGAGACTACCATCATTCTTCTTAATAAATAAAACTGGTGCTCCCCACGGTGAGACACTGGGTCTAATAAACCTTTGATCCAATAACTCTTGTACTTATTTCTTCAATTCCTCAAGTTCCACTAATGCCATCCTGTATGGAGGTCTAGAGATCGGCTGAGTATCTGGTACCAAATCAGTGGTAAACTCTAGCTCTCTCTCTGGTGGTAAACCTAGTAACTCATCTTAGAAAACATCCGAAAATTCACACAGCACAGGTATATCCTCAATCCTCGGATGTTCCCGATCATCATCTGAGATGAGTGTTTCATAACCTTCACATGAACAATCATATTTAATACTCTCCAAAATAATGTTAAAATTCTCAAATTGTTTACAAAATTCCATACGTCTATTTACTCAATATTTCAAACGTACGCTGTAAGGTTCAGGTAGGGAGAAAGTTACAATCTTAGTGTAGCAGTCTAAACTCACTCGATTGGTTGCCAACCAATCCATCCCCAGAATTACATCAAACCCATGTATATTCAACATGATTAGATCTGCTAACATCACTCTATCTCCCACCTTTATTTCACATCCTCTACAGATTAACTTAGTTCTCTGGGATTCACGCATAGGGGTATTTACATGTAGTATATATTCTAGAGGTTCAGACTTCAAGTTTAATCTACATGCAAAATGCTCAGAAATGAACGAATGCATAGATCCTGGATCAATTAACACATGAGCCTTATAATCACAGACAGAGAGTGTACCTCTTATAATTTTTGCAGAAGTGTCTGCGGTCTCCTTATCTAGGGCAAACACACGTCCCTATGTAACAGGCTTCTTCCCTTTCTCTGCAGCAGTGGCCCGTCTCTGGGGGTTCACTCTCTGAGGCTGTTGTCTAGTGGGCTCTGAAACATGTGGTTTCTGAGGTTGAAGGCAGTCTTTCACCATGTGACCCATGTCTCAACATCTAAAACATCCATGAATCAACCCAGTACAACTTCCCTCATGCACTCGACCACAATTTCTGCAAACCCTTATCTCAGGCCTGACATCTCGAGGGGTCTCCCTAATGTTAGGATAAACTCTGGGTCTCTCTAATTTGCCCTTCTGGACCTCAATCCTTCCTCTTCTGAAGGAACCTCTCCGAGCATCCGTTTGGAAAATCGCTGGCCTCTGGCCCTTATCTCTATTCACCGCTCTGAGCTCATTCTGGGATTGTACCATTTCGATTCCCCTCTTAGTCTCTTGTGCTCATCTCAGAGCATCTCCAAACTCAGTAATACATAGTCCTATCAATCTATCTTTGATGATGGGCTTCAATCCATATACAAATCTCTCAGTACAGAGCTCTTCGTTCTTAAAGGTCTCTGGGTCATATCTCAATAGCGCGGTGAACTGGCTCTCATAGTCACCCACAGACATATCACCCTGTACCAAACTCAAAAACTTGACCTGCTTCTTTCTCTGGGCAGCTCGTGGTACATATTGGGTTCTAAAGGCTGTCTGAAACTCTTCCTAACCAATCACATCCTGACGGGACATCAGAATACCCTGGGTAGTACCACACCAATCTCGAGCTCTCCCTTTCAACATATAGGCACTCATACTGACCCTCTCAGTATCTGAGCACCCCAGATAGTCAAATATAACTCTCAACTCCGTCAGCCACTCCGCAGCCTCTATAGGATCCTTCTTTCCCCTAAATGCAGGTGGATTCATTTTTAAAAAGTCCTTCAGTCAAACCATACTTCTGTCATCAGGCTGAGTGACGGGAGGCACTAGGTCCATCTGTATTGGGGGTACGGGAGGTCCTTGTGGTGGTGTAGGAGTAGTACCCGAGGTATTAACTCTAAAGGGTTGAGCGAATAATGCTGCCATCTGCTCAAAACCTTGCCTCACATTGATCTCAATCCGATTAAATCGAGAGTTAGGACTCTCTGGTTGTGGGGCAGGTGGCAGAGGGGACTCTGCCTGCCTCCTAGAACGACCTTGTCGTCTACTCATTCTCAATCTCAACTTGTTTCTTGTGCGTTCATACCAAACTTGATTGAAATCTCAATCCTCAAATTCAGTTCATGACAAGGCTATTACAGACACTTGGGATGTATTCTATTTCACTTAACTGACACTGACAGTACTAAACACCCTAAGCTCTGATACCAAGAAAACTTTGTCACACCCCAAAAACGCAAAAAATATGGCTAATTTAAAAACTTTTTATTTTCATCAACACACATTTATGGGTGCATTCTTGTGCAGTGTCAAATATCATCATGCATGTCATCCCTCAGGATCTCATCATTAGATAGTATATATCATATTATATACATTACTCAATCTCAAGTTAATTAATCCTAATACATCTCATACAATGTTGTACATCTAGTGTTTCTAATTACACTATTTGTCTGGATATATGAAAAGATAAATGATACCTCGAAATACAATATATGGCCTGGAGCTCAAGTCCTCCACTAGCCACTACTCCGTACGTCTAAGGGAAACCCTTTTTTACTTGAAAAAATATGGGGGAAAAAAAAACAGGGTGAGCTTCTAAATTGCTCAGTAAGGGGGTAAGGGACTCATTATTAATTTAATAATTTACACACACAATCATTTGTTTCACAGTTGAAAACTCAATAGAAAATGTAGCATGAACTCATTAAAACACCATGTAAAACACAAAAGTACACACTCAGTACAAATCACAGTTGCAAGCATGTAGAAATCAAGATGCGATAATGGTTTTTCTTTTTAAAACGTGATGAAAATCACCGCAATAGTAATGTACGTGGCACAACCACCAAATACACGTGGCACAGCCACAAATTAGGATTCTCACGTGGCACAACCACCAAATATATGTGGCACAGCCACAGATTAGGATTCTCACGTGGCACAGCCACCAAATATACGTGGCACAGCCACAGATTAGGATTCTCACGTGGCACAGCCACCAATTATACGTGGCACAGCCACATATTAGGATTCTCACGTTACCAGAACGGAGGAATATCAGACTTACATACTAATAGAGCAATGCCTGGTGTGTATTCAAAATGACACACTTAAGTCTTAATCATAGCCATTATCATAAAAATCGTTTTGCCTTCACGTAAAGCTCAAAAATGGTTTTCTATCATAAAATTCATTTTAAACTGCTTTGTACTCAACACAAAACCTGTTAAAACCGAGCTTCAATCGACCAAACCACGCACAGATTTTCTCAAATCTCAGTATGCCTTAACGTAGAGCCCAAAACACTCTTTTCATTTTAAACACAAAATGGTCATAAAACATTTTCACATATAGTTTACAACTCATAAAGGTTGGGCCCCAACCGGCTATAAAATCGTGTGCATTTCTCATTCACAACACGTGAGACATGCTTGTTTTCTCAGTTGAAAATCATGCTACAATGTTATCATAAAATACATACACAAATGAGTTTAGTTTTTTCCCTTACCTCTTTGCACCTTGTATAGTGAAATCGTTTCCCCGTATCACGGACTAGCTTCACATTCCACTTTGGAACTCCCGAGCTGTCCAAACGATGTTAAAAACATCAATATATCGACTCAATTTCACTATCGAGCATATCTTTGCTCATATTTCCATAAATCTCTCAATCATCCTATTTTTCTCATAACCTTATCACAACTAACATTCTCGTCTACAACATTTCAACATTGTACATCTCTCATACCATATTCTACTCTAACTTCACCACATTGCCTCAATTTCTAATTTATAGTCAAAATCCCAAAATTTCTAAAAATTGCTTAATCTCATATTTTCTCTAACTACATCATAGTTTCATCAATCTCTAACCATCTCTTAGCTATTTTAGCACAATGCCCATGTTCACATTCACCAAAAATCACTTCAAAAATCAAAGAGCAAAGTTTAGAAAATTACCCAAACTTGTGGAATGCTCAACTCACACCTCGATTCGATTCGTCTTTCGATTTCTAAGTATGTTGTTTTCCTTTGGGTGGGTAACAACTTTCCTTATTGCAACAACTCTTGATTTAGATGAAAATTGGTGTTTTGGAGGAGAGAGAAAGCTAGGGTACAAAAATAGCAATTTTGAGGAGAGAGAGATTGATTTCCAAAAAAACAAAGGGGTCTTTATATAGACTGAGGGTAGGAGATCGATCTGGCTCTTGATGAGATCAATCTGCATTTGAATTTGGGGACGATTTGGGGTAATTTTATGCCTAGGAGATCGATCTGTCGAAGGGTGAGATCGATCTCTCATGGCTTTATGAGATCGATCTGCTCCTTGAGGAGATCGATCTTCTTCCATTGGAGATCGATCTACTTGCCTAAACTCCTCATTCCTTGTCATTTTTAGCCCATCAGATCGATCTTCCTTCTCTAAGATCGATCTGACCTCATAGTTTTAGACTTTGGTTTAAACACGTAACATATTAATCTCCAAATATAATTTCCACAATTCACTAGTTTGATTATTTCATAATTCATTACTTATACATTTCACTCAGCTTAATAAATTACACTTCAAGTTCATATTACATAATTTAAATATGTCTAAAATTCTCAGATCTCACAGAATCACAGCCCAACGGTTCGGTGTTGAGTTATGACAGAAGGAAAGGTAAGTAAAATGCAAAAAATTTGTAGTGATTTTGATAGGTCACGGGAGGTCATGACAGAATGGTATCAGAGGTAGTTGGTCTGATGTGAGTTGATATTAGTATTAGGAAAGTGTACATCCTCATATTACTGTGCTTTGTTCAGTTACAATTGTGTATACGAGATGAGAATCAAACTAATTAATGGTTATAAATGCAAGAATTGAGCCATTATGGTTAATACCAGTCATGGTAGAGGGGCTAGAGGTAGGGCTCGAGGCTGTAGAGGTAGGCCTAAGACCTGAGATGAGACGACAGGTCCCACTCAGGTACCTGAGAGTACCAAGGCATGTTTCACGAGATTAAAACGTCACCTTGAGACTATAGTGGAGTTATTAACACAGATTTTGCCAAGAGGACAAGGGCAGGATGCAGGGACTGCATCTGAAGAGGCAGCCGTACCTGTACGCCTGTATGACTAGCTCAGACACCACAACCTACAGATACTCATACACCCCCACCAGCTCAGGATACACCTTCTCATGTTGCTCCACGACAAGGCAGTAGTACTTTGGGGTATGGTTGTGAGCTCGATAGATTGCGACAGTTCCAGAAGCTTGGACCACCATCGTTTAGTAGGGTGAAGGACCCCGTAGTTGCAGAGGATTGGCTGGGAGAGATAAAGAAGCTTTATGGATTTTTTAAGTGTACGATGATCGAGATGGTCACGTTTGCTGCGTTCCTACTGAAAGGATCGACAAAGCATTGGTGGAAGTCCACCAGAGTTATATTGAGAGCAAGACACTCAATGATCACTTGGGATATCTTTTTGGATGCCTTCAGGAGGCAGTATGTCCCGGACACAACGCAGCAGAAGCTGCAGATGGAATTCTTGGGGTTGAGCCAGGGGACTTAGTCAGTGGATGAGTACGAGACAAGATTTATATCCCTGGGTAGGTATGACCATGATACTATGAGTAATAAGACCAAGAAGGTCCACAGATTTATTGATAGACTGAGACCAATATTACAATCTAAACTAGTTCCATTTGATATCTCTACCATGATGAGGTAATGCGTAGGGCGCAACTCTGTGATCAAGACTGTGAGAAGAATGTCTCTGAGTTCAGAACAGTTGGCAAGGGTAGAGACCGAGATAGGAAGAGACCGGTGAGTGACAGTGCTAGAGGTTTCAGATATCGATGAGGGATGAGACTCTTCGGTAAGAGACCACAGATTGAGGAAGTACAAGAGAAGACTGTTAGATCTCTTGCATATCTAGCTATAGCTCTAGCTAGAGGTGTTGTTATTGGAGGATTGAGGCCTACCACTGAGCAGTGTAGTAGATGTGGTAGATTTCATAGAGGTTGTCCTTATCCTGTTTCTATTGGATTATGCTTCAGATGTGGGAAGCCAGGGCATATGGCTAGAGTTTGCCTAGAGGTTATCGATATTTCCCTATAGAAGGGCAAGGAGTCGAAGAGAGCTCCAGCTAACATGTCTACTCCGAGGAGGAGAGCGATGACAGAGGAGAAGGGGAAGTAGGTTATTAGATGATGACGAGTACATGCCTTGTACCAGGTCATGACTGATGCTTCATCGAATGTGATTAGAGGTAACATCGTGATGTATGATTTAGAAGCCTATGTTATAATTGATCCTGGTGCCACACATTCATTTGTATCGCCTTCATTTGCACGTAAGTTAGCAAAACATGTAGAGCGTACACCTTTAAGTAGGATGATGTTGATTAGTACTCCTATGGATAACAGTCAACTAGTCGAGTATGTGTTAAATGACTGCAAACTAAGAGTAGGGGAAAAGGATATGACAACCAATCTAATATTGTTAAGTATGAGTGATTTTGATGTAATTTTAGGAATGGATTGGCTATCGTCAAACCATGCTGTGTTAGATTGTTATGCTAAGACAATTATGTTTCCTAACCTTGAAAAATATGTTGTAAAGTTTGATAAAAAGAAATTAAAGTAATAGTTATGGTTGTAATTGACAATATACTATGCTAACTGCGGAATGAAAATATTAAAGGTTTTACTACGTACATGGTTGATATGGATAAGGCACATCCGGAGTTAGCAGATATTCTTATGGTTAGTGAATTCCCAGATATCTTTTCAGATGAATTGCCAAGGTTACCACCAGACAGAGAGATGGAGTTCTATATAGATTTGGTGCCTGGTACTGAACCTATATCGAAACCATTGTATGGCATGGCCTTAGTTGAGCTAGAAGAGTTCAAGAGATAGTTACAGGAGTTGTTGGTTATTGGGTTCTTGAGACTGAGTGTTTCGTCTTGGGGAACACCAATTTTATTTGTAAAGAAGAAGGATGAAAGCCTCCGATTGTGTATTGATTACAGATTGTTGAATAAGGCTACCATTAAGAATAGGTATCCCCTTCCATGTATTGACGATTTGTTGGATCAACTTCGAGGAGCGTTGGTCTTTTCTAAGATTGATCTGAGGTCTGGGTATCATCAATTGAAAGTTTGGAGTGGAGATGTACCCAAGACAACATTTAGGGCCCGATATGGCCACTATGAGTTTTTGATTATGCCATTCAAATTGATGAATACTCCCGCAGCTTTCATGGCTTTGATGAATGATTTGTTCAAGCCATATTTGGATCAGTTTGTTATCGTCTTCATTGATGACATATCGGTATACTCGAAATCTAAGGAAGAGCATGAGAAACACCTAAGGATTGTATTGCAGACCCTACGAGAGCAGAAGCCGTATGCTAAATTCAGTAAGTGTGACTTTTGATTGGTACAGAGCTCATTTTTGGGACACCTTGTGTCGAGGGATGAAGTATCAATAGATCCATCCAAGATTGAGGTTGTAGTTTAGTGGGAACAACCAAAGATAGTCATCGAGATCAGGAGTTTACTGGGTTTAGCAGGATATTATCGGAGATTCGTTAAGGGATTTTTGAAGTTAGCTGCTCCGTTGACACGTCTCACTTGAAAGGGTGTAGCATTCATGTGGGACGATGATTGTGAGAGGAGTTTTTAGGAACTGAAAAGTCTATTGACCACCGCTCTAATTCTCACTATCCTACCAGCTCAGGAGGATTTTTAGTGTATACCGATGCTTCGCATCAGAGACTGGGTTGTGTATTGATGTAGGAGGGGAGGGTAGTTGCTTATGGATCCAAGCAACTGAAGGATCATGAGAAGAACTATCTGACTCACAATTTGGAGTTAGCAGCAGTAGTGTTTCTGTTGAAGATATGGCGCCACTACTTATATAGTGAGAAGTTTCAAATTTTTACTGACCACAATAACCTCAAGTATCTGTTCTCGTAGAAGGAGCTGAACATGAGACAAAGAAGATGGCTAGAGCTTTTGAAGGACTATGATTGTGAGATACTTTATCATCTGGGTAAAGCTAACGTTGTAACTGATGCTTTGAGCAGGAAGAGCCTTGGGATGGTATCGTATATGATGGTCAGGGAACACAAGTTGCTAGAGCAGTTTGCTAGCCTCAGTTTAGGAGTTGTGCCTTTTGACATGGATACAGACTGTATGATTGCTAGTCTACGCTTGGAGTCGGACCTGTTGGACAGGATCAGACAGGCTCAGTGGACTGATCTGTATTGCATTGATATGAGTAGTCAGATACAGAGAGGCACAGTGACTGATTTTGAGATAAGTTTAGATGGATTACTGAGATTCAGAAGTAGATTGTGTGTTCCCAAGGACCCAGAGCTCAAGAGATTGATATTGTCGGAAGCTCATTTGTCAAGGTACACGTTGCATCAGGGGAGTAACAGGATGTATCAGAACCTCCGAAAGGTGTACTGGTGGTCAGGTATGAAGAGAGATATGGCAAATTTTGTGGAAGATATCTCGTATGTCAGCAGGTGAAGGTAGATTATCAAAAACCTGCAGGGTTATTGCAGCCTCTACCTATACCAACGTGAAAATGTGAGCATATCATCATGGATTTCGTGATGGGTTTATTGAGGACCCGTAGGAATCACGATGCGATATGGGTGATCGTTGATAAACTGACGAAGTCAACCCACTTCTTAGCTATGAGAGCTATCGATATTTTGAGTTCATTGGCAGAGTTGTATGTACGTGAGGTAGTGAGGTTACATGGTGTTCCAGTGAGCATTGCTTCGGATAGGGATTCCCGCTTCACTTCCCACTTTTGGGAATGTTTTCAAGAAGCCATGGGAACCCAGTTGAGTTTGAGCACCACTTTCCATGCTCAGACAGATAGTCAGTCAGAGAGGACTATACAGACTCTAGGGGACATGTTGAGAGCATGTGTGCTAGATTATAGAGGCTCTTGGGATGATCATTTACCACTAACCGAATTTACCTACAACAACAGTTATCATGCGAGTATCGAGATGGCACAATATGAGGCTTTGTATGGTCGTAGATGTCGTTCCCCTATCGGTTAGGAAGAAGTGGGTGACCGAAAGATTTTTGCTCCTAACTTGGTTACACGAGCCTCTGAGGATGTCCAGTTGATTGTTGAAAGATTGAGGATAGCTCAGAGTAGACAGAAAAGCTACGCTGATAGGAGACAGAGACCACTTAAGTTCACAGTTGGTGAATCAGTGTTTCTGAAGGTTTCTCCTTCCAAGGGTATAACGAGATTCGAGAAGAGAGGTAAGCTGAGTCCTCGCTACATTGGACCCTTTGAGATACTCGATCGAGTGGGAGATAATGCATACAGGTTGGCTTTACCACCGGACTTATCGGGAAGTGCATAATGTCTTCCACATTTCGATGCTTCGGAAGTATCATCCAGATCCGACCCATGTGATTCGATATGAGCCATTGGAGCTCAAGGATGATCTGACATATGTAGAGAAATTGATCCGGATATTAGATAGGAAAGAGAAAGTCTTAAGATCAAAAACAATTGAGTTAGTTAAGGTTCTCTTACAGCATCACACTTCAGAGGAGGCTACTTAGGAGCTAGAGAGTCTGATGCATGAGAAATACCCCCAGTTGTTTGAAGAGTAACTTGGTTCTAATTTGGAGGACCAAATTTCTTTAAGAAGGGGAGGAATGTAAAACCCGTAAATTCATATATGTTCTTTATGATTTCGTGATGTACGGACAAGTCACATTCAATATAAATCATAAGGAATGAATGTTTTCAAGTTGCAAACATGTATGAAATGTAAAATGGGTAGTGAAGCAAATGGATGTGAATATAACAGTGATTTTTTGGGAAATATTGTAGCAGAACTGCCGCAGATGAGGAGCAGATCGATCTCATTAGCAAGGAAGATCGATCTCAAGGCTTGAAAATGGAATGCCAAGCTCTTTGTAAGAGGCAAATCGATCCCTCAACAAGAGCAGATCGATCCCTCATTCAAAAAAGATCGATCTTGGATAAGTTCTGGCTAAGGAAGATCGATCTCTAATGGATTATGGATAATACAGATCGATCTCATCTCAAGGGTCAGATCGATCTCTATAAGGTTCTGTTTGAAGCAGATCGATCTCATGCTAAAGAGCAGATCGATCCCTTGACCTAAAAATTAAATTCTGGAATAACTTTAATGCAGAGCAGATCGATCTCTCATGGTTAGCAGATCAATCTCCAATGGTAATTCTATATATACTCGACTATGCACCTTTATTTCTTCGAGAAACTAAAACCGCTTTGAAAACTTAAGTTAAAACCTAACCTTTTCTACTCCAAAAATCATCCCTTTCAATTAATTTTGAGTGAGATTTGCTTCAGCAAAGTTGTTCCTTGGGAGGAGGAGAACAACATAGTTGAAAACTAGAAGTTGAAACCTTGGATTGAAGGAGTAAGATGAATTTCCCCCAATTTGGCAAAAAGGAGGAAAATTCAAGTTAGGTAAGATTCAATACACCAACTTCAAATATGTTAATATAGGTATCTTAGTGAGTTGATTGGTGTATGTTTGAGTTGCTGAAAATATCTTGAATATGTAAAATTTCTATGACCTAGAAATTGGCTTGGAATTTGAGAAAATGATGAGAAAGTTGAGTAGACATGGATTTGAGGATGGATTAAGCATGTAATGATGTAAATAAGCATGTATATATGATTGCAAGATGGTTTTATGAAATACATGTATTGGAATAAATGAGAAATGAAAATAAGTATATGAGATATATGGTGAGATACCATAGTGGGAGAAAATGATGAACTTGAGGTATATAAGGGATTATACCGGTTCAATTTGAATCAGTAGACTTGAACGAGTCTAATAAGTCCTCGAGAAATGAGTTGTACAATCGAAATGGACTTAAGAGTGAGTAAAGTCCAATAAGCTACAATAAGGCCAAATGAGTGTAAAAATGGCTTAAAGCATGGATTTGAGATTCATGCAAGTGAAAACTAAGTATATTAAGGTATACTGATGTGAATGATTCTTAACAGCTTCAAATTTTATATTAGGAGCTGATCGGACTGCTAGAGTGAGCAGCACTGAGGAAGTGAGGTCATGTGACGTGATCCGAGGTCAAAGAATTTTGTGAGTAGCTAGAGGTAGCTATACGTAATTTGAATAGATTTTTAGTTATCTAAATCGTATATGGATTTCCTAATATGGAAAAATATCAGTAGGAACCCGACATGGTAGAATTTCGATTTTATCCAATTAAGGGTAAAAAGCTTAGAAAGCATATTGGTGACTAGTTTTGATAGTTGCATTGATAGAATGACAAATGTTTTCATGTTATATGCAAAAATAACACATTTCTGTGCTGATTTGATTTGATTGTGTGAATGTCACGACCCTTTTTCATTCCCTTTAACCGAAAATCACTATAAATTTTTCATGTTTTACTGTTACTTTACTCAGTCGTGAACAAACTCACCACATACAGTTGGGATGTGAGTCAATAATAATCACCACTTACCATTCATCCACAATTAATAAAAACGATGTCATAAATTCAAAATTAAATCATTCACTTATACAGAACATGTTTACCGACATCTACATCCCCCATAATTACAACTCAATCATTACTGTGCCATTACATTGTTTAGATACAAAAAAGAATCCTGTGTATATACCTTTCGACGATGGAAGCAGCGAATGTCCAAAAAAAACAATGCCTCAGTCCTTACTGGCTACTCTGCACGCTCTATAGAAGGGGGAAAATAAAGAGGGATGAGCAACCACATGCTCAGTAAGGCAATAATGTAAGCATGGTAGATAACTACTCTATCTACATGCTGATAGTGTATGCATAAATCATTTATAGTTCAGAGCATGAGGAAAACAAAACTATGCCATATGCATATACATATATTATGAATTAAAATCATGTACATTGGCATATAAAACATGGCAAAAACATCATGTATAAATCATCTCATGCTCAATCTCATTTAAATTCATAAAAAGGGCAATCCATTAAGAAACCTCTTTTTTAAATCACATTTGCAACCTCTTTTCTCCAGTATCAAAATCCCATCGAAATCAATTTCCAATCACAAACATCATCATCAATTCACGAATCAAGTCTTCAAGGCTCGACCCCTCCCTCGGGTCTACCTCGGGACAGTCACAATCACACTTATAGATTAAAATCATGTGGTAGTAGGTAAATCAAGCAAGGAGACAGGTTGCTACAATCTCATACTCATAGACTATGTTGGCCAACTATGTCACATATCATCCCAGACCACACGAATTTTGGTGTGCGAGGTATCATGCTGGTACGAAGGTGGGTTAGTTCTCTGCCAGACTTTCTCAAATCAAGTAACCACCACGCAGTACATCGTACTCCATGTGATATACACGGTACATCGTACTCTGTGAACCCATAACATGGTTGGGGGTGCCTGCATTAGGTCTTATCTACCCCATACCGAGTGAAACCTCTAGTTTCAAGTGCACGTGGGAGTACTCTTAATACCAAGTCCTAGCCCCTCATGGCCTTGCTCACCCCTGTTAGGTTCCCTGATTTAGGTCCTAGCCCCTCACCCTCACCCCACTTAAGAGGCCTGTTAGGCCTGTTGGATTCCCTGAATGGATTACTGTCAGGTCCTAGCCCCTCATCCCACTCAAGAGGTCTGTCAGGCCTGTTGGGTTCCCTGAGTTAATCCGTATTACCCTCACCACGACCTCATACATACCATAGTGTGAAAACCAGCGCGAGCTATACTCTAGCACAAATTCATGCATCAAAACCAATCACCTCGTACGAGCAATGCTCTAGTACGACATTTATGCATAAAAACATGTAGAAACCACATATGAGCATAGCTCCAATACTGTTATATGCATAAAAAAACCACTCAAAATCCACGTACGAGCAAAAGATCGAATACGGTTTATAAAACATCGTCATAGTTCCAAAACAAAGTGCGAGCTAAGCTCTAGCACATTCAAACATGTGAGAACATCAATACCCAATGCAAGCTAAGCTCCTGCACAGTTTAATTCGCATAAACATGATAGGCGGCTCATGAGTTTTCAAAACGAATCTCAAAATATATTTAGCACTTCAAATATGCTATCACACAACATTAAACAATAATAGCCAGCCTATCTATCAACTCGCTCAATACAAAACACATGTTTGGTGGAATCATTCAAAACATTCAATTTATGCAATTATTAGCCTTACTATCCCATTTCTTTATAATACCACTTCAATAACCAAATCTCACGCAAATACTCGTAATAATTTCCATACATTGTCAACCACATTTTCACAAACTCATGCATATTTCCAAAGCCCTATATACCCACAAAATACGAGCAGCTACCTTTATATACTTACAGAATTCTCTTACCTGGAATCGCGATGCGTGAATCCACTTCCTTAAAGCTGCTTACTTGTACAGCTCGATTCGTTTCTGTTGGCTCTACCGAGAGGGGGGGTGAATCGGTTTTCTAACAATTATGGTAAATTTTAAATTAATCACAATTTAATCACAAATGATAATGAGCAATATAGTGCAATATAACAATTTAATGCAAAGTAGGGAAGAGAGAAACAAACACAATCGTTTATAGAGGTTCGGCCAAACTCTTGCCTACGTCCTCTCTCCTTGACCTTCTTGTCAAGTGTTTTCTTTCTCTCTTTCAATAGAGCTTACACAGTTCCTTTTGCAGGTTAAGGAATAACCTCTCTACCCTTAGCAATACAGAAATGTATTCACCCTTTTACAATGTCTCTCACTGAGGAACAATCCTCTTTTCTTTTTGGGTATGGATGAATACAGAATAAGGCTTTACAATGGGTAGTGCTAACAAAGCTTGTTGCACTTAAGCTTGTACAATGAATTTCAATTAATGAGCAATAGGGACACAAAGAATGAATGAATTAAAGCTTGAGAATGTTTGGAATGTGCAGCAGTAGTGTCACTATTCTCTTTGTCTTCAATGCTTGGTTAAATACTGAAGGATTGGTAGTTGGAGCATTAAATGCTATTTTTCCCATTGTGATTTGCAGAAACTAGCCGTTGGGTACCTCCAGTAGAGTGCCAGATCGATTTGCCATCTTAGCCAGATCGATCTCTTAGTTATAAATCCTGCAAGATTGAAGCACAAATACACAAGGAGATCGATCTCATAGGTTAGCAGATCGATCTGTTAGTTTAAAAATAATGAGGCAGATCGATCTGTCGAATAGGCAGATCGATCTCCTAATCTCTCTGTTTGAGGCAAGATCGATTTCCAGATTGATCTGCCATGCAATCTCGTAGAGAG
Organism: Firmiana major; assembly: GCA_033439115.1. Lineage (NCBI taxonomy): Eukaryota > Viridiplantae > Streptophyta > Magnoliopsida > Malvales > Malvaceae > Firmiana > Firmiana major. Next base: position 8,916,437 of record CM065908.1, on the reverse strand, counting down.
GAGATCGATCTCTCAACAACACAGATCGATCTCTTTAGCTCTCTGACTTTGAGGAGATCGATCTCTTCCTTACCAGATCGATCTCATAAGTTCTCTGTTTGAGTGTAGATCGATCTCTCAGATCGATCTATAGCCTTAAGCTCTTAAGGGAGATCGATCTCTTCATAGACCAGATCGATCTCTCAACTCTAGCTTGAACCAGATCGATCTCTTACCCCTTGCAGATCGATCTCATTCTTCCTAAATACCTTTGTAAAGATTTAAGGCTTGCCAGATCGATCTCTTCCATCATGAGATCGATCTCTCATCAAGTAAAAACCCAGGAGATCGATCTCTCATAAGCCAGATCGATCTCTCATCAACAGAACTCTAAGTTCTGGTACTAATAACCTCTAAACATGTTTCTATATCAACTTAATGTTATAGAATTAACTTGTTTTGTCATTTCAAAATACATTAACTCAACAATCTCCCCCTTTTTGATATGACAAAACATGTTTAGTGAATTTTTGCGAAAGCTCCCCCTTTTTGTGAGCTCCCCCTTTCTTTTAGCTTTTTGGTTTTGTTACTTGCTTAACTCCCCCTCAATTTAATCATTCTTAGAAACCTCTATGTATCTTAGCACAAACAAACACATACACTTCTCCCCCTTTTTGTCATATCAATAACACGAAACTATAAAACTCATGGCATTTCAAAATTAATATTTTCATTAACACAACCAATAACAAGTCAAAAGGTATTTCATTCAAGCAAATTCATCATAATTAACATCAAGTAACTAACATGATATCACTAAACAAAAAACAAACACCTAAGGCCTAAAGTGAGGGAGGAACACGATCCGAAAGATTCTCAACGTGCGTACGTGTGACTTGCAGCTCATCAAACATTGCCTCTTGAGTTTCGTGAATCTTATCCACTCTTTGGTTTAATTTCTCGAACTTTCGCTGCTGAGATGCAAAGCCTACATCGATTTTCTGATGGAGTTCACTGATCATCTTCATAATGATCTCCATGTCAGCAGGGGAGGATGGCTGAGCAGAAGGTGGAGCAGTCGAAGACGATGGTTCCGGAGCTGGTGCAGCAGGTGGGGCCACAGGCGCATTGGAGGGATCTTCCTCCATGGCTTCAGCAGGCTGCTGTTCCCTCTTTTTCTTCCAATCTCCCCGGAAGTCTTTGTAATATCCCATATGATGAAGGGACCCGATGTTGAGAACGCTCTTGGGAGAAGGCAGTTCTCCGATTTCGCCGCTACAGTCGACGCCAACTCGGTGGAGAAGATAGGCTACCGGTTGCGGAAAAACGATCGTGGTAGCTTGTCCACGCACTATCTTCAGCCAGTCTTCGTATATGAAATGGACAAGATTTGGTTTTTGGCTTGTTGAGTGAATGTGATGGAGCCAAAAACGATCTAAGCGCCTAACGGTGGAATGACGGGTACCGAAAGGGCGGAGGTTCCAAGAGATTATGAGGTGGAGTAACCGAAGGTGCATTGGAAGGTTACTCGCCTTGTCCCCAGGGAGATCAAACTCAAAGGAGACTTCCTCATCTTCATTGGTCAAGCCTTCATTTTTCATGTGGAAGGCCTGAGCTAGGATATCAGTATCGACAGGAACGGTTTTACCCATGACATATGTTTTGAAACCGACAATTTTGCAAGTGTCATTTGGGTCAAAAATGAGTTCGGCATTGGAAAAGAATGCACGAACGAGATTTGGAGGGACGGGAGTGTTGATTTTTAAAAACATCATCCAACCAAATTCCTCAAATTTTGACACGTATGGAAAGTCTATGCGATTGAGGAAGGAAAAATCTATGGTTCGCCAATGCTTAATTGGCATGGTTGAGAAATATTCCTCATATCGCTTTCTTTTTGATGGTGTTTTAAAACATCGATTGAAAGAAGTGATAGAAGGTGGAGGAATGGGTTGGGATGAGGAACCGGCCTCTACAGTGGTTCTAGGGGGTTTGTGTCCTACTGTCTTATGCCTAGGCATGATTCTAGACTCTAAAGATGCGCTAAATAGATTCAAAAACGAGAAAAGCAATGAAACAGTACCTAGGTTTGCCCTAGAATTAAAATGAACACAAATTGAAGAAAAATTTTGAGAAAATCAGTAAAGAATGTTGGTTACAATACCAAAATTTGACACCGAGACGCAAGGAGGACCGTACGGAGATCGATCTGAGGAGAAATCGACAGTGATGGTGCGAGGGAATTTGGGAATTTGAAAGTTAGGTTTTGTGAAATTTGGGAAATTTTCGCGAGTTTATATACTTCAGGACACATGAGATCGATCTGTCGAGGCGACAGATCGATCTATCACTTCCAGAAGCCAAGGGAGATCGATCTGTCGTATGGACAGATCGATCTTGTTCGCAAACAGAGGCTTAAGGAGATCGATCTGGTACATGCACAGATCGATCTGGAGTTTAACCGAGGCTTAGAGAGATCGATCTACCAAATGCATGGATCGATCTTCAGAATGCGAAAGCTTTGAAGAGATCGATCTGTCGTGGGGACAGATCGATCTGTATTTTAACAGAGACGGAAGGAGATCGATCTTATGGTTAGAAGATCGATCTGCTTAGCTTAACCTTGATGATTTAGGCTTGTTGGAAGTATAGAGATCGATCTATATTGCAAGGAGATCGATCTCTCATCCTCATTGCCAGAAAATCTTTGCAAAAACTCTTTTAAAATCAATTTGAAACCAAGATTTTTGAAACACAAAAGTCTTAAGAGATATTCATGAGTCCTAATTCACCTCTAAGGATACAAAACCTATCTCTATCAAGTGGTTTGGTGAATATATCTGCTATTTGATGTAAAGTATCTATGTACTCTAAGATTATATCCCCTTTTTGTACATGATCTCTAAAGAAGTGATGTCTAATTTCTATGTGCTTGGTTCTGGAGTGTTGAATAGGATTCTTAGACAGATTAATGGCACTGGTATTATCACATTTAATAGTGACTTGCTTCATGTCAATACCATAATCTCTCATTTGTTGTTTAATCCACAACACTTGAGCACTACAACTACCAGCTGCTATATATTCAGCTTCAGTTGTGGACTGAGCCACACTGTTTTGTTTCTTGGAGAACCAAGAAATTAACCTATTTCCTAAGAATTGGCAAGTACCTGAAGTACTTTTCCTATCTATTTTGCATCCTCCAAAATCAGCATCTGAAAATGCATGAAGGGCAAACGTAGAGTCCTTGGGGTACCAAAGTCCTAGTGAGGGAGTGTCTTTGAGGTATCTAAAGATTCTCTTAGTTGCCAATAGATGTGATTCCTTAGGAGAGGATTGAAATCTAGCACAAAGGCATACACTAAACAAAATATCTGATCTACTTGCAGTTAAATAAAGCAATGAGCCTATCATAGACCTATAGAGTTTAGTGTCTACACACTTACCACTTTCATCTTTATCAAGCTTGATGTTGGTGCCCATTGGAGTGGCTTAAGGTTTGCAATTGTCCATTCCAAATCGCTTGAGCAAGTCCTTGGTATACTTTGCTTGATTGATGAAGGTTCCATCCTTTGTTTGCTTCACTTGAAGTCCCAAGAAGAATGTGAGTTCTCCCATCATGCTCATCTCAAATTCTCCTTGCATGATCTTAGCAAACTCTTGGCATAAAGACTCATTAGTTGAACCAAAAATAATATCATCTACATACACTTGTACAACTAGTAAATCCTTATTTTTATTCTTGATGAATAAGGTGGTATCCACTTTTCCTCTTGAAAATCCCTTTTCTAATAAGAATTTTGACAACCTTTCATACCAAGCTCTAGGAGCTTGTTTTAACCCATAAAGTGCCTTAGATAATTTAAAAACATGTTCAGGAAATTCATGATTTTCAAATCCGGGAGGTTGCTCAACATATACTTCTTCATTAATGAAACCATTTAAGAATGCACTCTTTACATCCATTTGATATAACTTGAAGTTTTTATAACATGCAAAGGCAAGTAACATTCTTATTGCCTCTAATCTAGCAACCGGTGCATATGTTTCATCATAGTCTATGCCTTCCTCTTGTCTATAGCCTTGAGCAACTAGCCTAGCCTTATTCCTTATGATCACACTATTTTCATCCATTTTGTTCTTGAATATCCATTTAGTTCCAATTATAGAGTGATCACTAGGCCTAGGAACTAGTTTCCATACTTTGCTTCTCTCAAATTGATTTAATTCTTCTTACATTGCTAGGAACCAATTATTGTCATCTAAGGCTTCATTGACATTCCTTGGCTCTATTTGAGATACAAAGGCTATATATTGGCACATATTCCTTAGGGATGATCTAGTTCTAACTCCAAGAGTTGGATCTCCTACTATTTCACAATCTTTTACATATCCTAACTCTCTTGGTGGTCTAGGCTCTCTTTCTAAAACCTCTATTTCTTCTTCATCTTCTTTATTCAAGTCAAGCTTTTCTAAGAAGTCATCTTCTAAGCCTTCATCAAATATTCCAACATTTTCATCATTGGTTGAATCTTTAGATATATTATTTGACTCATCAAATATAACATGAATAGACTCTTCAACCACTAATGTTCTTTTGTTATATATTCTAAAAGCCTTCGAATTCAAAGAATATCCTAGAAATATTCCCTCATCACTCTTGGCATCAAATTTTCCTAAATTATCTTTTTCATTATTTAGAACAAAGCATTTGCAGCCAAAAGGATGGAAGTAACTAATGTTAGGCTTCTTGCTTTTGTAGAGCTCATAAGGAGTTTTCTTTAGCATGGGTCTTATCATAGCTCTATTAATTATATAACATGATGTGTTTATAGCTTCAGCCCAAAAGTACTTTGGCAAGTTATTTTCACATAACATGGTCCTAGCCATCTCTTCCAAAGTTCTATTTCTTCTCTCAACTACACCATTTTGTTGTGGTGTCCTAGGGGCTGAAAAATTATGGCTAATTCCTTGATCATTGCAATACTCATCAAATCCTATATTTTCAAATTCTTTGCCATGATCACTTCTAATGCTTGTTATTGTATATCCTTTTTCATTTTGAGTCACCTTTGAGTAAGTTATGAATTTCTCTAAGGCTTCATTTTTTACTCTCAAAAAGAACACCCAAGTGAACCTAGTGTAATCATCAACTATTACAAATCCATAGTGTTTCCCACCTAGGCTAGTGGTTCTAGTTGGTCCAAATAAGTCTAAATGCAGTAATTGAAGAGGCCTAGTGGTGGATACACTATTCTTAGGCTTAAAAGTTGTCCTCTTGTGTTTTCCTTTAACACAAGCTTCACATATTTCTTCATGATCAAAGGATATTTTGGGTAAGCCTATAACTAGATCCTTTCTAGCTAATTTAGATAGCACATGCATGCTAGCATGACCTAGTCTTCTATGCCATAACCAAGATTCCTTTTTGTTGTCTACCATTAAGCATATGTTTTCATTTTTGAGTTCATTAAGATAGACAATATATATGTTACCTTGCCTATGACCTAGAAAAAGAATTTTATTTGACTTAGGATCTAAAACATTACACTTCATGCAATCAAAAATTACTTTGTAACCTTTCTCACAAAGTTAACTAATGCTTAGTAAGTTATGCTTTAGACCCCTAACAAGTAATACTTTTTCTAAAGAGAAATGATCATTACCTATTGAGCCACTTCCTTCCACTTGGCCTTTGGAGTTGTCCCCAAAAGTGACTTCTCCACCAATTTTTGATTTGAAGGAATTGAAATGGCTTTTATCACCCGTCATGTGCCTTGAGCATCCACTATCTAAGTACCAAGCTTCTTTTGTTTTAGCTTTGTGGCTATGCTCAATCACCTATAAAAAATCAAACTCAAGTCTTAGGTACCCAAATTTTCTTGGGTCCTTGGAGGTTAGTAAATGCAATTCTTGATCCCATTGGGATCCATTTTGCTAATGCATTACAGTCCTTGGAATGAATTACCTCTTTTGGAATCCATATCCTTTTTACTCTTTTTCCTTTAAGATTCCTCATCTTTATATTGCAATAATGTGACTTATGTCCCTTTCTATTACAATATGAACAAGTAATTGCAAGTTTATTCATGCTCTTCCTAGCAATAAAACTCTTAAGATGGGTCTCCCTACTTTGTGCATTATATCCTAAGCCATTTTTGTCAAAAAAATGCCCTTTGGATTTCTAGCATGCTATCTAGCTTTTGTTGCCTCATGTGAAATCTATTAAAGGAGTTATGTAGATTGTTATTTTTCTCCTTAAGGTCACAAATTTCTAGATTTGAAATCTCTAGTTTCTTTTCACATTCTAATTTATCTTTTAACATTATCTCATTTTCCTTTTTTAATTTAGATATTAACTTTTTATACTTCATGCTCATACATTCATACTCTAATGCAAGATCATCAAATGCATCTTGCAATTCATCAAAAGAGTATTCATTGAGATTAGAAGTTACCTTTTCATCATCATCAATAGCCATGAAGCATAAGTTGGCAATGTCCTCATTTGATTCATCATCGGAGCAGTCACTGTCACTCCATGTTGCTACCATTGCCTTCTTTTTATGGAACCTATCATTGGATCTTTTAAGAAGAGGGCAGTTAAATTTTATGTGTCCAGGTTTTTTACATTCATAACACACAATAGAGTCTTTTCTACCTACTTCCTCTTGTTCTCTCCTATTGTTTCTCCTATTACTACTACTAGCTCTCATCCTCATGAACTTATTAAATCTTTAGGCAAACATTACCATCTCAATATCCTCCTCACTGCCACTCTCATTTTTAATCTCCACTTGAGCAGTGGATTTTAGAGCAACTCCCACTTTCTTGGGTGGCTCTTCATTTCTTTTAAGTTTCATCTCATAAGTGAGCAAAGATCCTATCAATTCATCTAGGCACAATGTGTGAGGATCCTTAGATTCCTCAATTGCAGTCACTTTAGCTTCCCATGATTTAGGTAAGCTATTTAAAATTTTCTTTACCATTTCAATATTAGAATATATTTTTCCTAAAGATTTTAATCCATTAATTACATCTGTGAATCTAATGAACATATCACTAATTGATTCTCCTTCCTTCATCCTAAAAAGCTCATAGTCATGTGTGAGCATACCTACTTTTGTCTCCTTCACTTGGGTTGTACCCTCATGAGTTATTGCCAATTTATCCCATATTTGCTTGGCATTATCACACCCGGAGACTCTATTGTATTCATTAGGACCTAAAGCACAAAATAATGTGTGCATAGCTTTAGCATTTAGCTGTGCACATTTAATGTCATTAGAATCCCATTCATCCTCTTCTTTGGGGATATCTCTTCCCTCTATTCTCTTTGTAGGGATTTGAGGTCCCTTAACTATAATTCTCCACACTTCATAATCATTTGCTTGAATGAATAACATCATCCTAGTCCTCCAATACGAATAATGTTCACCATTGAACATGGGAGGTCTAACCGTAGAGTGCCCCTCTCCTACCAAACTAGTTGCTACATTGTTAAGAGCCATTTGATCGTTTCTAACTCTTAGGAGGTTGTTCCTATGTGATTAAAGAGTCCTAGCTCTGATACCAATTGTTGGCTCTACCGAGAGGGGGGGTGAATCGGTTTTCTAACAATTATGGTAAATTTTAAATTAATCACAATTTAATCACAAATGATAATGAGCAATATAGTGCAATATAACAATTTAATGCAAAGTAGGGAAGAGAGAAACAAACACAATCGTTTATAGAGGTTCGGCCAAACTCTTGCCTACGTCCTCTCTCCTTGACCTTCTTGTCAAGTGTTTTCTTTCTCTCTTTCAATAGAGCTTACACAGTTCCTTTTGCAGGTTAAGGAATAACCTCTCTACCCTTAGCAATACAGAAATGTATTCACCCTTTTACAATGTCTCTCACTGAGGAACAATCCTCTTTTCTTTTTGGGTATGGATGAATACAGAATAAGGCTTTACAATGGGTAGTGCTAACAAAGCTTGTTGCACTTAAGCTTGTACAATGAATTTCAATTAATGAGCAATAGGGACACAAAGAATGAATGAATTAAAGCTTGAGAATGTTTGGAATGTGCAGCAGTAGTGTCACTATTCTCTTTGTCTTCAATGCTTGGTTAAATACTGAAGGATTGGTAGTTGGAGCATTAAATGCTATTTTTCCCGTTGTGATTTGCAGAAACTAGCCGTTGGGTACCTCCAGTAGAGTGCCAGATCGATCTGCCATCTTGGCCAGATCGATCTCTTAGTTATAAATCCTGCAAGATTGAAGCACAAATACACAAGGAGATCGATCTCATAGGTTAGCAGATCGATCTGTTAGTTTAAAAATAATGAGGCAGATCGATCTGTCGAATAGGCAGATCGATCTCCTAATCTCTCTGTTTGAGGCAAGATCGATTTCCAGATCGATCTGTCATGCAATCTCGTAGAGAGGAGATCGATCTCTCAACAACACAGATCGATCTCTTTAGCTCTCTGACTTTGAGGAGATCGATCTCTTCCTTACCAGATCGATCTCATAAGTTCTCTGTTTGAGTGTAGATCGATCTCTCAGATCGATCTATAGTCTTAAGCTCTTAAAGGAGATCGATCTCTTCATAGACCAGATCGATCTCTCAACTCTAGCTTGAACCAGATCGATCTCTTACCCCTTGCAGATCGATCTCATTCTTCCTAAATACCTTTGTAAAGATTTAAGGCTTGCCAGATCGATCTCTTCCATCATGAGATCGATCTCTCATCAAGTAAAAACCCAGGAGATCGATCTCTCATCAGCCAGATCGATCTCTCATCAACAGAACTCTAAGTTCTGGTACTAATAACCTCTAAACATGTTTCTATATCAACTTAATGTTATAGAATTAACTTGTTTTGTCATTTCAAAATACATTAACTCAACAGTTTCTAATGGACTCTTCAGACTGCACATAAATGAAATTTTGAATCGTTTTAACCCATTATAATCTAACTTTTGCGTTCACTATAGTCGATTCGACCTATAGTATCTATTAATGCCTGTGAGGCCTCGCTTTATTATTCTACTCATAACTTGAGTAGATGGATTCTCTTAGGCCTCTTAACTTATTTTAAATCGATATTAAATTGATATTAGGCTCATGGTTCACAAATTTCCCCATTATGGCCTTTCATCAAGCCTTACTTATACTCATCCTCATAAATTCACTAAACTCACTTTATAACTTCATTTACCCATTTCATATCATTTACATCACCCCAATAGCTACTTTAGCATACTCATAATTCATCAACTCATTTGACTTTCACTTTCTCACACTAGGTTCAATCCATTTTCTAGGTTACATTAGTTTCTAACACAAGCTAGGTGTTTCCAACCATCTATACTCATGCCAAACAACTCCAAAATCAATTAAATAGACAATGTACCAGAGTTGGAGTGTTAGAATCTTACCAAATCCAATTTCTCTTCTTGCTCTAAATGTCAATGCCCTTTGCTCTTTCAATACCTCAATGTGGTTTTTGATTCTCAACTATGTTGTTCTTTTACTCAAGATGAACAACTTTGCTTCTAATGATCTCTCTTCAAATCTTATTGGAATGGGTAGAGAGAGAAAGTTACGTTTTCGGGTTGAAAATGGAAGGGTGATGTTTTTCTTAAAAATTTTAGATTTTCAGCACTCCTTTTATAGAAATAGCTTGAGGAGATCGATCTGCACTAGGAGGAGATCGATCTGGTCCCCTTAAATCTCTCTTTTTTATGGCATTTTAAGTATGAGATTGATCTGTCGAAGCTTGAGATCGATCTGCTCCCAAACAGAGAGCTAAGGAGATCGATCTGTATGCTTGAGGATCGATCTTTTCATTACAGAATGGTTAGGAGATCGATCTGGCCCCATTGGAGATTGATCTGCTCTATTCCATTGCCCAAATAAGAGCATTCTGGCTCTTCCAGATCGATCTATCATCCTATGAGATCGATCTGGCCTTCATATTTTCCAGATTTTTTACAGTTTTCCTGCTGTAACTTACACCAAAACATCCTCAATCTGCAGTCATGGCCATTTTCTCATCCATCCACCTTTATGACTTGAAAATGGCATCCATTCATACCTTATTCACATTAAAACTTGTGTGCATTCCTTGTTTATCCAAAGGTATACTATATAAAACCAAATTGAAGCCTTTATATTCATGCAACTTCCTTCCATTTACCACACTACTCATTTGGAGTTTCAATCACACTTATCACTTATAAGAACTCATTTCTTCATATTCATACACAATGAAACTTGTATTTACATTACAAATCATATTACATATGTGTACATTGAATTCATGGACTTACATAAATTATACTTTACATTACAAGTCCATTAGCATTCATTGATCCAATTACACACGTTATAACCATACATATATGGGGTCTCACAGTGAATTTCAATTTGAAATAAGTCATCTATCGGTTTATGTGAAAACCACAATGTTAGAGCACAGCTCGCACGCGATTTCATGAGATTTTCATCACATAGTACTTGAGTATATTCTCGTTCTTGATTTTAATGCAATTTATGCATGATAGAGTACTAAAGCATTGCTCGTACTCAGTTTTATTGATTGATGCATGATAGAGTATTAGAGCATTGCTCATACTCAATTTTACATGATATAGTGTTGGGAGCATTGCTCAAACTAGATTTATATGACTTGTGCATGAGTTCGTGTTGGGAGTTTACTCGTACATACCAATTTTGAAAGAGATCACATGAAACAGCCGTGCTGGGAGCCTGAGCAGACTGTTTGTTACACCAATTATATGCTCGCACGTGCATTTTGAGATATGGCCGAGGGCTATCGAAAATATTATCCTTGGTATGATGGCTAAGACCTATGGCAGGCACCCCGACTATAAGGATTGGGTCTATGGAGTACTTTGTACCATGTATGTCACATGGAGTACGATGTACCATGAGTACACGATGTTATTGAGTTGTGAGCTGACAGTTGAAGATTTGAGCCACCTTCCGTTACAGTAAATGTGTGACCCTGCACACCGAGTACTGTGTAGCCTGGGATCACAGAAAATGAGTTATGATCATAATCTCTGAACAAGTAGTCGTCTATCTCGTTTCACCTTAATGATGTTTCTTGTTTGAATTATCACATGATTTTATAAATTGAACATGTGACTTTGTGAATCGTGAAAGGATAACCCGAGGGATGGGTGAGGCCCGAATTTCCATGTTTTTACATGATGATATGTCATCTTTATTTTTTATTTAATTGAAATGGCATGATAAAATATGATATATATTAATTACATGAGAAATGCAATGTTTTGCATAAACTGCTGAGATCATTAAACCAGTATGTTTTCAGTTCATACTGATGATCTGTATATATATATATATATATATATATATATATATATATATATATATATATATATATTGCATAAATGTTTCAAGAAAGACACATGCTTTAGATATGAATAGAAAAGGAAATGATTTCAAGGCATGAGCATTGTATTTTGTAGATAGTGTAGTTATCTACTTGCTTGCCTTATTTCCTTACTGAGCTGTGAGCTCACCCCTTTTTATTTCCCCTCTCTACAGAACGTTCACAGTAGTTGAGCACGCCTGAGGATCGTTATTCCTTGATCCGCAGCATACCCATCTTACGAAAGGTATACACATTTGAAACGTTTTGTATTAAACAATGTAAAAGCACAGTTATGTAAACAAATGTACAGTTAGGGATGTATATGTACAAGTATTTGTATTAATGTATTTGAGTTTACTTTTAAGAAAAGAGTACTTACAGTCAATAGATAATTGTATTGACATGTATGCATGTTATGGAATGAATGTGGTTGAGGTGACTAATATCGAATCACAACCCAATGGTTTGGTGTTGAGTTATGACAGAAGGAAAGGTAAGTAAAATACGAAAAAGTTTGTAGTGGTTTTGGTGAGGTCGTGACAAGGGGAGAGGTTACGGGTTCGATTTTCAGTGGGGTCGGGTCGCCAGCGATCATATGGTGGATGGCAAGGGAAGGGAGAAGCAGAGAAAAATAAGGGGGGTTTCTGTTTCACGATTCCCAAGGGGTTGATCGTGCGCGAGGAGGGGGGGAATGCTCGAGGTTGGTCGGTGGCCGGCGTGGTGAAGGGACGACAGGGGAGATGGGAAAACAGAGAAGAAAAAAGAGAGAAGGGGGAGGGGGAGGGCTGGATTGGTGTGGTGTGATAGGCCCTCTGTCGCGCGACCCCAATTCCTCTTTCTTTTTCCTTTTTTTTTTTACTCTTCTCTTTTCTTTCTTTTTTATTTTTATTTTAATTTTTTATTTATATTTCTAATTAACAAAATATATACATACACACATTTTGTTTTAATTTCTAGTTTACCTAAATAAATATATATTTCCAATTTTATTTCTAAATTATAAAGTCTCTGAAAATTATTAGAAATATGTTTTTACATGTATATTTATACGTTTCAAATTTTCAATTTAACTAAATGAACTGATTTACGCGTCAACATTAAAAATGACTTAGTATTTAACTAGCGGTTTTACATTATCCCCACCTTATAGAATTCAGTCCTCCAAATTCTTGAGCCAAGTCAGAAAAGATATAGGTATTTCTCTCACATCAAGCTCTCTAACTCCCAAGTCGCTTCCTCAATACTGTGGTGTTGCCAGAAAACTTTGACAAGAGGAATGGTTTTAGACCTCAAGACTTTATCCTTTCTATCCAGAATCTAAACTGGTTTCTCCTCGTAGCTCAAGTCTTTCCCTATCTCCAAAAGTTCATATGCAATGATATGTGAAGGATCGGGCTGGTATTTATGGAGCATGGATACATGGAATATATTACGTACCTCGGTTAGCTGGGGTGATAAAGTTAGTCGGTACACTACCTCACCAATACGCTCCAATATCTCGAAAGGTACTATGTACCGAGGACTCAACTTGCCCTTCTTCCCAATTCTCATAACACCTTTTATCGGAGAAACTCTTAAAAAGACATGATCACCCACTTCAAACTTTAAATCCCTTCTCCGATGGTCTGCATAACTTTTCTGTCTATCTTGGGTTGTTTTGAGCCTTTTACAAATCATGCGAACCTTCTCGGATGCCTGCTCAACCAAGTCCGGAGCATAAATCTTCCTGTCACCAACCTCTTCCCAACCTATTGGCAATCTACACCGCTGTCCATAAAGAGCTTTATACGAGGCCATTCCTATGCTGGCGTGATAGCTATTATTATACGTAAACTTTGCCAACGGCAAGTGTTCATCCCACGAACCTCCAAAGTCAATCACACAAGCACATAGCATATCTTCTAAAGTTTGTATACTTCTTTCGGACTGTCCATCCGTTTGTGGGTGGTATGTTATGCTAAACTGTGTCTTAGATCCTAAGGACTCCTGAACTTGCTTCCAAAATTGAGAAGTGAACCTAGAGTCCTTGTCTGAGGTGATACTAACTGGAGTTCCATGCAGTCTCACTATCTCCTTGAAAAACAATTCTGCCAACACATTTAACAGAGTAGTGGAGCTTATAGCCAAAAGTGGACTGATTTGGTAAGTCTATCCACAATTACCCAGATTGCATCATACTTCCTTCGAGTTCTAGGTAAACCCATAACAAGATCCATGGTTATGTGTTCCCACTTCCAAGTTGGCACAAGTAGGGGTTGAAGTAAACCTATTGGCTTTTGGTGTTCTACCTTTATTTGCTGGCATACTAGACAGCTCGCTACAAACTCTACGACATCCCTTTACATTTCGGGCCAGCAATACACATTTCACAAGTTTTGGTACATTTTAGTACTACTAGGATGCTAAGTGTACTTACTACTGTGAGCTTCAGTCAAAATTAACCTCCATAAAATTTCTAATCATGCTACACTACAAACATATTGTTCATAACACAATTTAATTACTTCAAACCTTAGATTCTCAATTTTACTATTTTTCTTTAAATTTTCCAATTTGCCAAATTCAACATTTTATGCCCATTACATGATTTCAACAAATTAATTTTTCAATTCTTCACAATTTTTATCCATCTTTCAGTTTCTAATCTAAGTATCAAAACCCCCAAATTTTGTCAAATTACAATGTAAGACCCTTAAATTCATAAGTATATACATGTACATGTTATGTGAAGCATAAAATATGTAAAGTCCATAAATTCAATGTACACACTTGTAATATGAGTTTGTGATGCACGTACAAGTTTCATTATGTAGGAATAAGAAGAAATGGACTTTTGTATGTGATAAATTTGAATATATGAAATTTTGGGTGGTATGGTAAAATCGAATGAAGTTTGTATAAGTTGCATAAATCTTTGTAATTCCATTTGGTTTTGTATTGTATACCTTTGGTTATACAATGAATGCATACAAGTTTTAATGTAAATAAAGTATGAATGGATGTCTTTTTCAAGCCTTAAAGGTGATTGGATGCGAAAATGACTATGGCAGCAAAATGTATGAAGTTTAGTGTAAGTTACTGTAGAAAACTGCAGTAAAATCTGGAAATCTCATGGGATGAGAAATCGATCTGGAAGAGCAAGAAATGCTCTTGTTCGAGTAATGGAACAGGGGCAGATTGATCTTCAATGGGGCCAGATCGATCTACTAAGCATTCTGTGAAGAAGAAATCGATCCCTAGAGGGCCAAATCGATTTCCTTAAGCTACTAACTTGGAGAATATCGATCTCACCTAGGAGCAGATCGATCTCCTTAAGGTTCTGTGTTGTTCAGATCGATCTCAGGAGCATATCGATCTCATTAAGTTTGAAAGGTCGATTTCGAAAGGAAAAAGTGCAGGGCAGATCGATCTCATAGGAGAGCAGATCGATCTCATAGAGACGATTCTATAAATACTGGACTTCTGCACTTCAGTTTGCACGAGAGAAACTATTCCATCTAAAAGCAAAAGTGTAACCTAACGTTTCTACCTTAGAAAACTTCAGTTTGTAATCAGTTTTGAGTGAGACTTTGTTGAGTAAAGTTGTTCTTAGCAAAGAGGAGAACAACATACTTGGAAACAAGAGATTGAAACCAAGGATTTCAAGGGCAAGGAGGAATTATACAAATTGGTGAAAAATGAAGGAAATCTCAGCTATGTAAGATTTAATGCACTAAGTTGATATATGTTAAACTAGGTGTATTGATGAGTTTACTGGTATATATATATATATAAATTGTTGGAAATGAAAGAATCATGAAAAATGAGCATAACCTAGTTTTGACATGAAAATGAGGAAATGATGAAGAAATGGTGTTGGCATGGAGTTAATGATGGATTATGCATGTAGGGAAGATTATAAAGTAGTCTTATGAAATGCATATATTGGAAATAAGGAGAAATAAATATAACTATATGGAAAATGTGGTATAATACCATATTGGAAGAAAATCATGAAAATGATGTGTTAAGTTGAGATTTGACAAATGAAATGAGTATATTACGATATACTAACGTAAATACGTATAACAGCTTTGGAGAATCACATTGGAAGCTAATTGGACTGCAAGATTCAACAGAACCGAGAAAGAGAGATCACTTAACGTGATCCAAGGTAAGGAAATTTCGTGAGTAGCTAGAGATGGCTCCACGTATTTTGAATAGCATTTTGATATTATATGCTATATGAAATCCCTTGAATAGGCATGATATTATGATAGAGATTAATGAGGATAAGTGTGTTTTATCCAAAAACTAGGGTGAAATTACCTTAGAAGCATGTTGTGACCAAAACTTCATGAGTTGTATGATAGAATGGCAATTGTTTTCATTTATATGTGAAAACATGCACATTTGAGTGCTTATTTTATTTGAATAAGCATCTATCAAGCTTTGTGTGAAAACCATAAGTGCTAGAGATTACTCGCACTATATTTTAAGATATGCATCACATGGTACTTGAGTGTTTACTCGTACTAGATTTTAATGCGATTTATGCATGTTAGAGTACTGGGAGCATTGCTTGTACTCAGATTGTGATTGATGCATTATAGAGTATTGGGAGCTATGCTCATACTCAGTTTTACATGATAGAGTACTGGGAGCTTAGCTCGTACTCAGTTTTCATATATTATACATCATAGAGTATTGGGAGCTTTACTCATACTCGTGTTTTTACATAACATAGTGTTGAGAGCATTGCTCACACTAGAGTTATATCATTGTGATATGGTCGTGTTGGGAGTTTTACTCACACGTACAAATTTTGAAAAGAGCATGAAACAGCCTTGTTGGAACATGTGCTGACTGTGTGTTGCACTGATACATATATATATATATATATATATATATGCGCACACGTGTATTATTTTGAGATATGGCAGAGGGCTATCGAAATAACCCATAGGTGTGAGGACTAAGACTCATGGCGAGCATCCTAACTATGAGGTAGACCTGTAGTATGTGGACTAAGACTCATGGCGAGCATCCTGACTATGAGGTATATCCAAGGTGTGAGGACTAAGACTCATGACGAGCATCCTACCTTGAGATAGGGTCCATAGAGTACTATGCACCGTGTATGTCACATAGAGTATGTTGTGCCGTGAGTACACGATGAGAATAAATTGTGAGCTGACGGCTACGATTTGACCCACCTCCCGTTACAGCAATTGTAAGACCCCGCACACCAAGTATTGTTTTGCATGGGATCACGAAAAATGAGTTATGATCATACACTCAGAACATGTAGTCGCCTATCTCCTTTCGTGCTAATTAAATTTCTTAAATGAATTACCACATGGTTTTATGATATAAACATGTGAGTTTATGAATTGTGAAAAGGGTGAGGCCCAGATTTTCATGTTTTTAAGTATGATGAATGCCATATGATTTTGATTTAAATGCATAGCATGATAAATGTGATTTGTGTGAAATTACATGAGAAATGTAGCATTTATGCATATAATGCTGAGGCTGATAAACCAACATATTTTCAGTTTTATAACTGATGTTTTGTATTTATATATATATATTGCATAATGATTTGAGAGAGATGCATACTTTAGATACAGATAGGGTAAGGAAACGATTTCAAGGCATAAGCATTATATTTTGTAGATAGTGCGGTTATCTACTTGCTTGCCTGATTTCCTTATTGAGCTGTGAGCTCACCCCCTTATTATTTCCCCTTTTTCAGAGCATCCACAGTAGATAGACACGGTTGAGGATTGATATTCCCTTATATCCACTGCAGATCCATCTTATGAGAGGTATACACACTTGACATTTTGTACTGAACATTGTATAAGCACAGTTATGTAATAATCATACGGTCGGGATGTATATGTACAGATAAATATATTAATGTACAAGAGTTTGTATTATAGAAAAGAATATTAAATTCTATGCATGTTATGAATGAGTGTGAATGGGTGACTAATATTGAATCATAGCCCAACGTTTGATGTGAGAAATGACAGAAGAAGAGGTAAGTGAAATGCGAAAAATTTGTGGTGAATAAGGTAGGTCGCGTGTGGGGGAAGGGTGTGACAGAATGGTATCAGTGCAGTGTTGGTCTGATGTGAATCGATATTAGTAATTAGGAAAATATACATCCTCATGGTACTGTGCTTTGTTCAGTTACAATTGTGTGTACGAGATGGATATCAGACTAATTAATGATTATAAATGCAGGGATTTAGCCATTATGGTTAATACTCGCCGTGGTTGAGGGGCTAGAGATAGAGCTCGAGGCTGTAGAGCTAGGCTAGAGACCCCAGATGAGACTATTGGTCAGACTAATGTACCAGAGAGTACCGAGGCACGTTTCGAGAGACTAGAACGTCGCCTAGAGACCATAGTAGAGATACTGGCACAGACGATGCTAGGAGGACAGGGACAGGATGCAGAGACTGTGCCTGGAGAGGCAGCTGCACCTGACACACCTACACCCCCACCAGTTTAGGATATGTCATCACAGGTCACTGCACGACAGGGCAGTAATATTTTGGGGTATGGTTGTGATTTGGACAGAGTCCGACAATTCCAGAAACTTGGACCTCTAACTTTTCGTGGGATTAAGGACCCAATTTTGGCAAAGGAATGGATAGGAGAGATTGAGAAGTTGTACGGATTCTTTGAGTGTACGACTTCAGAGATGGTCACATTTGCTGCGTTCCTACTGAAGGGGATTGCAGAGTATTGGTGGAAGTCCACCCGACCCATTTTGAGAGCTCGAGATGCAGAGATCAGTTGGGAGATATTTCTGGATGCCTTTAGGAGGCAGTTTGTTCTAGATACGGCTCAGCAGAGGCTACAGGTTGAATTTTTGGGATTGAGTCATGGGAATTATTCAGTGGATGAGTATGAGATTAGATTTCTATCCCTAGGGAGATATGACCCTGACACCATGAGTAGCGAGACTAGGAAGGTCCGCAGGTTTATCGATGGACTGACACTAGTATTGTGGTCTAAACTAGTTCCATTCGACATTTCTATCTACGATGAGGCAATACGCAGGGTGCAACTCTGTGAACAAGATTATGAGAGGAATGTCTCAGAGTTCAGAATAGTTAGGAAAGGTAGAGATAGAGACAGAAAGAGGTCGGTGAGTTACAGTGCTCGAGGTTTTGGTTATCGAGGAGGGAGGAGACTCTTCAGTAAGAAACCAAAGATCGAGGAAGTACATGAAAAGATTGTGAGATTTCCTGCATACTCAGCTAGCTAGAGGAGTTATGATTGGAGGACAAAGGCCTACCACTGAGCAGTACAGTCGATGTGGTAGATTTCATGGAGGTAGACATTGTCTTGTCTCTAGTGGTTTATGTTACCGATGTGGGAAGCCAAGACATATGGCTAGAGTGTGCCAAGAGGAGGGTTTGGGTTTACTGGGTACTTAGTTTTCAGCGAAGGGAGAGGAGAGGGGATGAAAGGGGAGAGGTTGTGGGTTCGGTTTTCGGTGGGGTCGGGTCGCCGACGATCAAATGGTGAATGGCAGGGGAAGGGAAAAGCAAAGAAAAATAAAAGGGGCGTTTCTAGTTCGCAATTCCCAGGGGAGTGCTCGTGCGAGAGGAGGGGGGAATGCTCGGGGTTGGTCGGTGGCTAGCGTGGTGAACGGACGACAAGGGAGAGTGGGAAAATGGAGAAGAAAAAAGAGAGAGGGGGGGTAGAGGGAGGGCTGGATTGGTGTCACGCGATAGGCCCCCTTTATTTTTCTAATTTTATTTCTAAATTATAAAGTCTCCGAAAATTATTAAAAATATATTTTTACATGTATATTTTTACATTTCAAATTTTCAATTTAACTGAATGAACTGATATACGCGTCAACATTAAAAATGACTTAGTATTTAACTAGCGGTTTTACAATCTATAATGAGATCTGTATCATTTTGATCTCCATTTTTCCTTGTTAAAAAAAAAAAAAACCTTATATTAAAACTTATATCAAAACTTATATCATTAGAAGCTATCTCCCTACCCTTCTTCTCAATCCATTTAGTCTCCTGAAATCATAAAATGTTAACCCTCCTCCTATTAATAACAACATAATCTCGACCGATTTACCATTAAATATACATATTCTAATATAAATTTATGGTTATGGACTAACTAATCACTCCGTTTATTGTGGTGTGAAAACTTTTGCTTATTTGACATAATATCTAAGCATTGATGTGGTACGTCGCTTCTGGACGACGACCTAACAACTCATGTATATTTTTTACTACACTCGAACTATGATGTAATGTGTTTCTGTGTAGGGGACACCTAAATGAAGTTCTCATATTGGTTCATTTAATTGAAGTTAGATAAGATTTAAATGACGGATTGTCTAAACCTACAACTAACACTCTTTCATTATTTGAACTTGAGATTGGTTGTGTTTTCATATAATACTTAATAAATACGGAGTTACGGGTAATAATGCACATATATATATATATATATATATATATATATATATATATATATTATGACCCCCTATATGAAAAAAGAAAAAGATTTTATTTTTAATTTAAGAAAATAAGAATTTAAATTGAATTTTTTTAAATAAATATTAAATACGCTTATAAAATATAATGAAACGACATACGGATAAATGATTTGGATGCTTCCATTATTGACACTGCACGATTAATTCGAGTGGAAAAGCACGTGGACAGCTCAAGTCCTAAAGGGCCACACCCATTGAAAAGAAGGCTTGTTTTCGTAGAAATCGGATAAATAATTGAGGGCCGGTCCGGCTTTCTAGCTAATACACACCCTTAATTAACATCGCAAAGCCCTAAAAAGGAAAAACTCTGCTAGATGATTGAAACATTCGCCATCAGCTACCTTCATCAACGCGGCGTTTATTAACTTTCCATGCAAAAGTTTTAACTTTCTTTCTCTTTATTATTTTTTCCTCTCTCAGTATCACTTCTTGCAAGGCTTTGATTCTATAGATGGCCATCCAAGAAGCATATATTCCTCTTTTATTGTACGGTGATGTTTAAAGTCCTTTTGAATTAGAGAGATTTGCTCCGTCGTTGTCTCCTTTCATTTCATTTATTGCTTTCACCCATATTCATTTACTTTTTAGTTAGGCAGTATGTATCAACTATTAAGATTTTTTTTTTGTTCCCTTAATTTTTTAAGCAACTGTTGCATTATAATTTATACGTCTCAATTAAGTTGATCAATTGAATAAACAATATTATCAGGCACTGGTTTCACAAAAATGAATAAGTCGTAATTCATGAGTATTGGCTTATGAGAATTTAGTTTGTTTCATTGGTAAAAGTACTATTTCTTTGAAAGAAATTACAATCGATTTGTGTAGTTAGGAAATGGAACATAAAGTGAATATAAAGATTAACTGCGTTATGTGTGAGGGGCTAGCTAGAGAGAGCCACCTAGTTATTATGTTGTCCTCCACTGAAAGTAAAAGGAAAATCGACTTATTTACTTTGTCTCCATTAATTCAAACTTTTATGGTGATTATTGCTATGAAACTTGAGTCAATTAAATAAAATTTTGACTAAGGGTTTTGCCAACGAATATTTTAAGGGCAATTTTTTTAAGGTTATCATATTATCTATTACAATTTTCAACGCATTAGAATTTATTAAATTAATTATTAAATTTAATATAAAATATTATTTTAGTAATAATTTAATTAACTTGAGTACTCTAAGAACGCTTGTTAGCAAAATCTTTTAACTCAAACATTCATGTTTTTATTTTTAAGGTATAAGGGTTTTAGATATATGAAGCCAGCGTCTTTACATAGTATATATAACAAAACAATATCTTCTGATTAATCATTGAATTTGTAACTTCTTGAAAGTTTTAAAAAAGAAATGAAGATCAAATTACATGAATTATTAACAACTAATACTTAACTTATAAATAGTTATCTCTACTATTGTACATTTTATGAAAAAATAGACATGAATTACTACTAGAGGATTTGGTTAACTAGTGTTTATAAAAATTAATTACATGCGATCAGATGAGGACTTTTAAAATATTAATTTTTTTGAAAAGAAATCATTTTAAAATAAATTAACTCAAAAATCAAATATTTATAATTGTATTGTTTCGATAAATATATTTTTTTAAAAATTTTGACTATTGGAATTGGAGGAGATGAAAAAATAATTCTAAGAGAGAGAGAGAGAGAGATTAGAATATATATATATATATATGCACATACACAATATATATCATTAGATTTATAAAACTATATAAATATTATTAATAATAGGATGATCACATTGAAGTTTTTAGACTCCAAAAATAAGGTTGGCTGATGACTCATGTCCCATCTTATTTATTTATTTTTTTAAAATAATTTTTAAAAGATATATATCATTATTCTTAACTCAGCTCACCAAATCTAAAAACTCAACTATATTAGAGAATTATCTTATTTAAATCTTCCTTTATCTATTTCACATACTCCATTATAAAATATAAAACTCAAAATGAAAAATATCATTTTATTTAAATATTATATTTTTATTTTTTAATATTTTTAAGGATAATTATCCAACATGCTATCTATGAGGTTAAAATGATAACATATATCTCGCTTTGTATTTATTATACTTTTAATATTTTTTAAAGATTATGTATCATCATCTTAATCTCATTTGTTAGTATAAAAAAATTCTACTGGTAGTGTATCATTTAATTATCTTTAATTAAAATAATAATTAAAGAAAGATATTTACCTTTAACTTCATTTTCCATACTATAATTAGGTTCATTATTGCTATAAATATAGCTAGCCAACAACTTAATCAATTGGTAGTCAGACCTTAACTGAATTATCATGAAAACAAGGCAAATTCGTTGGATCTAATCAAGCTGTGGTTCAAGCATATATGCATCAATCGCTGGAGCTAATACTTACGATCGGATGGCTAGTGCTCAACCGTTTACATGAGTGCAGCCAGAAAAGACAAAAAAAAGATGTAAGAAATGCAAAACCGTCAGTGAAACATGATGATTTCATGACTAATGTAATTAGCAATTCAAATTATTAAAATCTGTCATTTTCAGTGCTGATTCTTCACAATCATACATTAGGGGTGATTGTGATCTAGGTGAACATATTTTAAATTTGAGTCTTAATGCTCATATTTTGTACTAAAGAAAAAGAGAGGATAAAAGCTATAATTGAGCTAGACAATATGATGGCAATGGTTAATGTACATCAACAATCTTATTATTTCGGGGCTAGCTCTATATTTGTTTGATTCGGCCTATTAGTCAAGTATATCTACACTATTTCCTGAAAACCTTTGTCACCTAATTACCACAACAAATTAAATGATGATATGGTATGATGAAATTACTAAGAAAAATTAAGAGAGTTATGTGGTACTTATGATTGATTTGATAAACATAATGTCAACATTAATCTTTTTCCCCTAATATTTGGTTGATAAGCATAATGCTGTAATGTTTTTTTTTTCTTTTTTCCAATTATCTCTGAAATTTTGTAGGTATTGTGGCATTGTCAAAGCAACAGTGGGAGAAGGATACGTTAGTGGCCACAATCATGTGCAGGATGTCCAGTCTTTCAAGGTTAATTTCAGAGAAACAAAGTAGTAGTGGTGAGTGAGTGTGAACTGTGAAATGAAAATGGAAAATTGTTGATTGAATGACAGCTTGAGTGACCCCATCCATAAGAATCTATGAACTATTATCTCGTATTCTAAAAAGTTAGCGAATCTCCAGCCTGCAGCTGCTTTATAGTAGCAAATGCAGAACCTCTCATAATTGATCCAAAACATGATTGGAATCATGAAATGATGTTTATAGCTAGCAAGACAATGTTTCATCTGGATATGGTGACACGATTTTTATTTTAGTTAATTTTGAAGAGCAAAGGTTGGCCATTAGGGCAACAAGCAAAGATGACATGATTCTCACCCAGCTTTGAAGGCGAAATATTGGCAAAAGCCTTAACCAGATCAGTCTATGACGAAGATTTGTAGTGTGAGATTCGAGCCATCCAGATGCCAAAATAAGGTTCACTATATCACAGCTTCGACTGTAGCGGCCAGAAAGAAACTGTTAAAGACATTGTAATGGAAAGCCAACGACAATGAAATTGTTTTAGAACAAATAATCTTTGATCAAACAATAAGTTGTTTTGTCAATTTGAGAAATCAAATTTGATTATAGTGTTGCAAATGCATTGAAAAAGAGCTTTATTTTCACCCCAAAAGGGAACAAAGGAAAAAACTGGAAACATGATCCATATGCTCGTGTACAGGGTTTGAATTCCTTCAAAGTGTCTAATATTTTCCATCTTTCCAGCTTCGGGAAAAAAAAAAAAGAAAATTGGTCCGGAGCGAGCTTTTGTTGCCAACACCTGAGGCATCTTCTCTCATATCATTCTCTCTTCTTCTTCTTCTTCTTCTTCTTCTTCTTTTTATCTTTTTCTGCGGTGGTCCCTTAAATCGAGAAATATTCTCCACTTGCCTGACTGGTTAAGAAACTAATGAGTTTTAAACAATTGTCGGGTAGAATGATAATAGCTCTTTTCTTTTTTTTCCTTTTCTTGAAAGATGCTTTGACAATATTCTCCTACAATTTTATACTAGTAAACAAGAGATTTTATTTTTATGATGATCAATAAATAGAACAAAAAATTGCGAGAGTCCTCTCTCTAGGATACCGATTGATCTCCCAGACAGAGAAAATGTGTAAGTTTTTTTAGATAAAATTTTAGAATTCTGCTGGGGAACGTTTGTCATGGAATCGACCAACACCCAGTATCGCTCCATCAATCCCAGCTTGCATCATTAACAATAATCTAAATAATTCGTTTAAAAGATGCCCAACATCAGTGGCTTTTCTTGCAAAAGTTACAACATACTTCTTTATTATAATAAAAGTATAATTCACCTCCACCATACATCGTAACTTAATTTCTTCTCTTTTATTTAGACCCGATAAATGTAGACTCAACACAAGTGACATGACACGAACACAATACGAAAAAATCGTGTACGTGTTTGAAAAATTAATATTTAATGTTTAGTCGTGTCGACATGAATTTTAACACGGTAATTTTTATATTTAGTCGTGTACGGAAACACGTTTTCTTAAATCGTATCACACGAATACATGGTTAATACATACACGACACGAGAAACACGTTTTTTTAATTGTTGTTTATTACATTGTATTGAGTTGGTATATGTGAATTCAATGTTTGAATATTTGTTGACTATTTATGTTTTTGGATTTAATGTTAACTCTCTATGTTTTGTTTGTATATTTTGTAATTTTAAATAAATATTATAGATGATACGGATTGAATATTATTATTATGTTATATTTGTTAATAATATTTGAATGTATGCAAATTAAATTATTACTATAAATCAATAAATATTATGATTTTTTTCATTTTTTATTATGTTTTATTTTTAACCGTGTCATTCGTGTCTATTCGTGTCGTGTCGTGTGACACGGATAATTATAACGTGTCAACCATGTCGTGTCACGTGTCACACATATAAAATACGTGTCGTGTTCGTGTTTACGTTTCAGACACGTTTTATAATTCGTATAGTGTTTGTGTTTCATAAATTCATATCGTATTTTAATTCGTGTTGTTATATAAAATACGCAGATGATCAAATTTACTTTTGTCCATCAAACAATAAAGAAATAACAGAATATGGGAAGTCACATACATTATTTTATCAGCCAAAATATGAAGAAGCTAGTCTTGGCTATTTGTTTATGTCGCAAATGACATTCGTTTTACGTAAAATATAATTTTAAAAAAATCATATTGAAATTAATTTTTATTAAATCTATATAAAAATTTTATCAAATTTTAATTTTTATCCTTTTTATCTTTCTTTTTTATATATATTTTTTATAGTATCATTCCATGGTACATACCTCGTTAAAAAAACCGGTTTGTTTAATAAATATTTTTTTATAAAAAGCAGCTCATTTACGAAGCTCTTAAATAATCACGTGCAGGAGCAAGGGGTAATTTCAGTACGACAGCTATACTTCATGAAAAATGAAAATTATGAATTTGAAACATGATTCTAAGAGTTTGCTTTAACTCATAATTGTTTTGTCTTTATGTTGGTTTTCTTAATCAGAAAAACTAAAGCAAAGAGACTAAATACAACTATAAGCCTTCAAGCCGCTGCAATTCCATCTTCTAAACAGGGCACTAATAACATCAATCTTTTTTAATTGAGGCAAATATATTCTCAACTTTTTATACCAAATAAATATAAACTTTTAATATTTTATTGCATAAAAATCAGTTTATAAATTTTTATTTTACTGTAAAGAAATCCATAACATTTCAAAATCATGCAATTAAATCTATATCTATTAAATGATACTAACTTTCATTAATATTACACATGTAGTAACCAACTAAACTATCCATGTCAGCTTTCATGTAGAATATCCAAACAGTAATTAGGGTCATTTAACATATCTAAATTTAATTGCATAATTTTGAAAAGTTGAGAGTTTATTTACTGTAAAATGAAAGTTTACACACTAATTTGCACGTGACAAAATTTTGAGAGTTTATAACCATTTTATGCAAAAGGTTGATGGTATATTTGATTATTAAACCAAAAACTAATATGGCCTCAATAACATCGTTACAGAAAACATGAATAAACACACAAAGTATATAGTGGTATAAAAGAATCAGAATACTCGTGAGCTACTCATACTCGACTCAATAATTACTCGAATTTGTCTCGTTTATTTTCAAGTTGAGCTCGAGCCATCCGAGAAATGAATGGAGCCGAGTTCAAGCTTCTTAATACCCGGCTCAAGTGGCTGGCGAGCCTAATCAAGTTTTTTTAATATATATTTTTTATTTTTATTATTGATTTACTTTTTTACCCCATAATATATAGTGAAAAATGACAAATTGAGCATAACTAATTGAGTTAGAGCCTATCAAGTCGAATTCGAGTGGCTCTAGTATTTTGTCGAATTGAGTTTGAACTTCAAAAGCTAAGTTTGATTGAGCTCGAGCCTAGTTTCGGGTCTTGAATTTTCAAATTGAGTCGAGCTTGAGCCTGATATTGGATGATATCAACTCAACTCAATTAAACCCCTACAAGTATACACATTATACCTCCCTCTACTTATTCATCTCTTTTTTTTTTTTATCTTGCAGGTGTTGCCAGCCTTATCTAAAATTTCAATCAATACATGCCTAGTCCAGCCAAACGTACACATCCCCTTCTCTCAAGGATCAACTTGCTCATATCAATGATATCATTAAGAATTGGCCTAATCCCCTCGTCCATATTTTTCAATCTTACGGTGATAATAGTGAACCTCTTTTTAATCAGTTTCCCATATCACCTTTGAATGTTTGTTCTTAAATGCCAACTTAACTCCCTTATTTTATAGCTACTGGTTTCGCAACTTAACTTCCATACCACCTTTGCATTTTCAGCCCTGAATCTTTTATTTATCTCGTCCACCAAGCATCCCCTGTCATCCCTTACTACCAGCCTAGTACAAGCATACTTAGACATTACATCAAACTCATTCTAATATCTTTAACTATGATTTTGAAATCTTAATTGTGTTTTTAGTTTTCGGACATCATGGATCTAACTCTGTTTATATAGAAAGTGAGTCTAAGATAATAAAAGACTACATCTTACTTAAACGCATTTAAACAAAAACTACGATTTCCAACAATCCTTATTATTTAAATATTAAAAGTATATAAATTACATTTTTAAAAAAATCATTCTAGAAAAATGCTATGCTTTTATTAATGACCATAATTAATATCATTAATTGTACAATTAATCTTGTTTTTCCTATTAAATGTCATCCTATTATATGTGAATAGACCTTTTTTTTCTTTTTTTCCCAATTGTAATCTTTTGTGGCTCGATGTATCATCTCCCAAAATTAATTATTCGAGTATATTGAAAATCATTAGTTTCAAGTTAAGATTGCAGCAATGTCATTTATGAACAAACATTTTGTTGTTTCAATAAATTAAACAACAATTTTATTTATTAATAGACTAAAATTTATGTTCTTAAACACAGTCTTTTTGTGTCTGATGCTTCATCATCCAAGATTAATGTACCTGCAATATTGACAAAGTCAATATGCTAATGTAGCATTTCAGACCAAACATGCTGCAATACATAAATTCAAAGAAATATCCATCATCCGTCACTTTTACTTTACATTTAATTGCATATATTTAGTTACTATCTTTAGTATAACTTTTGCATGTATAAATAGTGTAATACTCTCGTCAATAAAATTCCTGTAGCCATTCATTAAACTTTCTTCTCTCTAAATTTTTTTATGGTATCAAAATCAATTGTTTTGGAATTGTAACACCCTATTCTCCTATTTTTCTTTTTTTCTTTCGTCTTCACACCTCCACCACAGTCGTAGCACCGACAATGGACAATGAAAATAATCAACTTACAATGTGAAACCTTAAATATTCCTTAAGCCTAATTGTACCAACTAATATGAAATTGGAATTTAAATTGGAGCTTAATTCATAAGTGGTGTCGAATGAGCAAGAATTTCAACCTTTTGGTATTGTTTCAGCCATAACTAGAGATATAGAAATCTAATTGATGAACTGTAAATTTATATGAAAGTTAACTTAAATACCTTTTCTAGAAACATATTGCTCACCTCTTAATTCATTGTAGTTAATGCCAACAATTTTCAAAGTTAGCCTATGAGTAACCACGTCAAGTAACCTAATCAGTTGATCTCTTTGTAATGAATTGCACATAATTCATAGTAGGAAGATCCAATCAGGGTGATTTAAAAATCATTTGAAAGATAACATAAATAACTTTTTACAAATATAAGGCTTGTAATTTAATTCAGTGTATATTAATTTCTGTGAATTTTTAAATTGAACTTATAAGCAGGGCACTCTGCTAGTAAGCAGTTAAAATGAATTGTAGATATTGGTTAAATTTGCTTGTTGTAACAAATATATTGGTATCCTTGTTAATTAGGTTTGGCTAAGCTTGAATTTGAAATAAGATTCTTGGCTCTTTGGTAAGTTAAGGTGAGGGATAATTGATATGGTTGATGGTAATGAGAGTGTGATGTTATTGTTCTAAGAAATTGTAAAAATATCATATTTTAGTGTTTAGAAGATTTGGCCAAGGCATATGGGATTAAGGGTTTGATGTTGTCTGGTGATTGAAGTACTGAAAAATGATGAACTTGAGTGGATGGTATTGTATGAAAATTTGCCTAATTAATTTTAAGAAATGAAAGAAGATTTTAGGGATTTCGATATTAAAAATTAAAGTTGGTTTTTTGAGAAATAATTAAGGGAATTAGTTTAGCTAAATTGGGGACCTTATATTTATTGGAAGTGCAAAATGGAGCAATTTGGGATTAGAAAATCCCAAAATGCCTCCAAAACATAAATTGAGGCATTTAAGGTATTTTAGGGTTTGGTAAGGGTTTACTTTTGCAAACCCCAAGTTAATGACTTAGAAGGTCAATTTAATAAAGGATTAGAAGTCATTCAAGACCATCCAGTAAAGAATCGGACCTAAAAGTCAAAAGGGTGACTTTTGGTTTAAGGTTTGACTTATAGGAAAATAGGTTGACTTGAGGTAAATTGAAGCCCGAGTTAAGGTCTGAGGGTCCCGATGATGAAATAAGGGTTTAAATAAGCTGTAGGAAAAAGTTAACTTGGATTTTGATCGGGTCAAACTTTCAAGGTTTGATCTTGACTGAGGATTGACTTCAACTAAAAAGTTAAATGACATTTGACTGATAGGAAATATTGTGAAACTAACTAGAGTGAAGCCAAATTATGGAATTATTGGTCCAAATGTTAAAATTTTGAGGTTTGACTTTTGCAAATGTATTGACTATGATTGCACGCGGATCAAGGCACTACCCAATTAGTTGGTAATTGCTATAAGAGTTTATGATTTAATTAATGACGTTAAATTTTCGTGTGAAATCAAGATAAGTATGCATGTAGCTCACTTTAGATACAATTGTGTTTTGTAAATGGTTTTGTAAATCACTTGTTATTTTGTTTGATTTTTTTAGATTGATTTCATATGTAAATGTGATGCCCATTTATGCATATTGATTTGACCATTCGTATGTGCTTTGTATAACTATTGATCCTTGTTATATTTTGTGATAACTTTTTTCGTGAACTTTGGGTCCCTTCAGGGACATTGTGTTTGGTTTTGGAGATTTGAGCTCTCTATTAGGATTGAGTATGATTTTGTGCCTGATGACTGGATACATCCCACAAGGATTTGTGTGTATCGTAGTTTATTGACAAATAGCTGATCAATTTGTCGAACCCATAAAAATGAGGTATGATCGAGGCATTGACTAATGGTGAAGTACCCAATCTTGATGCATTGGTTGGGCCCACGGTAGTATGCATATGATTGTTTTGTGTTCTCGATGGGGAACAAGTTACTAGAATGTTCGTGTCGTAGTAGTAACTCTTGACCAGTTATTGGAGTAGGTGTCTATGCTCCATGAGGATATATGGTGTAACGACCATTAACCCTTGAAAATCGAGGGAATTTTTTTTTTTAATTTACCCACTTATTCCCTTATTCACTTAGGTTGTATTCCTGTGCAGTGTCAAACACGTTTTTCTAATTCTTTACTCGTAATTGTAATTAATTTCAATATTTTTACTTATATGACCGATAAAAATTTCGGCAACACCACGACTTATTTATGAGCTTACCCACCTGCAAATCAATTGTTTTTGGCAATCCTAAATATTCACAACTACCAAGCATACTTTCCAAATTCATCTTTACCACTCAATACATCTATTTCAATTTAATACTAGTCATCTCAAAACATTATCCCAAAATAATAATGTTTACATCGTTCCTTACAAAATTACATCCCAACAAAAATATTCCCAATTTACGTGTCTGTGCGTACGAATATGTCTGGTACAGGAATGTAAATGTATACCTTTCTGCGTGTACAAAAAGTAGCCTAGGGTAGCTCTCCCCACCAGCCTACGTCGTGTACGTGGCAGATAGCGCCTACGGATCACTGTAATTAATCTGAGAGGTAGAGGGGTGAGCTTTCGGGAAAAAGCCCAGTAAGAAGATGTATTTAAAACGATTCTAGCAATTCAAATATGTATAAAACAAGATAGTGAGCATAATGATACTTTCTGAAACTAATAATAGTAACATTCAAGATTAAGGAAAATCAGAAACATCGAGATTCAAAACGTAAGTCTTTAAGTACGTGAACTTAATAGATATTACGTAAACTGGTCGTATAATCAGAATTCCAAAAACAGGAATATATGTCAAATCACATCATATAGAATCACGTTCTGAAAATAGAGTTTAATTTTCAAATAGAGAACATCGGCCCATCTAATTATCATGCGGTAAATAACCAAGTCATCCTCCGTAGGGGGGATTCAGAACCTATGGCTACGGCGAGACAGAACCCGAAGGTGAAATTCAGAACCTATGGCCACAGCAAGGCAGAACCCGAAGGCGAAATTCAGAACCTATGGCCACGGCGAGACAAAACCCGAAGGCGAAATTCAGAACCTATGGCCACGGCGAGACAGAACCCGAAGGCGAAATTCAGAACCTATGGCCACAGCGAGACAGAACCCGAAGGTGAAATTCAGAACCTATGGCCACGGCGAGGCTGTAGACAGAATCAAGGTCATACAGCGTTTTAGAACCACAAGGGCAAAGTTTCAGACGCCACACAGGCGAAGTTGACATGCGTTAGCATACAACATAAATGGACCTTAGTCTCAAAACATATTATATTTCTCATATGCGAAAACATCGAATTAAAAATCATCTTGTTCGAAAGATTATTTCAAAAAACATGTTCTTATTTCAAAAGCACAAATACAGAAAGCATAGTCTTGATCAGAAATATAATTTAGAAACATGCATGAAAATCATACTTCATGTCTTTGTAAGCTTTCCTTAATCAAAATTCAGAAAGTAACTATTACTGTTTTAAATCATATCCCCTTACCTCGATCTATCGAAATCTCTGTGCTCGAGTGGTGACGCCTCTTAGTACCTCCCTTAATTCCTTCTCCGATCACCTACACCAAAATCGTACACTTAGCACCCTATTCGTGCGAATTGTCCGAATTGCGTTAAAATCGAACCTATTTGTTACTACTGCGTGTGTACGTTTTATTGTACATACCTAAGTCAACACGCACGTTTATATATTTTCCCTTACCACATATTATTTTGTATGTACAATTATTGACATACACCTTATTATATACCTCTACATGTAGGTACACATAAATACATATATATATATATTTGTTTTCACTCTTTTCCTATCTCATATATACATTCTTTGTATATATATATACTAGCACAAATTCATCTTATATACACCCATATGTATATGCACCTAATATATATATATCATTGTTTTCTATTTTTTTTTATCACATATATATATACTAAAACACACACATTTATTTTATACACTCATTTGTATATGCACCCAAGTATATACACATTTTTCATATACTCCTATATGTATATACACCTAAGTATATACTCATATTATTTTATCCTTGGCTTTCCTTATTCATTTGTCAAATATATGTACATATACTAACATACCCTTTCATTATACACACCTCTATGTATATACCTATATATATATATATATATATATTTTTATTCACATAAATACATATATATATATATATATATTATCACTTGTCTCCATCATTCAATATCACAAATATATATTTCTTTGCCTGCTTCTCATCATTCCATTTTTGTCTAATTTAATCTATAACTAACATGTTTGTTTCTACCACCCATTTATCTACATTTAAAATGAATATACATACATGTATATACATATATATACTTTACCTCTTCATGCTTATACACAATCACTTATGTATATATATATATGTACAATTAAATATACATATATGCATTTTTCTATTCCTCATTTCACACACAACTTAATTCACACTAATAAGCCTATACCTCAAACATACAAATACATACATGTATATGGAATATACCTATTTATAAATTTACCTTGTCTCTTTTCCAAATTTCCAGCCTTTCCCCCTTTTTTTTTCTTCCTCTCGGTTTGTTCTTCAGTCTCCCTTTTTTTTTCTTTTCCTTTGTGGCCCTCGGTTTCCAACCTTGTTCCTCTGCTTCCAAATGCCCTCCAACAGCCACCAAAATCAGCCTTGAACTGCCTTTCCTAGAGTCCCCTGCACAAGCTGTTTCCAGCCTCCAAAACAGCCACGGTGCAACCAGCTACTACCCTTGTTTGTAGCCTCCCCAACCTTCTCGATTCCAGCCTTCACTGCCCCCTCACCGAGCCCTTCTCCTCTCCTTCACCGGCCCCCTATTTTCCCCCCTTCAGCTCACGGTTCTGCTTCCTTCAGTCTCGGTCTGTCCTCTTTTTTTTTGGCCTACTTCAATGAAGCCTCGGTTCCAGCCTTCCTCTCGTTTGTTTCTTCTTCAATCTCAATTCTGTTCCACTTCCTTTCCAGTCACTGTTTCGTTCTCTGTTTCAGCCCTCGGTTGCTTCAATACAAGCCCGATCCTGTTCAGTCTTTTTCTCCCTCTTGGTTGCCTCTGTTCAGCCTCAATTCTACTCTGCTTCCGCCCACTTCTGCATCAGCTCCAAACCTCAATCTCCTCCTTCGGTTGCTTCTCGGTTTTCAGCCCTCCCGATCAGCCCTCAAGCCTCTCTCGGTCAGCCCCTCTTTCTTCCCTTCCTCTCTTCTTCTCTTCCTCGGCTTCCCTCTTCTTCTTCCTTCTTCCCTTCTTTCTCCCCCCCAGCAGACCGACTCTCTCTCCTTCTTCCCCCTTTCCTTCTTCCCTTTTCTTCTTCTTCCTCTTCTCTTTTCTGGTTTCCCGCTCCCCTGTTTTCTTTGAATTTGTCTTCCAATTTCTCTTCCTTTTCAGGTGTGCGGGATTGGCTTCCTTTTGAAGCCAATTCCGTACACCATTTTAGTTATATAAAATAATAATAATATATTATATATATATATATTATCTGTTATATTAACAACTATACATTGTATAAATATGAGTTTATACATTATATTAATATACATATATATTAGTTGTTTGTTTATTGTTATTGTTATTATTTATTTATTTTTTTTCATTTGCTTTTATTTCATCTAATCATTTTTTTTATTTGTCTCAAGCTTTATTTATTTATTAATACTTATATATTAAATACAATACATTACATAATATATATATATTTGTTATATATATATTATTATCCATCTATTTAAATGTCATGTAATTTTTATATATACATATACACTTATGTATATATATCTATATATATCTATATATATCTATATATACCTATTTTCTTGTAAGATTATCCAAGGACACAATATCCATGCCTTCCATGAAATTCTCATTATTTCGAAAATGAAATATTATCGGGATTTCATCACTCCTCACGAATTCCCGATACAAGTTTTTACATCATCAATTTTCAACTAATACTTTAAAATTTTCCAATCCTTCCGTACTTGTATTTGCTTAATCACTTCTTGTATCTTCGGGTTCCCAATCATTCACGGGTTTCTCGGCTCCTATATTCTCGAGCCCTACAACGAACATCTACACTTCCATTAAAATATAATCTAATTAAACGTAGGAAATTCGTGGGGTTTACATATGGACTGTTACCTATGCAATAACAAGTTTTGTAATCTACCACACTAGTTATAGGAGATCATTAGCCCACATTTCTCCCACTATTAGCAAGATCATGGTTTTAGTACTATGTTTTTATTAATGATTTCATGATTTCGTTTTAAGGTGTTTTGGATGGGATTTTGCATTTGTATTTTGAATTTAACTAATGCATATGTACTTTTTGGTTTTCTTAAGATTTTCATAATAATGTACCACCGACAAGACATGCATTTATCCATTTTGTTTTATAAAAGATTACTGCAATTTTAATTACTAGTTTTAAATTGCCTAGAGTCATGATGCTTTTATAATTGAACTTTGTTTTTTTTACAACTCTTTGTTTTAATTCCTACCCGTCTATTTATGGCACTAACTCTATGTACTCATATTAAATGCTTACTAAACGTTAGCTTATTAATCTATTTTTAAATGTTTTAAATTGAGCAGCCTACAGGTTACTCCCGAGGAGCATCCATCTCACACTGTCAATCAGCCACACTCAGACGTGATTTTTAAAAAGTTTTGTACTATTTTTTCAGTAGATGCCAGATAGGATGTAAGGCGTTTCTAATTAGATTGTAATTTAAATTTAAATGTTTATGTCTAAAATATTGATGATGTGGATTTATGTATCAAGTGGATATATTTATTTTGAATTTACTACCTATCTAACCCACGACAAACGTGAAATGCATGGTTAATAAGATAAGCTTATGCCATGTGTGTATGTATTGGTGTCGAGTCGTGACATAATCCGTAATACACGAGAACTCACCAAACCTCTAACCTATATTAACATCAACAATTTCATCTAACTCATGTATGCCAATTATCTCTCTTAGTGTGACACCTCGGAAGCCAGAAAACAGGACAAATTTAAAACTTTTTACTCATCAAATCACAATTAAGGGTGTATTCTTGTGCAGTGTCATACATCATCATACTTATCATGCCTCAGGATCTCATCATTAAATAGTATATATCATATCATATACATTACTCAATTTCAAGTTAATTAATCCTAATACATCCCATACAATGTTGTACATCAAGTGTCTGTAATTACACATTAGTCTGGGTACATAAAATGTAAATTATACCTCAAATACAAA
The DNA here is from genome assembly GCA_033439115.1 of Firmiana major. NCBI lineage: Eukaryota > Viridiplantae > Streptophyta > Magnoliopsida > Malvales > Malvaceae > Firmiana > Firmiana major. The sequence goes on along the minus strand of CM065908.1, from coordinate 8,881,145 downwards.
TATATGGCCTGGAGCTCAAGTCCTCCACTAGCCAATACTTCATACGTCACAGAAAAACTTCTCTTCACTTGAAGAAATTTTGGGGGGGGGGGGGGAGGGGGGGGAAGAGAAAACATGGTGAGTTTCTAAATCGCTTAGTAAGGGGCTCATCAATAAAACAATGATTTGCACAGCACAATCATTTTATATCGTAGTTGAAACTCAATTAAAATGTAGCATGAACTCATTAAAACATCATTCTCATCTCATTTCTCTAAAATCATGCAAAAACATGAAAGTACATAACTCAGTACAAATCACAGTCACAAGCATGTGGAAATCAGAATTCGATAATGACTTTTCTCATTAAAACGTGATAAAAATTACCTCAATAGAATACACGTGGCACAGCCACAAAACACAACTCATGTGTATAAAAAGGAGACTAGGTAATAAAAATTATATAAAACTCGTCATGGCACATCATAATAAATCTCCTCTGGGTGCGCATCCCAAGCATCCTCATAAGAGGGAACATCGACATATGGTCGTGTACATGGTATATTGGACTTACGCGTTACCAGAATAAGGCCCGGCCTTACATGCTACCAGAGCAATACCTCTCCTCATGCACACTATCACATGGTCCCTGGGTCGGTTCCCAAGCGGCCCACTCTATCGGTCTTACATGCTATCAAAGCAAGGCCACCCCGCGTTACCAGAACGGGGGTCATCTCATGTTACCAAAACGGAGGCATCTCTCATTACCAAAAAGGAGAAATATCGGACTTACATGCTACCAGAGCAAGGCCCGGACTTACATGCTACCAGAGCAAGGCCTCCCAACGCTACCAAATCGGAGGAATAATTGGATTTAGATGTTACCATAACAAGGCCCGGACTTACATGCTACCAAAGCAAGGCCCGATGTGTATTCAACATGACATGCCTAAGTATCAATCATTAGCTATTATCATATAAAACGTTTCGCCTTCACGTAGAACTCATAATGATTTTCTCTCATAAATCTTATTTAAAACATTTGTGTACCCAATACAAAACATGTTAAAACCGAGTCCCAACTGGCAAAACCACGCACACATTTCTCAATCTCAGTATGCCTTAACGTAAAGCCCAAATCTCTTTTCACGTTTTAAACACAAAACGGTTGTAAAACATTTTCACGCTTAGTTTATAACTCATCCCCAACCGGCTATAAAATCGTGTGCACTACTCATTCACAACTCATAACAACATGCTTGTTTGCTCAAATCACTTTTCATGCTACAATTAACATCAAAACACATACACAAACAAGTTTAAGTTTTCCCTTACCTCTTTGCACCTCGTATAGTACAATCATTCCCCCGTATCATGGACTAGTCTCGCATTCCTCTCTAGAACTCCCAAGCTGTCCAAACGATGTAAAAACATCAATAACCCAACTCAATCGCATTATAGAGCACACATTTGCTCATATTCTCATTAACACCTCAATTAACTCAATTCTCACAACCCTATCACAATTCACATTCTCATCCACTACCTCTCAGAATTCTACCTTTCTCACACCATATTCCATGCTAAATTCACCACATTGTCTCAATTTCAATTTATAGCCATAATTCTCAAAATTACCACAATTGCAAAATAACATCTCTACTCAACAAAATCATAGTTTCATCAATCCCTAATCATTTCCCAACTATTTCATCATAATGCCTATGCTCACAATAACCAAAAATTACTAAAAAATCAAAGATCGAGGTTTAGAAAATTACCCAAAACTTGTGGAGTGCTTAACTCTTGCCTCGATTCAATCCGTCATTCGATTTCCAAGTATGTTGTTCTCCTTTGGATGAGGAACAACTTTCCTTCTTTCCATAACCTTTGATTTGGAAAAAAAATGGGTGTTTTGGAGGGGAGAGAAAGCTAGGGTTCGAAAATGGCGATTTGGGAGAGAGAGAGAGAGAGATTGATTTTCAGGAAAACAAAGGGGTCTTTATATAGGTCGAGGGTAGGAGATCGATCTGGTCCTTGATGAGATAGATCTGCATTTGAATTTGGGAAGTTTTGGGGTAATTTTATGCCTAGGAGATCAATCTATCGTGGGGGGGAGATCGATCTCTTAATGGCTTTATGAGATCGATCTGCTCCAATTATGAGATCGATCTCTAGTTTACAGAATGCTTCACAGGATCGATCTACTCCTTGAGGAGATCGATCTTCTCCTTACAGAATGCTTCATGAGATCGATCTGCTCCTTGAGGAGATCGATCTTCTCCTTACAAAATGCTTCATGAGATTGATTTCTTCCTCATGAGATCAATCTCTTCATTACAGAATCCTAAGGAGATCGATCCTCTTCCATTGGAGATCGATCTGCTCGCTTAAATTCCTCATTCCTTGTCATTTTTGGCCTACCAGATCGATCCTCTCTTCTCCAAGATCGATCTGGCCTCATAGTTTCACACTTTGGTTAAACACTTAACATAAAATCTCCACATATAATTTTCATAATTCACTACATTGATTATTTCTCATCTATTACTCATTAATCACTTAAGAAATTTCATTCCATACCACCTCAATAAATGAGTACATCACATTTAGCTCAATCAGTTATACTTCATGTTCACATTACATAATCAAATATGTATAAAATTCTCAGATCTCACACTTAGAAACTTCAGATGGAAGCACTTCTAATTAGTTACGATCTTTACAAGTTTATCAATGGTTTTTACCCTACTCTTCTACCCACAATCACACCACTTCTAATCCAAAATACTAAACATGGCAACGAAAAGATAAACTAATCTTTGGTCCTCTTGTTGACTCCCTCACATTTTCTCTCATACCTCTTATCTCTTAATCATAGACCTCCTGTGACGCTTAAAATGTTTTGCCAACACCTATGCCAAGCCTTCTTGTGGGCACTAGCACATCAAGTAAATAAAGGTACAAATAAAGCAAGCCACCAAGGGCACCTAAACAATTTTCGATTAGATGCAGTTTATTAAAACTTGTGCTGATGAACTTGAAGCATTAGGAAAACCTATGGATCATGAGGATCTCGTTGAGAGATCCTCGATGGCCTTGATGATGATTACAAGCCCATCATTGATGTTATTAATGGCCGCGACATATTGATTTCATTTGAAATTGCATGAGAAGTTAATCAATAAGGAACTCTCACTACGCCTCCATCATTCTAATTCCTCTCTACTTTCAACCTCTGCAAATTTGACTAATTCTCAATCTAATTCGAGAAATATTGGCAATCAAAATCAACGCCCACCATGGGCATCTTCCCTTCCACAATTGCCGAATGTTTTTATCTCAGGCTCTATCAACACCACAACATAGCGTAGTTGTCCCTCACCTCAGCTTTACCTAGGTTTCTATTAGCAGTGTGGTGTTCAAGGTCACATTGTTACACAGTGCCTTGTGTTTCATCATGTGTTTCTAACCTTACAACCACCTTCAATCTCGTATCAAACTCGATAATGGAAATCTCAACCTCTGACACCATGGCAACCACGAGCCAACCTTGCAATAGCCAACACGTCTGGTAACTCTAGTTTGTTTATTGACAATGACACTTCGCACCATATTAAGCTAACGTAAGAATCTCGCAACTCATATACCATATGACAGTTTTACTGACATTATGATTGGTGATGGCACAGGTCTCTCTATCACCCATACTAATTAAAAAACTCTTTATACTCCCTCGCATACTTATTCATTAAATAATGTTCTTTATGTTCCTACCATGAAAAAGAACCTTATTTCTATATCTTAATTTTATCAATCAAATCGTACTTCAATCGAATTTTTACTTAATTCTTTTCCTGTGAAGGATCTCCACATGAGGGCAACTCTTTTGTAAGGTTGAACTAAGGATGATGTATATGACTGGTCAACGTTTTTTGTTAAGTCTTCTCCTTTATCGCTTTCTCTTATGTTAAGACCACTTCGTCCTTGTGGCATCATAGATTAGGGCATTCGTCTTCTTCTGTTTGTAGGCACATTGTTTCCAATTTTCATGTAGAACTATCAAGTCTTTTAAATTTGAATTGTCATTGTAATTCATGTCAATGCAATAAAAGGCACAAGCTACAAATGATATTTTTCATTTCATTTATCCTCCTCACACCAGAACACAATGGATACTTTGAATGTCGTCATCATATATTGTTGAAACAGATCTATCCCTTCTCTCTTATGTATCCATGCCCCTATCTTATTGGTCCTATGCATTCACTACTATTGTCTATCTCATTGATTGTCTACCCATCCTAATGCTTCATCTCTTCTTCTCGTATATCAAACTTTTTGACACTCTTTCACACTACTCCAAGCTTCGTAGTTTTGAATGTCTTTGTTACCCAAGGCTTTAACCATAAACGTCTTACAAACTAGCTCATCGTTCTTCTCCTTGCAACCTTGTCGGCTACTCTTCTACCAAAAATGCCTACCTTTATCTTGAACCCATCTCTTCTTATATCTACACATCATCTCATGTCAAGTTTGTCGAGTTTGTGTTCCCGTTTACTTCACTCTAATCTCACATGGATCGTCTCTGCTTTGAAACAATCTCTTACTGATGTTCCCCTATGTCATTCATTTCAATCATCGGCACATCATCTATGGCTTCGACATTTATACCTCTTGCAGATCCAATCCTGGACGTATCACATACTCCTTTCCACGTATCCATTTCCACATCACCTTTCACATCATCCCTCCCTATACTGTTAAATACCTCTAAAACTGAACCAATCCTCTCTTTTTCCACTTATATCACCTTTCTTTATCAATTTATTCTCATTAGATCCAAAAACAAAATTCACAAGCTAATCACTAAATTAAACCTGATTGCTCAACTTGTTACCTCTAATAACCTTGAACTCACCTTTGTAACTCAGACCATTAAGGATCTCAAGTGGCGCCAGACCATGTTTGATGAGTATGAAGCTTTCTTTAGAATGGGACGTGGGAACTTGTACAACCAAACCTAACACAGAATCCGGTTGGTTGCAAGTGGATTTTTTGTAGTAAGTATTTAGCTGATAGATCTATTGATAGGCACAAGGCTCACCTAGTTGCAAAAAAGGTTTCATCAAATGACTTGGAGTTGATTATCATAACACTTTCAATCTAGTTGTCAAGTCCACCACTGTTTGACTCGTTCTTAATCATGCTATCAATTATGGATGGTCTCTTGTTTAACTTGATGTCAATAATGCCTTTCTCTAGGGAACTCTCTCTAAAGATGTTTATATGACACAACCACAAGGCTTTATTGATCATGATTATCCTTATTATGCCTGCAAACTTCGTAAGGCAATTTATGGTCTGAAACAGGCTCCTCTAGCTTGGTATCATGAGTTGCACTGATTTCTTATCACCTTTGGCTTTACCAACTCTTAAATAGGTACCTCTCTATTCGTCTTCACCAATGGTGGGACTATGATTTATCTTTTAGTTTATGTTGATGACATTATTATTATAGGTGATAATGATGGTGTTATGCAAAAGTTCATCTAACTCCTTGCTCGTCGATTCTCCTTCAATCTTGGACTATTGGCTTACTTTCTAAGAGTTGAAGTGGTTCATTATTCTCAAGGCTTGTTTATGTCTTGGCTCCAGTACACAAAAGATCTTCTTGCTCAAACACGCATGATAAATGTAAAGCCTACTGCTATACCACTTGCCACTACTCCTATGCTTACCCTTCTCTATAGCATGTTACTCTCCTATCCCTTTGAGTACAGTACCGTTGTTGGTAGCCTCCAATATCCGTCAGTTACATGCCCTAGTATTGCTCATACGATGAATAAGTTATCCCAGTTTATGCATTAACCCATCAGTGACCTGTGGTTTATTATTGTTAAGTGACTATTACTCTATCTTTATGGGACCTTGAATTGTGGAATTGTTCTCTATCGCCACTTGTCCTTATCTCTTCATGCCTCTTTGATGCAGATTGGCCAAGTAACAAAGATGATTTCACCTCCACCAGTGTTTGTCTCGTTTACTTCGATCATAATCCTATCTCTTGGAGCTTTAAGAAGCAGTAAACTATGGCTTGGCAACCTATTGAGGCTGAATATCGCTTTGATGCAGTCACTGTAACTTATCTTCATTCGATCTGTTCTTTCATAGCAACCAGTGATATATTGTGATAATATTGGTGCGAATTTGTGTTCAAATCCGATTTTTCACTCTTGTATGAAATATGTGGCTTTAGATGATCATTTCTTTTGTGAAGAAGTTCAAAGTGGTGCTCTTCGATTGGCTCATGTCTCTTCTGCCGATCACATAGTAGATGCTCTCGCTAAACCGCTTCTACATGCTTGATTTCAATTCATTAAGGACAAGATCAGTCTCCTTAAAAAGCTTTATCTTGAGGGGCATAATAGGAAATATATGCAAACAATAAATTCCTTTAATTAAGGGATTTATTGTATATATCATATTCAAATCAAATCTTTGATTCTAGGGATTTATATTTAATTTTAATCTTTGATTCTAAGGATTTACATTTAATTTTATATATTTAGTTACTATCTTTAGTATAACTTTCACATGTATAAATAATGCAATACTCTCCTCAATACTATTAGTCTAGCCATTCATTAAACTTTCTTCTCTCTAAGTTCTCTAAGCTATAATAAAACAATAAATTTTTTGTATTTAATCATAATTGTTAAAAGTATTTCAATTGCTTTTGACGCGATTTTATATTTTAAAAACGATACACAATTGTTTCGTTATCAGTGCTTTAACACATAATTTTCAAAATACAAAATTAATCTATCATTTAACAATTATACAAACATTATTCAACATATTCAATGTCGAAAAACCATTATCTACTATGATAGTAATAGCTGATAGGGTCAATATTAATAACAAATAAATTAATGAATACATTTTATCCTTTTCAATCTTTAATATTCTTCCAGTAACATCATAATTTTTCAATCTTGAAAACTAAATGTTACAGTACATAAAATCAAATTTTATATATCAAATGTTTCATTTAAAAAAATTCGAATATAATTTTTTAAAATATAAAAATTAATTTATATAAATATAAATTTATATATTTCTTTTATTCGGGTAAGCAGGGGCTTTAGCCCCTAACTAGGACAAAAGGGTTCCCTCCCCTGCTTATCTTCTCACTATAATATCAAATCAATACCCCAGTGAGTAATAAGAATTAATATTTCACCCATAAATGCATGACATTTAAGATTGCTTTTCATACAAACTTCCACATGTTACATGCTATTCGCAACTCTTTTTCTTTTATACAATACAATAATATTATTCAAAATTCATTTTTCATTCATGTAGGGTATATTCGAAGTACTCTAATTTTCGAAGTCGACAAGAATGACAGATCCCACTTCCTGGGTTCTAAATCATGTTAAATCATCGATGGGTTTTCTGTGCATGAGTTTATGACAGCTCTCAATCTTATACAAGCCGGTCGATGGGTTGGCTGGCAAGTTTGTATGAAGGACTGAGATCTTTTAGATGGTTTTATAATAGGATTCAGAGCTAAAATTTGTTTGATCTGAAAATTATGGGGTCCCAGGGAAACAAACAGCCAATACTTATCAATCATCGGAACAAATGACAAATTTAGTATGATCGAAGTTTGACTCCTCCATAAAAAGAGTACAAGTTTTCCATTATATCCGACGATATTGATGTCATGTCAAGTTGCAGATGTTTATATAATTCAATATATTATAACATGATTATTTGGTATCACTTATTTGTGATTGATCAAGTTCAAAATTGATTAAAATATATTAACGAAAAAGATTTCAATATCTTCCATTTTCTGCTGTATTCATAGGCTGTGTACAAAAGTAATTTTCTTGAACCCCTTAATACAGACAGACTGGGTTCAGTCCTTTTCTCCAGTAATAACCCAAAAAAAACCTTGGTTTTGCCTATAAGCCTTGGTTTAGTGGTAACGAGGAAATTTTGATATTTTTTATATTTAAATTTTATCAAATATAAAATTAAATTTAATTTGTTGTTGTTTTTGTTGTTGTTATTGTTATTATTATTATTATTATTTACTAGTTTATCAAGTTACTGGTTCATTGAATATAATATGCTAATTATCATTATAACTTTAAATGAAAATATTCAATTAAAAAAATGTAATAACCAAAAAAAAAACTCTACATATTCAATTAATTAGATTATTATCCTATGACTTACTCTTTCCCCAGCAATTATTATTATTATTATTATTATTATTATTATTATTATTATTATTATATATATATATATATATATATATGAGGGATCAACTTATATCAATGTAAAATAATTTTGTTTTATATAATTTTATAACTTCATGTAGAAGTAATATTTTTGTAAACCAACTATTAGATTTAATAACCTATTCGTATCCATCAAGCACGTAATGTTTCGATTCAATCTAATATCCTTATCATTTCGATAAAAAATAACATATATTGTAATATATATTAATGGTTAAATTTTATTATTATCAAACTAATAATTAAACTTTTTTATTTATTTGAAATTATGGATATATAATCTACTTGAATAGGGTATAATAATCAAAAATTGGATTAAAGAAATATAAATCATATAAAAAGATATAAAATAATGTAAAATAAAATTGTTCTACACTATTTATAACTTGATACCTATATATATATATATATATATATATATATATATATATATATATAGACGGACACAAACGTCTTGATACTATCATATATTAAATATGTAGATAAAATTGAAAAATAATGACAACTATAACTGTGGTATGAAAACTTAAATTATTAAACTATAAAGTTGGTGTTCTGTCATTTTATCGAACAAAATAATGATTAGAGGTAAGGAATTCATAGCATAATTATAATGATTAGAATGGCGACCATTAGTAGTTTCTTTGCTAAATACAATTACGTGCCATGCTTGTGAAGTTGCGGATAAAGCGAGAATAAAAATAAAAGTAAAATTTGGCTCTAGCCTTTTGATCATGATTATGGTGGATATCTTATAATTTGTCCGAATATACACCAATCAAAATTTATTAATACAAATTCAGTAAAATTCAGGTTGCCTCAAATGAGATTTCGAGATCGAAATCTTTTAGTTATGCAAAATTGACTCAGTTTTCTAAAATTTTATGTCTAAACTTGTTTTCTATCAAGTTGGATTTTGATTAATTCAAATTAGGTTAAATTCTAATTTGAAACTTAAGATAGGATCTCAAAATCTTTATCATCTTTCTACTAAATATTTTGATAAATTTATTTTGGTTAAATGAATATTTGTTCTTCAGTCCAATTTCTCGTTTTAAACCAATAATTTTTCCAGAGTTAATTCAAGTCCAATTATTTAATGTCTTTTTTAATCGAACACGAAATTGTTTTTTATGAACTTTGAAGTCCAGATCTTGTAAACGTAATCACAAATCATACCTCCTTAAACCCAAGTAAAAAATGGTCAAATCCTCTAGAAAGCGTGGTTTTGATCAATATTTTTTTGGTACTTGGAAAGCCTGGTGGTTAGTTACGACTTTTTTTTCCTCAGCCAAAGAGAATCAAATATCATTAATAGAAAGAGCAAAATACAAGAAAGGGAAACCAGGCAAAACACAAAACAGAAGTATACAGCAAGATCGAAAAGGCCAATCAAAATAAACCGAAAATGCTAGTTACGATTGCAACGACTTTTTGGTCCATATGACTAGCAAGGAATGATATGGCTTTTAATAAGAAACAAACAACTCTGGAAGACATGGTGTACTTAGTGAAACTAAGATCATTGCATTGGATTAAAGCTTTGTGCAATTATTTTTCAATGGAGGAAATGGTATGGTGGAACTGTCCTCTAGAAAGTGCACCAATGTTGCTTGGAAAGATTAAAAGGAAGTTTATATAGTGGTTACGTCCTCCAAATGGATGACTGAAATTTCATGTTTATGGCGCAGCAAAAGAAAAATCAAGGCCAGCAGGATCTGGAGGAGTTTTCAGAGATGACGAAGGATTTATTATTTGCCATGTTCTCCAAACCTGTGGGGATTCAAGATTCAAACATAGCTTAATTGTTAGCTATTAAAACAATATTTGAAGTGATTGATAAAATAGAATGGAAGAACATTAAAGGTTTGATTGTTGAATCAAATTCAACAAATGCCATTAGTTGGTGTAAGAAAGGTGAAACTAGGCCATGGAAGAATTGTAAGACATTTGCAGCAATTGATTTGCTGGGGAATGAAGTAGGAAATGTATGTATGTGTAATACTCTTAAAGAAGCTAATGAGATTGTTGATGTCTTAGCAAAAGCTGGTGTAGACAGATCAGAAACTTTTATGGCCTGGTGGTGATTCATAGAAAATTTAATGGCCGAAGACTGTTGTGGGGAAGTGAGGTTAAGATGGGAATGTCTATTTACTAGGAATGGGAGGGGATACTAAGTTAAGATGTTATTGTGCTTGAGGCTGTTATGTATTTAGATATTAGGATGGTTCTGTACTTTTGTTCTTAAGGCTGTTATGGGATGAAAGGTTATTGTGTCTTTAGTTTTCTGGTTTGTTTAATGGGTGTGATGTAAGACCCACTTTTGGTGATGTATTCCTTATGATTCATATAATGTAACACATTTTTCTATGTTAAATTGAATCATAAGAAGAGATTTTGGATTGAATGAAGTTGCAAAGAGAATGAATGAATGAATGAACATCCATAAATTCATGTAAAGGTTAAATAAGGGCCGAAGTGGCCACAGACTAAACGAATGGAACTCAAAGAACCAGACCGAATATAAAGACTTAAAAATAAGAAAGGATAATGTAAGGAATTGCGAATTCTAAGTATCTTTTATGGTTTCAAGCAATACACACAAGTCACATTGTATGTGAATCATAAAAAATGAACCTTTTCATGCTCTAAGTGTGAATAGATTGCAAAATGACTAGTGAAGCAATCAAATATAAGTTTCCCTTTGAAAATTCTGAAAAATTTGTAGCAGAAAGCTTGCAGATGAAGGCCAGATCGATCTCCTATTCAAAGAAGATCGATCCCTTGTTCAAGAAGAACAATTCTGAGTTGATTCTCCCAAGAGCAGATCGATCTCCCCAATGAGCAGATCGATCTTCCCCATGGGCAGATCGATTTGCATTTGCTTCTGCCTAGCAGAGATCGATCCCTTCCTTAGTGCATATCAATCTCCATTTGATCCTGTCAAGAGTAGATGGATCTCTCCCCATGAACAGATCGATCTCCAGTTGCTTTTGCCTAGCAAAGATCTTTCTCTCCATAAAGAGCAGATCGATCTCTCCCTTACATGTCTGAATATTTCGGTGATTCAAACCAAAAGAAGATCGATCTCTCCCATTACAAACCTGACAATTCCAATAGTTCAAACCAAGGGAAGATCGATCTCTTAGCCTAGGAGATCGATCTCATCACCCCTACTCTATAAAAATCTGACGACCAAACCTTCTTCTTTAAGAAATCAACCCATCCCCCCATTTTTACCCAAAAGACCATGCTTTCTCACTTTAGAATACACCCCTTTCCAAAAAGATTCGAGAAAAAAACTATTAGAGCAAAGTTGTTCATTGTGAGGAGGAGAACAACATAGCTTGGAGCCAACATTCAACTTGTTAGATTGAAGGAGCAAAAAAGTCTTCTTATTTGGGACAAGAGGAAAGTCAAGCTAGGTGAGTTTTCAATACACTAACTCTAAGTATATTTATCTAGATGTTGTTGTGAGTAGATTGGTGTATGAATTGTTGGTAAAAACTACCTAGATTATGATGAATTAAGCATGACCAAAAATGGATTTAGTGTGAGAAAATATGATATGGTTGATTAGATGATAAATGGATTATACTAAGGTTTCAATAATGTTATATGCATGATTTTGAGATGGTTTTGAGAAATAAGTTTATGGAATAGGATGAGGTTATATAAGGTGCATATTTGGTATTTGTAAAAATGCATGAATGAATGGAAGAGTTAATGTTAGAGCAATGCAAACCAAGCGTTTGATTAGATAACCAAGAGAGAGTTTGCTAAACCAAATTGGACTAGGAATGGCGTGATGGATGTTCAACCCCATGCCATGGCTGAATGTGACTATAGGCCAAACTTGAATTCAATCAGTTCGATAAGGTTGATGGACCTAGAATTCGGTCCAACGAGTGATAATGAGCCTAAGGAGCTCAATGGGCCTAAGTGAAATGATAAGTGTAATTGAAATAGACTTAAGAAGAGAATTAGGCTCAATAAGATATATTGACTAGGATCAAGTCAGAATATGAGTTATTTGTAACTAACTCATGTGATAAACGAATGTTTGCAGCTTCCGATGATATATCCAGAGCAAATTGAGCCCAAACACAAAAAACGAGAAAGGAGGAAGGAGTTACTTCACCGAGAATTGAGGTAAGGGAATTGTGTTGGCCCCTAGAGGTATCTGTATCCGTTTTCGGGAGCATAAAAGTTTTCTAGAATGTTTGCGAGTCATAGGAAAAGAAATAAATATTTAAAGGGCAAAGAAGATTGGGATTTGGGAAAAGTTCATGAAAAACAAGAATCATGATGTTTTGAATCCTTTTATTAACCTTTTTAGCATGTGGATTGGTAGGTTGGCTAGCATTTAAATGCTTTGCAAGAAAATAGTTTGATTTGGTTTTAATAACCATGTTTTGCAAATAAATTAGCCACCTACATGAGGTTTGAGGAAACAAAGCGTGCTGGAGCACTGCCCGCATGAGATTTGATATGTTTTTACATGCATGAGTGCTGGAGCCTAGCTCGCACTAGTTTTCACATGGATTTTATGATATAGTGTTGGAGCATAGCTTGCACTAGAGTTTTACATGCATGAGTGTTGGAGCCTAGCTCACATTAGTTTTCACATGAATTTTGACATAGTGCTGGAGCATTGCTCACACTAGATGTCCACTATATTTGCTGTCATGCTAGAGATTACTCGCACGTGATTTTTACAACATGTTGAGAGCCGTGCTAGGAGTTTCGGGTAGGTATGTGTCACGCTGATTAAATAGGCTCGCACGTGCATATTGAGATGTGACAGGATATGTTGTGACGATATGGGTCCACGGAGTATGTTGTACCGTGTATGGGTATTATATATATACTATCTTCAGACGATGGATATTCTGCTATGGACAGACCGGTTGGACGTGACCCACCTCCTGTGCAGAAGCAGATAGAGGTGATACCCCGCACACTATGATCCGTATAGCTTGGGATCACATAGGATATGACCATAGTCCTAGTTAATACCCTTATTATTATTTGCCTATCTCACATGTCTCTTATTTTATGATGAATCCATGTTTTTAAATTGTTTTGTGGGCCAGGACAGTCCAATGGAGGGGCTGAATCTTGACGAATGGTGAATTTTGTGACGATTTGTGTTGAGTAAGAAATGCTTTTAGGTGCACCTTGCATGATGATTTTCCATGCTTAAATTATGACTTGTACATGTTGATTTTCCATGCTTTGTTTAAGAATTGTGCATTGATTTAAATAGCATGAATTGCTTTACATATCATGAACATGTGCATGAACTGATGGATTTGAGTATGACAAATAATTGTGTGGTTTTACGCATGGCATCACGATCACATAGATAGTACAATTATCTACTTGCTCACATAATTACCTTATTGGGCATGTGGTTTGCTCACCCCCTTATTTTTCCCCTCTACAGAGCACTTTCAGTAGATAGAGAGTGACTGAGGATTGGATTTTGGTGTCCGCTGCATCCCATCACACAAGGTATACACATTTGTATAGTTTATATATCTAGACATGCCAAAGCACAATAATATTTTGAATGTAACTTTTGGGGATGTAAAGAATTGTAAACAGATGTAAACAACAATTCTGATTTAGAAATACAAGCGTTTACGTTTAAATGAATTGAAATTTGAAATGGTTTGATTGGATGAGGTTGACACCGATACACAGCCCAACTGTTGGTGGTGTAGCTGTTCACGATTAAGTAAAGGTAAAAAACAAACAATAAGAAATGAAGTAAATAATAAACGAAAAAATAAAAATAAAAATATTGTAGTGGATTTTCGATGGATTGAGGGTTGTGACAGATGTGGTATTAGAGTCGAGTTATTCTGATGTGTATCAGTGTAAATAATTAGAAAAATTACATCCCCATGTTACTGTGCTTGTCTAGATACAATTGTGTATATTGAGATGAGTTTGACTAAGAAATGGTTATGAATATAGGAATCTTGGCATAATGCCTATCACCAGTCGCAATAGAGGGGCGAGAGCACGACCTAGAGGCCATAGGGTTAGGCCTAGGAATCGTACTGAATCGTTGCCACATGAGACTCAGGAGGAGGTAGAGGTGGAGCTGATGTTAAGCATGCTCCACAGGATCCGACAGAGAGATTGAAGAGTACTAAGGCACGCTTCGCGAGAATAGAGCAGATCTTAAAGGCGATTTTAAAGTTGATTACCTAGTCGTTGCCTGGAGCTGGGGGCAGGCAAGGTCCAGCTACACAAGGTGATGCTGAACAAGAGGCTGCTCCTGAGATGCCTCCATAGCCAGCCCAAAGACCTCAGACTATAGATACTCCCACACTCCTATTAGTACAGGATACACCTTCTACTGCTGCTCAACCACAGGGTAGTAGAGATTAGGGTTATGGATGTGACCTGGATAGGTTACGACAGTTCCAAAAATTTAAATCACCATCTTTCAGTGGGATTAAAGACCTAGTAGCTGCAGAGGATTGAGTGGATGAGATTGAGAAATTATATGGGTTCTTCTAGCGCAATACTACGGAGATGGTTGCTTTTGCCGCATCTATGCTGAATGGATTGACAGAGCATTGGTGGAAGTCCACCAGACCCGTTCTGAGAGCTCAGCATGCAAAGATCACATAGGACATATTTTTGGAGGCCTTCTAGAGGCAATATGTTTCGGATACTGCGCAGCGAAAACTGCAGATGGAATTTTTGAGATTAACCCAGAGGAGTAGATCGGTGGATGAGTATGAGACAAAATTTATCTCACTAGGCAGATATGATCCTTACACGATGGACAGTGAGGTCAAGAAGGTCTGAAAGTTTATGGATGGACTGAGACCAGCCAACAGGTCCCGATTGGTTCCTTTGACATACCGACCTATGAAGAGGTAATGCACAGGGCACAATTATGTGAACAAGTTATTGAGCAAGTTGCCTCAAGGTTTAGGAAGGTTGGTAGAGTGAGGGACAGAGATAGGGAGAGACTGACAGTGGATAGAGGCTTCAGTTATAGAGAAAGTAGAAGATTTTTCGAGAAGAGGCCGAAGATTAAGGAGATCCGGGAGAGGACAGTTAAGCTTCTCGTGTATTCGGCCATAGCTCTAACAAATGTATAGTGATTGGAGGGATACAGCCTACAACAGAGCAATGCAGTAAGTGTGGTAGGTACTATGGTACTCTACCATGTTATGGACCTCTCACAGTATGTTTTCGATGTGGAAAACCAAGGCATGTGATCCGAAATTACCCAAAGATAACTGAGAGTGCCCCACAGAAGGGCAAGGAGCCGGAGAGAGCTCTTGTTGATACTCTTATGCCGAGATGAAGGGCGACAGCTAAAGAGAAAGGGAAGTAGGTAGTTGGCAGAGGGCAAGTACACGCTTTGGACCAGGATATTGTAGATCAGTCTTCAGATATGGTGAAAGGTACCATCTTGATCTTTGATCTTGAAGTTTATGTTTTGATAGATCCTGGTGCCACACATTCATTTGTATCGCCTGCATTTGCATATAAATTGTTTAACCATGTGAAGTTTGCCCCGTTAAGTAGGAGGATACTGATAAGAACTCCTATGAACAATAGTCAGCTAGTTGAGTATGTGTTTAGGGATTGTAAGTTGAAAGTAAGGGAAAAGGAAATGTCAGCCGACCTCATTTTAATGGATATAAAAGACTTTGATGTAATCCTAGGAATGGATTGGATGGCTGTAAACCATGCCATGGTAGATTGTTTTTCTAAAATGGTAACTTTTTTCAGGGATAGATAGCGTTACCGTAAGTTTCCCCAAAAAATGTAATGTAAAGTTTCCTTGAAAGTAATGAAAGCAGTAATTATTGTAAGCGAAATAGATACATTTCTATGCCCACTAAATGACTAATGTTTTGAAAGGTTATATTGCGTACGTGGTTGAGGCGGATAAGGCACGTCCGGAATTGAGAGACATCCTAGTGGTTAGGGAATTCCTAGACGTCTTTCCGGATGATTTACCAGGGTTACCGTCGGATAGAGAGATAGATTTTTGTATAGATTTGGCACCTGGTATAGAGCCGATATCTAAGCCACTATACAAAATAGCTCCGATTGAGTTGGAGGAACTGAAGAAGTAGTTACAGAAGTTGTTGGATAAGGGGTTTATCAGACCGAGTGTATCACCTTGGGGAGCACCGGTACTGTTTGTAAAGAAGAAGGATGAGAGTCTCCGATTGTGTATTGACTACAAGTTGTTGAATAAGGAAACCATCAAGAATAAGTTTCCTCTTCCACACATCGATGACTTGTTGGATCAGCTTCAGGGAGCATAGGTCTTTTCTAAGATAGATTTGAGATCTAGGTACGATCAGTTGAGAATTCAAGATGAAGATGTACTCAAGACAGCTTTTCGCACCTGGTATGGTCATTTTGAGTTTATGGTTATGCCATTCGGGTTGACAAATGCTTCCGCAGTTTTTATGTCATTGATGAATGACGTGTTTCACCAATATTTGGATAGATTTATTATCATGTTCATCGATGACATTTTGGTGTATTCAAAATCTAGAGAGGAGCATGAGCAGCACCTAAGGATAGTGCTACAGACCCTCCGAGAGAAGAAGTTATATGCTAAACTCAGTAAGTGTGATTTTTGGTTAGAGCAGATATCTTTTCAGGGACATATTGTATCGGGGGATGGTGTGTCAGTGGACTCATCCAAGATTCAGGCAGTGGTTCAGTGGCAGAGACCCCAGATAGTTACGGAGGTTAGAAGTTTCTTGGGTTTGGTTGGATATTATCAACTGTTCGTGGAGGGATTCTCGAGATTAACTACTCCATTGACACGTCTCACGAGAAAGAATATTAAATTCATGTGGGACGATAGATGTGAAAAGAGTTTTCAGGAGTTGAAACGAAGATTGACCACCGCTTCGTTTCTCACCATTCCTACCAGCTCAGGAGGTTTTTCAGTATATACAGATGCTATGTACCAAGGACTTTGCGTGTACTAATGCAGGATGGAAAAGTAGTCACCTATTGATCTAGACAACTGAAGGATCATGAGAGGAACTACCCGACCCATGGTTGGCGACCGTGGTATTTGCCTTGAAAATATGGAGCCATTACCTTTATGGTGAGAAATTTCAAGTATTTACAGACCATAAGAGTCTCAAATATCTGTTCTCATAGAAAGAGTTGAATATGAAACAGAAGAGGTGGCTTGAGCTTCTGAAGGACTATGATTGCGAGATTTTGTACCACCCGGGTAAGGTGAATGTAGTGGCCGATGTACTGAGTAGGAAACATCTTGGGTTGGTATCATACATGATGATTAGGGAACACGAGCTGTTGGAACAGTTTGCGAGCCTCAGTTTGGATGTGAACCCGTTTGATACTATAGTGGCTTTATGGTAGCTAGCCTGCGGTTGGAATCGGATCTGGTAGATTGTATCCGACAGGCTCAGCAGATTGGTTAGCAGTGCAGTGATATTATCAGGCAGATACAGAGGGGTACAAAGATTGATTTTGAGTTGAGTTCATATGGTTTGCTGAGGTTTAGGGGTAGGATATGTGTTCCCAATGATCCAGTGATTAGGAGGTGGATTTTATCAGAGGCTCACTCAATAAAGTATACACTGCATCTGGGAAGTAACAAGATGTATCAGAACCTCCAGAGAGTGTATTGGTGGTCAGGAATGAAGAGAGATGTAGCTGAATATGTGGCAAAGTGTCTCGTCTGTCAGCAAGTGAAGGTAAAGCCCCAGAAGCCTGCAAAGCTATTGCAACCTCTACCTATACTGACTTGGAAATGGGAGCATGTCACTATGGACTTCGTGATGGGTTTACCCAGGACCCGTAGGAATCACGATGCGATTTGGGTGATAGTGGATAGATTGACGAAGTCGGCACACTTCCTGGCTATGAGAGCAACCGATACTCTGAGCAATCTGACAGAATTGTATGTGGACAAGATATTGAGGTTGCATGGTATTCCAGTGAGCGTAGTGTCAGATATGGATTCCCACTTCACTTCCCACTTCTGGAAACATTTTCAGGAAGTGATGGGGACCTAGTTGAGTTTTAGTACAGCGTTCCATCCTCAGACAGATGGTTAGTCAGAGAGGACTATACAGACCTTGGAGGACATGTTGAGAGAGTGTGCATTGGATTTTGGAGGCTCTTGGGATGACCATTTGCCACTTGCAGAGTTTTCCTATAATAACAGTTATCATTCGAGTATCGGGGTGAGACCGTATAAGGCTTTGTATGGTCATAGATGTCGTTCCCCTATTGGATGGGAAGAGATAGGTGACCGACAGATATTTGCTCCCGATTTGGTGAGATAAGCCTTTGAGGACGTCAAATTGATTTGCGAGAGATTACAGACAGCTCAGAGCAGATAAAAGAGTTATGCTGACAGGAGATGGAGACCATTGGAGTTTACAGTGGGTGAATCGGTATTTTTACGAGTTTCTCCTTCCAAGGGTATAACGAGGTTCGAAAAGAAAGGAAAGTTAAGTCCTCATTACATTAGACCCTTTGAAATACTTGATAGAGTGGGAGACAAGGCCTATAGGCTAGCATTACCACCTGAGCTAGCGGGCGTTCACAACGTCTTCCACCTCTCTATGTTATGGAAGTACCACCCAAACCCGGCACAAGTTATAAGATATGAGTCATTGGAGCTCAATGAGAGCATGTCGTATGTTGAGAAGCCGATTCAGATATTGGATAGAAAATAGAAGGTGTTGAGATTGAAGATGATTCCCCTAGTGAAAGTTCTTTGGCAGTATCACACTACGGAGGAAGCTACATGGAAGTTAGAGAATTTGATGCGGGAGAAGTACCCCGAGTTATTCATCGACTGATTGGTTGCAATTTGGGGGACCAAATTTTTTTTAGTGGGGGAGATTATGTAAGACCCACTTTCAGTGATGTATTCCTTATGATTCATATAATGTAACACATTTTCCTATGTTAAATTGAATCATAAGAAGAGATTTTGGATTAAATGAAGTTGCAAAGAGAATGAATGAATGAATGAACATTCATAGATCCATGTAAAGGTTAAATAAGGGTTGTAGTGGGCACAGACTAAACGAATGGAACTCAAACAACTAGACTAAATATAAAGACTTAAAAGCACAAAATGATAATGCAATGAATTGCGAATTCTAAGTACCTTTTACGGTTCCAAGCAATACACACAAGTCACATTGTATGTGAATAATAAGAAATGAACCTTTCCATGCTCTAAGTGTGAATGAATTGTAAAATGACTACTGAAGCAATCAAATACAAGTTTCCCTTTGAAAATTTTGGAAAATTTGCAACAGAAAGCCTACAGATGAAGGTCAGATTGATCTCCTATTCAAAGCAGATCGATCCCTTGTTTAAGAAGAACAATTCCAAGTTGATTCTGCCAAGAACAGATCGATCTCCCCAATGAGCATATCGATCTTCCCCATGAGTAGATCGATCTGCATTTGCTTCTGCCTAGCAGAGATCGATCCTTTCTTAAGTGCAGATTGATCTCCATTTGATCCTGTTAAGAGTAGACCGATCTCTCCCCATGAGCAGATCGATCTCTCCCCATGAGCATATCGATCTCCAGTTGCTTCTGCCTAGCAATGATCGATCTCTCCCTAAAGAGCATATCGGTCTCTGCCTTACAAGCCTAAATATTTCAGTGATTCAAACCAAAAGAAGATCGATCTCTCCCCAATGAGCAGATCGATCTCTCCCACTACAAACCTAACAATTTCAATAGCTCAAACTAAAGGATGATCGATATCTTACCCTAGGAGATCGATCTCATCACCCCTGCTCTATAAAAACCCGACGGCCAAACCTTATTCTTCTTCTTCAGGAAATCAACCCATCCCTCCATTTTTGCCCAAAAGACCAAGCTTTCTCACTCTAGAATACACCCCCTTCTAAAAAAATTTGAGAAAAAAACTATTAGAGCAAAGTTGTTCATTGTGAGGAGGAGAACAACATAGCTTGGAGCCAACATTCAACTTGTTGGATTGAAGGAGCAAAAGAGTTTTCTTATTTGGGACAAGAGGAAAGTCAAGTTAGGTGAGTTTCCAATACACCAACTCTAAGTATGTGTATCTAGATGTTGTTGTGAGTAGATTGGTGTATGAATTGTTGATAGAAACTACCTAGAATATGATGACTCAAGCATGACCTAAAATGGGTTTAGTGTGAGAAAATATGATATGGTTGATTAGATGATAAATGGATTATACTAAGGTGTCAATAATGTTATATTCATGATTTTGAGATGGTTTTGTGAAATAAGTTTATGGAATAAGATGAGGTTATATAAGGTGCATATTTGGTATTTGTAAAAATGCATGAATGAATGGAAGAGTTAAGGTTAGAGCAATGCAAACCAAGCGTTTGATTAGATAACTAAGAGAGAGTTTGCTAAACCAAATTGGACTAGGAATGACATGATGGATGTTCAACCCCATGCCATAGCCGAATGTGACTATAGGCTAAACTTGAATTTAATCGGTTCGATAAGGTTGATGGACCTAGAATTTGGTCCAACGATTGATAATGAGCCTAAGGAGCTCAATAGGCCTAAGTGAAATGATAAGTGTAATTGAAATCGACTTAAGAAGAGAATTAGGCTCAATAAGATATGTTGACTAGGATCAAGTCAGAATATGAGTTATTTGTAACTAACTCATGTGATAAACGAATGTTTGCAGCTCCCGAGGATATATCCGGAGCAAATTGAGCCCAAACATGAAAAACAAGAAATGAGGAAGGAGTTACTTCATCGAGAATTGAGGTAAGGGAATTGTGTTAGCCCCTAGAGGTATCTATACGCATTTTCGGGTGCATAAAGGTTTTCTAGAATGTTTGTTGGTCATAGGAAAAGAAATAAATATTTGAAGGGCAAAGAAGATTGGGATTTGGGAAAAGTTCATGAAAAACAAGAATAATGATGTTTTGAATCTTTTTATTAACCTTTTTAGCATGTGGATTGGTACGTTGGCTAGCATTTAAATGCTTTGCAAGAAAATAGCTTGATTTGGTTTTAATAACCATGCATTGCAAATAAATTAGCCACTTACATGAGTTTTGTGGAAACAAAGCGTGCTGGAGCGCTGCTCGCACGAGATTTGATATGTTTTTACATGCATGAGTGCTAGTGCCTAGCTCTCACTAGTTTTCACATGAATTTTACGATATAGTGCTGGAGCATAGCTTGCGCTAGAGTTTTACAGGCATGAGTGCTAGAGCCTAGCTCCCATTAGTTTTCACATAGATTTTGACATGGAGCTGGAGCATTGCTCGCACTAGATGTCCACTATACTTGCTGCCGTCCTAGAGATTACTCGAACTTGATTTTTACGACATGTTGGGAGCCGTGCTAGGAGCTTCGGGTAGGCTATGTGCCACATCGATTAAATAGGCTCGCATGTGAGTATTGAGATGTGGCAGGTTATATTGTGATGATATAGGTCCACGAAGTACGTTGTACCATGCATATAGCATGGAGTACATTGTACGGTGTATGGATATTATATATATACCGTCTTCGGATGATGGATATTCTGCTATGGACTGACGGGTTGGACGTGACCCACCTCCCGCGCAAAAGCAGATAGAGGTGATACCCCGCACACTAGGATCCGTGTAGCCTGGGATCACAGAGGATATGGATATAGTCCTAGTTTTATGACAAATAAGAGTAATCCCTTATTATTATTTGCCTATCTCACATGTCTCTTTTTTTATGATGAATCCATGTTTTTAAATTATTTTGTGGGCCAGGACAGTCTAATGGAGGGGATGAATCTTGATGAATGGTGAATTTTGTGATGATTTGTGTTGAGTAAGAAATGTTTTTAGGTGCATCTTGCATGATGATTTTCCATGCTTAAATTACGACTTGTGCATGTTGATTTTCCATGCTGTGTTTAAGAATTGTGCACTGATTTAAATAGCATGAAGTGCTTTACATATCATGAACATATGGATGAACTGATGGATTTGAGTATGACAAATAATTGTGTGGTTTTACGAATGGCATAACGATCACGTAGATAGTACATTTATCAATCTGCTCGCATGATTGCCTTACTGAGCACGTGGTTTGCTCACCCCCTTATTTTCCCCCTCTATAGAGCACTTTCAGTAGACAGAGAGCGACTGAGGATTGGATTTTGGTGTCTGTTGTATCCCATCACACAAGGTATACACATTTGTATAGTTTATATATTTAGACATGCCAAAGCACAGTAATATTTTGAATGTAACTTTTGGGGATGTAAAGAATTGTAAACAGATGTAAACAGTAACTCTGATTTAGAAATACAAGTGTTTACGTTTAAATGAATTGCAATTTGAAATGGTTTGATTGGATGAGATTGACATGATACACAGGCTAACTGTTGGTGGTGTAGCTGTTCACGATCAAGAAAAGTATAGGTAAAGAACAAATAATAAGAAATGGAGTAAATAATAAACGAAAAGAAAAATAAAAATAAAAATATTGTAGTGGATTTTCAGTGGATTGAGGGTCGTGAGATGTGAGGTGATGACTTGAGTGGTGTAAGGATGTTTTCTCGTTATATTAACAAAGCAATGAAATTGATTGATTTAGTAAAAAAAAAGGAAAAAGTCAAATCTGGTTTAACTTGTTCAAACCCAAGAAAGTAAAACTTGGTCTAACCTGGTCAAATCACACATGATCAAACCCTAACTAAACCCTTAGTCAAACGTGAGAAGTCTTTAGTTAAATCTCTAAATCCCAAACACAAACGAAAGCTTAAACCCGAATAAAATCTCCAAAACTCAAAGCTTGGTCAAAATTCTTAAACCATCGTTAAACCATATTACCATACTGTATTTTTCAAATCCCAAAATTGAAACACTTAAGCCCTTAATCAAATCTTGAACCTAAATGTCAAATTCTTAGAATCCTAAATTTAACATCTAAATTCTTTAAGTCTTAACATATATCCAAATTTCCTTACGTAGGTTGAACCTTATTGAAAACCAAAATAAAATCCAAATCCTCTAAACCCTTAAATAAAACAAAAAAGTAGGAAGAAAATGAAAACTAACAAAAATAATAAAATACAGAAACACAAAATGAAAAAAAAATGGCAGATGACAAATGTCATCCCCTTTTCATTGAGCACTATTGCTAGTAATGAAAGAAAAAGGCATAAACTTCACAATTTAAAAGTAAAAAATGGTGACATTTTAAAAAAATCTTCTTTCTCAAATCTCAAAGTAGAAACTGTTATTATTTTGGTATTCCATTCAAGTTTAGTGTAGTTTGTTTATGTTTTAAGTCTTGTAAATTGGTTACTTAAATTTCTAAAAAGTTTTGTTGTGATTTAGTAGTTTAACGATTTGCACGATAATGGCTAATGATTTAGAAGTAATTTGGAAGAACATGAAACTTAAGGTGGAGGAAATGGATAATTTCTGTAAGACCCGAATTTAATAAAAATACGAAAACTAAATAAGAAAAGATAGAGGAAGTATGAAGGAAGTCGGGTTAAATTAATCCCGAACACGTGTAAGGGCAAAACAGTCAAAGGACCGAAAGCCGGAGTAAATTCGATAAGGAAATTTAATTAAAAATAAGGATTTAAGAAATCTTGGTCAATAAAGATGAAATAAAATTATTTCGGATTAAATTGATCAAGATATTAATTTATTGGAATTAATCGGGATTAATCGGGATTTTTAGTTCAGAAAAATAATCCCGAAAATAATCGAAAAATATACTGAAAAGTCACTCGGGACAATATCCCGAAAATACGGAGCAATTATACCCGAAAAATAGGTTAAAATATAATAAATAAATTAAATAAAATTAAATTAATTAATTTAGAATAAAATAATAATTTTAAGGGATATTTGGGTATTTTTAGTGTATTTTAATAAATAAAAATAAATTGTTAAATAAGATAATAAATTCTAAAAAAAAAAAAAAGAAGAGAATTGAAAAAAAAAAAAGAGAGGAAAGTCATCGGGGAGAGAGAAACGGAAGACCCGAAGAAGACCAAAGGAGGCCCGATCACCGTTCGGCGGCCAACGGCCCGGCCAAGGGCCGGAAAAGAAAGAGGGGACGCCGATGAGCACGATGGTACCGGCGGTGTAGCCAACCGACGCCGGAGGAAGCCGATCGGAGGAGGAGAAGGCCGACGGGATTGAGGGGCTCGGTCCCGGCGAACGGCGGCGATCCGACCAGAACCAAGGCCCGATTTGGAGAGCCCAGTCGACGGCGGTGCTTTTGGCACCGGTGGCACTCAGCGAGACGGCCGGAATCGGCGGCGACGGCCAAGGGAAGAGAATGGGTCCGACGGCGAGGAGAGAAGAGGCCGGACCGGCGGCATTCCGGCGGCCTTGGGCGAATCCGAGCCCAGATTCGAGATGCGGACGGCCTTGCGGAGCTGCTGGCGGTGGAAGCCGGCGGAGAACCGGCCGGCAAGGCGGTGAACCGGCAGTGAACCGGCCGAACCGGAGAAAAACCGGCGGTCTGACCGGTCCGAACCGGACTGAACCGGTTCAGCCAAAAAGAGGGGAAAAAAGGGAGAAAAAGGGAAAAGGAAAAAGAGGAAAAAATTGGGGAAAATTTCGGTGATGCAATCGAGCTTCGGGTAAGTCGATAAGCGGTCAAATTGACCGATTTAAATTTGGAATATTTTATTTAATTAATTTTGGGCTGAGAACTTACCCGGAAAAATTGTGGAATTGTGTAGCTCGACGATTGGCATCCACCGAGGGCTCGAGACAGCCTCGATTTGCGGACTAGCATGGAATCTCGGGTAAGTGACCCCTATTTACGACAATTTTCTCGTTATGCGTGATATTGATTAAATTTACGCATAAATTGAATTAATTTATGGAAATTTAGATTAATTGTCGTAAATATTAAATTTAGCTATTCGAGAATTAGAACGAGGCTCAATAAATTATTGATGGGCCCAATGAGCCCAATAGGCCTCGATAAAGAGAAAATTAAGTGGAAAACGGGCTTAAGGCCGATTAAGGCCCATTAAGGTGCAATCGGGCCCAATAGGGGTAAACGGGCCCAATGATTTAAATTAAGCCCAGAAAAGATTAAGTACAATTAAATCATAATATCTGACCTGAGGAATATTAATACGCAGTTCCGGGCATTGGATTGGAAACATATCGGACTGCGCGATGGGACTACATTGGAAAAGAGAAAGGTCAGACTCGACGAGAATCGAGGTAAGGGAATTCTGCGGACTGCTAGAGGTAACAGTACGCAATTTTAAATTCATATGCAGTCCTTTAAAATATCCTGAAGGGTCTAGAGGTCAAATAATAATTTTAGTGCCCCGAATGGGCAAATTACTAAAATACCCTTGTTAAGGGTAAAATTCTAAAAATCTAGGAAAAATTGGGAGGAGCAAGGACAAGAGGTTCCTGCTCGTTCTGGAGATATTTCAACGCATGCATGAGTAGGCTGGCTCGCCTTGAAAGAAAGTGCACCGCATTGCATACTTTCAACGTGAAATTGATTTGAAAACTGTTTTGAGTAAATAGAGCCGCCTACGTGTTTTATTGACATATGACGTGCTAGAGCTCAGCTCGCACGGTAATTTCGATTTGTGTGATGCATGCATTAGTGCTGGAGCGAGAGCTCGCACTAGAGTTTTACATGCATAGGTGCTAGAGTATAACTCGCACCAGATTTCACATGCTCTTTCGTGACACGGTGCTAGAGTCTGACTCGCACCATATTTTTACATGATTTTCGAGACAGAGTGCTGGAGTTTAACCCGCACCAGTATTTATAAAATTTTCATGTGATTTATAATATACAGAGTGCTGAGCTTAGCTCGCACTAGTTTTACCGGATTTGTGGAGTACCGCTGTCTGCCCTTGGAGTCAGCCAAAAGGCCCAACAGGCTCAAGAGACCTCTTAGGTGGGGTGAGAGTGAGGGATGAGGTTGGCGGCCTTGTGGGGATGTAAGCGGGCTCTGCCAGTTGACGTGTTTTGATGAGAGTGCTGAGCATCGCTCACACAGATTTTATGAGAACATGCGATGAGCCGTGCTTGGAGCATCGGGTAGACTGTGTGTCACCGATTTAATAGGCTCGCACGTGCGTTTTGAGACATGGCATGAGTATTGAGAAACAAACCTCTGTGGGAAGCAGGCCAATTGGGCCGGAGTACCTAGAGATATTACATGGGTTCATGGAGTACGATGTACCGTGCAAGTAGCATGGAGTACGATGTACCGTGTTGTATCTTCGGATACGGCATCTCCGGATGCAGCATCTTCGGATGCCGGGGATCGGATAAGACTGACGGGATGGACTGACCCACCTCCCGGGCGGTTCCCGATCATGGTGAGAACCCGCACACTAGGATCCGTGTAGCTGAGGAACTCACGAGGACAGATGTGGCCATAGTCCTAGTTATTTACCTATATACAGACGTTGCCTAGTCTCGCATGTTGATGATTTCTATGATGATTTAAACTGGGTTTTAAAACTAAATTGCATGATGGTATTTCCATGCTTTTCAAAACCCACGTGTGATGTAAATGTTTTCATGATTTTGTGTGAGTCAGGATCACCCGCAGGAGGGGTCGAGTCCTGACTTTATTGTCAAAATCTTAATTGAGAAAGAAATGATTTATGATAATTGCATGTTGATTTTCCGTGCAAATGTATTTTACATATCATCATAATGCATAGCATTGTTTTAAAATGTGTGGAGAAAGGGTGGTTTATGCATGGCACTACGTTCATGTAGGTAGTATGGTTACCTACTTGTTCGTAGGATTGCCTTACTGAGCTTGATGTGCTCACCCCTTTCATTTTCTCCCACAGATGATCTCCAGTTGAAGTTGAGGCGACTCAGTACTGCATTCCGGATATCCGCTGCTGCCCATCAACATAAGGTATATACACTTGTACTTATTGTATCTACATAAGCATAGCACAGTAACATGATTGTAAGTAACTTTAGGGGATGTATAAATAATATAACAATTATAAATGACTGGAGAAGAAATAAGTACTAGGGTAGATGTATGGTGGGACTGGCATTGACGCACAGCCCAATTAGTAGTGGAGTGTTGGTCACGATTCGAGGACAGGTAAGAATTAAGTAAGAAAATAAACAAAAACGCGAAAAAATTCACTCTGATTTTTGGATAGTTGGGTCGTGACAATTATTTTGGTATCAGAGCGTAATTGGTCTGATGTGTGTCAGTGTCAGAAGTTAAGAAATTACATCCCCGTGTTACTGTGCTTAGTTAGATACAATAGTGTATATCGAGATGAGCTTGACTAAGAAATGGTTGAGAATGCAGGAATGCCTAATATGAGTCGCGCTAAATGAGATAGTGCACGAGGCAGAGGTCGTAGAGGTAGACCTGAGTCTGCTAAGTCGTGCTGAGTTTGGCTATGAAAATCAGTATGAGATTGAAATAGAGGCGAATGTTGAGCATGCCTCACAGAGTCCGACAGAGAGATCGGACAGTATTGAGACACGCTTCGCGAGATTGGAGCGGAGCGTGGAGATTATTTTGAGGAGCTAATTACTCAGATTATGTACGAGATCAGAGGGCGCAGCGGAGCATTGGTGAAAACCCGCTCGACCCATCTTAAGAGCTGATATGAGAAATGATTATGGATGTATTCCGGTGACAGGATATCCTGGACATGATTTAAAGGAAATTTTGGATTAAAGTCCTTACTCTGACCCAGAGGATTTAATTTATTGACGAGTATGGAGACTCGATTATATTCTGGGCAGATATTACCTCGACACTATGAAAAGTGACAGTCGAGATGTCTAAAAGTTTATGGAAGGGCTCAGATTTTCAATTAGAGTCCGATTGGCCCGTGAGATATTACCTATACCGAGGCAGTGCACAGATTTACAGTTGGGTAAATAAGAACATGAATTGCACGCCTCTGAGACTTGGAAAGGTAGTGAGGGCCGAGATAGAGACAGAAAGAAAAGCGAGAAATGACAAGGATGTCAAAAATGGGAAAATTGGTAATTGGTAAAAGATCTGATGTAACGAGTTATGGGCTAAGATAATTGGTAAGGCCCTAGTGCATCTAATTTTGGGCACTCTTGTGGGCATTGTGATTGGAGGACCCCGACCTGCTACGAAGCAGAGTAGCAGTGTCATTACTGTGGAATGTGTGGTGGATACCACAGAAGGAGCGTCTATGCCTACACGGTATTGATGAAAATGGTCGTTAAGTGTGGTATGATGGACCATTGATTTTGATTACACAGAGTTGGGCGAAATCGCCCCACAAAAAAGTAAAGAGACAGAGAAAAATTTCGTTGTTATAGCTGAAAACGAAAAGGGAGGCCATAGCCGAAGAGAAAAAGGAAAGTAGGCTATTGGACGAAGGCGAGTGGATGTCTTGGACCAGGATGCTATTGATGTTTCATGGATGTGGTGTAAGATACCACACTTGTTATGAATAACGAAGTACATATGTTCATTAATCCTGTGCCACATATTTATTCATACCGCCTTCATTCGCATATAAGTGAGTAAAAGGCATGAATGCCTACGTCATCGGTTACAATATGGGTAAATGAGTACCCCAATAGAGGAGGATGAATTAACGGAATATAGATATAGAGATTTTAAGTTGATAAACAGGGGTGTAACGGTTGAAATTACAGGAGTAAAGGATGTACTCACAGAATGAATAAAGACAAGAGTTTCATTATAATTGATACGCAAAGGAGAAAATCTTCGAGATAAGATAGATCCTAAGTACAAGATGTATTGGAGTAGAGATATATGCTAGATAAGGAATACCTTTAATATGCGAAGTAATTGAGGTTAAACAATTAGTAGCGAATACAAATTATAACCAAGGACAAAGATGGGTATAACCATAACCGGTAGTTGTGGTTAAGTCTGAAGGCTAATAAAGGTATTTCAAAATACCTCCCCGCCTGAAGACTTGACAGCATCTAGATATATATATATATATATATATATATATATAATCTATAACGGGAAATCGATCATCGTAATAAATACCTTTAGCATTAGGTTACCTTACTAAGACGATAAGAACATTAAAATTCGACAAATTATAAAGGTTAACGTAGTAAAATTTGATAAGAGCCGTTAAGATAAGAAAAGGAAATAGCGCAGGTTAGCACCTGGAAAACGTAAGCGGTTGAGAAGGATCTTGTACGCCTTGCGTAAATAAGTCAAGGATTAGATCGAGTGTAATCATCATTAACGGTGATATGCTGGGAGTAGTTAAAGCCTAGGGCGAATTATAAGCAACAATTGGAAGATAGCTTTTACAGATGGATTATTGCGAGATTTAAAATGGTATACCCTGTTGACACGTTTAACTAAGAAAACGTGATCTTGGAATAAGATGATAAATAAGATGATAGATGTGACGTGAATTTGGCGTGATGAAGTATGAACTGACCACCATGATTAATTTCACCATGCCCAACAGCTCAAGAGGTTTTTCAGTGAGTATGAATGCCTCAAAGTTATGATGGAGCTGTGTATTGATGTATAATGGGAAGATAGTCAATTTTGGAGTCAGACAACTCTTCGATCACGAAATAAACTATCTGACCCATGATTTAAAGTTGGCAACAGTATTTGTACCGAGGATATGGTACTATTATGTACAGGGTGAGGAATTATGGATATGCACTGATCATAGAGCCCGAGTATCTGTTTTCACAGAAAGGGGCGAATATGAAAATACATATTGGGTTAGAGCTTCTGAGAGATTTTGATTTATGAGAATTGTACCACCCAAGAAAGGCGAATGTGATGACTGATGCCTTGAGCAGAAAGAGCCTCGGGATGGTACCACATATGATGGTCAGGGAGCGTGAGCTGCTAGATGCAGTTGTGGACCTCAGTATTGATGTGATCCCTTCTGAGGATGACAGTGATTGTGTGACAGCTAGCCTGATGACTAGTACCGGATGAGAGTGCCCGGATTTGCCAGGCTTAGCGTGATGATCGACCGGATGTCGATAGTTTGGGTCTGATTCAGAAGGGTACAGTGATAGAGTTCACAGTGGGTGATAATGAGTTACTGAGGATTCAGAGACAGTATGAGTGCTCCCCAGGACCACAGTTGATGAGATAGTGATATTGTCAGAAGCTCACTCTTCGGGATATACAGTGCATGCGGAAGGTAATAATAATATATATTAAAATCTCAAAAGGGGTATGGGTGGTCAGATGTGAAAAGAGATATTGGTGGAGATTGTAGAAAAGTGCCTAGTGTGTCAGCAGAGTAAGGTAGAGTATTAAAAGTCTGCAGAGTTATTGCAGCACCTACCTATATCGACACGGCACGAAAAACGAGAGTAAGTCTCCATGAATGTCGTGATGGGTTATAGGAGACCCGGATAAATCAGGAGACTAGTTGGATGGTAGTCGATAGAGTGACTAAGTCCACCCACCTTCTGGTTATGAACTCCCCAGATACTCAGAGTGTGTATGAGGATTCAGGTATAAGAAAGATTGTGGAACATTAAGTAGCGTTCCAGTGAGCATGGTATCATATAGGGATTCCCGCTCCACTTCCTACCTCAGGGAATACTTTTAGGAAGCTATGGGAACCCGACTGAGTATTAGCACAGCTTTACATCCTCAGACAGATGGTCAGTCAGGGAGGACTGTACAAGTTCTGGAGGATCCGATGAAAGCGTGTGCCATTGATTTTATAAGCTCCTGGAATGATCAGTTGATTTCTAATTGAAGTCGCCAATAACGACAATTGGCAATTGAGTATCGGGATAACGAGATATGAGGCAGTGTATAGCTGTAGGGGCTGTTCCCCAAATTGGATAAGAAAGAGTGGGTGACAGGTAGAAATTATTTCTGACTTTGGATAATAAGTCTCTGAGGATGTTTAGTTAAGGATGAGAGATTAAGAACACCTCAGAACAGATAGAAAAAATATTGGAATTCACCCTTGGTGAATTATTATGGTTGAAAGTTACACGTCCTAAGAGAATAAGGACATAGCGGAACTTTTGGAAGAAGTAAATTGAGTTGAGCTGGATCGAATTCTTGAGAGATTGGACAAGTGGGAGATAAGACCTGTAGGTTGTTGTTAATCACTTGGATTAATAGGCACCCACAATGTGTCCCAGCTTATGATGCTTCGGTACTACTATCCAGATCCAGCAGAGGTGATAGGATATGAACTCCAAAAGTTCAGTTTAATGAAAATATGAGTATATTGAAGAAGTTGATTCGGGCATTGAACAGGAAAGAGACAGTATTGGGGTTTAAGATAATCTCCCTAATTAAAGTCCTTTGGTAGTAATACACTCCGAAGAAGGTCGCATAAATTTTAAGAGTATGATATGATCGATATACCCGGAGTTGTATATGGACTCATATGACTTGGTTCTAATTTGGAGGACCAAATTCCTTAAGTGGGGGAGAATTGTAAGACCCGAATTTAATAAAAATACGAAAACTAAATAAGAAAAGATAGAGGAAGTATGAAGGAAGTCGGGTTAAATTAATCCCGAACACGTGTAAGGGCAAAACAGTCAAAGGACCGAAAGCCGGAGTAAATTCGATAAGGAAATTTAATTAAAAATAAGGATTTAAGAAATCTTGGTCAATAAAGATGAAATAAAATTATTTCGGATTAAATTGATCAAGATATTAATTTATTGGAATTAATCGGGATTAATCGGGATTTTTAGTTCAGAAAAATAATCCCGAAAATAATCGAAAAATATACTGAAAAGTCACTCGGGACAATATCCCGAAAATACGGAGCAATTATACCCAAAAAATAGGTTAAAATATAATAAATAAATTAAATAAAATTAAATTAATTAATTTAGAATAAAATAATAATTTTAAGGGATATTTGGGTATTTTTAGTGTATTTTAATAAATAAAAATAAATTGTTAAATAAGATAATAAATTGTAAAAAAAAAAAAAAGAAGAGAATTGAAAAAAAAAAAAAAGAGAGGAAAGTCATCGGGGAGAGAGAAACGGAAGACCCGAAGAAGACCAAAGGAGGCCCGATCACCGTCCGGCGGCCAACTGCCCGGCCAAGGGCCGGAAAAGAAAGAGGGGACGCCGATGAGCACGATGGTACCGGCGGTGTAGCCAACCGACGCCGGAGGAAGCCGATCGGAGGAGGAGAAGGCCGACGGGATTGAGGGGCTCGGTCCCGGCGAACGGCGGCGATCCGACCAGAACCAAGGCCCGATTTGGAGAGCCCAGTCGACGGCGGTGCTTTTGGCACCGGTGGCACTCAGCGAGTCGGCCGGAATCGGCGGCGACGGCCAAGGGAAGAGAATGGGTCCGACGGCGAGGAGAGAAGAGGCCGGACCGGCGGCATTCCGGCGGCCTTGGGCGAATCCGAGCCCAGATTCGAGATGCGGACGGCCTTGCGGAGCTGCTGGCGGTGGAAGCCGGCGGAGAACCGGTCGGCAAGGCGGTGAACCGGCAGTGAACCGGCCGAACCGGAGAAAAACCGGCGGTCTGACCGGTCCGAACCGGACTGAACCGGTTCAGCCAAAAAGAGGGGAAAAAAGGGAGAAAAAGGGAAAAGGAAAAAGAGGAAAAAATTGGGGAAAATTCCGGTGATGCAATCGAGCTTCGGGTAAGTCGATAAGCGGTCAAATTGACCGATTTAAATTTGGAATATTTTATTTAATTAATTTTGGGCTGAGAACTTACCCGGAAAAATTGTGGAATTGTGTAGCTCGACGATTGGCATCCACCGAGGGCTCGAGACAGCCTCGATTTGCGGACTAGCATGGAATCTCGGGTAAGTGACCCCTATTTACGACAATTTTCTCGTTATGCGTGATATTGATTAAATTTACGCATAAATTGAATTAATTTATGGAAATTTAGATTAATTGTCGTAAATATTAAATTTAGCTATTCGAGAATTAGAACGAGGCTCAATAAATTATTGATGGGCCCAATGAGCCCAATAGGCCTCGATAAAGAGAAAATTAAGTGGAAAACGGGCTTAAGGCCGATTAAGGCCCATTAAGGTGCAATCGGGCCCAATAGGGGTAAACGGGCCCAATGATTTAAATTAAGCCCAGAAAAGATTAAGTACAATTAAATCATAATATCTGACCTGAGGAATATTAATACGCAGTTCCGGGCATTGGATTGGAAACATATCGGACTGCGCGATGGGACTACATTGGAAAAGAGAAAGGTCAGACTCGACGAGAATCGAGGTAAGGGAATTCTGCGGACTGCTAGAGGTAACAGTACGCAATTTTAAATTCATATGCAGTCCTTTAAAATATCCTGAAGGGTCTAGAGGTCAAATAATAATTTTAGTGCCCCGAATGGGCAAATTACTAAAATACCCTTGTTAAGGGTAAAATTCTAAAAATCTAGGAAAAATTGGGAGGAGCAAGGACAAGAGGTTCCTGCTCGTTCTGGAGATATTTCAACGCATGCATGAGTAGGCTGGCTCGCCTTGAAAGAAAGTGCACCGCATTGCATACTTTCAACGTGAAATTGATTTGAAAACTGTTTTGAGTAAATAGAGCCGCCTACGTGTTTTATTGACATATGACGTGCTAGAGCTCAGCTCGCACGGTAATTTCGATTTGTGTGATGCATGCATTAGTGCTGGAGCGAGAGCTCGCACTAGAGTTTTACATGCATAGGTGCTAGAGTATAACTCGCACCAGATTTCACATGCTCTTTCGTGACACGGTGCTAGAGTCTGACTCGCACCATATTTTTACATGATTTTCGAGACAGAGTGCTGGAGTTTAACCCGCACCAGTATTTATAAAATTTTCATGTGATTTATAATATACAGAGTGCTGAGCTTAGCTCGCACTAGTTTTACCGGATTTGTGGAGTACCGCTGTCTGCCCTTGGAGTCAGCCAAAAGGCCCAACAGGCTCAAGAGACCTCTTAGGTGGGGTGAGAGTGAGGGATGAGGTTGGCGGCCTTGTGGGGATGTAAGCGGGCTCTGCCAGTTGACGTGTTTTGATGAGAGTGCTGAGCATCGCTCACACAGATTTTATGAGAACATGCGATGAGCCGTGCTTGGAGCATCGGGTAGACTGTGTGTCACCGATTTAATAGGCTCGCACGTGCGTTTTGAGACATGGCATGAGTATTGAGAAACAAACCTCTGTGGGAAGCAGGCCAATTGGGCCGGAGTACCTAGAGATATTACATGGGTTCATGGAGTACGATGTACCGTGCAAGTAGCATGGAGTACGATGTACCGTGTTGTATCTTCGGATACGGCATCTCCGGATGCAGCATCTTCGGATGCCGGGGATCGGATAAGACTGACGGGATGGACTGACCCACCTCCCGGGCGGTTCCCGATCATGGTGAGAACCCGCACACTAGGATCCGTGTAGCTGAGGAACTCACGAGGACAGATGTGGCCATAGTCCTAGTTATTTACCTATATACAGACGTTGCCTAGTCTCGCATGTTGATGATTTCTATGATGATTTAAACTGGGTTTTAAAACTAAATTGCATGATGGTATTTCCATGCTTTTCAAAACCCACGTGTGATGTAAATGTTTTCATGATTTTGTGTGAGTCAGGATCACCCGCAGGAGGGGTCGAGTCCTGACTTTATTGTCAAAATCTTAATTGAGAAAGAAATGATTTATGATAATTGCATGTTGATTTTCCGTGCAAATGTATTTTACATATCATCATAATGCATAGCATTGTTTTAAAATGTGTGGAGAAAGGGTGGTTTATGCATGGCACTACGTTCATGTGGTAGTATGGTTACCTACTTGTTCGTAGGATTGCCTTACTGAGCTTGATGTGCTCACCCCTTTCATTTTCTCCCACAGATGATCTCCAGTTGAAGTTGAGGCGACTCAGTACTGCATTCCGGATATCCGCTGCTGCCCATCAACATAAGGTATATACACTTGTACTTATTGTATCTACATAAGCATAGCACAGTAACATGATTGTAAGTAACTTTAGGGGATGTATAAATAATATAACAATTATAAATGACTGGAGAAGAAATAAGTACTAGGGTAGATGTATGGTGGGACTGGCATTGACGCACAGCCCAATTAGTAGTGGAGTGTTGGTCACGATTCGAGGACAGGTAAGAATTAAGTAAGAAAATAAACAAAAACGCGAAAAAATTCACTCTGATTTTTGGATAGTTGGGTCGTGACAATTTCCAAACTGAATGTATGTCTAATAATGACTCAAATGCAGAAAGATGCAATTGGTTGGTGGAAAAACTACATATATACTTATAAATTCTTTGAAAAGATGCATTGTTGGGAATAATGAGGGTGGTTTAGAAACTATCAAAAGAACCTATAGTTATGGAGCTGGATAACAATCTATTCCTTTTCAATTCACTATGACTAAGGTTAAGCAAAAGGGAAGGATGGAACACCATGGTCTTTCGACAAACATTTGTCACTTTTTTGTGACTTTGATGGTATACATAAACTTAATGACTATGTCTTTGTCACGACTAGTTTCTGAATACGAGTGTATGGGTTTCCACTTGAGATGATGAATTGAAAAATTGTTGAAAGGATTAGATAAAAGGTGGGTACTTTTGTTAAACTGATGGATCACCCTCACAATTCTATTACGCCCAATTCCTATGATTGCGAGTGGAGATTGAACTGATAAACCACTTAAATGGTTTGTTCAAATTGATGGTCTTGATGGTAATAGTGGTATATGGGGTAAAATGACGTATATATGAACGTCTCAAGAATTTCTGTTATGTATGTGGTCTACTTAGCCATACAAATCAAGATTGTGATAAAGCTAATCCCTTAACAACTAAGACTAGAGGACTACAACAATATGATGCATGGATGAGGGTGTCATCATCACTTACTAAACAAGGATACTAGGCTTATGGTGTCAGTGTTGGTCATTATGAAGGGTATGAAAGTAGGAAATCTCTCCTAATGTGTCCATTTGTCCAATGAACTGAGGTCAAGTAATAGCTAAAATAATGGCAATCGATGGCGAAGCACAAGCACAGTAAGTGAGCAATTATCTTGATGATTTTCATTCCTCAAAAATTGGTAACTCAAACATAACTGCACATTGTAATATTCCAAGTAACATATGTATTGAACCATTTCAACTGCATAAGGCAATGCAACTACTTGGTCCAATTTAAGGCAGTGTTATCTAAAAGTATTCTAGTTGATTGTGCTTAAATGCAAGTGTGTCAGGACTCTTCTCCTCAAATATCTGGAATGAGGTAGGTTGATAAATAAAAAAAAAGTTTAGAGGTGGTTTGTACGACAGAAATGGAATATACTAGTTCCTTGGGAAGTGATTGGAAGTAAAAGGAAGGCTACACATGATCTTATGGAAAAGGGATAACACTTTCTCTACCATTTCTCAAAAAGAAAGGAATGAGAAGGTTGTATTAAATCATTTCTACAACAAAAGAGTGGTAGAGAGTAGATGTCAGTCTCCGAGACAACCATGAGAGTATTAAAATGGAAATGCCATGGGCTTGGGAACCCACGAAAAGTTAGAGCTCTATGTGAGCTTGTTCGTAGGGATCGCAAGAAATTTGGTATAATGTTGCTAAGAATGAGTTTGATAAGGGATTATAGAGATGCATTGGAGGAATGTGATTTAGGTAATTTAAGATTTTCTAGACATTGGAGTACTTGGGAAAAAGGATAAACAATTTCTACTAATGTGTATGATAGGCTTGATAGACTTGTGGTTGATAAAGCATGGTTGGAGCATTTTCCTTTATATGACGTACAACACCTTCTAACCTCAACTTTAGATCACTACCCTATTCTTCTAAATACTTTGAGTGAGGAACAGACGATATTGAGACCAAGAGTCAAAAGATTTCATTTTGAGGTCATGTGGCTAAGAGATAAAGGGTATGTTGTTATGGTGGACAAAGCTTTGAAGGAAGCAAAAAACACAGTGTTATGTGCAAAGTTGAAGCATAAGGGACATAAGCTTAAGCTTTGAGACTTTTATTATTTTAAGTAGACTCGGTATAAGATTAAAAGGCTATTGGCCAACCTACAATCCTTAAAAACTCAAAAGATGAATAATGTTTCAATACAATAAGAGTTAAAGTTGAAGGCAAAACCTATTTAACTACTAGATAAAGAGGAAATGGTTATTTAGCAACGCTCAAGGATTAATTGATTGTTGGAAGGTGATAGAAATTTAAGTTATTTTAGTAGCCATGCCAATCACAGAAGGGAAAAAATATGATCAGTAGCTTTGGAAAATGAACATGGTCAATGTTGTGAAGATCATGAAGACATTTTAGAGATCTTCATGACCTATTTCTAGTGTGTTTCCGTTTTTCACTTCATCTAAGTTGCAACATTATAAAGATATTTTTGAAGTATGAGAGTCGAGGGTGACAACTACGATGGATGATTTTTTGCTGGCTAAGTTTCGAATGGATGAGATCAAGGAAGCCTTTATGCAAATGAATTCGACAAAAATTCTGAGCTCGAATGGTTTACAAACATTATTCTACTAAAAATTTTGATCCATTATTGGTGATGATATAATCAAATATTGTTTGAATGTTTGAATGGAGTATAGAACATGGAGATTGTCAATTAAACTTATATATGTTTAATCCCTAAGGAAAATGAGCCAAAAAAATCACATAATATAGGTTAATCAGCTTGAGTAATGTGTTACATAAAATTATAGCAAAAGTTTTGGCTAATTACCTAAAACATGTTTTTTTAGAACTGTATAAGTGAAGTGTAAAGTGCATTTATCCCAGGTAGGCTCATCATTGACAATGTTATAGTAATCAATGAGTTATTGCACACAATGAAGAATCAAACACAAGGAAGAGATAGTTATTTCACTCTCAAACTAGACATGAGTAAGGAATAAGATTGAGTGGAATAGAGATTTCTAGTAGATATGGTTCATCAGTTAGGATTTCATTGCAAGTGTATTCATTTGATCTTGAATTACGTCACTGCTAAGTTTTATTTATGGCTAATTAATGAGGTACCAATTGATCCCTTTTGTCCTTAAAAGGGACTCCAAAAAAAGGATTTTTTTTGCCATATTTGTTCTTGCTATGTACTGATGGGTTATTATGCGAGATCTGAGAATTTCAGACATATTTTATTGATGTAATAATAATTTGAAGTTTAATTCATTGAGCTAAGTGAATTGGGGAATGATAATTGGAGATTTATATGTTAAGTGTTAAAATAAATGTGAAACTATGAGGACAGATCGATCTGGGAGAAGGAGAGATCGATCTGGTGAGTTATAAACGACAAAGAAGGAGAAATTTAAGGAGCAGATCGATCTGGTGAGCTAAAAATGACAAGGAAGGAGGAATTTAAGGAGCAGATCGATCTCCAATGGAAGAGGATCGATCTCCTTATGAATCTATTTGAGAGAAGATCGATCTCATGAGGAAGAGATCGATCTCCAAATGATTCTGTTTGGGAGAAGATCGATCTCCTCAAGGAGCAGATCGATCTCATAAAGCCATAAAGAGATCGATCTCACCCCTCAACAGATCGATCTCCTAGGCATAAAATTGCCCAGACTGTCCCCAAAATTCAAACGCAGATCGATCTCACCCCTCGACAGATCGATCTCCTACCTCCAGTCTATATAAGGAACCCCTGTTTTTCTCCTGCAATTTCACTTTCTCTCTCTTCCAACCCCCATTTTCACCGAAACCTAACTTTCTCACTCATCCAAATCACCCATTTTCGGCTGAATCAGAGGTTGTGGCAAGAAGGAAAGTTGTTCCTCATCAAAGGGAGAACAATATACTTGGAAATCGAAGGGCGAATCGGATCGAGGCGTGGGTTGTGCGTCTCACAAGCTTTGGGTAATTTCTAAACCTCGATCTTGATATTTGAGATGATTTTGATGATATTGGTGGTTGTCATTGCGTTGAAATAGTTGAGAAATGATTAGGAATTGATGAAATTGCAATGTAGTTGGAGTAATGTTGATATTTGGAAATTTTGGCAATTTTGAGAATTTGTGCTATAAATGGAAATTTAGACAATGTGGTGAATTAGCATAGATAATTGGCATGAGAAATGTAGGACGTTGAGATATTGTGAATGAGGTTGTAGTTTAGGGTAGAGTTACGAGAATCGAGAGATTTAAGGAGTTACGAGCAATTATGCTCGATTTTGAGAATTGAGGTTTATGAGATAATTGAGTATTGATGTTTTAACATCGTTTGGACAGCTCGGGAGTTCCAGAGTGGAATGCGAGACTGGTCCGTGATACGGGGGAAACGATTGCACTATACGAGGTGCAAAGAGGTAAGGGAAATCTAAACCATTTGTGTATGTGATTTGTAAACTATTTTAGCATGATTTGTGGTTTATAAAACAAGCATGTTGAGTGTTGTGTTGAGATACAACTGCACACGATTTTTTATAGCTGGTTGGAGTCCAATGTTTTTATGAGTTTATAACTGGGCTCTACGTTAAGGCAATATCGAGATTTGAGAAATGTGTGCGTGCTTTGCCGGTTGGAACTCGGTTTTATTATGTTTTGTGTTGAGTACAAAACGATTTTCAAATGAGATTTATGAGAGAAAAACCATTATGAGTTCTACGTGAAGGCAAACCAGTCTTGTGTGATAAGACTTAGGTGTGTAATTTTGAGTACACACCGGGCATTACTCTGGTAGCATGTA
The DNA here is from genome assembly GCA_033439115.1 of Firmiana major. Lineage (NCBI taxonomy): Eukaryota > Viridiplantae > Streptophyta > Magnoliopsida > Malvales > Malvaceae > Firmiana > Firmiana major. Next base: position 8,841,165 of record CM065908.1, on the reverse strand, counting down.
AGCCCGATTCTTCTCCGTTCTGGTAACGTGAGAATAACCCATTCTGTGACTGTGCCACGTATACTTAGTGGCTGTTGCCACGTGTGAAACCCTATTTGGTGGCCGTTGCCACGTGAAAAACCCCATTGGTGGCCGTTGCCACGTGAGAAACTCCATTGGTGGCCGTTGCCACGTTATACCCCATTGGTGGCCGTTGCCACGTTATACCCCATTGGTGGCCGTTCCCACGTGAGAACCCCAAATTGGTGGCCGTTGCCACGTGAGAAACCCTATTCTGTGGCTGTGCCACGTGTGAAATTAAATCAGTGGCTATGCCACGTGTGTTTAGTGGCTATGCCACGCGAGAATTTAAATCAGTGGCTATGCCACGTGTGTTTAGTGGCTGTGCCACGTGCATTACTATTTCAGTGATTTTATCACGTATTTGAGAAAGCGTTTATCGCTTTGTTTTCACATGCTTTGTTATTGCTCTAGAGTGAGCCTTTTTACTTCATGTTTTCACATGACTTGAGACATGAGAATGTCGTTTTGAGTACTTTCATGCTATGGTTTTCAAATGAGTTTCACATACAAATAAACATGTTGTGATGTGCATTTTGGTTTATGAAATGAGTTCCTTACCCCCCCTTACTGAGCGATTTAGAAGCTCACCCTGTTTTCTTTCTCCCCAGAGTTCTTTAAGTGAAAAAGGATCTCCCTGCGACGTACGGAGTAGTGGCTAGTGGAGGATTCGAACTCCAGGCCATATATATTGTATCTTGAGGTATATTTTATCTTTTCATGTACCCAGACTATTATTGTAATTACAGACACTTGATGTATATCATTGTATGGGATGTATTAGGATTAATTAACTTGTAATTGAGAAATGAGTATATTACAATATTTATTATATCATGATGAGATCCTGAGGAATGATACTTATGATGATGTATGACACTGCACAGGAATGCACCTTTAACTGTGAATTAATGAGTAAAAAGTCTTAAATTAGCCCTATTTTCTGCATTTTCGGGGCGTGACAGAGTTTTCTTGGTATCAGAGCTTAGGGTGTCTAGTACTGTTAGTGTCGGTTAAGTGAAATAGAATACATCCTAAGTGTCTGTAATAGTCTGGTCATGAACTGAAATTGAGGATTGAGATTTCAATCGATTGTGATATGTACGCGCAGGAGACGAGTTGAGATAGAGAATGAGTAAACAACGAGGTCGTTCGAGGAGGCAGGCAGAGTCCCCTCCGCCACCTGTCCCATAACCAGAGAGTCCTAACTCTCGATTTAATCGGATTGAGACCGATGTGAGGCAAGGTTTTGAGCAGATGGCAGCGTTATTCGCGCAACACTTTGGAGTTAATGCCTCGGATACTACCCCTACACCACCACAAGGACCTCCCATACCCCCAGTGCCTCCCGTCACTCAGCCTGAGGATAGAAGTATGGTCTGACTAAGGGATTTTCTGAAGATGAATCCACCCGCATTTAAGGGAAAGAAGGATCCTACAGAGGCTGAGGAGTGGTTGACGAAATTAAGAATTATATTTGATTTCCAGGGGTGCACCGATGCTGAGAGGGTCAGTATGAGTGCCTATATGCTGAAGGGGAGAGCTCGAGATTGGTGGGGTACTACCCAGGGTATTTTGATGTCCCATCATGATGTGATTGGTTGGGAAGAGTTTCAGACAGCCTTTAGGACCCAATATGTACCACGAGCCTCCCAGAGAAAGAAACAGGCCGAGTTTTTGAGTTTGGTACAGGGTGACATGTCTGTGGATGACTATGAGAGCCAATTCACAGCGCTATTGAGATATGACCCAGAGACCTTCAAGAGTGAAGACCTCCGCACAGAGAAGTTTGTGTATGGGTTGAAGCCCGTCATCAGGGATAGATTGATAGGGCTATGTATTACTGAGTTTGGAGATGCTCTGAGACGAGCACAAGAGATTGAAAGAGGAATTGAGATGGTACAATCCCAGAATGAGCTCCGAGCAGTGAATAGAGATAAGGGCAAGAGGCCAGCGATTTTTCAAACAGAGGCTCGGAGAGGTTCCTTCAGAAGTGGAAGGATTGAGGTACAGAAGGGCAGATTAGAGAGACCCAGAGGTTACCCTAATATTAGAGAGACCCCTCGAGATGTCAGGCCTGAGACAAGGTTTTGCAGAGATTGTGGCCGAATGCATGAGGGAAGTTGTACTGGGTCGATCCATGGATGTTTTAGATGTGGAGACATGGGTCACATGGTGAAGGATTGCCCTCAACCTCAGAAACCACATGTCTTGGAGCCCACTAGACAACAGCCTCAGAGAGTAGACCCCCGGAGACGGGCCACTGCGGCAGAGAAAGGGAAGAAACCTGTGGCACAGGGACGTGTGTTTGCCCTGGATAAGGAGACCGCAGACACTTCGGCAGAAACTATAAGAGGTACACTCTCTGTCTGTAATCATAAGGCTCATGTGTTGATTGATTCAGGATCTACGCATTCCTTTATTTCTGAGCATTTTGCATGTAGATTAAACTTGAAGTTTGAACCTCTAGAATATATACTACATGTAAATACCCCTATGCGTGAATCTCAGAGAACTGAGTTAATCTGTAGAGGATGTGAGATAAAGGTGGGAGATAGAGGGATGTTAGCAGATCTAATCCTGTTGAATATACATGGGTTTGATGTAATTCTGGGAATGGATTGGTTGGCGACCAATCGAGTGAGTTTAGACTGCTACACTAAGATTGTAACTTTCTCCCTACCTGAACCTTACAGTGTACGATTGAGATATTGAGGAAATGATTATGTGGATTTCTAGTAAGTAATTTAAGAATTTTGATATTATTTTGGAGAATATTAAATATGATTATTCATGTGAAGGTTATGAGACACTCATCTCAGACGATGAGCGGGAACATCCGAGGATTGAGGATATACCTGTGGTTTGTGAATTTCTGGATATTTTCCCAGATGAATTGCCAGGTTTACCACCAGAGAGAGAGCTGGAGTTTACCATTGATTTGGTACCAGATACTCAGTCGATCTCTAAACCTCCTTACAGGATGGCACTAGTGGAACTTGAGGAATTGAAGAGACAACTACAGGAGTTATTGGATCAAGGGTTTATTAGACCCAGTGTTTTACCGTGGGGAGCGCCAGTACTATTTGTTAAGAAGAAAGATGGTGGTCTCAGATTATGTGTAGACTACCGGTTGTTGAATAAAGCCACGGTGAAGAATAAATACCCACTACCCAGGATTGAGGATCTACTTGATCAGCTGAGAGGGGCATCAGTCTTTTCTAAGATTGATTTGAGATCGGGCTATCACCAATTGAGGATCAAGGAAGAAGATATTCCAAAGACGGCCTTCAGGACAAGGTATGGCCATTACGAATTTCTGGTGATGTCCTTTGGATTGACGAACGCCCCTGCAGCATTTATGAGATTGATGAACGAGGTGTTCAGAGACTATCTGGATAAATTTGTGATAGTCTTTATTGATGATATCCTGGTGTACTCTCGGTCGTATGAGGAGCATGCACAGCATTTGTGGTTAGTACTTCAGATACTCCGAGATAAGCAATTATACGGAAAGCTTAGTAAGTGTGAGTTTTGGCTGAACCAGATAGCTTTCCTTGGTCATATAGTCTCAGAGGAAGGAGTATTAGTGGACCCAAGCAAGGTGGAGGCTGTGCTTAATTGGGAGAGACCGAGGACAGTTACTGAGGTACGAAGCTTCCTTGGTTTGACAGGGTATTACAGAAGATTTATGGAAGGATTTTCAAGGATTACCGCCCCTTTGACTAAGCTCACGCGCAAAGAGACTCCATTTATATAGACTGATCACTGTGAGCTCAGTTTTCAGGAATTAAAAAGGAGATTGACAGCGGCACCTATGTTAACCATTCCTGAGGGATCAGGAGGATTTTCGGTGTATAGTGATGCATCTCACCAAGGATTGGGGTGTGTGCTTATGCAGCACGGAAGAGTGGTCGCATATGGATCGCGACAGCTGAAAGACCATGAGCGGAGTTACCCCACGCATGATTTGGAGTTAGCCGCTGTGGTATTTGTTTTGAAGATCTGGCGACACTACTTATATGGGGAAAGATTCCAGATCTTCACTGATCACAAGAGTTTGAGATATCTCTTTGATCAGAAAGAGTTAAACATGAGACAAAGGAGATGGATGGAACTCCTTAAAGATTATGACTGTGAGATTCTTTATCATCCGTGTAAGGCGAATGTAGTTGCTGATGCCCTGAGCAGGAAGAGTATGATATCTGCTATGATGATCAGGGAATGGGATTTGTTAGAGCAGTTCGCCGAACTTCGGATCAGAGTTAAAGAGGTAAAGATTGAATTTTTGGCTAGCCTGCGGATAGAGCCCAGGATCATGGATCAGATTAGAACTGGGCAGCGCAGTGATCAGAGATTGATAGATATGGTTAGCCAAGCTGAGCAGAGTTCGCAGTCGGATCTCACCATCAGTGAGGATGGATTGTTGAGATACAGAGGACGGATTTGTGTACCGGACGATGATACCCTGAAGAGACAGATACTGAGAGAATCCCACTGCTCGCGATACACCATGCACCTAGGGAGTACTAAGATGTACCGAGACTTGAGAAAGGTGTATTGGTGGAGTGGTATGAAGCGAGACGTGGCAGAGTACGTGGCCAGGTGTTTAGTATGCCAGCAAGTGAAAGCTGAGCATCGGAAGCCCGGAGGACTACTACAGCCCTTACCTGTACCTACATGGAAATGGGAGCATGTCACTATGGACTTTATTATGGGTTTACCGAGGACCCGAAGAGGTCATGACGCTATATGGGTTATAGTGGATAGATTGACCAAGAGTGCCCACTTCCTTGCCATCAAGAGCACAGATACGGTGGATGCCTTAGCTGAGCTATATGTCAGCGAGATAGCTAGATTACATGGGGCTCCAGTGAGTATTACTTCTGATAGAGATTCCCGGTTTACTTCCAGGTTTTGGACCCAGTTTCAAGAGTCCATGGGATCTCGATTGAGTTTCAGTACCGCCTATCATCCTCAGACAGATGGTCAGTTAGAGAGGACTATTCAGACCCTGGAGGATATGTTGAGGGCGTGTACGATGGATTTTAAGGGATCATGTGATGATCACCTGCCCCTAGCAGAGTTTGCATATAATAACAGCTATCATGCGAGTATTGGAATGGCACCTTTTGAGGCTCTATATGGTAGGAGGTGTAGATCCCCTGTAGCTTGGGAAGAAGTCGGTGACAGAAAGATAAATGCCCCCGAGCTTGTTGAGCAAGCCATACAGAGTGTGAAACTCATATGTGAGAGGTTACGGGCTGCACAAAGTAGACAGAAAAGCTACGCGGATGTGCGTAGATGGCCACTCGAGTTTGACATTGGTGATGCAATATTTTTGAGAGTATCACCGAGCAAGGGTATCATGCGATTTGGGAAGAAAGGAAAATTGAGTCCTCGATATGTAGGACCATTCGAGATTCTTGAGAGAGTGGGAGAGGTAGCTTACAGATTAGCATTACCCCCACAGATGTCCGGAATACACAATGTTTTTCATGTGTCTATGTTGAGGAAGTACCACCCGGACCCTTCTCATGTTATAGAGTATGATGAGATGGACATACAGGAGGACATGAGCTATACTGAGGAACCCGTCCGGATTCTCGATAGAAAGGAGAAGGTACTGAGAACCAAGAGCATCCCATTAGTGAAAGTTTTGTGGAAACATCACTCAAGGGAAGAGGCAACGTGGGAACTAGAGAGTCTCATGAAGGAGAAATACCCCCATCTATTCGACTAGTTGAGTTGAATTTGGAGGACCAAATTCTATTTAAGGTGGGGAGGATGTGAGATCTGAGAATTTCAGACATATTTTATTGATGTAATAATAATTTGAAGTGTAATTCATTGAGCTAAGTGAATTGGGGAATGATAATTGGAGATTTATATGTTAAGTGTTAAAATAAATGTGAAACAATGAGGACAGATCGATCTGGGAGAAGGAGAGATCGATCTGGTGAGTTATAAACGACAAAGAAGGAGAAATTTAAGGAGCAGATCGATCTGGGAGAAGGAGAGATCGATCTGGTGAGCTAAAAATGACAAGGAAGGAGGAATTTAAGGAGCAGATCGATCTCCAATGGAAGAGGATCGATCTCCTTATGAATCTGTTTGAGAAAAGATCGATCTCATGAGGAAGAGATCGATTTCCAAATGATTCTGTTTGGGAGAAGATCGATCTCCTCAAGGAGCAGATCGATCTCATAAAGCCATAAAGAGATCGATCTCACCCCTCGACAGATCGATCTCCTAGGCATAAAATTGCCCAGATCGTCCCCAAAATTCAAACGCAGATCGATCTCACCCCTCGACAGATCGATCTCCTACCTCCAGTCTATATAAGGAACCCCTGTTTTTCTCCTGCAATTTCACTTTCTCTCTCTTCCAACCCCCATTTTCACCGAAACCTAACTTTCTCACTCATCCAAATCACCCATTTTCGGTCGAATCAGAGGTTGTGGCAAGAACGAAAGTTGTTCCTCATCAAAGGGAGAACAACATACTTGGAAATCGAAGGGCGAATCGGATCGAGGCGTGGGTTGTGCGTCTCACAAGCTTTGGGTAATGTCTAAACCTCGATCTTGATATTTGAGATGATTTTGATGATATTGGTGGTTGTCATTGCGTTAAAATAGTTGAGAAATGGTTAGGGATTGATGAAATTGCAATGTAGTTGGAGTAATGTTGATATTTGGAAATTTTGGCAATTTTGAGAATTTGTGCTATAAATGGAAATTTAGACAATGTGGTGAATTAGCATAGATAATTGGCATGAGAAATGTAGGACGTTGAGATATTGTGAATGAGGTTGTAGTTTAGGGTAGAGTTACGAGAATCGAGAGATTTAAGGAGTTATGAGCAATTATGCTCGATTTTGAGAATTGAGGTTTATGAGATAATTGAGTATTGATGTTTTAACATCGTTTGGACAGCTCGGGAGTTCCAGAGTGGAATGCGAGACTAGTCCGTGATACGGGGGAAACGATTGCACTATACGAGGTGCAAAGAGGTAAGGGAAATCTAAACCATTTGTGTATGTGATTTGTAAACTATTTTAGCATGATTTGTGGTTTATAAAACAAGCATGTTGAGTGTTGTGTTGAGATACAACTGCACACGATTTTTTATAGCCGGTTGGAGTCCAATGTTTTTATGAGTTTATAACTGGGCTCTACGTTAAGGCAATATCGAGATTTGAGAAATGTGTGCATGCTTTGCCGGTTGGAACTCGATTTTATTATGTTTTGTGTTGAGTACAAAACGATTTTCAAATGAGATTTATGAGAGAAAAACCATTATGAGTTCTACGTGAAGGCAAACCAGTCTTGTGTGATAAGACTTAGGTGTGTAATTTTGAGTACACACCGGGCATTGCTCTAGTAGCATGTAAGCCCGATTCTTCTCCGTTCTGGTAACGTGAGAATAACCCATTCTGTGGTTGTGCCACGTATACTTAGTGGCTGTTGCCACGTGTGAAACCCTATTTGATGGCCGTTGCCACTTGAGAAACCCCATTGGTGGCCGTTGCCACGTGAGAAACCCCATTGGTGGCCGTTGCCACGTTATACCCCATTGGTGGCCGTTGCCACGTTATACCCCATTGGTGGCCGTTGCCACGTGAGAACCCCAAATTGATGGCCGTTGCCACGTGAGAAACCCTATTCTGTGGCTGTGCCACGTGTGAAATTAAATCAGTGGCTATGCCACGTGTGTTTAGTGGCTATGCCACGCGAGAATTTAAATCAGTGGCTATGCCACGTGTGTTTAGTGGCTGTGCCACGTGCATTACTATTTCAGTGATTTTATCACGTATTTGAGAAAGCGTTTATCGCTTTGTTTTCACATGCTTTGTTATTGCTCTAGAGTGAGCCTTTTTACTTCATGTTTTCACATGACTTGAGACATGAGAATGTCGTTTTGAGTACTTTCATGCTATGGTTTTCAATTGAGTTTCACATACAAATAAACATGTTGTGATGTGCATTTTGGTTTATGAAATGAGTTCCTTACCCCCCCCCTTACTGAGCGATTTAGAAGCTCACCCTGTTTTCTTTCCCCCCAGAGTTCTTCAAGTGAAAAAGGATCTCCCTGCGACGTACGGAGTAGTGGCTAGTGGAGGATTCGAACTCCAGGCCATATATATTGTATCTTGAGGTATATTTTATCTTTTCATGTACCCAGACTATTATTGTAATTGCAGACACTTGATGTATATCATTGTATGGGATGTATTAGGATTAATTAACTTGTAATCGAGAAATGGGTATATTACAATATTTATTATATCATGATGAGATCCTGAGAAATGATACTTATGATGATGTATGACACTGCACAGGAATGCACCTTTAACTGTGAATTAATGAGTAAAAAGTTTTAAATTAGCCATATTTTCTGCATTTTCGGGGCGTGACATATTAGCTTTAATGTTCCAAAAACAATGAGAAAGAAAGTTGTCTAGTGTTAAAGCTAGTAGAAGAGGTTTAGGGATTATGCATTTGTTCTTTGGTGGTGATAGTCTGATGTTTGCAAAAGTGAATAAAGAGGAGGCTAAAATGATGAAATATGCTCTGCACCATTATGAGGCAAGTTTTGGGCAACTAATAGATTTCTCAAAGTCCACTTTATTCTTTAGTCACAATATTGATTCACTTAGTAGCATGTTAATAAGACAGTTTCTAAGTATAAAAGTTTCAACTTGTCTTGAGTAATATCTTAGACTACCTTTTGTAGTGGTAGAAGTAGAAATTGTGCATTTCGAGAAATCAAGAATAAAGCCTTCACAAGATCGAATGCATAGAATTTAAGCTCTCTTTCACATACAGGTAAAGAAGTGCTCATTAAAGCTGTAATTCAGGCTTTACCTACATATTATATGAATAGCTTTTTGTTGCTAGAAACACTTTATTATGAAATAAATAGTCTAATTGCAAGGTATTGGTGACAAAATAGTAAGAATCAAAGGGGGATTCTCAAGCTTAATTGGTTTGAAATATGTGAGGGTAAGGATGTAGAAGGATTAGGATTCCATGATATGTGGAAGATTAATAGAGCCATGTTAGCTAATCAAGGTTGGAGATTAATACAAAATACTAATACCTTGGCATATAACATTTTAAAAGCCAAATATTTCCTAGATTCATTTTTCCTAGATGTTAACTTTAGGTACTATCCTTCATTAAGATGGTAGAGCATTTGGTCATCAAGATATGTGTTGCAATGTGGCTTGTATTGTCAAATTGGAAATAATGATAAGTTGAAATCTGGATTAATAAATGGATGCCTTATAACCCAAATGGAATCCCGACATATCCCAAGCGTGTCTTGATTTAAGTACTATTATGGATGCTTAGATTTACTGTCAAACTGGAAATTAGAATGAAGTTCTAATTCGATCTAGTTCTCTAAAAATGAGGCTGAAATATTCTATCCTTACCATTTTCACATTTGACTATATAGATGTTGTTGTTCAGAAATATAACAACATAGGCCAATATTTCGTTAATAGTGGTTATGGATTATTGTGTGCAAAGAGAAAGAGGAGGAGGTGAATACTGCTCAAGGAATAGAATGGAAGAAATTATAGAGTGCCCTTGTAACTACAAAGATATCTACTTTCCTTGGTAGCTTTGGGCAAGGTAGTACTGGTTCTTAGTCGATCTTGCTCTAGGATCTTTTTATGGTGTCTTCAAAAGGGTATATTACTTGTTTTTAAAAATTTGGCTAGGAAAAATATCTTGGTAGCTACAGTTTGTATCAAATGTGGAATGATGAATTAAATAATTGAGCATGCTTTAAAAGACTGCCCATAAGCTATTACTATTTGGAGTTATCTCCTAAATGATAATGAGGTACATTTTTGTATAGAGATCACTGGTTTACTCATATGATAGAATAATTAAATAGTTCTAAATTACAAATATTTGTTGTTCTAATATGGACGTTTGGAATCTCAGAAACAAAGAGCTTTATGGTAAACAAAGAAGATCTGCACAAAGCTCTATCCATATCATTTAAAATTATGAATGTAACGGATTTCAACAATAGTCGAGGCCACCATGCTTTAGTTACTAAAGGGTAAATTTTAATGGAAAAATTGATGTAGGTTCCGAAAGAGGGGGAATAGGAGCGGTAATAAAGGATTCTCATGGATAGTGCATCGATGCTTCTGCAACTAGTGTACTTTGGTAAAAGAACCTAATGGTTGTAAAAACAATGGTAGCTTGTCAGGCATTACAATTTGCTTTAGATTTGGATTTTCGTATGATTATGTTGGAAAGGGTTGCACTTGGTGTTATGCAAAGACTCAATCCACTAAATACTTATTTGTCATATATGGGAACACTAGTTGAGGAAGCAAAGATACAAGTCACCTACTTTGATTTATGTGAGATATCACATACTAAAAGTGCAAGAAATGAGGCTGCTACTAGTCTAGCTAGATTTGGATTAGGTTGTGTTAGTGAAATTTATTGGATTGAAGATAATCCTAGTATAATAATTGATGCTTTACATGGTGATGCATCTACTAAAATGAATAAAAGATTATAATTTCTATTCCAAAAAATTTTCTTATTCACTCGTATAAACCCTTCAATCCATCCCATTTTTTACTATCTCATCCCTCAACATCACGTTTGGTGAATGGAACTGTGACTTCATTGTTTGGTTTAGCTTTGACAACATAGGTTTTTTCCTTTGAAACAATTCAGTACTACACGTACAAGGAAACAATATTCTTTATGATCCTTAATTAGTTACTTTTCAACAGTGATCAGGAAAGGTAAAATTTTTTTCTTCCAAGAGTATCTTTAACATATTTCAAATTTATTGCCTAAACCATTTCCTCTCTCTTTTCTCATCTCCTTCCCATTCTTCTTATTTGCTTTTTCTTAATCTCTTCACAGAAATTTTAAAAGATTGAAATTTAATTTCTTTGCAAACTGCCCAAATCAAATTGCAAAGTTCTTCTAAATTTTGGCATTACAAGTAGTTTAGCTGTAAAAACTCGTTGAGACAAACAAAGAGAAGTCTCTATCATTCTTGTTAATTCCTAAGATAAGGTTTGGCCTATTGTTTTTTATAGGAATAATTTCAGCCTTTGTTGCCCTTGGATAGATTAAGTCTACTTAGTGGACTAGTAATGATGAACCCATTTTTTTTAGTCATACATTTAGTTTTATCTTTCTCAGTTTTGGTGATCAGTAGTTTCTTTTTTAAATGTATTTTTGTTTGTCGTTGTCATTGTTTATGGAAAAAATCTCACATCCCTTTATTAAACAAACAAGTCATTTTAATGTTTGAAATGAGAAAGCAAAAGAAGGCTTGAACAAAAGAAAATGGTTAAAAAAAATGCTTGAAAGGAGAAAAAAAAAAAGAAAGGAGAAAAAACCTTGAATAGAAGATAATGGTTAAGGTATGTTACTAGCAAAATCACTATCCTAAAACCTATTCATTGCAACTCTTAAAGCCTTGTCTTTCTATGCAACAACATTGAATCAACAAATAACTTCTTACACTTTCAACACTAGTAAGCCACTAGATTTAACATTAGTTTCCACTTAAAAGAATCAAAATCAAAACAGATAACCTTTCTTACGAACAAAAACTACTTTCCAGCACAAATCATATTTCTTTTTATACTTGGTTAGGTGAGATACCAACTGAAATCAACCTCTAAATTTAAACAAAGGAACAAATTGAAAATTCAGATGTCCTAGTCCTACAACTTTCAATGGAAGAGAAATAAAGAATCATTCAACCATAGAAAAATACCATTATCATCGAATTAATTGTCCATCCTCTTTCTTATAATAGACTCACAGCTAAGCATCACAAGCTGTGCAATCTTTCACCACCAATATCTATTACTAATTTAGGAGAGAGTTATGTTCAAGTTCGTATCACATCCATACAAGATTATTTCCTAGTAATTGGATGAAGTCCCTAGTTTCTATTTAACCACTATTTGATGATTCAAGAATAAAGACTTGACTTCAGATCATCCCTAGCCTCTTTCTTAAGTACTATACTTTGGATTCAACTTCCTAAATTACTGATAGAGTACTATGATTACATAGTGTTGCAAAAAATAAGGAAGGTAAACCAATAAAGTTGGATACTCATATAGGACCAACTGCAAGAGGAAGATACACAAAGCTGTGTGTGGAAATTTCTACAAAACTCCATTACCTCAATTTGTCTAAATAGGTAAATAGAAATAGATAATACAACATGAGATGCACACATCTTATGCCAATCATGTGGAAGGTTAGGCCACTAAAGTCAGACTTGTTCATTCAAGAACTATGTACAAAGTGCTTTAAGCTTATAAATAACATTGGTGTACGATTCAGCATAAATTTGTCAATTTTTACCTTAAAATTTGCATTCATAACAATGGCTGATAGTTAAAAGAAAAGTTTCAAGTCGTAATACTATGAAGATGCCTTATTAGCTTAAAGAAACTGGATTTAGGAACAGAGCGTAGACCAAACAACCCCAAGCTTCATAGCATGTTCATAGCGATTCAAATCACTACCACATGTAAGCCACATGGCTTTCTAAAGCTTTATATAGGCATGAGACCCTATCCCATCATGAACCAAATAACATCTCTTCAAACTCTAATATAGATTTCTAGTCAGCAAATTCCAATAAGTATCTACATGATTTTAAGATTACAAAAAACATTTTTACTATAACTAAATTTGCTAACAATCTTGTTAATAACTAGTTCATTCTCAAATGTCTCCTCCTCCTAAAAAAAAAAAATCCCCATCCACTAAATACAATCACCGATTGTAACGTCTTGGAAGCCAAATTTGGACTAACATTTTCTTTTCATCCTTATAGTTGTAAACGCTTAGTGCAAAATTTGATTAACCTATTAGCTAATCGTTACCAATTCATTAGTGATTTACTTTTAATCTATGGTCCCATTCAAACGATTAGGGATGTCCTATCGTTACCCACATAAATCATTTCCATCCATTCTATACACAGGATAAATTCATTTTCTTTTGTAGCAAAAATCACTAATTAAAAAAGCTATACTTAAATTCCTATATGGCCCACTTAAACATCCAATGACCAAAGGAATACATAAATGTGCTTACAATGCCTGGAAGTAAACCACATAAAAGGAGGTTATATACCTCACTGAGTACAATAGTTAGCATGGAGAGACTTCTTGCCCACCAACCAAATAGTGTACTCCGCGTGGATCACTACAAAAAATCTGGGAGCGGGTGAGGAGTGGGCTTTGGAAAAAGCCCAGTAGAAAATACATGTGGTAACAGATAGAGAAAACATAATGCTTATGAGCAACTCATATCATGCAAGACCAAAAGCATATGAATAAAGCCAAGTCGTAAACTTATCTAAAGCATCATTTCATAGATCAAAAGTATAATCATTGTGAATTCGAAAACATAAAATGAACAAATCATAACATAGTAAATTGTGAAAACATAAATCATAACCATATCTAAGACTAGGCAAGGTCCTTACAGAAATCATGCATCACAAACATAAGTCCTTATCAGAAGGAAAAGTGAACGGATGGCCATAATCATACTGTAGACTAGATTAGGGTCGTACAACTCTGAAAACATAGTTTAAAAGCATCATGCATATACAAGGCCAAGCACAGAGCATTGGCCTGGCACGGGCATGGGCACCACTTGGCACTCATATGCGGTAAAGCTAACCGTAAAGGATGTTGCATGTCATATAAAGTTGCTCTCCTATATGAATGCCACATTGGCAACAACTATAGGTGCCAAGTCTCAAAACTTAGTTCTAAAAAAATACGTCAATTAAGATAAAATCATATTTCATGCTTCAAAAAGGTTGCCTACTTGTTTCATACCAAAATAAAGTTATAAAACATAGTACATAAGCTTTCGAAACCTTTTGTAACAATAGTAGGCCATTTCGGGTCTTAAAATAGGTTTGCAAAGCTTTAACACCAAATTCAAATGATAGGGATCGATCTCTTGGAGATATTGATCCCAAGAAGTCAGAATGTCAAACCCTTGAAAAATCATGTAGAGGGACCGATCCTACAACCTAGGGGATGGATACTCCATGCATAATTATGCAATTTTTTTTTTGGGTTTTCAAACCCTAAAACCATACAAAATTATTTAGAAACCAAATCAAGAAATTTATGAAATCCCCATTTAATGCTAAGATGCTTTTGCCTTGAGTTAAAAATGTAACCTAAGTTAACTTATGGCCCAAGGATACATTTCAAAGCCTAAGCTCCTAATTTTATCCAAAACCAATCATCACCACAAATCATGTATTGAAAATATTGTAGTTGGTTACTATCAACTTCTACATACACCCTTTTCTTTAAACACATCATGGAAATAGGCTGAGGCTATGGCATCACTCACTCTTCTACTTAGCCAAATGCACTCATAATTTAGCTTAGCTGCCAAATGAATTCAAGACATTTATTTCTCATTCATAAACATGCTTGATCATTTATTCCTTGCATTCTATGTCTCTAACAACCTCATGAGAGCCATATTTAGCTTATTGATAACTCTCAACATCATAATTACTCATTATAACCTATGCAACTACCCAAAAGTATCATAAATGCATCTTTATCCTTTCACTTAGCTCATAATTAATTCCTTACCGCAAGTTAAACCCTAAAATACCTTATAGTCAAACCCTAAATCACTTCTCCACAATTTTACTAGACAATCTACCTTAACCAAATCATAAATCCTTAACTAAGATATCACACATATTTAATTCACAATTTATAAAATATCTTACATTCAAACCCTAAGTTTAACCAATCCTTAATAACACTCTTCCAAGCTTCCTTACTAGAAGAAAATGTCATAAACAACCTTAATACCTCACAAATAGCATTATGCTTCCATATCTTAAATAGTATTTTCTCTCTCTAGCTTACCTTGAAATGCTTGAACTTCTCTCTAGAAATTTGACCATCAATCCTTTCTAAATGGCTCCAAATGAAGTTATGTAGCAGAAAGTGATAAAAAAATGAAATGGGTTAAGGCCTTTAGTTTAGGTTTCCTTCTTTTCTCTTTTTCCTCTTCCTTTCCTTTCTTTTTCCTTTTCTTTTCTTTTCTAGTTTTCCAAGTGAGTGTCGAGAGAGAGAAATGATTTGGGTAGCTAAAATGAGGTATTTCTCACATGAGTGGGAGCAGGTGAGGTAAGGTGATCAATCCTTTACATAAGGGATCGATCTCTATAGGCAAACTTTACTCTCAAAGGCTTTTGACAAAGAGGGGATCGATCCTACAATGGTAAAAAATCGATTCTCTTGGCAAAATGCAAATTTCTATAGCTCATGGGCAAGGAATCGATCCTCTGAGACTAAAGGATTGATCCCTTTTTGGCAGAATGCAATCTGCTCAATTTCCTTTGTAGAGGATCAATCCTCAAAATGATGAGATCTATCCCTCATACCAGAACTGTAATTTTCTGCATATTTTCACTTCGAAAATCATCCTCAAACCATACCAATTTCACACCAAGCCCTTTATCCAAGGTTTCTAGCCTTTTTAACACATCAAACATATCATTATACACCTATTTGGATTAATTTCACATCACCTTTCATCCATTTCATCAATTCGCCATTTATTAACCCTTTCAAAGCCTTAATTAACCATAACATACAACTTTAATGCAAAAAATGCACACTTTACATCTACGATTGTGTTTTTATTCATCAATGCACTATTCTTTTCTTATTACACTTAAGGAATCCAAGTAAAGTACGTAGAAATATGGGCTTTCACACCGACCTTCCCAGTAAATACTTTCACAATTCAAAGATCTTATGTAGGAAGAATCTAATCTTTCGCTGCCAAATCAAGGCATGCAAACTACTTCGTCTCCAAATATCACACGTACCATACCTATGTGTAGCCACAATAGCAACTTAGATATCAACTTCTCTAATTCCTTATCTATCTAAAAACAACACAAAACCTGATGTATTGCAAGATACCATAAAAGTCAGTACAAACAACTTGCCTCAAGCATATCATTTAACAGAAACTCAAGAGAATTACAATTATGCAGAACCAACCCAACTCAATGCCAACCTTCAATGTATTCAACCTTCCTCCATTAGATCAAGCAATGTATCAACCTTTAGTAGCCACACATCCATTAAAGAATTCATACTTCCCCTCATTTCTATTCCAAACTACATGTGGATAAGGGATCCATTACCACCCTAAGGTCCCTAGATAAACCGCCTAGTTTGAACTTGCATTCCAATTCATAAGTTCAGAAAATGCTACATCTCATGCAACATCAAAACATAGCTCAACTGCCAAATTATCTCCAACCTTCACTCACAGAAAACAATATAAGAAATCAACTGTTAACGCAAAGTCCATGAGAGTTTCTATTCCAAATAGGCCATTTTCAACCTCATGTTTTTACAATCCACTTAAATGTAGACCAGGTCTTTTATTGCCTTGAAATCTTCAAAGATCTCATTATGGTGGAGAGAGAACACATGTATGATATAAAGGTTCAAGTGTCAGAAAATGAGAGTTTGTCTCAATCTCCTTTCCCTCCACTAACAAACGGCGTTGTGTGCATCACTTGATGCCGATGATTCCTAACTAGATTCTACCAACTGTACCTCCACCATACTTTCCTCCTCTGATAAAAATCCCACGTGGAATTATAAAGAAGCAAGGCGAGATGATTTCTTACTTGAGCTCATAACATTCATGTAAAGATACAACGTCGAATTGTAATCATCATGAATTCAGAGGTCAATCTTCATTAAGCTAACATGATAAGATCACCAATTCATTTTTATGGGAATATCAACAGCTTTGTAACAATATCCTCTATCACACCTCCATCCTCATTCGAAAATACTATAATCTCTTGTTTACTAGAAGCAAATCAAGCTATAGATGTTTTGCCAGTAAGAGTAGCAACTAACAAAATAACAAAAATATATCATGATAGACTTATGTTCTTACTGCTTGTTTTGTATTTTTACCACTGCAATAGTGGTACATCTAAACTCCTAACAGCTACTTCTACATGCATTTTTTACTTTTGCTAAGCCAATATAATCCTACCTTTTGAATTTTTTTAAAAAAAAAAGAAAATGGAAAACAAAACGGTTGAAATAAAGTGAAAAAAAAATCAAGTATGAAAAAGAGAGAAAAATGTAACTATATATAAAGAACCTTATAAAATATTTTGAGAGTAGTTTTTTTTTTCCTTTTTTGGAATATACTTTGAGAGTAGTTAAATCACCATTCATGATCTCTCATTCAATTTAATTAAACTAGAACAAAGTGAGGTATATCTTAGATTAATTTACATATATATATATATATATATTAATATCTTATTAATCCTCAGTAGAGTTTTTTTACTTCACAAGCGGGGTTAGGATGATAATACATATCTTATTTTATTTTTTATTTTCTTAATATATTTAAAGGACATGTATCATCATCCTAACCCTACTTATAGAGTAAAAAACTTCACTGACAGTTTATAAGATAATTATCCTATATATATATATATATTTTGAGTCCTGATGAATTTTACACATGGAAATATACATATACCCATCTACATTTATGGTACATAAATATTGACATAACCTAAGAAGATATTAAGTTAAATGTTCAAATTCTCCTCCCTTTTGTACCTCTTTATAAAAAAAAAGTTTGTTGCGTTAAAAAGGGATGATTCACTTCTAACATCCAAAAAGAGTTTAGTCGAAAGTGCCAAAATTCATCATATTGGCCATTAAAAAGTACAGTCTGCTGTTCATGGAGAACATAAAGTCTAAAAAAATCTCAAAGAGAAATTGAATTTATCCATTCACTAGATAGCTAGTTGATCCAAAATGAAATTAGCTAGAGACAAGCATCAGCCTCTCACATTTATACATCTATCGCTTGAAGTAAGAAAAAAATTCCAAAAAGATGGAAACAAACGTTGAAGTGAAGACACAATAATCATGAAGGGGGAAATAAATGTAACTGAACTTGTTTGTCTGCCATGAACTACTACTACTACTATATACATATAGTACGCCCACCACTCTCATCATTTTTTTTGTACTCGTTCCGCCACCCACAAATTTAATGCCTATATCCCATCATCTCTTTCTTGTTGGCGGCTGAGGGTGCTAAAATATAAGCTGCTGCTATGGTTATTGAGAGTGTGCCACTGCTGCGTGAGCTACTGGGATTTGATCCAACAGTTTATTCAACAGTTTATTCCTTCCTTTAGCTTACCTTGAATTCTGTGTAATTAGTTACTAATGATTAGCTAGAAATTAGCTAGAATTAGTTAGTTATATTAGAACAAATCAAATACTTAGCTGGTTAATCACTGTGTATATAAACATAAGTCTGTACAGTTATTCAGCAAGGAAAATGAATCATTTCCTCTACAAACCAATTTTCTACATGGTATCGGAGCTTGCATTTCTTTCCTTCATTTTCTCTTCATTTCTCTCGTTTTCTTCTTGACGACCAGTTCATTGACCAACCACCATGGATTAACCAGCTGTGCGACCTGAGGAAGTTGCTTCAAACCCATATTTCTTACATCCAAATGAAAATCCAGCTCTAACGCTGGTCACTACACCTCTCGCAGGATCCAATTATCAATCATGGTATAGATCTATGAAAATGGCGCTTATGTCTAAGAATAAACTCCAGTTTGTGGATGGCTCAATCAAACCTCCTGCGAAAACAGATCCATTGTTTCCAGCCTGGGAACGATGCAATAATATGGTGTTATCCTGGTTGCTGCACTCTGTTTCTCCTACAATCTCACAAAGTGTTATCTGGTTGGATCGTGCTTTTGAAGTGTGGAACGATCTTCATGATCGTTTTTCACAGGGAGATGCCTTTCGCCTTTCTGAATTGCAGAAAGAAATATATTCACTTCAACAAGGCACTTTGTCGGTAACTGACTATTTTACCAAACTTAAAATGTTGTGGGATGAGATAATGAATCTTAGAGCCATTCCTGATTGTAAATGTGATCCACGATGCTCCTGTGGTGCACTAGATACAGCTCGCAAGTTTCAAGAGAATGATTATGTCATTCGATTCATTCAAGGTGTTAATGATTCATTTGCTACTGTTAAATCGCAAATAATGTTAATGGAGCCCTTACCTTATGTTAACAGAGCATTTGATCTTGTGGTTCAACAAGAACGACAACTTAATACTATTTTTAACTCTTCTCTTGAAACTCATGCTTTTGCAAACAAGGTGTCAGGACATGCTGTTGCTCCTTTCAAGCGACATAATCAGACCGGTAGAAGGCCACTCTGTTCTTACTGCAGAATTACAGGCCATACTATAGAAAAGTGCTATAAAAAGCATGGTTATCCTCCTGGTTACAGATCAAAAGGTAGAGGTGGATCACTTACTGGATTTGCAAATCATGTTGAAACTGGTATAGTTTCTTCAGAACATACACTAGCTAGTATATTTGTTGATTCTGCTGGTCCTTTCCAACGGGCTCTCACCGATGATCAGTATCAGCGTTTGCTTGCAATGCTTCAGTCTACTGAAATAGCTAATGCTCAGAACACTCATGTAGTTGTTACAGCCAACAATGTCACTCAACCTGTTTTCACATCTTCAGGTACACCTCAATTTTCTTCTTATTCTTTAGAATACATTCTTGATACAGGAGCATCAGATCATTATAGTTTTATTATTTTTAGTACTTTTAATTAGCCTTAGTAGATCACCACCTTAATCTCATAATTTGCTAGGATATACTTAGAGTAAGATTAACTGGTAGTTAATTAGGCTATCCAACTTCTCTGAGGGACGATAACTCGGGACTTAAAATCCCATTATTACTTGTTCGACCCGTACACTTGCGGTAATACGTTTAGGGCCTGTCAGGTATCACATATGATGGTCAGGGAGCGTGAGCTGCTAGAGCAGTTGTGAGCCTCAGTAGTGATGTGATCCCTTTCTGATGATGACAGTGATTGTGTGATGGCTAGCCTGAGATTTGAACTTTGTTTGTTCTCTTGATGCTTTTGACTCCTATAAACCTATTCCTCAGTCATTTGTCAAATTACCAAATGGTCATTACGTTTCAGTCACTCATATTGGTAATGTCAAGCTTACTCCACATTCCTGATTTTTCTTTCAATTTAGTTTCAATGAGTAAGCTAACACAAACACTTCAATGTTTTCTAATTTTTACACATCAATTTTGTGTTGTCCAGGATGCCAAGACTTTGATGATGATTGGGTTAGTTAGGCAGAAACTTGGTTTATATCAGTTAGACGTCTCTTTCGATCCTTGTTCTCTTAATACTTCAATATCAGTTTCTAACTCTGTCACTAGTTCTGCCAAGAATATTTGGCATAATCGTTTTGGTCATGCTTCTAATAAACGAATTCAACTGTTGCAACATATAGACTCTTCCATTTCAGTCTCTTTACAAGAGCCTTGTGATGTTTGCCATTTTGCTAAACAAAGGAGACTTCCTTTTCCCCTTAGTACATCTTGTTCGAACAGTTGTTTCGATCTTATTCATGTTGACATTTAGGGTCCTTATCCCATAGCTTCTTTGTATGGACATCATTATTTTTTAACAATAGTTGATGATTTTAGTAGATATACTTGGTTGTATTTGATGAAGACTAAGGCTGAAGCTAGAACATTGTTACAAAGTTTTTGTACTTTTGTTGAGACTAAATTCTTAATCAAAATTAAGCATATTAGAACAGATAATGGTCAAGAGTTTAACATGCCACAATTTTATACCTCCAAAGACATCATTCACCAATCTTCATGTGTTCAAACACCTCAACAAAATAGCATAGTGGAAAGGAAGCATCAGCATATACTTAATATCGCTCGTTCCTTAAAATTTCAAGCTAGTCTTCTTAGCAAGTTTTGGGCAGATTGTGTCAATCATTCTGTTTATCTTATAAATCGCCTACCCTCCCCAATTATTCATAATAAAACACCATATCAGATTCTATTCCAAAAAGACCCAAATTTTTCCAATCTTAAAGTTTTTGGATGTCTCTGTTATGCTTCAACCTTAAAGCATCCTCGATCTAAGTTTGATTTGAGAGCATTGAAATGTGTTTTCATAGGATTTGTTCATGGGGTTAAGGGTTACAGATTATAAAATATTGATACTGGTGAAGTCTTTATTTCTCGAGATGTCCACTTTTATGAAACTGTTTTTCCCTTCTCTTCAAGCCAAGACAAAAACATCACACATTTTTTAGCTAATGACACATTTTCTCCTCTGTCACCTTCTCCTACACATTATGATCTTTCAGTTTCTCCACCTACTGTACAATCTGAATATACCGATAGTTCTTCATATGATTACGAACACTCTTTTTATTCTTCTAATAATTCTCAGTCTTCTTCTCCTATTATAGTTCGATGATCGTCTAGAACTATAACAACTCCTTCCTATTTACAAGACTATCATTGCTACTTAGCTACACTCAATCATTGTCATTCTGCACATGCTGCATCCACATATGATGTTGTAAAATTTTCTAAACATTTTAGTGTCTTATATCCTTTATCTTCTGTTCTTGACTATTCTCATTGCTCTTCTCTTCATAAAGCCTTTGCTGTGAATATAGCTACTCTGACAGAACCTCAAACTTACAATGAAGCAATTAAATATAAACACTGGCAGCAAGCTATGCAGGCTGAGCTTGAAGCATTGCAGGCAAACCATACATGGGTTATCACTGAGTTACCGCTGGAAAACAACTAATCGGTTGTAAGTGGGTGTATAATATCAAGTTTAAAGCCAATGGTGAAGTTGAGCGTTTTAAAGCCAGATTAGTGGCCAAAGGTTTTACACAACAAAATGGCATTGATTTTATTGAGACTTTCTCTCTAGTGGCCAAGATGGACACAATTCGAACTCTTCTAGCTGTTGCTGCTGCTAAGAATTGGTTTTTACACCAGTTGGACATAAATTGTCACGACCCAAACTACCCAAAAATCAGAGTTAATTTTTCACGTTTTTATTATTTTCTTACTTTAATTCTTACCTGTCCTCGAATCGTGACCAACACTCCACTATTAATTGGGCTGTGCGTCAATGCCAGTCCCACCATACATCTACCCCAGTACTTATTTCTTCTCCAGTCATTTATAATTGTTATATTATTTATACATCCCCTAAAGTTACTTACAAACATGTTACAGTGCTATGCTTATGTAGATACAATAAGTACAAGTGTATATACCTTATGTTGATGGGCAGCAGCGGATATCCGGCATGCAGTACTGAGTCGCCTCAACTTCAGCTGGAGATCATCTGTGGGAGAAAATGAAAGGGGTGAGCACATCAAGCTCAGTAAGGCAATCCTACGAACAAGTAGGTAACCATACTACCTACATGAACGTGGTGCCATGCATAAACCACCCTTTCTCCACACATTTTAAAACATATGATATGATGTTGTGATGTTATGTAAATCAAGTTGCACGGAAAACTCAACATGCAATTATTTTAAATCATTTCTTTCTCTTTAAAAATTTCACAATGAAGTCAGGACTCGACCCCTCCTTCGGGTGATCCTGACTCACACAAAACCATGGAAATAGAATTTCTCAAAAGCATCGGTATCGAAAACATACGTATATATATACAAGATACGAGACTAGGCAATACTGTATATCGGTAATAACCAGGACTGGCCAATATGTCCTCGTGAGTCCTCTAGCTTCACGGATCCCAGTGTGCGAGGTCTCACCCTGATCGGGAACTGCCCGGGAGGTGGGTCAATCCAACCCGTCAGTCTTATCCGATCTCACGCATCCGTCGATGCCGTATCCGAAGATACCCCGTATCACGAAGATACCGTATCACAAAGATACCCCGTATCACAAAGATACCGTATCCGAAGATACTCTGTATCACAAAGATACCGTATCCGAAGATACCCCACGGTACATCGTACTCCATGCTACTTGCACGGTACATCGTACTCCATGGACCCATATCACTCTAGGTACTCCAGCCCAATTGGCCTGCTTCCCACAGAGGTTTTCATAACTCAATACTCGTTGCCATGTCTCAAAACGCACGTGCGAGCCTATTAAATCGGTGACACACAGTCTACCCGATGCTCCAAGCACGGCTCATTGTATGTTCTCTTAAAAATCAGTGCGAGCGATGCTTAGCACTCTCATCAAATCAAGTAAACTTGGCAGAGCCCGCTTTACATCTCCACAAGGCCGCCAACCTCATCCCTCACTCTCACCCTACTTAAGAGGTCTATTGAGCCTGTTGGGCCTTTTGGCTGACTCCAAGGGCAGACAGCGCTACTCCACAAATCCAGTAAAACTAGTGCGAGCTAGGCTCAGCACTCTGTATACAAATCGTATGAAAATCTTATAAAATCTGGTGCGAGTTAAACTCCCGCACCCTGTCATGAAAATCATGTAAAATCTGGTGCGAGTTAGACTCTAGCACCATGTCACGCAAAAGCATGTGAAATCTGGTGCGAGTTATACTCTAGCACCTATGCATGTAAAACTCTAGTGCGAGCTCTCGCTCCAGCACTAATGCATGCATCACACAAGTCAAACATCGTGCGAGCTGAGCTCTAGCACGTCACATGTAAATAAAAACATGTAGGCGGCTCGGTTATTTCCAAATAGTTTTCACAGAAATCACATCAGTTAAGATATGCAATGCTATGCATTTTCTTTCAAGGTGAGCCAGCCTACTCATGCATGCGTTGAAATACCTCCAGAACGAGCAGGAACCTCTTGTTCTTGCTCCTCCCAATTTTTCCTAAATTTTTAGAATTTTACCCTTAGTAAGGGTATTTTAGTAATTTTGCCCATACGGGGCACTAAAATTGTTTTTCGACCTCTAGACCCTTCAATTAGTTTTAAAGGACTGCATATGAATTTAAAATTGCGTACTGTTACCTCTAGCAGTCCGCAGAATTCCCTTACCTCGATTCTCGTCGAGTCTGACCTTTTTCTTTTCCAATGTAGCCCCATCGCGCAGTCCGATATGCTTCCAATCCAATGCCCGGAACTGCGTATTAACATTCCTCAGGTCAGATATTATGCAATTTAATTGTATCTATTACTTTCTGGGCTTAATTTAAATCATTGGGCCCGTTTACCCTTATTGGGCCCGATTGCACTTTAATGGACCTCGACCCATTTTCAGCCCGTTTATACTGTTTAAATCCCTTCTTCGGGTTTACTGGGCTCATTCAGCTTTCTAATAATTATCGGGCTTCATTCCACTTTCATTGGGTAGCCCGTATACCATTTACGGCAAATTTTATTACAATTTCGCATAATATTCCTTCCTACGCGAAATTAATCCATAATTCCATAAAATAATTAAACTCGGTATTTAAGAACTCTAATTGCCGAAATTAAATTGTACTTACCCGATACGATGCGGGGTATGAAGATCAGAGCTCGATCGGCTCTCGTTCGGTCTCCGTCGTAAAACTGCATAATTAGGTAAATCCGGATTATTTTCCATTAAAATAATATTAAATTAAATTTTCGGAATTCACCCGTTGGTCAATATCGACCCTCGGTCAACTTACCCGAACTTCGAGTCGTCCCCCGGAAATTTTTTCCCTTTTTCCTTCCTTTTCCTTCCTTTTCCTTTCTCTTTTCCTTTCTCTTTTCCTTCCCTTTCCTTCCCTTTCCTTCCCTTTCCTTCCAGCCAGCCAAACGACACCGTTTAAGCCCTTTTGCCGTCGCCGGCGTTTCCGACGGTCTCACCGGCCGAGACCGGTGCCAAAAGGACCGGCTTGCTCCCCTGGTTGCGTCGGTGGTCCCTTTTTCAACCCAGACGCGGCGGTTCGTCGGGAATCAACCTCTTTTTTCGGCGGTCTTCCTCGGTTCCGATCGGGCTGCTCCGGCCACCTGACGGCGTGAAACCGGTACCCACGTGTTCGCCGGACTCTCCTCTTGCTCCTGGAAGCTTCGTCGGACTCGAACGGTCGCCGGTGGGCGAGATTCGGCGGTGAACGGGTGCGGGTCACTGTTTCGGGTTTTTGGTTTTCTCGGGTTGTTCCCGAGCTCTCTCTCTCTCCTCTTTTTTTTTGTTTCGGTTGCTTTTTTTTTTTTATTATTTTTATTTTTATTATTATTTATTTTTAACTAATTACTATTCAATAAAATACTCTTAAAAACCCAAAATATCTCCACTTACCTCATTTTTTTTTATTCTACTTTTATTCATTCAATTAAAATTTAATTTATTAATTTTATTTTTCTCTAAATTTCGGTATTATTTCTTCGCGTTTTTCGAGATATAGTCCCGATAATTTCTTCGATATTTTTAAAATTTTCGAATCTTGATCAATTGACCCAAAATTTATAATTTCCTTATTATTGATCAAGATATCCTAATTCCTTATTTTTAATTAAAATTTTCTTATTGCCCTTATACCGGGTTTTGGTATTTTTACCATTTTACCCCTGCTCTTGTTTCGGGATTCAATTTAACTTAACCTCCCTTCATACATCCCCCCATATTTTCTTATTTAATTTTCGTATTTTAATTAAATTCGGGTCTTACAACTCTCCCCCACTTAAGGAATTTGGTCCTCCAAATTAGAACCAATTCATATGAGTCTATATACAACTCCGGGTACATCGATCATATCATACTCTTAAATTCTTATGCGACCTTCTCCGGAGTGTATTACTACCAAAGGACTTTAATTAGGGAGATTATCTTAAACCCCAATACTTTCTCTTTCCTGTTTAATGCCCGAATCAACTTCTTCAATATACTTGTATTTTCCTCAACTGACTTTTGAATCTCATATCCTATCACCTACGCTGGATCTGGATAGTATTCCTGAAGCATCAAAGGTGGGACACATTGTGGGTGCCTGTTACTTCAGGCGATAACACCAACCTATAGGTCTTATCTCCCACTTGTCTAATCTCTCAAAGATTTAATCCAGCGTATCTCAATTTACCTTTTTCCAAAAGCTCGTTATGTCCTTATTCTCTTAGGACAAGCTAATTCACCATACTAATT
The DNA here is from genome assembly GCA_033439115.1 of Firmiana major. Classification (NCBI taxonomy): domain Eukaryota; kingdom Viridiplantae; phylum Streptophyta; class Magnoliopsida; order Malvales; family Malvaceae; genus Firmiana; species Firmiana major. The sequence continues at coordinate 8,815,037 of CM065908.1, read as the reverse complement.
CACCAAGGGTGGATTTCAATACTTTTCTATCTGTTCTGAGGTGTTCTTAATCTCTCATCCTTAACTAAACATCCTCAGAGGCCTATTATCCAAAGTCGAAAATGATCATATATGTCACCCACTTTTCTTATCCAATTTGGGGAACAACCCCCTACAGCCATACACTGTCTCATAACTTGTTATCCCGATACTCAACTGTCAACTGTCGTTATTGACAACTTCAATTAGAAATCAACTGATCATTCCAGGAGCTTATAAAATCAATGTCACACGCTTTCATCGGATCCTCCAGAACTTGTACAGTCCTCTCTGACTGACCATCTGTCTGAGGACGAAAAGCTGTGCTAATACTCAGTCGGGTTCCCATAGCTTCCTTAAATATCCACAGAGGTAGGAAGTGGAGCGGGAATCCCTATATGATACCATGCTCACTGGAACGTTACATAATGTTCCACAAACTGCCTTACACATAAATCCTCATACACACTCTGAGTATCTGGGGAGTTCATAACCAGAAGGTGGGTAGACTTAGTCACTCTATTGACTATCATCCAAATAGCCTCGTAACTCACTTGGGTTCTCTGTAACCCATCATAAAATTCATGGAGACTTGTTCTCATTTTTCGTGCCGTGTCGATATAGGTAGGTGCTGCAATAACTCTGCAGACTTTTAATACTCTACCTTACTCTGCTGACACACTAGGCACTTTTCCACAATCTCCACAAATATCTCTTTTCACATCTGACCACCCATACCCTTTTTGAGATTTCGATATATTTCTTACTTCCGTATGCACTGTATATCCCGAAGAGTGAGCTTCTGACAACATTACTATCTCATCAACTGTGGTCTTGGGGAGCACTCATACTGTCTCTGAATCCTCAGTAACTCATCATCACCCACTGTGAACTCTATCACTGTACCCTTCTGAATCAGACCCAAACTATCGACATCCGGTCGATCATCACGCTAAGCCTGGCAAATCCGGGCACTCTCATCCGGTTCTAATCATCAGGTTAGCTGTCACACAATCACTGTCATCATCAGAAGGGATCACATCTATACTGAGGCTCACAACTGCATCTAGCAGCTCACGCTCCCTGACCATCATATGTGGTACCATCCCGATACTCTTTCAACTCGAGGCATCAGCCTTTTCTGGGTGGTACAATTTTCACAATCAAAATTTCTCAGAAGCTTTAGCCCACTCTGTAATCTCATATTTGCCTCTTTCTGTGAAAACAGATACTCGGGCTTATGATCAGTGCATATCCACAATTCTCACCATGTACATAATAGTACCATATCCTCGGTACAATTACTGTTGCCAACTTTAAATCATGGGTCAGATAGTTTATTTCATGATCAAGGAGTTGTCTGACTCCATACTTGACTATCTTCCCATTATACATCAATACACAGCTCATTCATTATTTCGAGGTATCCATACTCACTGAGAACCTCTTGAGCTGTTGGAAATGGTGAAATTAATCACGGTGGTCAATTCATACTTCATCACGCCAAATTCACGTCACATCAATCATCTTATTTATCATCTTATTCAATGACCACGTTTTCATAGTTAAACATGTCAACCAAATATATCCATATTAAAAACTCGCAACAATCCATCTGAAAAAGCAATTTTCAATGGTTGCTTACAATTTGCCCTAGACTTAAACTACACCCAGCATATCACCGATACTGCTAGTTACAATTCGATCTAATCCTTGACTTATTTACGCATAAGCGTATAACATCCTTCTCAACCGCTTACGTTTTCAGGTACTAACCTGCGTCATTTCCTTTTCTTATCTCAACGGTTCTTATTAAATTTTTTTTTTTTTATGTTAGTCTTTATGATTTGTCGAATTTTAATATTCTTATCGTCTTAGTAAGAGTATCCTAATGCTAAAGATATTTATTACGATGATCGATTTCCTGTCATAGGTTATATATATATATCTAGACGCTGTCAAGTCTTCAGGCGGGGAGGTATTTTGAAATACCTTTATTAGCCTTCAGACTTAACCACAACTACCGGTTATGGTTATACCCATCTTTGTCCTTGGTTATAATTTGTATTCGCTACTAATTGCTTAACCTCAATTACTTCGCATATTAAGGGTATTCCTTATCTAGCATATATCTCTGCCCCAATACATCTTGTACTTAGGATCTATCTTATCTCGAAGATTTTCTCCTTAGTGTATCAATTATAACAAAACTCTTGTCATTATTCATTCCGTGAGTACAATCCTTTACTCCTTTAATTTCAACTGTTGTACCCCTTTTTATCACTTGTCAACACTTCCAGTATACTTCTCATTATTGTTTTCACCCATGTTTTCAACTTAAAATCTCTATATCCTTATTCCGATAATTAATCCTCCTCTATTGGGGTACTCATTTATCAGAATTGTCCCCAATGATGTAGGCATTCATGCCTTTTTTACTCACTTGTATGCGAATGAAGGCGGTATAAATAAATATGTGGCACCAGGATCAATGAACATATGTGCTTCATTATTCATAACAAGTGTGGTATCTTACACCACATCCATGAAACATCAATAGTGTCCTGGTCCAAGACATCCTCTCGCCTTCGTCCAATAGCCTACTTCCCTTTTTTTTTTTTTTTTGGCTATGACCTCCCTTTTCGTTGCAACTATACCAATGAAATTTTTCTCTGTCTCTTTACCTTTCTGTGGGACGATCTCGCTCAACTCTGAGCAATCAAAATCAATGGTCCGTCTTACCACACTTAACGGCCATTTTCATCAATAACGTGTAGGTATAGACCCTTCTTCCGTGGTGTCCACCACACATTCTACAGTGATCACACTGCTACTCTGCTTCGTAGCAGATCGGGGTCCGCCAATCACAATGCCCCTCAACAGTGCCAAAATTGGATGCACTAGGGCCTTATCAATCATCTTACTCCATGACTCATCAAATCTAGTCTTTTACCAATTACCATTTTCCCATTTTTAACATCTTTGTCATTTCTCGATTCTCTTTTCTATCTCTATTTCAGCCCTCATTACCTTTCCCAATCTCAGAGGCGTGCAATTCATGTTCTTACTTACCAAACTGTAAATCTGTGCACTGTCTCGGTATAGGTAATCTCACGGGCCAATCGGACTCTAACTGACAATCTGAGCCCTTCCATAAACTTTTAGACATCTCGACTGTCACTTTTCATAGTGTCGAGGTAATATCTGCCCAGAATATAATCGAGTCTCCATACTCGTAAATAAATTAAATCCTCTGGGTCAGAGTAAGGACTTTAATTCAAAATTTCCTTTAAATCATGTCCGGGATATCCTGTCACCGGAATATATCCATAATCATTTCTCATCTCAACTCTTAAGATGGGTCGAGCGGGTTTCCACCAATGCTCCGCTGCGCCCTCTGATCTCATACATAATCTGAGCAATTTGCTCCTCAAAATAATCTCCACACTCCGCTCCAATCTCGCGAAGCGTGTCTCAATACTGTCCGATCACTCTGTCGGACTCTGTGAGGCATGCTCAACATTCGCCTCTATTCCAATCTCATACTGATTCTCATAGCCAAACTCAGCACGACTTAGCAGACTCAGGTCTATCTCCACGACCTCTGCCTCGTGCACTATCTCATCTAACGCGACTCATATTAGGCATTCCTGCATTCTCAATCATTTCTTAGTCAAGCCCATCTCGATATACACTATTGTATCTAACTAAGCACAGTAACACGGGGATGTAATTTCCTAACTTCTGACACTGACACACATCAGACCAATTGTTGCTCTGATACCAAAATAATTGTCACGACCCAAACTACCCAAAAATCAGAGTTAATTTTTCGCGTTTTTATTATTTTCTTACTTTAATTCTTACCTGTCCTCGAATCGTGACCAACACTCCACTATTAATTGGGCTGTGCGTCAATGCCAGTCCCACCATACATCTACCCCAGTACTTATTTCTTCTCCAGTCATTTATAATTGTTATATTATTTATACATCCCCTAAAGTTACTTACAAACATGTTACAGTGCTATGCTTATGTAGATACAATAAGTACAAGTGTATATACCTTATGTTGATGGGCAGCAGCGGATATCCGGAATGCAGTACTGAGTCGCCTCAACTTCAACTGGAGATCATCTGTGGGAGAAAATGAAAGGGGTGAGCACATCAAGCTCAGTAAGGCAATCCTACGAACAAGTAGGTAACCATACTACCTACATGAACGTGGTGCCATGCATAAACCACCCTTTCTCCACACATTTTAAAACATATGATATGATGTTGTGATGTTATGTAAATCAAGTTGCACGGAAAACTCAACATGCAATTATTTTAAATCATTTCTTTCTCTTTAAAAATTTCACAATGAAGTCAGGACTCGACCCCTCCTTCGGGTGATCCTGACTCACACAAAACCATGCAAATAGAATTTCTCAAAAGCATCGGTATCGAAAACATACGTATATATATACAAGATACGAGACTAGGCAATACTGTATATCGGTAATAACCAGGACTGGCCAATATGTCCTCGTGAGTCCTCTAGCTTCACGGATCCCAGTATGCGAGGTCTCACCCTGATCGGGAACTGCCCGGGAGGTGGGTCAATCCAACCCGTCAGTCTTATCCGATCTCACGCATCCGTCGATGCCGTATCCGAAGATACCCCGTATCACGAAGATACCGTATCACAAAGATACCCCGTATCACAAAGATACCGTATCCAAAGATACTCTGTATCACAAAGATACCGTATCCGAAGATACCCCACGGTACATCGTACTCCATGCTACTTGCACGGTACATCGTACTCCATGGACCCATATCACTCTAGGTACTCCAGCCCAATTGGCCTGCTTCCCACAGAGGTTTTCATAACTCAATACTCGTTGCCATGTCTCAAAACGCACGTGCGAGCCTATTAAATCGGTGACACACAGTCTACCCGATGCTCCAAGCACGGCTCATTGTATGTTCTCTTAAAAATCAGTGCGAGCGATGCTCAGCACTCTCATCAAATCAAGTAAACTTGGCAGAGCCCGCTTTACATCTCCACAAGGCCGCCAACTTCATCCCTCACTCTCACCCTACTTAAGAGGTCTATTGAGCCTGTTGGGCCTTTTGGCTGACTCCAAGGGCAGACAGCGCTACTCCACAAATCCAGTAAAACTAGTGCGAGCTAGGCTCAGCACTCTGTATACAAATCGTATGAAAATCTTATAAAATCTGGTGCGAGTTAAACTCCCGCACCCTGTCATGAAAATCATGTAAAATCTGGTGCGAGTTAGACTCTAGCACCATGTCACGCAAAAGCATGTGAAATCTGGTGCGAGTTATACTCTAGCACCTATGCATGTAAAACTCTAGTGCGAGCTCTCGCTCCAGCACTAATGCATGCATCACACAAGTCAAACATCGTGCGAGCTGAGCTCTAGCACGTCACATGTAAATAAAAACATGTAGGCGGCTCGGTTATTTCCAAATAGTTTTCACAGAAATCACATCAGTTAAGATATGCAATGCTATGCATTTTCTTTCAAGGTGAGCCAGCCTACTCATGCATGCGTTGAAATACCTCCAGAACGAGCAGGAACCTCTTGTTCTTGCTCCTCCCAATTTTTCCTAAATTTTTAGAATTTTACCCTTAGCAAGGGTATTTTAGTAATTTTGCCCATACGGGGCACTAAAATTGTTTTTCGACCTCTAGACCCTTCAATTAGTTTTAAAGGACTGCATATGAATTTAAAATTGCGTACTGTTACCTCTAGCAGTCCGCAGAATTCCCTTACCTCGATTCTCGTCGAGTCTGACCTTTTTCTTTTCCAATGTAGCCCCATCGCGCAGTCCGATATGCTTCCAATCCAATGCCCGGAACTGCGTATTAACATTCCTCAGGTCAGATATTATGCAATTTAATTGTATCTATTACTTTCTGGGCTTAATTTAAATCATTGGGCCCGTTTACCCTTATTGGGCCCGATTGCACTTTAATGGACCTCGACCCATTTTCAGCCCGTTTATACTGTTTAAATCCCTTCTTCGGGTTTACTGGGCTCATTCAGCTTTCTAATAATTATCGGGCTTCATTCCACTTTCATTGGGTAGCCCGTATACCATTTACGGCAAATTTTATTACAATTTCGCATAATATTCCTTCCTACGCGAAATTAATCCATAATTCCATAAAATAATTAAACTCGGTATTTAAGAACTCTAATTGCCGAAATTAAATTGTACTTACCCGATACGATGCGGGGTATGAAGATCAGAGCTCGATCGGCTCTCGTTCGGTCTCCGTCGTAAAACTGCATAATTAGGTAAATCCGGATTATTTTCCATTAAAATAATATTAAATTAAATTTTCGGAATTCACCCGTTGGTCAATATCGACCCTCGGTCAACTTACTCGAACCTCGAGTCGTCCCCCGGAAATTTTTTCCCTTTTTCCTTCCTTTTCCTTTCTCTTTTCCTTTCTCTTTTCCTTTCTCTTTTCCTTCCCTTTCCTTCCCTTTCCTTCCCTTTCCTTCCAGCCAGCCAAACGACACCGTTTAAGCCCTTTTGCCGTCGCCGGCGTTTTCGGCGGTCTCACCGGCCGAGACCGGTGCCAAAAGGACCGGCTTGCTCCCCTGGTTGCGTCGGTGGTCCCCTTTTCAACCCAGACGCGGCGGTTCGTCGGGAATCAACCTCTTTTTTCGGCGGTCTTCCTCGGTTCCGATCGGGCTGCTCCGGCCACCTGACGGCGTGAAACCGGTACCCACGTGTTCGCCGGACTCTCCTCTTGCTCCTGGAAGCTTCGTCGGACTCGAACGGTCGCCGGTGGGCGAGATTCGGCGGTGAACGGGTGCGGGTCACTGTTTCGGGTTTTTGGTTTTCTCGGGTTGTTCCCGAGCTCTCTCTCTCTCCTCTTTTTTTTTGTTTCGGTTGCTTTTTTTTTTTTTATTTTTATTTTTATTATTATTTATTTTTAACTAATTACTATTCAATAAAATACTCTTAAAAACCCAAAATATCTCCACTTACCTCATTTTTTTTTATTCTACTTTTATTCATTCAATTAAAATTTAATTTATTAATTTTATTTTTCTCTAAATTTCGGTATTATTTCTTCGCGTTTTTCGAGATATAGTCCCGATAATTTCTTCGATATTTTTAAAATTTTCGAATCTTGATCAATTGACCCAAAATTTATAATTTCCTTATTATTGATCAAGATATCCTAATTCCTTATTTTTAATTAAAATTTTCTTATTGCCCTTATACCGGGTTTTGGTATTTTTACCATTTTACCCCTGCTCTTGTTTCGGGATTCAATTTAACTTAACCTCCCTTCATACATCCCCCCATATTTTCTTATTTAATTTTCGTATTTTAATTAAATTCGGGTCTTACATAAATAATGCTTTTTGGCATGGTGATTTAACAGAAGAAGTTTATATGCAGATCCCACCTGGTCTTCCTCATACTAAACCAGGCCAAGTTTGTAAACTCATGAAGTCTTTGTATGGACTGAAACAAGCAAGTCGCCAGTGGTACTCTAAGTTGACTACTGCTCTTATTAGCCAAGGATTCTAACAAGCCAATTCTGATCATTCTCTATTCTTCAAGACCGTTGGTTCCTCTTTTGTTGCTTTGCTGATATATGTTGATGATTTGATTCTTGCTAGTGATACTGAACTTCTTATTCAAGATGTCAAGGTTTTTCTTGATACCTCCTTCAAGATTAAATATTTGGGGTTGCTGAAGTATTTTCTTGGTTTAGAAGTTACCAGGACTGCTGCTGGGATAAATCTTTGTCAACGAAAATACACTCTTGATCTCTTGCAAGATACAGGTTTTCTTGCTTGTAAACCTGTTAACACACCAATATTACCTTCATATAAGCTCTCTCGGGACTCAGGTAATCTTTTGCCAGACCCATTTTCTTATCGACGGCTAGTTGGACGATTGCTACATTTAACATCCACCAGACCCGATCTATCCTATGCAGTGCAGCAATTATCTCAGTTTATGGACAAACCTATTGATGTTCACTTAGTTGCTGCACACAGGGTTCTACATTATCTTAAAGGAAATCCAGGGCAAGGTCTTTTCTTTCCTGCGAAATCCAACTTACAACTCAAAGGTTTTTGTGATGCAGATTGGGCTACATGTCCTGACACAAGGAAATCCATTACTGGTTACTGTATTTTTCTTGATGATGCTCTTATTTCCTGGAAATCCAAGAAGCAACAGACCATTTCTCGCTCTTCTTCTGAAGCAGAATACCAATCTCTTGCCACTCTTACTTGTGAGTTGCAGTGGTTATTGTATTTGTTGCCTGAGCTACAAAGTCCTCATCCTTTACCAGCTCTCTTATATTGTGATAATAAATCTACCATTGCTATTACTGAAAACCCAGTGTTCCATGAGCGAACCAAACATATCGAGATCGATTGTCATCTCGTCCGGCATAAGTTACAAGCTGGTGTCATTCGTCTGTTTCATGTCTCTTCTTCAGCTCAACTGGCCGATTTGTTTACCAAAGCACATACAGCTCGACAGTTTCATTTCTTTCTCTCCAAGCTTGGAGTTCATAATATATTCACTCCAGCTTGAGGGGGGCTACTAAAATATAAGTTGCTGCTATGGTTATTGAGAGTGTGCCACTGCTGCGTGAGCTACTGGGATGTTGATCCAACAGTTTATTCAACAGTTTATTCCTTCCTTTAGCTTACCTTGAATTCTGTGTAATTAGTTACTAATGGTTAGCTAGAAATTAGCTAGGATTAGTTAGTTATATTAGAACAAATCAAATACTTAGTTGTTTAATCACTGTGTATATAAACATAAGTCTGTACAATTATTCAGCAAGGAAAATGAATCATTTCCTCTACAAACCAATTTTCTACAGAGGGTGGAAGCAGGAGCTAAGGCCTATAGGAGAAGAGAGACTGAGGAAGAGAAGGGTGAAATGAATCGACTGATGGATTGTTAGTTTAAGAGGTGCTTTTCTATGGAGATTTTAAGGTCGAAGGTCACAGTTTTGATTGAGGCATGCCCCCCGCATTCTAGTTGCCCACAACGTCCATCTGGGTCCTACCGTCCTTTTGATACCCACAATTTGGACCCCACTTTGACAATTTTTTCCCAAAACAGTGTGGTTTCTCCGTCCATCTAGGTAGCCGGCTCTTCTCGAAGCATAGTAAAACTAAACCCCACTTCCTCGCAACCCCTTTAGCCAACAGTGCCCTTCAAAAACACAGCTATTTCGTTGTATCTTTTGGCCCTTTTATGTCCTGCAAACACACCCACGTATATATTAGACTTCTCTACATACTCCATTTGGTACGCCAGCTTTGTCATCAGTTATTTCTCTCATCTCCCTTTCTATATTCTCTTTGGTCTTTTTCTCTGATCAAATCTTCCCCCACTCTGATTCCTTCTTTTTAAATGCCGGAAAATATGAGCATATCTGTAAATGGACAGTCTCAAGTCCCTCCCGGTTTCCGGTTCCATCCCACCGAAGAAGAGCTTTTGCAATACTATCTCAGGAAGAAGGTTTTATATGAGACGATCGATTTAGACGTCATTCGAGATGTTGATCTTAATAAGCTCGAGCCCTGGGATATTCAAGGTATATAATAATAGTTTTAATATCACCCTGATTTATGTTCCATTCCGTTTATTTCATTAATAGATTTTAATTTATATATATGTCCTCCGGGGTTCTTGCAGAGAGTTGCAAAATTGGTAGCACTCCTCAGAATGATTGGTACTTCTTTAGCCACAAAGACAAGAAGTACCCTACTGGAACTCGCACGAACCGTGCCACGGCTGCGGGGTTTTGGAAAGCCACCGGCCGTGACAAAGTAATATATAGCAGCTGCCGGCGAATCGGAATGAGGAAGACGTTGGTGTTTTACAAAGGGCGAGCTCCTCATGGCCAAAAATCTGACTGGATCATGCATGAATACAGACTGGACGATAACATCGTCGAAACCACTGTAAGCCTTTAGGTTCAAATCTTCTCCCTGGTTCATTATTATATTTTCACTTATCAGATAGAACATCTTCCTTTTAGGAAAAAAAAATTTGTAACAACTTTAGACTTTCAATTTTAGAAGTGTTACGTCTTAGCGTATATAACTTTAACAGGATAGGAGAAAGAAAAAAAAAAAATACCGTTACGTCTTGATAGGAAATAGTAATACACTCATACATAACTTTTATATAAATTTTTTTTGGTCATTAAATTAATGTTAATAGTACATTTTCTTTTTTGAATCAAGGTCTCCAATGCTTTGGGGGAGGGGACACAAGAAGAGGGATGGGTGGTATGTCGTATCTTCAAGAAGAAAAATCACCACAAAACCCTAGGCAGCCCTATTAGCTCGTCTCTCACTTCAGACACCAGGAATTATATGTTCAGTGCGTGCAATGAAGGTGCCTTGGAGCAGATACTGGAATGCATGGGAAGGGGTTGCGAGGAAGACTGTGAAACAAATAACAGTACGATATTCCTCAGGCCCATCAAGACAGCCACGAGCAATGGCTACTCTGACTCTTTCATGAAACTCCCAAGCCTAGAGAGCCCGAACTCCACCGGCAGCCAAAACTGTTACCAACCCATGATGACAGATAACGAAAGTTCGATCACCAACCAGGTGAGTGGTGATCCCAACTCCGTTTATCACAATGACTCAGGGCTCACCAACTGGGCAGCACTTGACCGGCTTGTAGCCTCTCAACTCAATGGGCAAACAGAGACCTCCAGGCAATTAGCCTGTTTCAATGAGCAGACCATGGCCTACTGCAGCCCCAATTCTGGTCACCATGATCTCCAATTACCAGCCCGTCGATCATCATCGATATCCTCCAACGGGTCTTACCATGGAACTCATGATTATAACAGCGAAATTGACCTCTGGAGTTTCACCAGATCATCGTCATCATCCGATCCACTGTGCCACGTGGTAAATGCTAGTATATAACATAGTAACCCTACATATAATCATACCTTAGTTCCTAAAGTCAGAAGGTTATTATTACGTCAGTTATGTTGATGAATATATAAATGATATAATATAAATAAAAGTGAAATTTATTCTTAGATGGGATGGCGTTGTCAACCTATCTTTACTTAATTAAGATGTCTACCATTTTCATGAATTTATTCTCTAGAAGCCTAACCCTAGCGAACTCTAGGTGATTTGAAAATATCTCTTCCTAACCGAAATAATAATTCTCACTTTTTCTCCATTGTATAACAATCAAGGCGGCCATCTTCCTAATGAGATCTCCCGAGTCACATGGTTTGTCGGATTGGTTTAGGTGATTGTGGAAATGGTTCGAGTACTGGTCCATGAATTTTCTCAGATGGGTACGACTAGAGCTTTATTTAAGTTTCAAAAGAGGGGAAAAGACATAGGGAGACTCTTTCCCCAAGGCAATAAGAGATTTACCATTATTTTAAGGAAAGATGATAGGACAGAAGTCATTGTCTTACATTTTGGCCCGCCAGTAATGAAACTAGATCTTTACATAGTATTAGCACATTACTCATTGTATAATCAATCAACTTCAAGTTTAATACTAAGCTTGAAGATAATAGATACTAGAAATACTTATTTTAATTTAACTTGGATTTACCCTTCTTAGAGATCAAGTGTATCAACCAATTACATTTGATTTCATAAGGGGTAGTAAGATTTTCTTATACTATCTACCAATTCATTCATTAATTAATATTTATGAATATACTACTTAATATTTTTATTTGATGCAATACAGTCAGCCTTGACCAGTGTGTTTGAGGTTGATTACTTGGTAGGTTAAAAACTTTTTGTAGAGAGATTGATCAATCAGGTTTGTTGAGAGGAGGGAGAAAGTTCTAACTTCTCATAAGCTTGTTGAAAGTTGAAAGAAAAAAATGATTCCTCATTTCCAGACCACCATTGGCTCACGTAGAAAGGGGTCCCTCATGATTAATTGGCATTAACATGTGGTCCCGTTTGTATTGATCAATGAATCAATGATCTCTCAAAAGGGTTGCGTGTTTAAATTCTGCGGGATTCTAGGCCATGCCACCAACCAAGGGATACGAAAAAGGCTTAACTACGACCTTTTTTCCCTCTCCATATCCAACCCGACAATGTCCAATTTGTCATACAAAGTCTCAGAAACTGTCATCACTTTTTCTTCAAATGTTTTTCTTTAAAAAAAAAAATTCAGAAAGAATTTCTGCGTTTGATTTCAATCTCCTTTTCTTTGATGCGATGCGAAAAGCCTATGAGAATGTGTTCACGTCTTTTGAATAAATATCAACCAAACATCTTGAAGAAGATGAAGACATCAAACACGAGAAGAAAAAGGCGAAGGCAGTATTCCTTAATCATGGATTAGGCCTCGGGATTCTCCAAAATGTTTCCTCCGTGCTTAATCTCGACATTTTTTCAAATTGAGAATACTCTTTTTTGCCCGACTTTTGCATTAGAAAAGATGTTATACTTTCTTGCACTAGACGGTTTATATTATGCTTAATTATTTGTAGCTTGGATTGTTTGGTCCAGTATAAAATGTTTCAATAATATTACTGAGCCCTCTCACGGATTTGTTGAAAAAGGGGAAACTTTGGGATTGGACTGTCGAGTGTGAAGAGGCGTTTGAGAAGGTCAAGGCGGCGGTCACTTCCTAATCTGCTCTCAAACTTCCTGACTTTGAACTTTCCTTTGAAGTACATACTGACGTGTCGGATAAGGCAATTGGGAGAGTGTTAGTCTAGGAAGGACATTCCATTGCCTATGAAAGTCGAAAACTGAATAAGGCGAAGCAACGCTACTGTCACGACCCTCAATCCACCGAAAATTCACTACAAATTTTTTTCATTTTTCGTTTATTATTTGATCCATCTCTTGTTGTTTGTTCTTTATCTTTATCTTACCTGATCGTGAACAGTTACACCACCAACAGTTGGCTGTGTATCGATGTAAATCTCGTCCAATCAATTCATTTCAATTTACAATTCATTTAAATGTAAACACTTGTATTTCTAAATCAGAGTTGTTGTTTACATGCGTTTACAATCCTTTACATCGTCAAAAATTACATTTAAAGATATTACTGTGCTTAGACATGTCTAGATACAAAAACTGTACAAATGTGTATACCTCGTGTGATAGGATGCAGCGGACACCAAAATCCAATCCTCAGTCGCCTTCTATCAACTGAAAGTGCTTTGTAGAGGGGGAAATAAGGGGGTGAGCAAACTGCGTGCTCAGTAAAGTAATCATGCAAGCAAGTAGATAACAACACTATTTACGTGATCGTGATGCCATGCTAAAATCACAAAGTTATTTGTCATACTCAAAACATATCGGTTCATGCTTGTGTTCATGATATGTAAAGTAGTTTATGCTATTTAAATCAATGCACAATTCTTAACAAGGCATGAAAAATTATCATGCGCAAATAGTAATTTAAAGCATGAAAAATTATCATGTAAGATGCACTTAAATACATTTCAAATCTCATTACAAACCGATACAAAATCATCATTCGTCAGGACTCAGCCCCTCCCATAGACTGTCCTGACCCACAAACACATTTCAAACATGGATTTATCATAAACCAAGACATGTGAGATAGGCATACAATAACAATAAGGGAAATAACTAGGACTATGACCATATCTTCTGTGATCCCAAGCTACACGGATCCTAGTGTGCGAGGTATCACCTCTATTTGCTTCCGCACGGGAGGTGGGTCACGTCTAACCCGCCGGTCCATAGCAGAATATTCATCGTCCGAAGACGTCATATATATAATATCACACACGGTATAACGTACTTCATGCTACTTGCACGGTACAACGTACTCCGTGGAGCGATATCATCACAACATATCATGCCACATCTCAATACGTATGTGCGAGCCTATTTAATCGACGTAGCACACAGGCTACCTGAAGCTCTTAGCACGACTCCCAACATGCCATAAAACCTCGTGCGAGTAGTCTCGAGCACGGCAAAAAATATAGTGGACATCTAGTGCGAGCAACGCTCCAGCACAGTGTCAAAACTAGTATGAAAATCAGTGTGAGTTAGACTCCAACACAATGTCATAAAAATTCATGTAAAACTAGTGTGAGCTAGGCTCCAACACTCATGCATGTAAAACTCTAGTACGAGCTATGCTCCAGCACTAATGCATGTGTAAACATATCAAATCTTGTGTGAGCAACGCTCTAGCACGTTTCATTTCCACAAAACTCATATAGGTGACTCATTCTTTTGCAAAGCATGGTTATAAAACCAAATCAAGCTATTTTTTTGTGCAAATCATTTCAAATGCTAGCCAACCTACCCAATCACATGCTAAAAGCAATGAAAATATTCAAAAGCATCATGTTTTTGCTTTTCATGCACATTTCTCAAAAACCCAATTCTTTTCCCTTCAAACATCCATTTCATCCTAAGACCCTTAGATATTTTAAGAAATCACCCATGCGCCCGTAAGACGTACAGATATCCCTAGGGCTAACATAATTCCCTTACCTCAATTCTCTTGGAAGCAACTCTTCTTTCCTTTGTCGCTTTTCGCGATTAGGCTCAATTTGCTCCGGATATATCCTCGGGAGTTGCAAACATTCATCAATTATATGAGTTAATACCGATAACTCATGTTTTGACTTCAACTAGTCAGTATATCTCATCGAGCCTATTTCTTGTCAATTTAGCTAGCAACTCACCTAGTAGCTTTTCAAACACTTGGTATAAATGTTTATCCATAATCTTCCATTCGTTTATGTATTTTCTACAACATCATTTATGCACATTTCATCACCTTTACCTATCCCATAATGTGACTTCACCCAATCATCTCAAAATCATGCATATCACCTCATTAACACCTTAGTATAATGCATTTATCATCAACTCAACCATATCATATTTTCTCACACTAAACCCATTCTAGGTCATGTTTGATTCATGACTTTCTAGGTAGTTTCTATCAGCAATTTATACAACAATCTACTCACAACAACATCTAGATATACATACTTAGAGTTGGTGTATAGGAAACTCACCTTGCTTGACCTTCCTCTTGCCCAAATTTGAAAGACTCTTTAGCTCATTCAATCCAACAAGTTGAGTTTTGATTCCAAGGTATGTTGTTCTCCTCCTCAAGATGAACAACTTTGGCTCTAATAGTTTTTTCTCAAATCTTTATGGAAGGGGGTGTATTCTAAAGAGAGAAAGCTTGGTATTTTGTGTAAAAATGGAAGAAGTGTGTTGATTTGTTGACGAAGGAGGTTTTACCTTGGGGTTTTTATAGAGAAGGGGTGATGAGATCGATCTGCTAGGGTGAAGAGATTGATCTTTCCTTAGTTTTAGCCATCGAATTTTCAGGTTTGAAATGAGAGAGATCGATCTTCTCATTAGGGAGAGATCGATCTTGGCTTGGCAAGAGCTTGAGGAGATCAATGTGCTCATGGGGAGAGATCGATCTGCTCTTGACATAATCAAATGGAGATCGATCTGCACTTAAGAGGGAATCGATCTTTGCTAGGCATAGGCAAATGTAAATCGATCTGCTCGTTGGGGAGATCGATTTGGCCTTGGCAGATTCACTTGGAATTGTTCTGCTTGCACAAAGGATCAATCTGCCTTGAATAGGAGATCGATCTGACCTTCATCTGGGGCGTCCCTTCTGTAGTTTTCTAGATTTTTCAAGGGTAAACTCCTATTTCATTACTCCAATACTCATTTTGCATTTTAATCTCACTTAGAGCGTGGAAAGGCTCATTTCCTATGATTCACATACAATATGACTTGTGTGTATTGCTTGAATTCATAACGAATACACAGAATTCACAGTCCATGCATTATCGTTTCATGTTTTCATTCCTTATCTTCGATTCGAATGCTTAAAGTTCTGTTCATTTAGTTTTGTGGCCACTTTAGTCCTTAACCTTTACTTGCATCATTACACTCATTTATCCCATTTGAAATTCATTCACATTTATATGATCCAAAAATCATCTGTCTTATACTTTCATTACATATAATTAAGTCATGCATACATGGGGTCTCACAATCTCCCCCACTAAGAAAATTTAGTCCTCGAAATTGGAACCAAATCAGTCCGTGAACAATTCGAGGTATTTCTCCCGTATCAAATCCTCTAACTCCCATGCAGCTTCTTCTGCAGTGTGGTACTGCCAAAGGACTTTCACTAAGGGGATCATCTTCGATCTCAACACCTTCTCCTTCCTATCTAATATCCAAATCGACTTCTTAACATACGACATGCTCTCGTTGAGCTCCAATGGCTCATATCTTATCACATGTGCCGGATCCGGGAGGTACTTCCGTAACATTGAGATGTGGAAGACGTTATGAACACCTGCTAGCTCAGGTGGCAACGCTAGCCTGTAGGCCTTATCTCCCACTCTATCCAATATCACAAAGGGTCCAATGTAACGAGGACTTAACTTTCCTTTCTTTTCGAGCCTCATTATACCTTTAGAAGGAGAAACTCGCAAAAATACCAATTCACCCACTGTGAATTCCAATGGTCCCCATCTCTTGTCAGCATAACTCTTTTGTCTGCTCTGAGCTGTCTATAACCTCACACAAATCAATTGGAAATCCTCAGAGGCTTGTCTCACTAAGTCGGGAGCAAATATTAGTCGGTCACCAACCTCTTCCCATCCAATAGGGGAATGACATCTATGGCTATACAAAGCCTCATATGGTGCCATTCTGATACTCGAATAATAACTATTATTATAGACGAACTCTGCGAGTGGTAAATGCTCGTCCTAGAAGCCTTCAAAATCCAATGCACATGCCCTCAACATATCCTCTAGGGTCTGTATAGTCCTCTCTGACCGATCATCTATCTGAGCATGGAACGTTGTGCTAAAACTTAGTTGGGTCCTCATCGCTTCCTGAAAATGTTCATAGAAGTGGGAAGTGAAACGGGCATCCCTATTAGAAACAATGCTCACAGGAACATCATGCAACCTCACTATCTTGCATACATATAGTTTTACCAGTGTACTCAGAGTATTGGTGGCTCTCATAGCTGAGAAGTGTGCCGACTTCGTTAATATGTCCACTATTACCCAAATCGCATCGTGATTCCTACGGGTCCTAGGGAAACCCATCACGAAGTCCATAGTGACATGTTCAAATTTTCAAGTCGGTATAGGTAAAGGTTGTAATAGCCCTGCAGGCTTCTGATGCTCTACCTTCATTTGCTGACCGACGAGAAACTTAGCCACATATTCTGCTACATCTCTCTTTATCCCTGACCACCAATACACTCTCTGGAGATTCTGATACATCTTGTTGCTTCCCGGATGCAGCGTATACTTCATCGAATGAGCCTCTGATAAAATCAATCTCTTGATCTCTGGATCATCGGGAACACATATCATACCCTTGAACCTCAGCAAACCATCCGAACTCAATTCAAAATCACTCTTTGTACCCCTCTGTATCTACCCGACAATATCACTGCACTACTAATCAATCCTCTGAGCCTGCCAGATACGATCTACCAAATCTGGTTCTAACCGCAGGCTAGCTACCATAAAGCCACTATCAGCATCAAGCGGGGTCACATCCAAACTGAGGCTCGCAAACTGTTCGAATAGCTTGTGTTCCCTGATCATCATGTATGATACCAACCCGAGATGCTTCCTACTCAGTGCATCAGCTATCACATTCGTCTTACCCGGGTGGTACAAGATCTCACAATCATAGTCCTTCAAAAACTCAAGCAATCTTCTCAGTCTCATGTTCAACTCTTTCAGTGAGAACAGATACTTAAGGCTCTTGTAGTCAGTAAATACTTGAAATTTCTCACCATAAAGATAATGGTGTCATATTTTCAAGGCAAATACTACGACCACCAGTTCTAGATCGTGGGTCAAGTAGTTCCTCTCATGATCCTTTAACTGTCCCGATCCATAGGCCTCACCTTCCCATCCTGCATCAGTATACAACCCAGTTTTGGTACAAAGCATCTGTATATATAGAAAAACCTCTTGAGCTGGTAGGAATGGTGAGAATCGAAGCTGTAGTTAATCTCTTCTTCAACTCCTGAAAACTCTTCTCACATTTATTGTCCCATACAAATTCAACATTCTTTCTCATGAGACGTGTCAACGGAGCAGCTAATCTAGAGAACCCCTCCACAAACCATTGATAATATCCCACTAAAAAACTCCTGATCTCCGTGACTATGTATGGTCTCTGCCACTGAACCACTGCTTCAATCTTAGATGAGTCCACTGACACACCATTCTTCACTACAATATGACCTAGAAAAGAGATCTGCTCTAGTCAAAAATCACACTTACAGAGTTTAACGTATAACTTCTTCTCTCGGAGGGTCTATAGCACTATCCTTAAGTGCTGCTCATGCTCCTCTTTAGACCTCGAATATACCAGAATGTCATCGATGAACATGATAAAAAATCTATCTAAATACTGGTGGAACACCTCATTCATCAATGACATAAACGCTGCATGAGCGTTCGTCAAACCAAATGACATAACCATAAACTCAAAGTGACCATACCGGGTACAAAAAGCTGTTTTGGGTACATCTCCATCCTGAATTCTCAACTGATAGTACCCAGATCTCAAATCTATCTTAGAAAAGATTTGTGCTCCCTGAAGCTGATCCAACAAGTCATCGATGCGTGGAAGGGGGTACTTATTCTTGAAGGTTTCCTTATTCAACAACCTATAGTCAATACACAACTGAAGGCTCCCATCCTTCTTCTTTACAAACAGAACCAGTGCTCCCCAAGGTGATACACTCGGTCTGATGAACCAATTATCTAACAACTCCTGTAACTGCTTCTTTAGCTACTCCAACTCAATCAGAGCCATTCTATACGGTTGATAATTCTTTTTTTTAGAATTATTTATGCTTAATTTCCTAATTAATTATTTAAATCCCCAATTTATTTTGTTAATTCTCCCCTTAATTTAATTAAAATTCTTTAATGTGCAGGTAAATTAAATCCAGATGAAACTCAGTCGTTTTAGTCTAAAATGGTCTGAAAACGGGCTAAAGGAACCAGACCACTTCCAATTTGCAGACCGAGTCACTAGTCATCTGGACACGTAGGATGTCGGGTGTTAGTATTTTATTTGCTTTGAAACGATGGGATCAACGGACACCGTGCCAACCTTCTGGAAGACACACGTCGGGCCACATCACACAGCCAACTGGACAAATCGACAAGTGACGTGAAAATATCTACTCTGCAGCAAATAAAATGAAGACAAGTGGCCAAACAATGCCAACTCATCTAGGATAAAAATTACCATTGTACTCCTAAGTGTGTATATAAATAGAATATGATGGCACTTGAAAAGAATCAGGTAATCTAAGGTAGAATTGTTTTTTTTTAGGTAACTTTAAGTTAGAATTTTTTTTTTCTTGTTTTCCCGGATAGCTTTTAGCCTCCATTTTTCTCCATAGCTCTTGTTTTATTCAACTTAGTTTATTATGAAAAATTCTTGTTTTCAGTTCATCATTATTGTTGCTTATTAAATTTTCTTTAGCATTTCAGTTTTACTTCACCTGTTACTATTTTGTTTTTGTTATAAGTTTTTTTTCACTCCATTTTCGGTTGTAGTCTAAAGCATTTGTAATGCTTTAATCATCAATGCCATTAATATGCTCTGAAGCAGTATTGTCGATCTAATACTGTGCATTGTCTTGCAATACTGAAATGGTGGAACAGCATTGGCTTGATCGAAGAATGAATGAAACCGTGGCTACTGAAAATTACTATGTTGATGTTTTATAATTTTCTTCACGTATGGTTTAGTGCCAAGTATTAGTTTTCAGAATTTCTATTTTTCTTATCTTACTTGAATCTGTTTTTGTCTAGTGCCGAGATAATGTTGTTTGGTGGGCTGCTGAACAGGAATGAGGAAACAGATCATTAGATAAAAATCATGGTCTTTTCTCATATGTTCTTCATTATCTTCTACTGTTCATCTTTATATTTTTATTTCTTTGGTTTAGATCTTTTGTTATCTCGGTGTATCTTTTATTTTCTTCACATATTAGCAGCCTTTCTTCTAAGTCATATTACCAGTAATTTGGTCTTACTATATGTTCAGTTTTTGTTCCTTAAACCGTGAGTTTTGCAGCAACTGGAAACATATTTCTCCTTTGTTCTCCCCTATTTTTTACATCTTTTACTGTTCATTTGTGTTGTTATTTTTTTCATCAATGTGGTTATCATCAATGCTTATATTTGCAGTTATATTTACGGCTTTAAATATCCTTGTTATTAGCTGCTGCTTGTGTGTATTTCTCGGTGTTGCATCTGTTGAGTATTGCTTGAGTTTGGACTAGAAGTTGGCTACTGTTAGGAACAAATCAGGAGCCAATTCCATGATAGAGCAGTTTGTTGGACACTGCTACTGACTTAAGGGGTGGCTGTTTGTGGTTGCTATAGTAGTAGGGATTGAGCTGAAGGCATGAAG
This sequence comes from Firmiana major, assembly GCA_033439115.1. Classification (NCBI taxonomy): domain Eukaryota; kingdom Viridiplantae; phylum Streptophyta; class Magnoliopsida; order Malvales; family Malvaceae; genus Firmiana; species Firmiana major. The sequence goes on along the minus strand of CM065908.1, from coordinate 8,794,516 downwards.
CAGTAGGTGTACTGCTAAAGAAAAGGACGCAGGACAATAAATGAATTTGGTGCATGTTGCGGACAATACCAGAATACTGAGTAGGATGTGGTGTTGAGCCGAGAATGTGCTGTAAATAGTAGGAGTGGACAGACATGGATACAGCTGAGGACAACACCTGGATCAGACCTGGACAGCAGTTGGCGTAGAGTTCGCAGACATCACCCGGAATAGAACCAGGACAGCAGCTGGACAGAACCGAGGCCAGCATCTGGAGAAGAATCGTAAACAGTGCACGGAGGGACCATAATTCCTAGCTGTGATAGGCTCGAAGCAGTGCAGAGTTTGGACATGAGGCAAAGCAGAGAATGATCACCTGTTGGAGTTGGAAGCAATTGTAGGAGCATAGTGTGATGATGGACAGTACAAGGAGCAGGAGCAGTTAGTGCTGCCAACGACATGGGCAAAAATCTAGAGCAGGAAAAGCGCTTGGAGATGTGCTGTGTTGTGTTGCAGGGAAGGAAACTGCACACGGAACCGAGAGCAGAGTCGGTGGAAGTTGCAGAGGACAGCTCCTGGATCAGACTTGGATAGCACATGAAGTAGAAGGCTGGTACCGAGAGCAATGCCTGGGTAGCAAAATGGAGAAGAACCATGCACAGTGCATCAAAGTTGGGACCACTCGGTTGGCATTTTTGGTTAAGGCCTTGTTTGGCCATTGCATTTTAGCTACAAAATTCATTTTCATGCATTTTAGATAGCTTAATTTCAATTTCATTTGTTAGCTTAAGAAGTTAGAGTATTAAATTAATTTGCATGATTAGTTATAGTTCAATTACTTGATTAGTTCAGTTTTTAGATTTAATTATGTCATTTGTTAATTTTTATTTTAGTGATAGGTGTTACATTTAGAATTAAATTAGAGTAAATCATTTTATACATGTTTTAAGTTTTGATTTTAAATTGAAAAAAATCCAAAAATATTTTTCATGCATTAATTAGATTTTGTTTTAGTGTTAGTAATTAGTTAGAGTTAGATTAAATTAGGATTATTTTATAGGTAGTTAATTTCTTAGTTTGATTTAAGAATTTCTTTAGGAGTAATTGAAGTTTTATTTTATTAAACTTTAGGTTAGCTTAATTTGCATTTTTATTCAGTAGTTTAATTACAAGCATATTTTATTTTAAATTTGTTTAATTTTAGTTTAATTAATTTTGTTTCTTATTTTCATATTTGCATTTTTAATTGCGTTAATTAACTGTTTTAATTTTCTTTTGTAGGTTGTTTTTTTTAATTACTTGGAGCTCTGTAAGTACTTTTAGCTCGGTTTTATTTTCTTTAGTTTTTATTTTTTACAGTATTTCTAGCCTTGTAGATCACCCACAAAAATTCATAATTTGCTAGGATATACTTAGGGTAAGATTAACCAGTAGTTAATTAGGCAATTCAACTTCTCTGTGGGAAGATAATCCGGGACTCAAATCTCATTATTACTTGTACGACCCGTGCACTTGCGGATAGAACGTCTAGGTCACTTAGAGTGGCACTAGTCTCGTATCAAGTTTTTGACGCCGTTGCCGGGGATCACATTGCTCACCAGGTAATTCACAAAATCAGAGCCATTCTGTATGGTGGCTTGGATATCGGCTCTGTACCAGGTGCCAAATCTATGCCAAACTTCATCTCTCTATCTGGCGGTAACCCAAGTAAATCATCCGAAAAGACGTCTAGAAATTCCCTTACCACTGGGATGTCTCTCAATTTCGGACGCGCCTTATCTGTCTCAACCACATATGAAATATAACCTTTTAAAACATCAACCATTTAGTCAACATAGTAATGCATCTATTTCACTTACAAGAATGACTGCTTTCATTACTTTCAAAGGGATTTCATATTATATTAATTGGGGAAACTTACGGTAACGCTATCTATCCCTGGAAAAGTTATCGTCTTAGAAAAACAGTTTACTACAGCATTGTTCGCAGCCAACCAATACATTCCTAGGATCACATCAAAGTCTTTCATATACATTAAAAAAGGTCGACTGACATTTCTTTTTCCCCCACTTTCAACTTATAATCCCTAAACTCATATTCAACTAGCTGACTATTGTTCATGGGAGTGCTTATCAGCATTCTCCTACTTAACGGGGTAAACTTCACATGCTTAAACAATTTACATGCAAATGCAGGTGATACAAATGAATACGTGGAACCAGGATCTATCAAAACATAAGTTTCAAGATCAAAGATTAAGATGGTACCTTTCACCACATCTGACGACTGATCTGTAGTATCCTAGTCCAAGATGTGTACTCACCCTCTGCCAACTACTGTTTCCCCTTCTCTCCAGCTGTCGCTCTCCATCTCGGAGTAGTAGTATCAGCTGGAGCTCTCTCCGGCTCCTTACCCTTCTGTAGGGCACCCTCAGTCATCTCTGGGCAATTTTGGATCACATGCCTTGGCTTCCTACATCGGAAACATACTGCAGGAGATCCATAACATGGTCGAGTTCCATGGTACCTACCGCACTTGCTGCACTGCTCTGTAGTGGGTCATAGCCCTCCAATCAATAGTCCATTTGCTGGAGCTATGGCCAGATACACGAGAAGCTTAACTATTCTCTCTTGGATCTCCTCAATCCTCGGCCTCTTCTCAAAAAATCTCTTGCTTCCTCTATAATTGAAGCCTCTATCCACTGTCTGTCTCTTCCTGTCTCTGTCCCTTACCCTACCAACCTTTCCAAACTCTGGGGTAACTCGCTCGATATCTTGTTCACACAACTGTGCCCTGTGTACTGCCTCTTCATAGGTTGGTATGTCAAAGGGAACCAATCGGGATTTGATGGATGATCTCAGTCCATCTACAAATTTCCAAACCTTCCTGACCTCACTATCCATCGTATCTGGATCGTATTTGCCCAGGGAGATAAATTTAGTCTCATACTCATCCACTGATCTGATCCCCTGGGTCAAATCCAAGAACTCCATTTGCAACTTCCACTGCGCAGTATCCAAAACATATTGCCTCTGGAAGGCCTCCAAAAATACATTTCAGCTGATCTCTGCATGTCGGGCTCCCAAAACGGGTCTAGTGGACTTCCACCAATGCTCTACCGATCCTTTCAACATGAATGCGCTAATGCTACCATCTCGGTAGTAGTGCACTCGAAAAACCCATACAGTTTCTCAATCTCATTCACCTAGTCCTCTATCGCTACTGGGTCCTTAACTCCACTAAAAGATAGTGGGTTGAATTTTTGAAACTGTCGTAACCTATCCAGGTCACATCCATAACCCCAAACTCTTCTACCCTGTGGTGGAGCAACAGTAGAAGGTGTTTCCTGTACTGCTGGGGGTGTGGGAGTATCTGTAGTATGAGGTTCTTGGGCTGGCTGTGCAGGCATTTCAGGAGCAGCCGCTTGTTTAGCATCACCTCGTGTAGCAGGCCCCAGCCTGCCCTCAGCTCTAGGTAATGACTGGGCAATCAACTCTAAAATTGTCTCTAAGCTCCGCTCTATCCTTGCAAAGCGTGCCTCAGTACTCTTCGGTCGCTCCGTTGGACCTTGTGGATCATGCTCAACATCAGGCTCCACCTCTACCTCCTCGTGAGCCTCATGTGGTATCGGCTCAGTACGGCCCCCAGGCCTACCCTTACGGCCTCTAGCTCGTGCTATCGCCCCTCTACCGTGACTAGTATTAGGTATTATGCCAAGATTCCTACATTCACAACCATTTCTTAGTCAAACCCATCTCGATATACACAGTTGTATCTAGACAAGCACAGTAACATAGGGATGTTATTTTTCTTAAATTTTTACACCGACACACATCAGACCAACTCCGCTCTGATACCAACTAAATTTGTTACGACTCTCAATCCACCAAAAATCTACTATAGTTTTTTTCATGTTTCGTTTATTATTTGATCCATCTCTTGTTGTTTGTTCTTTACCTTTATCTTACCTGATCGTGAACAGCTACACCACTAACAGTTGGGCTGTGTATCGGTGGAAATCTCGTCCAATCAGTTCATTTCAATTTACAATTCATTTAAATGTAAACACTTGTATTTCTAAATCAGAGTTACTGTTTACATGTGTTTACATTCTTTTACATCCCCAAAAATTACATTTAAAGATATTATTGTGCTTAGACATGACATGTCTAGATACAAAAACTGTACAAATGTGTATACCTCGTGTGATGGTATGCAACGGACACCAAAATCTAATCCTCGGTCGCCCTCTATCTACTAAAAATGCTTTGTAGAGGGGGGAAATAAGGGGGGTGAGCAAATCACACGCTCAGTAATGCAATCATGCGAGCAGGTAGATAACTGCACTATTTACGTGATCGTGATGCCATGCTAAAATCACACAGTTATTTGTCATACTTAAAACATATCGATTCATGCTCGTGTTCATGATATGTAAAGCAGTTTATGTTATTTAAATCAGTGCACAATTCTTAACAAGGCATGGAAAATCATTATGCACAAATAGTAATTTAAAGCATGGAAAATTATCATGCAAGGTGCACTTAAATACATTTCAAATCTCATCACAAATAGATACAAAATCATCATTCGTCAGGACTCAGCCCCTCCCATGGACTGTCCTGACCCACAAATACATTTCAAACATGGATTTATCATAAACCAAGACATGTGAGATAGGCATACAATATCTATAAGCGAAATAACTAGGACTATGGCCATATTGTCACGACCTCATTCCGTGACTTACCAAAAACCACTATAAATGTTTCACATTTTACTTACCTTTCAATTCACCAACAGTTGGGCTGTGATTCAGCATTAGTTGTCACTCTCTCTCTCTCATCGTATTATTCTTATTACATCATACATACATGTCATCATAAGAATCTATTGACTGTAAGTACGTATTTCTCATAAGTAGATTTATTTACATTAACATAATACATCTCCAATATTACAAACTTGTACATCACTTTGCTTGTACATTGTTTAGATACAAAATAGTACTCGTTGTGTATACCTTTAGCTCTATGGGAAATGGCAGCGGACAAAAGGGATGCTATACCTCAGCCAGACTCACTCTACTGCGTATGATCTGTAGAGGGGAAAATAAAGGGGGATGAGCAAACAACGCGCTCAGTAAGGAAATCAGGCAAGCAAGTAGACAACCGCACTATCTACTGAAAATAAGGTTTTACCTTTCCTTCTCTTATCTCAAAGCATGTATCAAAACTGATATAATAGTAGTACAGAATAAATCTCATGTACTTAAAATCATGCTGAGTTAACAAATGTAGGCATTCAAGCAAAACAGTGCATATTTATAAAATTAGGAATGTCTTTATCTCAATCATGCCTTTTACATTTAAATCAAAGTAAATATGGCAGTTCACAACACAACACAAACAAGTGTCCGACCTATGTCTCTCAGGTCTAACCGTATCATGAAAACAAGTGATATAATATGCGAGACTCAGTGGCTAAATGTAATACTCTCCTGGACTATGACCATATCCTATAATGTGAAATCTCAGGCAACACAGATCTTGGTGTGCGGGTATCACTGCTGCAATGGGAGGGGGGTCAGTCCATCACAACTGCCAGCTATATACTCATAAACTCCACAACACCACACAACACATGGTACAATGTACTCCATGCCACTCGCACGATACAACGTATACCCGTGGACCCTCTCCTCGTGGTCGAGATGCCTGCCATAGATCTTAGTCCTCACACCATAGAAATACATCATAGTCGGGGTGCTTGCCATAAGTCTTAGCCCTCACACTATGGAATAAATGCCACATCTCTAAATCCACGTGCGAACATCTCAACAGTGTGACACTCAGTCACACGCAAGAAATCGTCACAGTTTGTCTTTAACATGTCTTATATATCACATAAAAACTACAATGCGCGTCTTGAGTGTGACTCACAATCAACACTCTGCCTCTTAAACACTGTATATGCATCTCAAAATATTCAACACTAGTGCGAGTAACCTCTAGCACTAGGTTAATGCATAATTCTAATTTCAAATCAAGTACGAGCTATCGCTCTAGTACGATATCATGTATAAATCATGAAAAGTAGAGTACGAGCAATGCTCCCAGTACTCTATCATGTAAAACTGAGTATGAGCAAAGCTCCCAATACTCTAAATGCATCAATTAAAAACTGAGTATGAGCAATACTCCCAGTACTCTAACATGCATAAAATAGCATTAAAATATAGTACGAGTATATCCTCCTGTCGCAAGCTCTGCATCATGTCTCTGTCTTCATGGCATAGTCTGTGTCAACAATTTCACTATCATCTCTAGGCTACGCTCAATCCTCGTGAAGCGTACCTCAACAGTCTCTGGTCCCTCAGTCTGACCAGTAGTCTCATCTCGAGTCTCTGGTCTACCTCTACGGCCTTGAGTCCTACCTCTTGTCTCTCTACCTATGCTGGTATTAGCCATATAGACTAAATTCCTGCATTTACAACCTTAAATTAGTTCGATTCCCATCTTGTATGCACAATTGTAACTGAACAAGCGTAGTAATATGGGGATTTACACTTTCCTAATTACTAATACCGACTCACATCAGACCAACTCTGCTCTGATACCATTCTATCACGACCTCATTCTGTGACTTACCAAAAACCACTACAAATTTTTCGCATTTTACTTACCTTTCTCTTCATCAATAGTTGGGTTGTGATTTAACATCAGTCGTCACTCTCTCTATTCTCTTATTATTGTTATTACATCATACATACATGTCATCATAAGAATCTATTGACTGTAAGTACGTATTTCTTATAAGTAGATTTATTTACATTAACATAATTACATCCCCAATATTACAAACGTGTACATCACTTTGCTTGTACATTGTTCAGATACAAAATAATACTTGCTGTGTATACCTTTAGCTCTATAGGAAATGGCAGCGGACAAAAGGAATGCTATACCTCAGCCGGACTCACTCTACTGCCTATGATCTGTAGAGAGGGAAAAATAAAGGGGGATGAGTAAACAACGCGCTCAGTAAGGAAATCAGGCAAGTAAGTAGACAACCGTACTATCTACTGAAAATAAGGTTTTGACTTTCCTTCTCTCATCTCAAAGCATTTATCAAAACTGATATAATAGTAGTACAGAATAAATCCCATGTACTTAAAATCATGCTGAGTTAGAAATGTAGGCATTCATACAAAACAATGTGTCTTTATAAAATTAGGAATGCCTTTATCTCAATCATGCCATTTACATTTAAATCAAAGTAAATATGGCAGTTCACAACACAACACAAATCGGTGTCCGACCTATGTCTTTCAAGTCTAACCGTATCATGAAAACAAGTGATATAACATGCGAGACTCAGTGGCTAAATGTAATACTCTCTTGGATTATAGCCATATCCTATAATGTGAAATCCCAAGTAACACAGATCTCGGTGTCCGGGTATCACTGCTGCAACGAGAGGGGGGTCAGTCCATCACAACCGCCAGCTATATACTCTTCAACTCCACAACTCCACACAACACATGGTACAATGTACTCCATGCCACTTGCACGGTACAACATACACCCGTGGACCCTCTCCTCATGGTCGGGATGCCTGCCATAGGTCTTAGTCCTAACACCATAAAAATACATCATAATCGGGGTGCTTGCCATAAGTCTTAGCCCTCACACTATGGAATAAATGCCATATCTTTATATCCACGTGCGAACATCTCAACAGTATGACACTCAGTCTACACGTAGAAAATCGTCACGATTTTTCTTTGACATGTCTTATATATCACATAAAAATTACAGTGCGCATCTTGAGTGTGACTCACAATCAACACTCCGCCTCTTAAACACTGTGTATGCATCTCAACATATTCAACACTAGTGTGAGTAACATCTAGCACTAGGTTTGTCACGACCCAATTCCATTCCCTTTAACCGAAATCACTGAAAATTTTTCGCGTTTTACTGTTACCTTACCCGGTCGTGAACTAAACTCACCACACACTGTTGGGCTGTGAGTCAATAATAACACCACATCTCATTCATTCTCAATTAATTAAAACGATGTTATACATGTGCATTTAATCGTGTACTTATACGAATACATGTTTTACTGACATCTACATCCCCCATAAGTACAACTCAAAAGAATACTGTGCTTTTACATTGTTTAGATACAAAAAGAATCACCGTGCATATACCTCTTAGCGATGGAGATGCAGCGGAGTCCAAAATAATACGCCTCAGTCCTCACTGGGCTACTATGCACGCTCTGTAGGGGGAAAATAGAGTGGGATGAGCAACCACACGCTCAGTAAGGCAATAATGCAAGCATGGTAGATAACTACTCTATCTACATGCTGATAGTGTTATGCATAATCATTTATGGTAGGAGCATGAGGAATAAAACTATGCCATATGAGTATACATATATATCATGTATCAAAGTCATGTAAAATTGGCATATAAAACATGGTAAAACATCATGTATAAATCATCTCACGCTCTATCTCATTTAAATTCATAAAAAGGGCAATTCATTAAGAAACCTCCTTTTTAAACCCACGTCATAAATCTCTTTCTCATCACATACAATCACATCACATCAATTCACAATCACAACCACGTTTTCATTTCACAATTCAAATCCACGAGGCTCGACCCCTCCTTCGGGTCTACCTTAAACAATCACAATCACACTTAGAGATTTAAAATCATGTGGTAGTAAGTAATTCAAGCAAGGAGACAGGTTACTATATCTCAAGTGACTACATTGGCCAATCGTCACATATCATCCCAGACCACACGGATTCCGGTGTGCGGGGTATCATGCTGGCACGAAGGTGGGTTAGTTCTCCGCCAGACTTTCTCAATCAAGTAACCACCACGCGGTACATCGTACTCCATGTGATATACACGGTACATCGTACTCCGCGGACCCATAACATGGTTAGGGGGTGCCTGCCATAGGTCTTATCTACCCCATATCGGGTGTAACCTTTATAGTCTCAAGAGCGCGTGGGAGTAACCTCAATACCAGGTCCTAGCCCCTCATGGCCTTGCTCGCCCCTGTTGGGTTCCCTGATCCAGGTCCTAGCCCCTCACCCTCACCCCACCTAAGAGGTCTGTCAGGCCTGTTGGGTTCCCTGGATGGATTAAGTCAGGTCCTAGCCCCTCACCTTCACCCCACCTAAGAGGTCTGTCAGGCCTGTTGGGTTCCTTGAGTTAATCCGTATCTCTCACCACGACCTCATACATACCACAGTGTGAAAACCAGCGCGAGCTACGCTCTAGCGCGAATTCATGCATCAAAACCAATCACTTCGTACGAGCAACGCTCTGGTACGGCATTTATGCATAAAATATGAAGAAACCATGTACGAGCATAGCTCCAGTACAGTTATATGCATAAGAAAGACCACTCAAATCCACGTACGAGCATAAGCTCTAGTACGGTTTCTAAACATCATCACAATTCAATTTCAAAGTGCGAGCTAAGCTCAAGCACGTTTCACACAAGTGAAAACATAGAAGTCTCGAGCGAGCGAGGCTCTAACGCGAATTATATCTCATACACGCGATAGGCGGCTTACGTGCATTCAAAACGTCTCATAATATGCTTAGTGCCTCATATGGGCTATTTCACAACATCATTCAAGTACTAGCCAGCCTATCCTTTTATTTGCTCAAATCAAAGCATTGTGTTTTGTAAAAGCATTCAAAACACATGATTTATGCAATTATTAGCCTTACTATCCCTTTTTCATAAAATCCACTTCAAATCCAAAACCACGCATATACCCATCATCTTTCACGAATACCATCAACATTTATTTGAGCAATCATGCATTTCATAAAAACACCCGATATTCACCCATAAGTTCAAAGTACGAGCAGCTACCTCTATATACTCACAAAATTCCCTTACCTGGAATCGCGATGCGTGATTCCACTTCCTTAAGCTGCTTACTCGTACGATTCGGTCTGCCTTCAACGAACTCTTCGGGACTGCACAAAATCGTATCCCGCATTATATTCGATCCATATAATTGCAACCCTTGTGCTTGCTATAGTCAATTTAATCTATAGCCTCTATTAAAGCTTATTTGGCCTCGTTTCATTACTTTACCCATAGCTCGAGTCTATGGACCTTCTTAGGCCTATTAACTTATTCAAAGTCAATATCAAATCGACATAAAGCTAATAGCATTCATATTCCATGAATCCCCTCACTATGGCATTTATCAATTATATACATACCCATTTCCACAATTCCTCCAAACTCACTATGTAATCTCATTTAACCGTTTAAAATCATAAATATTATCCCAATAACAACTTTGGCATGCCATAAATCATAAACTCATTCAATCCCACATATCCTCACTTTACACCCATTTTAGATTTCTAGGTCACACCAATTCCCCTACATTCCTAGGTAGTTTATCCATCAATACTCATATCAATCAACTCCAAAATCAATTAAATAGCTAATGCATTTGGATTGGAGTGTTAGAATCTTACCAATATGATTTCTCTTCTTGCTCCAATTGGTAATGCCCTCAACTCCTTCAATTCCAAAAATGGGAAATGCCCTCTCACTATGTTGTTCTCCTCTTTGATAGGAACAACTTTGCCTCTAATGATCTCTCTCCAAATCTCACTGAAAATGGCTGATTTTAGAGAGGGAAAGTTGGGTTTTTGGGATTGAAATTGTAAAGTTTGGTGTTTTTTCGAGATTTCCAGATTTTCAGCTCTCCTTATATAGAAATGACTTGAGGAGATCGATCTGGTCCAAGAGGAGATCGATTTGGTCCCTTAAAATCCCTCTTTTTCACGGCATTTTTAAGCCTGAGATCGATCTGTCGAAGCAGTGAGATCGATCTGTTGAAGCATGAGATCGATCTGTCGAACTATGAGATCGATCTGGTCCCAAACAGAGAGCTAAGGAGATCGATCTGGGTGCTTGAGGATCGATCTTTTCACTTACAAAATGCTTGGCAGATCGATCTGTCTCCATTGGAGATCGATCTGCTCTATTCTTTCGCCCAAATAAGAGCATTCTGGCTCTTCCAGATCGATCTCTCATCCTATGAGATCGATCTGGACCTCATGTTTTCCAGATTTCCTGCAGTTTCTTTGCTGCAACTCATACCAACACATCCTTAATCTATTGCCATGGCCATTTTCTCATCCATCCACCTTTATAACTTGCAAATGGCATCCATTCATACCTTATACACATTGAAACTTGTGTGCATTCATTATATGTCCCAAGGTATGCTACATAGAACCGAATGGAAGCTTAACTCCATTCCATTTTACCACACTACTCATTTTGAGTTTCAATCACATCCATCACTTGCCATAACTCATTCCTTCGTATTCATACTCAATGAAACTTGTATGTACGTTACAATTCATATTACACATACATACATTGAATCCATGGACTTACATCAATCATAATTTACATTACAAGTCCATTCATATTATTTGATCCAATTACACATATTACCCTTTTTACATATACGAGGTCTTACATTCTCCCCTCCTTCAAGAAATTTAGTCCTCCAAATTGGAACCAAGTCACTCTTCAAACAGTTGGGGGTACTTCTCCCGTATCAAGTTCTCCAATTCCCACGTGGCCTCTTCCGCCGTGTGGTGTTGCCAAAGCACTTTGACCAAGGGAATTGTCTTATTCTGTAACACTTTCTCTTTTCTATCCAGTATCCGAACCGGCTTCTCAACATACGTCATACTCTCATGGAGCTCCAACGGCTCATATCTTATTACGTGTGCCGGGTCCGGGTGATACTTCCGAAGCATCGAGACGTGGAAGACGTTGTGGACATTCGCCAAGTCCGGTGGCAATGCCAACCTATACGCCTTATCTCCCACTCTCTCCAAAATCTCGAAGGGTCCGATGTATCTAGGGCTCAGCTTGCCCTTCTTACCAAATCTCATAATACCCTTCGATGGTGATACCCTCAGAAACACCGACTCACCCTCATCAAACTCCAGTGGTCTTCGTCTCTTGTCAGCATAACTCTTTTGCCGGCTCTGAGCTGTCCGTAATCTCTCACATATCAACTGGATGTCCTCAGATGCCTGCTGCACTAAGTCCGGAGCAAAAATCTGTCTGTCACCAACCTCTTCCCATCCACAATGCCTCATAGGGTGCCATCCCGATACTAGCATGATAGCTATATTATATGCGAACTCGGCTAACTGCAGGTGGTCATCCCAGGAGCCTCTAAAATCCAGCACACACGCTCTCAACATATCCTCGAGGGTCTGTATAGTCCTCTCTGACTGCCCATCTGTCTGAGGATGAAAAGCGGTGCTAAAACTCAGTCGGGTCCCCAGCGCTTCCTGAAAATGTTCCCAGAAATGGGAAGTGAAGCGGGCATCCCTATCAGAAACAACGCTCACTGGTACACCATGTAGCCGTACTATCTCTCGAATATACAGGTTCGCCAACTGACTCAGTGTATCGGTAGCTCTCATAGCCAAGAAATGGGTGGACTTAGTCAACCGGTCCACAATAACCCATATGGCATCATGACCTCTACGGGTCCTCGGCAACCCCATCACAAAATCCATGGTGACATGCTCCCACTTCCAGGTCGGTATCGGTAGAGGCTGCAATAATCCTGCAGGCTTCTGATGCTCTACCTTCACTTGCTGACAAACGAGACACTTAGCGACATATTCAGCGATGTCTCTCTTCATTCCAGACCACTAATAAACCTTACGAAGGTTTTGATACATCTTGGTACTTCCTGGATGTATCGTATACTTTGATGAGTGAGCCTCTGATAAAATCATTCTCCTGATCTCAGGATCCCTGGGAACGCATACTCTGCTTCTGAACCTCAATAAGCCATCAGCACTCTGCTCAAAATCAATACCCACACCTATCTGTATCTGCCTCAGCCAATCGATACACCGTCGATCGCTCTGCTGGGCTTGCCGAATACGGCCAATCAACTCTGGCTCTAGTCTCAAACTAGCCATGATCTCAAGTCTCTCAGATCCAGGTGGGGTTACATCCAAACTGAGGTTCGCAAAGTGTTCTAACAATTCATGTTCCCATACCATCATATAAGATACCAACCCAAGGTTCTTTCTACTCAAAGCATCGGCAACTACATTTGCCTTACCCGGGTGGTACATGATTTCACAATCATAGTCTTTCAGGAGTTCGAGCCATCTCCTCTGTCTCATATTCAGCTCTTTCTGCGAGAACAGGTACTTAAGGCTCTTATGATCTGTGAACACCTGAAATTTCTCACCATAGAGATAGTGGCGCCATATTTTCAAAGCAAATACTACGGCCGCCAACTCTAAATCATGTGTCGGGTAGTTCCTCTCATGATCTTTCAACTGTCTAGATCCATAGGCAACTACCTTCCCATCCTGCATAAGCACACAGCCCAGTCCCTGGTGTGATGCATCCGTATACACCGAGAATCCTCCTGAGCTGGTAGGAATGGTGAGAACTGGAGCAGTCGTCAATCGACGCTTAAGCTCCTCAAAACTCCTCTCACATGCCTCATCCCACACAAACTTAACATCTTTTCGCGTGAGGCGTGTCAACGGAGCAGCTAGTCTGGAGAAACCCTCTACAAATCTCCGATAATATCCTGCTAATCCCAGGAAACTCCTGATCTCAGTTACTGTCTTGGGCTGTTCCCACTGTACAACTGCTTCTATCTTGGATGGATCCACTGATACCCCATCCTTAGACACAACATGCCCCAGAAATGAGATCTGTTCCAATCAAAAGTTACACTTGCTGAGTTTGGCATACAATTGTCTCTCTCGGAGGGTCTGCAGAACTATCCTCAAGTGCTCCTCATGATCTTCCCTGGACTTAGAGTACACCAAAATGTCGTCTATGAAAACAATCACAAATTTGTCCAGGTATGGCTTGAATATATCATTCATCAATGCCATAAATGCTGCGGGAGCATTCGTCAATCCGAATGGCATCACCAAAAACTCACAGTGACCATAATGGGTACGAAATGCTGTCTTGGGTACATCTCCACTCCTGATCCTCAACTGATGATACCCTGACCGCAGATCTATCTTAGAAAATACTTCGGCTCCCTGGAGCTGATCCAACAAATCATCGATTCTTGGAAGGGGGTACTTGTTCTTAATGGTGGCCTTATTCAACAACCGGTAATCTATACACAGTCGGAGGCTTCCATCCTTCTTCCTTACAAATAGAACCGGTGCTCCCCAAGGTGAGACACTCGATCTAATAAACCCCTTCTCCAACAACTCTTGCAGCTGTTTCTTCAGCTCTTCCAACTCTATCGGAGCCATTCTATAGGGTGGGTTCGATATCGGCTCTGTACCAGGCACTAACTCAATGCAAAATTCCATTTCCCTTTCAGGTGGTAGTCCTGGTAATTCATCCGGAAAGACATCAGGGTAGTCCGTAATTACGGGTATGTCCTTCAATTCCAGGTGTGCCTCATCTATATCGACCACATAGGCAATGAACCCTTCACATTGTCCTCTCCATCGTTAGTAACATAAACCATCACTCCACATTCAACATTTATCATAAATAATAAATTTATCTCTCAAGCAATATGAATTTAAAATCATACTCCTTTATTTACAACAAACATGCTATTTTCATATCATTTCTTTTCATCAAAGTTTACAATAAGATTGTCTAATCCTGAAAACATCAATGTTTTGGCATGACAATCCATCACAACACGATTGGTAGCCAACCAATCCATTCCCAAAATTACGTCAAAATCATTCATATTCAATAAAATCAGATTGGCTATCATTTCCTTCCCCTCTATCTTTAATTTACAATCCCTACATACATGCTCAGTCAATTGACTATCATTCATGGGTGTGGAAATCATCAACATTTTATCCAACAATGTTGGCTTCACATATTTCAACAATTTATGTGCAAAGGAAGGTGATATGAAAGAATGCGTGGCACCAGGATCAAATAATACCAATGCTTCTAAATCAAAGATTCGGATGGTACCTTTAATCACATCTGTCGATGCGTCTGCAGTGTCCTGGTCTAGTGCGTGCACCCTTCCTCTGCTCACACCCGCAGCCTGTTTCCCTTTCTCTTCAGCTGTAGCCCTCCTCCTCGGGGCTGCTGTCTCAACTGGAGCTCCCTCGGGCTCCTTGCCCTTCTGTGGGGCAACCTCAATCATCTCAGTGCAGTACCTTGATATATGCCCTGGCCTCCCACACCTAAAACACGAAACAGGGGGCGCCTGACATGGCCTATTCCCATGATATCTCCCACATCTCCTACACTGATCCGTGGTAGGTCGTGGTCCTCCAATAGTTATACCCCTCGGCGCTGTCAAGGCTGGGTATACGGGAGGTCTGGCAGCTCTCTCCTGCACCTCCTCGATCTTAGGCCTCTTCTCGAAAAACCTTTGGCCACCTCTCTTGGCTACTCTTCCAAACCCGGATCTCTTCCGGTCTCTGTCCTTCCTGACACTGATCCTTCCAAGCTCGGAGGCACTTCGCTCAAAGTCTTGCTCACATAACTGAGCCTTATGTACAGCCTCCTCATAAGTCACAATGTCGAAGGGAGCTAGCTTAGTTCGGATGGCCAATCTCAACCCATCCATGAACTTCTGAATCTTTCGGGTCTCACTACCCATCGTGTCAGGGTCATATCTCCCCAATGACATAAACTTGGACTCATACTCGTCCACAGTCCGGTTCCCCTGAACCAAATTCATAAATTCCATCCGCAATTTCCTCTGTGCGGTAGCTGGAATATACTGCCTCCTGAAGGCCTCTAGAAATATCTCCCACGAGATCTCAGAATGTCTGGCCCTCAAAATAGTCTCGGTGGACCTCCACCAATGCTCGGCCTCGCCTTTCAGCATAAACACGGCAAAGGCAACCTTCTCACTTGAAGTGCATCGGAAAAACCTATACAGTTTCTCCATCTCATACACCCAATCCTCCGTAATCACTGGGTCCTTCACCCCTCTAAACACTGGGGGTTTCAGCGCTTGAAACTCTCGCAACCTGCTCAAGTCGCAGTCATAACCCACATCACTACCGCTCTGTTGTGGAGCGATAGGAGAATCTGTATCCTGGGCTGGAGGTGGTGTAACTATAGTTGTCTCAGCAGTCTGAGGTCTCTCCGCCTCTGCAGCTACCTGTTCAGTAGTAGGCTGTGTCGCGGGACCTCATCTGTCACCGGCACCCAAGGCCTGCGTGACTATCTCCACCAGACTCTCAATACTCCGCTCTAATCTAGCGAAGCGAGCCTCAGTATCACCCGCTCTCTCAGCAGGGTTCTGTGGAGCCTGCTCAGTCTGTGGCTCCGCACGGCTCTCAGGCCTACCTCTACGGCCTCTAGCACGTGCTCTCGCCCCTCTACCTTTGGTGTAACTGGCATAGTGCCTAACTCCCTGTATTATAATAATTCATTAAGCTCAATCCATCACGGTATACACAGTTATATCTAAACAAAAGCACAGTACTATGGGGATGTACTTTCCTACATTTCATTAATGACTCACATCAGGCCAACACAGCTCTGATACCAATCTCTGTCACGACCCAATTGCATTCTCTTTAACCGAAATCACTGAAAATTTTTCGCGTTTTACTGTTACCTTACCCGGTCGTGAACTAAACTCACCACACACTGTTGGGCTGTGAGTCAATAATAACACCACATCTCATTCATTCTCAATTAATTAAAACGATGTTATACATGTGCATTTAATCGTGTACTTATACGAATACATGTTTTACTGACATCTACATCCCCCATAAGTACAACTCAAAAGAATACTGTGCTTTTACATTGTTTAGATACAAAAAGAATCACCGTGCATATACCTCTTAGCGATGGAGATGCAGCGGAGTCCAAAATAATACGCCTCAGTCCTCACTGGGCTACTATGCACGCTCTGTAGGGGGGAAAATAGAGTGGGATGAGCAACCACACGCTCAGTAAGGCAATAATGCAAGCATGGTAGATAACTACTCTATCTACATGCTGATAGTGTTATGCATAATCATTTATGGTAGGAGCATGAGGAATAAAACTATGCCATATGAGTATACATATATATCATGTATCAAAGTCATGTAAAATTGGCATATAAAACATGGTAAAACATCATGTATAAATCATCTCATGCTCGATCTCATTTAAATTCATAAAAGGGCAATTCATTAAGAAACCTCCTTTTTAAACCCACGTCATAAATCTCTTTCTCATAACATACAATCACATCACATCAATTCACAATCACAACCACGTTTTCATTTCACAATTCAAATCCACGAGGCTCGACCCCTCCTTCGGGTCTACCTTAAACAATCACAATCACACTTAGAGATTTAAAATCATGTGGTAGTAAGTAATTCAAGCAAGGAGACAGGTTACTATATCTCAAGTGACTACATTGGCCAATCGTCACATATCATCCCAGACCACACGGATTCCGGTGTGCGGGGTATCATGCTGGCACGAAGGTGGGTTAGTTCTCCGCCAGACTTTCTCAATCAAGTAACCACCACGCGGTACATCGTACTCCATGTGATATACACGGTACACCGTACTCCGCGGACCCATAACATGGTTAGGGGGTGCCTACCATAGGTCTTATCTACCCCATATCGGGTGTAACCTTTATAGTCTCAAGAGCGCGTGGGAGTAACCTCAATACCAGGTCCTAGCCCCTCATGGCCTTGCTCGCCCCTGTTGGGTTCCCTGATCCAGGTCCTAGCCCCTTACCCTCACCCCACCTAAGAGGTCTGTCAGGCCTGTTGGGTTCCCTGGATGGATTAAGTCAGGTCCTAGCCCCTCACCTTCACCCCACCTAAGAGGTCTGTCAGGCCTGCTGGGTTCCCTGAGTTAATCCGTATCTCTCACCACGGCCTCATACATACCACAGTGTGAAAACCAGCGCGAGCTATGCTCTAGCGCGAATTCATGCATCAAAACCAATCACTTCGTACGAGCAACGCTCTGGTACGGCATTTATGCATAAAATATGAAGAAACCATGTACGAGCATAGCTCCAGTACAGTTATATGCATAAGAAAGACCACTCAAATCCACGTACGAGCATAAGCTCCAGTACGGTTTATAAACATCATCACAATTCAATTTCAAAGTGCGAGCTAAGCTCAAGCACGTTTCACACAAGTGAAAACATAGAAGTCTCGCGCGAGCGAGGCTCTAACGCGAATTATATCTCATACACGCGATAGGCGGCTTACGTGCATTCAAAACGTCTCATAATATGCTTAGTGCCTCATATGGGCTATTTCACAACATCATTCAAGTACTAGCCAGCCTATCCTTTTATTTGCTCAAATCAAAGCATTGTGTTTTGTAAAAGCATTCAAAACACATGATTTATGCAATTATTAGCCTTACTATCCCTTTTTCATAAAATCCACTTCAAATCCAAAACCACGCATATACCCATCATCTTTCACGAATACCATCAACATTTATTTGAGCAATCATGCATTTCATAAAAACACCCGATATTCACCCATAAGTTCAAAGTACGAGCAGCTACCTCTATATACTCACAAAATTCCCTTACCTGGAATCGCGATGCGTGATTCCACTTCCTTAAGCTGCTTACTCGTACGATTCGGTCCGCCTTCAATGAACTCTTCGGGACTGCACAAAATCGTATCCCGCATTATATTCGATCCATATAATTGCAACCCTTATGCTTGCTATAGTCAATTTAATCTATAGCCTCTATTAAAGCTTATTTGGCCTCGTTTCATTACTTTACCCATAGCTTGAGTCTATGGACCTTCTTAGGCCTATTAACTTATTCAAAGTCGATATCAAATCGACATAAAGCTCATAGCGTTCGTATTCCATGAATCCCCTCACTATAGCATTTATCAATTATATACATACCCATTTCTACAATTCCTCCAAACTCACCATGTAATCTCATTTAACCGTTTAAAATCATAAATATTATCCCAATAACAACTTTGGCATGCCATAAATCATAAACTCATTCAATCCCACATATCCTCACTTTACACCCATTTTAGATTTCTAGGTCACACCAATTCCCCTACATTCCTAGGTAGTTTATCCATCAATACTCATATCAGTCAACTCCAAAATCAATTAAATAGCTAATGCATTTGGATTGGAGTGTTAGAATCTTACCAATATGATTTCTCTTCTTGCTCCAATTGGTAATGCCCTCAACTCCTTCAATTCCAAAAATGGGAAAATGCCCTCTCACTATGTTGTTCTCCTCTTTGATAGGAACAACTTTGTCTCTAATGATCTCTCTCCAAATCTCACTGAAAATGGCTGATTTTAGAGAGGGAAAGTTGGGTTTTTGGGATTGAAATTGTAAAGTTTGGTGTTTTTCCGAGATTTCCAGATTTTCAGCTCTCTTTATATAGAAATGACTTGAGGAGATCGATCTGGTCCAAGAGGAGATCGATCTGGTCCCTTAAAATCCCTCTTTTTCACGGCATTTTTAAGCCTGAGATCGATCTGTCGAAGCAGTGAGATCGATCTGTTGAAGCATGAGATCGATCTGTCGAAGTATGAGATCGATCTGGTCCCAAACAGAGAGCTAAGGAGATCGATCTGGGTGCTTGAGGATCGATCATTTCACTTACAGAATGCTTGGCATATCGATCTGTCTCCATTGGAGATCGATCTGCTCTATTCTTTCGCCCAAATAAGAGCATTCTGGCTCTTCCAGATCGATCTCTCATCCTATGAGATCGATCTGGACCTCATGTTTTCCAGATTTCCTGCAGTTTCTTTGCTGCAACTCATACCAACACATCCTTAATCTATTGCCATGGCCATTTTCTCATCCATCCACCTTTATAACTTGCAAATGGCATCCATTCATACCTTATGCACATTGAAACTTGTGTGCATTCATTATATGTCCCAAGGTATGCTACATAGAACCGAATGGAAGCTTAACTCCATTCCATTTTACCACACTACTCATTTTGAGTTTCAACCACATCCATCACTTGCCATAACTCATTCCTTCGTATTCATACTCAATGAAACTTGTATGTACGTTACAATTCATATTACACATACATACATTGAATCCATGGACTTATATCAATCATAATTTACATTACAAGTCCATTCATATTATTTGATCCAATTACACATATTACCCTTTTTACATATACGAGGTCTTACAAGGTTAATGCATAATTCTCATTTCAAATCAAGTACGAGCTATCGCTCTAGTACGATATCATGTATAAATCATGAAAAGTCGAGTACGACTAATGCTCCTAGTACTTTATCATGTAAAACTGAGTATGAGCAAAGCTCCTAATACTCTATAATTCATCAATCACAAACTGAGTATGAGTAATGCTCCCAAAACTCTAACATGCATAAAATAGCATTAAAATATAGTACGAGTATATCCTCCAGTACTATGTGATGCATATCTCAAAATATAGTGCGAGTATTATCTAGCACTTATGGTTTTCACACAAAACCAGATAGATGGCTCACTTAAATCACAACTTTCTCACTTTAAATCAAATTAGCACTTAAATGTGCCGTTTTCGTATATATATGAAAACATTAGCCATTCTATCATGTAACTCATGAATTATGGGTCACAACATGCTTATAAGGCTTTTTATCCTATTTTTGGATAAAACACACTTTATCTCATTAATCCTTAGCAAAACAACATGTCTAATTTAGGGAATTCATATAGAGTATAATATCGAAACTCTATTTAAAATACATGTAGCCATTTCTAGCTACTCATGCAATTCTCTTACCTCCGATCACGTCAAGTGACCTCATTTCCTCGATTTTGCTCACTTTTGCAGTTTAATCAGCTTCCAAGATGATTTTCGAAGTTGTTACAATTATTGGCATTAGTATATCTCTATATACTCATTTCATTTGCCAAATCTCAATAAAACTCATCAATCTCACTATTTTCTCCCAATATGGCATTATACCATATTTTCACATAACTATCTTTATTTCTCTCTATTTCAAATTTATGCATTTCATAAGATTACCTCAAAATCTTCCATACATGCATATTCCATCATTAAATCAACGTTAACATCATTTCCTCACCATTTCCTTATTTTCATGCTAAAACTAGGTCATGCTCATTTTTCATGATCCTTTCATTTCCAACAATTCATATATATACCGATCAACTCATCAATACACCTAGTTTAACATATATCAACTCGGTGCATTAAATCTTACCTAGTTGAGATTTCCTTCCTTTGTCACTAAAATACTAAAATCCTCCTTGCTCGCTCAACTCTTGATTCCAATCCTTTGTTTCCAAGTATGTTGTTCTCCTCTTTGCTAAGAACAACTTTGCTCACTTATATCTCACTCAAAACTGATCACAAACTGAAGTTTTCTAGTGTTTCTTCGCTAGGTTTATGTTTATTTCTTGAATGGAATAGTAACTCTCAGGAAAATGAAGTACAGAAGTCTAGTATTTATAGAATTATCTTGATGAGATCGATCTGCTACCCTAGGAGATCGATCTGCTCTGCATTTTTCCTCTTGAAACTGACCTTCCAGACCACATGAGATCGATCTGCTCTTACATGAGATCAATCTGTTGCAACACAAAACCTTAAAGAGATCGATTTGCTATTGCATGAGATCAAGCTATTGCAAGTCAGTATCTTAAGAGCATCGATTTGGCTCTTTAAGGATCGATTCCTTCTTCACAGAATGCTTAGCAGATCGATCTGACCCCATTGGAGATCGATCTGACTTGTTCCATCGCCCAAATAAGAGCATTTTTTGCTCTTCCAGATCGATCTCTCATCCCATGAAATCAATCTCTCATTCATATTTTCCAGATTTTACTGCAATTTTCTGCAGTAACTTACACCAAACTTTGTATATTTTGCTACCATAGTCATTTTCTCATCCATCCACCTTTAAGGCTTGAAAATGACATCCATTCATACTTCATATACATTAAAATTTGTGTGCATTCATTGTATAGCTAAAGGTATACAATATATCTCCAAATGGAAGTACAAAACTCATGCATCTTTATTCCATTTTACCACACTACTCAAAACTCAATAAATTCACATTCCACTCATGGAAATATACCTCTTACACTTGTTCTATACTCATAAGCTTGCATGTATTCATTCCATGCACATTTACAAACTTCAAATATCCATTCCTCATAACTTACATTAAATGTGACTTACTCATACATTACAAGTCATAAAAGTTACATTAAAAAATTTTGGGTCTTACACATATCCTCTATGATCCCAGCCTACACGATCCTAGTGTGCGAGGTATCACATCTATCTGCTTCCACACGGGAGGTGGGTCACATCCAACCCATTGGTCTTTAGCAAATTATCCATCATCCGAAGATGACATATATATAATATCACACACGGTACAATGTACTCCATGCTACTTGCACGGTACAACGTACTCCGTAGACCTATATCATTAAAACAAATCCTGTCACATCTCAATACGCACGTGCGAGCCTATTTAATCGGCGTGGCACACAGCCTATCTAAAGCTCCTAGCATAGCTCCCAACATGTCATAAAACCTCGTGCGAGTAGTCTCAAGCACGACAACAAATATAGTGAACATCTACCGCAAGCAACGCTCCAGCACAATGTCAAAACTAGTATGAAAATCAGTGTGAGTTAGACTCCAGCACAATGTTATAAAAATCCATGTAAAAGTAGTGTGAGCTAGGCTCCAATACTCATGCATGTAAAACTCTAGTGCGAGCTATGCTCCAACACTAATGCATGTGTAAACATGTCAAATCTCGTGCGAGTAACGCTCTAGCACGTTTCACTTTCACAAAACTCATGTAGGTGGCTCATTCTTTTGCAAAACATGGTTATAAAACCAAATCAAGCTATTTTTTTGTGCAAATCATTTCAAATGCTAGCCAACCTACCCAATCACATGCTAAAAGCAATGAAAAGATTCAAAAGCATCATGTTTTTATTTTTCATGAACATTTCTTCAAAACTCAATTCTTTGCCTTTCAAATATCCATTTCATACTAAGACCTTAGATATTTTAAGAAATCCCCGATGCGTTCGAAAGGCGTACAGATATCCCTAGGACTAACACAATTCCCTTACCTCAATTATCTTGGAAGCAACTCTTCCTTCCTTTATCGTTTTTCACGATTGGGCTCAACTTACTCCGGATATATCCTCGGGAGCTGCAAACATTCGTCAATTATATGAGTTAATATCGATAACTCATGTTTTGACTTCAACTAGTCAGTATATCTCATTGAGCATATTTCTTGTCAATTTAGCTAGCAACTCACCTAATAGTTATCAAACACTTGGCATAAATGCTTATCCATAATCTTTCATTCATTTATGTATTTTCTACAACATCATTTATAAACATTTCATCACCTTTACCTATCCCACAATGTGACTCCACCCAATCATTTCAAAATCATGCATATCACCTCATTAACACCTTAGTATAATGCATTTATCATCAACTCAACCATATCATATTTTCTTACACTAAACTCATTCTAGGTCATATTTGATTTATGAAATTCTAGGTAGTTTCTATCAGTAGTTTATACATTAGTCTACTCACAACAATATCTAGATATACATATTTAGAGTTGGTGTATAGGAAACTCACCTAGCTTGACCTTCCTTTTGCCCAAATTTGGAAGACTCCTTAGCTCCTTCAATCCAACAAGTTGAGTTTTGATTCCAAGGTATGTTGTTCTCCTCCTCAAGATGAACAACTTTGGCTCTAATAACTTTTTCTCAAATCTTTATGGAAGAGGGTGTATTCTAGAGAGAGAAAACTTGGTATTTTGGGTAAAACTGGAATGAGTGTGTTGATTTGTTGAAGAAGGAGGTTTTTTCATGGGGTTTTATAGAGCAGGGGTGATGAGATCGATCTGCTAGGGTGAAGAGATCGATCTTTCATTAGTTTTAGCCATCAAATTCTCAAGTTTGAAATGAGAGAGATTGATATGCTCATTGGGGAGAGATCGATCTTAGCTTGGAAGAAGCTTGAGGAGATCAATCTGCTCATGGGGAGAGATCAATCTGCTCTTGACAGAATCAAATGGAGATCGATCTGCATTTAAGAGGGGATCGATCTCTGCTAGGCAGAGGCAGATGCAGATCGATTTGCTCATTCGGTAGATCGATCTAGCCTTGGCGAACTCACTTAGAATTGTTCTGCTTGCACAAGGGATCGATCTACCTTGAATAGGAGATCGATTTAGCCTTCATCTGGGGTATCCCTTTTGCATTTTTTCAGATTTTTGAAGGGTAAACTCCTATTTCATTATTCCAATACTCATTTTGCATTTTAATCCCACTTAGAGCATGGAAAGACTCATTTCCTATGATTCACATACAATATGACTTGTGTGTATTGCTTGAATTCTTAATGAATACATAGAATTCACAGTCCATGCACTATCGTTTTGTGTTTTCATTCCTTATCTTCGATCTGAATGCTTAAAGTTCTGTTCATTTAGTTTTGTGGCCACTTCATGTAAGACCCTTAAGTTTCAATGTAATGTATATAATTATGTAATGTACAAACAAGTTGATTTACGCATGAATCATAAGAAATAAATGTTTTTGAAGTTCTATGTGTGAATGGAATGACAAATGAATGCAGAAGTGATTTAGTATGAGTTTGAATGGAGAATTTACAGCAAAAAGGTGTAGGATGAAGGCTAGATCGATCCCATGCAAGGAGATATTGATCTCATAGCCTGAAGAATGCAAAATCAAGCATGTTGGAAGAGAGAGATCCATCCATCACTCGAGCAGATCGATCTCTTTAACTCTCGGGCTGGAGCAGATCGATCTCCCCTTAAGGCCAGATCGATCTCCTTAGCTCTCTGCCTGAGACAAATCGATCCTTTTTCATTGAGCATATCAATCTCATGCAGCAAGCAGATCGATCTCATACCTTCAAAATGTCGAGAAAATGAGGAATTTAAGAGGACCAGATCGATCTCATCAAGCAAATTCTGTAAATATGGAGCAGTTGGATCTGTAATTCATGGGAAACAAGCTATTCTTCCATTTCAATCTTAAAACCTAACTTTCTCACTCCAAAATCATCCCATTTCTGTAAAGATTTATGAAAAATTCATTAGAGCAAAGTTGTTCATTTCAAAGAGAAGAACAACATAGTTTGGAAACAATATCTCATTGGTTGGATTGAAGGAGCAAATGTGCATTACCATTTGGAGAAAGGAGAAAATCAAACTAGGTGAGTTTCTATTATACCAATCCAAGTACATTTGTTTAGTTATTGATTTTGGAGTTGATTGGTATGTGTGTTGATGATTAAAACTACCTAGAATGTAATGGAACAAGCAAAACCTAGAATAAGTCTAGTGTGAGAAAAGGTGTTATGGGTGAGTTGATGATAAATAGATTATGTTAGGGTGTTGGTGGAATAATATGAATGATTTTAAGATGCTGGAATGAAGCTATGCTGTGAGGATAGTCAATTAGGAAAATGAGAATATAAAGTGTTTGACAAAATGCCATAGTGAAGTAAATGATAGAGACACTATGGGCACTAAATATCAATTTAGTATGAAGCAATGGATCTAAAAGAATCCAATAGGCTTTCGAGATATTAGTAGAGTAATCAAATGAAACCTTATAAGCGTTAATGGGAACTATAGGTCGAGTTAACTATAGTAAACACAAGAGTTGTGTTATATTAGACTAAATTGACGTGAAACGTAATCTTGTACAGTCCCGAAGAGTTCGTTGGAGATGAAGCGAACTGCGCAACCAAGTAGCTTTAAGGAAGTGGAATCACGCAATGCGATTCCAAGTAAGGGAATTCTGTGAGTATATAAAGATTGCTGCTCGTATTTTATGGGTAAATATAGGGCTTTGGAAAAATGCATGAGTATCTAGAAAAGTGTTTGATGGTGTGTATGGAAATAACTACAAGTGTGAATGTATGTGGTTTGATTTTAGAGTGATTCTTATGAAAAGGGATAGTAAGGCTAATAAGTGCATAAATCACATGTTTTGATGTTTTATGAAAACATATTGCTTTGATTTAAGAAAATAGATGGATAGGTTGGCTATTTGACTTCTGCAAATTCATGAAATAGCACGAGGTACATGCTGACTTTGATTTTAAATATGTTGTTTTGAAATAGAGCCGCCTATCGCATTTACGTGAGTTAAATTGTGCTGGAGCTTAGGTCCCATAGGATTTTGATATTTTGACATGTATGAAACGTGTTGGAGCTTAGTTCGCACCTTGATTTGATTTGTGATGATGTTTTGTAAACCGTACTGTAGCTTCTGCTCTACGTGGATTTTGATTGACTTTCTTATGCATATAACCATACTGGAGCTATGCTTGTATGTGATTTCTTCATGATTTTATGCATAATGTCATACTAGAGCATTGCTCGTACGAAGAGATTTATTAATGATGCATGAATCGTGCTAGAGCTTAGCTCGCACAGGTTTTCACACTATGGTATGTATGATGTCGTGGAGATGGTAAGATCCTCAAGCCCTACATCCTTAATCCCGACGGGGTGGAGAGGCTCTGTTCGGTGGGGAGGCTTTCTTACGGTAAGATCCTTAAGCGAACATCCTTAAGCTCGTTGGGGTGGGGAGGCTCTGTTGGTGGGGAGGCTTTCTTATAAGATGAAAAACTCCCATGTGCACTTGAGACTATATAGGTTACACATGGCATGAGGTAGATAAGACCTATGACTGGCACCCCCAACCATGATATGAGTCCATGGAGTACGTTGTACCATGTATATCACATGGAGTACGCTGTACCGCGTGGTTGTGACGTTGATTTGAAAAGTCTGGTGAAGAATTAACCCACCTTCGTCCCAACATGATGACTCGCACACCAGGATCCGTGTGGTCTGGGATGATTATGATATAGTTGGCTAACATAGTCTTTGAGATATAGTGACCGCCTGTCTCACATAATATTACATAGTACCACATGGTTTTATACACTGAGTGTGATTGTGTTTGTCTAGGGTAGACCCGAAGGAGGGGTCGAGCCTTTTGGGATTGTGTTTAAAGAAATGATATGTTATTTATGATGAGATTTGATGTGTGTTGAGAAAATGATATATCTTAAAGGATGTTTCTTAATGAATTTCCCTTTTTATGATGAGTTTTAATAATGTTGAGCATGAGAGGTGTTATATGATGGTTTTACCATGTCTTACATGCCTTTTTTCCATGTTTTTAGTACACGATATATGTATATACATGAGACATAGTTTTATTTCCTCATGCTCCGATTATAAATGATTTATGCCATGACATTATTAGCATGCAGATAGGTTAGTTATCTACCATGCTTGCATTATTGCCTTACTGAATGTGTGGTTGCTCATCCCTCTACTTTCCCCCTCTACAGAGCGTACATAGTAGCCAGTGAGGACTAAGGCGTGGTATTTTGGACATCTGCTACACTCCATCGCAAAGAGGTATACACACAGGTATTCTTTTTCTATAAACATGTAAAAGCACAGTAGTCATTTTGAATTGTGATATGGGGGATGTAAATGTCAATAAACATGTCTTGTATAAGTGTATAACTTAATTTTTAAATGTATGACATGGCTTTTGATTTATTGGAAATGGATGGTAAATGATGATTATTATTAACTCACAGCCCAATTGTTATTGGTGAGGGTCGTTCACGACCGGGTAAAGGAAATGAAAATGCAAAAAATTTGTAGTGATTTTTAGGACGAATTGGATAAAAAGGGTCGTGACACTTCAACCCTTACTTAACCTTTACTTCCATCATTACATTCATTTATCCCATTTGAAATTCATTCACATTTATATGATCCAAAAATAATTTGTCTTATACTTTCATTACATATAATTAAGTCATGCAAAGATGGGGTCTCACAATCGGTGCATGAGAAGGAAATGACTACGGTGATACATTGCTTGAGTGTTTAGAGGCACTATTTGTTGGGGACTAGGTTCACAGTGGTGACAGATAATGTGGCGAATACTTACTCCACGACATAGAAGAATTTGTCCCTTAAGCAAGTAAGGTGGTAGGAGTTCCTTGTCGAGTTCAATTTGAATTCATTGCATCGTTCGGGCAGCGAGAATCGAGTGGCAAATGTGTTGAGCCGAAAGGAAGTATAGTCTTTTGTGGCTTCCTTAACTCTTATGCATTCAGACTTTCTTGAGTGGATCAGGCAAGTGGCCGAGACAGATGCATCCTATTTGAAAGTAAAGTAGCAAGTTTTAGGGGGTTTGGTTCGAAAATACTGGGTCGAGAACGATCTATTGTATGCTCGGGGAGGTAGATTGTTTGTCCTTAAGGGAGAGGGACTAAAGCACTAGTTGTTAAAGGAGACACATGATCCGCAATGGATAGGGCATCCTTGTGTGGAACGGATGTTAGCTCTTCTGTCGAGAGACTATTTCTGGCCAAAGATGTTGGAGGACATTGAACTTTATGTTAATACATGTCTAGTGTGTCAACTAGACAAAACCGATAAGAGGAAGCAAGTTGGGTTGCTTCAGGCACTGCCTATTCCTGAGGGACAATGGGAGTCTCTTTCAATTGATTTTATTATACGATTACCGACAGTTGATGGAATGAGATCCATTTTGGTAGTGTTAGATCGCTTTTCATAGTATGCAGTCTTCATAGTCGCGCCCTATGTTTGTACTGCAGAATTAGCAGCGGAGTTACTGTTCAAATATGTGGTGAAGGCAATTGGAGTCCCGAAGGACATCATCAGCGATCATGATGCTCGGTTCATAAGTAAGTTCTGGACAGTTTTGTTTAAACTGATGGGGTCAGAACTGAAGTTTTCCACAGCAAAGCACACGCAAACAGATGGCCAAAGGGAGTGGGTTAAAAGTTTTCCACAGCAAAGCACATGCAAATAGATGGCTAGACAGAGCGAGTTAATGCTTTGCTGGAGGAGTACTTGCGGCACTGTGTTACCGCAAGCTAGCGAAATTGGGTGAGTTTATTGGATGTGGCCCAATTTTGCTATAATTTGCGTAAGTCATCCGCAACTGGTTTGAGTCCTTTAGAGCTAGCAATTGGGCGTAAACCATTAACGCCATTGGAAGTGATCAAGCTTCGGTCGCAAGGTAGTTCCACGGCTACGTACAGATTTGCTCATGAAAAATAGAAGCTCCTTGATCAAGCATGGGATAGCTTGTCCATGGTGCAGATCGGCATAGGAGGTCGTTAGAGTTCAAGAAGGGGACTTAGTGCTCTTGAAACTCACGCCACAAATTTGAAAGAAGGTGACGGACAAGCGGTACCATAAAGGTCTTATCCAAAGGTACGATGGACCTTTCAAGGTGGTCAAGAGAGTCGGGAATGTGGCGTATCGACTTGACCTACCTGCAAGCATGAAGATCCACCCGACTCTCCATGTGAGCTTTCTGAAACCCTTACCATCAGGATGAGACACAA